>JARDWC010000439.1:801925-2201425 GCA_029032895.1 Troides oblongomaculatus | reverse complement strand
TTAATATACTGTATTACTAAATATCTATTTTAAGGAAATAGGCGTTCTCAAATTTATCTCTTCCGTTTTTTACTCCCAAGATCCACAAAGTTCTTAATTAAACACATAATTCTTATCTATAAACACCGGCAGCAATCTATCACATCGGACATCTTGAACTTTCTGCTCTTTCCGTCGATTTACTTCATAGAAAAAGTAAATGCTTTGATGAAATTAAGAACTGAGACGAAAGATTACCGTTATCCATTATTTCTGTCAAGAGCAAACGGTTCTGGAATAACTATTTTATTTTTAGATATCCTACAAACGTACTAGCTAATTGAAATTCTTGTTAAAACTAACCCACTCTGGGTAGGAATAATGAAAGTAGAGGAAATTATTAACAAAATTATAAACCATAAAAGCAAATCTACTAAAGTATACCAAAGACGTGAAATTGAAGCTTCCTAAAATGGAAATGGCAAGGCCACATTCGTAGGCTAAATGATAATTGATGTACATAAACAGCAACGTAATAGATACGAAGAGGTGATGAAAGAAAGCAAGGAGGACGTAAAAAAGATGGAGAGATATATTTACAGAAAGATATGGACGAGACTGGATAAGAAAGGCAAATATATATATTTATTTACTAGTACGTTTCTGTTGCTAGCGACCGTCTAGGTAAGTACCACCGCAGTCCCTCTTTCTACCACCAAACTGTAGTTAGTTAGTACTTTATAGCTAATGTCGAAAGAAGTCGTGATTAGGAAACTTAGGAAAGGACCGGTATCATATTCGTCGAGGAACTTTTCCACTTTGCGCAAGAAAACCGCTAATTTTTGGAGGTTAACAGCCAAGCTTCCAGGCATGAAGAGGCAAGAGAAGAAGTAGTACATAGTAAAAACACAGCAGCATATAATGTATAGTGTATAACATCCTAATTAGCGCTACATTGTTAAGGGTAGGGATCATCTACCATCAGGTGGACGTCCTACTCATCTTGTCGCTTCACACTTTTTATAAAGTTATTGTTTTATATTAAAACACTAAATAAAACAATACTCTCAAAAACTTAATGTATCATAATGATGACACAAAATAGATATAGATTTTGAAGAATGACCAGGACAGCCGACCTTAAGTAAAGATGGGTAAAGGATGGTAAAGGCCTCAAGGGAAGAAGAAAGATATGTGCCATCCTAAAGAACTAATAATGTAAACATTATATTTAACATGTATATTAATAATAAAACTTATTAATATACATATGAATGTATATCGTTTCGTCTACCCAAAAACCCGCAGCGGTAATGAAACGAAAAAAAAATATTTGAGGTTGTGTTTTGCTTATCACATGTCCAGTGATATTGGACGCAAGCCACCACGCACATTCGCACGTACAATGAGGTGATGAGCCCCAAGGGAGCTATACGGAGCCCGATATGATTACGGACATTAACGTATTCAGGGTACAGTGTATCACTGTCGACATTAACACGCCGAAAAATGTAATCCGTTCAACATTTTTAAGTGCGAATTTATTATCCCGATGTTACACGAGGATCTTTGTCATTGCTATTATTTTGACTGTCTCGTCCTGTCCTTTCCACATTTGTCTTGTCCAGGTGACAAATGGCAAGCGTTCACAAGCGACCTCCACGACATAGGCGACTAAATCGATTCCATATCTACCTGCTTGTATTATAGCGAGATAATTTTTGTTGTGATAAAGTCGCGTTTTATGAATTTATCTTTTCTTGGTACACAAAATAGATGTACAGAATCCCCTACAGTTCACTGTGTTTTAAAATTAATGCCAGTTGACAAACAAACACCAATATTTATTATAGAATTAAATATTTTTTTGCTGGTTGTAGATGTCTGTTACCGGAAACGTTCACGGTAGATACCACTGCTGCCTATCACTGATAAATGGAGTGGAAAGTTCAAGTTCCACCCCGAGAGAAACCTCAATGGCTCTCGCTGTCCAAACCACAGCTGTGTACTAAAGCATTCGCGGTTTCGGCTAAAAGCGATGAGAGGTACACCGTCGGTAAGAGTCGCGCATAACCCTTCTGTTTCCTTAACTGCAGAAAGGTATCCTATATAGGTGTGGCGGATTTTACCACGAAAAACATAAGAAACACCGCAACATATATTTCAGCCGCCAAACAGTATAATGCAAACATTTCTGTATTTCGGTTCGAAGGGCGCTGTAGCTAATGAAGTTACTGAGGTAACGAGTCTTAACAAATTATGTCTCTATGTTAGGGGTAACGAGATTCAACACTTATGTCACAAGGTAGGATCTAAGAGGCGTAAAGGGTCCCGCACAACAACTCAAGACACCCCAGCCAACTTCGCCTGCTCGTGATGCACCCTGTTAACCAACAAATGAGGCTCTGACTTCTACCAACTCGCATTGGGCCAGCGCGATGAGAAAAGGCCTAAATTCCTCCAATATGAACTTCTACAAACGATAACCTCTAGTCCCTGGCGGTTTTTCGGACAGAACAGGATTAATCGATGTGAAGATCTTCGTGAGAGGCCCATGTCCAGCAATGGACGTCGATGATGATGATGTCCCAAGGCAATGAAGACAAAGCACTGTACCGTACAGCACCCTAACTACCGCCACATTGTTATGAGCAGGCGTATCATTTACCATCTGGGGAACGTCTTTTTCTCATCGCCGCTTCGTCAAATAAAAAAACAATCATATCTTCTGCAGGCTTAACTTATTAATATTACAAGTAATGTTTGTGAAATATTATCACGAATAAATGTAATATTTATAACGTCGAAGAAGGATAGTCTGAAGGTGTGCGTGACGTCACGTTGGCTTTAAGCAGCCCGAGATACGGCGGTGAAAGTATGAAAAATGTACAAGCGGAATGAATGCCGCAGGTTACAGCACGGCATCGTAAATCACGAGCAGTCACATTGTTGGATCCGCCGAATAATTCTCGTGTTTTATATTTACCGAATGCCCGCTGTCATATCTTTTCATAGCTTCCCCTATAAATGGACTAAACATATTTGTTTCAAAATCCGACTCAAGACATTTTTTTTTCAGCATCCAAACAATCAGTTCAACCAATGGGGTGCGATAAATAATATTGTCAATACCTTATTCTTTTATTTAAGAAAACGACGAGATAAGAAGGATGTTCACTTGATGGTATATAATACACTTGACCATAACAACTTAGCGCTAGTTAGGATGGTGCACAATAACAGCCAATTTATGTCCCCACTGCTGGGGCACAGGCCTACCCTCAATATGAAGGCGATTTTGCCATAGTCACCACGCTAGCTCAAAGCGGATTGATGACTTCACCTTAGAATAAATTCTAATTCATGTGAAGGTTTCCTTACGATGTTTTCCTTCGCCGTTTGTATTTCGCTGTTATAACTAAAGTTCACAAATGTACATAACTTAAATATTAAAGCCATAGGTACCTACCGAGATTCGAAACCGCGAGCTTCGGAATGAAAGCCGCACGCTCTAACCATTAGGCCAGCCAGTTACTTGCCTGCTGTAGGATGGTGCACACACATGCATATTGTGCTATTCACCTTGAGATATAAGTCTCATTACCGCAGTAATTACACTAGCTACAGCGCCCCTCGAATGGAAATATAGTAATTGCATACAACTGTTTGGTGGCAGGAATGAGAGTTGCGGTAATACTTACCTAGACGGTCTCTATAGACCTATCACCGGTGAAGTTTCTAGTTGATTACAATGGACCTATAAAACACTGATTTTATTAGTACTCAAAATCTATAAATATAAAATTTTTAACAACTGTTTAAAATACGAGAATTTTTTTATCCAACTTCTATATCAACTACCAGAATTTTAATATCATCATCACCTCAACAGATAATCATCTTACTTGTAATATATTCTACGAAGCAAAGATTTTCGCTGTTTGATTGAGCTGAATGAAAACTTAACATATTAAATAATAACTATTCATTTCAATCTAGGTCTTTTGGCGACAAGTTTACGAATGGCCTGAATTTTAACTATTCAATATTCTGTTCATAGGAATCCATTCCGCAGCAGCTGCACAGCGGTTCTATTGTTATAACGTGGAACGCCGCAACGTATCTAACGAACTGGATAAAGATTGTTAAAGTTTCAATATTGTCCATTTCTAGTAGTGGTTATTCTATATTAAGTTTTAGAATCCGCTTTCATTCTCTACTAGATCTACTTTAAATAATCTCCAATCGGCTGTAACTTGACCTTTATTTAACATGATTTCAAATTAGACAACAGAGCCAAAGGTTACAGAACATTTTCTTCTCTTACAAAAAATCTCAACAAAGCTGTTGTGGAGCTTCTGCTGTGGAGTTTTCTGGTAAAGTTCAATAACCTAGTAATAAACTATTCCCTCTGTTCTTGATGACACCCACCCCGTATTTCTACAATAACACCGCCGCAGACACGTTGTTCCATTCCTTTGCTGTTCTTATGAAAGATGAGGAGTTGAATCCTTTTGTTCCCAACCTGGGGATGACCACAACATAAGGATAAAGCGTCTGGTCATCCGGTGATAGAAAAGTAATAGAGGAATTATAATTTGTCTTCCCATCGCAGACTCTCAAAAATGTATCGTATAAAACACCGTGGGATTGGTCACAGCTTATAGTAGATTGATAAATAACAAGAAGGATTAAGAACCCTATCACCATACAAAAGTAATAGGATCCCAGATAGTACCTCTAAAGGTCCGTATAACAAACTAAGCTGCTAGACTAGTTAAATCTGTTTGTTCTGTCCTTTAAAGTTGATCAATACAACCCTCACAAGGTATTACAGTTTATTTTCATTCATATATATTAGATACTTTTTTTTATTACAGATCAAAATAAAGAATTTTAGTAACATTAATTAGTTCAGACCGCATGTATACTCTATGCTAATTAGTTCAGTTACTGTGCGACAGTTAATTAAATTGGATGCTGTTATAACGTTAAATTGATTGATTGTACGGCTCGTGTATTAATTTCAATTAAGCGGCTAGGAATCTTATAAGATAACCTGTCATTAGTCATTTTAAGTTACTTTGTCTTTAGTTACACGTAATGAAAGGATACTTAATTTGAAAACAGGATAGAATATTCTCACAGTCATCCTTCTGTTGGTGTCTTAATCGACCTCCAGGAATAGGGCAGGAGATATTTAGTATTACCAGCATAATACCATCGCACACGCCAAGCATTGCTTACTAGCATAATGGCATTCCACTGGTGGAAGGTCTCTGTTGCCGGAGACCGTCTAGGTAGATACCACACCTATATCTGCAGTGAGACAGTAATGTGGTAAAATTACTATATTTTGGTTTGAAGGGCGTTATAACTTGTAAATATAATGAGTAAGGCGACTTAATATTTTATGTTTCAAGGCGATGAACACATTATAGTGCTATATAAATCATCTTTACTTACGCCACGTTTACCAACAATGAACTCTTGTAAGTGGGAAAGTATAAGTCCACATGTGGACAAACTGACAATAAGCAAACGCTTTAAATAAATGTTTAGATTCAATGGAATCATAAAATATTGTAAATATAGAATACATATTCATATGTAACTCAAGAGCAAAACTATGAAAGCTTTCATGTTTAATGAAGAGATAAGCCTAGTGCTTTCCTTCTAGAAGGATTAAAGAGGAGATTAATAGACGTGTCTCTTTATACTTCATCTTCTTATTTTGTTATTTCTTATGGTTTTAAATCAGTATGAGATATTAGATTCGGTAAAGATGTAAGGTAATATCTAACGTTACTGGTACTCGAGACCACTATTTCTTATAGGTTACTTTCTGCTATTGGCGCACTTCCGGTTCGACGAAAATTATGTAAATTCAAGTTAGACTACTTTCAGCCAAAATTTAAGTTTAACTCCTTGGATATGAGGCAAGACTATTTTACATTGCGACATGTATCATACTAGCACAGCTTAACTACAGCTATAAAGGATATGATATCTATTATATACAATTACTTTTATTTTAATAAAGCAACGAGTACAGTAAGCTCGCAGGTTAGAGCGTGGGGCCTTCATACTGAAGGTCGCGAGTTCGAATCTCGTCATACACCGATGACTTTAATACTTAAGTTGTGTACATTTGTGAACTTTAGTTACAGCAGCGAAATACAAACGGTGAAGGAAAACATCGCGAGGAAACCCTCATATGAATTAGAATTTATTCTCAGGTGTGTGTGAAGTCACCAATCCGCATTGGGCCAGCGTGGTGATTATAGCCCTATCGCCCTTATTTTGAGGGTAGGCCTGTGCTCCAGCAGTGGGGACGTAAATTGGCTGCAATGAAATGGAAGCAAGGAGACGAGTACATTGACATAATGACTAGTAAGATGACATTCTGCGTACTAGTTCAAGTCTCAATTTCACTAACTACAGCGCCCTTATTGAAACACTGATGTGTGCACACAACTGTCTATTTATATTGTTTGTGTGCAGAGTTAAGGTTTAAATAATGAATATGTAAACGTTCACCGTACTCCCTTTCTGACAAGTACTTTACTTTCGTACAGTTAAATTGAAAATCAATAATTCACTAGCAAAACATGTAACGGTGGGATCGTTCGCCGATATTGTACAAATTAGTTAACCTCAATTGTTTCCGAACGCCGACCTTTTCGTAGTCTCCATGGGCTTTAAAACATTTCACTACCCGTTCATAACTGCTATGGGGTTGATTAAACAATTTAATGTAAATATTATGTGTGTAAGACTAATGTATTGTTATTTACAAATCATTGAATAGCTACTAAGAAATATATAGTTGTAACAGCAAACGTAATATTACCTATGAAATAATACTAAATGGCTATTGCTTTCCGTAAAAAATACACTGTTCCTTAAATTGTTTATTTTATTAGTATCGTATTTATATTATAAATATAACAGCATAATAAATAAACTCTTACGTAGTAAGAAGTGATTGGAGAGTGTAGTTAAATATTCACCAGTCACAATTTGTTCTAAAGTGCACATTCCTGTAACCGTTCTCGACTCGAATGCATGACGACTATTATTCATTGCCCCGGATATAACTCGGTAACGTAACATTAACTGATTTAGTGTAGACTTCCGTTTGAAGACATTTAAATAACTCAACATTTGGACTAGATTTTATGCGCTGAAACAATAAAAAATTTACAAAGACGGGTCTAAAAGTGTTAACACAATGAAAAGCTTCAGAAGAACTACTCCTTTTAAAGCATTAAGAAAACAGTTAAAACTCTGTTTCTATCTTGATGCTATTTGCCATATCCTCGGTAAAACGAGAAGACTTCATAATCTTAAAACAGCTAAACCATTTTTTTTTTTTTAATTTAAATAGACTTATTCGACTGATTTTATACTATAATGCCACAGTTATACTCTTTCTTTAACGATGGGTTTTTTTAACAAAAAAAAAGTTAGGAAATACAGAAATATAGTTAAGTATCTTAACTCACGGAAATCTTATTTCCTTTAGAAAACACAGATAACTAAAATAAACCTGTTCCGGAAAATATATCTTTATTTAAAGCTTTCTGTTTTAATTTCTTGCTGGAAAAATGTAGAGTAAGTAATGTTCTTGAAGAAATATACTAAAGCGGTGATAGTTCAAGTACAATATGATAGAGAATGTCTCGAAGGTCTCGAAGACACGTTGCTCCTGGCTCTGGTGGCTGGTGTTCCCTGAGCTGCAGGCAAAGGAAATGTAGTTAGGAAGCCGACCAGTTGTAAGAACTATAGTTTCCAGATATGTGACCTCTGCCGACTTGCATTTGATCAACTTGATAGATAAATAACCTTGGTCTGTCATTATTGTTACAGACCTTCAAAATGCTTTACTAAATTTTCAAAGGATTCCGTCACAACGATTCCTTCAGATTTTTTTCATCCTTTGATCCCATTTCAAAAATCGGTCCACAAATATTTAGACGGAAGGATACGAGCTCAAAGTATATTTCCATGTGAGTTTCTGTTAATCTCAACGATTTTTTATTTTGTATGACAATTGTTATACAAAGGTAAATTCATTGCTTTCATATATCACTGTCGTGAATTTTAAGGACATTTGTGAAAGCGCTAGAGGATATTTACATTGAAATTATTATAATACCTTGTTATTATATATGTACTTTTAATTAAATAACATATACCTTTTTGTTTATTACATACACATCAAGCGGAAGTAAAAGTAAGAACTCTCTTGCTTTCATAGATTGGTAGGTGGATATTTTGAGATGGATGCTGCATTTCGTCGTGAACTAGACTCGACATAGGTTCTTGTATGGAGCGCGAGGAGCTCCGGGGACTGTACGACGCCTGCATTCGGCACGTGCAGTTCCCGGAGCGCTGGAAGACGGGCAGGCTTTGCCTGCTGCGGAAGGGGGACCGTCACCCCGACTCCCCTTCCGCGTACAGACCGATCGTCCTTCTGGACGAGACGGGTAAGGTCTTCGAGAAGATCTTGGCCGGCCGTCTCGTTCGGCACCTCGCCGGGGTGGGACCGGGCCTCCATGAGGCCCAGTACGGATTTCGGGCAAGGCGATCCACGTTGGACGCCCTGCTCGACCTGAAGGGCCTCTGTCTGGAGGCCTTCGGTGACGGCGAGGTGGTCCTGGGGGTGTCCTTAGATATCGAGAACGCCTTCAACAGCCTGCCATTTGCCACGATCAGGGGGGCGCTGGAGTTTTTCGGGCTCCCCCCTACATGGTTGGGCTGTTGGGGGCGTACCTCAAGGACAGGACGATCGTCTGGGTTGATGGCAGCGGCGAATTACATCGGCGGCGCGTGGAGAGCGGGGTTCCACAGGGGTCGGTCTTGGGCCCCTTGCTGTGGAACCTCGCGTACGACTGGCTGCTGCGGCAGCCGGTCCTCCCCGGGACGAGGGTACTATGCTACGCGGACGACACCCTCGTCTCGGCCCGGGGGAGGAGTTACGACGAGGCTGCTCGTCTGGCCGCCACTAGCACGTCGCTGGTGGTGGACCGGATCAAGCAGCTGGGTCTGAGGGTCTCCGTCACGAAGACGGAGGCCCTCCTCTTCCACGGACCCCGCAGTGGTCCACCCCGGGGCGCGATCATCCCCGTCCGGGGCGAGAGGGTCCCAGTGCGGGGAGCCCTCAAGTATTTAGGGCTCACTCTGGACGGGCGATGGAGCTTCGGGGAGCACTTCGAACGGCTTCTCCCGAAGCTCACCGCCACCGCCGCTGCGCTGGGCAGATTACTGCCCAATGTCGGGGGGCCGGGTCATTTGTGTCGGCGCCTATACTCTTGCATCCTGCGGAGTATGGCACTGTACGGAGCGCCCGTATGGGTGGATAGGTGCGAGACCGCCAGGAACGGGCCCGTGTTGAAGAGGGCCCAACGTATCCTGGCGAACCGAGCCTGTCGGGCGTACCGTACGGTGTCCTGGACGGCAGGTACGCTTCTCGCGGGCGATGCGCCTTGGCATCTACAGGCGCAGTCGCTCGCGGAAGTGTACCTCTTCCTGCGGGATGCCGGAGAGCGTCGGCCGGACCCGGCCACGGTCCGCCAGATCAGGCGCGTTGCCCATGACGCCCTGATCCGGCGGTGGGAGACGGAGTTAGGTAACCCTGCCGCCGGCCGGGACACGGTGGAGGCCATCAGGCCCCACCTGTCCCGGTGGATGAGCCGGCGGTACGGGGCCTTGACGTTCCACCTGGTGCAGGTGCTGACAGGCCATGGATATTTCGGCAAGTACCTGCACCAGGTGGCTCGTAGAGAGATGACGCAGGAATGCGTCGAGTGTGGTGCGCCGATTGACACGGCGCACCACACTCTGGCGGAGTGCCCGGCATGGGGGCCGCAACGCCACGCCCTCGTCGCGCAAGTCGGCAGTGACCTCTCGCTGCCGACTGTAATCGATCGTATGTTGAGCAGCGAGAGGTCTTGGAGGGCGGTAGCTTCCTTCTGCGGCGCAGTGATGTGTCAGAAGGAGGCCGCCGAGCGCACGAGGGAGGCCGACGCCGCTGCCGCACCTTGCAGGCGGCGGCGGGCCGGCGGGAGAGCGCGGCGGCAGAACCACGCCGTCCGCTTCCTGCCGCCGTGAGCGATGGGCCCCTAGCCGGGCACGGTGTGAGGGGGCGTTCGGGCCGTTGGGCGTGGCCCTTTGGGCCTTTTGTCGTGTTTCCCCTGGGGGTGCGTCCCCCGGGGGAGTCTTGGTTTTTGTCCCCCCTCCCACTTCGACGAGGGGGGGAGTCTGGAGGGAGGAGGCCGCCGCCCAATTCCATCACGGGAGGGCGGCGGCCGGGCATGCGCTCCGTCGTGGGCGCGCGCGGTCGTCTGTGGGGTCGGGGGTCCCCAGCGTGCCGGTCCCGCGAGGGGCCGGTACGGGACGGCAGATGGGTGCCTTTGCTCCCCGCGGGCACCCACCAAGAGGAGTTTTATACGCGGAGGCGCCCGGAGAGTTGCTTGGCTGAAACCCGGGCGTCTCCAGTATGCGTGTGGCGGGACAAGCGGTGGTGGTTTTAGTGGGTATGGGGGTCACGCACATCTCAGTGGCCCCGAGCCCCATATAACCCGGCGTCCCCCTCCTTGAAAAGGACGCTGGGTATGCGTTAACAGCATTTCCACCACCGATATCAAAAAAAAAAAAAAAGGTTCTTGTATGGACCACCGGTTTATCACCAGACCCGGGCGCAGGGCAAGTCACCATCACAACGTGGTAAACATTCCTAATTTGCGAAGAAATGTTTTGAAGAATAGGATAGGAGTGGCTTAACGTACTTGCGTTAATGAACCGTACGAATACGATGTAGGTGTGTTCAAAAGAAGAATAAGCTGTTACCAGGTTAGAGCTTTACCACTACAGATTACAAGAACACTTAACGCCAGGAGTAATCGTGATCGAGCACTAATATATTTCATTAAAAAAATAATAATACCCCATCCCTTTTGAAAAGAGTTGTAAGAAGAAATCGCCCTCAAAGCGAGAAAAGCTTTTATTGTAAAATAACTTCATCCTAGTTTTGATATATTAAAAATAAACATGGGCAACTCCTTCATTGTTGCTCTATTTAATGACCTTTACCTCGACTTCACTTGATGTTAAGTGACATCAAAGCCGTCTACGATAGAGCTTGTTCTGTTATATGGCGGTCGAAACACAACACTGCTACGGCGGTAGATTTAAAATATGCCACCAAACTAAAGTAAATTCTATAGTATGTAATCCTAAAATTGAACCTGGACCTCTTTGTTACAAGGCATTTAACCTTTTTTTAATGAATTATGTAAGCTGTACAGGTATATAAGTCGTAAACAATAAATTTGACGGTAACTTGACGGCCCATCCGAGTGAGATCTATACCGATTGTAAATTTCCGATGACGCGCAATATTGTTGGCTATAGTTAAGCCTCCACCCCTTCTGGCCGCTTTTCCCCTGTTAGTTTTTATTTCAGGGTTGTCAAGGTATTGTGTAATATATTTGTACTATTACAGGAGCATTCAGCATTAATAGAAACTCAATATTTACAATCATTCATAATGAATTTCAGGATTTTAATAGTTTAGTTAGTCATTTCTTTATCAATGAAGTGCTCTACTTATTCGTTGGCGTAATTTTTTTTTTTTTAAATATTGACTATAAATTTTTTTCATCTATAAAAAAATTAAGAATATGAACAGAGGATATAGGACATTATTGTGTTTGCTCCTGTTGAAATTTGTATTGTAATATGCATAGATATTCAATTATCGAGAGACCTTT
This sequence comes from Troides oblongomaculatus, assembly GCA_029032895.1. Taxonomy (NCBI): domain Eukaryota; kingdom Metazoa; phylum Arthropoda; class Insecta; order Lepidoptera; family Papilionidae; genus Troides; species Troides oblongomaculatus. Next base: position 2,189,669 of record JARDWC010000439.1, on the reverse strand, counting down.
AAAAAATATAGGGTAGTATGAAAATATTTGCTAAAACAAAGAAAAAGTATCACATAATATTAAGTACACTTTCTGTATGAATATTTTTAAATATCAATGTAACTGAAAGGAAATAAAACAAATCAGTTTTCTAAAAATTTCAACAAGCGTACCTTCTTACAAGGAGACATCCTTTTATTTATTACTGATATCCTTTAAGTAAGATTATCAGCCGGAAAACGTACACTGATGAATATAGGGCTCCTAAAAGATCTCACATCAATCGGTGCTGCGTTGCCCAAGGACCAGTCGTTTGTAGGGGTTCATATGGGGAGATTGCATTTCTCACCACGGTAGCCCAATGCGGGTTGTATGGAGCCAGATGCTCGTTTGTCGATTAGCAGGGTGCTTCACGAGCAGGTGAGGGTGACTTGGATCCCGTGAGTTATTGTGCAGGTAATATATTTCACAACATAACGATTTCCTATCGATGCTTTTCACCGAAAGCTCCAGATCAAAGGGGATCAAACCCTAGACTGCTCGATTCGTAGCAGGCTTACGACCGCACTTATAAACTTAGCCACCATAGTTTTATTATTTTAGAAGATAAATAGAAGAAATTTTAGAAGTAATAACATTATTTTAGATATTATATTGTATTATTAGTTAAATAAGATTTATTATTTCAATATAAGTATGATTCTAGATAAAATGTATTACTATAGAATCCGATAGCTTTTGAAGAAAGCGGGTTACGATTTTCCTTTCGTATACATCAAACACTTCCCCGTCAAATGCTCGCGATTTCATCTTCACAGAAATCTCTTTGATCGTTTACAATTTTTTCTTCACTATGTAGATCATCTCGATGTTTAGGCTTTTTCAAAATGACATTGGGTTTTGTAGACGCAATAATATTCTGCCCGGAAATATTCTTAAGTAAGTAATTCTGTTTATGGTTCATCCTAAAAATCATTTCAGTATTACTGAAAGAGATTTATTATGAACTTTAACTCATTGTAACCTTTTCTCCGTTTTTTACAACATTGAATAATTTGTCGGCACAACATGCATGTAATTAATTAATTAGGCTTGACTTGTGTATAATTAGACTTTACCAAACGACGATAGATAACATAAATTCATGATTAATGTGGTATACAACAACGTAGACATATGTATCATTACATTACTGTTTACTTTTTTTATATTCATAGCATTTTGACGTAGTAACTTAAATGGTTATAAAGTATGAAATAATAGATATATTGGTGAGTGAAAAACTAACTTAACAACTTATTACAACAATCTTTAAACTTGTATCTATGATATCTGTAAGCGAAGTAAACGTATACCAACAGGAATCAATGAAGAGATACTCCTAGAACTATGAGGGTGGACTAACTGAAATGCCGGCCATAACCGGAATAACTGTCCTTGGACATTTCATGCTGAATCTGGAATGTGTTAGAGCATCACTGAGATACTCCTAATTTCATACTCTGGTTAAGTTAACGCAGAACATGGGATATAAATTTAACGGTAGGTTCATATCTTCGTTGGAGCATTTTTAAATCCAATCCGATTTTCTATCGGCAAGGTGAACTCGTTTCTGAATCTTTTATATGTACTATGTATCTCAGTTTAGAATATTCTGTGTTTATTTGAGAAAGTTTTTCAAGGTTTATCTAAAACCATTAGAAAATTAACTAATTATATTGCTGGAAAAATAAGCTAACAATTCATTATACTCCCTTTAATTTCTACAGAGTCTTTCATAGTTATCCTCCTACACTTTCTTTTATGATTGATTACAGACTGGAAATAATTGTTATGTTCTGGAAACGCAAAGGCGCTATACCTAGTATTAATACTGGGGTCGCTATCTCATATCTTAGGCGACGAGTGTAATGTGGTTCAGTATATTTATCATCCTATCTAACGCCACCTTTTTATAGGCAGGCGTATCACTTACCATCAAGTGAACAACCTGCTCGTCTGCGGTCCTCTGTCCACCTAATGAGGGGTCTTGATTTCTTCGCTTAATTGCATAAAAATAAGCGTTATAGTTACTTCCTTATACTGTATTATTAATCAAATTGTAATACAATTGTTACTAATAGAACTGTATAAATAAAATCTACGTAAAATATATACGACAATTAAAGATTTTCTATATGAATTCAAAAGCTACTTGTTTATACAAAGAGTGACTTACCTCAATTGTACTACGAATAAGTTTTTTGGTAATAGACAAAAAATTATTTATGATAAACATTTGTTTATATTATTTTTTATTCACAAGTGGTTAGTAATTTTTGTTTAAATCTGAAAGTACATAGAAACTTTTTAGGTAAATTCTCTTCTAAATCTTCCAAAATCACCTCCTGTATTGAACAAGTCGTTCCCTACTCAGTCGAAGCCACATTTAAGTTACGTATACTTTATTAGATAAAACAAATAAAAAAAATCTTAAATTTGCGAAACTTTGAATACTTGATCTAGGTTGGTTTTTGTATGTAAATAGGCCAACTGCAATGTTATAGCGGTACAGAGGCGCATTTATATTTGCAATGTGGGTTTTCAAGAGATGAGCAAACCACCTAAGGGTACATCGCCGCTTGGTTATCGTAGTAAACGTAGTCGAGGGTCGGAAGCCAGCTAAAAAAAAAACAACATTCAAAAATGTAAATAAAAATTGTATATGTGTCTGTTACTAATACAGATAACTAAAAAATAATACTACTACTATTATTGTTTTATTATTAGCGGTGAAGTGTAAGGGGTCCCGCAGTACAACTCACGAGACACAACTCCCTACTCCCAACCAGAGGCAATCTCACCAGTTCGTGGTGCATCCCGCTAATTAACAAATTTCCTATAAAATGCTATAAACTCACATTGGGCCAACGTGGTGGGAAATGGCCCAAATCCCGCCATATGAACACCCTACGGTCCCTGGTGCCCGAAGATCACAGATGTGGGGAACTTTGGAGGAGACCTAAGTCCAGCAACGGACTTCTATTTATCGGCTGATGATGATGACATTATTAGCTGCTATTTAATACTAGATAAATAAACAGCCTACATAATTTTCCCGTCAGTGGGATTCGCGGCCTCCTCTCACTGGAAGAGTCACAGTCATCATTAATTATGCCAAGATACGAGTTGTTTTTTCTTCTTTAATCTTCGTCCCGATGAGATGAATGCCACGCTGAGCTGTTAGTATGTAATACGTTTGCCCATAACGAATTGTTAGTTAAGTAACATACAGTTTCACGGCAGAAGTAGGAGCTGCGGTGGTACCTAGATGGTCTCTAACAGCGAACACCCCACCAGTGATGGGTTGATTAAAAAAATTATTGCTTAATATTATTGGGTATCGAACCCAGACCTCTTCGGGTGGTATAGCTTGAAGTTTGTTACGACAGACATAGGCATATAGATTTATTTTTCAACACACTACATGTCTCCGTTCAACACTCTAGATGTAGTTATAATTTAGTACCCTATTACTAATTTTATTTGGAAGTTATATTTTCACTGGTGGTCTATCTCGGTTGCTAGAGACCGCCTAAGTAGGTATCACCGCAGCGCCTATTTTGAATACCAAACAGCAGATTCCAAACATTACTGTGTTCCGGTTTGAATGGATTTGTAGCTAGTGAGATTACTGGAGTAACGATACTCAACATTTTTATGTCTCAAGCCGACTAGCGCCATGTAGTTCAAAGTGCTAGTTAGGATATCATCTTAACTAGCCTGGTTGTTATGGACAAGCGCAACGCTTACCATCAGATGAACTTACCACTCGTCTTGTCGCTTCATTGTATATATAATATTATATAGAAAAAAAACTATAAAAACCGTTACAGAAAATGTTTGTTTCGCAGCTAGATAACCGGGAGCGGCGGTATCTGCATTGCAGAGCTGTGCATAAATGTGACGAGTACTCGCGATGATGCTGCGTCACTTTACACTTTACTTATATTGCACTGAAAAGTACATTCGCTGTCTTGAATTCGCATTAACAAAATTAATGAAACTAAAGTAATAACATTGGATATTTTTTATCGAACTATTAATATTGTTTGAACAAAGTAAGTTAATATTTAAGCACACAACCACCAACCCGGATTAGGCCAGCGTGGTGGGGAATAGCTCAAATCCCACTATATCAATTCAGATCGACGTGAGAATCTTTGTAGGAGGCCTATGTCTAGCAGTCGACGTCTATCAGCTGACGATGATGATAATGATGATGATGACACACAAGGTATCCATAATAATGTCGTAAAAGTAAGAATATATTTACAGCACAACAGATCGCACAAATGATACGAGTCTTCAAACAGTACTTACAGATGTAGGAGATTCCTATTTCTGCTGCCAAAGATGAGTATATAACCATTACTATGTTCCGGTTTGAAGAGTATTATAGCTAGGAATATTTTGAAGTAACGAAACATAAAATTAAACCTTCGTTCAATTCATTATTTAATAACTATAATAAATCGTTATCTGCATCAAAATTAGGCTTTAGTTTCCGGTTATAGGAATTGTTACGAAACTAAAACCGAACCCCATACTTCACCGAAATTGACTTATGTCACTGATACTCTCATAAAGAGGGTACAACCATATTCCCAACAGTGGGAACACAAAATGGAATGTATATGTAACGATTCATATTATCTCAACTCTATATCCTAGACTATCTACTATCCTAGGAAAAATTCTAAAAAGTTTTCTTATAACGATTAGAATAGGATCGCAAAATACCAACCCAGCAAAATGGAATAAAACACAGAGTATACATATCACTGTTCCGGTTTAAATGGCGTTGTAGCTAGTGATATGTCTTGGATAACAGGTCTTAACATCTTACGACTTTAGGGGTCGAGCAGAATGTAGTGCAGTGTATGTTAACCTAACCAGCTCCACAATGTAATGGCGTCGGGCCACTGGTGTCACTTACCATCAGGCGATCGTCTCACTCATCTCTTCGCGTCACAGAATAAAAAAAAAAGTTAATAAATTAACTCGTGACAGATTTAATTACGATATAATTTTGATACTACCAAAGACAATTAATCTTGTTATACAGAGGCTTATTTACTACAGCGGATTATAGCTCCCGCTGTAGGCTTCTTAAAGGATAAGCCTTTACTTTAATCAATTATACGATATATATGTATAGCAAACAAAAATAACTTATGAGATTATATATAATGTATACACATATACATGGCTTCAAAGTTATTATCATCTTCGTATTGTCTTATACAGAAACTATTTATTTTCTATTAAGGAATGTCTCTGTCATAAATCACATAGATTTATATATTTATTGTTAAATAGAACTACGTGAAAGTTTCTGTCTACTTTCGACAAATGCTCTTCTTCCTCCTGCCCTTTTCCCAGCTATGTGGGGTCGGCACAGTATGTACTTCTCTTCTATATCCTTCTATCAGCCGTCGTATCTGAATTCACTCTTCTTACACATGTCATCTTTCACACAATCCATCCACACTTTCTCAGGTCTTCCTCTACCCTTATAACCATCCACTTTCATTCTCATAACTTTCTTTGTTATATGTCCTTCATCCCTCCGCACAACATGCCCGTACCACGCCAACCTCTTGCTCCTCAATTTCTCTGTCACTGGAGCAACTTTCGACAAATGCGATAACTAATAAAAATACTAAATCAACGAAATGTTTCAATAAAATTAAGATACTCTAGAACATATATTGTCTACAAATGCATATATATGTATATACTCTCTGTTCGCTGCCCGCTTTGCTGGCCGTTATTGACTAAAACTAAATTTGCCTCAAATATTTCTTGAGAGCAACCGCAACCGAAAATGACTTCCATTATTAAAGAAATAGTAATGTTTATTAATAATTTGAAGGAAAACGATGACGTAACTATGAAATTCAAATATAAACAGTCAATAACCATCTAAAAATCATAGTCGATATACATGCCCTTTTCCGTATCGAAAGTCGTGCATTTTCACGTAAACTGCGTTCAACCAGTTCAATGTTTTCGGGGGTCCTTGACGATCGACTAGGTCCTGGCCGTGGTGTGTTCATAGCCGAAGCAGTTGCGCGGACCCTCTCCACCCACGAACGAATTAAATTCACACTCGGCCCATCGCCTGTCCGTCGAATATTGAAATGTGAACAAAACTGTCGGCGAGCGAGTACGTAAGAATCGTTACTCTTGAAAAATGCTTCAATAGCGAACGCGCGATGCTCACCTAACCACTGCGACATCATGACTAAGAAGTCCGCACGATCGGTGATTCTAATGACACCACCTTCTCCCGCACTGTTTATAACTTATTGAGATATTCGTTTTTTAAAATATAAATCTGCCGCCAGACACCCTTTATTTCGTGTATATACTCATGTAACTATGTAAATAATAAACAAAAACTAAGGATCAACTTTATATGCAGTAATAGCTTTCATTAAGACTTATTCATCATTATAGCCATTTATTTATTTTATATAATCACGCCTTTTTCTCAGTAGGGGTAGGCAGAGGTGAATAAACACCCACATTTCGCCAGATGTGGTCAGATTAGGTCCCATGTAACAGGGGGCGAGCCTGTTGCCACTTTATTGGGGCCACCACACGCACACAAAGATGATTTCAGTGTGCGGGTTTCCTCACGATGTCTTCCTTCACCGTTTGTATCTCGCTGTTGTAACTAAAGTTCACAAATCTACATAACTTAAATATTAATTAATGTACATGCCGCGATTCGAACACGCGACCTTCGGCCGCACACTCTAACCATTAGGCCAGCGAGCTACTGCCTCGGCTATACATAGCCAGTTAGCAACGCAAGCAAACTATTAATTTATATATTTATTTAAATAAAAGAAAAAACATTTATAAAACAAAGTACACGTAAAGGTTGCTAACTGCAGTAGTTAATTAAATAACTGTGTCGCAGTTAACAACCCCCACTTCCAGACGTTTAAAAAGTTTCCATTGAGTCCGACGTTTAGTTTTTGACTTGTTTCTTACAAAATATTGCAAATTAACTATAAAATAAGTAAAAGATTAATTAATCTTTATATTATAGCATTATTTTTTGCCTTCAACACAGGAAGGTCTGGTTCCTCAACTAGGAATTTATCCTGTATCCTTAAACAGCGCCCTCTCTTAGTTTCAACGTTGTGTTAATGCCAAATTTTGAAAATAAAGGAATTACAGTACTGAAAAAAAAATTAATAGATCTGTGCCTTTGTATGTTTTCATGATGGAGTTCCGCCGCTAGTTCCTTTGATGAACCATAGTAGTTTCATCGGACTCAGGGCTCCGGGATCAAGTTACGCAAGCTAAATATGTGTTTGTCTGTATAAATGTTATATGTGCAACTATGCGGAGGTGTATATCTACTGCACAATTAGTTATGAAATAAAAAAAATTACTACCTAGTTACTAACACTATGGTCCCAGAGGCCGAAATAAATTTTATTTATTATTATTATTATATATATATATATATATGTATTTCCGTGGTACCTTTAAGCATAGCAAAACAAACAAGAGCAATGATAGGAAATCATGTCATGTGTTTTTTGTACTAAGTATTACATTTATTACTATATACTATTAACATAGTATTTGAGGTATATTTCCGGTGAGGTTGTTTAATAATAAACTTAGTTATTTAAAACATATATGAATTAATTTAATGAATAATATAGGGAAATTGAAACATAAATTTCAATACACATTACCTCCAAGAGCACAGCCCTCAGAAAATGATCTTGGACTTTTATTATTTTAAAGTCGACACCGGAAGTACCCGCGGCAGCTTATCGATGGAGATTGGAATCCCGTCAAGTACAGTTGGAGAGTACTTTGAAATTCTAAAGATTATATTCCGTAACTTAATACGGAATTATTTGAAAGTACAATTCAATATTTATATATGTAATATTACACCTATTTATCTCATATATATCTGTTGAAATTTACTGGTGGCAGGTCTCTAATGCTCTGCCATTAAGGTACCACGGCAGAACCTATTTCTGCCGCCAAAGAGTAGTTTACAAACATCACTGGGATTTGGTTTGAAGGAAGTTGTAGCTAATGAAATTACTAGGGTGAAGTAATGCCTTATGTCTCAAAGGGATGAGCACAATGTGATGTTGTGTATAACATCCTAACTAGTGTCACGTTGTTGTGGGCAAGCATATCAATCAAGTAAACGTCTTGTTTGTCTAGTTGCTTTTTAATACCTATCTTCAATTATATTGACTGATTACTGCTTTCAGCTTTGTGTATTCCTGAATACTTTGAAGAAGGAATATCTTTACTGCTTACTCTTGTGTTAAATTATATCCCCACATCGCGTACACCCTCGGCGTGTTATTATGAATTGTATGGTGGCTACAACGACAAATACAACCTTTTCGGTAGAATATAGTTCAGATCAAGGTATCTTTGAAGCTATCAAATTAATGAATTCTAGATCATACTTTTTTGTTTCAAGGAAATCTCAAAGATTTTAGCTTCTAGCTGCGGTGGTTAGTATAAACAAATAGTACGTTTAAATAATTATCATCGATTGTTTTGGAGGTTAAAAATGCAATAGTTCAAAAATAAACCTGGGGTTAAGTTTACTGGCTTCCTTCCGCTCGACTTTAAAAACGAAACTCGTGCCATTGAAGTAAAGTGCAGGGCTCGTTAGTGAGCGTCGGGATTTTTAATTAAACGGAAGTAAGGATTTACGCGCAATCCCCTTCAAATCTGCTTGATTTTATGACATTTCGACAGAAATAATTTCATTAATAATCATCATTCAAGATGAAAATTAGGTAGGAAAATAAATACAAACATTACAGAGTGATATGAATCGATTTAATTTAAAGTTAGTACTCGTTACACCTTCGATAAACTTCGTTTGTGTGGAGAAAATTATAAGGACTCCTCACGCATGATTGACAAATGAAATTGCTACGGTAAATTAGAACAGCGAAGTAAGTTTACATTTTAGTAGTAAATCCTATAATAATAAGTATATACCAAATAAGTTTTTAATAAATACTTTGCATATAAAAGAAAAGCAGTGAATCTTTATGTGATTCTGTTGTTTTTGATAGAGATTGCGTGAGCTATTCAAACGCATACGATGACAATCGAGAGGGTTTTAGTGAGTAAAAATTTCCACATACCCCTGACTTTCCTACAGAAATATCTTTTTAAAGATTCAACCTCACTCTCCCCAGTCCAAAAAATAAAGGTACGTAAGCCACGTAGGAGAAACATCGTGAGCCCCTATAACCTGTGCACCTGCTAGAACTTTTGGATGTATATCTCCCATCTTTATATAATCTAATAATATCTAATACAAACAACATCTTTATACCAAATGATATTTTTAATATAATTTACACAAACCAACAACAACAACAAAAATTTAAACCAAAAATTTATTTATGTTTCGTATAAGTAATAAAAAATAATGCAAAGTTTTTGTAATAACATTTTTTTTTATTCTACGAAGCGAGGAGACGAGTTCAGGATGATACATACAGCATCACATTGTGCTCGTCGCCTTGAGACAAGATGTAAAGACTGGATACCCTAGTAATTACACTAGGTACAGCGCAATTTACATCCGAACACAGTAATATTCGCACAGTACTTTTTCCTAAAATACTGTAGAAAATTTTTAAGTAGAATAATAGAAGTAAATAAAGTATAGTTAAAGTAAAATATAGTAAAAGAGGAAATGTAATTAAAATGAGACACAGTAAATAGGAATGATGTTGAAAATTGTAAAAATATAAATAAGGAAGAAAAATGTAAAAGTATCAAATCACAGGAGAGGAAGGAGCAAAAAAAAGGGGATGATTTGTTTCAGATATGGGATGATTTGTTACAGGCATGCGACGAGACGACTACGGATTATAGTCATGAGCGAGAGGTATGAGAGAAGAAATTGGGATGGAGAATGAATGAGAATAGAAGTGTAATAGATAAGTATAGTAAGAAAGAGAAGAGATAATGAAAGAAGAGAGCGAAGGAAAAGAAAACTGTATAGACTAAGAAATAGATGATAAATGAAATGATGAATAAAGGCCCTGAACCAACAAGCAGGAGGAACTATAAAAAAAACTAGATGATATCCGGCAACAGACACCTACCACAAGTACATTTGTATTACCACCAGTATATTGTGGGATGTCATAAAGTAAATTGCTGCTGCGAGTAGATTCACCACTGAATTATATTATATCTCCGAGACACGTGGTGAAATGAAAAGCGTGAAAGTCCATTAACGAGCGTGAATTACTTTGTCCAAAATTGATAAAAGCCATTTCGCTTAAAAACGTGTGCGACAGTGTACAAGCACTTTCGTGAAAATAATTTAATATCGTACATTTAAAAAAAAAACATTTTACTCTATTAAGGAGATATTGTTTTTGTACATATTAATCGGGTTTTATTGAACTTTATCAGGTTGCAAATTCTTCGTTCTTCTTATAGGCATAGTAATGTTTACGTTACCGTTTGGTTGCTGCTAAGGTAATGTAAGTACTTTTACAATAACACAGTAACTTTACGTTAACTTAATTTATTGCGGCATTAAATATAACCAAACTAAATCTTTGCTTGAATTAGGATTTCAAAGAAACGAAGCAAGGCTCCTTACTAAATCGCTCGCAGTTTTTTGTATAATATTATAACACTAGCTGCTCCCCGTCCGCTTTGCTGGCTGTAATACTGAATTAGACTTGAAATTTGTCTGAAATATTCCTTGAGAGCAACTGCAACCGAAAATGACTTTCGATTGCAACCGTTAGTTACTATAGCAACCGCATAAATAATACGAAATGAATATGTTCATAAAGGTTTATTAGAAATAAAATGCTTTCTAATAAACCTTTATAAACATAACGGCGAATGCTTATGTTCCCATGTCGATACGTTCACTAGCTTTCACGTGATTGGAGAACAAAAGAAACACGTCATTAGATTACTACAAAATAATAAAAAAAAAATGTAATGTGACAAATTTTTAGTCTAATTCTAAATTATGGCCAGAAAAGTGAGTGGGGAACAGATAGTCATTAATATATCAAGATCAGAGTATATAGATAATGTCTTCAACGTTAAAATATACTAGAAAAGTATAATTGAAAGACCTAAGTCCTTTATGACAGTTTTGTAGTCTCAGGATATTAGGAATTCCCTGTTTCGTACAAGGCGATTAAAAGGGTCTTCAGGTTCGTGAGCCTCGAGGATGAGAATCCCCAGAGTTCAATAAGCGAGCCTTTAGGAGGACAGCAAATGTCTTGTATTTGCCGTAGCACAGCGTGGAAGCTAAGGAGGGAGGGCTTTGCCCTTCCGTGGGATTTTTTAGTCAGAGTGGAGGGGGGTACAGTTGCGTTCCGTAGGAGATCCCGAAGCCCCTCTTAATGCAATGTGGGACACCACCGAAGGGGTTTTGGTGGGTAAAAGCTCTAACTCCATAACCTTGTCTTCCCTCAGGAGTACGGTATCTTTAAGATTTCCCCAGCGATAAAAAAGTCCTTTTCATGAATTGCTATACAGTTAACTTCTAAGCATAAGTAAACAGATTATTATAAACTAACTAAAACTATAGACTAATACTTAATATTTTATTTTTTTATTATTATCATTAATATTCTATAAGGTTTCGATTATATACATTATTATTCACATCTCCATTGATAGTAAAGGCGGACGTTTGAGCTTCAATTATAACTACTTCGGAACATTTATAACATATTAAACTCTAGATAAAATAAATCTAGGTTTGTGTAGGGTTCAATTATAACATAATCAACTAGACGCCATGTTTCATTTATATCTACATTCATTTAATAAGGATCTAACCAACTGCATCTGTAACGATAAATAATCAAATATAACGATGATGCTTAAAGATATTTCCCACCCGCTTCGCTACCCCAGTAATTTCACTAACTACAGTCCTCCTGAATCCAGAATATAGTAATGTTTGCACGCTATACACATAGCAATGGTACCTTTTTTTTATTTCGGTGGGGAAATCTTCGAAAGATACCCTGCTTTTGTGGGGAAGTCAGGGTTATGTGAGATTCTTACTCACTAAAACCCCCTCGGTGTTCTGCCTCGGTGCATTCGTAGAGGCTCCGGGATCTCTTATAGAACGCACCTGTGCCTCTCAACACTTGCTTTGAACACATCTCTGAGGAGGGCTTAACCCAACTAGGTTATCACACATAGGTTCGCATGTTCAGCAATAAAAGCCCGCGGAAGTCCTAGATTCTTTTAGTCGCCTTCTACGATAGGCAGGACGTACCTTAGTACTATTCGTACTAGCCCGAGACTACAGGGTTGATAGTAATGCTACCTATCTAGACAGTCCCTTGTAAAATTAATTTTTTACTGACCTCTAAATGACAGAACTAATATCTCTACCAAATTCTGATGAATTAATAAATCTCTCTCTCTCTCTCTCTACATATATAATATTACGGCGCCATTCAAATGAATACAAAAATTTTCGTATACTTCTGTTTGGCTGTAGATTTGTTATTATAATGAATATTCTTATGCTCATTATACAATCCTTTAACGATATTAATCATAATTGTCGATGATAATCAATATCAATTTTGCGATTTACCGGCGTTAGGGATCACTAATTTTACGTGGATGTTTACAAGAAAGGAGTAAACAGGCTGATATTAGGTTAGCGCGCTTTACTACCATTGGAAGACTACATCATCGGTTGGGATCGCACACTAAGCTTTATACTCTCCAGAACCGTTTTACCCGCACCGCGACTGGTGCCGAATGGTACCAGCGCAATGTGGACATCCACAGCGACCATAAACTCCCAACGATCAAGGAGCACTTCAGAGAGTGCTCCGTGACCTACTTCGCAAAGGCGGCAACTCATCCCAACCCTCTGGTGGCCAGCGCGGCCAACTACGTGCTACCTCCGAATCCCAGGACGAAAAAGCGCAGACCGCGGCACGCGCTTATTCCGACATACCAAGGGGTCCCGCAAACCACACACATACCCTGAGTCACCGACAGCACCGACGTCACCACACACACTTCGGACACTACCAACACGCTCCGAATATCAGCATCACGCCGCCCTCGCTTCAGAACGCGGCGCCGCAGCTACTCACACACCGCGTACACTAAGTACACCTGCGACCGTGGGCGGTCCTCGCCGCCCAGGGATTCCGATACAGGCGAAGGTAGTCAGGGAACGGGCCCGCGCCCGGCTTCGACGACCGAGTAGAATCGCCAGATAAAGAACTACAAGAACCAGACACACACAATCATCCGCCAGACAGCTACATCCCGCGTAGCGCATTTTAGTTTATAGAAACTCAGGCCGTGGATCCGGGTCCACGAGCCCAGTGTCAGATGAGCTGTAAGAGCCGCTGTGGCTTGCAGCCCTGTCTACAACAAGAATATAGAAGCTTTATAATAAAAAAAACTATACATAAACATTTATATAAGGAATACCTTATAAGGGACCTAGGTCCAGCATTGAATAAGCACCAATCGATTTAATGTTGAAAAGATTTGAACCTGTGATATTACGTTCAAAAGTGTTTCAGTAAACTAAGTATTGTTTATATTTACTGTGTTGTTAATGTCTTTCTTCCCCAAAGTAAAGTAGAAGTACATAATAAAATTGCCTAACAATTTCGCGGCAAACTTCGATTAAATTTTATTGTAAAGTTTGCGAATTTATACGACTTTAATTGAGATGAAAGAGATTTCCAGCTCTTTGATACGGCTTCAGCGCCCACTGGTAATAATACAGTGAAAAGGTAATAAAATCTCATATTCATAGAGAATTAGGTTGATGTAAGATTACATATTTTCGTCTAGTTAAAAATTTTCCCATAGAACAGATTTATGAAAAAATCTTATATTTTGACATCAGACCTCTTTAGTTGATCAATATTTATTACTTTCATAAAAAAAATCTATGAACTCGTTATTAAATAAATTGTATTTTTACGGCCATTTATTTTAATATTGAACCTTTCTTTTTGTTTCGGAGAGGAAATCTTCGAAAAGATACTCTGTCTTCTGGGGTGATGACTTCTACTCTGAGTTACGTTGAGATTTTCACCCACTAAAACCCTTTTAGTAATCACCTTTATGTAGTCCCTACCACCATCGGGAGTACTAACCAAATGGCCGGAGCTTTTAGCTAGAGAGTAGAGTTTAGCTATTGTCCTCCGTTTAGATGGCGATGAAAGCTCCAATCCAACCAATAGCCCCTTAATAATGGACCTCTATTAGGTAAAAGTATTTTTTTTTTAATAAAACAGCATTCCTCCAGTTTGTTGGGCTTTCTTTACCATCTTATTGATCTCATTTATTCTACCTTTTCCTTCTTTCATTCCATTTCTCGCTTTCGCATTTAACTCTATATCATTCTCCATTCTATTTCCTTCCTGCATTCTTCTTCCTCCTGCCCTTGTCCCAGCTATGTGGGGTCGGCACAGTATGTACTTCACTTATACATCCCTCTATCAACTGTCATATCTGAATTCATTAATTCCTTCTTACATTCATTGCTCTTAAATGAGTAAAGACAACCGTTCTTTCTTTACAGTTACAGTTTTCTTAATTCTATTTGTTACTGCTCATTCTTTCTATGAATAGAATACTATTATCACATTTTTTTTAATCTATATTCAACTTTTAGTATCATACTTTGTTTACATTCTGTTTCTATCTTTATTCTTATTAAATTCTTATATTTATTTATTTTCCTGCTCTCTTACACTACTCTTTTAACTTACCTTTTACGTCAAAGTATTAGGTACTTATCGATAATTAATTAAAATTTATTAATTTTGCTAGTGACGTTTCGTATTCTAGGAAGCGAGGAGTCGAGAGGGACGTTTACTTGATGACAAGTGATGCGCCTGCTCATAACGACGAGGTGCTAGTTAGGATGATATTTACTGCACCATATTGAGCTCGTTACCTGAGAAAGAATCTCTTGAATCTCGTTACCTCAGTAATTTTACTGCCTACTGCGCCTTTCAAACGGGAATAGCAATAATGTCTGCACACTACTGTTCGTCGTCTGCAACAGGCGCTGCGGTAGTACGTACTTAGACGGTCTCCGCCAACTGGATGCCGTAATATTTAACTATAAAATGTTAATTAAGTAACTTCATGTACAATTAACAGACGTATTTATAATTAACGGAGAGTACATCATTATGTACACACGCAGCTTCATTGTTGCACATTATTCATCACAATAGCCGTACAATCTCAAACAATGGCAATAAAGCGACGAGCCAAACATTTATCTGTTAAAAATGGCCCATGGACTGTATTGCAACGATTCACGTAAAATATAGTTTTTTGATATTTGACAATAAAACATCGATTTATTATCGAGATTTTAAAAACTCGATACGTAATAAATTTATTTGTACTGCTACATAAACTTGTAAATGGATTTATAGTTAACTAGCAACACCGTTACATCAACCTTTTACATATATATCATGAGCTTTAAAGTTTATTTGATGGGGGTTGAAGCTAGTGTAATTACTAGGGTAACGAGACTGAACATCTCATGTCTTAGGCGACGAACGCAATATGGTATAGTGTATAACATCCTTGCTAGCACCATTCCATTGAGTATAGGACCCGCCGGTCTAGTCGTTGAATTGTATTAAAAAAATGCTATAAAGTTTTCGAGGTATTCATGCTTATGTTATAAACTTTGTAGCTTCAAAGTCATCCTCATTATTACTACTACCGCCTCATTATTACCATTGAGTGCAATCAAAATATTAAAGTTGGTAGATCAATCGAAGAAAACTATTCCGATCCTGTGTTTCTCTACGAATAGATTCGATAGAACTTTTCTACTCTCCTATGTTATGAAACCACTTTCCCCTTTGTCTACCGGATACTCCTTTTCTGGGTTTATTAGCTTCAATAATCAGCTTCGAAAAGGAAAAGCGAATTCTTTAATATTTTTTTTAATTAAGCTACGAGACGAGCGAGACGTTCAACTGATGGTAAGTGATACGCCCGCCCATAATAACATAGCACTAGTTCAGTTAGTATGCACTGCACCCTATTGTGATTGTCGCCTGAGACATAAGATGTTGAATCTCGTTACCCCAGTAATTACGCTACAACGTCATTCAAAGCGGAACACAGTAATATTTACACACTACTGTTTGGCAGCTGAAACAGGGGCTTCTATGGTGCACCCCTAGTTGATCTCCGGCAGCAGAGACCTAGCAACGACTCGAAATACAACATTTTCATCTTCATGACTGTTGTCCATCAAAGATCGGTCAGAGGGAAGACTTACAGCTTTAACATAATAATTAAGAAAGAATGTAAAAAGTATTAATTGACTTGACGAATAATAGAGACGACTTGATGAAAATATCTATCAAATCCATCGAAAGGAAATGGGAGGTAGGAATGGGAATAATGAAATAAATTCTCTTTGTGGAAATATCCAAACGATGTTTATCACTAAACTAGAGTGGAAATGTTCATTGTTCTGCTGAGAAACAGATAAATATTAATGGGATTAAGCTATTTAAATATTAAACTATGTACAGCGACGGAGCAACGTGGCCTTTATACATTTATTTTTCAGCTGTTAACCCGTTTACTGTCTTGTCGCTTTAAAAATTCTCTCATTATTTCATTCGTTTGATAGCGTCGAGTTCGTATTCCGACTGAAGGCGGCGCGGCGCTGAAGTATCAGATCGAGATTTGCATGCATAAATACTTTTTGCTCTGTTAAAACTTACAAAGGCTTATGAAAAACGGAATAATATGCTAAATCACTACTACACAGTAACACCTTGGATTGAGTACAAGAGAATCGCCTAAATTAGATTAATAGAATTAAGATACACCTACATACATTGTGATAGACATTTTCAATTCTACGTTAAAGGAAATTTCCAACGACGTTAAGAGGAAAATAGGTTTCAAGTTAACCTTTAAATTTAAATATAGTATAGTTGATACGGTGATGAAATACTTTATAAATACTGCAGTTTCTTATCAGTTATGTCATGATAATGATGATTTCAGTGGTATAAATTGCATCATATTATTTTCACGAACAAGGGAACAGACTATTAACATTTGCATACTTTCATAGTTATTTGAAAGATTCAACCTTCAAATAATATTATTGTACAAAAAAATATTATTTATAATAACACTTGTTCATATTTTGGAGACCCAAACTAAACCGCCTTTTACATGATGCCTTTGTTGTCAGTTTACTAAGTTCTTTATCGTTCCACTCTACGCAGGATTTAAGTTGGCTCCTGCTGCTGACAGATGCTCTCTTCAAAGTTATGAAATTTATATTAAGAGATGGAAAAGGTATGGTGATTTCAACTGCAGATTTGTAGGGCATCTTTCCATATTTTATGTAGTAATCATAAGATAACTTCCTCGTTTAATTTGGATTATAAGTATAACATTTTCGATTGTTCCAGTTAAATATTGTGTTATCAAAAAATAATAACATTTAGGTTTTTTTTTTATACTTCGAAGAGATAAGACCTATGGGATGTTCTCTCCCCTAATCATCGATAATTTAGTAAGATAATATGTAGTCTAAATATCTAGCACTACCTTCTCTATGGTATGGTATCTGCAAACCAAAATTCCTTTACCCTATTTTTTATTGAGACCTGACTCATACTTAGATTCTCTGATTAAAATATTATATTATATTATAATGATATTAAAAATAAGAAACTTCAACTATACCGAATGAAATCAATTGATTTTCCTCAATAGTAACAGAGGTTATATTACATAGATTAATCTTACTTTTAAATTTGATAGCTTCGTCGTCATCCGTCTTAGTTCGACGCCAGATGTCGTAGAATCTTAGATGAACAACACTGTCTATACAATGCGGTCGCTGCAGCTGACACATGCTAATACTGTAAATACAATCTATACATATGTACAGACATATAAATGAAATATGCAATCGGTTTGTAACATAACAATAAAAGCTTGTAACTTTAATATTAAAGTAAACTTTGTACATAAACCAAAAACAAATTTTAAAAGTATCTATCTGTTTGTTCTAGGTTATCTCTGAAACAGCCGAATTAATTTTGGCATGAATTTCACTGAGTGATAGCTACAGTTATAAACAATTATATAGATAACGACTCTATTTAAAAAAAAAGATCTAGGAAAGAAAATGACGGTCTGATGGAAGGACGAAGATAATGAACATATACTGTCCACTGATTCTATATGATCTGATCTAATAGAAAATTCGAAATGATGAGAAACGCTTTAGTACTAAAGGTGATTCGGAAACGACGACCAGCGCTGCCTCAGTAGAATAGCCAAGTGCTTACATTGTATAGGATGATGGATTTATAGGATCCTTTCCGGGTCCAGGACCACACAGTGTCCGGATTATCTCCTCTAACATTGTAAAACTGTATCATTACAGTATCGCTCTGTCCTAGCTGTCAATACATGCCGATTCGAACTTTCTTCGCTAACCTGCTTCACCATGACCTTCATCATCATCATCATCACCAGCCGATACACCATGACCTTATTGTCACTTAATACCATGTGAAAAGTACATTACTAGCCCATTGTAGTAGTATCATGACTAATGACTCGTAATGAGCTGGTGTATAACTTACTGCCCGGTTAACCTCGCTGATCTCATCTAACTTCCCTCGATAAATAAAGAATCACATATTAATCATATTTAAAACTATTTTATTTTACAATAACAAAGAATTTAGTGTAATAAGATTAATAAACTGACTCAAAATAAACTTCCCCCATCAGGGATTTTGTCTTATACCAATACTCGAGTTTGAACATTTTTCAAACGTTGATTCTGAAGATACGTAAGAGAATAAACGATATGAGAAAAATATCTTTTCTCTTATCTCCACAGTTTAATATTACAGGCAAAATTATTTCCTATAGTGCTATTATATAAATATTTTTAAGTTATAATACTTTGTGTTTCATAAATATTAAGTTCGAACTAACATTTATATTCTAGTTATATTCAACCATAATATGACAATTTATACTTTATAAAATTTCATTGTTAAAGGAAAATATATACTTTTCTTTATACATTATCATCGTTATCTGTCAATAGACGTCTGCTGGACATAAGCCCCCCCAAACATCTCCCAGTTTGTAGGAGTATTAGGGCCATTACCTCGCTAGCCCAATGCGCATTGGTGGAAGCTAGTTTCGTTTGTTGTGGGTCCCGTTAAATGTTGTTTGGGACATCATACACACCTCTTTTAGTACAAAAATCTTAATGAAGACTATATTATTGTGGACTACATTGATGTGCAAAGGTAAATAATATATGATAGCTTAAGAGATACTTTGTAATATTGTGTAAACAGCCTAACTAATACCTAAATACTGTGGGAATGTTTTTCTTATAGCCAAGTAAAATATAATGATTTAACGGTTATGAAACTTTTACTGAGGAGCATAACGTTATATATAGTTGCCGAGGACATGATGAATTGTTTAATTAGAGGAAAGTAGCTCCTTACAACAAAATGTATTGTGCTGTCCGCGATCATAAAGGATCATAGTTCATGATTTATTACAAATAATAAAATGACTGAACTAGCTATTTTTTTAATTCAAAGAAGCGTTTAGACGAGAACTTCGTCCACTTGATGGTATGTCGATTTGAGACAAGATGTTAAGCCTATTCACCTCAGTAACTACATTAGCAACAAGGTCATTCATATCGGAACACAGTAATGTTTGCACACTACTGTTAGGCGGCAGGAATAGCAGCAGCGGTGGTACTTACGCTCTTCGACAGTAAACACCGAGCGCAAGCAAATCATCACTAAGTTGTTACTGGTAACCCAAGCATAAAGATCCATTTTTTACTGTTCTATTATATAGGTAAATAAGATTTAAATATAATCTCACTAAAATCTAGTTTGATTTGTATTGTCATTGTATACTACCACCATTAAAGTAATATTATAGAAATATATCGACATATTGTTTACCTTGTTGCAACCACAAAACAAACAATTGCAACAGTTTATAAACAAAAGGATATCGTAGGATATTACTTGTTTATAAATATACTTTATTTCATGTGCAATTATTTTAAAGTTTGAAGGAGAAAATTTGTTCCATCTAAACCATCACATCATCTGAAGAGCAAAACTAAAGACAACCTTATTTTTAAACAAAATAGTCAATTACTTGTACTTTTAACTTAAATATGAAAACAAATGTTTATAATTATTATTTTATGGTTATGAAAACATGTCGCATTTATCGAAAATATTCAATTATGGTAATATGAGAGGAAGTATGTGCGGCAATGAAATGGATATTATTATGCACGACGTACGAGCATCCTCTAATTCGTTCGTATTGAAGCCTAGTTAGTACGTACTCCAATAGCATCGAGTTGGTCTGCAAATTACTGAGGTAACGAGACCTAACATTTTATGTCTCTAGCTGACGAGCCCAACATAGCAATGTATACAATCTTAACTTGCGCCACGTTATTATGAGCAGGCGTATTGCTTACCATCAAGTGAATATCTCGCTCGTAATCTCACACGGTTGTAATGATATCTATAGAGAAAAATCTCTAATAAATTATAGAAAATTGTATCTTTTATCAGATTTATGGTAGGATTTAAACAGTCAACTAAGAAGAGAATTTACAAAATTCATTCTCCTTTATTCTGGGAGTTGCGGGAATATTCAGAGAACAACTATTAAACATATATAAGTTGAACTATATAGTGTACGAATAATAATCCTCTAAAACTGTATAGATACGTATTGATTAAATCAATAATATATTGTCTAAATTTGATCTTAATTCAATATATTCGCGTTAGATTTAGAAATAGAGTTATACACAAAAAAATATATAAGAAAATTGAGTTATTTAATAAGCAATGAGAAAATTAGAAAACAGCTTCTAGAACTTTGTACATACGTTGCACAAGAACTGCAAATAGAAATATGTGAACCTAAGCGTTTAAATTCTTTAATGCAATAATTGTCTATGAACAAGAACTCCGAATCAGAAGAAGTTAGGAGAAAAAAAATATATTCGCATAGAGCTGCAACTATAGCTTATAGCTAGTGTAACTGGGGTAACGAGATTCAACGTTTTATATCTCTGGCGACGAGCGCAATGTGGTGCAGTGTACATAATTCTAATCAATGGCACGTTGTTATGAGCGGGCGTATTACTTACCATAAATGTCTCAGTCATCTCGTCAGTAGTTAAAAAAAAAACAAATGTCATATATTTATATATATATATTGAAGTAAATGTTTGTATTTTGTTTTTCTGTATCTTTAACACGTACATACAAAATTTACATCCATAGCATTAAGTTCGCCCTGTGTACCCTTAACTTAAGGTGTGTTTACGATAAGAACAAATATATATTCGCTTATACTTAGTTACCGTTACATGTACATATCGTCGGCGCAGACTAGCTGGTGATATTCAAACAATTCCGTAATTAATCAAGTTATTAGTCCGTCTGTTGCCGTAAATTTCGACTGAGGAAACAACGCCGGGGCAAAGCAACGATGGTAGCGCTGCATTTTCACTGCACCGAAATCACAATGCATTTCCGCAATGCAGTAATATGCTTTTAATTTATACGCGAGGTTTTTCTTAGAGGAATAGGGTCAAATAAAATTACTTAAATGGTTATTCACTAAAACGTAACCTTATCGAAGTTTAGCTTTGTAGTGTTTGTATTCAAGGAAGTCTTCATGTACAGATATACGTATGTAAAATACTGATATAAAATGGAGACTATAAATATTAGTCTCCTCTCCCTGCATCGGTGTTTATCAAGACCATGTGTCAGTTTCATTATAATACCATATAACGATGGTCGTTATTAAACAAACCATTACATTACCTTTGTTTTTAATATATTAACTAGCCATTAGAGTAGGTAGGTCTCTGATTCCGGAAATCGTTTGGGCAGATATCACCGCAGCTCCTATTTCGGTCCCTAAACAATAGAGTGGTTACGTAACTATTTGAAGGGCTTTGTATATAGTAAAATTACTCGAGTAACGACGAATAATATTGTTTTAAGCCTACGGGTACAATGTAGTGCGGTGTATATCATTCTTACTAACTCAACGTCGTTATGGGCAAGTGTATCACTTACCATAAGATGAACGTCTTGTCCGTATCGTCGCTTCGTTGAATAAAAAATCTTATGACCGAGGCGGACCAACACCGTTGCCCGCAAGGTGTCCTCATTTAACACATTATTACTTATGGGGTTACATGAAATCGTTAGATGGTTTCAAGTCACGCATCATCGTCGCTGCTAACAAATAAAGAGCTCACAGGGCTAGTCACTCGATCTGACGTAAGAAAAAGGCTCTTCGCTTGTATCAGGAGCCGAGGCCGTCAGTTTGCAAAATTTAAATTAATTGTTAGTTCAAACTTTTACTCTGAACTCAATATCTAAAACGACAACAATAAGCTCGCACGTGTTACAACAAAAACAAAAGGGTCAAATTAAGGGCCGGCGCGGTTTGCTTTCAAGGTTGGTTATAGAAATGTTTTTTTTCTAAATTTTAGAAACCTTATATACTTTCTTATACCTTTTCGGATAGGTATTTAAGTCAAGTACTTATTTATGAGCTTTATACGTACTTTTTATAAATAAAATTTCATTTAAAGATCAAATAAAACTGTAAGTATGCCTCATGTTTTACTTTCAAAGAACCTAATCTAAAAGTTTTAGTCTCTAAGTGATGATTGTTAAATTAATTTATTATATATATATATTATTAAATTAAAATTTGTGTAGAAATAAGTAAGAAATAAAATTATCGGATTTTTCCTAGAAAATCGAGAATTTTTGGAAAAATTAAAAAAAAATGTAATAACTCCAGAACCATTATTTTTGGATGGGGTATTCCATACACAGATAGGATACGAACTATACTTTAGCATCTCCAGATCTTTTACACGTACTACCTTTCACCCTGTATATATTCCTACTTTGTTAACTAGCTACCTCTTATGGGAAGTATTTCTATTATTCATCACTTACCTTTCTTATTAAACAAATCACTTAGCAGTAATTCAAAATTTGGTTAAAGTTTTTGTTAATATCTAAAGGTTCATAATGCTTGTTTGAAACTAAACCGGAACTACGTGGCGGTGAATATAATTAAATTCACATTGGAGTATAGAGTGCATTGAAATAAATCGATTCTGTAATACAGTGAACGACTACTTAGTTTACTTGTTGTTAAGTGAATATTGCAGTCACTTTTATTTATTTAACAAAGAAAGAAATGCGTTTTTGTTTATATTCTTTTTATGTTTTACCATCTATAACTTTTTGGGTGGTTCTACTTTAATGAATTCGCTGGAGCTGCTGCATGTGGAAGTGGAACATCGTACCCGCGACTAACTCTTCCACCTTATGTTTGGGGCCCAACTTATTTTTGTGCTTAAAATCTAAGCAACAGACATGACTATATATGGCAAAGAGATGACGCTATAGAAGGCAGCCTTGTAGATATAGTTTTACTCATACATAACTTCTGTTGTTACTTTGTAAATTTTCAGTATATATAGATTAGTTAATTTATTTTGCACAAATGAAACAACAAAATGCTTTCAAGATTATAAATGAACGTTACTTTCTTATGTAGTTTTAAATGCACTGAAATTGATATTAAACCGGAGTCGAAATATTAATAAACGTAAACGTCGGAAGTTACATATACAAAAGACAATATGAGATATTAAATCCTAGCGCTTGAGCTTTGAACTGTATATCTAAACGTAAGATGATATCTGGAGCAGGTGAAATTGACGTTTGAAATACTCCATATCTATTTCGATTCCCAAATATGCGACGTACATGAAACCTGTGTAAAGATAAATACAAAGTGCCGGACGTTTAATCTTCGTGATCTGCATTATAAACGAAACCTAATTACTCTTTATAACATAATGTATGTGAATAACCATTTCGATATTTTTTTATTTCCCCTGGTGGCGAGAAATACGCCTCTCTATAAAAACGAGGCGCTTGTAAGGATGATATACAATGCACCAATATGGTGTCCAATATGGCGATATAATATATACTCATCGCCTTCAGATATAAGAAGAAGAACTAGTACTGTAACTGAAGTAACTGAAACTAGTAGTTACGATAGTCCTACCTGGATCTCAGGCAACAGAGACCTACCGCCAGTGTTTAGTTTTCGTGCAATATAAAGAAATTAGTAATTGAACATTTGTAAATCTTAAAATGCAATTTCTGTTATCTATATATTTATATGAAATAAAAACAGATCTCCGGTCGCTAATCACGTGAAAATTGGTGAACATGGGAACTGTTGAACCATGACCATTCAACGCGGAATAGTTTCTAAAAAATTATAACCTATATAGATTTTTGCATTTTCATAGTTCCTTTATTATTATTTTTTCTTATTAATATGTGATATTGATTAAAAGAACTGGAATAACCAGCCATCAGTTTTGCCGTCCACCGTATCTCTAAGAGCAGAATGAATGATTTTTGGTGCTCTAAAAGTTTAAATAAACCAACTACGAAAATATACTACAATACCTTCTGAAAGCTCGCATCATCGATATATAGTTTCTAAGTAAAATATTTGAACCGAAATAATAACGGCCAAAAGACCACTATTATGAGATCAATGTAGTACGAAAAAAAAGGAGTCAAATAGGTTATAAAGTAAACACTATTAATTTTAAATCTCCTTTTCTCAGTCGGTTAAAAGTAAGTTACCACGTGAACGCTTCCTCGAGTTTAATACATTTGATTTACATTCTAGATTGTAACAAAGTAAATACTTAAACTGGGTCAACCGTAAATTTAACTAAGTCCCATTCTCCTAATCCAACTTCGCTGGTCCTCAACTACTAGTAAGTCTAATCTAAGACTAGACTACGTGATGGAGTCAAAACTAGCGAGTACGTGTGTGTACCTGTAGTGCAATTAATTAAGAGTGAAAGTAACCACAAACTTGGAAAAGTTTCCTAAAGGCGATAATTAAAAAACTAAGAAACGAGAACGAATATGACAACAAAAATTTATTATAAATTAGTTCTTTCTAAATTAAATCTCACTTCAGGCTTTATTTTACGAATAAGAAACGTCACGAGAAGAGAAGATAAGAGATTCTGGTTCTACTCAAAGATTATTTCTTTTGTCAACAATACAATGTCCGTCAGTCAGTTCATTTGCCAGCGGTTTCTAATTCATGAAGAGAAGAAAAATTTCCCTGAATATCTAAATTTTATTCAAATGAACACTTTTTTTAATATTTTTCCCATTATAACTCTGCCTGCAGCTGGACAAGTTAATGTTAAAAAATTGTACAGTTGTCTACTGATAGTCATAGCTTAAATATTTGAAGGTATCAGTAGTCTACTGAAAGAACTAATGAGACAGCTTAAATATTTAAAGCTAATATAATCAGTAGTAAATCATAGTAATTAACGGATATCAATAGTACGAATAATTCATAGTGCTAACTTTACCTGACATTTAGCCAAACGGTATATTATTATTGGACAATCATCGACCGACATCGATCAATCATTGATCAAAGACAAACTGGTCAGTAACCACTATGATTGAATTAATGATTTCTGCAGTATTATTAAAAATGTATCGAAAATTAGGTTTGTTTGTGAAATCGATTTTGAAATTTAATGGATATGAAATGCAGATATCAACGATTGTTAGATCGTTGATGATCTATCGATTGCTGTGATAATACTTAATATATCTCTAATTTTATAAACCCCTACTACTATTGCAGCTAATAATCGTACAATAATATTATTAGTTACATGGATACGAGAAAAACTTCTAAAATTTCTAGATAAATTTGGCCATCGTTCCTCACCATTAATCCCATATTTTAAGCATTTTTGTGGTTATTCACAGTTGTGGGTCAGCTTTAGCGGCGTAGTTGAAGATATAGTGATAAAGAAAAAGAAAGGGATGCTTAGATACTTCGGCCGTGGTGAAAGAATGTATGAAAGAAGTTTAACGGAAGCGTTATACACGGTAAGAATGATTAGACAAATCGGTGCAGGACGACCTAGGCGGACATATTTCGATCAAATCGAAGAAAGACCGGGTCAAGAGTACTCGCAACCGACGAGCATGCATAAAGACGCGCATGATAGTGGAGGAAGCGAAAGAGGTGTGCCAGAATCGTAGCATGTGGAGAGAGGTAGTCTCTGCCTACCCCATTGGCAACGAGGCTTGATATATATGTATGTATGTCAGCTTTAACTATTGTCAAGTAAACTTCACCAGTCTTCATTCTCATTTATGGTCTCCGTACAATGAAATAATGATAAACTGTTTCAAGGCTTTGTTGCTAGTGTAATAGAATAATTGGATATGCGAAAAGTACAGACGAGAAATCGGATACGAAGAAGCGACAGCTCCGTATCCAATGCCGAAAACTAATATCGGCGGTAGATCGGATTGGAGATTTGAATGCATTTCTCGAACGTTCGACGAGATATCCGAACCACACAATAAATCCAGCACAAGTTTAATAAAACAGTTTACTCGTAACATTTCTTTGTAATAAAAGTTACGTACATCGGTACGAGCAGAAGTACTTGAAGAGAGGTAACACGCCTCGCCACGCCAATAAAGAGCGCTGTAGCTAGTGAAATTACCGGGGTAACAAGACTTGTCTCAAGGCGAAGAGCGCAATATGGTAAAGTGTACATCATGCTAACGCCACGTTGTTACACCAGCGTTGTTACGGGCAAGAGTATCACTTACCATCAAGTGAATAGTGTATCGTGGCTACGTTGAATAAAAATTAAAAGCTCTTGTACCAACGACTATCTGAACGTTCTGCATGTGTCGTAGCTTTGAAATATTTTAAAGAGAAAAAAAAAACAATTTCACAGCAGCTGTATCGCTTGGTGGAGTTGCTGGAAAGTTCTGCCAGAGCTCTGTTCCAGCATGTTAGTTTCCAGCAATAAGTTACAGTTGGAATGTTTGACAAACGCGCGAGAACTTCCGCTTAATACTCTCACGAAGTTATTTCTTTGACGATTTGTTTTTTCGTAACATAAACAATTATTATTTTATATTCAATCAAACTATATAAGGACGTGGCGCGGGTTAGGATCATATACACTGCACCGCGTTGAGATCTTCATCTTGAGACACGAAAAGAATCGTTACCCCAGTAACTTCAGTAGCTACAACACCTTTCAAACTGGAACTCAGTAATGTTTGCTCAGTACCGTTACTGACCGATGGCTCCTAATATAATATTTAAGCAACATTATACAATGAAACTTTATTCAATAGGTTTTATCTCGTTTATTTAATTATTTAGTACTTTTCGAGAGCTTTGCAAAATCTGATGACCACACGTCATAGTAATCACGGAGTACCTGCAGTAAGTGTTTTATAGTAATTTTTTTAACGTAAGAAGCGATATAATGAACGCGTCATTCACCTGATAGTGAGTGATATGCCTGCACATAAAAACTTAGCAGTATTTAGGACGATATACAAAACACCTGGTTCTGCTTGTCACTTAGTAAGATGTTGACTCTTGTTATCCCAATAATTTCACTAGCTACAACACCTTTCAAACCGGAACACTGTAATGTTTGCACAGTGCTGTTTGGCAGCAGAAATAAACGCTACGTTGGTACCTACCTAGACGGTCTTCAACAACAGAGACCACTACAGTCTTCTAATAGTATGATTGGTGATTGATCCTATAACTATAATAATGAGACTCCAAACGAGTAGAAGCTTTCGTCTAATTAATAAAAAAAAAACTCTATTACATAATAATATATTTACAGTTAATGCTTTATATTATGTTTCTCTTTACTTGCCTAAACTAGTCGGTAACTAAGAATAAAAATATATATCTTTGTCTTTATGAGAGAGGAATGCTTCTGTAGCAACAAGTCCGCCATCTTAGTTAATATATGAAGATTGTTAGTAAAGATTAAATAAAAATTGTAAATATTATATCTATAATGAAGATTGTAACTTTATTTGAATAAACTGATGCTTATTGTGGTGCATCGGTTTAATATTGCTACTAATCTAATACATAAATAAAAAAACCAACACGACACATGGAAGAGACACCGCTCGATGTCTGCGGTCTCCGCCATTATGAGTCGTTCATATATCATATTTACAAGCGTGCATAAATTGAAATCAAATTACTTTTAAATAACAAATGAATGGTATGAATTCATTAATTATACAAGTAAACACTTTAATACAATCAACAATAACAGGATAATCTGGTTTTCAGCGGACACCTCATAAGCTACAAGCGCAATATGGTGCTGTGGTAATATTCTAACCTATATCACACTGTAGTCACAGATTCAGTGATGAATCTAGTTTCTGTGTTTAATAAAAAAAATATGACACTTTTTAAACAGATTAAATGTATTTATTACCACACATGATACTAAAGACATTTTAAGGTAATTTCTAGTGTTTTCAGAGATATTTTGACTTATCGCGAGATCTCCGAAACTATTGATCATAACGACTCAAAATTTGAGAAAGAATGTATGAAAACAGCCTTTTAGAGGTCAGTCAAGAATGGATCTTGCAAAGTTTCTTTCCCAAAGGAAATAGCGGGGGTGTTAAGGTCAGCAAAACAGGCGGAGAGCAACTATTATATACAAATAGATTTATATTTAGATTAAACGTCTAAATAAATGCTTTTACTTAACATTTTCATCATAGAAATGATTCTGAACTTTATACATCAACTTCCTTTTTAAAGTTATTACGTTTCTTTACAATTTTTTTTTCTATCTGTATTGTTGTATTGTTATTTAACGATCTATATTCGTAATAAAGCTTGTTCGTGCGTTCGTTTCCATTGTTCAGATTAGCTCGAGATTTAATAGCACGATAAAAAATCCCTTTCAGTATGCCTCCAAGCTGTAAGTGAACAATACGATCAAGTTAAACTATATAATGGAATAAAACAAAGTCCAAGAAGTACTCTTCGACCTAATTCTCTAAGAGAACGATAATTAAAACTTGTTATTGATTTCACTCCTGACTCACGGTATCGTTTTATTGTTTAATTAAGTAATACAAGGTTGTCAAATATCTCCCTTCCGCTTTTTTGCTCTTTATTCAATGCTTTATAAAAAGTGTTACAGTGATCGGATTTAGTTCAAATATGCGCCGTTTTGTTCGATAATCTGTTTCCATCTAGACGGCAACTTCATAATACCTCCCTCGTAGAAGCCCCCCTCCTTATTTGCGAAGAACTCGGACAGCCACTTTTCACAAGCCTCTTTTGAGTTCAACTTTACACCACCAAGGGCGTTCACCATGGACAGGAACAGGTGATAATCACTTGGCGCTATGTCCGGGCTATATGGTGGATGCGATAAAACCTCCCATCCGAGCTCCCGTAGCTTCTGACGAGTCATCAACGAAGTGTGTGGTCTGGCGTTGTCCTGGTGGAACAATACACCCTTCCTGTTGGCCAATTCAGGACGCTTCTGGTCGATCGCCTGCTTCAAGCGGTCCAGTTGTTTGCAGTAGATGGTAGAATTAAGCGTCTGGCCATATGGGAGCAGCTCATAGTGGATGATTCCCTTCCAATCCCACCAAACACACAGCAAAACCTTCCTGGCCGTCAATCCCGGCTTGGCCACTGTTTGGGACGATTCACCGGCCTTCGACCACGACCGTTTTCGCTTGATATTGTCGTATGTGATCCATTTTTCGTCGCCAGTCACCATCCGCTTCAAGAATGGGTCGAGTTCGTTCCGTTTCAGCAGCATATCGCAGGCGTTGATTCGGTCCAGAAGGTTTTTTTGCGTCAAATCATGCGGCACCCAAACATCAAGCTTTTTTTTGTATACAGCCTTCTGCAGATGGTTTAAAATGGTTTGGTGACTAACTCCCATCTCCTGGGCGATGTCACGAGATGCCACATGCCGGTCTAACTCGATGTAGTCCATGATTGGATCGGTATTTGTCGTCACAAGTCTTCCGCCGGCTGGCTTATCCATGGTGTCGTTTTCACCGGCTCTGAATCGTCGAAACCATTCCTCCGCGGTTCGAAGTGATAGACTACCATCCCCCAAAACAACATTAATCTCACGGAACCTTTCTCTAGCGGATTTGCCTTTAACGAAGGAAAAATTTAAAATAGCGCGAATTTCGGCGTTAGTGAACTCCATGTTTACACGTCTATAACTGTCTAACGCAATTATGCATAGCATCGTTTTGTAGGTTATGTCAAGACCTTTCAAATTATGTATAGTATTGCCAGATACGAGCTCTGTAGCGCTTTGTACATAACCGCGAAATTCAAAAGACAAAAAGGCGGAAGGGAGATATTTGACAACCTAATATCTTCAGATCGATACGAAATAGAAAAAAAAACAAGGTGATATTTTTAAGGTTACGTCCAGGTATAACGTAGGCGTCTTTAAGAGAAGACTGAATCATTTACTTCTAGACTAGTGTTGCTTTAATGTCAAAGACTACATCTACGAATACTATCAGATGGGATCGTAGTTAATTCTTACGCTATGTAATTAAGGAAGATTTTTTTTTTTAAAGTATTATATAAAAAAAAATGAAATAATAGGGATGAAGAGCTTGCGGCTTTTGCTTTAATATTATACATCAACTTTTTGTTTTTGCAAGAACTTTTTTTTGTTTTCTACGTATTACTCAAATAGGTCCTTCTCAAAGTTTTGCAAGTTTCGATGTCTATAATAACTGTTATATATTAAAGTTATTTAATATGTTATTTGCCTCCAATTCTGTTAACTTTCTCTCAGCTATGAAATAACATCAGAAGCGCAGGTAATTAAGTATAGAAGGTTTATTTAGTAACTAGAATGCGATATTACAGCTTGAAATCATTCCGTACTTTAATCGGGATGATACAGGTAAGTAAAACTTTAAATTCGCACAGTTCACCTCTAAAATAACATTTGATACGAAGTTGAGCGCCAAAAGATAAAGTAATTTAGATGTAACGTTAAATTCTCTACAAAGGTGCAAATACCAAAGGCTGTTTGATCTCCCGGACCCGCTGCGGAAGCTTCAGATTTTCCGGGTCGTGCGCAGGGATCACAACTTTAATTGACTTTTTGTGAAACTTCACGAAAATACATTGTTATCACAACGTTAACGAGATTACATAAAAATCACTGCTATTCATTTGTGAGATTAATTAGATATCAATTTAAAGCGAATCCGTTTGTTTGCAGCATCCGTTAACTCTTAGTTACAGCCTAACAGAATTAGATCTGTATTTTTTCTAGACTGAGAACGCTAGTGTTATTTAGATACAACCAAAAAAATAGTACATCCTGTCACAGTTATTTCAGAATTTAAATATGATGTAAGTAATAAATGTTTTGATCGAAGTCGGAAATGTTTTCAAATTGGTTTTTTATTGTTACATTTGATGGAGGAAAAAAAGCTCTTGGCATTCCAACTGAAAAGGGTATTGTTGGACTTTTCTATTTATTTGTATGAAATTTTTCATCGAAACGTTTGTGGTTTGGTTGATTAAAACAATATTCATTTAATCTCAATCCTTTATACAGGTGGAAAACTGTAGTTGATGTGTTCGTTAATAATTGTAAGATAGACTGAAAGCTGTTACATTTCTATAATATGATACAACATTGTAAAGATGTGATAGTGTTATTTGATAATTTACGAACTGTGCTTTATCGAGAGAAGACAGTTAAAACAAATAGTAGACATTCGGTAATTGGATGTTTATAAAAAAAACATACAAAGGTTTTTCTCAAAGCAAATGCTGCGGCGCTTTTCACCATCTTTTGAACCTTTGCTGTCATTTTCTTTTTCTACAAAGTAACAGATTGAACATGCCCGCGTCGTAACATGATTACTGTGGGAGTACGGTGCAGCATGATTTTCAATTTTGCATAGAGTTCAAATTAAATTTACTGTCATCGTCTCCTATCAAACATCGATTAATAAACCCTAATATTTAAATGTCTTGTACAAACAAAATTAAAGCGTTAATATTTCATATTATAACTAAAGGAAAACTAAAGACTCTCTCGACTTGTAAATATAACAAATAGTGAGTAGCGGATGAGAATGAAAGTGGATGGTTGAAGGGTAGAGGAAGATTTAAGAAAGTGTGAATGGATTGTGTGAAAGAGGACATGTGCAAGAAGAGTATGCATTCAGATATGACGGCTGATAGAGGGATATGGAAGAGAAGTACATACTGTGCCGACACCACATAGCTGAGAAAAGGGCAGGAGGAAGAAGACTCAGGCCGTGGATCCGGGCCCAGTGTCAGATGAGCTGTAAGAGCCGCTGTAGCTTGCAGCCCGGTCTACATCAAGAATTAGAGGAAGAAGAGTATTTAGCAAATATTAAAAAAACCTTCACAGATATTAAATATTTATATGTTAAACGTCAATCTAAAATACATACTTTAATGGATATTTTTAGAGCTGCCAAGTAATAATCTTACACTTGCAACACTTACTGTGTTTAGGTTAATTACTAGTCTAACGATGGAGGAAAATAAGTATAATTTGTTACATAGTATATCAAATTCCTAGACGATTGATCAAACTAACACCACTAATTAAATTTACATTATATATACTAAAAACCAAAGAAAATCGGGTCAACCCTTAAAAGAAACTATAAACTAAAGCCTTTTAAAAGTATTGTTTGTCTCATTGTTTTTGATAATTTGCGGTATTGATGATATTTGTATATGATCATAGATGTAACGTTTGTCTTATATATAAATAATAAATATTACACCTACCTAAAAAATTTGGTGGCATAAATTGTTTGCCAACGCTAATCTGCGGAACCATTAGTCTGATGGCACCAAAAGTTGGCGAGAATATTATTTTGATGTCAGTTATTTTCTTTAGACTCTGTACTAGACGGTTCTGTATCTTGTGTTAACTTTTACACTGTTTAATCAATTTTAATATAGATAACAGGCACGGCCATTAATTTACTAGTAGGAGGTATCCATGTTCTACTGGGTTATAATAACATTGTTATATTTAATTTCACTAATAATAGGTCTCTGTTGCCGAAGATCTTTTAGGTAGTAGCTAACAACCGTAGCTACTACTTCTGTCGTTAAACAGCAGTGTGCAAACGTTACTGTGTTCCGGTTTGAAGGGTGTTATAGCCAGTGATAATAGCATAATGAGGTTAACAACGAAAAGCACAATGTGACGCTGTATGTATCATGTTAATTGACGCCATTTTATTATAGGCAGAAGTATAAGTTACCATCAGGTGAACTACTCGAACGTCTTGTGGCTTCGTTGACTAAAAAAAAAATACTACATTATTTTTTGATAAATCTCATTCATAAAGAAAGCGTTGAAAATATTATTCCTATAGAAAGTTTTGTTAACAACGAAGCTTCTGTAATTTAATCCGAAATTGAAACTTTTTTTTCGTATCAACTTGTCATCTGCAAGGTTTAATGTCATGCCGAAAGTATATATTTAAAATTAAAAATTTACGGTTAAATATACGGATATTCTCTAAGGGTAAATAAAAAAAAAACTCTCAAATATTCCCATTTGTCTTACTACGAGTACTTCTGCTCGTACATATAAGTATTTAATGGAAGGTAAGCTATTACGCGTACTTATCGACGGAAATGTGTCTAGTGGGTAAGTTCAAACATAACATGTTTTTTTTATTCGTCACACTGTGCTTGTCGAATTAAGACTTTAGTTTAGAAGACACTGGCTATAACACCCTTCAAACAGGAGCACAGTGATGTTAGCATACTGCTGTTTGACAACAGGTAGGCAGAAGTGAGAATTGCAGTGGTACTGCCTAGAAGATCTCCTGCAACATAGACCTATTAATTGTGAAATTAATATATTTAACAATAGTAGTACCTAGTAACCGTAATAACGTAGTAGTCCAGTGGAACCTGGACACCTGCTATTACTAAATTAATAGTAATACGTACATATTATCTCTATTAAAATTGGTTGAACATAATATACCCGCCCATAACATGGCGGCGCTAGTCGCATGAAGCATAATTGAATATAGTTACCCCAGTAATTACACTATCTACAGCGCCTTTTAAACCGGAACACGGTAATGTTTTCACACTGCTGTTTGACGCCAGAAATATGTGCTGCGGTGATACCTAGCTAAACTGTCTTTGGCAACAGAGACCCATCAGTAAATTGATATACTTTTACTTCACTTACTTATGTGTAACTGAAGTCTCATTTGATTTGACATAAGATAGGTATTTTATGATTTAATATATTTATTTTATTTCTCATATCCATTGTTTAAAAGATTTACAAACGTGACATATTTAAAAAAAAAACATTTAATACGCTTTTTAAATTCTAATGTAGGACTCTGTAGGATAGTAATACTGCTGCCAAAAAAGTAATACGCAGACAATACTGTATTTTAGTTTAAGGGGTAGTTAATGAAATTACTGGGGTAACTGGACTCGATATATTATGTCCTCGGCGACGAGTATAATGTGGTGCAGTGTATATAATCCTAACTACCATTTTTAGGGGTACGCGTATCGTTTTCTATCAAGTAAACGTCTCGCTTGTAACGTCGCTTCGTAGAATGAAAAATAAAGTTAATATCATTCATCTCAAGATTATTAATATAATGTGTAGTGTACATTATCCTAAATAGCAGGTACTTACCATTGTTACCAGATGCAACTCACTGTTCGGTTATACTATTCCTCAAACAAAATATGTTTAACTAAATTAATTATAGAATCGATCCTCCTTATGCTTTGTACAGGAAAATTCCTCTTTGTCATCAGAGAACTTTCTAACAGAACAATGCGGCAGATAATTCGCAGTTAACTGAAAAACAAGATTCTCGCAAACGGAAATAGAGTTTATTTATTTTAACACATTTAACGATGCAGTTAAAAAGTTTTCATTTAAGCTTCTCTTATAAGTGAACTCGGAACATTTGATGAAGATTTATGGCGAGCCGCTGATAAAGACAGCGAGTAGACCATAAATTTTAACGCTCGATATTGTAAGAAATAAATGATTGTACCGCTTTGATTTTATGTACGTTTTATGTTATTTTTATAGCTTATTAAGAAAACTTCGCGTAGTATAATTGAAGAAGTAATAGATCGGAGAGATTATGCTGTGCTGGAATCGGAAAATATTCAATTCGTGGAGTTTTTATATGAATATTTATAAAAGCATTGTTCGTCTAATTTTCGACGTTCATACATACATATATATCACGCCTCGTTCACAGTGGGGTAGGCAGAGAACACCTCTCTCCACTTGCTACGATCCTGGCACACCTCTCTCGCTTCCTCCACTTTCATGAGCGTCTTCATGCATGCTCGGTTGCGAGTACTCTTGACCCGACCTCTCTTTAGGACATCTTCGATTTGATCGGAATATGTCCGCCTAGGTCGACCTGCATCAATTTTTCCAATCATTCTTACCTTGTATACCTCTTTCGTTAATCTTCTTTCATCCATTCTTTCAACATGGCCGAACCATCTAAGCATCCCTTTCTCTATCTTTGTCACTACACCTTCAACCACGCCACACTGTTTCCTTATCACACTGTTCCCCACTCTGTCCATCAACTTCACTTCAGTTATACTTCTCAGGCTTCTCCACAGCATTAATCCTACTTTCATGTTTCTTCTGCCATACCCAACATTCACTACCATACATCAGTGTGGGGATCAACGCGCCTCTATGCGACATTCGTAGTCTGCTGTCAAGTAAAACAATCTCAGTATCTCAATAATAGGTCAGTAGTCTGATTTTACTGGTCGCTTTTGCCGGAGACCTTATAGGTATGTAAGTAGATAATGAGGACATCATCCTAAAAAGACGCCATGTTATTATAAGCACGTATAGTGATATACAATTAGATGAACGTCCTCCTAGTCTTGTC
The DNA here is from genome assembly GCA_029032895.1 of Troides oblongomaculatus. Taxonomy (NCBI): domain Eukaryota; kingdom Metazoa; phylum Arthropoda; class Insecta; order Lepidoptera; family Papilionidae; genus Troides; species Troides oblongomaculatus. The sequence continues at coordinate 2,153,607 of JARDWC010000439.1, read as the reverse complement.
GCTTCATACATTAAAAAAATACTTTAAAACACTATGATCTACTGTGTAGATCGTACTATAAACAATAATAAAAAGCTTAATTAAAAAAAAGTCTCTTGCTTTCTCTTACCAAACAAAAGAAAATACTTGTAATAACACTTTTACTAAATATTTATAGTAACGTAAACTATCGGAATATTTTTTTTTTCTTTTGCTAATGATTGCGTTTGATAAAATTTATCTATATCCTTACAAATAAACGGTTAACTAAACAAAATATTGATCAAGTTTGTTCAAATGATTTATTCGTCATTGTCATTTATACATATTTAATAACAAGTTAGTACGTAGCAGGAAGTTGTGGGTAGTAAATAGCTCGCTGGCCTAATGGTTAGAGCGTGCGGCCTTCATTCCGAAGCTCGCGGGTTCGATTCTCAGCATGTACCGATGACTTTAATATTTAAGTTATGTACATTTGTGAACTTTAGTAACAACAATGAAATACAAACAGTGAAGGAGAAAATCGCGAGGAAACCTGCACATGAATTAGAATTTATTCTAAGGTGTGTGTGAAGTTACCAACCCGCATTGGGTCAGCATGGTGACTATGGCCCAATCGCTTTCATAATGAGGGTAGACCTGTGCCCCAGAAGTGGGCACGTAAATTGGCTATTACGGGAATAACAAGTTGTCGTCTTTACCATACACGAATACATCTGTTCATTAACTGAGCAGTAAATATATAGAAGAGCTTGGAATGCGAATATTCCCGATTACAAGTAACAAAAGGCGTAGTTATTTTAATGCTACCATTCAAAAGAAACGAAGTAGTAGCCAAAGGTTGCTTAAGTTATTTTGTTGCTGCATTAAATTGATGTTTCACATTTTGTTCGCCTTTTTTATCTCGACTCTCGGAATTTCTCTCTTTCTTTGTTCACGACTGCGCACCGAATTCTCCATTCGGATAAACAAAGTTAATGACTGGTACTACTTATAAATTGCCACGAAAATTGGTAAATTTGTGTGCGCTATAAACATTTGTATTGGAAAAAGAAATCAAGTGAAAATAAACGAAATCCTTTCAACGATAATAACAAATTACATAAAAGTAATTAAAATGTTATTAATTACATAAGTACTAATTTCACTACTGTTTGACAACAGATATAGAAGCTGCGGTGGTATTTACCTAGACAGTATTATCATCATGTCACCTATCGCTGGTTTGATTGGACCAGCGTGGTGGGAATTGGTCCAAATCCCCTATGAAAATCCCAACTCGATCGAGGTGGGAATCTTTCGGCAAGGCCATATCCAGCAGGAAAAAGCCCCTACCACATGGATGGATGCGGTAAGATATATGGTGCGTAACAGTATACACCGTGCGGTCCATTATGCATATTACCATATTCAATGGAGACTGTGCGTGGTCACAATCCTCAGCAGTGAAGAAGCGACGAAGAAGAAGAAGAAATATCCAGCAGTGGACGTCTATCAGCTGATGATGTTGATCGCTGGTTCTGCATTGGTGTTGATCATACATTCCCTAGGGGTCCTAACAATGTTACACCAAATTTACTTCCCTTAATATCGATTTGATAATAAATAAATATTTGCATTTTATGCTAATTACATATGTTAATTATTTCTATAATTTAATATGTTGCTCCTCTTAGTTACTCTGGTAATTTTTACCAAATAAAGTCCTTATTTTGTGTAACATCCCGTGTGGGTTCCGTGTGTTACATCAAGGCAAACATTTAGCAACAATTTTCTTATATTCTTACAATTTCTAAGACCTTACAGCGTGTTCTTTCCGCACCCACGTCTAACTTTATCTAATTTATATTCATTAGACCTCAAAAGTTTGCCAAAACTTTCTCAGTAAGTTAGCAAAACAGAAACTTTTAAGTACCTCGTTAGGTTATAACTGACAGACGACTTTTTGGTTAAGGTTCTTTACGTTTACAGCAAAGTAGATTCAGTATATGTTGAACAGTTCAACATCGACTGCATTTTGGTTAAAAGTATCCCTAAAATTTAATTTTCCAATTTCATATGATGTAAATGCAAAACTGTTTTAAAGTTATCTCATATTTGAAAATTGATATAACTAAATAAACCCATAGATTTTCATCATTTTTATACATGTTAGTACTGAATTCAATAATGTTAAAGAAGTCCTCAACAAAATGCATATCACGAAATAGGAAGATAGAATTTCTGTGTTCAAATAACTGGAATTCCTGGCATTTTCATATCGAAGTCTCAATCCGCGATGAATAAACCAAAACCCGAAAGAATGATGAAAAAAAAAACTAGGTCAATCCGTTACTCCCTTAGCCGGCGCAAACGTAGAACTCGGTTACTGAAACTGACTGACAAATAATGTGAAAGTACAATAGAGGAGTAATCGATTACAGAAATGTCTTCAATCCAACCATATTATATGAAGAAAATGTGCAAAATTATATTTTAAGGTCCCTGTGTTATCATCATTTCAACCAATGGACGTCCACTGCTGGACATAGGTCTATTACAATATGTTTCACAAAGCACGGTCTTGCGCTGTTTGACTCCAGTAGCTCCCAGCGATTCTTTTGATGTCCACTGTCCACCTGGGAGTTCCTATTTAATATTAATATAATAACATTCTATACCAGCCAATCAGAGTAAGTAAATTTTGATTATAATAAACTGATCCATGTAATAAACTAAAATAAACAGACCCCGTTAAAAAGTGAAACTAGAAGAACACTGTCTACGTAAGGTCAGAGATAGTAACACTTGAGATCGTGACCTTAAAAAAGTTGTTTAGCACGCTGTCTGCAAAACCAAATCGCGTCTAAAAAAGGATAGATTCCACTATCATACGAATAGGATAACAAATAAATGTTAAAGAATTTAATAAGCTGTCCACCAGCACAATGATAGTTTTATGACCAGATAGATATAAAATCCCTTGTACAGCATGTATTGAAAGAATAGTAAAATCATTGCCGTTTTAAAATCTGTTCAATCAAATGGGGTCCGCCAAGCCACAAATATATAAGCTTAATATCTAAATGTTACCTAAATAATAATTACTTTGGTAATATATAAAATAATTATATCATCTATGTAATAATTAGATTTTAGAATGAAAGAAAAAATAGGGACGTTTCAGATTATTCGCTTCATTAACATGTAAAAGAGTTAAAACCAAATTTTCTAGTACCTCTGTCACCGACGCCCGACAGTGAGAATTAAGAGGAAGCATTAGAAATTACTGCATTAATTAATTTAATACTATCAAAGGAGTCGCCGGATAGAGGAACAGCACCACGAAAATCGATGACCAAATAAAAAAAAATATCTAGGTCAGGCCGTGACTTCTTTAAGCCGCGAATATAAACCTCGCGTTACAACAATCGGCTCACGAATAATGTCAAAGGACAACACGCGAGAAATCGATACGACGCGGTCACCAACCCCCACTGCAACAATATTTCAACTTAAACAAGAATCTTGTATTGGAAAGGTATTTGATTAATTATGTTATTGACTGTGTACATAATAAGTTATTATTTAGTATACGATAATATTTATTAGCCTTTCTTTTAAAGCAGTAACATGAGCTGAACATCCCTGAAATTTTAAACTTGTTTGTATGTAGACTAGTGCTTGACGGCGATCCCAATTGATTGAAAGCGGTGATTTAATCTATTATTGGTAAAACAAATTATTCTAAAAGAAGCTTAGCCACTCTTCTCCTCAAGACATCCACGACATAATTGAATGAAAACATCTTTGACAAATTGTTCCAATCCTTGGCTGTGAAGTCCAATATTATGTGAAGAGAAATATTATGTCCTAACTCGCGGCAAATCGACAATGAAGCGATGAAACTCGTCCGTGTACATCCGATGGTAAAAGGACTATAGTAATATTAAACCATGCAACATCGAGGGACTAAGCTATCTTACGTCAGGAAACCCAGGTTATTTGGAATTGCACTTAACAACTCTGGGCACCGACTCCTTTCCATTAAGTCTAGAACTGCCAATCGGTAAGTAACAGCAAACAATACAATCTAACTACCTGCTTGGTGCCTCGAAACATAAAATGATAGTCCTGATTACCACAGTTACATTTAGGTCAGGATACAGTTAACATTACGTTTATAGTTTTATTGCTGAAAGCGATCTACTCCAGGTGATATTTGATGAGCAGAAATCGTTTAGGTTTCGTTTCGTTTACAACAGTGGTGTGACAAAAATATGTGCTATATGGAGTACCGAATAGATAGTTTACCTGTCTTTATAGTCAATTTACGAATGTTAAGATGGATGTGCGGTGTGACAAGGATGGATAAAATTAAGAATGAGTATATTAGAGGAAGTCTGAAAGTTGCTCCAGTGACAGTGAAATTGATGAGCAAGAGGTTAACGTGGTACGGGCATGTTATGCGGAGGGATGAAAGACATATAACAAAGAAAGTAATGAGAATGAACGTCGATGTTTATAAGGGTAGAGGAAGACCAAAGATGTGGATGGATTGTGTGAAAGATGGCACGTGTAAGAAGAGTGTGAATTCAGATATGACGGCTGATAGAGGGATATGGAAGAGAAGTACATACAGTGTCGACCCCACATAGCTGGGAAAATGGCGGGAGGAAGAAGATAGTAAAGTTACAGAAAAAAACTACTATTTCTTTAATTCCTAATGCTAAGAATGTTCTTGAAAGTGCTATTGCACATTTATTAATTTTAAAAAAGCAAAGCTAAAAAAATTCTTGCCGTTCTCAATTTCGCTGATGCAAATGAAAAAAATGGGCGACAAGTTCTAAAGGGAAACGCTCAAGAATCTAATTGAATAATTTCGTAAGCGTCCCAAACTGCCTTAGGGTGGAAGGTCGCGATAAAATCCTAAAATGAGACGGATATATTCTTCTTGCACTGAATATAATTTTATCACATTTTTTTTTGCAAAAACAGTCGCGGCGATTAGAAAGTACTTGAATCCTTTATACTAAAAAACGATTTAATCCTATTGAATAATCATATAGCTTACGATCGTTTGCCTAGAATTGGAAAGTCTCTGGTTTTTTCCTTAAGCTACAGATGTGTAGTAGAATATTGATGATTCCATCGGTGATAATCAGATTTCGTAACACCATTACAAAGTTCCGGCTACTCGACATATAAAAGCAATAGTATTTTAGATCAGCAGCACACTTCGCTGTCTTTGGCATCATATCAGGTGAAATATAGTACGGGTTTTAGATTGTTGGAGGTAAAATAGTCTCTATAGCATGTACCTATAATTTAAAATTTCATCGAGGTGTTTGTATTTATAAAAAAGTAAAGTTAGCAGCAGAGCAATCACGTTGTGTTTGCATAGACTAACGTTTATTCCGTCAGCGGATGCTGCTTCCATGACTGGAATATCTAATTTAAGCAGATTTAATATACACAGTACGTCGAGCAATCGCAGTGCGGGCGATTCAACCAAGCCGCTCGCTCCAGTTGATGACTGCAACTTTCCGCCTATTCAGCTGACCCGAATTTTTTGTACCATAAGCAATTCCAAGTTTATGACGCAATAAAGAACTTCCATATTTATAACGACAATGTCTCGCTGCCCGTTTTGAAGCGACAAACCGAGAGTGGGGATAAATGTTTTTGCCGGAGCAGACATATTTTAAAAATTAGTCGCTGTGTTCATATTAATTTAACAGTGATGTTCCGCAGCGGTTTTTTACTACGGTTATTATACAAAAAAAAACATAATTTAGTATTGTTTTCATAAGAGATAATTATCAAATAATATGAATATTATTAATATACCACAAAGATTGTATTTTCATTTTAAATACTCCCTCCCCTTCAGCAAGCAAGTATATACAATAATACAGTTAAAATCAGTTTAAATCAGTGTTTGATCGCATAGTATATTCATATTTATTATTGAGCATTTGAATATTTTCCAAGATACTGTTCTTAAATAATATATTTTTCTAGAATTCTGGTCTAAAATACATATCTCACATGTAATTTAACGATTTTAAGTCCGCTTAAGTTTTGCTTCATAATGTAATGCAACATTTAAGATTACAAACCGCGAATTCATTAATATCATTGTAAAGTTAAATTATGGAGCCGTTATCATTCATCATCTTCAGTATCAGCCGACAGATGTCCACTGTTAGACATAGGCCTTCTTCAAAGATCTCCACATCCGTTATATATCCGAAAAATACAGAACAAAGTAATATAAGTATCATACTTAACACCTTATGTCTAAATTCAATCAGCGTAATAGGTCTTTTTAAATATAATAACTAACCTCTTAATGTTAAAACAGGGTCTAAGACTTTAACAGATAAACATCTTGCTCTTATAGTTGAACCTGAATTGATCAATATTTCTGATACAAGAATCAAGAATTGTAATAAAGTATATGAAATCTACAAAGATCTTATTACATCGCACCGCGTTACTGTGACGCGAACTATTATTACTACGACGACAGAATGGAATCCATTTTATTTAAAACAAGAAGTTATAAGAATTAAATAAAATTACATCTAGGACAGTTATTAAAAATCAGTCGTCCTTATATCGTGGACATTCCCAGTTAACGAACAAAGAGATCCAGCTCCTCGTTCTTCATAAGAACAGCAAAGGAGTGCAACAGCTTTCCGGCGTCAACGTTACCCTCCATATATGGTTTTGTTGTCTATGAGAAAAGAATGAATAGGTTATCACTAGTATATATATACTACCATAGATCACATCACCACTTAACGTCGCGGTGGAGCAGTTACATTGTTCATCATCATCATTATCAGCTTCTGTTTATCCACTGCTGGATAAATGCCTTCCTTAATGTCTTCCTCCAAATGCGATGCTTAGTTCCTCGCATCGACACACTTCCTACCGCTCTGATGATGTCGTCGGTCCATCTGGAGTTAAATAGACTTACATTGTTAATTAAAAAAAAAATATTAGTAGACTTTTTACTAAGTAGCTGCCTATGTGGAGGAAAACTCAATATTTATCACTCCACTTCCTATTAAAATTCTGATGCAAAGGTTTAGATAACAGCAAGGTTCTGACGTCTGGCAACCTATTATTCTTTCTGTTAATTGAGTGCCATAACTTTATTATATCCTTGTAGTAATCCATAGAGAAAATTTTCTAGGTACGCATGTTTCCTAATCTGCAGCCTCACTTTACATCTCATAATACTAAAACGAAATTAAGACTCTTCTAGTTAAAAAGTATACCTACTTTTTTACTGACATTCTTATCGAAGTCCTTGGTGAGAACTGGGTGAATCTTGCATAAGATCATGGTCATATAAGTAGCAAAAAATAGATGGCGATGATGGTAACAACGATGAATAGAAAAAATCAACAAAAGGATTGTTAATAACAAGTAATCTTCAATGACAAATCTACTGTAGGTAAATTTCTTTCATGCTATTCAAGTCCTGAGGTTCAGGTTTTGTCGTGTCATTATAAAGCAGTTACTAAAATAAACGGATTTTCTTATGATTTATTTATGGTGATGTATAGGCATTACAGTCTTGTAGACAAGGTCTATCAGTAACTATTAGTAGAAGTTAAAACATTAAAGTATAATGTTTAAATCATTTTGTAAGTGAACGCGAAGTCCTTTTCGAAAACATTGAAAGCACACAGTAACTCTGGCAAAGTGTAATTGAATAATTCCGTTAACGAAATGAAACTGTTAGAGGGAATGGGAATCCTCAGACAATGCCCTCCGGTAGCATCATAAAGAAATTTGATCAGGCTAACCGAGCTCTCTCGAAAGTCATTGCATTACTTCTAAATGAGATACTGCGAAGTTGATTGTGAAGTGTAATTTGCATTTCCTTTGTATCCCGGTCAGAGTTAATAACAAATCAATACTATAAAAATTCATTCAAAACGAAAATCAATCCAGAAAGAGACTATACTATATTAACTTTTGTTATATCTATATGCAACGATGGCGAAAGTGGTTCTGTATACCGTGAAGAGCTATGAGAATCAACGAGTCTAAAATAACTCAAAATCTTCATGAAGGAGTCCTTCTATTGCCGTATTTCCTGGGGACTATTTGCTGGGTGTTAAGGAAAGTAAAAAGGAGTATTGTTCAAAGTTCAAAAACACCCCCTAATATGGTTGGAAGCAATCAAGAAGGTAGGCAGCAGCATGCACCTTTTGGTCTAATAGTAGTAACCTTAACTTATTCAACCATACAAGTAGTTGTATGGTTGAATAAACGATGAAGAAGACTTTTGAATGTTGTCGTAAAATAATATGATTTTCTTCTGGAATTCGATAACTTTAATCAATGTTTACATTGAATTTTTAACAAGAGTCCGATATCCAGCAGTGAACATCTAACAGTTGATTTGATAATGATGATATTGAACTTCCAGTATTTCTCTTTGGTCAGTAAGATATTAATCTCTGGCAACAAAGAAGTGATTTTAGGCGTAGATGGATTTCTAATGCAGCTGGGGATAGATTTCTAATGCACGAGTCAATATAGATAGGTACTATTCTAGCTCCTGTTTCTGACACTATACAGTCATGTACAAACATCACTGTGTTCCGATATGAAAGACGTTGTAGGTAGAGAAATTACGGGGGAAAAGAGAAGATCTTATGACCAATGACGACGAGCACAATGTGGAGCTGTGAATGTCATTCTAACTAGCGTCTCATTGTTACGGACAGGCTTGTCACTAACCATCAGGTGAAGGACAGTTTCGACGAAAAACTACATATGAGTCAAATTCAACTCTGCGTTACTCTTTATAATGTTTGTAACTTGTTTATACCGAACTCGTATTTTTTTTGTTTAGTCTTGTTACTTAAAAGTGGTATGATAAAAATAGTTCAGAATATTACCAGGTCACTGTTCTCTATATTGTTATAGGCAACGATGACCCTGGGCGGTCCCGGTGTCCCAGTTGGCAGCCCCGCCTGATCCTGTCCCTGTAGCGATTACGGAATAGAAATTATATTTGTTGCCGAAATAGTTTGAACACATTTGGCGGCTTCTACTTTGTAAGTCAGTAATGCTTTGTGCCCCAGTGGAAATTCAGTTTTAAACGGAAATCCAAGAAATTCCTGCGTGCTGTACTAACAAACATATTAACTGAAAGCTATTTAACCCTTGATCATTAAACTTTGCGTGATCAAAGGCTGTAATAATCAATCTTTACGAAAGTGTACGCTTTAGTGGAAAAATAATGTAATTAAAAATGTTAGAAATACTCTGATTATGACTAGAATAAAGTGCAGGTATTATTCTTATACTTTTAGATCATATAAATTACCATATTAATTAATCAAAAACCCTTGATAAAGTAATGCTATTAGAATTTTTGTTATCGTATATATACGTTGATTTCTTATCATCTTAAGTGACTGATAGATATTGTTTATTGTAGCTTATAATAACTTTTAACGAAAAAAGTTCGTTATATAACAGCCGTTAATTAATCTACATCCACCATTTGGTATAAATAGGCCAAATTCTGGTCAAGACACTTGATAATTCGTTCAGAATGAAATTGACGAATCATGTCGAAAGCTCGGAAGCACTCTTAAGGGATTTTAGGAAACTCAACCCTTTGTAGAATGAAATGTATGAAACACCGTCGTACGGAAATTTGAAACTTCTAAAGCTTCATGCTGATATTCTACGGTTACAAAAACATTGTGTATAATTGATTTAACTCATTTAGAAAGTTCATTTATTTAATTAAAACGTAGTAAATTTATTAATCAAGAATTATAAAACTTATTTATATAAACAGTATAAATAGAGAAAATTAAGTTCAAGTACGGTCTGACTAACATTACTATTAATACCCACATTCTTCTTCCTGCCCTTTTCCCAGCTACGTGGGGTCGGCACAGTATGTACTTCTTACACAAGTAATTTTTCAGACAATAAATACCAACATTATGTAAAAAAAAATTGATGAATCTACGAACAGAGCGAAGCACTCATCTAATGGTAAGTGATACGCCTATCCATAACAACGTCTCTAGCTAGGATCATATACACAGCACCACAATATGCTCGTCGCCTTGAGACGTAAGATGTTATATTCCTCCCGGTAATTTTACTAGCTACAACATGTCTCAAACCGGAACACAGTAATGTTTGCATAGAACTGTTTAACGGCAGGAATAACAGCTGCGGTGGTATCCAACAAGACGGTTTCGGCAATGAAATCGAACCTGAGTCCGAGACGTATATGTGCCATACAAACTTAGTTACCACCACTTTCTTAACTTATCATTCTTCTTCTAAGAGTAGGCTTCGAGTGCCAGAGTGTAATTATGTAGATTTTTTAATATAATGTATTATTATAGACATCAGTATGTCTGTAGAGATCAGCTTATTTTATTTGTACTCATACAATTGTCTTAAACTCTTTAATCACTATCTACTTAATTATATATTTATATATAAGAGATATCAATGTAGAGACTAATCACGATAAAACCATAAAGACTGGAGACTTGAAATTAAGAAGGAATATTGCTTCTTTGGCGTATATATCAGCTAAGAACGGATATTACAAAATATATTTCCCATAGTGAGTTGCGTAGATGTTACGGAGACAAAGCGGTCAGGGAACGGTATATGTTTTAGTATATATTATATTTATTTTATTTCAAATAAGGTTTACTATGATTTACTATGAAATATGTCGTCAAAGTACAGAATGGTTTAAAGGCGACAGAACACTTATTACATTAGTTAAAGTTACTATGTATACATATCTATTACACAATAAGTAATACAGCATAACATATGATACTAAATTAGCATAGGTTATTTCATGGATATACGTATGATGATGATGAAATGATGAAGTAATTTATATATAAATATAATATATGTTTGGCAAATATCTCCCTTCCGTTTTTTGCTCTTCATTCAATGCTTTATAAAAAGTGTTACAGTGATCGGATTTAGTTCAAATATGCGCCGTTTTGTTCGATAATCTGTTTCCATCTAGACGGCAACTTCATAATACCTCCCTCGTAGAAGCCCTCCTCCTTATTTGGGAAGAACTCGGACAGCCACTTTTCACAAGCCTCTTTTGAGTTCAACTTTACACCACCAAGGGCGTTCACCATGGACAGGAACAGGAAGTAATCACTTGGCGCTATGTCCGGGCTATATGGTGGATGCGATAAAACCTCCCATCCGAGCTCCCGTAGCTTCTGACGAATCATCAACGAAGTGTGTGGTCTGGCGTTGTCCTGGTGGAACACTACACCCTTCCTGTTGGCCAATTCTGCACGCTTCTGGTCGATCGCCTGCTTCAAGCGGTCCAGTTGTTCGCAGTAGATGGTAGAATTAAGCATCTGGCCATATGGGAGCAGCTCATAGTGGATGATTCCCTTCCAATCCCACCAAACACACAGCAAAACCTTCCTGGCCGTCAATCCCGGCTTGGCCGCTCGACCACGATCATTTTTGCTTGATATTGTCATATGTGATCCATTTTTCGTCGCCAGTCACCATCCGCTTCAAAAATGGGTCGAGTTCGTTCCGTTTCAGCAGCATATCGCAGGCGTTGATTCGGTCCAGAAGGTTTTTTTGCGTCAAATCATGCGGCACCCAAACATCAAGCTTTTTTTTGTATCCAGCCTTCTGCAGATGGTTTAAAATGGTTTGGTGACTAACTCCCATCTCCTGGGCGATGTCACGAGATGCCACATGCCGGTCTAACTCGATGTAGTCCATGATTTGATCGGTATTTGTCGTCACAGGTCTTCCACCGGCTGGCTTATCCATGGTGTCGTTTTCACCGGCTCTGAATCGTCGAAACCATTCCTCCGCGGTTCGAAGTGATAGAGTACCATCCCCCAAAACACCATTAATCTCACGGAACGTTTCTCTAGCGGATTTGCCTTTAACGAAGGAAAACTTTAAAATAGCGCGTTTTCGGCGTTAGTGAACTCAATGTTTACACGTCTATAACTGTTGAACGCAATATCCAAACTAATTATACATAGCGTCGTTTTGTAGGTTATGTCAAGACCTTTCAAATTATGTATAGTATTGCTAGATACGAGCTCTGTAGCGCTTTGTACATAGCCGCGAAATTCAAAAGACAAAAAGGCGGAAGGGAGATATTTGCCAACCTTTATAATGCGAAACAAAAAATATATTACAATACAATATAATTGGTTCTTATATAATTATTACATTTTGAAACTTGATAATTAGTATATCTGAATATATGTGAAATATAAACACAGGTAAATAAAAGAAAATAGAAATATCTCTGAAATTAACATCACATTGAATTTCAACGCTTTGACTGTGCCAACAATTAAGCAAAGAGGTCTTGACCCTGTTAAAAAGTGGACCTAGCGCGGTACAACAGGTATAAAGTTTTTTTTACTTTATGTTTAGGTGATAAAAAAAAATTGCAACTTGTAAGTTTGAGTGCCACTTACATATTTCAAGTATACGCGTGAAAGGATACTTGCACGCTTAAGGGTGTAGCGGATAACAAAGAACACTAGATCTAGAATATTGTAGCAAAAAGTAACTTCCGTATGAAGATTAGTGTTGTCCTATCATTAAGAGAAGAATGAATATACTTTTCCTCGACTAGTGCGCTTTATGGCCATAGACTACATGCAGGTATGATCAACTACTCATCTACATATTTTACTGATGGCAGACGTCTATTTTCGGAGACTGCCTAGGTAGATAACATCGCAGCTCCTATTTCTGCCGATAAACATTACTGTGCAAATATTATCATGTTCCGATTTAAAGTGCGCTGTAGCTAGTGAAATTACTGAGGTAAGAGGTTCAATCATCTTGTTTCAAAGTGACATAATAATGTGACACAATGTAAATTATCCCAAATAGAGCCCAATTTTTATGACCAAGATTATTGCTTACCAACAGATGATCGTCTCGTTTATCTCAGTAATTCCCACAAGAAAAAAATATAAACAATATAGATTGAATGAGTTTAGTTGTGCTTAAAATGAAGTTAAGATATACTAACTTAAATGCGAGGACAGATTTTTTGGATACCTTTTGGACTCGCAGAAGGAAACGAGTGTTGATTTCAGGATTCGTCTCTCTCTTTTGACAGCGGAGCCATTATTAAATGTACAACGGGCTAGTAATGAACCTTAAATTCACACAGTATTTAGTGACACTGTAGTAGTAATGTAGTATATGGTGACAGACAAAACACAGTAATAATAAATAGGGGTGTACAATATGAAATATGTAACCAGTTGGACGGGTCGGAAAAAGCACAACCCACACTCTTGAATTTATCTCTCCGAAATCGAATAGTGGACTTCTGCGCTAAAGCTTAGGAGCTTACTGTCCTGAAAGTATCTACGGAGTACACCAAGGCACTACGTCTACGTTAAAAAAAGTATCCGTATTTATATACATTTGAATAAAATATGTTATGTCTGAGAATATATACTTTCGTACTTAAATTCAAACAAAAAAAACAAGATAACCGGGATTCAGAATAACCGTCCTGTGATTAGTTTCAGCTCGGCCATAAAATCTAGCTGCGTCATCAAGGTGATTCGTGGCATCCGCTTGTAATTGGAAATACAGGCTAGTAATTTAATTCCCTTATCGCTGGAGCTGATGGTATCGCGCCCGAGAGGCTTATCCTTTATTGCTACCAATTTGGGGAACTCACATGCAATGCTTTTCTTGTGTACGTACACATATCGCTTTGGGCAACTTTATAAGCTTTACGTAATATTTTTTAAGAGAACAAACGATCAAGGAAGCAGCTAAGTCGATAATAAAAACATACATTTCGGTATTTACCTTTCTTTTCTTCGCTTGAATATCTTGAAAACATTACAAAATACTTTCTTTTATTATAGAAGTAAAGTAATGGAATATACAGTTAAAATGATTTCTAATCGTAGATAATTCACGTATAATATTTTGACAAAGAATGTTGCCAGAGATTTTCCTCCACACCTTCCACATTGAATAAATTGACAAACGACAAACATTTACTCCTATATATTAGGTAAACAGTCCCTCCATATACTTCCAAAGGCCCAAACATATCTTATATTCGCAAGGTGTTAAATATATTCCATTGAATTTTAATGGAGTTATTATATGAACGTCTCCCGAAGTGTGTACAAAAACTTACCCCCGTCAGGGCTTATAGAAATGTCGATTGAGTGTCATGTATAGAAAGTCATCTATTGAATATATCGCTTAATGTTTAGATAAAAATTAAGGGCGCTGTTACAAGTAAAATTACTATCCAATCCAATCAGCCGGAAGACATCCACTGCTGGACAAAGGCCTCCCCCAAAGATTTCCACTCAGACCGGTCCTGGGCCACCCGCATCCAATGGTTGCCAGCGACCTTGACCAGGTCGTCGGTCCACAATGTGGGAGGTCTGCCCACGCTACGTCTAAAATTACTAAGGTAACAAATATTTTAATATGCCAAGACGAGGACCACAGTGAACATCTCAACAAGCTCTATATTGTTAAAGGCATAATACAACTTCCTGTTAATGATGTAGTTGTTTAGTTGTTAGTTGAGTGGCGACCACGTACCGGAAGACGTAGAGTAGGCAGACCCCCCACAAGGTGGACCGACGACCTGGACCGGTCTGAGTGGTAATCTTTGCGGGAGGCCTTTGTCCAGCAGTCGGCTGTCCGGACGTCTTCCGGCTGATTGGATGGATGGATGATAAAAAAAACCTTTAATCTTAATACCTGTTTGTCATATTTCTTCAGTTTGTAGAAATTTCAGTAACCAATTTTATTAACTTTCCCTATTCTTAAATAGCCTGCTTTAATCTACTTTTATTACACAACTGTTACGATTTGAATGGAGTTCCTCCATTATTAATTTTAAATTGAATCCATTACAAGAACAAAATTATAATAAACTGTGAGTAAAGTAAAATAATATTTATATTTAAGGGACGGTTAATCTTCTTGAGCTTTTCATCTGTATTATATTAGAGTCAAATGGATTGTATAGTAATAATAAACATTTTATGTCGTATCCAACTCCGTCAGCCATTTTTATTGAAGAGCCGCGTTTGCGCTAAGAGATATAGAGAGAGAGAGATATATATTATTACTTAAAACATTTTTTTTATACATTAAAACATTAAACAAGTTTTGAGGGGTTTACATAAGTTAGCATAACTTTTTTTATTCTACGAAACGACGGGACAAATGGACATCACTCGCTTGATGGTAAGTAATACGCCTCCATATAAAAATACAGCGCTATTTAGGCTGATATACACAGGAACACATTGTCCTCGTTGCCGTGTAATGTACGACATTTGAGATTCGTTACCCCAGTAATTTCATTAGCTACAACGCCCTTGAAATCGGATCACGGTTATATTTGGGCAGTACTGTTTGGCGGCATAAATAGGATCTGTGATTGTTAGACGGACTCCGGCAACAGAGAGCTATCACTAGAAATATTAATCTTAAATTATATGTAGATGTTTTCTACGTGTCTTTTTATGTCGTCATAAAGTAGTGTACAAACATTGCTATCATCCGATCTGAAGGATCTCTATAACGAATTAAATTATTACGTAACTGTATTAGAACGAGGCAGTATAGCCGGATACGAGTCCTGCTTTTACAGAATCGTCGATAAAGATCTCGTTATTATAAACTCCAAACCATACATAGAATGTATACAAACATATGTTTATATAACAATTTATAATATCTTCAACTTTAAAATTAAGAAGTGCTACATCAATAAACATTGTATCATCATAATCAGCGCCACTCCTGTTGAGACACTCACTCCTGGACTTAGGCCATTCCTAAATAAATGATTCAGATTATCCAAGATCCTTATTGATGGGAATGTATTTAATTAATTTATTACATTCTCCATCGTGACTGGAATACAGTAATAATTATACGCTTCCGCTAAGCGGGAACTAGAGGAACTGTTGCTGTATTTTCTTATTGTAGTGCTGATAAATTGTTATAATATCCTTTTTCAACAGGGGGCGTATCTTCTAAAGATACCCTACTTCTGTGGGGAAGAACATATAAGGGTTATGTGGGATTTGTATCTACTTAAACTCCAACTTTGGTCATTCTCAGTGCGTGGCGGGAGGACCCTGGATCTCCCACGGACCGCATTGTTGTCTCCCTATTCTACCCCTAAGCACATCTTATGGAGGGTCGTAAGCCTCCTCAAACTGTCACTACGGTACGGCATGGACAAGATGAACTCATAGCATAACAGACAGACATAGCTTACCTTAGTCCTATTCTTATTGGCCTGAGACCACAGGTCATAATAACCCTTAGCGTCAATCACTTAAGGTGTATACTTTGCAGAACATTCTGTTATTTATTCCTTTTTCCGACGTTATAAACCTGTCGTATACTAAGTGGTTTATAATTATTTTCGACGTTTTCCTGTCAATTAATATTAATGAAAATTGAAAGGTTAACGACAGCTGCCCTGTCCTAATTTCTCCTTAAAGATTCATACAGGATATTATTATGAAATTGTTCGTTTTTTTTATCCTTTGTCATTAAATATAGAAATAGTTAGTTAATAAATTAACCTATAAGAATCAGATAATCGTCTTATAAATATCATCATCAGTCGATAGACGTCCGTTTGACATTGGCTTCCCCTAAATATCTCCACGTCGATCGGACCCGCGATGGCCGCCTCCAGCAGCTTCTCTTAAAACGCTGGGCACTAAGAGCCGTTTGTAAGGGTTCATGTAAGGGAGGAATTATGGATCATTTCCCACCACGCTGACCTAATGTGGGTTCGTGGGAGCTAGAGCGGCGTTTGTTGATTAGCAAGGTGCACCACGAGCAGGTTGGCTTGGTCCCGCAGCTGTTATAAATATGGACTTCTTAATATCGATCATCTTTACTATAGCTTTTAACTTAAAGTACTTTACTTAATTGAAAAGGTAACTTTAATAATGATTGTACTGTAAAATTAAAACATCAACTGTACAATGATTTTATATTAATGTCAATGCCATAGTTTGACTTTCCATGACATAACTGTTCGCCAGTTTGCCAACCTTATTTATAAACAAAATTGTAGACCAGTGGTACTCAACTTTCTTTCACAGGGTCCAGAAATACTTATTAGCAAGGTGTCGCACATAGCAAACAATAATTAGGTGATGATTTATTAAGTTCTCGCTATTGTTTCTATACATAGAATTATTTCGTATATAATATTCCAACGTTTCTGACCAAATCAAAGTCAAAAAGGTTGAAAATAAAGTACACTTGATGGATCAACCACAAAAACCTGAGGGTCATATACGACTCGTGGACCGCAGATTAATTTTAGATCTAGACCATTCCTAAGTTCTTGCGGACGTAGCCGTAGTTTTGAGATAATACTGGAACGTCAGCGGCGTTGCGTAGTACGTGACGTCACGTCCGCTTACTAGCGCAACTGTAGTGTTGCCAACATATCTTATTATGTAATTAATATTAATTACGAAACAATGATTGCTAGACTTGACTATGGGGGGGGGGGGGATACTGTTTAAAGGACAGGCGGCCGACGGGGCAATAAGGTTAATTAGGATTGTATGTGGATGGTACAGGAGCGATCGATATAGGGACCTTAAGGATATTTTATATGTATAGCCGATATATATATATATTTAGTTGTATTTTTTTTGAGATTTACTAAACTATAAATATATATAAAGAAAATGGGTTTTCTTTGTTAGCCAATCACGTGAAAACTAGTGAACGTGTCGACTTGGGAACATGACCATTCTACGCGGAATAATTTGTAGAGATGGATATTTATGTTTTGAATTTCATACTTATATCATCATATCAACTTTTGTAAACATTTTCATTTTGTATTGTTTATGCAGTTGCTGTCTAGGAATATTTCAGACATATTTCAAGTCTAATTCTATATTACGGCCAGCGAAAAGACCGGGGAACAAGTAGATATCTAATTAAACTTAAACACTGCATGACAATCAATTGGAATATGTTCACAGTATGATAAGAGGTGATACTATATTTAGAATCAAGAAATACTTTCTTCTTATATTACTACAATTATGATTAACTACTCTTCTAGTTCTATGGAATTGAGGCTGGTCTAGTTTCCCTCAGTCCCCTTCGTGATTTAACCAAGTTTGTGTCACGAGCGATTTAACGGAAGCGACAAAAAACCCATTATCGGCAGGCACCATTTAGCTTGTTAGCTACACTTCCTTTTGCTTAAACTTATTTTGTTTCCCCCTTCAAACACAATGGTGTTATTTAAAATTTCTTTTTAATGTAAAACCTTTTTAATTGCCTCTAGGGGTGCGGTTACCATACTACGTATCTCAATCTCTAATACAATTCCTTCTCGTTCAGATGAGTTTTTTTTTAAATCGACAAGTGTATTAAACACGCTTTTTATGTATCTTGCTTTAAGGTTTTAGAATAAAGAGAAAAAAGAGTTAATGCTTGATCACGATCCTAACTGGTATTAAGTGATAATATGGTCTGTGGTTGTAAAGCGCACTGAACTAGAACCAGCCTATTTATTATTTTCTTGTAGACACCCCATATCGTATTTGGACGGGAACACTGACGTCAGTAAATTGTTTCACTCCTTTGGTGTTCTTACGAAAGACGAGGAGCTGAACTTCTTTATTTGCAGACCAGGAATGTTTACAACATGAGGTGAATCGCCGCGCGTGAATCGTCGTTCAATGGTGAAAATGGGATGAGAGTATTATGTCATATACCTTGGGCATTAGTGGGGTTTATCCAAACCTACATAACTACTACCGTAAATTTGTAAATCTGTCAATCTTTATCCTCATTGTCACTTAATATAAAGCTGAGCTCAACCGATAGATTATTGTCGAAAAAAAAATTTAGGAGATAAGTCGCGTAAGAAGTTTAATATAATATATACTAATAATGTCATTGTTACTTTTGTTTAAAAGGGAATACACTTAGATAATCTAAATCGATCGAGACTAGTATAAGATTGTAATATATAAAAATAGGCAATGGCAAAACGTACACTGGCACCGTCTTGTTAAAGTTTATCGGTGTTGCCATAAACCTTCCGCCCCATCACCACCGGCCCGCGATCGTAATTGGCAAAGGATGTTAGTAATTTAATTCTCTTATCGTACGACAGGTTCTAATCGAGCACTAAACGTTTATCTTTACTGCCTTCACTTTCGCACAGTTTAACTGTTTCTAGCGAACGATTTTAAAGAAAATAAATTCAAATACATCAATACCTCTTTTCTATGAAATAAACCAAAAAATTTTTTTTTTTTGTTTTATTAAAGAATATGACTAACATTGCGGAATGCCTTCCAAGACGATTTATATTCAGCAGCGTATTAATCCACATATATATGTATACTTAAATAAATTTATATATATATACTATATAAAATTAAACTTAAAATTTGTCTGAATTATTCTTGAGAGCAACCGCAACTGACAATTACTTTCTATAGCAACCATTACTTCAGCAACCATAATACGAGCAGCAGCAATAATACGAGATAAAAAAGTCTATAGAAGTTAATTAGAAATGAAGTAATGAAGGATGTATGAACTTCAAAAAATTAATAGCCTATAACTATAACCAAATCGTTCCGCGTCGAATGGTCACATCTCTATGCCGAAACGATCACTAGTTTTCGCGTGATTGGCAAACAAAGCATACCCATTTTCATGATATATCTGACGTCGTATTTTTCCAATGTAGTACCAACTCTGTGATTTTGATTTCTTTCTTTAGAAAATGTTACACTCAGTTTTTACACGCTCGTTCTTCATCTTCAAAATACTTCAAGTTATATATTAAACTGGCATAAATATGAGTAATTTCGTGTACTATACCGCTATGCTTCAAAAGCTAATACCGCCTTTAAACTACCTACACCAAAATAGAAATTAACATAGAGCCTAGATAACTATTCATACAGTTATATTTAAGTTTATTACCTTAAATCTATATGTAGTATGGTATTATAAAGTAAATGATCTCATTAAATGATTTATTTAATATATGGTATATAACACCAAAAGACCAAGAGCAGCGCTGTGTTCACTTAAGTCATATTAAGAGGCCATAATCAAATTTAAATCTGGAGCAATATAATCAAAAGCTTTGGTGGACGACAAAAAGTCCATTATCGGCAACCCTCCTTTACCTTGTTAAAAGCTTCGCTTCCTTTGCCTTTTGAATAGATCCATTTTGATACCTTTTCAGGAACAGAGCGGAATTTAAAAAAAAATGCGTAATAATACAATCTTATATCGCTTTACGTAATCGCCGAATTTATATCTCCTCATTTACAGGAGAGTAATTGATGACCCTCACATCTTATCCTGTGGTGATTTCTGCTGCTCTTAAACTCCATTAACTGGTGGTTAATATTTTTTCTACGACCCGATCTAAAATCTGTAAAAATCTTTATTTCTACCGTCTAACATTACTGTATTACTGTAATTTCGGGAGCGATAAAACTGAAGAATTTACTAGGTTTACCAAAGGTTTTTAGTTGTACATTATTAGTAGTTTCACTAGCTACAGCGCCCTTCAAACTGGAACACAGTAAAGTCTGCTAATTACTGTTGCTTTGAAGGAATAGGAGATGCGGTGATACCTACTTAGACGATATCCGGAAAGAAGCTTAAGGATCAGATTTTATTCTTTTATGGATTCTCTTTGGGCGTGGTTTTTTAACGGATCAGCTAAACATTAGTCTGATGAAGAAACTTATTTATAACTTATTTCAACATTTTATCTAGATATCATTTTCATTGAATTATGAAACTAATAATACTTTTTTTTTATTCTACAAAGCGACGAGACTAATGAGATGTCCGCCTGATGGTAAAATCAACGTGAGGCGAATTAGAATGATATACACAGGACCACATTGTACTCGCCTTGAGTCGTAAGATGTTATGTTGTTACATCATTATTTTCACAAGACGCAACGCGCTTCAAACCTGAACATCGTAATTTATGAAACTACCGAAAACATACTTATTTTTTTATAGTATAGGAGAGGTTTGTGTCATTTCGCAGTATCAATGGAGTAAAATATGAAGACGGACGGGAACCCAAAATGTATTAGATTCTTTTTTAGAGATCCTTACGAGCGGATGACTCACAATTTGTTCAATTTGATACTAGTTTTCCCATTTTACTGTCACTAAAGGTTAGTTTTATGTTTTATAGCGATGTATTAGTCGTATTCGTGTTCATCCGATTTATTTCCTTGTTACAATCTACTCTTATTATCATCATCGATATATACGTCTAAAGGTTTCCTACCAAATTCGAATTCTTGATCATTTTCACCATGTACTATATACAAATATAGATAATATTTATCTATTTATAAGATAATTTTATTGATTGGTACATTTCATATCAATTTTATGTCGAGATGTATCAAATAATCAAATGGTTTATCCTTCTCTGATCCTTATAGAAAGTGAACAAATTTTGCTGTCAGTTTCTTTGTTTAGATTCTTTTCTACTTTTGCTGTAATCCATTTTCATACATGAAAATATTGTTATGACAAACATTTAGTTTGGGAGTATACGAAAAAGGTTAATTTGACTCCATTAATATTTGTAACAACAGGTCAATAACATGTCTTGTGTTCCTTGCACTTAATAACACCTTAAAAAAACTGATAATATGGCTAGTGGATGCATGACGACAAGGAGCACCATTAATTATTAATTTGTCATTATTAATCTAATATATATAAATTTATGTAATTAAGTAAAAGAGGGTGTTGGAGTTGTTTTTATTGTAAAGGAGCAGTTGTTATCAAAACGTTAGGAAGCTATTAAAGTTTTGGATCTAGGTTATTGACTATTTCATACAAAATTAAGTATGATTTAAGGCGATACTGGAATTAAAGGATTTCAATATTTCTACTGAACCTAATAATAATATCATAAATATTCTTTCTATATAATACAATAGGATGTTTGTAATACAATATCTGTCATCTTAATGTCTGCCATATTGTATTGATGAAACAGAAAATAAATTGCTAGTTCTTATATTAAGGCACATAGAGCTAATGACAACCAGGAGGAACTATTTTATGTGATGTTTCTAGTTACAGGACAATTTATTACAAGGTACTTTACTTTCTTCTTTCCTTAGCTTCTTAGTCTTGTTCTACTCATTCATTCTCTTCCTGCGGTTTCCTTTCATATTTACATACGTTTCTCCAATTACTACATACTCCTGTCGTTTACATAAGGAATATTTGTGCCTTATTTATCTATTACAATTCTCTTAACCATATATGCCTACACAACAATAGGCTTTCGATAAAATAGCTAACTCCCCTATCAAAGACCGAAGATATTGCTGCCTGTCAGTTATAGGTAATTACATTCAACCGTAAACCGGATATTATTTTTCTTATCATTAAAAAATATTAGTTACATCGAGAATATAACTTCTTTACTTTTAATTATGTTATAACTTTATTGACTTATACATAGACATCAATGATAGGCGAAATCTATTGATAGATAGATCCCGAAGAATCTTTAATCCTTAGAGACTCATGCCTTTTATCGGCAACTTTTATATTTGCTTACAGACTAAAACCGTTTATTGATAGCATTTATAACCTCATCCTATAGAAAGGGTAACTGCAAGGATCTCATCGCTCTCACCAATGGAGTAAACGTCAATCACAAAGAATACATTTTCTAATAAAAAATGTCATTATGTTTTAGATATATTATGTTTCGAGTTTATGAATAATAAAGTGAAGAGAATTTACAATGTCTCAGTAACAGACTAGTTGTTTTTATTCCTGTAACGGATTGTTATCCCCAAGCGACACAGTTTCCACAAGAACTTAGCGGATCACTCTTGTTTGAAACTAGCGGGAAGAATCAGCGCTGCTCTGCTTTTTTTTTCTCGCAACAAAGTTTTTAAAAAATGTTTCAGACTAAAAATTCAGTTGAAAGGAAGTTGTTGATGAAAGAATATTTAAAAACCAAACATATTAATTTTACCAGCTTGAAAACTTTAAAGACTATATTAACTTTAATTTCTAAATATTAGGTAAAATATTAAGAAGTTAGGATAATGTAATACAATAAAATATTAAAAAAAATATTATTCCACACCTTAAAAGGGTGTCTGGCGGCAGATTTATATTTTAAAAAACGAATATCTCAATAAGTTATAAACAGTGCGAGGGACAGGTGGTGTCATTAGAATTACCGATCGTGCGGATTTCTTAGTCACGATGTCGCAGTGGTGCAGTGGTCGGGTGGGCATCGCGCGTTCGCTATTGAAGCAATTTTTCAAGAGTAACGATTCTTACGTACTCGCTCGCCGACAGTTTTGTTCACATTTCAATATTCGACGGATAGGCGATGGGCCGAGTGTGAATTTAATTCGTTCGTGGGTGGAGAGGTTCCGCGCAACTGCTTCGGCTATGAACACACCGCGGCCAGGATTTAGTCAATCGTCAAGGACCCCCGAAAACATTGAACTGGTTGAACGCAGTTTACGTGAAAAGGCACGACTTTCGATACGGAAAAGGACAGCTTCACTGGGACTTCCAAGAGCAATTGTGCATGAAATTTTGAAAAAAGATATGAGTTTCATCCTTTTAAAATTGAAAAGAATTGAAAAAAATGACTTTGCGTCACGCAAATTTTTTTGTGAAATCATGTTGGAGCGTTTTCGCACTGTGAATTCCATTTTTTGGAGCGACGAGGCTCATTTTCATTTAAACGGACACGTAAACAAGCAAAATGCCGTTACTGGGCTCTAAGAACTCGCAATCCTCGACTGAAGCACCAAAAACCATTACATTGCCCAAGGGTAACTGTTTGGTGCGCTTTATCCACGAATGGGATAATCGGACCATTTTTTTTTTAAAATGCACGGGGCCAAGCGACGAATGTCAATGGTGAGAATTATCGGCTCATGATTTCGAATTTCTTTTTGCCGAACCTGCGAGCTCATTCATCATTCTCATCACACACGTGGTTTCAACAGGATGGTGCGACCGCACACACGGCCAGAGCTTCGATGGATTTGTTGCGAGAAAATCTCCTTCAAAAACTGATAAGTCGCTTTGGGGACATCCCGTGGCCACCGAGGTCACCCGACCTAACTCCAATGGATTTTTTTTTGTGGGGCTACCTCAAAGAGAGAGTTTATGCCAACAATCCGCGAACTGTTGTGGACTTAAAAGAAAATATTCGGCGAGAAATCAGCGCAATTGAACCAAGTTTACTGCAGCGTGTGGCACGGAATACGAGGCTCCGTCTCGAACAGTGTGTGCAACAGGATCGAAGACATTTGGATGACATTATCTTTAAAAAATAAAATCCGCATTTGTACTCTAAATCTTTTAATACTTTTAGTAAAATTATATGTCAAACATATTATTTTTTATTTAAATTTGAAAACATAAATTTGCCACCAGACACTCTGTATTACTTACTAGACTCAATTGTGATTATCAGAGCGTTATCACAATCACAAAAAGAAATATTAGTCTTGATAAATCCGTTATAATATTGAATTGTAGTAGTTAATATACTAAAGCAATATACTGATCTATCATTAGTTCTAAATGCTAAAAAAAAATATCTACCAACCCAACTGGGTTAGCGTGGTAAATTTTTTTGACTCTACTCGTGAGAGGAGGAACCGTGTCTCAATAGTGAAGACAATGGGAAATCTGTTTATAGTAATTGATACGTTCCTAACCGTTAACCTTGATGGCGTACCATAGAACCCCATAGTCATAAATAGGTCTGCTCGTTTACATTGATATCTCAAAGGTTATAGTGAGGAAAATTTTAAAATATATTTAAAAATCTATATAGAATTTCATAGGCGTTTAATCTCTTAAAAAAATAATACAAAAGCGAGCCGTGATTGGAATTCACAGCAATATTCCTATAGTACGTGTGCGCTAGGAGATTTACCTACGACTGTATGAAAGTCAGTTTATTCAAACGGTGCATGCGCGCAGCGGAATCGGATCTAAACTGCCAATAGGGTTTAAACGGAATAATACTAAATTGCTAAATTTTTTTATGTGACATCAAGCAACGAGACGGAACAGAGCATTCGTCTGATATCAAACAACAAAAACTCGTTATGTCGGACTCACGTCGACTAAACCTAAATCGTCGATTTTGATCTTTGTCACAATAATATTTTCACAAATGTTTCTTTCTATGGAAAAGTGAATGCACTTATTCTTGTTGAAACACAGAACCTTCTTGAATCCGTTGTTTAAAGACAATGAAGGAAAGCGGAGAGAGCAGCTCCATGTAACGGTCGTAGCCTCCGCTACTTACCATTATTCAGCGATGCCACATAATCTTCCTTTATTGTGCAATATTTGTTAAATACACTTATCTTATTGTTTTATCATTAATCTTTTCAGAACTTAAAATTGTAATCTTAATTGTAATGAATGCCGTTTCCATTAAAGTAACGATGATCCTCACACAAAATACAGCATGCAGAGTAATCATCGAAATAGGTCAAACCAGTCTGCGTCGCCGCTAGCGGTGCCTTAGCTTTCATACAATCCCAGGCAACTCAACTTCTAAAGCTTCTGGCAGCATCACTGATCCAATCTTACTAGCTTCCATACCATACGGATCATGTTAACGTATAGGGTTCGCGGAATAAACAAATTAGATTGGAATACTTCAAAAACATATTTCTTTTATACCATTTTATAGTTTATAATATACCACGAGATAATTACTGTAGTACCTTCAGTAATTGCTAGTTGTGATATTTTTAAAGCATCGCATTAGGCTCTAGGTCTCCACAGATATTAAAGTCATCATAAACATGGTTATGGTGGTACAAAAACGTTATAACCTATAAACGAGGAGTTAAAAAAGGATTAATAAAGTAAGGATATTATACAAATCACTTTGTTGAATTAAAAGGACACAGTTTTTGAACTGGTTAGCAGATATATAATTGTAAAAGGGCTACCCTGTTCATCAATTTAAGCGCAATTTTCCACCTAACCTATTTTACGCGTGGAGCGGAGGTGTAGTTCAGATTATTAAGCAAGCTCATTTTCCACGTCAATACACTGGCTCCGATACAATCTGCTATATGGGAGGTGATACGATCTACTTCAATGGCCGTATTCCTAAAACTGACGTAAATGAGAACGAAGAAAGCCTAACAGTAAATCTTAAACTGTCTGTTATACTTTTAGACGACTCTAGAGAGAAAAGGATAATTTGAAAATGTTCAAAAAAACATTTTTGATTCCAATGAATATTATTAACAGCAAAAATCGAAGCAGATCTACTGAACCACTACACCACAAAGATATGAACATCATCATGCTCCATATGAAATCAAGAATATTGGATTTATCACTATACGTGATTCCTTTCATCTGAACTCTTTGTTCAGAAGTTAAATAGTTAATATTTAATGTACTGGACTTAAAAGTTTAAAGACTTTTTATGGAATAAGATATCGTTTTTTTTTTTACTCGTTAATTAATTAATAAACTCTTAAAGATTCCATCTCTTTAATTGCCAAATTAGACACGATACTTGACATTTGATCGACGTCCATAATAAATTCATTATGAGTTGTATCCCCGCTCAAGTTTGGCTAAATTTCAAATTAAAACTGAAAGAAGAGGCAATTTGCTTTCACTGAAAATAGGCAATGGTGATTAAATAAAAGTTACAGCGAAGTAAAATTAACTTTGATTAATTAGTAATTAAACTTATTCATATTTTAAAAGAGTGAAAAGAGCTTTTAGAAAGTAATATTCTGTGATGGACTCTATTTTTTTGTATACGATTCATTCTAATATTGTAATATATATATATACATAATGAAAATTGGCTTTCTTTGTTGGCCTTTCACGTAAAAATTAGTGAACGTATCGGTATACTATTATTTTTTGAACTTCATAGATTCTTCACTATTTTATTTCTATACATCTTCATTTCGTATGACTTTTGCTATAGAAAGTCATTTGAGGTTGCGGTTGCTCTTAAAGATATTTCAAGCAAATTTCAAGTCTAATTCTATATTACGGCCAGCAAAGCGTCCGGGGAACAGCATGTTTCGTTGGGCCTTAGGACAAAGAATATCAACCCTATCTGGGAATAAAGGCAAAATAAAAGCGCAATAGTAGTGTCACTATAATTATCGCCGTCGAATATAGTACTAGAGCATTCTGGAAAGAGAGAGAGCTGGACGTCATGAGTTAGATGTCCATATTAATTAATCCATATTCTATCAGAAGTAACACTAGAAATTTCTAGAGTGCTAGGCAGTCACTAGGCGTTCAGAAGGCAAATGATTCAGACTCATTTTAAACTGCAAAGCTATACTGTGATTAATTTCTAGTGACTTGCTAGTGATCTTAGACTTTTTCTTTATTATCTATATTCTATTATTTATCTTAGCTTACTTTAGTTGTCAGAAAATAATAATAAATTTGTTCACCACTGAATAACGTTTTATTAAATCAGTAGTATTTTAAAGCATATCTGACGATACGAGATTGTTTTCAGTTTATTTTCAATCCATGATTACTAATGCTAAAAGTTCATAAACACTTTGTACCAGTATGAAAGACTTTATAAAATATTTGATTCACAAACCGACGAGTGAAATATAGGGCGGTAATATCGTAAATTTATATATTATATTAGGTTGGGGAAAAAGAAATCCATTATTTTTTCGGTAGATGGCTGTAGTGATAAATTTCTCGTAAAGTATCGATCAAACCGTTTCAGATTTATGCTCGTTGGAAAGGTGACATTTCGCAGTAAAAAAATTCTTTTGCTGTTTTTTGTTTGGTGCATTCAATTGTGAGTTACAGGATGTTAAAAATGGAAATGAACAAAGAGAAGATTCGGTACATTTTACAGTTTTTCTTTGACAAAGGCGAAAATGCAAGCCAGGCGGCTAAAATTGTGAATGGTGTTTATGGACCCGATACTGTAACAGCCAATTATGTGCAATTTTGGTTTCGTAGATTCCGTTCAGGAATTTTTGATGTTAAAGATGCACCTCGCACAGGTAGGCCGGTCGCCGAAAATGTCGATAAAATCGGAGAAATGATCGAAGTTGACCGGCATGTTAGCAGTCGTAACATCGCCCAGGAGCTAAAAATGGACCACAAAACAGTTTTAAACCATTTACACAAAGCTGGATTCAAAAAGAAGCTCGATGTTTGGGTGCCACACCAATTAACAGAAAAAAACATAATGGATCGAATTTCCACCTGCGAAGCCTTGGCCAAACGGAATGAGATAGACCCATTTCTTAAACGGATGGTGACTGGAGATGAGAAATGGATCACATGCGATAACCCTGTACGAAAACGATCATGGTCAAAGAGCGGTGAAGCACCTCAAACGGTGGCCAAACCCGGACTAACGGCCAGGAAGGTTCTGCTGTGCATTTGGTGGGACTGGAATGTGATTATTTATTATGAGTTGTTTCCATATGGCCAAGCACTAAATTCTGATCTCTACTGTAAACAACTGAACTGTTTGAAGATAGCAATTGACCAGAAACGGCCAGTATTGGCCAACAGGAGAGGTGTCGTGTTCCACCAGGACAACGCTAAGCCACACACGTCTACAGTGACTCGCCAGAAACTTCGGGAGCTTGGTTGGGAAGTTTTAATGCATCCGCCATACAGTCCGGACTTGGCACCAAGCGATTACCATCTTTTTCTTGCATTACAAAATTTTTTTAGTGATAAAAAATTGGCATCTAGGGAAGATTGTGAAAATCGGCTACTAGAGTTTTTTGCAAATAGACACCAGGACTTCCACGAGAGATGGATTATGAAGTTACCTTTAAAATGGCAACAAATCATAGAACAAAACGGTGCATATTTGACCCAAATCGGACAATCCGAAGCATGTTAAATAAAGTTCTGAAGTTCATATAAAAATAATGGATTTCTTTTTCCCAAACTATTATAAAGTAGAAGCTTTTATAACAATAAGTTCTAATCCATACCTTCAATGAATGAACTGCTTTACTCCAATCATCTGAAACAATATATTATTATTAATATTTCATATACTGTTCATGTGTAAAGACTTAATATAATATAACCCAAATAATATAACCTCTAGTTTAACAATATATAATAAAAACTTTTTTTATACTTTGTTAACAAATATATGCCATTATAAAATTAGATTCAGTGTTAATATAACATTTAAAGAAAATTTTACATTTTCCTGTTTTCAAAACATTTCCTTCTTATTAAGAAAAATATTTAATTTTACTGGTGGAAATGTTGGAAGCATAATAATAATTACTTTCTTAACACAGCTCTGCAGATGACAGACACGAAATTGTAAAGAATTTTATAACAAAAATTAATGAAGTCAGACAGACAGAAGTTCAGACTTGCCTCGCAGTGATCACTTGTCACCTACGATATTATAAGTAATTAGTAAAAAAAAACTTTTTTATTCCACAAAACTGCGAGACAAATGAGACGTTTACCTTGTGACATGAACCTGAAGTGATATGACTGGCAATAATGTAGGCTATTGAAAATTATGTACACAGCACCACATACTGCTCGACAATAAGACGTACGATGTTTGGCCTTGTACCCCTGGAACTAGCTACAACGCCTTTCAAACCTGGACACGGCAATGTTTGCACACTGGAGTCACAAATAGACGCTGCGGCATGGTCTACCTTGACGGTTTCGTGCAACAGAGACCTACCGCCAGTATTTAATAATAAAAATCACCAAAAAGAATGCTTTGTCATAATCATTTACAACTGTGGTACGTCCACAGCTGGACATAAGCCTTCATCAAAGATTTCCACACCGATAGTCGTATCTATTTACTAAAAAATCAATCGTCTCCGTTTTCTTTTAAAGTGTTTCTTTATACTATCTCTTTCCCGCACAACACTCCTACAACACCATTTGGGGAAGGAATTTAGTAAAATCCGTTTCTGACAGATATACTTGGTAAAAGGATATTCTTACAAAGTTTTAAGTCTCTCGGTCTTATAATTCCAGAGATATCTGATAAATTTTTACATAGCCGGAAAGTTCTTCCTCATGCTCTATACATAGACTAGCTGTTTCCTGTCTAGTATACTAGACGTAACATAGACTTAAAATTTGTCTGAAATGTTCTTTGAGAGCAACCGCAACCGCAAATGACTTTCCGTAGTAACCGCATTAATAAAATCAAACGTGATTTTTTTTAAAAAAAATTACAGATAAACTAATGAAGGATCTAGGAAATTAAGAATAGCCTATAACCATCTACAAATCATTCCGCGTCGAAAGGTCATGCTCCAATAGCAATAATGTCACCAGTTTTCACGTCATTGGCGAACAAAGAAAACCCATTGTCATCATATATATATTGATATATAGATATAAAAAAGATATCTAGACATTAAAAATGGATAACTTTGTATAGAATAGAACTTATGTATAAAAGTAGGATAAAATTTAAGCGACGGATTGAGACACCGAATTCTTGACATTGATTGAAGATAAAAGAGCTTAAGACTTATGTGTTCAGTTATAACGTAAGAACATGTCTCATTGTAGAAATAAATAGTACAGACGAATATTTTTTTAATCATAATGCGCCAATCTAAATGACGATGCTCATAGTATCTACTCCACTGTTGCAGTCCGATTTCCCAGAGGGCTCACAGTACGGACGAGGCGACTTGCTTTCCTTTATAACTTCCAACTATAATTATAAGAAATATCCGAACAATAGATTTCAGGGATACATTTTCATAAAGCTCATTTTTAGGTCAACTTTGAGTTCGTTGCAACTTTAAAGCTGTGCGAACAGTAACTCAATTGTTTCGAAACATGAACTGTTTCCGGAATATTTGTGATAAACTGACATATAATTTAACGTCAACTGGAATATTGCTTTCTTCTTCTTTCTCCTGCTCTTTTCCCAACTATGTGGGGTCGGCACAGTATGTACATCCCTTATTATTATTATTCCTTTATCAAGTAATAATATTAGAACATCATGTTACAAAATATGCAGCACACTTTTCACTGGTTGTGAGTGTACTGCTGGAGACCGTCTAGGTAGGTTACCACAGCAGCTTTTACTTCTACCGACTAACAGTAGTGTGCAGATATTACTGTCTTTCTATAGCTAGTAATGTTACTGCATTAACGAGACAGCATCATTGTTTCAAGGCGACGAGCACAATGTGGTGTGTGTGTCATGCTAACTGGATTAATAGATACAACCATTTGTCCACCACACTGACTAAACAGAGCGCATGTCTCATGTCTTTGAAAGTAGTTGTAATAATATATCGGTTTTTCCACGATTTTTTCTTTAACCGGAAGTGCAATATCAGTAAGGAACTAAAGCATACCTATACGAGAGTGCCACAGCTCGTATTTCGGCTGCACTTAAAAACTGAGTATATCACGGCTTCTTGTTTATTCCATGTACAAACTATAAATTTGCTTCTTCATATTAAGTTGTTATTAAAGTTTCGACAAACACCATAAAAGCATCTAGAAATAAGCTTCATTTAAAAAAATTCTTCTGTCTTCTTCAAGATTAATGCTTTGGCTAGATTCAAAGTACAATAAATCATTAATCTTATGAAGGCAATAACTTTTTTTTTCAATTTAAACCTCATTGGGAGAAAGATAAATATTTTATTTCGTAGTATAGTAAAGAAAATAAATTAGAGAATCATCACACAAGAGAATACTGCTATAGTGAACAGACGTACTGTATATATACCATCTCTTGCATTCACAAGAAAAAAACAACACGATAATCATCATCTTGTCTCAAATGGAGAACAGAAACACTTGCTATAGGATTTCATATTTCAATACTGATATTTGCGAAGAATCGTCTGCGTGCGTCTAAGCATGAGATAAGATATGTTTTTCTATATACGAAGAAGCTACGTTCTAAACGAGACCTTCACCTGATAATAAGTGATTCACTTGCCTATAACAACGTTGCAGTTAGAGTGATGTACCACCACATTATGCTTATTAGCTTCAGGCTGTACAGTCTCGTTACCTCAACATGTGACGAAGCGCCTAGGTTTAGGAGTACCGAGGTTTTGTTTCCTCTTTTCTTTTTAACTTATTCTGCCATTCTTTTCTATCTACTATATTCTCTGCCTACCTTCTCACCTTGTTTTTAACTTCTATTTAGTTCTTTCATACGTCGCCACTCAGATTTCATGCGTCTCTTTTTTTAATCTACTATATATTTATCTTTTGCCGATAGACTGCTGGAGTTAGGACTCCTCCAAAGATCTCCACATACAGTCAGCGTGGCCTGAAGGCACTAGGAGCTGTCATATAAAGGGGTTCGTATGGGAGGAGTTGGGCCATTTCCCACCACACTGGCCCAATGCGGGTTGGCTAGAACCAGAGCCACGTTTGTTGATTAGCATGGTGCACCTCGGGCAGGTGAGGTTAACTTGGTTCCTGTGAGTTGTTGTGCGAGACCCCTTACACCCCTTTTTATTCTACATAAATTATAATTTCTTTTCACTTTATAGTCTCCATATATTTACAAACTCGTTCCATTATCTTCTGTTGTTACTTTTTTACTTGTAGGTTTCTGTTGCCATTTCTATTGACACCGTATATGTAATCACCACCACAACTCGTATTTTTACTTCTAAACAGTAGTGAATAAACTACTGTATTTCAGTTTGAAGGGAGTTGTAGCTAGTGTAATAATGAGCATTATGAGACCTAACATCGTGTCATAAGGCGATAAGCACAATATGACGCAGTGTATACCATCCCAACTAACGTCATATTGTTATGAGCAGGCGTCTCTCTTTCCTTCAGGTGAATATTTCGTACATTTCGTAGGTTCATTAAAAAATACTAAAACTACGTATGTATATATATTATATATACTGTATGAAGCAGGTAATTACCTAGACGGAATAAAAAAACTTAATTAAAGACCCTCTGATTACAAGACGAGGGGAAACGTTCAACTGATTATGAATGAAACTATGTTGCATAGTTTAATTTAACTAGCAGGTCGTATCTCGTCAGTATCGTGGGTACATTGTAGAGCATTATTTGAGTGTATTTCTTAGTAATGGAATGTGTAAGAGCTATTATCAACTATATACATGTTAGGACCGCACTGATGCTATATTGTGCCCGACGACCCGGTTGGAGTAAACGCCAATATCACACAGAATGTTCTCTCCGAACACAAATTGAATTAACGAGCAGATTGCATTCAACAAAGTCGCTTAGCGTTCGCTTGAAGCGCTTAATAAAGAACCACTTTGTTAAATTGTTGAGGGAATATAAACACTTATAATTTTTTTATGTAAAAACAATTGTAGAAGTACAACTATACTGGTGGCAGATTTGTATTGCTGGCGACCGTCTAGATACATACCACCACAACTGATTCTGCCAGCGAAAAGGTAGAGAGCAAACATTAATATGCTCCAGTTTGAAGGACGCTTTCGCTTGTGAAATTACTAGCATAATGAGACTTAATATTTTATGTCTCAAGGCGAGCGCAGTGCAGTGCGGCACTGGTGCATTCTATAAGAAATCCCGAACCCTCTTTCAAACCACTAAAGTCGACTTCCGAGGGGTTTCCGTGGCTACACATCCCACTTATCCCTATTTTCTTCCTCAGAAGCAGAGTATCTTTTAAGAATTTCTATCTCGTCAAAATAAGGTACAAACGTCTTTGCTGTAATACCAAGTTATTGTATATTGCTGAACATAACTTTATTAAAAATAGAAAAATATATTTCATCAAAAAACAGAAGAGACAAGAAGAAAAGAGCAGAACAAAAGATTAAAAGGTAAAGCAAAAAGGTTATGGTTAGGTATTCCTCCATAAACAAACAACCTAAATAGGGATGAAGAAATAAAATGCTCCAA
Source organism: Troides oblongomaculatus (assembly GCA_029032895.1). Classification (NCBI taxonomy): domain Eukaryota; kingdom Metazoa; phylum Arthropoda; class Insecta; order Lepidoptera; family Papilionidae; genus Troides; species Troides oblongomaculatus. Next base: position 2,119,608 of record JARDWC010000439.1, on the reverse strand, counting down.
GAAAAAAGAAAGATGTACCTGTAATACCTCAGTGAAGGACTACTTGTTTTTATTCCTATGTAGATGAACGGTTATCTCCAAGCGACACAGTTTCCACAAGAACTTAGCGGGTCTCTTCGTTGTTATTAAGTACCGAGAAGAATCAGCGCCCTCTATTTCGTTTTTTTCTTTCCCTCTAAAACATTCATAAATTTTACAGTTAAAATATCACTGAAGCTTTCTAACAAGATAGACGTTGCTATAAAATAGAAATGAAAGAAGTAAACAACCCTTCTCATCAAGATATTTAAATCGAAATGTTTTTTTTTTTGCCTTAATAAATTTAATGATTCATTGTACTTTGAAACTTACAAAGACATTAATCTTGTTGGAAGAGGAATACTGGAGGTTATTGAATGAAGGCTATTTACAGACGCTTTTATAACTTTAATAACCATCTATTTTTTATCAACTGAGCGTAAAGGCGAACAAATAATGTTAAGAATGGGACAGTAGCTACGACGTCCATACAGCAGTTCGGCATTATAGACTTAAAGAGATCCACGTCATGTTTAGCACCCTGTTAAACAACAAACGAGGCTCTGGCTCCCACCAACCCGCATTAGGCCAGCGTGGTGAAAAACAGCCCAAGTCCACCCATATGAATTCCTACTCCATGTGGGAACCTTTCGGGGTAGACCTATCTCCAACAGTGGACGTCTATCGGTTGAACCCCCCCCCCCCGATTGTCCTCCAGGACAAGACTAAATGGAACGATGTTTCCAGGTGGTTCGCGGACCACAAAATTGCATGCCCCAATGCGCAGAACACCGCGCAGGGTATCCGCATCAACCTAGCAACGGTTGACGACTTCCGGGCTGCCACCAGGCACCTGCGGAACGCCGGACTCGGCTTCCACACCTTCGCTCTCCCCGAGGAGAATCACCGCGTTGTCATACGCGGAATCCCAACAGAGATCGACATCTCCGAGGTCGTCGACGACCTCAAAAAACAAAACTTCCCCGTGCTGGAAGCCCGTCGCATGACTAGCATGCGAACAAAGGTCGCACTCCCCCTCATTCTAACGAGTCTTGAACTCTCTCCGGAGGGTAAAAAGATTTTTGGAATCACCCGCCTGTGCAACCTCACCAGCGTAGGCGTTGAGGTCCCGCACAAAAAAGGCATCATCGGCCAATGCCACCAATGCCAATTCTACGGTCATTCGGCCCGAAATTGTTTCGCCCGCCCAAGGTGCGTCAAATGCACCGGGGACCACGGGACGAAGGAGTGCTCCCGCACCGCGGAAGCGACAAGCCCCCCGTGCTGCGTCCTGTGGAAAGCCGAGGGGCACCCCGCGAATTATCGCGGGTGCACCAAAGCCCCGCGCAGGCAAACCGGGACCGCCCAACGGCGCACCACCGCCCCCACAAAGGCTGCACCGCACCCATCAGCCTCGTCTAGGCCACCGCCCGCACAGCTGGCCGTTCCGCCGGCGGTGTCGGCGTGGAGCAAACCGCTCCCCAAGCCGAAAGCCGCCGAGGCTCCCAAAGCCGCCCCTTCGTCGGGGCCGCCGAAACCACAGGCTGCTCCCAGCCAAACACCGTCTACGGAGCTCGAAAATATTCTCGCCTACATCCAAAAGGTGAGCATACGAGACATTCTCCTCTTAGGAGGAAAACTGCGAGCCGCGAAAAGCTCGCATGATAGGTTGAGGGCCTGCATCGAGCACGCCGACACTCTCGCTGCACTCGAACAACTCTTCGTCTAGCCACCGCCTAGGACTCTGTCCGTGACCTTTGGTGATCCATCTCAAACGTTATGGAGACCCACAGGGTCTTAGGAAGAATCAAACCCCGCTCTCTGACTGTCGCGTCACTTCAACGCGGACAGCATCCGCTCTCAAAACGAGGAAATAAGCCTGTTTCTCAGGAACCATGACGTCGACGTCATGCTCATTCAGGAAACGTTTCTCAAACCGTTCCACCGCGACCCGAAAATCGCGAACTACCACATCGTCCGCCACGACAGGCTGACCGCCCCAGGAGGCGGCACACTTATTTACTTCAAGCGGTCCTTGCACTGCATACCGCTTGTTAGTCCAACCCTCGCCCAAAATAGAAGTCTCGGCGTGTAAAATCTTCCTCACCGGTCATCAACCGATCGTCCTAGCGTCCGTCTATCTGTCCCCGACAAAAGAATTGCGGGAAACAGACATAAGAACCCTTCTCGACCTAGGCCCGGCTGTTATCCTCGCTGGCGATCTCAACAGCAGGCATAGCACCTGGGACCCGAACAAGTCAAACCGAAATGGTAAAATCCTCTCCAATCTCGCGGATAAGCTCAAGTTTAACATTGTAGCTCCGCAAACCCCGACGCAATACCCTACCATCGCGTCTCACAACCCATCCACATTAGACATTGCGTTGTTCAACAATGTCACCATCCCGCTGCACTTGATCGAGACCATAGACGATCTCAGATCCGACCAGCGCCCGGTTCTTATGAAGCTGGGCCGGCCCGCTGGTGAGGTCCTTCTGACCAAAACCATCGTCAACTGGCGCAGCCTCGAGGTCAAACTCAAGGCCGCGAACCCCCAGCATCTAGACGGAATCCCCGATACGATCGACTCGCTGGGCGCTGCAAACCGAGCGATAGACTCGTTAACAAAGCACATCGCCGCAGCCGTCGAGGAATCGTCGAAAACGGTGCCCGAGTCGGACTACCTGCTCGGGTCCTTCCCGGCGGACATTCGTCGGCTGATAAGAGCGAAAAACGCAACAATGAGACTCTACTCACGATACAGATCCGAGGAACTCAGGATAAAACTGCGCCGCCTTCAAAGGCAGGTAAAAGAGCGCATATCCGATCTCAGATCCGACAGATGGGACAACCTGCTTTGCGACTTGGAGTCTTCGAGCGCCAACTTTTGGCGTTTGGCTCGCAGTCTCAAAGCGGAGAACATGGCCCGCATGCCTCCCCTCGTAATGAGCGATGGTTCCTCCCTTGCGTCGGAGGATGCCGAAAAAGCGGATTGTCTCGCCGACAGTCTAGAGAACCAATGCACTCCCTCTACCGCACCAGTGGACCCCGATCACCTTAAATGGTCGAGGATGAGGTGCGCCGTAGGGCAACTCTCCCACCAGGTCCTCCACTAAAACCGGTCTCCCCCGGTGAGGTTGTTGACATCATAAAGAGGCTGAAAACCAGATCAGCCCCAGGACCCGACAACTTCTCCAATAGAGTTGTGAAAGGTCTCCCGCCCCCGATCGTCGGCCTGCTAGTGGCCATATTCAACGCCTTGCTAGCCGACTGCTCCTTCCCAGACGCCTGGAAAGAGGCCGTAGTGCTAGGTATTCCGAAGCCCGGAAAGCCGAGGAACCTACCCAACAGCTACCGTCCGATCAGCCTACTGAACACCTTGGGCAAACTGTACGAGCGCATCATCCTAGAGCGTCTGCGCCATTTCACCGCAGAGAACAACCTCCTCCCCGACGAACAGTTCGGTTTCAGGAGCAACCACTCTTGCGTTCACCAAGTGCACCGACTGACCGAGCACATCCTGGTCGGTCTGGAGCATAAATTTACGATCGACACCTGCGCCGTCCTATTCGATATCGCCAAGCCGTTTGACAAAGTCTGGCACGAAGGCTTGTTATACAAGCTTTACACACCCAAAGTGCCAGACCGTCTAGTCACCGTCATTCGAGACTTCCTCTCGAATCGTTCATTCCGCTTTCGCGCCGAGTACACTCTCTCTTCGCCCCGGCCGATTAAAGCCGGCGTCACCCAAGGCTCTTGCCTCTCCCCGCTACTATTCTCGCTCTACACGAGCGACATACCTAGAGACCCCTTTGTCAGGATGGCCCTTTTCGCGGACGACACCGCTCTCTATCACTCCGGCAGATATCCGGGTCTTATAACGATGCGCCTTCAGAACGCGACCACCCGCCTAGGCGAGTGGTTCCGGACGTGGCGAATCGACGTAAACCCGGAGAAAAGTGAAGCCATTCACTTCACCCACCGAAAGCCATCGACGCTTGTCAAGTTGGCGAAAAAACGCGGCATGAACTCGGTCAAATCTCTCTCTTCGGCCAGTCCATCCCATAGAAGAAATCGGTCAAATACCTCGGCGTCACGCTCGACTCCAGACTCAATTTCATCGCCCACATCCGTGAGGCGAGAAAGAAAGCGGCCCACGCACTGGGCAAGCTATACCCCCTGGTGGGTAAGAAGAGTAAGCTCTCTCTCAGACACAAGCTTTACCTTTACAAGTTATGCGTAAGACCTATAATGTCTTACGCAAGCGTTGTCTTCGCCCATTCGTCCGAAGACCGTCTCAAACCTCTATAGACCCTCCAGAACCGTTTCACCCGCACCGCGACTGGTGCCGAATGGTACCAGCGCAATGTGGACATCCACAGCGACCTTAAACTCCCAACGATCAAGGAGCACTTCAGAGAGTGCTCCGTTACCTACTTCGCCAAGGCAGCAACTCATCCCAACCCTCTGGTGGACAGCGCGGCCAACTACGAGCTACCTCCAAATCCCAGGACGAAAAAGCGCAGACCGCGGCACGCGCTTATTCCGACATCCCAAGGGGTCCCGCAAACCACACACACGCCCACAGTCACCGACAGCACCGACGTCACCACACACACTTCGGACACTATCAACACGCTCCGAATATCAGCATCACGCCGCCCTCGCTTCAGAACGCGGCGCCGCAGCTACTCACACACCGCGTACACTAAGTACACCCGCGATTGTGGGCGGTCCTCGCCGCCCAGAGAATCCGATACAGGCGAAGGTAGTCGGGGAACGGGCCCACGCCCGGCCTCGACGACGGAGTAGAATCGCCAGATAAAGCACAACAAGAACCAGACACACACAATATTCAGAATCATCCGCCAGACAGCTACATCCCGCGTAGCGCATTTTAGTTTCTAGAAACTCAGGCCGTGGATCCGGGTCCACGAGCCCAGTGTCAGATGAGCTGTAAGAGCTGCTGTAGCTTGCAGTCCTGTCTACATCAAGAATATATATCGGTTGATGATGATGACGTAATTTTTTGCCTGTGTAATCGCAATACTTAATATAAATAGAGAAGAGGGTGTAAACTATGATATACATATATAAGTATACATATGAAGATAACAGATATATCCTCTAGACTATAGGTTGCCAACGGAGGCGGTACGGTTATTTAGTGAGTGCTGGAACTTTATCTTGAACGATTAGAGAGAGAGAGAATTAATTTGTAATTAGTGATAAATATAAGGTTGTCAAATATCTCCCTTCCGCTTTTTTGCTCTGTATCAATCAATGCTTTATAAAAAGTGTTACAGTGATCGGATTTAGTTCAAATATGCGCCGTTTTGTTCGATAATCTGTTTCCATCTAGACGGCAACTTCATAATACCTCCCTCGTAGAAGCCCCCCGCCTTATTTGCGAAGAACTCGGACAGCCACTTTTCACAAGCCTTTTTTGAATTCAACTTTACACCACCAAGGGCGTTCACCATGGACAGGAACAGGTGGTAATCACTTGGCGCTATGTCCGGGCTATATGGTGGATGCGATAAAACCTCCCATCCGAGCTCCCGTAGCTTCTGACGAGTCATCAACGAAGTGTGTGGTCTGGCGTTGTCCTGGTGGAACACTACACACTTCCTGTTGGCCAATTCTGGACGCTTCTGGTCGATCGCCTGCTTCAAGCGGTCTAGTTGTTCGCAGTAGATGGTAGAATTAAGCGTCTGGCCATATGGGAGCAGCTCATAGTGGATGATTCCCTTCCATTCCCACCAAACACACAGCAAAACCTTCCTGGCCGTCAATCCCGGCTTGGCCGCTCGACCACGACCGTTTTCGCTTGATATTGTCGTATGTGATCCATTTTTCGTCGCCAGTCACCATCCGCTTCAAGAATGGGTCGAGTTCGTTCCGTTTCAGCAGCATATCGCAGGCGTTGATTCGGTCCAGAAGGTTTTTTTGCGTCAAATCATGCGGCACCCAAACATCAAGCTTTTTTTTGTATCCAGCCTTCTGCAGATGGTTTAAAATGGTTTGATGACTAACTCCCATCTCCTGGGCGATGTCACGAGATGCCACCATGATGTCCATGATTTGATCGGTATTTGTCGTCACAGGTCTTCCGCCGGCTGACTTATCCATGGTGTCGTTTTCACCGGCTCTGAATCGTCGAAACCATTCATCCGCGGTTCGAAGTGATAGAGTACCATCCCCCAAAACACCAATAATCTCACGGAACGTTTCTCTAGCGGATTTGCTTTTAACGAAGGAAAACTTTAAAATAGCGCGAATTTCGGAGTTAGTGAACTCCATGTTTATACGTCTATAACTGTTGAACGCAATATCCAAACTAATTATGCAGAGCGTTGTTTTGTAGGTTATGTCAAGACCTTTCAAATTATGTATAGTATTGCCAGATACGAGCTCTGTAGCGCTTTGTACATAGCCGCAAAATTCAAAACACAAAAAGGCGGAAGGGAGATATTTGACAACATAATACATAATTGAGAGACATATTATATATATATATATATGTTTAATGTTATTGTCATTAATGTGTTATTTAAATGTTCAAAACCTATGCCTTGCCTTTTGAGCCAGAAATACTTTCGCATTAGGATTACGTTTATAAATAATCAATGTCGGCGCAATAACTATTTTGCGAAGTAGATACTTTGATGGTTCATTTATCTATTAAAAATAACTTGACAAGACTAAATTTTTTTTCTGTTTTCTTTATTATAGATTTACGTACCACATTATGTTCGTATGCTTTCAACAATAATCTTCCGAATCGTACAAAAAATGTGTCACCTAAGTAAATCATGAACTCATAAATTTAAGCCCACACCACAAACATGTTCCGGCTTAGCTGTTGTTTTATTTACTCTTCTTATTCCCTTTTAAAACACGGAAAAATTGTATGAATTAAAAAAATTAGCTAAAAAGATGTATATTATGTTTAAAATGCCGATATTTTACACGAAATTGCGATGTTTTTCCGCACGTGGAAAAAAAAATTGTACATGAATAAATTTACATGCACAAGCAAAGTTAATAAAGACCATGATGGAAGTTAAAGGGTCTGTTGTGATTGTATTAACTATATGAATAAATACAGTTTTAAAACGCTAGTCCATACAACCATTCCCATTAAAATTTAGCACCAAGAATTATACTTAAAAAAAAAAATAGGTTTTTTAGTACTGTTTATACTTGGAGTCTTCTCTTACAATGAGATAGTCAAGGCTATTGTCTCCTCTAGCCAAGTGCGTGTTGGTGTACGTCGCATATACATGCAAGACAATGTTCTTTATAAATTTCGGTTCCATTATAACGTTTTCGATGAAGGGATATTCAAGCTTAATGAAAATCAAACCTGAGTCTCCTGTCCTGGTATAACTACAGCTTCACAAACTTGGCTATTCATTTTGTGTTAATACCAATCGCTTTATCAATTACTCTTTCATCTTTCCAACCGAACGCTATAATTAAGAAATTTGTATAAGTAAGTAATTTCGAGTGTTTATTATCATAATGTACGTTGACTATATTTGTAATCTATAAATTTAACGTAATATTAGCTTTCACTCGGTTTATTTCAAACAATAACGAATTCCGACGTGATTCATTTCACTATGAAATTATCAAACAAAATTAATCAAGCGCCTATTTGCCGCGTAGTCCATTTGAATTTTAAGCCGATTGAATGAGTTCTCATTTTCCTCATTTAATTAAAGTTGTCCGTGTTTAGAAGGGGGGTGTAGGTGCGAGGGGTAGGAATCGAGGAGCTAAACATACAAACAAACTGTTAAGCCGAAACGCTCCTACCCGGAGTAGGCATATATTCTGAAATTAAAAATTGAAGTCCCCGAAAATGCGTGGAATTTACGATGTGTAATACTATCAAAATGAAATGAAAGCAAAGTTTAAATAGTAGCAACAGTCACTACTGGTTAAAATGTTTTCACAAAACCATACACATAGTATGTTTATCTTTGTCATCATCAAGTATACTATAGTCCACAAAAAGAAATTAACGAATCTCTCCTTCAAGTACTTAATGCTGTATAGTATACCAGCTGTTCCCGCTCGTTCTACTGGCTCTAGTCTTGGAACTGGTCTGAAATATTCCTTTAGAATAACCGCAACCAGAAATGACTTTCTATAGCAACCGTTACTATAGCAACCGCATAAAAAATACGAAACGTAAATGTTTAGAAAAGTTTATTACAAATTAAATAATGAAGGATCTATGAAATGTAAGCCCTTAACCATTTACATATCATTCCACGTTATTTTCCTATGTTGATATGTTCACTAGTTTTCACGTGATGAACGAACAGACAAAACCCATTTCCATTATATATATAGAAGAAATCCATAGATTAATTGACTGATCACGTGATGTCCGAAACTATTAAAATTAAAGATTACAAATTTGATAGAAATATTGCTACTGTTATTTAAGGGTCAGATAAGTATGGATTTTATAAAATTACATCCCCAAAGGGAGTTGCAGAGGGTGTAACAGCCAGTAAAGCGGGCGTGGAACGGCCGATATATAGACCGTTTATTTTGAAAGTGATGTATGTCCATTTTTGATTTAAGCCCACTGGTTTGCAGTCACAATCTTCCACCAGTTACCCAAATAGACTTATGGTTATTATGGTACTGTTCAGTCACATAAGGATCGTTTGTTATCTGGTAGGGAGCACCACGAAAACCGGTATACCTCTGCTGTAATATGACACGTATGGTTGAAATATAGGTCAGTTGTGAGGCTGAAAACCGGCGCATTTTTCTCTTATATTTATGGATAGCAGATATATTCATCAGCATATTAAAGACATTTAAAATGTTACATACAGTAGAGTTAATAGCATTATAAACTTTCGCAAAATTTAAAGATTTTTTAGTACTAACTGTATCGGAGGTCATCGCGACTTCGACAGTGTAAGTACTTCATAGATTTGTCTACTCGATTTTACTTACTTCCATGTAATGGCTAAGCAGTTTCCATATAATACAGAGGTCCTTTGTTCTATACCAGTCTATATAATAGCACATCTACTACCTTCATATTGTACATTGTGGATCAGCCTCCATAACAGCATTGCTGTGTGCCGGCTGTCAATGTATTAAAGCCTGAATATTCTGAGAGAGCAAGCTTAACCATCTATTGCTTTAGTGCAACTTAATATCATATGAAATTGTGATCAAGTTTTAGCCAATTGTTCTTAGCATTTGTTCCATCCCTTGAAGGGTTCGGCTTTCTTAGCCAATTATAATTGAGAAAAACACGTCTCAAACATTTTATTGGAATAAGTTATCAGAGCTTTTTCTGATGACATTCGAGTAGTTTTAATTGTTAAAACTTAAGAAATCTTGATATGTTTATACGAGAATACATGTTTTTGTAGATACACATAAAGTCAGGTCATTAAACTTTTTTTACTTACCCTCACTAACGTCTGTTGTGTAGATTACAAAAAAAAATGTTACAAGTAAACAACGCCGCTTGTAAAAGCTAGGTACAAATATGGCGGCAAAGGGAAGTATGCTTATGGTTGTAAAGATAATAAATAGAAAATATATTATTCATACTGAGTGGTGAATAGACATACGGGTAGTTTCCCTCCTCCCATTGTCGGCGTTGCGGGGAATACGCGAACACTCGCTGTATTTCGTTACGGTTGCGCGCAACAATGGATTGAAAATGTATCGCGAGCTCTTTCAAACTGAATGTAGTAGTAAGAAACTGTACACAATTTTTATTCTAATACACTCCTCTTTCTTACAATACAGTATAAAGTTAAAAATGTAACTGCATCGTTACAAGAAGGCGACTAGAATTTTAAAAGTACAATGTTTACGCTGTACGTTACGATTACTTGACGAGTTTTACAACTTCGTAGGACTCGAGGTCCAATTACAGGAGGCTTCTTATAGGCAAATAAGTACTGCAAACTATAGCTCCTAAATCTATCTAAATAATAATTTATCAAGTCATTAAAAAGGTACGCATATATGCTGAATCGAAATCACTGTGCACGTCTCTGCGAGTACATAAACCTATATGTTTTCAACAAAAGAAAAGAGGAGAGAGAACGAAAAGAAAGTATTGCGAAAAAATGGGCGAGATGTAGGACTGAATTACTGTATAATGATAAAATTGGAACTGAAAGTGATAAGACGAGCGAGACGTTCACTTGATAGTAAATGATACGCCCGCTCATAACAACGTAGCACTAGATGAGATAATGTACACCGCACCACATTGTCTCCAAAACCTCAACCACAGAAGTCATAATTTATTAAGTCTTGTTAACGAAGTAATTTAATTAGTTAAAACGCTCTTCAAACCGGAACACAGTAACGTTAGAACAACACTGTTTGGCAGCAGAAACAGACGCGGTGGTAGCTACCTAGACCGTCTCTGGCAACAAAGACCTACATTCAGTGAACGGTATTACTAACTAGATCCAATGCTAAGTATTTAGCAGCTAAACCTATTTTTGTATATCTAATTTCTAAAAATAAATCTAATATATGTGTATTATCTAATTTCTATTTGTTTTCTATTTTATATTCCTTTTACCGTTTATAAACATATATGTTTATAGTTTTGTATACCTTGCTTTTGATAGGTTCCGAAAAGTTAAGGGTTGAAAGGCTTAGTCTATCTTTATTTAGAGTATATATAAGAGTCAACATAGAATTAAGTGAAATATAGGAATGTACAGTTGAAAAAGGGCAAACGTAATTAGGTTTTCAATAACCTACTTTAAAGGATTTACACAAATTGACCGCTGAAACCGCATTTAGTACCCTTAAAATACAATATGGTCGAGTTTTAACCTTAATCTGGGCTTGTGACGTTTTTGATAATTTAATTCGGAACGTGTCCGGATTAAAAGCCTCCATTATTGGAAAGTTCCAGTTTTATCTTATTAATTCAGAATTTTCTTTTAATTCGCTGTATATACAGTATGTGAGTTTAAGTTAAATTATACGTACTCGTCTTGCAGGCATGTTAAGTTAGATTGCTGTTTGGTTACTCAATAAAATGTTAGTATAGTTAATTTTAAATCATACTCTGATATGAATTGAGACGTTTAACAAAGTGTTTTAATAAAAAAAAATTATATTTCCATCAAAAAAAATTTTTAAAAATATTACTAATAGTAGAATTGGGATGCTGAATATCATCTAGTTAAGATATACACCTGCCCATTGCACTACAACATACTAGCTACAGCCTCCTCCAAACTGGGCTGCAGTATTGTTTCCATAGTACTGCGGTGTTACCTACGTAGACGGTCTCAAGCAATAGCGACCTATTTTTTTTTTTTTTTCTCGGGGGAAGTCTTCTTAAAAGATACCTTGCGTCTGGGTGGAAGACAAGGTTATGTGGGGCTTCCACCCATTAAAACTTCCTCGGTGGTCTCCCTCAGAGCATTAGGAGGGGCTCCGGGATCTCCTACGAAACGCACCGGTGCACCCCTGCACTCTCGCTAAAACATTCCTCAGCAGCAAAGCCCTCCTAGACCCCACGCTTTGCTACGGCAAATACAAGACCTCAATATATTTGCCGTCCTCCTAAGGCTTGCTTATTAAGCTCTAAGGAGCCCCCACCCTCAAAGCCCACGAACCTAAATAGTTCCACCTTTTTAGTCGCCTTGTACGACAGGCAGAGAATACCTTAGTAAGCAATAGCGACCTACTACCAGTTAATTCAAAAGTATCAGTCTATAATAAATAGGAAAATCTGTTTCATGTACCTGTGAGTTGTTTCTGTTAAAGCTTTATATCTTTTGTTTCTTACTAACGACCATTCACCTCACCATCATCATCAGCCAACAGACGTCCTCTGCTAGACAAAGACCTCTCCCAAGCCCTCATCCAGCTAAAAATGTATTATTCAATTCTAAAAGAAACCATTCATTCGCTACTTATAAAAGATAACCAATCATCAAACAGCATTAATTAGTACCCGTAAACGGTATTCACGTTAGAAATGAGATTGGAAACGTAATTTCTTTACATCAATAGGCATTCACGGAGATGTATTAATGAAAATATACGAATACCAGCCGCTTGCTAGTCCATTACACGAATTGATGCTGCTGTCTTTGTAACAAGTACAAGAACAATGACGAATACAGCGATTTTAATTTTCCAGAAAGGGTAACAGCCCTGCTGAGGTTTCATATCTGCATAGTTCACTGGTAGGTCGCTTTTGCTGAAGACCGTCTTGGTACCACCGCAGCCCCTATTTCTGCCGCTCAACGGCGCTGTAGCTAGTGAAACGTGATAATGACACTTTAACATACCCAGAACTACATTTTATTTGTCTCAAGTCATCTTAACTAGCATCAAGTTCTTAGAAACAGGTGTCAAGGCACTTTCCATCAGGTGAGTATCCTACTCATATGGTCATTTTGTCAAATAAAAAATAGTACTACATACACAGTCCTTATAACATGAATGATAGTAGAATGTACTATGTTATTTATCATCAGCCGACAGACGTCCATTATAAGTAGTGGTATATATCTACAATTTTATCCAAAGTGTGATAGAAGCTAACGTAGAACATCTCAAGCAACAGCAGGAGCTTTCTCTTTGACCTTTGCATACTGCAGTCGCCAACCGGTATGGACAATATGGTTGGTATTATTCTCCGATTTAGGAACCATCCAATATTGGATATTAAAAGATGAAAATCCTGGAACTGACATTGAACACATTAAACGTCTCACTTTATCACTAGATCGTGATTTCACCGCTTTTATATATAAAGAGCTGATACTGTAATGTATTGAGTTGTACATGATGTATAGTGATGAGACCGAAGATGTAATACTCTAGGTCTTATATGTGTTTGACTGGACACAACGACGCTATTATATATACACGTATAGATACTAATATGTATATAGTAGACAAGGTTCCCAAACCATGGCAACCCGGGACCCATCCAGTGGACGTCTGTCAGCTGATGATGATCATGATATGAAATTAGTTAAAGCTGAGATAATTTTCAAAACCATTCAACCGTTTTATTAACTAATTATCTTATATGTTAAAATTCAAATATCTCTAAGATAATTATTGCTAAGTTACTTATTTTGATAGCATTTAAGGTTTTTTAATGAATTGAGTACAGTTTAAAACAGAATATTCGGCACCGCTAAAAGTACATTTGGAACCATCTGGCGTTTCGCGAATACCCTTAACCCCTTTTAAGGCAAGAAGAAACTTTACCCTAATGAGAGAAATATGAACTCTCTGGGCCATTAAAAATTTTTAATCGACTAACGGAAAATTATCTTGATTTTAGTTTTTATACTGTAAGGATTTCTTTAGTTATTTTTGTTGCGAATCAAAGCTAGAAGTACTTAATGCCTAAACAAAGACATAAAGGTTTATAATTAAAAAAAACTACTGCCTTCTTACAAATTGCAATCAAGTGTTAACTGTAATTGTTCACTACCAAACATGATTGCTATATTAAGAAAGCTTTCAAAGAAACAATAACATGATTCTTTAAAAACTTCCAGCAGTAGGTAAGGTAGTGCGCGGTTGTTCCAAAAGTTTCCAGGCATTTTGGTTTTAGGCGGAAGGGTCCGTGATATCTCTTCATTTAACCCTACATAAGAAAAGGTATGTTTTGAAGGATTTACCAAAGAATAATTCCATATTCATTCTGAAGGTGCGAAATATATTTTTTTTTTTTTTTTTTGTGTTTTTTTTTTACAATAATTCCCCTGCGTATGGCGGGTCAGGGCCTTTATTTGCACTTTTAAGCATAATTTTATCACTTATCATTCTATTCCTTATTTCTAGTTTCTACGTTCTCTCCTTTCGTCCATCTTCTCTGTCATACCTATTCTTATCTTTCTTTCTTTTTATTCTCCTCCTCTTTTCTCTCATACTCCATTCCATTTCCTTCTTTCATACCTCTCGCTAAGTGAAGACTTCGTCGCCTCGTCCGTTTTTATGGGCATTCTCGCTCCTGAAATTAATCATCCTTTCTAATTTTACATCTTTTGATGACATTTTGTTTTTACAGTTTTAAAATTTTTATTTATTTTTAATTTGTTTCTTCAATTTCTTACTTTTATTTATTACAATTGCGATTTATTTTTCTTTAGCGTCTCTTCTACAACTTTTCTACAAAATGTAAGGAAAATATGGCGACTTTCGTCCTCACTCATCAGAGAGGCAACCGCTCCTGTGTCTAATCTTCTTCCTATTTGAATTTCTAGATCCACCCTCTCCCGCCCGAATAAGGGACAGTATACGGTGCAGAAGTTGCCCAACTTGAGTTTTTTGTTGGAAACCTCTGCGGCGTCCCGCAGAACGCAGAACGCCGCACCCACCTTGTCGTCGATGCGGCTGCCGTCGGTGTAAATCACCGAGTCGGCAGCCGAGGTGGCAAGTCGGACCTCTTCCGCATATTCGCCCAGACAGGAGAATTCCACACCAAGCTGCACAGACGGGTGTGGGAGTCTCAAGTAGCTGACCGGAACCTCCAGCTCTCGGTCACCCAGTACTTGCCGGGTGTGGCCGCGCTTTACCTCAAATAAAGTGGCCGCTTCTTGGACCCGAAGGTCTAGAGGAAGCAGCCCGGCAAGTACTAGGGCCGAATGCAACGACGCGGTTCGGTGAGTTCGCGCAATTTTCTGCGCGAAGCCACGCTGAACCGCATCGAGCTGCCTTCGGATCAGCAGCTTCTTAGCCGCCGGCGCCCATGCACTCGCTGCATACAAAATGATCGGCTCCAACACCGCCAGACACATCGCTCTGATCACCTCCGAGTTCAACCCCCATGACACTTTCGCGGCCCTGCACAATTGACGATAGAGGCCTTGGGCCTTGCTGCTCACGTTCTTCACGTGCGTGTTGAACGTGAGCCTATCGTCAATTGTCAGGCCGAGTATCCGAACTTCACGAGTTCGACAAAGGGGCTCTCCGCCCATATTCAATATTGGGTTGTCGTACTTGAGTTTGTTGGTGAGCACCATCACATTGGTTTTGTGTGGTGCAAACCTCAACTTGTTTCGGACCCCCCAATCGTGAATATCGGCGAGCACCGCATTTGCCTTCCTCGTGATGTCCCCGGTCTCTTGCCCGGAGAAGATCAGCACGACGTCGTCTGCGAACGCCTGGCAGTGTGTTCCGCTCTTGACCACCATCTCCAGGAGTGGATTTAGGAGGAGGGTCCAGAATGTTGGGCCGCCCACGGATCCCTGCACGCACCCCTTGGTGGTATCTCTGGCACACTCCGCCCCCGCGTACCTGACGGACACCTTGCGATCGCTAAAATAGCTATCGACAAGGCGCCGCAGGTCGACGGGGCAGCGAGTCTCGGCCAGTCTGCACCGTATAGCAGGCCACCAGGCGTTGTCGAAGGCTCCCTCTATGTCCAATGATACCAGCACAACGATCTCCTTCTCCTTCAAGCGAGAGCGTATGTGCTGGATCAGGTCATACAGGGAGTCTTCGGTACACCTTTGCGGCATGAAGCCGTATTGGTGGCTACTGATATACGGTGCAGTGTACCACCGTATCCTCCGGACCATCATCTTTTCTAGGACCTTGCCCATGACGGGCAAGAGTCCGATGGGCCGGTAGGATTTAGGGTGCGTGTAATCGTCCTTACCGGGCTTCCGCAACACCACAACCGCTGCCTCCTTCCATCTCGTGGGGAAGTGGGCAAGAGCGAGACACCGGTTGGAGAGCGCGAGAAACAGTCCGGCATGGTGCGAAATATATATTAAGTAACTGCTGAATAAATAATAAACCCATTTGTTTGTTGTATTCACACGTTAGATTACTGTTGGGTCAAACTACTCGGGGAGGTCGCAATCCCTTGTTGAGTTAAAATTAATTAAACAGTAAAGCCGTAGTAGTGCAGGGGCCTGTCTCAATATTCATACAGACGGACAACCGTAGCTTTAAATCCAACGTCGGCAACGCTTAAATAGTTAATCGTAGCACCGCAGGCTAGACTTTTAAATGTACTACTTAGTTCATCTCATGTCATCATTTAAATCCCGTAAGGAATCCTGAGGATATAAACTGTACATATTATAGATTGTTTACACGACATTGAATTGCGTGTATAGCTTAAAGGATAAAATATCCTTAGCACGATAATTCCAATCTTTACCTTTCTTTGAACCGATATAATTAAGTCTTGATACCGGTATGCTGCGGGTCAGCCAGTCTCGGGATAGTAAGTGTAGGACTAAGCTTAGTCTTGCTTATTATAGGACTACTAAAAGGAGTGACCTCTCGCTGCCGACCTTAATCGATCGTATGTTGAGCAGCGAGAGGTCTTGGAAGGCGGTGGCCTCCTTCTGCGGCGCAGTGATGCGTCAGAAGGAGGCCGCCGAGCGCACGAGGGAGGCCGACGCCGCTGCCGCACCTTGCAGGCGGCGGCGGGCCGGCGGGAGAGCACGGCGGCAGAACCACGCCGTCCGCTTCCTCCCGCCGTGAGCGAAGGGCCCCTAGCCGGGCACGGTGTGAGGGGGCGTTCGGGCCGTTAGACGTGGCCCCTTTGGGCCTTTTGTCGTGTTTCCCCTGGGGGTGAGTCCCCGGGGGAGTCTTGGTTTTTGTCCCCCCCTCCCATTTCGAAGCGGGGGGGGGGGAGTCTGGAGGGAGGAGGCCGCCGCCCAATTCCTTCACGGGAGGGCGGCGGCCGGGCGTGCGCTCCGTCCTGGGCGCGCGCGGTCGTCTGAGGGGTCGGGGGGCCCCAACGTGCCGGTCCCGCGAGGGGCCGGTACGGGACGGCAGGTGGGTGCCTTTGCTCCCCGCGGGCATCCACCAGGAGGAGGTTTATACGCGGAGGCGCCCGGAGAGTTGCTTGGCTGAAACCCGGGCGTCTCCAGTACGCGTATTGCGGGACAAGCGGTGGTGGTTTTAGTGGGTATGGGGGTCACGCACAACATCTCAGTGGCCCCGAGCCCCACATAACCCGGCGTCCCCCCCCTTGAAAAGGACGCTGGGTATGCGGTAACAGCATTTCCACCACCGATATCAAAAAAAAAAAAAAAAAAAAAAAAGGACTACTAAAAGGATCTACGAGTTTCGAAGGCTTATAGAGTGGTGGCCCTTATCGTTTAACAAGCGAACCTGTGTAGGACACACTATGGTTCAGCGACGGCGCCTAAGAGACCTTCCTCAGACACCAGCAGCCAGTACCGGTGCGTTCTATAAGAGAACCCGGGGCCTCTCCGAATGATGACTGATGCAAACCACCGACGGGGTTTTAACGAGTAAAAATCTCACACAACTAACTTCACCCGAGAAGCAGGGTATAATACGAAGATTCACCCTCCAAAACCTAAAAAAAAGGTACAGTAGCAATTGGAGTATGTATATATATCGCGTATAAACTACTGTAGAAACATAAAAAAGTTGTAGTTCGTCTCGTTGACATAAAAACGAGATAAAACCTCAACTTGGTTTTAAGTTTTCTATACGAATCCTTGAACTTTTTTTACACTTTCCAACACTTATATTTAAAACTCATAACAATAAAGTTAATAGACAACTCTTAAAATAACTAAAAGCCATTTTGTTCGACTTATTATCAACTTTGTAACGCAATTCCACCGCTACTGAGCGAAAGCGCGAAAGTTATGCCATTCGTACTTTATTACTTATGCTAACAGCGTTCATTTGTTACAAAATTCATTAGCTCAAACAGTTTTAATGGGTTTTAGAAATGTCTTTTAAAACAAATCGTTAAGGGAAAAAAAAATGAAAAAGTTGCGACGGTTCTGTAAAATTATCCGCAATCATTTCTAACGTCAACACAGCTCACTCTTTAATCATTGATATCTAATCACACAAATCCTTCAAACAAGGTACAAACTACTACGATCCAGTAAAATCTTAAAGTATTATACATTTATAGCAGTGAACAGCACTGATCTTAGCACTATTTATTAATATCTTTTTTGACCTGATAATAAGTAAGGCTCAATACTCTATTCACTCTTTTATTGAAGACACCAACGTCGTCTTAGGACAGGAACACTAACACTGTCAAGTTGTTCCACTACTTTGCTGTGGTAATAAAAAACGAGGAGCTGAACCCCTTTCTTCGCAAACTGGAGAACTCCACAACAAAAATGATGACTTACCGTGTATCTGATGGTCCGGAGGTGTAAAGGGAGATGAAGGAATTTTATCATATAATTAAAGCGCAAATTCTCCGCAATTTATCCACCCTAGTCATAAGTTCTTCATCACCAATAAGCTTAACAGCCCATCTCTCGACCTAGCTTAGTGCCTAGTGCCGCTAAATCAATTTTGGCAGCATCTGCTCAGATGTGGCTACAGTTATCTGCTCAAGGGAGGACCTGAGCTTTATATAAAGTTAAAAGATGCTACTGTATGAAATTCTGTCGTACTTTGGCAAGGACTCCCAGTTTGCTAGCAACTTTGGACTCGAAGAACTGCCGATAATTTAGATTCGTGATATCATTATTATTATTCAATAAGATAGAGATACTTAAACATCAGCTATAGATTAATTGTAGAAACATAATATTTATGCATTGAACAAATGTTTTTAAAACTATCTTTCATCGTCAAAACCTGAAGGTGAAGATCTTTGCTCAATGCTTAAAGAACTCACTACGATGAAATTTAAATACATCATGATGCTACTATTCCGTAAGCTCAGAGTAGCTCAGAGACCGATGGACCAATGATCTTCGTTTAACTGATGGAGAAGATTACAATTAAGGTATTCCAAAAGAATAACGGGCTTGTCACTTCTGTCCTAGAAATGATCAACCGTGGACTAGAAGTGTACCACAGTGTCCTGGTCACTGATAGTAAGTCTCTCTTGCCGGAGACTGTCTAGCTATATACGATTGTAGCTTCTATTTCTGCCAAACAGTATTTTTCAAACATTACTATGTCCCGCTTTGGTGTTGCAGCTAGTGAATGATAGTGGAGTAACGATACTTAACACAGACGTACAATATCATCAGCCGATAGATGTCCACTGCTGGACATTGGCCAATATAGTTCAGTGTATTTCATACTAACTAGCGCATATCATAAGTTGAACGCCTCTTTCGTCTCGATGCTTCGTCGAATAAAAAAAAGGTAGCACGAATTGAACCCTGATCAAATTGTGCCGTTATCTTGCGGTTGACAGCAACTGACAGTAAATGTCCAGCAGTGGGCTGCCACAGGGTGATAATGATACAAGAGTTTAAAGAAATTATGACACTATGAAATCTATTAACAGCTGATTAGGTTTGATGTCATACTTAACAATTTTTGTTACGTTTGGATATTTGTTATTTAACGTAATATTATTACTGGTTTATTTTTAGCTTCAACCTCGCTTCATTTGTTACAGGAAAAACATATTCTACTCCTCTTTGCTAAAAATCGATAAGTGAAACAAGATTTATTTTAGGCGAAACGAAAACACATTTCGTCTGACATTAAGCGACATACGTTTCCGAATACGAGTCAAAATGTAGCAAGACTGCTCTTGCCTCATATATTCACTGAGAACAAAAGCTTTATCGAATTTTTAAAGAAATTGTTTTAAAAGTAACACCGCAGCTCCTTTTTCTACTGTTAAGCAGTAATATACAAATATCACAGTATTCTAACTTGACGGATTTGACAGCTAACAAAATTACAGAGGTAACAAAACTTAACATTATATATGTCATAACAATTGATTTCGGTTACAATTAAACTATAAAAAAATATATATATATATAATAAGAAACACAAAGGTATAATTAATAGAAATATGTTTTATATTCGATTTTGTATATATTACATTTTGTAGTTATATATATAAATATATATATAAAAGCATTTATTGTACGAATGAAAGAGGCATCTGAAATTTGATATATGGAGTGTTACAGAAATTTCAAAGTTATATGAATAATTTATATACAAAAAAAACGATAAAAAATAACTCCGGTACAGATCGAGATATGGTACTGAAAAAAAAAATTGTATCTCAGAGCGACGAACGTAAATATGGTATATATATATTATAGTAATATAGTATATCATTCTATCTACACGATTTTCTTTTGGGTCAGCAATCAACAGCTATTAGGTAAGCATTCCGGAAAGATATAACCCATTATTTTGTAATAATACCCAATTAAAAAATTGGACATTAATAAATTTAACGTTTAAATTTGTTGTATACATACAATAAATTTTTGTATCACAAAAAAAAATATTTTTTTGTAGGATAGCCTTCCACTTCAATCGCCGCCAACAGACTGCCGAGAACGGGTCGATTATAGTACGAGGCAGAAATTCTCCCACCATTTTATTCCCCACTCCTAAATTCAACCTCGTGTTCTGATTGGTCGATCGCACCGATCCCGACAATAGCAAGTAAACAAATCAAAAAGTGATTTATTTTACAAATTTTTGTATGTATAAAATAAATAACAATATAGTGAACGTTTATTCGACAAAATGACGAGAAGAGTGAGAAATTCATGTGACGCTAGTTAGGATAATGCACACTGCATCACATTGTGTTCGTTGCCAGACATAAGGTGTTCAGTCTCGTTACCCCATAAACTACACTAGCAGCAGTGCCATTCAAACGGAAACACACAATGTTTGCACACAACTTCTTGGGGTCGGAAATAGGAGCTGCAATTGTATCTAATTACACGGTCTCATCGACAGAGATCTAGCACCAGTAAATTATGAATATATGTATTGCTAACCATCAAATCTCTTTGTTTAATACTTTATTTTATACATCAAATATGTTCCTCATTCACAAACCCAATAAATACAATCAAACGATCTTCTGGCACTCGAAGCGAGACAATAAATGTCGCGCAAAGAACAAGTATTGCCAGGCAAAAACTTTCCCCGATACCCAACATGTGATAAATCCTTTCTTAAGTTCGAAAATACCAAATTCATGGTACGTGTACGGAATAAGGACAGCATTTTCATAAAGTCAGCTCGGAGCTCGAATACTATTTGCATAAGTTATTTGGATTAGTTACCACGGGGCAGAATTTAAAATCCTCATTATTCTATAACTTCAATAATATATCCATAAAAATAGCGGACCAGGATCATGCAAATATCATAGCAATTATATCATTTCATACCAGGAACTTTATATCATGAATTTAAAGCTCAGATTCAACTAATTTTACAAAAGGACGTACTTTCTGTATTCAAATCAGTTAAAATAATTAATAGTCTATTTATGCACTGTTAAAGACTAAGGAAGTAAGTACTAAGATCGGAAGAAGCTGACCTAACGGCCAACCTCTAATAGTGGAGAGGCAAAAGAAGAAGAAGAAAGACTAAGTAACCTTATAAATTATAAACTGTACCTCACAGACATTTCGCTCGTTATATAATATATTAGTTAAATCTGTATATAGTAAGAAGTTTATATGTGTGACAAGTTGTAAAAAGCTGTACCAGAAAGTGATCATTGGGTATTAGGACCAAAATGATATAGAAAGTTATTTAGAGAATATCACAATCTAGTCGGTGAATAACGCACAGCAAAATTACTATGCAAAACTAGCTAGCTATCACTGCTCGACTTAGGAAACTTATTTATGTAACACTAAAACGGTTAAAAGGGGTTAACAATGTGTTTTGATACTGTTTTTACCATACCTTAATGACCCATTAAATAAGCCTAAGTCCAAAATTACTAGATAATTCTTACATGATTTGTATCGCTCTTAAATATTAATAGTAATACCGACTCGATGTCCAAAAAGAAAATGAATCGTCCGTCGCCGAACGACTGAAGTCCTTCGCCTACCACTCTAGAAAATTCTAGAGAACACCATTCTAGAAATTTCCAGAAGAGTCCTTTATCTAATTAATTCTTACCAATGACTCATTGTTTACCCTAAACTCGCCGCTAGATACTTGACTCACGGCGCTTAAATTTCTCGAATGTTCGAGTAATACATTCGATAATTTTTATAACTATACATAAATACTAAAAACCATATGAAATATATTAAGTTTCTATTGTGTTAATTATAAAGAAAAAGCGTAATAATCAGTACATATTTATACTTCAGCATCAAATGATAATTATAAGCTTATTACAGATTCTTTGCATATAAATAAACTATATACTGAATTATACATCAGCTTTCGTAACACATCTGCTAACTTCTCTTGTCACGCATTGGCTTATGACCTGAATCTGGGGCTACATATTTTAAATATGAATGGTGGAGGTATATATCAACCACCTGGATGGATCTCATCATCATCATCTGCTTGACAGCGGCATATACTTACATGTAATGAATTATTATAGCATTGACTGTATTGATAGTATTGACTGTCAATACACGAGTCTTTGTATTCTGGGATAGCATGCTTCACCAAAAACTAATTGTGATCTATTACCGATTGATGATGATGATGACACTTTACAACCTTCGACCTCATTATCACTTATCATATAAAATGAAGATAGATAGACTGAATAACAAAATGTTAGTTCCATTCTCCTATAATTATTCACGCGAGCATATTGCACAATATTAAAGTGAAACAATATGCTAATGGTGATCACAATGAAAGTAACACTTCGTACAGTATGTTCAAACAGGTATGCAAAGTTTTACTGTTACGCAGTAAAAGAGGAAAAATATAGAATCATTCATTCAAAAACTCATAATGTAGGAATACACGTTTTTGTTCCAAGAAAAAAGGGTCAATGAAAACGGGGTTGCACGTTGAAGCGTGCTTTGTATCTTTTTGACGTATAAAAGCAGCAAGCTCCTACTTTTAAACAATGTGCAACATATAGGGATATGAATTTTAAAAGGTCAACGTACACATATACGACTTCATCATATATTGCATAGTTCATATCATTATAAATAAGTCATCTTCTTCTTCTTAAAGTGCCTCTCCAACTAGTACAGGTTGGCGAACAGCGTGATACAGTCCTTTCTGTCACTAGTTTGGCGAAACAATTCAGATGCTTCAGATATGTCAGTTCATACCCTGATATTCCTTAACCATGACTTTTTCCTTCTCCCCACCTTTCCTTTGCTATATTCAGCATGGAAAAGTTCTGAATAAGCCACAACAAAAGTTAAAATAATAGCGATAATCGCTACCCAATGGTTTTACTGCTGATTTGATTTGGCGGACACCGTCTATGTAACACAAGAGGGTCTAACTAATATGCAAATATTATTGTGTCCGGTTTGAAAGGCGTTGTAGCCAATTCTATTATGAGAGTAGTTAAACTTGATACCTTTTGGATAGTGACGACGAGCACAATGTGATGAAGTATAATCCTAATTAGCGCCACATTGTTATGACGACATGTATTGTCACATATTGTATTAACTGTTGTCTCGTCGCCCCGCTGAAAAAAAAGGATAGTTACCATTGTTACCACATCACTATTTAACACCAGGTGAATGAATAGTTTATGATTCAATTTCTGTTGTAGCGTAGTAAAAGAAGTACAACAGTACAATGGTAAGTGATACGCTCGCTCATAACAACGTATCGCTAGTTAGAATGATATACACAGCAATACATCGTGCTCTTCGCCTTGACACATAAGATGTGAAGTCTTGTTACCCCAGTAATTTCACTGGCTACAACGTCCTTTAAATCGGAACACGGTAATAGTAGGACAGTACTGTTTATACGCAGCATCCGGCAACAGGAACTTCCTGTCAGAACTGTAGCATGAAGAGAAGATGAAGGATGTAGTAACTAGGAACACTCACATCTTAAAACCTGTGTAATGAGTTTATAGAAACCTCCTTATACTAAAGGATATCGGTAACTTAGGCACTTGTTTAAGATATGGCCCCGTTTTTAAATATTCATTAGAATTCAATGTTATTTACGATCCAAGACACGTAATATATTTTCGAAGAGAAAAGGGGATTTCGATGGAGTGGTCCCTATCTGTTGATGTTCATCCTTCGACACTGACCCTTCACTTCAACTGTACATAGAAATGACTAATGCATTACAAACTGTATTATTTATTTTAAAAATTATTCCAACTATAAGAATACTCATAAAAGATACAAAATATGTATTTAATTAACTTCTTCTTAACTTATATTGTCTTCATTTTAATATCATTTAACTGCCCCTGGACCCCAGCTGCTAACTACTTACACATTATGATAGCAGCTTTAATCTGTCGATGCACTATTTCCCTTAAGCCAGTACATGTTGGGGGTAAGCAGCAGTTTTTATATTGGAATCCTGAAATAATAGGCTGGTGTTTAAATAATACCTACTCGAACTCAGTCCAGGTCTGTGACCACATAAAACAGGTATACAAATCAGGATATCTAAAAGCCCAGCAAAGCTTTAACAACCGTCTCGGTTTTGATATCTGCTAACGGAATTGCTATAGACCAAAGGATGAACCAGTCGATGACAGTGAGCCTTGAAAAATGGGTAACGGACCTATAAGGTCAATATGACTAAAAAAAAACCGTCCCTGCGGTAGTTTAAGTAAACCTTAGCTGGCATGTAAGTCTGCTGAACCCATTCCATATATTGATTCTTCAATATAATATAGAGGCCCCTGATTGAATTCGAAGATTTAATGTGATGCTTGTGTTAAACACATGTGATGTCTGGTTATCGACAGCGTCTTTCAAACCGGAATATTTACACACAACTTTATTTCGACGAAGCGAAGATATGAGCCAGACGCCTGGTACCTGATAATCAACAACTGCCTATAACAATTCAGCGCCAGTAAGGATGACATACACAGCTCCACATCGTGTTCTTCGTTATGAATCATAAAGTAATTTCACTAGCAACAGCGCCCTTCAAACAGGAAAATAGTAAAATTTGTGCAGTAATGTTTTGCGGTATTAATAGGAGCTTCAATAGAACCTACCTAGACGGTCTCCGGCAATAGAGACCTACCATCTTTGAAGGCTACTGCTTGTAGTTTCCAGTATGATTTATTTTTTTATCAAGGGAGGAAATAAGGATACTAGTAATGAACATACAAAAATGTAATCCTGTTTATGAATCAACATCATAAATATTAAAAAAAAGAAACGTATTTAAAATGTATGCTACAAAGAAAAAAACATCCCCTATGATGGACTAACATATCTTATAACGTCGGATGACTGTAAACATTCCAGAACCTTCCACGAACAACTTTTTTCTTCCATCACCCTGTTACTATTCATAATACAGTGAAACCGTTGTTAATACAGGAAATACCGGATTTACGGTACGCGACGGATATAGTTTACTCACAACTCGTAGAATCGGTTATTTTTATCCGATGGTTATGGGACGACTATTTACATAGTTTCTTTGAGGAAAACTTTCAGTGTGACAGAAGTTTGTTACAATAGAGGGAAATGTAACGAAACTATTTCATTGTAAGAATTTCGTAACATTTCCCACATACCATTTTTTTTTCATATCCTCTCAATTGATTATTCACTTCCGCTTTCTTAATATACTTTTAATATGCAGTGTTTAAGATCTCACGGGACTCAAGCCATACTCACCTGCTCGTGGTGCATCCTGCTAATCAAGAAACGAGGCTCCGGCTGTCATCAACCCGCATTGGGCCACCATGGTGGGAAATGGCCCAAATACCCTCACATGAGTCCCAAACCGATCGTCTAACGGCTGATGATCTAAACTGATCTTTAAAAAATATATAGTATTATAATATACGTACGTTCTCTGATGGTAGGTACCACCGCAGCGCCTACGTCTGATGCCACACAGTCGTTTGTAAACAATACTGTGTTCCGGTTTGAAGGGCGTTATAGATAGTTTCATTACTGAGGTAACGAGAGTTATAATTTTGGACGACGGGCGCAATGTGGTGCTATGTATTATATATATAAGGAGTAACAAGAGTAACTTTTTAACATTCTGACAAGAAATTTTACTAGTTCTAGTTAAAAACGTTCATCTAATCTTAGTTTTGTGTTAAGTTTAACGAAACAAAAATTTAAATTTTCGCGAAAATGTATAAAGCTTTGTAAGTGAAAACTGACTAATAAAAGCCGACTACGACGACAACGGAATGTTAAACTTTAAAAGGATAAGTTGCGGTTTCAGTAAAAACCTCTCGCCTAAATTCCATTAGGTTACCAGACACTTTCAGCCGAAAAAAAATCACATTTCAAAAACCAGTTATCTCGTGCTCAAAGCGAAATTACCATATTTTATTAATTATTATATTTCTACCGTCGTAAAATGCAAATGAAGACGTGTCATAAGAGAGTAAAGAGTAAGTGTTTCTCTTGGGTCCTAGACGATAAAGTGTCACTTTTATTACACTTTTTACCGTCTAACTTAATGCAGTCTTTGCATGGAAATGTGACGTAAAGATAGACAAAGATCCTTATATATATAATAATACTACAATAATAAAATGTACATATTCCCCCATTTTTAAAAATGTACTATATTCGCCAACTTGTACACTAAGTACAACGACACCCCCGCTGAGTGGCCTCCGCGTTGGCACGTTTTGTTTACCTTTTTTTTTTTTATATTGTCACGCCTTTTTCCCAGTAGGGGTCGGCAGAGGTGAATAAACCACCCACGTTTCGCCAGATGTGGTCAGATTAGGTCCCATGTAACAGGGGGCGAGCCTGTTGCCACTTTATTGGGACCACCCACACATACACACACAAAGATGATATCAGTGTGCGGGTTTCCTCACGATGTTTTCCTTCACCGTTTTTGTATCTCGCTGTTGTAACTAAAGTTCACAAATGTACATAACTTAAATATTAAGTCATCGGTACATGCCGAGGTTTGAACCCGCGACCTTCGGAATGAAAGCCGCACGCTCTAACCATTAGGCCAGCGAGTTACTTTTTTTAATTGCACATGTATAATCAAGTGGTCAAGTGTCAATAAAAACATTTTCTTTCTAACAATTAAGAAAGATAATTGATGATGACAAATTCTTTCTCATAGATCAACAAGTTCACAGACCATTATCGAATTTATCTACCTTGGGCCGTTACCATCGGTTAAAAAAGGAGCTGAGAAGATCTTCAGAAGTCGCATCCAAATAACCCAAGGTGCAATGATGAAACTGCTAAGTATTTTGCAAAGCAGAAATATCTCAACAAGAACGCAGAAAGTCATTAAAAATTCATTCTTCTAAATCCTCCTGTATAGCTTCGAATCCTGAACCATAAAATCGATAGACAAAAAGAAGATACACATATGAGATATGGTGTTGAAGAAGGATACTCTCGACTATTTGCTATCACATAATTCTTGACTGTTTTTGCTGCATTGTCTTCTCCGCTCCTCCACTACCTTTCCCCCCGATAACCTAGACGAATGAAGAACACATAACAAAGAGACCATCGTCAGGCAGCGCATAGATACATATATTGATCCATGAGCATAACCAGAAGGGTGAAGACCCTATACAAATGAAGTAAAGGAACAACGCTTAAAACACTGTACTGTGTAGTAGAGGCCATTGTACAAGACACAGCTTCTAACTGATGTTGATTAAGATCATAGTTATAAAACTAGGAATTATCAACCTAATTGATTTTAATATTTTTTTTATTGACAATCATCGAGAACGTTGGTTACCTGATAGTAAGAAATATATCTTAGCAGTATGCTTTAAATAAAATGTATCTATTAAAGAACTATTTGGAGAAGTGATAAGACGAGCAATAATACGCGCCTATTACCCATGATATACTCAGGAACATTGTTCCTCTTACCGAGACATATGAAGTCTCGTAATCCTGGTAATTTTACTAGCAACAACATCTATTATAACAAAACACAGTAATGTTTGCACACTACTATTTGGGAGTAGAAATATGAACAACAGTGGTACCTGCCTACATAGTCTCCGGCATCTGAGTGATAACACTAGTATGCTTATTATAAATTAGCAATATCTTAAAATATAATAAATTATTGGAAAGTTAATAAAATAATTTAACAATCGATCCGCAACTTATGCAAATTTTTGGTAGATTTATTCGAGTTAAAGTTACCGGTTCCGGTGGCGCAGCTGCTTCGACAGCTCGCTTCGATGGATCAGTCAATAAGTAGAGCGTCTATAAGCCATTTAGCTCGACGAATCTTTTATATGTGGCATCACTAACGTCTAAAATACCTGAAAGCAAGTTCACTTTAGTATCACTAACTAGGTCCCAATTAAATAATTTAAGAATCAATTCACCTGATGGTACATGATACTACTGCCTATAAAAACGTGGCGCTAGTAAAGGCGATAATCACAGCATCACATCGTGCTCGCCTCCGGAAACGTAAGATGTTATTTCGTTACCCTAGTAATTACACTAGCTACAGCGCCCTTCAAACCTGGACACTGTAATATTTCTGTGTGTTATGTACTACTGTTTGTCGACTGCAATGGGCGCTGCGGTGGTATCCACCTAGACGATCTCTGGCAACGGACCGCCTGTTCTTCGTCACGTAAAATCTATTTTATATCTTTTTTCTATTGACGCATGCTACCAACCTTTATAATATAATTTAAAACAGCCCCAAGCCTTATTTGACTAACAAATGCTATCCTAAAACAACAACCGGTAACGACGATTGTCTTAGGATGGTGATAGATAAAAAAATTTCTATATACAAATATAAAGATTCAAATATATTCAGTATAAGAATGAGAATTCAGAAAAATATAACAAAGCAGAATTCGCGTTATTGCAAACGAGAAAATTTATAACAATCATTGTCCTGATAATATGTAACTTTATAACTACATCAATTTTCATATGAATACAACGCATGGATACAATTTGAACAGAGCTGCACAATTCTACATCTGTGCATACAACCCGGATTCTCGTAAAATATTTGTAACGTAGAAATAATTCAGTCATTTTGACAAATGACTAATATTTATACAAACATCTGTAGTGTTATTTCAGGACATTTACTCCTAAAGTAACTTATACAATGTTACATTTCTCGTAACTAAATATTACAAAACTCGTTACTCCAAGCCATTTCAATTAACCATTACTGTGTTCCAATTTGAAGAGCTCTATGATCTATAAATTACTGTATTGACATCACCAAGTAACTATAGTGAAATTACTGGAGTAACCAGAAATACGATCTTATATTATAAAATCATCAGCAAAAAATTGTGCTACGAAAAACCTTAATTAACACCTCTTTTTTATAGGTCAAAAATACATCATAGTGACACCAGCTATTTCACTTCTCTAATCAGTTTCTTTCTCTAATGAACCTGGTAACAGAAACAAGTGTTACCAACCTAGACACTCTCTGAATAGATCATCCTTGACCCGTAAGGATGAAGTAAGGAAGAGCAAATACAGCGCCTGCAAATTTTATTATAGCAAATATTTAGTTTCACTTATTAGCTATTAATTTCTGATTATCATCGTTCATTATTATTATCAGCCGATAGAAATTAAATTAAATTATCTTCTATTAACTAGAATTATTATCTGTTCCTGGAGGTTTTTCATTTTAATATTCGACCTAAATTCTGTTAATTTACATAGAACATTAACAATAAGTGTTATATTACAAAACGAAGGAATTCTATGAAAATTACTCTTCTATGGCTTTTAAATTAAAAGTTCTAATACGTAAGTAAACAGTTGAAGTTGTGTTAAGTGTTGGGGTTGAGAATAAAAATTTCAAAGCAAAGTTAAAATGTACAAAAAGTTTATAAAAATATTCTTTTAATTATATGTTCTATTGGTATAACTCTACTTGAAGTAAATATTTCTTTTTTGTGAATATGGAATTCTTTACACTTTTTTGTATCAACAATTTAGGGAAAGATTTTGTAAGTACTACCTTAAAAAATTCCTTTATTCATTTTAAACTTTAAATTACGTTAATTTTGATAAACTCTGAGTAATGTGTTAATAATCAATATCTTCTATTTATCCATCTTGAAATATGTTCCTAAACCATGTATGATTTGTGACAGTTTTAGTCAAAAGTCAAAGAATTTAAAAGTTCTAGAACTGTAGTGTAACAAAACATTGCGTGTGGTTTCACTGTATCATTATAAGCTTACGTTAGCTACTTTAAAGTTAATGTGAAAAGAGCAAAAACAGAGCACTTAACTTAAACCCATCTTAAGCTTCAGTTGTCACGACAGCGGATAATTAAATAGCTAAATACGTATACAATATTTATACATAACTACAGTTTTTATTTACTTGTGTGCTTTTTCTATTGTTTTTAATTTTACGAAGCGAACGGCCAATACGATCCTTTTCGCATAGTACTGCCGTAGTTATGATAGGATTTATCATATCTAGTTCCTAGAACTTTTTAAGGAAGGAATGATGCTAGAGTTTTCTACTCTCCTCTCACATGTGCATTTCTCCATGATCTTGATACAAGCGTTCATATTTATAGTAATAAAAACTTTAGATTGTTACAATTTATTTTAACATATTATATATTATACATATATATCTTTGAAGGAAATAATAAGAACATTATTTATATTCCTTGTAAATTTAGAAATTTGTAAGACAATTTGAATAATGATCGACGTCAACAAGAAAAATGATCTATGTGCCAGATGGCAGAGTTATTTTAATATTTAAAATGTCTTAAATATATATAAAAACAGGTGGTATTTATTGGTTGGGCTTATGATTAATATTAATCGAAATAATAATCTGTCAACTATTCTACACTTCATTATTACACGTCATTTATACTACTTGGTTCTTATCACAAAATCATTTACGTTTTATTTTGTCTTTGATACAAACAATATAAATTTTCACGAATGTAGTTTATACATGCATTGCTTTACTACTTATAAAAGTTATCGTAGTTAACTATAGAAACGATGTAAAATGAAAATATAAAAAAAAAGTATTCGATCTACCGATAGACGATGGAAATGCAAAGTACGATACCGCAGTTAAGACCTATTAATTATGTAAGATACAGTATGAAATTAACGAACCGAGTTCAAAAGCAAATTCACCAAAAGAACCGATCAAAAAATATGAGAGTCTGCAAGAAAGATTTATGCGCAGTTTGCCTTGGTAAGACATCGTTGAATTTTCCATTAACGTTTCGAGAAAATTAAATTAATGTAATATGCAAAGCTCGTCGCAAAGGGATTGCACTGCGACAGAGAAATCATTTTCAGGTGGCACTCTTTACGTGATTTTAATATTGATTGAATGCTCCGGTTAAATTTTCAAAATATTCGCTGTTTTAATGTTGTGTTAGAATTGTCTCAAGTACGGCGACACAGAGCCGAATAACGGACTTTTGGCTACAGATGATCATTACACAATGTTTAATACGTACAAACATGTACACAGCAAAGTATAAATTAATATGATGTATTAGTAATTTTTTTTCTTCTGTTGAGTTGCTAAATTGTGTGAAGCATTGTGTGCAAATGAAATAATAAAATTTACATGATACCGAGAAAATGGTGAATATCCTCCATATTAACCCCTACAAACAACAGCCCCTAGTGCCGGCCGATGCGACCATCGCAGGACCAATCAACGTGGGGATCTTTGGAGGAAGCCTATGTCCAGCTGTGGACGTCTACCGGCTGATGATGATATCAACAAGAATGCACAATTTCACGACTATTATAAAAAATTCGCTGATTACCAAATCAATGTTTATTTTTTTAGGAACTATTAACAGATAGTTTCAACCACTAAGGAGATACGCATACAATATATAGCATAATTAATAATAGTAGAAGTGTACAGACATATTTTTATATTATCGCCTTAGGATATGAGATGATCAAGCATGATAGCCCTGAACAATGCAGTTCTCATAAGCTAATATTCAGAATCGTCAATACCAGCCGGTTTAAAACATACCCTATTACCCTTGCGTGGCTTTGGAATGAAACTAAAGACCCCATATTTCAAGGTAGAAAGCACCTGCTTAATGAATAAAGTTAACTTGGAATTTGTTGTTAGGTCGTCTACCACCATGGTCGAATACAACAGATAGAACTAATCCGAATAATTCCTTTAGAAACTACTCATAGTAAGTTATATTAAGGAAATATGATTAAACATCTCATCTCCTATATATAATATGTGATATCTACTTACTGTATGGTAAATAATTTCAGAAGCATTACAAGTAAAAAGTGATAAACAAATCATTCTTTTAACATTTATAATTTTCCTGTTAGTTAATGAAATGATATTGAAGGAAATTTTCAGAAGACTGATTCAACAACAATAATGAGACATGTTTGATAGCAAACATATATTCTGTATACGGACGAATAAAAACTTGTTCTTTCCGTGAATTGTATGTTTATGTATTTTATAACAGATACAATTAACAATTTGCTTACACAATAAGCGCACGGTCGATAATAAAGCTGAAATATCCAGAGGGAATTGTGTAAAAACTTTAGTACTAACTAGAACAAACCTAGAACGCTAACCGTGCGGTACTTGTTCCGCTACACCTCAAAGCGAACTCGACGGCGTTCCCGAGCTCTCCTCTCCGGTCAGCAGTAAGTATTCGTGTAGGTATAATTACCAAGCTCAAGTTAAAAAAAAAAAATCCTTTTTCTATACTTTATTCATGCAATATTGAAACGCGAGATGGGAATTAATATGAACAGCTTTTTTTTATTCTACTAAGTGACGAGACGAGCGGAAAAATCACCTGATGGTAAGCTAACAACGTGGCGTTAAGATGTTATATACTACACCACATTGCGCTCGTCGCTTGGAGAATTACGATGTAATAACATTACCCCAATAATAATTACTTCATTAGCTACAGCGCCCTTCAAATCGGAACACAGTAATGTTTGATTAGTACTGTTTGTTGACAGAAATAGGCGCTGCGGCGTTACACGACCTCGATGGTCTCCGGCAACAGAGACCTACAATTAGTTTAGGAAGGAATATATTTCTTACACATTTTATGTCTATCGGTCTGTATGTACTACACTGCCATCTTACACCCTTTATTTAACGGTGGGGAGGGTAACTTCTAAAAAGATATAATGCTTCTGGAGCGACGACAAGACATAGCTACCGCTCTCTTCGAAACCCTCGCTTTGGTACGACAAGATCTACACCACCTCGCACTTGTGACCACCACCTGGGCTCGCTTAGTAAACAATGAAGGCCTCCATCTTAAAAGCTTACGAATCCGAAAACCTTTTCAGCTACCTCCAACGACAGCCAGGGCTTACCTTAGTACTATTCTTAATAGTCTGAGACTACAGGGTAACACCACCGTACACCTACCTCATAAATGATTTCAAATAATTACTATACTTCATTAAAGTCTCTGAGACGTATAGTATTAAAATCAGTAACAGTTAAAAATAAGGCTAGAATACTTGGGAAAAAAATGCGTATTAATACAAACCGTAAACATTTTTTTTTTCACTTTCATTCTCAAGAGTTGGAGCGTTAGCTAAAGGTCGTTATTCATGAGGTTTGACGTTATCCAATTGGAATCTTTGTTGTGTTAAAACGGAGTTCGGGTAATGTTTGGTTTATTTTTTTTCTTTCTATAGTATTAGTAGTTGCTTTTATATTTATAATATACCATGTCAACATCGATATCCTTAAATATTTTTGCCTATTGACTTCTTCTGATAAACGTAGAAATCTCTGAAAATGTATTTGCTGTACACCTCACACTTGAAATGTCGGTTAGCGAACAGTCTGCTGATAATGGTAACAGAGATAACCACTGCTCCGTAGTTCCCTTTACTGTCGCGTTTTCCTGTCGCTAGTATTTCCTTCTAGCATTCCCATTCGTACCGAATGTCACTTAACATCATTTAAATAGTAGTTGAAGTAATAAGTCTATTATAAACTGAAAATAAAACCAATTTCATATGAATGTACCTCTACCTAAACTGTTTGTTGATTGCAATATGATATTAAAATAAATAGTTGAAGTTTGAAAATTAATCAAACAAACTTCTGAGAGTGTTTTTAAACTGATTGAAGGTAGTCATTGTATACTGTATTATAGTAAATATTATTAGTAATTCAATAAGACATTTACACTTGAATGTATCATTACACTTGTTGCTTCTAAAATACATTCGGTGAAATAGAAAAGTAGCGCGTTTTCGTATCGGCGAGCAACGTCCCAACCCACCTACGTCCAATTTCGTTCGTGAATGTGCACAAATTTCCAGCCACTGAAATATTCCGTGGACCTCGTTCAATAGGTTTAACGCGCACTGTTATTGGAAGAAATTTTCAAAAGGCACATGACCTTAGCAACTACACTTTGTAAAGGCGGAACAAATCAAAAAGAGAGTAGCTTTTATCGTCGAACTGGTCCAGACTGCTCCGGTCGCTTGGACACTTAAATTCTCTAGACTGTAGTAAAATACGTAAATAAATCTAGCTCAATGTATTTGCATAGCTTCATATTGTTTTTGTTAGGTATTGATATACAGTATTATTAGTAGATACATACAAATATGGTCGCGGATCAAGAGAAGACGTTTTGTTAAGCAACAGTTTATTATAAATACTTGATAACTGCCAAAGACGACCTTGCAGTCTCTCCTTGAGAGAAAAGACCTCGATTCCTAACAGAAAGATCATTAACTTGGTTGTTTATTTATTAATGAACTATTACGTCTATTACTTAAATAATAGCTAGAAATATAACAAAAAAGTCGTGAGAGGTTTGTTATGGCCGCAATAGGAAAAAAATAAGGAAACATCAGCCAAAGAAATAAACAAATTTGTATCAATATATACCCTTAAGCTGATGAATTACTTGCTATTGGTTCGTCGTATATTGTATAGTATAATGTCTTCTGAAGATATGATGACGTCAATTCACTAATCCATTGATGGAGGTGCCTCACTCAAATTACACGGACTTTGATATTGATTGACAACGGGTATTATTTACTTCGAAGGTCGGCTCACTCTGTTTGTATGAAAGAGTAGCATATAATTTTTATTATATAGCAAAGCGGTCTTTCATAACGGTCTGAGAGGCAAAAATACATTATCTTTGTTTAATGTATCATAGGCTAACAGCTGACCATCATCAACGATGGTTAGTGAAGCGTGTTTGTCCATGATGTTTGTATTTAGCCAAGCGGTATCGCGAACAGTATATACTACGTATGAGTTCTGCATCGAACCAAAGATCATCGTATTACAAGGTTAGCACGTAGGCACTTCGCTACAGAGGTAGCTAAAATTCAAGACCACACATCGGACCATCTCATCACCAGCTTCTCCACATTGTGAAGATCGTGGGAAAAGAGGTATTAAACATAATTTACAGACAGCTTCTAGCACTACGTGTACTGAAACATGGCCACCATATTAGTTAGGCATTTAACTAGCACTACGTTCAGCATGTCTCGATTCTTCGAAAAGTAATGTTTTGTAGTTAATAAACAAATAATATCTTAGATTGTTAACTAACCTCCGAAAATTTTGATAACTTGCTTATATCTATTAGTATGGAGGTTGTTAATGTTATTTATTCTGTAATAACGCATGAAAAGATCGCGATATTAAATATAATCATCTGTATATTTCTTGACGATAATTGGTAGTATCCATTTTTAGATATACAGAGATGAGTGAACAGGATAACGTCTGCAAGGTTGATCGTATAAAATATAAATACGAAATACCAAATTTCACGTGCTAATGGAAATATTAGATAGATTCTAGTCGTGAATACAACACAAACGACGCCAATTTGTACTCAGCGCTTTTATTGCATTTACATGTCAATAAATCAGTTTCGCAGCGGGCCTTTGTGGTCCATTTCCCAAAGAGCACTTGTCAAGTGCGAATTATATACTGTAGTTAGTAAATTTGAGGACTCAAATTTATACACAAAATAATTTACTTTCCTTACCCACGACATTCTCACAATAATGATTATCTTAACCTATACATCTGTAGGAAATCGTGTGGACTTCTATAAGCATAAAAAAAACTTTTCGACGAAGAAACGAGACAAGGGAAATATTCATCTGGTGCTAAGTACTACCCATAATAAAGAGACGCTAGTTATGATGATATATACAGCGTCACATTGTGCTCATCATCTTAAAAAACATGGTAACTCTCGTTATTACAGTAATTTCACTAGCTACTCTTGCTGACAACTGTTTGGCGGTAGAAATTAGAATTGCGGTAGTGACGAGAGTTCTTAGGTTACAGATGTCTTAATGTCATAGTTATCAGGGAATACCTTAAGCTTTTAACAATAATTTTAATTCGTTTCGAACTACGCAGAATAGGCCTTATTAAAGGTATACCTGGTTTTTGAATTATATTTATAATGGAATCCTAAACAGGCCATGAAGTAGTTTATTTATAAATATATAAATGAAAGTCCATTATTTTCAACGAGGAGATAAACTGAAAAGCATAGCAGCTATGATAAACAAAACTAGACGTATTAATAGGTAATTGAATATCAACAAATCACTAACAAACCAACACACATCTCACCTTCCCCTCTCTTTCACTCACTACAAGAGAGACTGAGATGTAGATATGCTATTATACTCTTTAATAACTCTTCGTAACCCGGCCGTTATAAATAGTGCAATTCTAAGCGATCTCCCCAAGGTAAATAAAAAACTGGAAGACATGACGCAAATGCAAAGAATTTTAGCTTGAAATGCGAAAATTCTGTCTTTTAACAAATTCACTGAAAATTTTCACTCACTTTCGTCTCTCTTACTATAATTTGATACGAAATCTGAAACTTTAAAAAAGGTTTCTTGGATCCAAAAATGTTGGCAAATTGAAAAGAATATTGCGTCAGTCCCTTTTGGAACCTTTATAATTTATCTTTTGAGTTAAAAAGGCACATTTATATTTAAATCTAGTTAATAGTAAATATGTTATTAATACAAAAATTGTTTATATGTCGGCTATTTAAACAACTTTTGCAATCGTATCATATCAAAATGTAAATGAAACTAATCGGCCGTACAAAAGATCACTTTTTATAAGTTCATGAAGATCTTGTACAAACTAATAAAATTGTTTCTAGAATTGAATAGTGATATCAGTTATTTTCTAATATCAGATCCGGTTCAAACGTTTGATACTTTACAGAAATTACTGAAGGAGACTATAGGATACAATTTGCTAGTATCTCTATCGTTCAAGTAATAGTTCTGTCGTAGTTCGCTGTTAAGCTCCTGTCGCATTCAGTTCGTTAAATTCCTGGAAAGGCTGAAAATGTAGACCTAGAATATTCTTAAGAAAGAAGTTAATAGAATTTTTCAAAAATAGATAAATCTGATTTCAAACACATTGAAAATTGATTAGATTTTTATGGACATTTTACAGACCTCAAAGTAAGCAAATTATAAAATTTAACCTTACGGCATAGAAAACATGAAAAATTTATTTAGTGTCTTTAAGTAACATCTGATTAATGATGGTGGTGTTTAGACAGTTCATTTTTAAGTTGCTTCCTTTCAAAATATTATCATAAAAGAGATTGCGGTTTGAAGTAAGATAAATGATAGTGAACTAAGGGAAGCGAAACAAAGCACAATTAAAACGGGATTGTACGTTCTAGTAATACCGTGTCTGTGGAATAAACTTAATAGCGCAATTAAATTAACGGCAGCAACAGCAACAATGCAATGCAAGGGGGTAATGGCGCATAAATAATTGTAAATTAAGTCTAAGATATAATAAAACGAATCTTAAAAAGTCTCCACAACCGGTACTTACTTTCAGAAATCTTTTACTCTTTCTTCTATTTCAAAAATAGCTACACTATATGAATACTATATTTGTTATTATCAACTACTACCAAAATATAAAGGCTGTCATAGCAACGCGTTAGAAATGCTGCAGTTCTGTACCAAATAGAAAAGCCATCTCTAAAAACATTAACGGCGAACATTGAAGGAGTTTAATGGGTAAAAATCTTCACAGAACTGACTTCCTCTTTACAGACAGTACAGACAGGCTGTGAAAGGATATCTTTGAAGACAGAGCTTCAAAGATAACCTTTCACAGCCGACCCAAAAAAGTAAATTTACAACCTACAACTCTATACTAGAATACAGTAATATTTGTAAATTAGTTTGGCAGTCCAAGTCCGCACAGCAGTGGTATTTCGACTATGTTCACTTTAAACATATTATATATAATACACTTAAATTACCCCATTAGGGAGTATAAAAAAAAATCTGAAAATCTAAAATGTGATCTTTTATAACTAAAACTTGGTCCAATCTATTTAAGGGGTTTCGCACAACTCACGAGACTAGCCAACATCCCCTGCTCGTGGTGCATCCTGCTAATCAACAAAGGAGGCTCTGACTACCATCAACCCGGATTGAACTAGCGTGGTGGGAAACTGTCCATATGACTACAAAAGAAGGCTGCGGAAAGCCCGACCGATCGATATCAAAATCTTTGGGGGACACCTATTTCTAGTAGTAGACGTCTGTCGGCTGAACGACGATGATAATGAATCTCGTTAAGCTAATAAATATATTTTACAGTGTGATGTTATGCCATAGACAAACTCTTTGAGCGTTTATTAACTATGACTAACTGTTAACTTCACAACTGAACGCGACAGAGGCGTTGTGTAACCACATTAAATGTTACTTGTCTATTTCTGTATAATTAATGCCATACACCACTACAGATGGATAGACATATAAAAGGGTTGAAACAGAGGACTTGCGGTCGTCGCCTCTATATATATATATAGAGTTGTCTGGAACCATCTGCTAGAGAAAAGGTTCATTTATCAAGACCGTTTAATTTACTATTTTTATGCTTCATCACGAAAATAACTTTCGCTTTAGTTTTTATAACAAATTTGTATTGAAACGAAAATATGCTAATGTTTTGGCTGCAAAAGGTTTTAATTTTTTATTAAGATACAGTAAATTACATTTTATATATGTATATACATTAATCCAAAGAATAATTAGAGATTTAATCAAAAATAGTTTTCGTCCTGTTTTTTCCAGGATTTAAAATATTAAGTTGTTTAATAATGATGTTGATGAAAAAGCTGTGTTAATATACTTTTGTCTGTCTTCAGTAGATTTTGGCTCCGCATCTCTTCAGATCCTAGCTTGTCTAAACAAATAATTTATAGAGAATACCCAAAGGAATGTAATTCGCATATCGTAACCATAACTTTGAGTCTATCAATATTTTTTTTTCTATATAAATAAATATACAAGCCTTTTGCCTATTATCAAACGACGCGCCCTATACATAAACAGGTAGTGCTACTGTTGACTATTCTCACAATCCTAGTAATTTGTAATATAGGACAATACAATTAGTAACCCAATTAGTTTTACTAATTAAAGTGTCCTTCGAATCACAATAAAACTCCTTAATTTCTTTGATAAATATAATTTTTAAGAAGTAGATATCAGGTCCGTCAACAAAGAACCTACATACAATAAAGTGTTTTCATTTAAAATAAGTAATGTATATAAACGGTATAGATAAAAAAATTTGTAAAACCAAAACTTCTCTCTCTCGACCAAGGATATAGAAATTGAACAAAATTCAATCTTTGCTCCTATAGTTTTCCGTACACTATTCTCGAGGCCATTGTAATGCTCGAAATGGGTAGTTCGCTTCGATCCAACCTATTCCGCGAACTTGTGAAAATACATTACGCAAGACTTGTGAACTGATACGAACTCCATATATTTCTAACCATAGATACATAATTAATATATAAACAATAGCTTTGTTTAATTTACGGCATACATTTTCAAAACAATCGTGTGTAAAGTTTTATGTAATCTGTATTCCATCAGACAACAAATCAATTAGGATGAATTTCAATGTATATATACAGATAGTATGAAGTTTGTAAAACGAAGTGAAATGCCAAATCTCATTGATACAGGTGATTTATCATCATAATCTTCAGCTTCTTCGTTATATAGGAAAATAGTGGCAGACAGTAGTTATGGCAAAAAATAGACAATATAAGCTATATATAGAGCTAGCAAGGTTAGGAAGTTTTACTCCGCTAACATCCACCATTTATGTGGTTTTATAGGAGTCCTTGTTATATAAAACAACCTTCTAAAGCGAAACTGAGATAAATTTATTTTAACATTTTGCACCCAAGCTTACATTTTCATTACATATAATATTTCTTCAATGCGAAGTCAAAGTTTTTCGCTGCCTTTATAAGGTTTTAACTTTGTAATAAAAGCATGTTGATGAGCATGTTCACGGCGAAATGAAACGGCTTACGAAAAATAACATCATTAAAAAAAATAACCCCTGAAAACTCGATATAACGTTAATTTCGTGTTCTGCTGTCGTATAAAACGTTTTATATGATTTTTCATGTATAACTTCGTATAATTTTATTTTTTAATACATTAATCTAATATACTACTAGTGGTAAGGTAGCGGCCGCAGCTGATAAACAGTACTCTGCAAACTTTTCTGTGTTCCGGATTGATGGGGCTGTAGTTAGCCAAATTACTGGGGTAACAAGATTTAACTTCTTGTATCTCAAGGTGACGATGAGTGTAATATGATACAGTGTATACTATTCTATCTAGCGTCACGTTGTTACAGACAAGCGTATCACTTGCCATTAGTGATAAGTCTCATGCCCTTCAATCCGAAACACAGTGATGTTTGCACAATACTATAATATTAGTTTGGCAAATATCTCCCTTCCGTTTTTTTGCTATTCATTCAATGCTTTATAAAAAGTGTTACAGTGGTCGGATTTAGTTCAAATATGCGCCGTTTTGTTCGATAATCTGTTTCCATCTAGACGGCAACTTCATAGTACCTCCCTCGTAGAAGCCCCCCTCCTTATTTGCGAAGAACTCGGACAGCCACTTTTCACAAGTCTCTTTTGAGTTCAACTTTACACCACCAAGGGCGTACACCATGGACAGGAACAGGTGGTAATCACTTGGCGCTATGTTCGGGCTATATGGTGGATGCGATAAAACCTCCCTTCCGAGCTACCGTAGCTTCTGACGAGTCATCGACGAAGTGTGTGGTCTGGCGTTGTCCTGGTGGAACACTACACCCTTCCTGTTGGCCAATTCTGGACGCTTCTGGTCGATCGCCTGCTTCAAGCGGTCCAGTTGTTCGCAGTAGATGGTAGAATTAAGCGTCTAGCCATATGGCAGCAGCTCATAGTGGATGATTCCCTTCCAATCCCACCAAACACAGTAAAACCTTCCTGGCCGTCAATCCCGGCTTGGCCGCCCGACCACGACCGTTTTTGCTTGATATTGTCGTATGTGATCCATTTTTCGTCGCCAGTCACCATCCGCTTCAAGAATGGGTCAGGTTCGTTCCGTTTCAGCAGCATATCGCAGGCGTTGATTCGGTCCAGAAGGTTTTTTTGCGTCAAATCATGCGGGGCACCCAAACATCAAGCTTTTTTTTGTATCCAGCCTTCTGCAGATGGTTTAAAATGGTTTGGTGACTAACTCCCATCTCCTGGGCGATATCACGAGATGCCACATGCCGGTCTAGCTCGATGTAGTCCATGATTTGATCGGTATTTGTCGTCACAGGTCTTCCGCCGGCTGGCTTATCCATGGTGTCGTTTTCACCGGCTCTGAATCGTCGAAACCATTCCTCCGCGGTTCGAAGTGGTAGAGTACCATCCCCCAAAACACCATTAATCTCACGGAACGTTTCTCTAGCGGATTTGCCTTTAACGAAGGAAATCTTTAAAATAGCGCGTTTTCGGCGTTAGTGAACTCAATGTTTACACGTCTATAACTGTTGAACGCAATATCCAAACTAATTATGCATAGCGTCGTTTTGTAGGTTATGTCAAGACCTTTCAAATTATGTATAGTATTGCCAGATACGAGCTCTGTAGCGCTTTGTACATAGCCGCGAAATTCAAAAGACAAAAAGGCGGAAGGGAGATATTTGCCAACCTTATATTTAGGGGCAGAAATAGGCATTGCGGTGTTTCCTACCTAGACGATCTCTGGTAACAGAAAACTACCCTAAATCAAAATTTAAACCGGCTCAAACCCTTTGATCGTTCCACCAATAAAGAAACATTCAACGAAATATCACCCATGTGGAATGGAACCCATTAATATAATGTAGACATACTTCCGTAGAATTAATTTTAAATCTATATTATTGAAGTTTTAAATAATTCTCTCTATCTCGGAGATAGTCTAGCATAATGGGTCCACATCCAAAACTCGACTGGGGTAGATGGAGTCCCTTCTGTTGGATATAGTTCATTGTGTGCCGCCGCAAAAGAGTCTGATAAATATGTAAAATAGCTTTTCATTACCCGTTATAAAACACTAACAATCTATATTTATAACATAATGTAATCACATTTTAATAATTCATTCCCATAGTTGGTTTTCGAAAAGGTCCCCAAGGGTACACTCGTTACAAGCGGGTAATATTTACTGAGGCCTACATCAATGATCACAAAGCACGCTACTGACGGATCACTGGATTTCGATTTTCAACGGATGAATTTAACTAAGGGCGAGGTCGGACCAAAAACTCAATTTGTTCGATTGCTTTACTTATTATGTATGGAGATGGAGACGAGACTGGATTTGTTCGGAGGTTACAATATAAACGTGACCGTCGAAGGGATCGGCGTGGAGAAAACGTTTGAAGGAAGCAAAGATTTACATCGCAAATATAAAACCACATATCAATAACACATACATTGAGAATTGATCCGCTTATACGGTTAACCTTATCAATAGCAAATAGGAAGGTATTATAAGCGATTGAAAGCGTCTACTTGTTACTCCAGAAGAAAATGATGAATGTACTAAACTTCTCACAGTGACTGTGACATTAAAAAAGTCAAGAATATTATTCGTCTACCACTTTAAAGTTGAAAGAAAAATCTTAAATTCTTAACAAAAACGGATGTATTTTTATATTACGAAAAATTCATTGTATTTATTATGAAATTTTCAGTTTTATGATAAGCGTTAAAATATGTTAGGTTCTCGTCGTGCCCATTGCGTGCGCTGTAACATAAATATATTTCAGTGACAAAATTTTAAAACAAACACGCAACTCACTGATACTCAGTTATCACTTCCACCCTCATTTTATTATGAATACACTTTAACAGAGTAACTACAAAGTATAGTATAATAACGATGTTTTCGTTCACCGGAAGCTACAGCTGAAAGTAAGTTCGAAAGCACACATCTTCAGGTATAACAAGAAATGCGACTGGATATGAAGTGAGTTAGAGCTGGTTCAATTTTATTACAACATAAATACTACTATAATATACTCAAAGAAAGTGATGTTCCAAATAGAGCGAAGTGGAGTGAGAGAAGTAAGAAAGCAGACCCTGTCTTAAGACGAGACAAATGCTAAGAAGAAGAAATACTACTATAATATGTATTACAGTAAAACAACTACAAAAAATATTAGACAGTTAATTGAATATATGTATTATATAGTAATGATACCGAAAGATTGGATTTCATTGTACAGATGAAACAATTATCGAAGTACGCGGTTCATGTTTAACAATAGTGTATATACTATTTGACATTTACATTGTAGATATTACACATTGTATGTTTATGTGTGTGTACATTACATTTAACGTAAGTAAATAAAGTGTGACAGATCTGTCCGTGTATAATCTAATTATGAGGTTTAACAAGATATGTCGAGTTTAATCTGTAGCAAACAAACGAGTCGCTCGGTTCCAACGGCAAACAAAATAACCTCACACTGAATGTACTCGGGATAATTAAAAACTAAAACATTACGAAATTTATAGCGTATGACTATAATTTGTATATTGAATATACACTGAATAATTTAAGGCTGCTTATTTCAAAGTATGAATGGAAAATATTCAATGCTCGTCCCACATATAATTACTCTCTCATTAGGCATTCAGACGTTCGCGAGTATGTTTTGGAGAGTTCTAGCATGAAATATAAATAATTAATTATGCACACTGAACGTGCTATATGCTTCTTATATACATATAATATATACCGGAAAATAAATATTACTTATAACATTTATGTCCTAAAATCTAATCCAGGTCATCAAAGATAACGACTTTTGTAAATTTCAATGAGTATAATCTATTATCTAAAGGAAGCTTTTTCTAATAATTATAGGATAACTGTAAATACGGTCAGAATTAATGTCAATCGGGGGTGTAACGGTTCCCGCACACCACACGGGTACCCACCTCACTTATTCATGGTGCACCCTGTTTGCAACAAACAAAGCTCTGGTTTCCACCGAACAGCATTGAGCCATGGTGGTGGGAAATAATCCTAATGTTTGGAGAAAGCCTAATTATAGCAGTGGACCTCTATCGGCTGATGATAATGATGAATCTCAATCAATTTCTTTATGTATTTTGAAGACTTTCACATTATTGAGATTAATGTATCAAAGATTATTTAAAAAAAAAAAACGGCATTGATACAATATCAGATGATACAACTAAACGAATATTTGTATGATAATATTGTTTTACGTTTACT
Source organism: Troides oblongomaculatus (assembly GCA_029032895.1). NCBI lineage: Eukaryota > Metazoa > Arthropoda > Insecta > Lepidoptera > Papilionidae > Troides > Troides oblongomaculatus. Next base: position 2,075,039 of record JARDWC010000439.1, on the reverse strand, counting down.
TTCCTTAAAATTTGTAGCAAAAGTATATTTAGTATTAATCAGACTTATAATTATCTAGTCTATATAAGAATACTATTATGTTAACAGACATTGCTGGTGTTATAGTCGTTTCATTTTATTTCTGTCTATTGAGTATCGAGGGATATCGACATGACATTAGCTGTTCCTCGGTATCCACACAAGTGGAATTAAATAAAGTAAGAAGAGGTTAAAGAAAAAGAAGATTACAAGGATAAGTAATCATTCCTATAATACTTTTGCGCAAATATTTAACCATAAAATACAATTTTCAGTTATAATTAAAGAGCCGCGCTCAAAGAACGCTATGAAATATAGAATAGATGTACATAATACTGAATATTTAAATTAATTATACTAATAATAATTTCAATAAACATTAACAATTAACGTTTCATTTGTTGGGCTGAAGCCGCTATGTTTAATTCATTACATCTCTTTGTTTACACGCTTCGTTTAAATGAAGGGCTGAACCGATTCCTCGCAGATTTCATTTATGAAATTAATTTTTTAGCTATAAATCAGACGAGAGAAAATTTCCATTGAAAAGCATACAATTTTATACAAATTTTTCAAATCGAGAATGAAATAAATAACGATTGCTCCTAAGGAAACTACAAACAATCAAACAGCAAATACGATAGATCTAATCTCTACACAAATAAACATATAAATTAAGTATTTTCAGTTGTACCTGTTTAAGGCTTCGTACATATTCAATCAAATTATGTTCTAGGTGGTCTGGAATTTGGTAAAGATCACAAGAAATCACTCCAATTCGTAACAGCCCGGCAGCAAAATGTGTAAAACCCCGATGGATATTAAAGTTTTAATAGTAAAGGTTAAGATAAAGAGTAATCTATATATACATGTCGGTGATTAGAGGACGAAACATCAGATTTTAATCGATTGGAATATTCGAATATAGCAGTGGGTAACACTGAGATTGATTTGTTAAATGTCGATGTCATTTCGGGGAAGAATAAAAAGAGGAACGCGGATCGGGAGCCGAAACTCTTTCGGAGGACAGGCGGCGGCGAACACGTGTAGAGCCGACCTCCGTATTACTTTGTCGCTTTTTGGACCTATCGGGTATTTATTCTTAATTACAATGAATAAAGATCGGAGGGAAGAAGAACGCCAAGCTCCTTCTCTTCATTATATATATATTAATTTAAAACAGGCCATATATGATTACTAAGTGTCTTGACTATGATTAAGTTACGACCTAAATGAATATAGAGACGTTGACCGAATTAACAACAGGCTATTATGCACTACGTGAGATATGACCAAGATATGACAATACGAGCAAGTCGTTCACCTAATGTTAAGTGATACGCCTGACCATAACAATGTGGTACTAGTTAGGATGATATACACAGTCCAAGTTGTGATCATCGTATTGAGACAATGTTTAGTCTTGTTACACCCGTAATTTAACTAACTGCAACGCTCTTTAAACTAAAATAAAGTAATATTTGCACTACTATTTGGCAGCATATATATATATATATAGATATATATATATATACAAAGAAATACAAATATATGGAAAGCGTGGAAATCAAATGTATGTTTATGATTTCTTTACGCATAATAATAAGACAAACCGTCGACAGTAATCAAATCGCCGTTGCGGCTCAAGTGTTAAAAATGTATGAATTTTGACTACAGGTATTTCATGAAAGGTGTTTTCCAATGTTTTACGGTGATTAAATTCAGTAGGAAATGTGTCGCTAATTTATATTTAGCGAGTAACAAAGCCGACTGTCGTGAGCTCGCAGAGAAGGCTTTAGAATTTAATTTGCTGTAAAATACAAACGGAATTCGCGCAACGTTTATTGGACAGCACAAATCTTGCAGATAAAAGTAGGATTGCGAATTTTGTGAAAATAAAAAAAAAGTACTACAACCTATTACCAGTAGTCGGTTGAATAATTATCGTTATAGCTTGTTTTTGATTTTCTCTTGAATTCTAAAGCCCGAATGATCTTAACCTATCAATACCCCAAGTTTTTTGCTCTACACGAGTTCGTTGTTCATATTAGAAGGCAGGAGTCTCATACTATACTAATACATCTATGCTCTACCTTTAATCAGGTCTTCGTTTACTCATACTTTCATTAATCCTTACTTTCATTCTATATATTTTACCAATTCGTCTTCTATCCTATTCACATATTTCTTTAGAATTCTTATTTATTTACAAATATTCTGTGAATTTTATATACAATGTATTGCATATCTAATTTATTTTTCTTCATATTGTATATACGTACAGCATTTTATAAATCTTTTTATTATTTCTTGTCAAATTATGATGCCTCTAATGTTATTACTGTTTACTACTTCTCATGTTTCTACTTCTAAATTATACTATTCGTTAAAATCTAAAACATTATGTTATAAAATACAATTGTACATTTGTAAGATCTATTTCCAGTCTTCTAATTACAGGATAGGCTGTAAAAGTGTTGGGAAAAATGCTATGGTGATTGATGCTGTATTGTCTTCTTGGTAGCGCCGGTTCCATTCGTCGAGAGACCCATTTCTAATTCGTTCTCTGACAGCTGAAACCAATGCTAATACCTCCAGGGACCTGCTTTATTCACCGTCATGATGCCTCTTTTATTCTTTTTAAAGCTTACTAATACGGAGGGTTAATAACTTTTGTTCCTCAACAGTTTTTTTCTAATCTGATTCTGATTAAATACCATCCCTATTAACTCTGTTTATAGGTCGCTGTAAATAGGATTGAAGAAATATTTATTCAATATTTTTTATAAAATATTCGTATCATTGCGCCAGCGTGGTGACTATGGCTCAATCGCCCCATATTAAGGGTAGGCCTGTGCCCCAACAGTAGGGCCGAAAATTGGCTGTTATGGACAGATGGATGCATTCGTATCATCTGTCTCACCGATATAGCCTAAAAGATTGCTAGACTTAAGAGGAAGTGGGTAGGGCACATTGCTCGACGGACTGACGACCGATAAGGCAGTAAGGTCCTCAAGTAATGGCCGTATATATATATTTATTATTTTAAGAAGTTTTTCCATATTCCCTCCAGTAGAACAAACCTCCTTAAATATTGCCCTTTATCAAAGATTTGTGATGAATATAACCAAATATGTGCATTAATTGACAACATCGGCATTTTTTACGACACGTGTCCTGGTCTCAAAAACAAACTAGTATCCAAGTTTCTTTGTTTATAATAGATTTTTTTGAGGTTCTGTTTTTCTCATATCGTACTGTTTAACATTCAAATTTGACCGGTTTTTCGGTTGTTTGTAAACTTGCTGTAACATGTCATAGTGCGATATAAAAGATTGCTGTACATGCCTATCATTGGCTTACATACCTGTACTTAATTTTATACTTGTTAATTTTGAGCTTGAATGTTTTGTGTGTATTGCTGTTGGTGTGTCTAAATAAATAAATAAAAAATAAATAAGTTAAATGAATTTTAAGAGCAACCATGCCGCATCACTTGTGACTTTCATCTAACTTCAGAAAGGTTATATTATAGTACTAGGTGGGGTGAGATTTTAATTAATATTATATAAATAATAGGTTGGGGAAAAAGAAATCCATTATTTTTATATGAACTTCAGGACTTTATTTAACATGCTTCGGATTGTCCGATTTGGGTCAAATATGCACCGTTTTGTTCTATGATTTGTTGTCATTTTAAAGGTAACTTCATAATGCCTCTCTCGTAGAAGTCCTGGTCTCTATTTGCAAAAATCTCTAGTAGCCGATTTTCACAATCTTCCCTAGATTCCAATTTTTTATCACTAAAGAAATTTTGTAATGCAAGAAAAAGATGGTAATCGCTTGGTGGCAAGTCCGGACTGTATGGCGGATGCATTAAAACTTCCCAACCAAACTCCCGAAGTTTCTGGCGAGTCACTGTAGACGTGTGTGGCCTAGCGTTGTCCTGGTGGAACACGACACCTTTCCTGTTGGCCAATTCTGGCCGTTTCTGGTCAATTGCTATCTTCAAACGGTCCAGTTGTTGACAGTAGAGATCAGAATTTAGTGCTTGGCCATATGGAAACAACTCATAATAAATAATCCCCTTCCAGTCCCACCAAATGCACAGCAGAACCTTCCTGGCCGTTAGTCTTGGTTTGGCCACCGTTTGAGGTGCTTCACCGCTCTTTGACCATGATCGTTTTCGCACAGGGTTATCGTATGTGATCCATTTCTCATCTCCAGTCACCATCCGTTAAAGAAATGGGTCTATCTCATTTCGTTTGGCCAAGGCTTCGCAGATGGAAATTCGATGTATCATGTTTTTTTCTGTTAATTGGTGTGGCACCCAAACATCGAGCTTCTTTTTGAATACAGCTTTGTGTAAATGGTTTAAAACTGTTTTGTGGTCCATTTTTAGCTCCTGGGCGATGTTATGACTGCTAACATGCCGGTCAACTTCGATCATTTCTCCGATTTTATCGACATTTTCGGCGACCGGCCTACCTGTGCGAGGTGAATCTTTAACATCAAAAATTCCTGAACGGAATCTACGAAACCAAAATTGCACATAATTGGCTGTTACAGTATCGGGTCCATAAACACCATTCACAATTTGAGCCGCTTGGCTTGCATTTTCGCCTTTGTCAAAGAAAAACTAAAATGTACCGAATTTTCTCTTTGTCCATTTCCATTTTTAACACCCTGTAACTCACAATTGAATGCACCAAACAAAAACAGCAAAAGAATTTTTTTACTGCGAAATGTCACCTTTCCAACGAGTATAAATCTGAAACTGTTTGATCGATACTTTACGAAAAATGTATCACTACAGCCATCTACCGAAAAAATAATGGATTTCTTTTTCCCCAACCTAATTTAACACGTGAAGGAAATGACGTAGGTACCGTAGCGACCGTAGTAGCGTAATAGCGTACCGTAGCGCCACAACAACTATCTTGATTTTTTTTGAAATTTCAAAAAAATATTTGAAAGTTTTTGAAAGTTTTTGAAAATCAACATCCATAACGGTATTTTTTACTATTGTGACCACAATTTTTCAAATATCTCCGATGTGTGTGTGTGTGTGTATAAAATAGAAATGGGTTTTCCTTGTCCACCAATGAAGTGAAAAGTGGTGAATATATCTACATGGTAACATGACCATTTAACGCGGAATGATTTTTAGATGTTTATAGAGTATTTACTTTTGTAATTTCATAGATACTTCATCATTTATTTTTTCTTTAATTTTCTTTAAATAAGCAACGAGACGAGCGAGTCGTTCGTGATTTGCCTGCCCATAACAACGCGCTAGTTAGGATAATATCTACTGCACCACATTTATCTCGATGCCTGAGACATAAGATGGTGAGACTCGTTACTCCAGTAATTTCACGAGTTCCAGTGCCTTTTAAAAACAGAACATAGTAATTTTTCATACTACTGTTTGGCAGCTGTAGAGTTGCGATGGTACCTACTTAGAAGGTCTCCGGCAACAAATACCTACCGCCAGTAAAGTAAGTATGAAAAGTTAATAACAGTAAGTAAATTACAACTTTGCTTTCATATTCTTTAACATATAATCCTAAGAGATTCATAAATAATCCTTACTAACTTGTTATCGACGTTAATATAAAGAATAGAAATAACATTTGTATTAACATTAATAAAGTGTCAACAGACTTATGATAGTTCAGGATCAGATCTGATTTAAGGTCACCCTCAGTTCATAGACTATTCATGAATAGTGCGAGATTATTTATTATATGAACTTCATAAACGATATTTTTGATAAGTTCAAAAGTTTATTTGTAAGAATATTTTATAAATGAATAGAAAATATTTCTATTATCTATTGATTTATTTAATAAAGCAACAGTATCTTTTTAAATACTACCAAACAGAAGTCTGAAGTTTGTGGTGACATTGACCTCTTTAATAGTATCCTTTAAATTAAAAAATTGTCCTTCATTCATCATTTCAACTGAACCTAACGCGATGTTTTTTTTTACGAAGGGATGAGACTATCATGTCATTCATCTGATATTGGGTGTTTCATAACCTGGCCACAACTTGTCGCCGGTTAGTATGACATACACAGCACAACCTTGTGCTCACCGCCACTCTCGTATCGATACGTTCACTAGTTTTCACGTGATTGACGAACAAGACCCATAATGTCCTACGCAAGCGTTGTCTTCGCCCATTCGTCCGAAACCGTCTCAAACCTCTACAGACCCTCCAGAACCGTTTCACCCGCACCGCGACTGGTGCCGAATGGTACCAGCGCAATGTGGACATCCACAGCGGCCTTAAACTCCCAACGATCAAGAAGCACTTCAGAGAATGCTCCGTGACCTACTTCGCCAAGGCGGCAACTCATCCCAACCCTCTGGTGGCCAGCGCGGCCAACTACGAGCTACCTCCGAATCCCAGGACGAAAAAGCGCAGACCGCGGCACGCGCCTATTCCGACATCCCAAGGGTTCCCGCAAACCACACACCGCCCACACTCACCGACAGCACCGACGTCACCACACACACTTCGGACACTACCAACACGCTCCGAATATCAGCATCACGCCGCCCTCGCTTCAGAACGCTGCGCCGCAGCTACTCACACACCGCGTACACTAAGTACACCCGCGATCGTGGGCGGTCCTCGCCGCCCAGAGATTCCGATACAGGCGAAGGTAGTCAGGGAACAGGCCCGCGCCCAGCCTCGACGACCGAGTAGAATCGCCAGATAAAGCACAACAAGAACCAGACACACACAATATACAGAATCATCCGCCAGATAGCTACATCCCGCGTAGCGCATTTTAGTTTATAGAAACTCAGGCCGTGGATCCGGGTCCACGAGCCCAGTGTCAGATGAGCTGTAAGAGCCGCTGTAGCTTGCAGCCCGGTCTACATCAAGAATTAGATTGACGAACAATCAATGTCATTTTAATTATATGTAGTGATTTATAAAAATTCCGAAATCTTCATTTAGAAACATGATACATAGATAACGTAGTAATCCTGAAGTAGTGATGCTGTTAAGAAATTGAAATATAGCAACAGTCATTATGTCACTTCCTGCGACTCCAACCAGACCTCGATGGTTGTAAATGTTGTGTATTTTTTATTAAAGTATCAAAACCGAATAAGCACAATACATTTTAATTGTATTACCTTACAAAAGTACGGATCCGGAAACGCCTAAATAATTCGCGATTCATTTGCATATTTCGTTTGTAAATATCAAAAATACACAACCGCGGGGTCACATTACACCAAAACCGCACTTAAACAATTATTTTAAACTGTATTTATAGCGGAAATAAACCAATGTTTGTTGCAGTTATACACAAATATGGAGTCCATGTTACTGGTGGTAAAGCCTTTGTTGTCGGAGACCTTCGACGTAGCACCAATCAGCGCGGTATTCTTCTTTGAAGGGTGCTGTAGCTAGTGTAATTACTGGGGGTAACGAGACAACATCTTGTTTCAGGCGCCCACCCTAACTAGCCCCACGTTGTTATGGGTAGGTGTATAACTTACCAGCAGATGAATACCAGTCGTCTCGTTGCGTAATTGAATAAAAAAAAACGTTTATAGTCTGCTTTGAAGGATGCTGTAGCTGAGATATCGGAGGCAAAGAGATTTAACACCTTATATCTGAAAACAGTGTATATCATAACATTGATAGTATTTTTTTTTTATTATATTCTATTTATATACGATACTTTTAATCTTTATCATTGACAATAACCTTACTCTTAAATACTCAAATTTACTCCGCGTTAAGTGTGAATTTGAGGAAAACGAGGATGGTGAAGTAGCTCTCATATGTTGACAGAACAATACTGTTATGGCAGCAGATTTATAATATAAGGGTGGCAGCTAGCCAAGCCGAGTTCGGAAAGAACCCAACCCTACCAATCAAACTCCACATGTGACTCCGGAATCGTGCCAGACCTCCGTACCACTAAGGCAAGTTAACTTATAAATATTTTTTAAATTCCCCTCCCCAATTAAAAGTGTAGTAACATTAATCAATTGTAAAAAGAGGTTTTAGAGGAAAGAGGAATTTATCGCCGGCTAAGGCACCAATCTCGCAAATTATTTACATTCTTTTACGATCAAATAGCTCTCCATTTTCCCAGGTGCCTCTTAAAGCACCATTGTAAAGTACATAGTAAATAAATAATTCTATTAGTTCGGTTCAATTCCGACTCGATTTATTACCTTATTTACATACAACCATTTTAGTATAGCTAGGTCCCTGTTGCCGGAAACCGTCTAGGTAGGTACCAACGCAGCGCCTATTTCTATTGTCAAACAGTAATAAGCAAAAATTACTATGTCTCGATTTGAACGGCGTTGTAGCTAGTGATCGTAATCGAAAGTGATCATGATCGAATCAGAAATGAGGAGATCTGCAGTAGAACTAAGATATCCGACATAGTTCATAAAATTGCTAGCCTCAAATCGCAATGGGCAGGACACATCGCTAGAAGGACTGACAGCCGATGGGGCAATAAGGTCTTCGAATGTCCCTCGCCAGGTGTGATCGATCGATGTGGAGATCTTTGTGGGAGACCTATGTCCAGCAGTGGAAGTCTATCGGCTGATAAAGATGATAATGATGTAGCTAGTGAAATTAGCTGGTCTTATCTCAGAGCGCAATGTGGTGTAGTGTCCTAATTAGCGCCATGTTGTTATAGGCAGGGTTATCACCTATGATCGAACGACAAACGTTTCGCTCGTCTCGTCGCATAGTAGAATAAAAAAAAGTAACAAAACTATATTTTTGGTCTCTAGACGACGAGGATAATGAAGGACACTATACCAACCTTTCCAACGCCACGTTACATGTATTACATACTTGCAATCGTAGAAGAAAAAAAATATTATGCTAAAATAGACTTCAATCTTATATATACTAACTGTTCCCCGCCCGCTTTACTAGCCGTCATAAAGAATTAGACCCCAAATGACTTTCTATAGCAATCGTTACTATAGCAACCGCATAAATAATAGGCAAATAAAGATCAATTAGATATGAAATGATGAAGGATCTATGGAATTAAACAAATATAAATAGGCTATAACCATCTACAAATCATTCCGCGTTGAATGCTCATCTCACCATCACGATACTTTCACTAGTTTTCACGTGATTGGCTCACAAATAAAACCAATTTTCATTATAAATATGTTATAATTATGTTCACTTCTACTAGAAAGAAATATTGCTCAGATTGAGGCTAAGCTAGGCTAGGTTCACAAGGAAAGTTTTAGAAATAGATATATTTAAAACAACTGGCTCCTTAAACCTATTTGAATAATACCTACTCCAGTTACTCAAATCATACACAACTATGCTTTGATTTCTACTTAATAGGTAAGTATATTTTTAAGTATAGATAAGCACAGAGGTTTTGGGTCTGCTTTCATTCCTTGATGTGTGGACAATATTTATAGATAATATATTTATCGATATATATTATAATTTAAAAAAAAATGGGTGTAAGGCCGCACAACAACTCACGGGACCCGAGACAACCTCACCTGCTAGTGGTGGACTCTGCTAATCAACAAAGGAGGCTATGGCTACCACGAACCTACAGTAGACCAGTGTGGTGGGAAATAGCCCAAATAACCCCCTACAAACAACAGCCCCTAACGGCCGGCGGTACTAGAAGTCATGCTGATTGTTGAAGGCCGCGGGAAGCTGTTGCATGCGGGCAGCACAGGACCGATCTATGTGATCTTGGAGGATAGCCTATGTCCAGCAGTAGGCTCATAGGATCGGCTTATAATTGATTAAAATAAACAAGCTTTTAAGTTTCTTTAGTACTGCAAAAAAATCTTAAAAAAAAACATCAGTAAAAGTGACTTAACTAAGTGCAGTTGGAAAGCCACTTCGTTTGTAATTAGGTACCCTGCGCTCCATTATGAGTACATACTGGAGTATCGTTTAACTGATACTCGAAGCTAGTATTCCAAGTGCATGATCCTTACATTGCCCTATTTAAGTGCCATTGCCTGAGGCGTTGTTCCACCACGTAGGGTATTATACACGTCATCCACGAATCCACAGAGTTTTTATGTACCTTTCAAAGTACTAAACAGTTTTTTTTATCCTGTATTTTTTTTATTATTCAAAGAGGCAGGACATAAGTTAATACATATTATTATCTTCGTAATTTCACTAGCTACAATATCTTTCAAAACCGAATACAGTAATGTTTGCTCACTACTGTTTAGCTGCAGAAATAGGAGTTGCGGTAGTACCTACCTAAACGGTATCCGGCAACAGAAGCCTACCACCAGCACCAACTTGCTTAAAAGTGTTAATAATGATAAGATCGCTGTATTAATCTATACATATAAATAAACATTAGGTATGTATTTGTAAATATTTACACAGTTTAGTAAATATAGTAAATACATTAGACACAAGATAATGCAAAAATGGTAGACAATAAGGTTTGTTAAAGATTGTAATAGGAAAGAGTTCAGAAAATAAGCAATAGCATGAATGGAAATAAATCAAATAAATAGGCTAAACTAAAGCTAAGGTCTAATGTGAATTAAATAATATAACAAGGATTCATATTTTTACTTAAACCATATTTTCAATCAAAAGCCGATAGACGTTTTACAGCTGGACATAGGCCTCTCCCAAAGATCTCCATATACATTCAGCATAGCCATGGGTACCGCCCTAGGGGCGTCGTTTGTAGGGGTGCATATGGCGGGAATTAGGAGCTATTTTCCTCCACACTTGGTGCGAGCCAGGGCCTCGTTTGTTGATTAGCAGGATTCACCACGAGCAGGTGAGGTCGGCTTGGTTCACGTGAATTGTCGTGCGGGACACCTTACACCCTGTATTTTTATACATACAAACTTTTTTACTTTAGAGTTATACCCAAAAAAATTTCAAACACTTCAGTCTGTTTGTCTGTTCCAGAAAGTCTGAAATAGCTGGACCGATTTTATATGGATTTTTTCACCACCACCCCGCGTGTTGGGAAATGGTCCAAAATCCCCCATATGAAACCCTAAAAACGACGGTCCCTGGTACCCGGTGATGCGGACGACGCAGTACCGATTGATGTGGGGATATTTGGACCTATATCCAGCAGTGGTCGTCTATCGGCTGATAGTGATTCATTGATATAATGAGCTTATTATAGTACTTTATTAAAAACATCTGTTACGTAAAGACATTAATTAGTCATCGCTATTATCCAATACTGTTAGACGAAATCAATTGTTTAATAGAGAATGTTTCTATATTTGCACCAGTGAGAAACAAAAAACGCTGCTGTAGCGAACCTTTTCATCGTTCAAACAATTTCCATGACTCTTTTTGGTCGGTAGTACTAAAAATTCATCTATCGATATATAGAGACAGAACTACTGCCATTGGACAATATACTGCCTGTATATTGTCCAGGAGATTTTTGTGTGTTAAAATCTTTATTTAACTCTGACTTCCAATCTAAAAACGTGATATCTTTTCAAAGAGAAACAATGTCTAGGATATCAGTTATGGTATCAAATAAAAAAAAAATAATACAGGTTAATACTTTAAAAGGGATGACTCCAATATGTCGCATTTAAGTCTGAACAGCAAATTCCATGTTCGCATAACAAAATAACTTAACTTTCAAAGTAGGGTGAACCATAATTTTGAAACCAACCCCTGAAAATACTCGCCTTATTGGACACTCAGGAAAATATATGTTCGCAGGTGAGTAATTTACCGAAATTATTAAGCTGTACAAGTGTGTGTGTGTGTATACGTTCACGTGTTTAACTTGAGTGTGTGCGTAACGAGACGCTGTTAGCACGTTTTACCTCACTAAAGAGCTTTCGGATTAAAATGAATTACAATATAACGTGTATCGTAAAAGCTTTCTTTCTTTAACTACTCTATATATAACATCTCTTTCTCCTTTCCGTCTATATTTTAATTTAAATTGAACATCCTATTTATATAGTTTTGATTTATATACAAATACATAGTTATTTTTTTATTTTTTTTTTATATTGTCACCCCTTTTTCCCCGTAGGGGTAAGCAGAGGTGAATAAACCACCCACGTTTCGCCAGATGTGGTCAGATTAGGTCCCATGTAACAGGGGGCGAGCCTGTTGCCACTTTATTGGGACCACCACACACACACACACAAAGATGATATCAGTGTGCGGGTTTCCTCACGATGTTTTCCTTCACCGTTTTTGTATCTCGCTGTTGTAACTAAAGTTCACAAATGTACATAACTTAAATATTAAGTTATTGGTACATGCCGAGGTTTGAACCCGCGACCTTCGAAATGAAAGCCGCACGCTCTAACCATTAGGCCAGCGAGCTACATAGTTATTATATGGCCTTAAATTCAAACTTTATCAAACGGCAATGAGACCAAACTCTAGCTCCTGTGTGTTGATTTAAAAAGCAATACTCTTAAGGTTACACATAAAGTGTAGCGTAAAAATGAGTCTAGATTAGACAAGTGAATTAGAAAAAATCCTATTAATAATCTAATTTCACATGTGACCCCAAAATCATTATAGGGATCTATGTATTACTATGCAAACAACCAATGCGGAATGTATATGTACCAGTCGCAACATATATCCATAAACGTAAATCATTTGCTTGAGTTTTTTTTTTTTTGTACTTTAAACTTAAATTGTTTAAAATTTTATGTAAATATTGTAATAAATCGTAATTTTTACTAGAACCTATACAAACTATATTATGAAAGATTTTGATATTTCAGAGGTAAAAAGAAACATATAAGAGACCATCTTGATCGTTGTAGCTTTGTAGCAGAAAAAAAATGTAAAACAGGCTGCTACATACTGAAAAATCAAATAATTTAATAGTGATTAACGATGATGACGTCATATTATAAAGTATAATAAAATTTATGCATCTAATAAAGTAGTCATTGAATATATTAAAAACGTATATAGTAAATATCTAACGAAGGTTCTTGATATCTTTTAATCAAAGATCTATTTAAAACTATCAAATGATCAACTTTTACGATATCCGTCATTGCAATGCAATTACGATCACTATCAGATAGACGTCCACAGCTGGACATAGGGTTTCTCCGATGATCTCCACACCTACACAATGATATCATAATGATATTGTCATTTGTATACAAATAACTACTACTGACTAATCACTTCCCACAATAGAAATGGATGAAAAACCTGACCTCAAAAAAAATACTTCTACAGTTCATTGTCACATGTAAATAGACTCTTAATGTTCCCACTACTGGGACTCGAAGGCTTCTTTATTAAGGAGAAAGTACTTTATCTGTTGCGTTAGCTGTTTTGGAAGATATCACATATCAACGGAAGCTGTTATTCTTGGAACTGGAAAGCTCAAGCTAAAGGGATCGAACCTACGCCTGTCCGTGACTACGATCTCCTTACTAACTGAGCTGTCACACCTTCAAGTAGAAAATTAAATAACATCATCTTTCATCGAGTATCATGAAAATGTTTACGGAATACTAAAAAGGTATTTTTCTGTATTACTTTAAGTAATACTATTGAGTATCTTTATATTATTACCAGTACTTTAAGTGATACTTCCACCTATTTTTATCCATAACCGTTTTCCAAGTAACTTACATGAACCTAAATTAAAATTTCAAAACCAAATGGTGGTTGAATAGTGGTAGATTTCAGTGGTACCGGTCTGATAGACTAGCAACTTTATTTTGTTAATCCATTACCATTACAGCATTGTATCTTATTGACAACTGCAGATAATATTTTTTTCGTAAGAATACTTGTTAGACAGTATCCTAGTTTTAATGATATAGGACCCTAAATAAATAAGTTCTGTTCGCCTCAAATTGCAACCCGGATCGTGCTCGTTGAAACCTATCTGTCGCAACGTAGGTTCACGAGGTTATTAAGTACAGCGGATATAAACAAGCAACCTTAAACCCCGTCCCCAAGGACCTGACCGCACAACAACGGTGTTGTGCACAATAAAGAAATTAGAGAATTATCAGGTCCCCAGCGACTATAATTTTGTGAATTATTGAGGAAGTTTCTCACTCAAACGCCGCCCCTGCTTCCACAGGTAGCGGCAGCAGGTAGCAGGTAGGTTCCCGCAACGTAAACTGGGAATAAGTAATTCAATTAGGCACTCCGATTCGATACCCGATACGATTTACGAAGACAGCCCTTCGTTAGCGCGGGAGAAATTTTCCGATATTTTTCCGACGCGAATGGAAAACTCCTTTATTTCAGACGATAAAGTATGAAATATTAGTTACAGTTTATTTCAACTCATTTTACTTAGCTCGCCATAATCTTTAGCTTTTGATCACTTCTATATTTGTCTATCTTAAAATTTCGATGCCTGAAATCAACAGATGTACACATAAAACATATAAACATATTTTGTTTATTCGGCGAAGCGGCAAGACTAGCAAGTTCACCTGACTGTCTATAGCAATATGCGCTAGTTAGGATACCATACACTGCACCATTTTATCCTCATCTCCGCGACACACAAAATTTTGTCTTGTTACTCGTTCACTAGCTACAACGTCATTAAAATAGAGACATAGCAATGTTTGGCGGCAAGAATAGGACCTGCGGTGATGCCTACTTATCCGGCAGAAGGGACCTTATTCTTCTTCTTCGGTATCACTCTTGACAGAGTGGTCGTGGTCATCACTTCAGGTGATGGTCGCAAGCTTAAGTCTCCATTCCTCTCTGATGCCTGCCTTCCTAGTGCATTCCTATATTCGTAACTATGATTAACTATATTAGAGTAGTATTAGTAGTAGAATAGTCGTAGTAGTAGTAGTAGTAGTATATAGAGTAGCTCGCTGGCCTAATGGTTAGAGCGTGCGGCTTTCATTCCGAAGGTCGCGGGTTCAAACCTCGGCATGTACCAATGACTTAATATTTAAGTTATGTACATTTGTGAACTTTAGTTACAACAGCGAGATACAAAAACGGTGAAGGAAAACATCGCGAGGAAACCCGCACACTGATATCATCTTTGTGTGTGTGTGTGGTGGTCCCAATAAAGTGGCAACAGGCTCGCCCCCTGTTACATGGGACCTAATCTGACCACATCTGGCGAAACGTGGGTGGTTTAGTCACCTCTGCCTACCGCTACTGGGAAAAAGGCGTGACAATATGAAATGAATGATGATGATGATTAACTATGCACTGCCGTGTTTATCTAGTCATCTCATAAGCACTAAACGAGAACTAACAGCAGCGAAAACGTGAATTTGATCTATACTAAATGTCTGTCCAGTATTATACATAAAATTGCATAATACTGTCTAGCACCACCATTACTGTCTTCTGACTTAAAGCCAAGTATCTAGTAATCGAGTAATTACTGAAAACGACGCTATATGTCTTATGTCCCCAAACGAACTACTAAGGGACTCGCTGTTAGTATTGTTCATATATCTTAAAAAAAACCTTTTTCTTTTAAATGTTAATAATAAAAAAATATTATCAAGTATAATTATAAATATTCATATCTACCAACGAGCAGTTTCTGCTTGTACGGAATATTTAATTGTGGTTAGTATCCTGGGAGGTCGAAAACAAGAACACTTGAGAACATATGTTACACGAGAAGCCACATAATGCAGCCTAACTTATTGCAGTAACAAAAACTATGCATGAAAATTTAATAACAAAAATAACTTATATTACATAGTATATACTCTAACTGGGGTGACATAACTGATACTATTACAGAGTACAGATTAGATAGAGGCAATTATATGACTAAAAATACTATGCATAGACTTTTCTAAAGCAATTTGCTTTTGATTACTTATATTCGAGAAAGTCACGAAACAAGTTAAAAGCTCCCTTTTATTGAAAAAAGCCAAGTTGGGATCTATAATATATTGAATAAATCCTTTGAAAGGACAGACGGATTGATTATAAATGAATGATTCCCGAATTTAATGTTTTTTTTTTAATTAGTAAGCATATATTACAGGAGGTAGGTCTCTGTTACCTGAGGCTATTTGATTAGGTACCACCGCTCTGTCTATTTCTGCCGCCAAACAATACTGTGTAAACATTACTGTATTACTGTTTGAAGGACGTCGTAGCTAGGGAAATTACTTGGGTAACAAGGCTTAACATCTTATGTCTCAAAGCGATGTGTATAACATGCTAAATAGGGCCACGTTGTTATGGTTAGACCTACTTACTTAACATCAGGGGAACGTCCCGAGCGTCTTGTCGCTTTGTTGAATGTAAAGAAATATATACCTCGAAGTTGGGTAACTTGCAAAGAACAAGTTACCAAGCCTGTAAGGCAATGATATGACTACATCAATCAGAATATTATTTGAAGAAATATTTTGTTTTGATAATATTATATATTATATCTCTATCACACAAGTATTACTGTGAGATTGCAGGGATATACAGATCTATCATGACGAACGTAATGTGGGATCATTCAAACACCCTAAAGCGGCAGAGATATGTTTAATCATATAATTTACTATAAAAATCTAATACTTCACAATGATACATTATTAATAAAACTAATCTTTTTGAGTATAATACAAAAATGGGACACAAAAAAACGTTAAGATTCGTAATAGGACGTCGTTTAATATAACAACGTTCAAGTAGATTACGGACCGCAACAAATTCTCTGTCAAATGAGAATAAGCAATACAAATTTCATTACAGTCGGGTTCACTGTTAAAGCCCTTTATATTTTACCTTAAAAATTTAACAGGAACGCCGTCAGAAGGAAGCCCGGCCTATTAAGGCGGCGTTATATTATTACGGCCTTTGGAAATTCTAGTTGTATTTTAGTATCGCAATAACCGAACGTGTTACGTTATCTGTGTATAGAAATAGTTTTTATAAAACACGAAACTACACTTTACTATAACTACAATACTATGCTATATGTCTCAGGCGACTGATAATAAGATACAACAAGTATATATCATCTAAACAAGAGGCTTCCTACAAGGTGGACTGAAGATTTGCTGAGTCGCGAGAAGCAACTGAATGCGAACAATGCGGGACCGATCGATAGAAAATAATGAAAAATCTCTCAAACTGATTAATTTATTCCCAAATAACTAATATGAGAAAGTCATTTGTATTAACAGCATAATCAATATGAAAAATAATATTTTTTGATTGACGTTTTTAGCTGTAATCATCTTTACTTTGTGCCATATATGAAACACCATGCTCGATATAAACATATGCACTTATGATGGGAAATATGCTGTATTACGTAAAACTATATAACAGACACTGACGATGTGAGTAAAAAATAAAGTCATAATTAAAAAAATCAACAATCAGCGATCGTCGATTGGAAACAATTTGTCGTAACAAGCCAGAAAAATTCTCGTTAGCTTAATTAACGGCAGCATGTACACCGTACGAATAACGTTTCGTGAATAAAGAATGACAAATAGAATATTCCCTTTGATGCTCCATCACAGGATAACGAGGTCGGTTCTCATAGCGCCGGTATGAATACTCTAACTTTTCGGACTGAGCTATTATAGTCGCCATCAATAGGCCGAGCTCCTTGAAGCTTACAAGTAATGTGCCGCCATTAAATCGATTAGCCGAAAAGGATGACAAATGTATCCGTAGATTTCATTTATTAAGTCCTAATACATAAGATGTTCTTATATATAAGATTTACTTATACATAGATGTGTACGAGGTCCCGCATAGCAACTCACGGAATCCAAGTCAACCTCACCAACCTCAAATCCTCAAATATGAACCTCTTCAAACAATGGCTCCTGGTGGTCTGAGATGTTGGCACAGCAGGACCGATCGATGTGGAGATATTTCAAGGAAGCCTATTTCAAGCAGTGGCCAAGCCTATGGGCTGATGATAACTTATACGTAAAGTAATTTTTTTATTGCACTGGTGGTGGTAGGTAGGTACCATAGCAGCGCCTATTATTGTCGCCAGACTAATGTCCAAACATTACTATATTATAGTTCGAAGGGTGCTGTAGCTAGTGTGATTACTGGAGTAAGGGAATTCAACATCCTATCACTCAGGTAACTAGCGCATTTCTAGTGCAGTATATATCATACTAATTACCGCCACGTTATTATGGTCAGGCCACTTACCATCAGGTAAACATCCTGTTCGTATCATCGTTTAATAAAGTTAAATAAAAATCGCTAAGAATATGGAAAATCACTTTTTACGCCAATTACTGATATACCCGCAGAAAATAATATCTTACTAAACAACAGGGATAAAAGTAGTATACCTTTAAAGTATAGCTTTCATTTATAAACTGCTGTGACATTTCTCTATTTTCCGACATTCAGGTTTAAGTAAAAAAAAAATTAAAGGAACTAATCTCATGGTTAACTAACAACAACAATAGAAAAGCATGAAAGTTGAACCAATTATCAATAACTAACACATGGATATACCATGAAAAAAAAGGTAGAGAAGTGTAATTGACAAACCTTGTTGTGGATGTTTAATTAATAGTCATATTTTTTAAAATGAATAGTACTATAATAATATGTTCTAACTTAGTGTTTTTAGCCACTTAAATAGTTCTTAAAACGAATAGATTCTAAACATATACTCGTAATAGTTAAGGAAGACATAAAGCAGGAGATCATTGCGATATGACAAGGTACTTTGTTGCTACAAATATTAATAATTTATAAGAAATTCATGTTACAGAAGAAATTACTTTGTTTCTTCAGTGTCACAAACGAATGTTAATGTATATTTCCATTATATATAACATCCACATAAACCTAAATAAATCTCAACCAGAAGGAGGTTTCAAAGCCTACTCTCGGTACAAAAAGGGTATGTATTTTTTATATAAATCAACATATATTATCCACATATATACAATCTATATATTATACAAAAAATATGGATAACATGGAATATCAATGGCATCAGTTATTATATTAAAAACTACAATATACAGAGAATCAGAAAACCAATACAAAAAGCACATCGATGGTTATACGTAAGTATAATTTTGTATTCATTATTAACTTTTTTTTAACTTAATTCCTACTTATTCACCAACTAATAAATTAACTAATACATAACTCAATGTAATATTTAACAAATAATTTATCTATATTGTAATTTTTTTTTTTGGGTGGTTAACAAAATAGTTACAAAGATTTATTCACAAAGATGTACAGATTCAGAAGTTTATTCATATCTGTAACATAGTTTACCTATTAAGAATCACAGTGTTTAAAGAATATGAAATTATATAGTAATTAAATTTAAATTACCTGTAATCGCCTCTTTTAAGACTAACTTAATTTTCATGAAGCAAACTGTTAACTTATTCCGAAATATATACAACTCACCCTTCGCTGTAATTACTGGAAGTAACACAGGTCTTTAACACACAAACACTTAATTGCAAAACTTCACGTTTTGTTGTCGAAGATTAATTGCTACAAAATACGTCTACGAGTCGTTTCAGTTAAATACACCTATTAATTGCCACGGGTTAGTGCTAGAAGTCTATTTAATTTATTCTAGAATGATTAACATTTATCTACAAGCGTAAAAGTCAAACACACAATCACTTCAGGAAAGAATTACGAAAGACGCTCTTCGGAATTTTTGAATTTCAGGCCACACGTCACCCCCATAGGGCGTAGCGCTCTACACTGCCTGAATTTCACGAACCCCGCCGACGACGACAGACAAGACCGTAGCTTCTATCCCTCTTCCTTTACATGAAACCAATAGAGATAGCAACACTGAAGATATCAAGTGTGAAATTATAAAAAGTTTCAATTTAACATTCTCATGAGATTCTTGTAACCTCTTTTCGTATTATTTATAAAGTTTCTCCCCCATTTAACTGTATGCTAGAAAAGCACTTTAATTGCTCCATGTTTATTAAAAAAGAAACGAAAACTTTACGCAGCTTTGTTTGTCATTTAATGCTTAATACAGCAAGTGTTTATTGGGACGACAGTCGACAGTTTTAGAATTAGAAGCAACGGTAGTTCGGAGCTGAACAGCAGCTGTAATCCATGCCTGACATCTCCACAGTTGATCATATAACACCTAGGTGAGGCGTAAATACGTAAACGTATAGCTAACGCCGTCCGACCCTGATTAAGAAATGAATATGTAAATTTGTTATCACCCCAGAGGATAAAGATGATACGAGATGTACTTAAGTGTAATTGTGTATCCAATTGGTTTCATTCCTTATACCCTTATTTAATCTAGCACATAATTAGTAATATAAATACAAGTACATAGAAGATATTCAAAAGGATTTTTCATATATAATTTATAGTGTATGATCTTGATTTTATAGCTTGATGATATTTTTAAAGTAATCAACATCAGCCGTAGCTTGTGAGTGCTTCTAGCTCAATACCCTATCAGTAAAGACAAAAAATAACTCTTGTTTATATATAAGATAAAGTAAATTAATACTCAGTGGAAATTAAAACTCTTCTATGAGAGAATAGTATATAAATAATCTTTTAACAAGTCTTCTCTTAATGAGTATATATTTAAAGAAACCTTAGTACGAAAGAAGATAATATTCAATGAGTTTACTTTATGTAAAGTTCTCTGTAGGCGTCTTAACTGAAATAGCTTTGACTCTTCAAAATAATTAGCATTTTCAACTTGACTATATATGTATTGCTAAGATAATTTATTAAAATTTCATTGATGAATCCAATATATTGATCAATTCTATACTCGTAATGAAAGACAAAACCCTATAATACTTATTATCTCTTTTTAAAATTTACTGAAGGGCGTAAGGGTTTTCGCACAACAACTCAGGAAATCCAAACTAGTGGACCTTGCTAATCAACAAACGAGGCTCTGACCTTCACCAACCCGAATTAGGCCAGTGTGATGAGTAATAGCTCAATTCCTCCTATATTAATCCTAACTGGTTCATATGGGAATCTTTGGAGGAGGCTCTTATCCAGCAGTGAACGTCTATCGGCTGATGATGTGATGTAAAAATCTACTGTATATATGTCTTTATTCAAAAAACATGAATTTTATATGAAAACTTCATACAAACAGTTTATATTAACAATGTCTATACATTTATATTTACATGTTTTAAGGTATATATTAAGTTATTTCCTACTTGTCCTAAGCACGTCTATCGGCTGATGATGTTGATGTATGACAAACGATTAAGTAATTAAAGCATTGTTTTAATAAAATTAAATAGTATATCTAAACCCATTTTTCCATTAATACGACGTAGCAAATATCTGTTTTTGATGTAAGCAACTGAAACTTCCTGAAACTTTTCACCAAGTCTGCTAAAGTAATCTAAACATTTTCAGCCTTTAGCCTCGTTTGATGGTTGTCAAAACCCTCTTCATTCAAGGACATCTATGTTCATTTGTATTTCAGTGTGAGACTTCAAAGGGGTAGCTAATTAAGTACACGAGCTTCTCGGTTTTAATTTCATAGTACAACGAGCAACTTGACTTCAATCCGATGAAGTCGTTAATAGCAATTTTACGCTGATTTCCGACGCTCGTGGCTTTGAAGGAAGAAACATTTCGGACTCCGAGAAGCACAACTGAAGTACCTTCATTCGTAACAGTACCAATTTGTTTTTTATGATTCACTTTTCCATTTCATTTACGTCAACAGCACTTAATGTACGAGTAGTCTCATCCAAATCGAAAAATGGAAGCGATAACCTTCGCAGAGGTTAACAAACTTTTCATAACTTAGAATATCATAGAAGTATTTTTCTGATACTAATTCTGGAAATATCAACAAATCGGCCTGTTAGTAAGCTATACAACACGCGATAACTTTTATCAAGTTTATCTTTGTTATGAAACCTCTTAAAAGGATTCAAACATACAATAGCAAGTAAAAAAAAATATTTCTATTCAATATTTCGAGTATATATCCAAAAATACACGAACTTAATGCCTTTTCGGGCTTTGCGGTTCGTAATCCGTTAAAATATATCGGAAAGGGAATTACGTCACGGGTCTGAAGTCCGAACTGTTTTTGTGAAACTGTTTTGCTGTATCTTTATTAAACGCTATAAGATGTGTGAACACAAAATTTATTTGCCGATTCGTTTCTTTAAATAACTAATTAATAAAAAATTTTGGACAACAGAGAAACGTCGTAAAGAGAAAATTATTACAAACTACCATACAAACGATTCGGTTACGAATGCTTCGCAAAAAGGAAATGAGCTTATAAGCGGAAATACTTAATACAGCAACGATGACTTGGTCACAAATTCTTTGACCGCAGTCTATTTCTGATGGAGACCAGGTCTGTGCAGATATTATTACCTTTCTTTTATACTAAAGAACGTTGAAACGAGCGAGATATTCACCTGATGGTTAGTATTATGCCACAACAACGTTGCATTAATTAAGATGTATATACTGTACCATTGTGCTCCTCACCTTGAGACATGAGATGTTAAGTCTCGTTACCTCAGTAATTTCTGACTCTACAATACCCTTCGATCTGGAATACAGTAAGATAGGAGCTGCGGTGTTACATACCTCACCCATAGCCTTTGCGCGTATTTCTATATATAATATGTTATACTTTTATTATAATTTATGTGTGCATAAATAAATATAAATACCTAGATAGTCTCCAGCATCAGAAACCTAACTTCGTAATTATTATTTTTTTATATTATCACGCCTTTTTCCCAGTAGGGGTAGGCAGAGGTGAATAAACACTCACTTTTCGCCAGATGTGGTCAGATTAGGAACAGGGGGCGAGCCTGTTGCCACTTTATTGGGGCCACCACACACACAAAGATGATTTCAGTGTGCGGGTTTCCTCACGATGTTTTCCTTCACCGTTTGTATCACGCTGTTGTAACTAAAGTTCACAAATGTACATAACTTAAATATTAAAGTCATCGGTACATGCTGGAATTCGAACCGGCGACCTTTGGAATGAAAGCCGCACGCTTTAACTATTAGGCCAGCGAGCTACTTAAAGCACTAATGAAATATCTGAGATGATAATTAATATACTGTATCTCAAGGGGACCAGCACAATTTGTTGCAGTACATACCATTCTAACTACCACTACATTATGGACAGCCATATCATTTACCAGTTTTATTTCTATAGCTTACATTATTTACTTTACAACATAAAAAACTTTCATGATTAGATTATTTGGTATGAAAATAGCTGCATCAGGAAGTCAGTTATCAGACTTTATTATATATAAAGAAATACTCAAATATCAGTAGGAAAAGAAGATATATATATATGTGTTTCAATACAATGGTACCGGAAGATATGAACCAATATTTTAACTGACTATCGCAATAAATGAATTAGTGACGTAACTGTATTTCTAAGCGACTTTATTTCTTTAAATAAATGTGATATACCTATGTTAGTATATTTATATGTAAAAAATATTGATGTTATAATAACAATTTGGTTGTAACACGTATTATTCACCACTACCAATAAACTAAACCATAGGGCAACGTTAAAATTTCAATCGACAAGTGGAAGTCTATTGTAATTTTTTTTCACTGCTTCTAATAACACCATTCTAATACATTAATGTCAAATTTCCTTTTAAAAACTCCTGCACTTAGATTCATTAAACACTTAACAGTTTCTATGTTAAGCTCTGATATACCTTGATGCTTTTTAACAATACCAACAAAAAATATGTGTTGTACATTGAAAACTACTATCATTTCACCTAAGAAAATTTACAAAGTATAGTTTAAAAGTTAAAAAAATCATGTAGAACTAAAGTTAGTATGAATCTAAAACTTAACAAAACCTATTACTTATTTAGATTAGATTCTAAAGTTTGTATGTGCAATGATTATTAGTATTTCTGCCAATATACAGTAGTGTACACTACCGTGTACCGATTTGAAGGGCGCTGTAGCTAATGAAATTAATGGGATGAGACTCACTATCTTGTCTCAGGCGACGAGCGCAGTGTTATCCAGTATATACCATCTTAACTCATCACTTACCATCAAGTGAACGTCTCGCGCGTCTGTCGCTTGATTGAATAAAAAAAAAGGATTAGATATACAAATGTATTAAAGTATATATTACAACTTGTTCTCAACCCGTTTTGCTTGCCGTAACACCCCCGCAACTTCCTTTGGGGATGGAATTTTGATAAATCCGTTCTTACCTGTCCTATAATCGGTAAAAGAAATATTCTTACTAAATTTCAAGTCTCTAGAGTGTAGACCAGTACAGTTTCAGAGATATCCTAATGACATAGGTAGATATCTAGGTGGACATAATTTCTTATATATATATATATATATATATATATTAGGTTGGGGAAAAAGAAATCCATTATTTTTTCGGTAGATGGCTGTAGTGATAAATTTCTCGTAAAGTATCGATCCAACAGTTTCAGATTTATGCTCGTTGGAAAGGTGACATTTCGCAGTAAAAAAATTCTTGCTGTTTTTTGTTTGGTGCATTCAATTATGAGTTACAGGGTGTTAAAAATGGAAGTGAACAAAGAGAAAATTCGGTACATTTTACAGTTTTTCTTTGACAAAGGCGAAAATGCAAGCCAGGCGGCTAAAATTGTGAATGGTGTTTATGGACCCGATACTGTAACAGCCAATTATGTGCAATTTTAGTTTCGTAGATTCCATTCAGGATTTTTTGATGTTAAAGATGCACCTCGCTCAGGTAGGCCGGTCGTCGAAAATGTCGATAAAATTGGAGAAATGATCGAAGTTGACCAGCATGTTAGCAGTCGTAACATCGCCCAGGAGCTAAAAATGGACCACAAAACAGTTATAAACCATTTACACAAAGCTGGATTCAAAAAGAAGCTCGATGTTTGGGTGCCACACCAATTAACAGAAAAAAACATGATGGATCGAATTTCCATCTGCGAAGTCCATATGGCCATCCACTAAATTCTGATCTCTAATATCAACAACTGGACCGTTTGAAGATAGCAATTGACCAGAAACGGCCAGAATTGGCCAACAGGAGAGGTGTCGTATTCCACCAGGACAACGCTAGGCCACACACGTCTACAGTGACTCGCCAGAAACTTCGGGAGCTTGGTTGGGAAGTTTTAATGCATCCGCCATACAGTCCGGACTTGGCACCAAACGATTACCATCTTTTTCTTGCATTACAAAATTTCTTTAGTGATAAAAAATTGGCATCTAGGGAAGATTGTGAAAATCGGCTACTAGAGTTTTTTGCAAATAGAGACCAGGACTTCTATGAGAGAGGCATTATGAAGTTACCTTTAAAATGGAAACAAATCATAGAACAACACGGTGCATATTTGACCCAAATCGGACAATCCGAAGCACGTTAAATAAAGTCCTGAAGTTCATATAAAAATAATGGATTTCTTTTTCCCCAACCTATTATAATGTTTGATTGAGGCGTTAGACGGTTTGTCAAAAAATCAATAACAAATCTTAATATACAGTAGAATTATCCAGAAATCGTTGATTCTTTATATGATGTTGTGAATAATATAATACGACAACATAGTTTACGGTAGTTCGGTTCGTGTTACAAATTATACTATGTTGTAGCCTTAACACCGAGGCATATACTGGCCGAGACTATTTTTATCGTAGCGGCAATAAACAATTTATGTTCAGTCGTTACGATGGCGGTAAAGAGTCTGAAGTCTCCATATAACATTAGATTATCATCACTTGAATGATTTTGTTTGCAAATCTACGAAACTGCGGACAAGTGCAGTACTTTGAAAGTTTTAAATTCCGGACTAACGAGGCTTAACGGCTCAACGCGACGAACTCTGCGTTGCATCGTGTAAACATCTTAATCGACGCTTCAATTTTATATATATATCATCACAATCAAGTGAACATAATATCGTCTCTTCTCCTTTTTTTAGATATTCTTGCATTTGTGTTCAAATGGAATGTTTTCTTCTTCATGACTGGTAAGAGAATTGAGTTATGCTAATTTTTGACAGAGTGGACAGAGACAAAGTGGACAGAATCACTGGTCTCTGTCTACTTTGCCAAGAGCGTCGAGTATCCAACTTCTACTTTCTGTGATGCATATATTATAAGTTGGTCTGTACGGTCATGTCTGCACGGAGCTAAGAACTGTAATGAACTGATTTGTCGCAAAGGGGAAACCGGTCATGAATCCATATCGAAGAAATATTATCTCAGCAGGTCAAGGAGTAAAGAAAACAAAACAGACTTGAATTGAATCAATGCCTACAGGTATCACATTCCAAACATAAACTATCTTCTACTGCGATCGGAAACACTGGCCCTACAACACCAGCGCGTAGAAGCAGCGCGCGCGGCCTGAACAGAATAATCTTAAAAATACACATATTAATAAAAAAATACACAAGTAAAATACAATCCTAAAGTATTCATAATCATCCCATTCCCACCACTCTGACCCAACACGGGTTTTGGTAGGAACCAGAGTCTCGTTTGTTGACTTGGACCACGTGAGTTGTTATGCAGTAACCCTTACACCCCAATAAAGTATTCGCTAAATGATTTTGCTTAGATTGGATTGGTACTAAATATTTAAAATCTATAGATTCTCAGTAACATCTATGACATCAGGATATCTCTCGCCTTGTTCCTTCCATGATAACAATGGTACTTTAAAACACCCCAAAATTAAAGTAAGAAAATAAAAAAAAACGATCTCTGTTATATTCACGTAAATACAAGTAATCATTACAAGGTTAAAATATCAAAAAATATTTTATACAGTGCTTAATAACTTAAAATGATTAATCCACAATTATATTTTAGTTATCCTTTCTTTATATTTGAGCGGAGCGTCCAGTATTTTCTCGAACTGGATCTCGAGAGTATTTCAAGAACAGAAAAGGACACTCGTGCGGTCCACGAGAGCTCATTCTCTTCGAGTCGCTTCCTACTCATAACGCAATTAATGCTACCGTACTAAAAGGGTAATAAGTTGACCGGCTATAAACCGCGTACGTGTTTTTATATGTACACAAAGATATATATTTTATATCGCAATTATTTCACTTATATATCGTCATTAGAAAAGATAACTTCTCCATATAGAAAACAGGGAAAGAGATCTGTAGAAATTGGTACAATAACATCAGATATAGAAGCGCAAGGAGAGACCACTTGGTTATCTTAATACGAATATCCTGGTACTAAGTTTTATCACCGCAGACGTCATCACCACTTAACACCAGATGAAATCGAGAGTAAGAATTAAGCTTTTTGGTTCTAAATAAAGCGCTCGGCAACTAGGAATGTTCACAATCATCATTCCAGCATTTCACTATCCACTATACTGAACATGGGCCAAACGAATTGATTTCTAACACGATTGACACGATCACCAGCATCCAGGGACTCCTTACGATCTTCATCGTAGCTTCAAGGATGAAACAAATTAAGAAACATACTTGAAGAAAGAGATAATCAGAATTTTTTAATAGTCAAGAGTTTATCTTTTAAGTTGTATTAAAAGATCTTTGGTTTGACAAAAGTAACATACTTTACATAATAATATAAAAATTACATTATTTAACTATATTGTAAATAAAAGAGTTTGCAATTTATATAATGGAGAGTGTTAATTGCGTTAACAATTAAGGACCTAAGATTAAACGGTCGTTTCCGGTTTCCGAACTCATTCAATTATTTGAAACACAACAGGTTCATCAGGTTTTGTTAACAATAAAGTATTCTAGTTTAACACCACCCTTACTGGTGGTAGGTCTCTGTTTCTGGAGACCGTCTGGGTAGGTACTAATTCTACTGCCAAACAGTAATATAGTTACTGGAGCAGCGCGACTAAACATATTACGTCTCAGGCGTTGAACGCAATGTGGCCTGGTGTAACTAGTGTCACTTTACTATGTACAAGCGTATCACTTAACGTCAAGTGAACATCCCGCTTATCTCGTCGCTTTGTAGAATAAAAAAAACTAAACGATAATCGCACGAAACAGCTGGTTGTGGGAAAAGCGATGCTGTTCAGTTTAGAATTCTTTGGAGCAAGTCTACGTTCATATTGAGAAAATATTCACATTCTAACTAGCGCTACGTTATTATAGGCAAGAGTATCACTTACGTTCAAGTGAACTTCTGGCTCGTCTCTTCGCTTAATTATATAAAAACAGCGTTTACTTAGAAAAATATTATATTTATTGGAAATAAAATATCAGTCCATAAAACTAAAATAACTCTCTCCCTACAACATTCCTCCTGCTACATCTTGAAATTGTGAAGGATTTTAAGAAAATTTGATGAATTTTAAGAACGGCGACTTTCTTTTATAATACTTCGTAATAAACTATATACATGTTTATAATATTTTCTAATAAATACAAGGACTTATTTCAACTTATTTACAGCGATGTTTCTTTCTCCCATTTAATATTCTTAGCTGTTAAGTAATTCACTCACGGTTCGTGTGATATCGCTTAAAGCAGAAAAACTCGAGGCACAAATAAATTTTTACAAAGCATTTGAATTTTCTTTTATCAGGGTCACTGGCGGTAGGTCTCTGCAGCCAGAGACCGTCTAGGTACTACTGCATCTCCTATTGCATCTGCCAAACAGCAGTGTGCAAGCATTACTGCGTTACAGTTTGAAAGTAGCTAGTGAAATTACTGGAGTAATGAGACTTAAGATCCTATATCTCAAGGTGACGACGCATTTACCATACCAACTAGCATCAACATCATCAGCTAATAGACGTCCACTGCTGGACATAGGTCTCTCCCAAAGATTTCCACAACGATCGAGGAAGGATTCATATGGAAGAGATTTGAGCGATTTCCCACCACGCTGGTGGGATTCTAACTAGTGTCATTTTATGGGTAGATTAATCCCTTACCATCACGTGACCAGCTTGTTTCGTCGCTTCCTTAAAAAAATCCATCTGTTAACTATTAAAAATCAATAATTTTGTTTCCTTACTGGTCTACAGGATCTTTCTATACTATGAAGAAAGTCTCTAAGGATATAGACGTTATATTAATATCTTATTATGATCATATTTTTCAAAGTAATACCTGGTGGTTGTCCAATACCATCGCAGCGATTATTTCTGCCGCTAAACCGTAATGTGTAAACATTACTGTGTTCCGGTTTGAAGGGAGTTGTAGCTAATGAGTTACTAGGTAACGTGATTTGACATCTTATGTCTCAAGCCGACGTGCGCAATGTGGTGCAGTATATACCATCCTTACTAGCGCGACTGCGTTATGGGGGAATCACTTAGCATCAGGTGAACAGCCCGCTCGTTTCGTGGCCTCATTGTATTAAATAAAAACTTCACTTTTGAATTGATCATCACTTGAAGACTACAGCTGAGAACGGCACTGGTCCAATAAATTAATCCGCTTCACTTTGGGCATTGTGTTTCTAACTCTTGATGCTTTTGATTGAATTTTTGTTTAAAGGTCGCAATAAATCGTAAACTGTCGTAATTATAAAATAAAGAAAACTGCACAGATATTGTTATTATTTATATTTGTTTTTTTTTTTTATATAAATACTATGGATGGTATGTAAAGGTGAGAAAACATTGTGGTGAGAGCACATAAATGTACGGGGTCGTAAGGATTTCTTAAGGCTTTATATGTTCTACATTGTTTTTAATGCCACGCCGTTTTACGATGAAGTGTTAACGTTGTTAGTAAGTGTTGAAGAGATAAAGATACGGTTGTGGAGCAAGATTTTAGTAGATACATACACTATAGTACTATACATAGCACTGTATATATATAATAAAAATTATCTATTCTCTGCGAATAATCTAAACATAACAACGTCAAAATTCTTCTGAAGAAAACGGAGTAGGATTCATATATATTTATTTATTTATATATAACGTCAATTATTAAGCAAAATTTCACTAGCCTCAATACCTCTAAAACCGGAACTTACAATAACATTTAAATTTGTTATAGTCATAAGAGATTGTCGAGGAGAATCGAACAATATAAGATAAGAATCACTAAGTTAACCCAGTGTCCATTAGTACATGGGAAGTTAGAGCTTAATTTCTGGTTCAATAAGAAACACCGTTAGTAGGTGAGATTGAATTTTCCCACTATGCTCCACCTTATTTTATACTTATGTAATAATATCCTGTAGAGCAAAAAAATTCATGTCTTTTTTCTGGCAATTGTTTGCTGTTGAGAAATATAGTCTAAAATAATAATTATGAAGAACTGAATGTATTTCGAAAACGTTTTGTTATTTTAATTCCTTCAGAGCGAACACGCTTTAACAATTTCTTCCTTTATTTCACTTAATATCATATGAAATTTAACTAAACGTTTGACGCTAAAAAAAACCCTTGTAGGTATAAATGGAAACAAGTCATATTACCATATATCTTTTCAGCATTTTTTTTTATTTTGTTCGAAAATTCAAATCGTTCATGTAGAAAATTAACCACGAAGTCTCACCGCAACTATTTGAAACAAACGTTTTCATTTGTGGCTAGTTATAGGGAAATAATATAAAACAATTATGTCCAAATTATTGCAATTGGGTGGGGTGTAAGTGATCCCGCACACCTACTCACGGGACCCTTTTTTTTTTTTTTGATATCGGTGGTGGAAATGCTGTTACCGCATACCCAGCGTCCTTTTCAGGGGGGGGCCGCCGGGTTATGTGGGGCTCGGGGCCACTGAGATGTGCGTGACCCCCATACCCACTAAAACCACCACCGCTTGTCCCGCAATACGCATACTGGAGACGCCCGGGTTTCAGCCAAGCAACTCTCCGGGCGCAAATAAAGGGGGACGGCGCGTACGCAGTCCCCACTAACAAAAATTACGCGTCCGAGTTATCCGCATTAGGGATAATCGCAGGGGTCAACCCAACCGCAGTGCAATGGAGTGGCCTCACCCTGGGAGAACCGCCTTCTTGATCTCGGTGTCCCCTACGCCAGGTAAGTATCTACTCACGGGACCCAAGCCAATATCACCAGCTCAAATTAACCCTTACAAACGACGGCACCTTGAGCCCGGTGGTACCGGAGAAAAAGGTGCTTGTGGTGTAGATCGTGGGAAGACGCTGGATGCGTACAATCAATTTGGAGATATTTGGGGGAGGCCTATGTCCAGCAATGGACGTCTATCGACTAATACTATTAGTTGTTTTTGTATAACAGGTTTAAAAAAAAAACGGTCTACAGAAAAACGAAACTGTTACCTCAAAGGTTGACAACACAGTTGCAACTATTAAACATCTACCGTCTGTTGATGTCAATTTTACTAAACTAATGTGAACCTTTTGCTTTTTACCAATAAATAATAAGATAAAACTATGAACGCGACATCAGTATTCCTTATCCATACGTCCAAAATTTCAAAATCCATATGAGTATTATCAGAAATAAAACCGTTGAATCAAAATAAAGGACTATGGAATATTAATAACCGATCAGTACATTGAGTAATGTTAAAGGTACAGCAGTCACTAAGATCGTCTTACCAAAATAATAAGAAATCAAACAGAAGATGATAAGATATATAAAAGTCAATTAAATATGACATATTTACATTAAATCTCCTACTGATTTATAAATTGGATCTTATAAACCAGAATGCCATACTGCTCTAGTTTTACAAATATTCCTTATTTCCATTTTAACCAGGCTTGTGAGATTACTTAGCATTTTATTTCTTATTTGTGCAAAGCCAGTAAATGTTCATGTCACCGGCGTCCACGGATTTACGTGTGGAGGGTACTTGTATGCAAATTTAATTTTGCGATCCGGCGAGCGGTCTGTCATGCTGTTATGACGAGAGTCGGAGACACTTTGATAATAAATATACTTCTGTCTCCAGTTTTGTATTAGCTTTACCAAACCGGCACTTGACCAGCTTGGTGGATGACCGACCTTTACTCTATTTTCATTATTGAAGGTCTGAAGCCCGGCAACGGAACTAAAACAGTAATTATTATTATTTAGTATGAACATTTATAGTAAAGATTTAGTTTTTACTCTCAAAGCTGAAAACTTATATTCCGGTACTAACTGGTGTCAAGTTTATAAGAAGTAAAGGCGTCTTTCCGAACCAGATTTGCTAGGACGCTATATCTCGATTGCAAGTATCCAATATCAGTATAAATTAATGTTCGATCTCTTTATTTTTGCTATCTATATCTAAGTCGAATTTTTAAACTCGAAACTATAATATTTATACATTTCTATAATACTAAGAGGCAGAGAAAGACATTCTCTTGCAAGAGAACCAATGACAATATGAATACTAACTAACCCTAACATATCGTTCGTTTCGAATTAGAGAATAATAAGATCAACATTTAAAGGTGTGTTAGACTTCGCTTTACATAGTATATTTACTATAAATCAACTCTGATAGTACCAATAAATCTAAATTTAGACAACGGTTACTAGTTAGTACATATTTGTGAAAGTTGCTCGAGTCAGTTTCGGAGGTATTTAGAGAATATTTGTAGTACTCTTGTAGGTAACCTGTATAGTATTAAGATCTTACGGACTTACTTCTTTGGCGTAGCGAAAAATTATTAAAAATCACACTTAAAGCATTTTGTGCTCATGTCCTGGAGATTCTGAAAACGTATTTTTAATTATATATATATATATATATATATATATATATATTTGTGTGTGTATATAAACTAGTCTGGTCATAAATTCTAGTATCTAAAAACTGTTCTTTTTTTCAACTTTTTTATTATTTTATATTTGATACATGTATATTATAAACACTTCTTTCGATTATGCGCCATTTCACATATTTTACCTTGGAAACGGTGCATAAATCCATAGATTCATGGCCAAACAGATTAAAGGCCTGTATAAAATCCAAAGGTGGCCATTTCGAATAAACAATTGTTTTTCTTTTTTGCTGAGACTAAATATGTAGGTACAAAATTTAATAATATTGCATTACTTCATTAAAAAAAATGCATTTTGATTTGTAACAGAACTTATGGCCGGATTAGGTATAGATAGCATCCAATGATTCATCACGAGATCCTCGAAAATATTAGACGTAGACTCAATCTTTGGTGGCGATATTGCTTTTGCCATTAAGAGGTCAACTAAGAATGGATTTTATAAATTTCCTTCCCTAAAGGAAGCTGTATGGTGTTAATAATTGCCGCCGGGCGGGGATCCTTCTAATTTCAAGCCTAATTCTAAATTACTAACAACAAAGCAGGCAGGAAACAGTTAGTTTAATTTATATTCGATAAAAGCTCTCAAAATAGGGAAGAAGTTTTTTCATATTTTTTTCTAGTGAAGCATCGCTAAGCTTTTGACGGCAAAGACAATCACGCATACATTTCAAGGAAGCTTTATCCATCTTTATACTAAAAATAATAACGATTATGAAACAATTGTAAGGATCTATGTAGATGATTTCTTTGTGTTCTCAAACAATGTTTCGGAAGCTGAAAACCTGAAAAATGGTTTGGCCTTAAATTTTAAACTCAAAGACTTAGGAACAGTTGAACAGTGTTTTTTTTACAACTTCCCTCGGGCCTTTTGGGTTCGGCCTTCGTCCCTTTATTATTTATTGACAATATTCAGTTTTCCTTCTTTATTCTCTCCTACCATTCTGTTCTTCTTTTTCACCATTCTTATCTTCCATTGTTTTTATTATTCTCGTACATTCTCCATTCCTTTTCCTTCTTAAATACTTCCCTTAAATGAATTGGACACACGCTCTTTTTATTTATTTTCACTCTTAATTCTAATTTTACATTTCTTTCGTCTTTATTCTTGTCTTTTTCAATATTTCTTATAACTACACATTTTTGGTTTATGGCTTTGGTTATTTTCTCTTTTCTTACTTCTATTAAAAATACATTTTTTTTCTATATTATTATAAACTTTTAACTATTTCTTACAAAATTTTCTTTTGTTACGTAACTATATCTTATTTGTTTGATTTTCTTTTAAAGTTTCACTTATAATTTGCTTACAATATTCTAGAAATAAGTGACGACTGCGGTCTTCGCTCATCAAGGAAACAACTTTTCTACCATCTACTTCCCCCCCACCCCAAAAAAAAAAAAAACGATCTCTAGATCCACCCGCTGTGCCCAGTATAAACAGAACAAGCAGCGATTAAGTGCCACACGATTTGGTACATGCCCGGATCACAGGTGCACGAGGGACTCTCCTTGAGTTTGAACCTATAAAGGTACTCGGGGAATCCCCCGTGCCCCGTGAGCATTTGGATCACAAGTATGGCTGTAGCTGATTCTTCCAAATTCTTTTGTAAACTGACTTGACGTACGGGAGAAACATCCGCATGGTGTCTACTGGAAAAGTCTATTACCAGGAAAAACTTTACTGTAAGGAAAAGTCTACAGCGAGAAAAAGTTTACTGCAAAGAAAAGTTTACTGCAAGAAAAAGTTTACTGCTTGGAAAAGTTGACTGATTGGAAAAGTTTACTGTTCGGAAAAGTTTACTGCAAGGAAAAGCTTACTGCGAGGAAAAGATTACTGCAAGGAATACTTTACTGCTCGGAAAAGATTACTGCTAGGAAAAGTTACTGCGAGAAAAAGTTTATATTAAAAAAATTTTACTGTGGGGAAAAGTTTTTTGCGAGGAAATGTTTACTGTGAGGAAAAGTTTACTGTGAGAAAAAGTTTACTGCTCGGAAAAGTTTACTGATAGGAAAAATTTACTACTAGGCAAAGTTTACTATGAGGAAAAGTTTACTGTTAGGAAAATTTTACTGCGAGGAAAAGTATACTGTTAGGAAAAGTTCACTGCGAGGAAGTCTACTGCAAGGAAAAGCTTACTGCTAAGAAAAGTTTACTGCTCAGAAAAGCTTACTGCTAAGAAAAGTTTACTGCTCGGAAAATTTTACTGCTCGGAAAATTTTACTGCTCGGAAAAGTTTACTGCGAGGAAAAGCTTACTGTTGACAAAAGTTAACTGCTCGAAAACTTTACTGCTCGGTAAAGTTTACTGATAGGAA
Source organism: Troides oblongomaculatus (assembly GCA_029032895.1). NCBI lineage: Eukaryota > Metazoa > Arthropoda > Insecta > Lepidoptera > Papilionidae > Troides > Troides oblongomaculatus. The sequence continues at coordinate 2,040,015 of JARDWC010000439.1, read as the reverse complement.
AAGTTTACTGCTGGGCAAGGTTGACTGTAAGGAAAAGTTTACTGTGAGAAAAAGTTTACTGCTCGGAAAAGTTTACTGATAGGAAAAATTTACTACTAGGCAAAGTTTACTGTGAGGAAAAGTTTACTGTTAGGAAAATTTTACTGCGAGGAAAAGTATACTGTTAGGAAAAGTTCACTGCGAGGAAGTCTACTGCAAGGAAAAGCTTACTGCTAAGAAAAGTTTACTGCTCAGAAAAGCTTACTGCTAAGAAAAGTTTACTGCTCGGAAAAGTTTATTGCTCGGAAAATTTTACTGCTCGGAAAAGTTTACTGCGTGGAAATGTTTACTGTGAGGAAAAGTTAAATGCGAGGAAAAGGTTACTGCGAGGAAAAGCTTACTGTTGACAAAAGTTAACTGCTCGAAAACTTTACTGCTCGGTAAAGTTTACTGATAGGAAAAGTTTACTGCTGGGCAAAGTTGACTGTAAGGAAAAATTTACTGCGAGGAAAAGTTTACTGCGAGGAAGTTTACTGAGGAAAAGTTTACTGCAAGGAAAAGTTTACTGCGAAGAATAGTCACAAACAACAAAAGGGTCAAATTTCAAGGGCCGGCGCGGCGTCTACTTTTACGAGTCTCTACAGCTTAGATATTTCAAGGTACTTCGTTTTATTAAGTGTGTATTTTTTTTCCAAAATTTTAGAAACCACGTACTTTCTATTTCCTCTTCGGATAGGTATTGCAGGCTTACTTGACTTATTTGATTGAAGACTTATTTATGTGTTTTATACGTATTATTTATAAATAAAATTTTGTTTTTAGATTATATAAGTGTAAGTGAGACGCTTAATTTTTACTATCACCGCTTTCAAAGAACCTAATTTAAATGTTTTATTCTATAATTGGTAATAATTAATTTACTTTAATAAAAGAATGATTAAACAATAATTATTACATTAAAGCTTGTGTAGAAATAAGTAAGAAATAAAATCATCGAATTTTTTGGAAAATATTTTAATAATTCCAGAACCATTGTTTTTGATGGAGTATTCCGTACATAGATAGATATACTTTAGCTCCTCCAGATCTTTTACACCTATTACCTTTCACTCTGTATATATATAAATACAAAAGATTATTTTCACATCATGTGTAGAAATGATATAAATTTAATAATAAAGCAAAGGTAAAAAGTTTGGACATTGTTTTTCTTATAGTCCTGTCAACAATTGATCCTATTTTAGTTTAATATAATATTTTCTACGCTTATTTTGGTTACTCAACTCATTAATCTTTACGAAACACACGACTTTATTATATGTAACTGCAATAATTTTTATACCTGCCATTTTAAACCTTCTCGAAATAATAAATACAAAGAGACGGTACATCTGCCGAGGTCAACTTGTCAGTAATAAAGAAAAATTTATTTCCCTGATATATCGTAGATGGCACAATAAATTTTACTTGATATCTAAGTATATGATGCAGTAAGTAACGTACTTGTTATCGAGCCCACATATTATCTGCGCTGTATACGTTAAGTCGAAGTGGTTCTCAAGTCAAAAGCCTTCGCAAGTATACTCGAGATTCCTCTGGGCGGGCTGGACGCACAAGCACATAACTTTGCACTTAATTGATGGCCTTTGCACAGGTTTTAGCACAAAACACGGTTAGCTACTATTTACCTTATATCAAATTGAATAGGTACACTGCTAACATAAAAAAACATCTAGCTGTATAAGGTTTTTGAATTATAATTGAGAACACTCTTAAAAGAGGCTTTTAAACAAAAAAAAAACAATACGAAATCTACACAAATAAGTAGTTAAAACCTTTGTTGTCTGCATAATTTACTTAGAGTAAGTAACACGTCATAAACAATAACCACGGACAACAGCAACATAAGGAGTCGCAACTTGTTGGCCAATTAATCAAACGCAGAAACAATATTTTGAATTGTGCTTATCAGAGAAAATCAAAGATTTTTTTTATTGCTAATTAAATAAGAGAAACAGTAGTCCCAACTAATAGCAAGTTAATAGCCTAATCATTCCTTATCTTTAATGTACATAAGAGACAACATAGTTATCCGATATCAATGTCAATATTGAAAAATTTCCATTGCCATTAGATCCTAGAACAGTCATTACAGGATGTCATGAACGCATACACGTGAGATATCCGTTTATAAGTACTTTTTGAAGGTTGTATAATCCACGGTGTATTTATATCAATTTTTGCAATTCAGATCAAATCTGCGGACTGAACGGAATGAATTAAACCGGAAAACAGATTGCGGCTTAAACTACGTTCACTCATAAATACATTAAAGAAAGATTCATGGCTTAAGAGGGTCGTTAGAAACGGATGCCCTCCGCCCGAACGAAGGGATGCATACTCAAAGCGGCGATTACCGGCAGTATAAAGTCTTAATAAATTCGAAAAGCTCTGAAATATACCAGATCCCATATGCCGTTGGACTAAATGATATCCCAAATGGAATTATTAATTATACCTTTTCCTTACAAATTTAATTACTCTTAAATTAATCCTATACGCATAAAAACATGAAACGTGTACACGTATGCATTTAATCTAAAACGATAGCAAATGTAATAATTATAGTTAGTAATAGTATTTTTTTATACAATGAAGGGATGTGACAAGCGGGAAGTTCACCTGATGGTAAGTGATACGGCCGCCCATGTCAACGTGGCGGTGACGCTAGTTAAAATGGTATCGAATTCCCCATATTGCGCTCTTCGTCTTAAGACAAAGGGAAGTCAGGGTTATGTGAGATTCTTACTCACTAAAACCTTGGAGGTCTGCATCAGTGCATTCCGAGAATCACCGGGACCTCTTATAGAACGCACCGGTTCCCCTCTACACTTTATGTTAACACGTCTCAGGAGTTACCTAAAGCTCCTGGTCACCATCGCTTAGCCATACGCTGTCCCATGCATGTCCGATAGTTGAGCGATAAGAGCCCTCACCTTCAAGGCCGGCGAAACTCCTAGATCCTTTTAGTTACCATCTTCGATGGTTAGAGCTTACCTTAGTCCTATTCCAACTAGCCCGAGACTACAGGGCTAAACGGAGATCTACCGATTGTACACTGTTGTAATTAAATACTACATCAAAGGCAAAACTTATAATTTTCACTTAATTAAAATATCAATACCTCTCCATTCGACTCTATTTACGCCTGCGGTTTTCTTATTATAACTACTGCCTCTGAAGTACAGTTCTGCAGAAAATATTAGCACACAGGTACAAGCGCCAGTAATGAAATAATTTAATAATTTAAGCAGTTTCAGCGTTGCTTTGAAAATTCCCTTACCAACAGAGCATAATAGGGTACCTTGAAATTTTATTTATACTTTATAAGTTCATAATAATTATTTTCAAAAGACTGCATTCGAACACTTGGATACGTATGGATATTTACGTCGCCGTAGATCAGAGTTAATGCGACGTAAGCACGCATTTACATAGATATCATTGAAATATATTATAACGGGATATGGCTTTATTGATACGTAACAATACGTATGACGTCACACCGACAACTGTGCTGTGTCTTCACGCAGTTCAGCTGAATAACTGCGCGAAGAGATAAATAACAATACTTTAACAGACTACGGAATAGCAGTGACTCCTTTAACTCGCTTTGTGTAAAAACTATAATCAAAAGCTTTTGTTTCGTCTAACTGCGCGCTTTCCCGGAACAAAAACCTCACGAACATTTCATAAAAGCATTTTTCAAAACGGCGCCAGGCAAAACTTTTAGATGAGGTAGCGTGTTTGTCACATTTCACATGAACGAAACCCTTGACGCGAATTCTATAAGGTTTTCATTTTTTATATTATTCTCATAACGATTGATACCAATAATATTTTTCACAGTATAGTCGAGTTGATGTGTAATAGACATACAAAACAAACTAATTTTAAAAGCTGAAAGAATGTTATTACCTGATACAAAGTAATTTTTCTTTTCCTCTGGATAGGTAGATAACATCTTTATATGATCAACTGTATATTGTTGTTGTACTTTTGAAGAAACTTTTTAGGCTTTTAGGCTTTTTTGTGACTTTTAAATACTAATAATTAAGAATGACTAGACATGTCCTAGTGTATATACGCTGCTTTTCTATTGAATATCATTACCTATTGTCAGTCTTAAAAATATTAATGTAATATTAATGAAATAACATCATTTATTTCAATAAAAAACAATTTTATTTTTTGTCTCTTTTATTGGATTCGTAATAACTAGATTGATTTTAACAGGACATTCAAACGCAGAAAGGTAAAGATGTAAGAAAAAACAAGCTACTAATAGTCAAAAAATTCAGGTTTACAATAAAAAAATAACTAGCATTACTGTACTCGAACATTAATATGTAATATGTTGAAGTTAAGATGAATATCAAATTTATTTGGTGTGGAATGGTGAGGCTGTCATGTTCCACTTTCTGAAGCAGGGGCCTCATACCAGCACAAAATCCCTAACATGTGTCAGTTGTATGATTTCTGTAAACATCAATTTATAAAAGAAAGCAAATCACATTTTCAATTTAAGAAATTATATTTAAAATGAAGTACATAAAACTTACAAATAAAACATTTTCCATTATGTACACAACACCAATGTCAGCATCATAGTAAAGTGTCTTCTTTTTTAAGACATTGATTGCCGATGAAAATTATTTTATTCGTTGATGCCAAGAACTTTGTCTTAGCTATAACAAATAATAAACTATTTTGCCTTAATTTGATGTATCACTGGTTTTCTATTATATTGACACATGGTTAATAATTGTAATACATTATTGACATCGACATGAATTTTTTCTTCATTGATTTAAAATTCTTCAATTCTTCAACTCAGTAAAGACAATATCAAAAGTCATGATGTTTTTAAATAAAATCAAAAATTAAAAAAAAGGATATTCATACCCAACATCAAAATTGGATATGATGAATAACAAAACAATTTTTTTTATTGAGCAGGTAAAAAAAATTACATTTTTGTACATTTTGCATTACAAAAACAATACTTTCCCACATGAAAAGAGTGACATATATAGCTTTTAATCGCTTTTCATCATGTTAGTAGTTACTATTGTTAAAGATTATAAAGGGAAACCTTAACACTGAACTCGCCTGAGAACTAACCTGAGATACAAAATTACTTAATCACTATATAACTTTACAGAAAAATTTCTGTCATACACTTCTAGCAGAGATGATTCAAGGTCTTATGAGGGTTATTAATTTAACTCTTATCTTTCAGTTGTTTATTATTTAATATTTATTGTAATCAGAACATACAAATAAAAGAATTAAATTGCAATATATCTAACCGGCAAATCTAGACTCATGTTCCTATAAAACAAACCATTCATACCAGTTCTTGGATCATAATATCTCCTCAAGACTTCTCTTACTTCTGCAACAGTTATAGCAGGAACACCTTCATACCCAGACTTTATATATACAGCATTGTTTAAGCTTACAGGATTACAAAAATGACCACCATCAAACTTACTAAATGGATCTCCATTTTTCTTTTTTGCATCTTGTCTAACTAAAAACACAGCATCCACAATTTCAGCGACTGTTTCATAGGCTAAAAAACATAATACTTCCAATGCTGAAAGTGTTAGTTTGAGTTCTTTTGTTGGATTCAGCCATTTCTCTAATTTCAAAAACCCCTTACTTAATCCATAACCGGATCTAAATGAACTACATCTGGCTTTATGGTAAGCTTCATATTTTTCAAAAGACATTGATTCTGTTATTTTAGCTGCTCTTACTTTTCTCAAATAATCAATAGTATCGAATTTAATTTGACTAACCTCATCATATTCATCGAATTCTTTTATAAACTCTATGTGATTTCTTCGTTTTTTAATGGATGGATCTTTTTCATCGTCAAGCATAATGCCTGGGATTACAGGCTCTGATGTTGTTACTTGACGACTTTTTTCTATTTGGTCTAATTTTTTATGATAGTCATATAAGCGCTTCAATTTCAGTTTGTTTTTACGCATCAAGAATATAATATCATAATTCGATATAGCTTTGCCTCCTCGCTCGTTTGAATGATTTAAGGCTTCTTGAATCATTGAACGAAGTTGTTGCAGAACGACGCTTTCCACTAATACTACAGTAGCAGCGTTGGGATTGGGGTTGTCGCCTAAGCCATGCATCATATTTGATATCTCCTTCTGAAAGTTTGCGACTTCACCAGTAGCGTCTATCGTGAAGTATGACACCATAATTATAAATTGTATATAAAGTAAACACAATTGTTGAATTAAATTATTGTTTAGAACTAAATGTATTCTTTATTATGTTCTATTGTTTTTAAGTTCATGTAAAACTTATGTTGTTTCTAAACATACTTCTTAGACTAGACTAAGGCAAATTACACGTGGGATCTCTACTGTCATTACAAATTTAGTTAAAGGTTGGTATTAATATTATAACATTAGTGGATCGTAAAGTTTATAAAAGCTATAATTTTAATTTGAATATAAACAAACCGTAAATATTCAAATATACAAGTACATATTATGTCATCATTATTTTTAATTGTTTAGAACAGAGATAAACTAAAAACAAAATTATAACAATAATGATAATTATTATAATGAGGTGGTATATAACGGTCTCCTTAGTACCTTATTATTGTGTGTGAGCTTATCATTTTTCATTAACGGAACACTTGTTCGTGTCTTATGATAATTAAAAAAAAAAACTTCATTTCTAACCAAAAATATTATTGTCAAAATCAGCTGAATATGACCGACATTCTTTTCATTGTACTTGACAATTGATAACACTTGTAAATTATGTATTTTAATTTTTTCTAACGTGTAGACTATGCGATAAAGACTTCTGTATAAATATTTTTTAAGGATAAAACATTATTAATTATGATTACGTAATTATGTAACAAATAGAAATTACATAAATAATACTGGATAGTGCAGCCTGTAAAAACATTTTTTTTAAACTATGGCCTTTTATCGTATTGTATGGAATTTCAGCTTAAAATCACAATTTAAAACAAAAATGCGATATATTTCTTGTTGGTCATGTGGTAAAAATATGAACACTTTAATTGTAAATTTGTTTTGCTCAAATTGTAATTCTTTACAATATCCTGAAAAAAAGGACGATTACTTTAAGATCATGGGAGTGAATGAGACATTTGATTTAGATGAGAATGAATTATCGAAAAAATTTAAAGAACTTCAAAAATACCTTCATCCGGATAAATATGCTAACAAGTAAGCCAAAAGTTTGGGTATCATTTCTCTTCTAATTATTTAATAATTCCAAGAGACTTGCGTGAAGTCGCTAAGTGTAAAAAAACTGTTCAGCATTACATTATAGAATAATTTTGTTTAATCTTACTAACAAAAATCATTTCTCTACTGATTTATGATATGCCTGACCAAAACAATGTGGTGCTAGTTAGGATGATATATACACCACACTGTTTGTCACCTGAAACATAAAATGTCAAGTTTCATTACCCTCATATAGCCACAATGCCTTTTAAACCGGAGTTTTACATAATTATTAAATTTGATATTTAATAACTTTATTTAATTATATTTTGTTATTTTTGCAGGAGTAAACAAGAACAAGAAATCTCGGAGAGTTACTCATCTTTAGTAAATGAAGCGTATAAAACGTTACTAGAACCCTTGTCTAGAGGTAATAGTTCTGAAATATTTATAACTTATTTAAAAACTGTTATGAACACAGAATACAAATAATAAATTAAAGTATACACATGTTTTTAAAGTCCTATGATATAAATTGTTTATTATAAAACTTGGGAATATGTGTACCAAAAACATAAGTTATAAATCCCAGCTTGACCTGAATAATGTGAACTAAAATGATAACCTTTTGAACACAGGTCTTTGGACAATGACAAAAAATATATTGTCTTCGGGTTAAAAATTAGACCTTTTTATAAATTTTATTATTATATTACTTTAAGTTATATAAGTGTAAAAAAGTCTTTTGGTTTATTCTATTGATATGTCAATGCATAGTAGCATTACTCTATTATTTGAAATTGGTTTAAACAATAACTATTATTTGAAAGGCTCTTCTCAATAATTTTAATAATTTTAGGTATATATATGTTAAATTTAAAAGGTAAGGAAATACCGGAGAACACAGAGGTAGACCCTGAATTTCTAATGCAGATCATGGAAAAAAATGAAGAAGTAGAAGCAGCAGAAACTAATGAAGAAATAATGAAATTGCATGAAGAGAACAAAGCACTTATAAAAGATTTGCAGAATAAGCTATCTCAGGCCTTCTTTGATGGTGATTTAAGAAGAGTTACTAAGTTATTGAGTCACATGAAATATTATTCTAGTATAGACAAACAAATACAAGTTGTTATTCGTAACAAAGGCATAATAAGATAATCTGTTACATATTTCTTTTTTGGTTATAAAAAGTGATTATTGGTTTGACAAGTTTGTTGATATGTTTCATTTATTTCAATGTATATTATTTAAATAAAGATATTCATTAACAAATTAAGCTTATTATTTAGTATTCTGTATGCATGTTTCTTATCATTAACGTATTAGATGTTTTTCAATGTATTTGTTTTTATTTGACGAAGCGATGAAACCACCGGTACCTTTATCTGAAGGTTTTTTTTTATTCACGAAAGTAACGAAACGTATAGCAGGTTTATCTGGTGATGAGTGATACGCCCGCCCATAGCAACGTGTACCAAATTTTTCTCTTCGCTTTAAGACGTCTCGTTACCCCAGCAGTTACACTAGCTGCATCGCCCTTCAAACCGGAACACACTGTTTGGCAGCAGAAATAGGCGGTGTGGTGGTATTTACCTAGATGGTCTCCGGTAACGGATGCTGATGACACAAACATTGTGGGAAACTAAACGGAAGTGTGTTGAATTAAATTTAGACATACGATAAACTGTATTTTTTTTTTACCAAAAAATGGCATATTTTTTATTTGTGAATTTTATTTAGTATTATAATAAAATTTTAAAACGCAGTTCACTATCATATATAAATCTGAAAGACAGTATTAATTAATTCATTAAATATGAATAAAAAACAATAATTCCTATGTTTCAACTTCTTAAAAATTGCCACCGCCCTTTGTTATTAATAATATCTATGTATAATTTGGTTACCTATATACACCTTTAAGCGGTAAACGAGCTGACATTTTAAAGATCTAAATCTGTAATCAATAATTTTCATGGAGGATAATAAAGTTATATCTGTGATATATTATTTACCATACTATCGGCAAATAGTGTTGAAAGATTATTCCAGAAAACAAACACGGACATACAAAGAAAGTATATTATTAATATCCCATTATTCAAACATGGTTTTTTATCGCTAACAAGAGTAGTATCGTTTCATCACTTCGTCTTAACGGCACTTTAATAAGCATTGAAATAAATTCGAAATTAATATTAGGATGTTCAGACAATTTTAGAGCAAGTAAAACAGAACATATGATTGATGTTCTACGTATTCCTCCTCAAACCAGTTATTTGCATTTCATTGCAAATATACAACGGCTAAGATCTTTGATACTTTATAAATTATTCACTCTTCTCGTTAATAAAATAATTTCACACGGCAATACCTTGATCATATATAAATGGAAAGTATGTTTTTTAATACAAATTCTCCATAAACGACAATCATTAATTTATAAACAATTTCGGAAAAATTTGTGTTAGACTAGAAACACAACTATCGACTATCAAAAAAAAAATGGTTGAGTACAAAACCAATACAGATAAACAAAGCAACTATCTTAGACATCTTATCATTTCGATTGCAGTCAAAGCACTCCTATATTACAAAGTTTACTTTAACATAAAGTTCATGACCGGGAATGCCCATAGCACAACTTCAACATCTACCGCTAAGCTCTCTTTATTAAGTTGAAGTCGACTGCTCTTACAGTGGGAATCATTCCTGACTTTTTTTGTTCAAGGAAACAACGAGACAAGTGAGACATTCACCTGATGGTAAGTGGTATCCCTACCCATAACAATGTGGCGGTAGCTAACTACCGCCTGTCTAACTGTCTAAACACTGCATCCATCACATTGGGCTCGTCTTTTCAGATAAACGATGTTAAGTCTCGTTGCCTCTGTAATTACAATAGTTACAACGCTCTTCTAACCGGAATACAATAATGTTTTGACACTACCGTTTGGCGACGGATATAAGAGCTACGGTGGTACCTACCAACGGTCTTTGGCAACAAAGACCTGCTATTAGTATTGGTGAAAGTTCAGGTGAATTTGCATTCAGCTTGTTTTGTTCTGTCAATTTCTATTAAAAGGCTCAGTTCTTTTAATACGAATTTTCTTTGAAGATAAAGATGGGTATTTTAGGCCATCTTCAGAAAGGTTCTACATCTACAACAAAGCATTACTTAATGCAAGATACTTGTATAGATAGGGTAAAACATTTATACTCATGCTGAAAAGAGCCCTGCATCCATCGGCTAATGATGATGATGACAATGACGTTTACTTAAAGATTGAGTTGATCTGGCTTACTCGATATTAAACATTTTACGATCAAGATTAGAGATCGGACTATAATATAAGGCATCATTATAATTTATAACGCACGCTAAGTCCAAGAAAGTAACATACGCTTACGGTACAGAGATCGCTCAGTTTGATCAAAAATCTATACGGTAAAGAAACATTACTAATAAATATAAATTAGTTTTATTTAACAGTGATGTTCATTAAAAATTTATTATACGTTTTCTTATTTACAAGAATTTTATGGGGCACTAGTAAGTATTAAAAATTTATATAATTCATAATTTTATTTCAAGACGCATTCTTTAGGATGGCCTACTTTCTTTTACTCTTTATTTTGTGTAATTTTTTAGTTTGTAGTGTTTCTCTTGTTTTGTTTACATAGATTTTTGGTTTTTTGCTTTTTTTAAATTTTAACCTTCTTATATAAAAATTAATATGTAATATTATACTTTAATTCTGCGTTACTTTAATTAACAGTTATATTTGAATTAGTTTTAGATAATGTTAATTAAAGAAATGTACTACAGAAAACGGGAGGTTTTATTTTAATTTTTTTTTTTACGTAATATTAAGTCAACGTCATCCTTGATTTTGTTTATTCTTTATCAAATTATCATCGTTTTAATACCAAACATGTCACTTTAACATGTTAAAGATTTAAAAAAAATTAAAGGCTTCATTTGTGTTACAATTTCCGTTTAGTTTAGATTTCATCTCAAGTTCTAGTGTTTGTATAACTACCAATCTAAATTTGATCCACTTTAGAATATTACGGTTACTGTGTGTAGTATACACAAAAGTAGTAACTACTGAAGCTAAAAGAAATCAAACAGATCAATAAAATTAAGAAGAAATAGAAATATTTTATGTAATATTACCGTAGAAGTTTGTTTCTAAATGGCTTTGGTTATAATTAAAAATTTAGTGCTTTACTCAACATTATTATCAAAAAAATATAGTACAAAAGTATTTGTTTGTCTCTCTATAACAATTGTAATAATAAATATTCATCAAATGTTTTTAAAAAAATATTATCTCTCTTGGTCTGTTTTTATCAAATAAACTTAATAGACACTCCGACTACATTAAAATATCATTATTTTCAATTTCAGTCGAATGTCAAATAGCATTCACACGGGTCTTGGGCGGTGCGCCGACGTCAATAAACCAGTTCCCTATTTTGGCACAGTTGCTCCTAGACCCGTGGGCCACTTTACAGTACAGCCAGCATTGCGCTGGAATTATTCTGACATCCCGTCACGTGATATCCACAGCGCATTGCTTTCAATACAATGAAAATACGGGGAGGAAGTAAGTTAAATAACCTAATAAAGATATAAGTGTAAAATACTAAATGTTTGTAAAAGTAAATAGAATCTCTAAAGATCCTTGTGTCTCGCTGTAGTAGCTTTGTTGCGGGAAACTGTTCTGATCATCTACTCTCAACCTGCAGCCTTTTTGATTTGGCCCATCTCGTGGTACTATATTTTAAACCACTTTGAATTTCGTGTCCGTTTGTCCATTACAAATATAAATATTATATCAGCAATGTATACGTTCATAGTTGTTTAATAAAGTCTGAAACAACAGCGAAAAGGTAACAAATTACCTATGTTTTATGTAGCCCACGACCTCTTGACTAAATAATGTTTGCAGCCTCCATAAAAAAATTTAGTACTAATTGAATAGATAGTTACCACCGCAGCGCCTTCTTCAGCACTCAAACTACTATCATTATGTGTATATACACATTATGATAGTAGTTATATGTATCAGCACTATCATTATTATATTCCACTTTAAAGGTAGCTACCAAAATGTTACAACAAGACTTAAGTCTATCTTAAGTCTGAAAGCATAATGTGTCGCAAAATATATGGCCACGATGTTGTAGGTCGTTTCGTCTAAAAAAAATATATTAAATGTACTTATTTCACTGCTTATTGCTTATTTAATCTTACCAATTTCTGTCTACAGAACATAAGTATTTGAATAATATTATTCTAGACTAAGTATAGTTTTACTTCTTTCTTTCACGCGTTCTTCTCTGACATTAAATTAATGAAACTTTCGTGGGTTATATTAATAAGGTGTTACTATACTTTTTTTTATACTCCGAAGCGATGAAACGAGCGGGACGATCACGTGATAGTAAGTGATACGCCCGCATATAACAATGTGGCGCTAGTTAGGATGGTATACCATTACTATACTGCACCACATTGCGTTCATTGCCTTGAGACATAAGATGTTAGTATATTGTAGTCTTGTTATCCCAGTAATTTTACTAGCTACAGCGCACTTCTAACCAGAACATAGTAATGTTTTCACAACTGCAATAGAAGCTGCGATGGTACCTACCTAGACTTTCTGCAGCAACAGCGATCTACCACCAGTGAAGATTACTCCAAGACACGATTCCAAGTTGAAATATATTATTATTGCACGCATGATTATCATGTGACGTCCTTGAATTTCATTCTATTAATGTCCGCTTGTGAATATAGGCTTCCCCAGTTTGGGAGCAATTGCTGTATTGCGCAGTATGTTACAAGAAAAGCTTTGCCCTTTTTCTGGAGTTGTGCCTTCTTAGTCTTCTTTCACGGCACGGTTAGGATACAGTGGCGGTGAGAAATTTCTACGTTGGCGAACACAAACTAATAATTTTCTTTAATTAAGCAGATTAGTGTTTAATCGCATGCAATCGCAAGTCTGATTGTAAAGCGCACTAACCTAGTAACAGTCTATTTTACAACTTTTTTAATAACTTTCCAGTTACACTAAACCTAGCTATTGGAGGGTGCGCGTGGGCTCTTCATATCGTACCCATGGAGGCGTTTTACATAGGATAAAGAATATAATACCTCATCCAGCTTTCGACAAATACTACTACAAGAATGATGTAGCTGTGCTGGTAATGGTGACCCCCTTCACCATGTCCAAGTTCGTGCGGCAAGCCACTATAACCAAACCGTGGGCCGAGATTGTTCCTGATTCTTCGTGCACACTCGTTGGCTGGGGTGCTACGCAGGTATCAACATCCACGACATAAATACCACATAAATTATAACATTTAATTCTATTGAGGTGTTGTGTGAACATAATTAGGAAAAGCAACTTATCCGTCATTAAAATTCCTGAGGTTGTCCTTAGGAAAAGCTACAAAAGTACTTATACTTGTACTTGTTCCTGTGGACACATCGTAGAGCCAACTAAATTACAGGAATAAAATTACTTGTAAATATCTAAACTAACTTCGTGTAATTGTTGACAGACTTACTTAATCAAATATATATTTCCAGCGCGGAGGGGCCCAACCTGACCAACTCCAGTTCACAACTATGGTGACCATAGATCAGCAAGAATGCATTATAAGATATAACACCATCGGTGCTATTGTAGAAGATTCAATGTTTTGCGCTGGTAATTTAGAAACGGACGGAATAGACGGATGCTATGGAGATTCAGGCGGACCCTTGATATATAAAGGAGTGGTCGTAGGTCTGGTGTCATTCGGATACGGATGCGGGCTCCGATATTATCCAGGAGTTTATACAAAATTATCTTATTTTACTGATTGGATTATAAAAATTATTTCTATTAATAAATAAGCAAATCTGAAACTGTTTTAATTATATTAATTTTCTGTGCAGCTCTTTCAACGAATTCATGCACCTTTCCTTAACTTCCTGGTTACGACATGACGATTACTATCTCTTTCATCTGGTTCATATAAGCAATACTCAGTTTTTCCCTATTTTTTTCTTATGTCTTTAATATATATTCCTGATACTTTTTACGAAGTTGTCATGTATTATCAAGTATTCTAACATCTTGATATTTTCAATGTTAATTTATTTAACCAGCTTATTTTCTAATTTAAGCTTATTTATTTAAATAGTAATTTGTTCCTGAAATCCGTTCTACACTGGTCTGTAATGATACATAAAAAATAAGTTATAGACATTTATTAGTATCGTTATATTTTTGCCATGAACTAAAAAACTCGAGTAAACGTAATGCCTAAACTTTAATTATCGGAAGTATGTGGTTTTTTGGCAATATATGCTCAACCACAGATAAACAAACAGCGTACGTAATAACCGATAAGTTTTTATAAAGTAGCAGTGATATTTAAAACGACGTCCACTTTATTGATGGTTTTAGAAGTACCATATTTTTGAAGTTGATGGTAATATTATAATAGTTTCAAAACCATTTCTGCAATCGACCACACCTGGGTAAGTCTTTTTTACTTATTAAAATCTCTGTGGTATATATTTAACAGATATAACCAGCTATAATACACAAAATCTGTTTTTTGGAAAAAGAATCAAATGTTTTTTTACTGATAAGATATTTCTTAGTATTTTAGTATATAAGGATTTGTTATTTTTCACTTCAAAAACTTAAGTCATGTACATTATTGTATTTTAGAATTGAAAAATTTTGAAACGACAATGGAATCAGAAAATGATAAAAATTACGATTTTTTTTTAGAAGATGACTATGAAGAAGATCCAGAGAGGTACAGTATTTATAAAAAATATCGAAATATTTATTTTAAACATTTCTTTCCACATTTTATTTTTAAGAACTTGTTTTTATATAGGATAACTAAATTTTGCCAAAAAGTACTAAATAATATTGAATACGTAAGCCGATTCTTGGTGTTTTAGATTATTTGACCTCTGATAGGACATTTAATTTTATTAAAGAATATATTTTAACAAAGACTTATCGAATGTGTAATTTAGTCTGAATATAACATGAATTATTGAAAACAGATTATTGTATTCTAAAACTAATAGCGCTGATACGGCGGTTCAAACATTACTAAAGGAAAGTAAAAGAAAGTACAGTAAAAGCTCTTAAATAAAGATTCGCAGGGTATACGTTCCAGTTACCTTAAATACGGAATATACTTTTTATTAGTTCATTTGATGGCATTTACAGAGGATATTGGGTTGGATACCTATTGGAATCCTTTTATTATTATGTATGTACTTATTAAATTCGCGAATAACGAAATTTTAGCAGCGATTATAGGAATTGGGTCCATTTTTATCCTCGAATGAAGGAAGTCATAATAAGGAGCTTTTATTGTATTTACAATTTTTTTACATAAAATTGCAATACATAATTTTTTAAAGAATAAATATTCAATATCTACAGCGCTGAGTTATGGTTCTCAGCAATATCGCCAAATTATAATCGCAACACCAACACGTTTTACCCCTACTCTGAAACACCGACATTTAGCTCATTCAATTTAATAAAGATACCTGCATCACTTAATGAATTACTAGACCACATCGACTATTGGGGCGAAGGAAGAGTTATTGACTCGATGAAACAAATCAGTGGGTTCGCCAACTGTTATAACGTCAATTACCAATATAAAATTGTCAGCAGTGGCCCTGATAAAAATAAAAAAATCCCTAACAGAATTCCTATAGCAAGTTATACAAATTGCGACACCAGCAGGTTTATTAAAAGCAACTCCGTAAAGCTCGTCACGGTTAATAAAACAACTACATCGAAAATTAATGAAAGCTGTGCGAAAGATATTGCGAGAATCGTTAATAACGATTTTGGAAAAGTAATAATAATGGGTTATAATAACGATGCCGAGGAATTAAAATACATTGAACAAGAGCTTCAAGACAAAGGCCTAGTCTATTATGAGGGATACGAGTTGCCAGAAATATTCAAAGAACTGACAGTGATAAATAATGCTAGGTCTTACATAAGCGTAAATGCTTTAAAAGAACAATTGTATAATGACATAAAAGAAGCCTCGTACGCAAGTGCTGTAAAGACTAGTAAAGTATTATATAAAGGTACTAAATTATCAGTGTCATATATTATACAAAAACTTTTAAATGAACGAAGTAAAAATGTATTGCCCTATGCTTATCAACTTTGGACGAACGGTGGGACAAATATTGTTTCGGATAGCTTACCACAATCGTTTGCAGATATTTTTAAACAAGATCCTGTAATGATTTTTGATACTAAACTTAAGCTTTATCTTAAAATGGATCAAAGTTTTGATTCTTCAAACAGAAAAGTAGTTTATGGCGACTATAAAAATCAAGATAACAGCATATTCTGTTGGCGTCTAGTTGCCGAATGGAAAGAAAGTTCAGTCTTTTTCAAAATCATAAATGAAAATTATCTGTTATATTTAACATTGGATGTCGAAAAAAATGTTTTTGAAGAAAGGCAAGCACAAGGTGAAGCAGAATTAAAAGAAGAACGATTTATATGGTCTTTGGAACCAATATTAAAGAAGAACAAAATATTCTTCCGTATCAGCAATCGTCAATTTAAACAAATACTAAGACTAGATCTTGATAAGAAAGATGAAAATGGAAGAATCCTCTGGGGACAAGAAAACTACTATGGCTATGATTATTTTACATGGAACATTTTACCTTGTAATCAATGATTAGTAATATGAATGATTGAAAAGTTAAGAACATATTTATTTTATTTTTAATCTGTATATTCTTAGTTCGTAATAAAATATTACCTCGGAATGTTTTTCATTATTTTATTTTAAAAAAAAATATTTACGAATGTGTAAAATTGTAATATCACCGCATGAACATCCTACGCAAAAGCAAATCGTTCAACCTTACGGACGATGGATTTAATTAGAAGGATCAAATTTTTTTCTAAGATCGTAATTGTCTTTTATTCATTTTCATTATTTTGTATGCAAATAAGATGTTATTATCTTTACACCTTTATCTAAAATCTAAGAAATAAACATTTATGAACGAAAGTATTATTTAAGAACTTTTTTACCACAACAATTTAATCAATTATTTTAGCTTAACACAAACTCCTTATTTTATAGCTACGAATCATCTAATTATGATATTTATAATGACTTACATCAATATTTTTATAGACATACACATTATATTAAATTAATGTTGAACCTTCATTTTCCTACCATTCAATTATAAATAAAAATGTAGAACACATTAATGTTTATAGAAATTTTCATTAATTTTATGTTTTTAACTAGGATTAATAAAAGCATTTCATAGGTTAAAAACGAAGTATTTTGACAGTTTATGTCAAAATTAATGTGTCAAGTTACAGTAATCGTTTGTGTAATTAGATTTTATCAAGCATTAAAATCTCTACTGGGACGATATAAATTTTAATATATACACAAATATCTCCAGTTATGTCTAGGCAAACATCCAGACTTGATGCTAAAAAAGTTGTAAGTAATATGAATACATTTTAAAGAATACATTTATTTTTACAGTTAATGTGTTTAATTTTACAGTTAATATTAATAAAATTATTGATATTTTCAGAATTCTGAATTGTTAACGCTTACTTATGGCGCTTTAGTGTCACAAATGTTGAAAGAAACTGAAAACACAGAGGATGTGAATAAACATTTGGAGCGAATCGGATACAATATGGGCGTGCGTTTGATTGAAGATTTTCTCGCGCGAACTTCGTCTAATCGTTGTTTGGAAATGAGAGAGACTGCTGATAAAATCCAGCAGGCTTTCAGGTAATTATTTTTCGAACAGCTTTTATTAAATAAAGTTGAAACAAGATTTATTAAAATATTTGCGTTGAATCGGTTTGAGTTATAAAGATAAGATAGGCCTTATCTAGGTGAAGACCAGTGTAATATTTTTCCCCAAAATGTGTTCCCTCATTGCATTGAAAGCATGGTATAGCTAGGAATTTGAACAAACTATTAAGATATGTTACTAAGTGATGATGTGATGTTGGTGGTAATAAAATTATATTAGCAAGACTCCATAGAAAATTTAAATTACCTGTGTTGTAATAATCAGCTATCTATTTAGAATAGGTATTGTTAGAATTTTTCTTTGTTTACTGTTAATTGTTTTCTATCTAAGTATTTTTTTATAATTTGTCTACTATAAGTAGGTCCCATAAGCCTTTTAAGTTCTTATTAATTATTTTAATTCTGCAATTATTTTTCTTCTACTCTATCATTTTAAAATTTCATCTTATTGTGTATTTGTTTATGTCGTTTAACATTCAAATTTTAATGTACTTTCTGTGCTGTCAGGTGTATTATTATTCACCACACTGCAGCTTATATAGCTAATAATGGCACTTTAAAATGTTTGATTTTGTAGTCATGTAGACGACAGTAAAAATATTATAAATGACCATTTTTCACTATCTCTAGTGTTTATTGTCACTTAACATAATTTTTGTTGATATAAGAAGTAACAATATTGTTGTACATTGTCAGATGACATATCAAGAGCTAGAAAAGCTGTGCTATTTCAATTCAGGTGGCTGTAAGTGCTTGTGTCGCTTTGGGGTGTATCTTCAAAAATTTAGAAAGAACTGATTTTGTGTTCCAATAACAAAAATTTTTGTTGACAAGTGACCACCACATTACACAAATGAATAGTGGCCTTGAAACAAAGCCAAACTGAAGATATTGGATCCAGCACTTCCTTTTCAAAGACATATAGTGTGAAGTTCTGTAGTAATTTCAATAACATATTCATATATATTCATATTGGGACTACGGCAATTCATAATATGACTCTAAGCAAATATGTATTGTAATGCAAAGATTACATAAGAGTTAATCTCCACTCTTTCACATTTTAACAAAAAAATAAACTTAAATTGAAAATTTAAATTTCAGATTATATCTCAACATGCAACCGACTGTGACAAGCTGGAGTAGTTCAGGGGATGAGTTTTCACTTGTGTGGGATCAGTGTCCACTCAGTGAATGGGTGGAGATACCAAACAATGGTTTAAAATATTGCGCTTTGATACCAGGTGCCATTCGTGGTGCTTTACAAATGGTTCAGTTGGATGTGCAATGCTGGTTTGTTCAGGTAATAACTAAAATTATTTTAACTATATCCTCATGAGCAGGATTATATAGTCTTTTGGGTCATTAGTTTTATTTTATGGTTGTTGCAATGAATAATACTTAAAGATCACTCCGAGATCTAAATTTTCTCTACTGTTAAATTTTAAGAAAGTACAATTCGAGAAGTAAAACAATTGACCATGTATAGTTGGTAAATCGTTGCTCAAGTACTAGATTGTCCAGCCGACCATTTAATTTTTTTTTTATTCCTTTTAATTATTTAAACTTACACAAAATGACATACATTAGAGTTAGGTCTTAAATGAATAGTTTTGTTATTCCAAACATTAAATATTATGTCATTTGATTGTCATCATCATCCTGTACATGTGTCACAACTAGTAAAACATAATAATGTTCCTGGTGTTAAATTTAATCAATGTTTGGTAAACATGAAATGTCACATGATCACAAATGGTGTTTTACTAAAACCAAGTTGTTGAGTTGTTCTCGATACATGTTAGTTTCCACATATGTGCGTTGTTGAGCAGGTGGTAAGCGACAGCAGAAACCTAGCACCGGTATGTTTGTCCAGCAACCGAGACCTTGCACCAGTATATCTATGATCAGTGTTGTTTCGTTCATTATTTTAAGTTAGTTGCATACTTACTTTCAGAGAAATTAAATAAAATAAATGCTTTAATATCAGGTGATACTTTTGGTTCTTCCGGTTTGTTTCTACAATACAACTACAACTTAGTTTTACTTACTTTGTTTATTGAGATACTTGTGCCGAAAACTAATATACTATTAAATGTGCGGCAGAAGTGTGGTTTATTTGTTTGATGCGCCATCTATTGGTATCTTGTAATAATAGAATGGTTACTGTCTTCACGAGTTTAGTACAGCACTATCTTATATAACATTAATACTTTAAAAAATATTTTAATAGATTCTTTATGACTTATGTAATTATTAAATTTAATTGATAACTGAAGAGATGTACCTAATAATTGCAGGTTTATATTACATATAGTCTGTTTTATACCACATATGTATTCATAACTACAACAAATTTCTTATTACCTTTTTTTCAGTTTTATTGTATCACCAGTTAAAATAAATTATATGTTTTTTCTAATTTCAGGACCAGCTGAAAGGAGATGCGGTAACTGAATTGCGTGTTAAATATATCAAGAGATTGGAGGATGCGGTGCCTGCTGGTGAAGACTGAAACTATTTTTGTGTTTATATAAAGTGTTATATGTTATTATTATGCTTATATGTTATAGGATATTACATTTACAGATATTGTAGAGAAACTTGTATTTAACATGTTCATCCGGCGGAGGCAAGACCTTATGGAAAAGTAGATGTAATATGTTGTTTATTTTCATAGCTAATTAGGCTGCTAATGGCCGCATCATTTTCTTTTTATATAACAAAATGTCTCATAGCAGAAAGTTAAAAAGGATGATTCCTTAAGTGTATAGTTTGCTTAAGATATAATATGGAACCTTTCAATACAGTTATCACAACCACTATATTAATATTAACTATATGTCGAACCAGATTCCATGGTAACATATGATCAAGTATAAACTGGTTATATCAGCTATAGTAAATGGATTTTTCTCTAAGAAAATATACTTACAAAGTATAAGTATTCATAAGAACTCTAGATAATTGTTTATTCTTTAACCTTATGCCAAGAATATATTGTATTTAATTTTTTTTTTATAGCAAAGGGTTTAGTCCGAAGTCGGATTTATTTTAATCTATTGTTTCTTCTTAAAGCCAAGCAATGCAATATTCTTGGTGCCTACAGATGGGCCTCGTCATTAATACAGCTCTGGTATAGTAAATTTGAATATTTAGTGCCAGTGTTATAAGTGTTTATTTTTTTTTTATTCCATTGTATTTTATTTACGTATTCTATATATATTTTTATTCCACGAGGTGACGGCACGACCTAGGCGATAATCTGATGGTAGTGCTGCGCCATTCATTGCAATGTGGCACTAGATAAGAAGATGATAACACTACGTGATACAATCTCCGGCAATAGTCAATAATGTAATTTTCAATAGCAAAAGTAATAACGTCATTTCTCTCTGTAGTCTTATTTATAAAAAGTATATTTACAACAAAATAAATTTATTTTAAAACTACCTGTTATAGGATAATTGCCCCTATGAAGTATGTCACTTCCGTCAGTACCTTTTACATACCTGAAACTTAGAAAAAAGTAATAAGCTGAATACTATTGCCATATAAAGTCATCAAAGAAAATCAGGTCGTTATTGGATGCTGAGTCTACTATTGCATTTTGGACCAAATCATCCAGATATAAAACAATAAGTTTCGAGCTAAAGTAAAGAAAATAAGTAACGGTTGAAAACGAATGTATAAAAAAATCGAGATTAATGAACAGTGTTATCTATTAAATTGTCAACAAGATTAGTTGGTTATATAATTATTTTCACAGATAATACACATGTAGTTATATATTGCTTATATATATATAAATGTTACTATCTAAACTTGAAATTTAACATATTGTTTCATTGTGTAACTTTTATGATAACATATATTACAGATAATTATAACTATAAACTTTTAGACGGAATTATTAGCGAGTACCACCTGTCCATTGTAGCGTGTATGGCAACCCATTCCATTTATTAATTCGATAAATATATTTTTTTATTCAATTAAGCGACGTGACGTGACGTGTTGAGATGATGAATACTGCATCACAACGCACTTGGCGCCCGAGGCATACACAATCTCATTACCTCGGTAATTACCTTACAGCGCGCTTCAAACCGGTAAACGGTAATGTATGTACACTACTGTTTGGCGATAAAAATGGGAGCTGCGGTAGTAGGTAGTAGTACCTATATACCTTTGTTGTCGGAGAGCGCCTAGCTATACGTACATGTATACCTAGGCGATCTCCGACAACAGAGACCAGTATTTTTTTTTAAATGAAAATAGATTTTTTAATCTATTAATAAACCGTATTCTTTTATAAACAGAAAACTTATTTGTGTTTATCTTTAAAAAGAAAATAGCTACGGTGTGCAATATTAGAACAACCGGCGATAGTTAAGTTTGGTTAGATATATTGTTGTTTTAATTTGTATTTTTTTGGTTTTGTTTAGAACCAACAGTACTAAATATGTAGAGACGATCACTTAACCAATGCGTCTATGCGTCGACTGTGTGGTCAATTACTTCTGTATACTGAACACGCTACTTAGTTCTGTGTAGATCGGACTGAAAATTATCACGTCAAATTTCATCTTCACCACCTCGACGGTTGATCTTCCATTGTGTTTTAATCTCAACTGAACAGCGGCATTGAATCAATACGATTTGCAGACCTTCAAGAAAAAGAGCGTACCATTTCATTAAAAATAGGCAAAGCAGCTACGACACCTCAGATATTATCCCTAAAAAAAAAAACTATGGTGTCAGTCCATTTTTCTATGTATTGAGATATTTAAGGTAATACACAAAGGAAAATTAAAAAATACAGGCAAATTGTATGAAATTCGGCAATGTTTCTATTGATTTATCAACATTTAATTTGATAGGATAGATTTGTTTTAGGCGAATTAGACTACAGTAATACATATATATGGGCTGTAAATGGACTTACACCACTTTCAATATTACACAACTGTAAGAATCGTTTAATTTCAATTTTGAAAAATCTAATAACATTTAAAATATATTGAATTTTAATCCAATTTTGTTTACAAATACGCTTGATAAGACTTAAAATTTAATATTGGATGCTAATTACATCGTTAAAATTACGAGATACTGATAATATTTACTTATGCTCAGCTTGTGGCTGTTTCGAAACATGCACGATGCAACACCGTATAAAACTACATTTTGCTTAATAAAATCACCTATAATCCAGAACTTATCAATCATACATCCCTGTCATACGCTTATTTTTTCAATCTCTGGTTTCCTGACCTTCCAAATGTAAGTTAGCCTTCTGGTTCCAGTACAGGTTTTTGATGATGTTGACATCTTTATTATCGAATCCTATGCCACTTAGAAGCGTTATTAGTTATGCATGTCAAACGCTTTTTGTTAGTCAACTAAACAGGAACACGCCTTATTGCATTTTGCAGCGCTGTACCAAAACCTGCACTGAGAACAACGCCTCTTTCGTGCCTATCCCGGATCTAAAACCAAATTGTGTATCCCCAATTTAGGAATAGTCTCAGAACTTGGCTCATAAGACTTATTGTTCGATATTCCTCCTATTTTTTTTGAAGATGAGATTCCTTCACTCGTCACGAGATCTCTGAAGCGATTAGATGTCATTTATAGGTCAGTTAAGAATGGATTCCCCAAAGGGAGCTGCGAGGGTGGACGATCAGCAAAGCGGCCTGAGAACAGTTAGTAATAATGTGTTTTAATAAATGAATGAAATTATTATTTTTTAATTACTACGGATGACTGTCAAAACCTCTATAGTATTTGATCATTTAGAATAATATTTAGGCGTACTTTTGACTCGTACACATAAATGTACGGGGCTGCTGATGCCTGCTCGTATCCTCTTGTCGAACAAAACCTTGCTTAATTAGAGGCCGGGCATGTTTGAGTGTCGAACAATGGCGGGGAACAATATCGCTGATGGCATCGCATGAACCCAATACAATTGATTTTCATTGGGAGCCATTACGAAAACGAAAGTAATGTATTTTTAGTCACAAGTAATCCGTTATAAGCATGATGCATTAAAATTTTCTGCCATTCGATTTTTTGTAAAATTGAGACGGTAGGTATATTTAACCTTTAAATATTACGTGTAATACGAAATAAGCTTATTTCTGTTTTAATTACAAAGATTTACACTACAAATTTGAATTATTAATCATATAATATTAAAGTTTGTCTTTCTGTACAAATAACAAATTTCTGAGAAAGGTTTACATTATTTTATATTCAGAGCTTGTGGTATAATAAGAGCAGTTCTTTTCTAAATATTTTGATGTTTTAAATAATTTCATAATAAACATGCATTGGATAAAACTCTAGTTTATAAAACACTAGTTGTTCCCAGCCCGCTTTGCTAGCCGTAATATAAAATTAGAGCGCAGACTTTCAATAGTAATCGTTACTGTAGCAATGGCGTAAAGAATACGAAATAAAAATGTCTACAAAAGTTACACAGAAATAAAATGAAGGAATAAAACAAAATTGCCTATAATCATCAAAAACAAATCATTCTTTGTCGAATGATCATGTTGCCATGTCTGTAGATCCACTAGTTTTCACGTGATTGACAAGACAAAACCCATTTTCATTATTATATATATGCATATATATATATATATATATAAATTTAGATATATTAATAAATAAACCTAGACTATCTTTTGATGATTTATAAAAATTGAGGAATGAATCGGAATAATTTAATGGAACCTAATACTGCAAAACGAGTTAGTGCTAATTTCAGAAAAGGTAGAGATGATTTTCCTTTGTTCATTAAAGGGAACGACCCTTGTTGTAACTTTTTATTGTTTTTACTTTATAGTTCTACTAATAGATCAACGTTTAAACTAGATTAGGAGAAACAAATTTACAACTACTCAAAACTGATCTTCATTGACAAAATGTCAATATCTCAATGTAAAGAACTGTTTAATGATTATTCGACATGGATCTCTTTTATGTGTAGTTTTTTTTATAGGTATATTCTAAGAGAGTAAGTATCTTAAAGAAAAATAACGAAAAACATGTAAAAACTATGATGCTGATACAAATAGCATATAACGATGTAATTTCTATGAAAGCTACGAGCAAAGATGGGAGTTCATAGAAACTCAAGAGTTATATAATTTCCAAGTCAAAGAATACTCAGTGGAACAGAGTGTTCCCTAGGTATTACATGGAAAGTACAGATCCCAACAAGCGGGTAGCATAGCAGACAATGAGTTCGTTAGTCTAGAGAACACTTCTGTGGAGGGTGTCACTTCACGATTTTGCCGCTCTCTACGGATATATCTAGATCATTTTTTCTCTGACTACACTCAAATCAGGATCTTTGCATACCTGTATGTAAAGGGCAAAGTTGAATGATAAATTTTCTACATACGTTAATGTTACGTACTTCAACGCTCTCATGCTTATGGATAGACAGACTGAAAACTCGCGCTTTTTGACAGTTACGAAAAGGGAAATTTCTTTTGTTTCAATTTGAGATATAAAATGTTCTTTGTTGTGCATAATTGTACGCCTTTATATGATTTACTAGTTCTTTTTATTAGAATGTAGCTCGATTCCTCATGTTGAATGTTGATAGCTGTTGAACAGTTGAATTATTCTCCATTATTCGATTTACAGAACGATTGTCCTACGTAATGCCAGTGATAGGCCGATTGCAAAGAATCTGATAGTGTTGAAGGTATTGAATTTAACGAATGGCATTCAAAACGTATATATATATGTCAATTATAACTTTTCAAGAGATAAAATATATATAAAATGTCTGAACGTCTAATTAATTTATCATTTTCGCTTATAGAAGACCACTATAGAACATAGGCCTCAGAAATTGGAGCAAGATCGCTGAGAAAATTGCTGCTCTTTTTAATACAAAGAGATTTTCACACGGAATAAAAAAAGTATATTTCTCAATATCTAATGATTTCGCAATATATATTTAAAAAAAAAAACATACCGTTATCACGCAGTGGTTATAACTAACAACCACTAGGCGATAACAGTTCGTCATCAAATACATAAACAAATGCAAAACAACAAGTATTTTCCGCGTTATGAGTCTTTAACAACAACGATTGATGGCGATGCGACCGGACGTTCTGATTTACTGTCATTATCTGCGGTCTCCTTGTTTATAAAGATGGCTGGTTTTTTTTATTGTTTAAAATAAACACATCTATTATTTAACATATATGTTATGCAGCTAAACGTGATAAATAACATATAGATCTTATTTGTCTGATCAATAGATTAAGTACAGGTACAGTAAGATATGCAAAAGCACGAAATCTCTGTGCTTATTTATATTTAAAAATAAACTTACCAATTTTGTCAATTGAGCAATAGCCAAATTATAGTTGTGTACATTTTTAGTGATATGATATATAATTATTTATGTAGATTTAGGGGTAACAACAGTGGTATTTTATCTAATTAACCGATGTGACGAGCGGGATGATCACCTGATGGTAAGTGTTACGCCCGCCCGTAACGAAGTAGCGCTAATTGGTATGATAAACACAGCACTACAATACGTTCGTCGACCTGTGGCAAGGTTTTAAACTTAGTTACCTCAGTAATTTCACTAGCTACAGTGCCGCATATACCGGAACACTGTAATATTTGCACGTAACTGCTTGGCTGCTATAATAGGCGCCGTGGTGGGCCTAGATAGACGATCTGCAGCAACAGAGAGCTATATCCAGTAGTATGCTTATTCACCTGTCTGGAGCGCACGGCCTTGCTCTTATAATTCACTAGTTACACCGCCATTTAAAACGGAACACAGTACCTGAACTAACTAGACGATCATCATCACCACAGATCCGCCACCAGTGTTTTTTAATTATATATTGCTTAATGTATAATACTCTGGTTTAATAAAAAGCTATTGGCACTGATAAATGTTGCTCTTCTTTATATCTTTTATATGTATTAATACATTACAGTAAAACTAGGGTTTTGCGTGACACAAAACTGTAGTAAAACGTTTAATGTGATTATTATATATAATCAATGCTTTATAATGTTGTCGTTCGGTTATAAGTGAAGAAAGTTTCGTCTACACAAGACCATCTCAAATCTAATTGTTATTTTAAAAGAGTATTACTTTACTTGGTATTATTCTACTTGTATTTTAACTAAGACTGCTTAATGTATGATAACGTTTTTATATAACTATGTAAATGTTTTGTTTACTCTGCGTATTTCTCGATAGGTAAATTTTATAATCAGTTGTGTCAATAGAAACAATGGTATTGATTAAATACAATGAAAATCGGTTTCCTAATTCATACTTTTAATCGACGAATATTTATAAATAAAAAGTAATACAAAACGTATAGTTATCATCTAATAGCTCTACAATATCATCTTATTTATAGTTCACAAGATATCCCACTTAAGTTTAGTATAATTTTGTTTTGAGATTGAGTTATTGTCATCATCGTTATTGTCTCTATTATTCACCAGTCTATTGATGTTCACTACTGAAATTAATAATCAAACGTTTTCTTTTAGTAATAATGACTACTATGTGTATTTACTATACAATTTATGGCGTCTTTCTTTCCTTTTTAAATACATAAAACCGTTGCGCGTTATTTTCGCCGTGTGTATTATTAATAATACTTTGCTAAATATCTACATAAGCCATGGCAAAACATTAGTATAGAGAGCAATTGAAATTATTTACAAAATGATTCCATTGGTGCACGAAATTACGTAAAGCTTGACTCTTTAATTTTACGTCGAGTGCGCTATAGTTCAATGAGTTTATAGCAAGCTGTTTCAGCATTCTAATGTCGGACAGTTTGCTGGCGACGGCTACAAACGCTACATAGAAGTCTTCAGACAGGGGATCCGCTTCCCATACGCCTGGATCGTCACTGGATAGTACTACCGGCATTCCATGCGCGAGGAAAGCACTCAGCGGATGGTTTCTCATATCGCGTACCAGCGACAATACAGCGTTTGATATCACGTTTATTTCCAAACCAATATCCCTCTTGATAACCTCGTTTAATATCATTGGGTGTTTCGGAAGTGCGTACGCGTGACCCAAACGTTTCGCTCCCAGCAGTACCGCGTCGACGAGGTTCTCATCGGTCAGCGTGCCGTACCAATCGGTTTCCCCAGCGTGGAAGAAGTAAGTCAACTCCGAAGCCGTCTCTAGCAACTGTGGTACGAACTCTATTAATGGATTACCTACGTCCTCCTGTCCAACTAAATCAAACCCGGCGAAGGTGTCCGGCATATCATTTTTAATCCTCTTTGCTAGTTCTATATAATCCACAAGTTGAGATTGGTTGACTTGCCGTGAAGGTGCGTATATAAGTTTAGCACCAATGAAGTCTCGGTGATCTTTAACAAAATTCTTAATCACCTTCTTGTAGGACTTCGCTGTGACCAACGGGTCGTAGACGGTGCCATCTAATTCGTATAGATTCGGCAGAATAGATCTCACTTCAACGTACATGATATTGTCTTCTCTGAACTTCTTCAGTGCGTCGTAAAAGTATTTCTCCCATATTGGTCTATAGGAGAGCATTGGTGTTACAGTGAGGAAGAATTGCATGAAAGCTGCCCAAGTCTCTCGTATACTCGGATACACCACGTCAGGATTTTTCACGACCATCGTGAAATGCTTTCTTAAATCGGCATCGAATCTGGTGATGTTATTCGATGAGCTTCTGGCTTTGCTCATCCTTTGCCATTGACCGCCGCAAGGAGTATTTGGTAGTTTATTTGCGAAGATTAAATGAAGGTTGCTTCCGAAGCATACGTAAAGGTTTTCCAGGTAAGTAATGTTCAATAAGTAGTCGGGACCTAGAAGTGCCATGTCGTGGACATGGAGCGCAGCTCCCTTCGGCATATCTTTTATTATTTTATACACTTTAGAAGATCGGATGTTTTCTTTATAAGCGAAGTAATGATGCGAGCAGTTAAAATATCTCGGGTTATCGAACCAGTAATCAACTTCGTCGAACTTGTGCTTCATCAGGCAAGTGTTGACCGCAGCTTCTTTATCGCTGAGTGATATGTGCCCGCCGACTGATATCAGCGACTCCTTTTTTAGGATTTTAAATCGTTTATCGTAATATTCTTTGAGATCCTGAGCACAGACAGTGCAAACGAAGAGTAGCAGTAGCCCTCGCATGTTGGCGTACACGTACGGACGTAATGAACGTTCAATACTGACTGATTTGCAGAGCGCAATGACTTTTGTTACCAATCCAATGTGTACATACTATTGTTTCTGAATGAATCGAATTACAACGACAATAATGTTATGATTGTAATTAAATAATAAACAAATTACATATCTGCGGTTATACATTGATGAGCGTATTTTCAGTTGTATTGTTATAAACGTTAAGCTTGTCATGTTTATTTAGCGAAATAGGTGTAATTTAAAACCAATTAAAATTGATGCCATTGTTAACCTAACTAATTGGAGAGTCAGACGATATGTTTGTCAAATGAATAACAAGATCTATGTGTTGTTAATGATACTTAATTTAATATATAACACTAATGTGTTGGTACCCTTTTAAATGAATCGTTTGAATCATAAATATTAATACCAATATTGAAGATAATAGGTAAGGTATACTGTGAAAATAAACCGACATCATAAGGCTCTATTGCTATGTATACTAAATCCTTTGTATAATTATTTTTTTTCGATAAATGATTTGTTGAAAAAATAATTTTTATAGAGTTCAGTTTGCTTAAGTTCTGTTTTCGTATAAATGTGTGTAATATCATCATCATTATAATCAATCAATAGACGTCCACTACTGGGTATAGGCCTCCTCCAAAGATACCCACGTTTGTAGAGATTCATATGGAAGGATTTGGGCCATTTTCTATCACGCTGGCCAGAGCCTCGTTTGTTAATTAGCAGGGTATACCACGAGCATTTAAGGTTAGCTTGGGCCCCTTGAAATGTGTGCATAACAGGATAAATAATTTAAAACAATGCATTTATATGTTATTTAAAGTTTTAAATTCATTTACAAGTTGTATGTATTCAGTATGCGATAATGAGCCGGAAACGGTGTTTAGATATACAGCGACATTCTGCGAAGGATCTCTTAGCGTAATAGTAGTTAGTGTGAATCATTTTGATGGAGCATGTCAGCGCCCGTTTTAATTCATACTGGAGATTATGGCCATTGGGGTGCGCCCTTTGTTCCGAAGACGGTTTCACTTAGTGTCATCCATAAACTTGGAGGGACTTGTAATTAGAAGATTAAAGAGGAACGAGAGTTTTGACTTTATGTGCGGGATGTCGATAGCATACGTGTGTTATAACGTCGCCGCCATATTTTTTTCTTCCTTTTTTTTTAACGAATGCGTACAGCGGGGCGGTACAGGCAAGTACCACTTAATCCTACCCCAACCCTTTCATTGCATAAAATCAGCATGGCGGATGAGGCGCGTTCTTATATTTCCTTTCGGTTTTATTTTTTTTCTTTGGTTTCTTTAAAGCAATGCTTTGAAACCGAAACCCCTTTAGTAGACGCCGCCGGTTGTAATTTACACCGTTTAAAGAATTACTATTTTTTTTTATCGCTCATATCGCTGCATTGCTTTGTGAGACGGTGTTAGTGATGTTAGTACCCGCATTTCATGTGACACGATATGACGAGTAATCTTTACAGTACTAGCCTCACTGATCAGAAACAATAGAAACAATATGTTTATTTACTTTTTAGTTACTTTGATGTTTAAAAATCATTTGTGTCACTTTTGGTGAATGTTGACAAAAAAAATTAAAATAAAACTATACTATTATTCAAGTGCAACTATATTATTAATGATTTAGATGATATAATATATTATATATATGCTAACTGTATTCCGCCCGCATCGCTGGCTGTAAATGAGACTTGAAATTTGTCAGAAATATTCCTCGAGAGCAACCGCAACCGCTAATGACTTTCTATAGCAACCGTTACTATAGCAACCGCATAAATAATACGAAATGGAAATGTTTATAAAAGTTAATAAGAAATAAAATGATAAACATCTATGAAATAAAAAAAAAATAATAGTCTATAACCTACAAATCAATCAACGTCGAATTCTCATGTTTGTTCACTAGTTTTTATGAGATTAGCGAACAGATACATGTATATATATACATATATAATGAAAATGGGTTATATATAGATAAAATTATAAGCCATAGTATGTCTATCAGGTAGTATAGATTAAATTAGTTCATGCCTTGAAGTCCGAAATTTGAAAAAACTCATTTCCAGCTTACATTACATATCTTGATAAACATGTAGATATCCGTGTATTTTTTTTATCTGTTAAAGGATATTTCATTTAATCACCTAATCGGTGATCGATTTAATTTTATATCGGTATTTGTTGTCATGTAAACTATTTGTTTATCTAAGATCATAATGGCGAATTCACAGAAATTTATGCTTTTCCTGGACTGTGAAATACTTATGTAACTATAATACTGCCTGCTTTTAAACTGGTATTTATTTATATATCTAAGTTAACAGAAGAGTGAGCACAATTATATACTGTCTGTTTTTCGCTTGCTTTTCTGGCCGTAATATGAATTTAGATTTGAAATTCAGACTTGAAAATTGTCAGAAATATAAGTCAGAGATATATAGCCCTGCCGTAACTCACCGCTCCCCGAGCCCATTCTATTTATTAACACCTTCGCAACTCCTTTTGGAGGAGATAGTAATGTATTCTTAGCCAACCACTTAACGGCAGAAGCGATACCTGCAACAAAATTTCGAGTGTTAACGTCTACGAGTTTTGGAGATCTCGTAATGAGACCACGAATCTCTAGATATCTCCTATATATGTATATTGTTATTATTTAATATAATCGTTCATAAACTTATGCTTACCTGATACAACCATGAAATTTTGAAGATTTGCTGACATAAATAAAAGTAGCCAAAATGCTTAAAAAATCATTTATAGTGTTATTGAACTTTGCAGATAATATAAGTGTATGTTTTCTGTCAAAGAAAAAGGATGTCTTACATACGTAAAGGCTGGTTAATCTGGAAAAATAATTGGTTTTTGTTAACATTCGTACTTTTATTTTTTGGTACATTAATGTTCCCTAAAGAAATATAAAGTATGTTACTCATCACATTATCATAGTAGATAAACGTAAACTAATGAAGTAGTGCCATAGACATTGATATGCAAAAATTAACTAATCGGATTATTAATTATTTTGCTTCCCAATATCTCTCTGTCCTCACTTCAATGTTTTATAAATGTATTCATTATAAGTTTAACACACCAACTTTGAGTACAAATTTAAGACCAAAACAGGACTGGTAAAAAAAAGACTGAAGTGATGAAATATACAGTCTCAGTCCCAACAAAGCAATGATCGCAATGTGATACATACATGGTTACTGTGAGGGATGCTGGACTGTGAGACAGAAAAGGCCGGTAGAAACTTCTAAAATCAAATACTTTTAAATTTATTTGCAAAGAAATTTACAAATATAGAGTAAGCCTTATACTTGGGTGTTGTTTCTGCAGAACTCTTGCTTGGTCCTGACGAATCTTTTTTTCTTCACTGGAATCCGAAGACTGCATTCTTTCTTCACTATAACCCGGCGAATGAGTTCTACCTTCATTGGAACCAGACGTCTGCCTGCCTGAGCTTCAGAGCGCCGCTATTTTAATCTTATTGGCCGGCCCGCTTGCTTGGCGCATTTAGTGAGTGTTAGCACATGGCGACATATGAGCGAGACAAAACTACCTATCTCTTTGAAACTATCTAATAAAATTAATCTATAAAATTGTCACTATTGTTGTCCTAGAGTCTTGTGGGCTGACAAAGAGCGCGTCAGAGAACACAAAGCCGACAGATGGGATTCACTGCCGAGCGATCTCGTGTCTTCCAAGAACGCTTTGTAGCGCCAGGCTCGAGGTATCAAGTAAGAGAACCCTGGTTTAATACCACCTCGTCATGACTCACCCACGACCGACATCGACACGGCCTGAGGTTTTAGAAACTAAAAAGTGCTACGCGGGATGTAGCTATCTGGCGGATGATTCTGTATATTGTGTGTGTCTGGTTCTTGTTGTGCTTTATCTGGCGATTCTACTCGGTCATCGAGGCCGGGCGTGGGCCTGTTCCCCGACTGCCTTCGCCTGTATCAGAATCTCTGGGCGGCGAGAACCGCCCACGGTCGCGGGTGTACTTAGTGTACGCGGTGTGTGAGTAGCTGCGGCGCCGAGTTCTGAAGCGAGGGCGGCGTGATGCTGATATTCGGAGCGTGTTGGTAGTGTCCGAAGTGTGTGTGGTGACGTCGGTGCTGTCGGTGACTGAGGGTATGTGTGTGGTTTTCGGGACCCCTTGGGATGTCGGAATAAGCGCGTGCCGCGGTCTGCGCTTTTTCATCCTGGGATTCGGAGGTAGCACGTAGTTGGCCGCGCTGGCCACCAGAGGGTTGGGATGAGTTGCCGCCTTGGCGAAGTAGGTCACGGAGCACTCTTTGAAGTGCTCCTTGATCGTTGGGAGTTTAAGGTCGCTGTGAATGTCCACATTGCGCTGGTACCATTCGGCACCAGTCGCGGTGCGGGTGAAACGGTTCTGGAGAGTCTGCAGAGGTTTGAGACGGTCTTCGGACGAATGGGCGAAGACAACGCATGCGTAAGACATTATAGGTCTTACGCATACCTTGTAAACGTGAAGCTTGTGTCTGAGAGAGAGCTTGCTCTTCTTACACAGCAAGGGGTATAGCTTGCCCAGTACTTGGGCCGCTTTCTTTCTCGCCTCGCGGATGTGGGCGACGAAATTGAGTCTGGTGTCGAGTGTGACGCCGAGCTTCTCCATGGGATCGGCTGGCCGAAGAGGGAGAGCTGGCCTAGTTCATGGCCGCGTTTTTTCGCCTTCTTGAGAAGGGTTGATGACCTACGGTGGGTGAAGTGAATGGCTTCACTTTTCTCCGGGTTTACATCGATTCGCCACGTCCGGAACTACTCGCCTAGGCGGGTGGTCGCGTTCTGTAGGCGCTTCGTTATAATACCCGGAGCTCTGCCGGAGTGATAAAGAGCGGTGTCGTCCGCGAAAAGGGCCATCTTGACGAAGGGGTCTCTCAGTATGTCGCTCGTGTAGAGCGAGAAGAGTAGCGGGGAGAGGCAAGAGCCTTGAGGGACGCCGGCTTTAATCGGCCGGGGCGAGGAGAGAGCGTACTCGACGCGAAAGCGGAAGTAGCGATTCGAGAGGTAGTCTCGAATGACGGTGACTAGACGGTCTGGCACTTTGTGAGTGTAAAGCTTGTGATGCGCTCGTAAAGTTTGCCCAAGGTGTTCAATAGGCTGATCGGACGGTAGCTGTTGGGTAGGTTCCTCGGCGTTCCGGGCTTCGGAATACCTATCACTACGGCCTCTTTCCAGGCGTCTGGGAAGGAGCAGTCGGCTAGCAGGGCGTTGAATATGGCCACTAGCAGACCGACGAGCGGGGGCGGGAGACTTTTCAAAACTCTGTTGGAGATGTTGCCGGATCCCGGGGCTGATCTGGTTTTCAGCCTCTATAAGACACAAGTCACACCCGTTAGCCCGCGCGGTCCTAACCGCCCTCGGCCCGCGACACAGGCGAAGCGGATCAGAAGACGGGCCTGAGCCCTCCTCCGACGACCTGACGTCTGACACACACTATGCGCGACTTAGTGTAAGATTTCATACGTATATGTATGTACTAGTTTACACCCTCTTCTTACTCCCCTTATATCACTATCTACCTCTTCAATTCACTTGTTTCGCTTTTCTCCTTCCTTTTTATATATAATATAGTTTTATATGTGGAGAGTAGTTTCTATTTTGTCTTTGTTTTGAGTTTTATTTTTAATTTTATTCTTTTTTGTTTTATTTAGTCACAATCACTATTATCCTGCACAGTTACAAATTGAATATCAATACTTTGTGCGATAAACAAATGTATGAATGTTATACATATTATAACTCACTCAATTTAGATCTCTATAAAGTCTTACGACTATTGAAAGTAGGATGTTGTTAACAGTTAGGGTTAACAACGGCCATTGTGTGATTTATATGACAATACTATAATAGGCTTCCTAATCATAAACACGATCTTATATCGACACACGTCTACCTAAGCTGATAAGCAGGTATGGTATCGCAATTGTATGAGATATGATGATAGGAAAAAAATCAATAATTTATGATCACAAGTATCGATCATTCGGCTGGCAAAGGACGTCTATATAAAAATTAATGATTATTTAATAATAAAATTAGTAGTCTATAAAGTAATTTAACAAACTAATATAAAAAATAATCTGTCTGGTGTGTATATAAATGGGAGAGGTTTCTTTTCATTAAACAGCACTAATCATTCAGGCCAAGGTTAATATATTTGTTATGTTAACCTAGCCCTGAATTACAACATTTAAATAGTTTTCTTCAAAAAAGGTTAAACATAGTTTCAGTTATGTTTGCAAAGTGGACAGTGATTACATGTTTACTTGTGAAAACTTTATTTTTTGTTGCGTCCGACAATGACGTCGAATCCGCGTATAGAAAAAGACAATACCTTCTACAGAAAGAACTGGAAGTGATGCTTGGTAGTGATATAGTGCTAAGTGATAGTGAAGAAAAGGCAAATGAAATTATAATGGAAATGAAAAGAAAAGAATTGGATTATGGTTTCAAGAATCCGCAATTCTTTAATTATTCTAAACATTTCTTTGAATACAAAGATGAAATTATGGAAAACAATTTATTCAAATTAATAAAGCAAATGCCCAAAGGTGCAATTTTGCACGCCCACGACACTGGAATACTCAATGCAGATTATGTATTAAAACTGACGTATTGGGACAATCTGTATGTTTGTTTCGGTGAACCAAACGTTAACTTTTTATTTTCAATAAAACAACCTGAGAGCTTTTGTACGACCAAATGGCAGTTGGTTAAAGAAGCAAGGTACAGTTCCGGTTACGTTGAAGGGTACGATAATGAGCTAAAGAAACTTTTTACATTGGTGGTTGACAATCCTAGAGAGGTTTATTCTAATATAAATGCAGTATGGAGTAAATTTCAAAATTATTTCATCATTACGTCTGGCTTGTTCACTTACAAGCCTGTGTGGGAACAATATTTCTATGATACCTTAAAAGCTATAAGAGAAGACAATATCATGTACTTGGAGCTGCGCAGTGTTCTGCCTCGTTTGTATGATCTGCAGGGTAATGAGTACGATTTAATGGATACAGCAAAAGCTTATGTGAAGATCCTTGATAAATTTATGGCAGACTATCCTGATTTTTATGGCGCTAAAATAATCTATGCGCCATTAAGAATGGTCAGTAACACAACTGTGAAGGAGTATATAAATATTGCAATTGAAATTAAATCAAAACTGCCCAATTTACTGGCCGGTTTTGATTTGGTAGGTCAAGAGGATTTAGGAAATCCAACAAAGGAATTCCTATCAGTGTTAATGGAAGCATCTAATAAAATTGATTACTTCTTTCACGCAGGAGAAACTAACTGGTACGGTACTAGTTCAGATGAAAATTTAGCAGATGCAATAGTCCTCGGAGCTAAAAGAATTGGCCACGGATATGCTCTTACGAAACACCCCTTATTAATGGAAAAAATAAAAAACAATGATATCGCTTTAGAAGTAAATGTTATTTCAAATCATGTGCTTAAGCTTGTTGATGATATGAGAAATCATCCCGTGGCGTCATTTTTGGCAAACGGCTTACCAGTTGTAATATCTAGTGATGATCCAGGCGTGTGGGACGCTGAACCTCTGTCTCATGATTTTTATATTACATTCGTTGGGATTGCTAGCAGGCATGCCGATTTGAGACTTTTGAAGAAACTTGCGTTAAATTCATTGTATCACAGTGCGATATCCGATAAGGATAAGGTACTCCACGAATTCAATATACGTTGGACAAAATTTATAGACAGCATCGTCAGAGACAAGTGGTAATAAGATTATTTGGATTATTTTAGATTTTTTGGGAAAAACAATTCACTATGTATAATCTCATTTGTATCGGATAACGTTATCAGTTTCGTTTTCGTAGTCCGGATCCAATTTTCGTAGAGTTATTGATAACGTTAATATGGTGATTGAGATTAAATGAAAATGTAACCACGATTATGATAAATACGTTAGTATGATATTGAATTATAGTTGGTTGTTACCAACGGGTAACAGTGCCTATTTTAACGCATCCATAAATGAATAGTTGACAATATGGTAATTGATTAAAAATGTTCATTGATATCTATTATACAAGGCACTGCTGAATGGCATTTTATGATAGGGTTAATGATTTTGAAACCTATTACCTTTACTTCAGACTTTCGTTTATTATTTTTTACTTTGTTCGTGTTGATGATGTATTGTAAAATATAAGTTTCTGTTAGTTTTTATTCTTCGTTATCGATAAAATGTTAATAAACGTTGACATAAAAAAAATCTTAACATTAGTTTGCTCTCACAGTTTTTCAATTAATATAATATAATATATTAGCTATTACGATCTAATTTATATCTTTTGAATGGGAACCAGATGTCCAAACTAGGATACTCTTAGCTAGGCAACTCCTGGCTCCCCTTTTAAATTAATTATGAGTAATCGTATTATTTATAAAAAAATTAGTTTGACGGCAAAATATACAATCTATGTCTGATAAATTATAGATAAAACAATAGAAGATGAAAATAAATGAAGAACGTAAGAAATTACTGTGTAAACTTTTAAAAATTATATCTTTAATGAAAGTTTAAATAGATTTCGTATATAAACATTATTTAACAACTAATTATTAGTACTTTCCGGTGTTATAAATACACGGTTATACAGGGTGTCTGGTGGCAGATTTATGTTTTCAAATTTAAATAAAAAATTATATGTTTGACATATAATTTTATTAAAAGTATTAAAAGATAGAGTACAAATGCGGATTTCATTTTTTAAAGATAATGTCATCCAAATGTCTTCCATCCTGTTGCACACATTGTTCGAAATGGAGCCTCGTATTCCGTGCCACACGCTGCAGTAAATTTGGTTAAATTGCGCTGATTTCTCGCCGAATATTTTCTTTTAAGTCCACAACAGTTCGCGGATTTTTGGCGTAAACTCTCTCTTTGAGGTAGCCCCACAAAAAAAAATCCATTGGAGTTAGGTCGGGTGACCTCGGTGGCCACGGGATGTCCCCAAAGCGACTAATCAGTTTTTGAGGGAGATTTTCTCGCAACAAATCCATCGAAGCTTTGGCCGTGTGTGCGGTCGCACCATCCTGTTGAAACCATGTGACTGATGAGAATGATGAATGAGCTCGCAGGTTCGGCAAAAAGAAATTCGAAATCATGAGCCGATAATTCTCACCATTGACATTCGTCGCTTGGCCTCGTGCATTTTCAAAAAAAAATGGTCCGATTATCCCATTCGTGGATAAAGCGCACCAAACAGTTACCCTTGGGCAATGTAATGGTTTTTGGTGCTTCAGTCGAGGATTGCGAGTTCTTAGAGCCCAGTAACGGCAATTTTGCTTGTTTACGTGTCCGTTTAAATGAAAATGAGCCTCGTCGCTCCAAAAAATGGAATTCACAGTGCGAAAACGCTCCAACATGGTTTCACAAAAAAATTTGCGTGACTCAAAGTAATTTTTTTTCAATTGTTGAATTATTTGAATTTTAAAAGGATGAAACTTCATATGTTTTTTCAAAATTTCATGCACGCATGCTCTTGGAAGTCCCAGTGAAGCTGCCCTTTTCCGTATCGAAAGTCGTGCATTTTCACGTAAACTGCGTTGAACCAGTTGTTCAACCATGTTTTCGGGGGTCCTTGACGATCGACTAGGTCCTGGCCGTGGTGTGTTCATAGCCGAAGTAGTTGCGTGGAACCTCTCCACCCACGAACGAATTAAATTCACACTCGGCCCATCGCCTATCCGTCGAATATTGAAATTTGAACAAAACTGTCGGCGAGCGAGTACGTAAGAATCGTTACTCTTGAAAAATGCTTCAATAGCGAACGCGCGATGCTCACCCGACCATTGTGACATCGTGACTAAGAAATCCGCATGATCGGTGATTCTAATGACACCACCTAGCCCCCGCACTGTTTATAACTTATTGAGATATTCGTTTTTTAAAATATAAATCTGCCGCCAGGCACCCTTTATTTACCTACCAAGAACTCTTAGACCAAAGATTGATAAGAATGCTCACCCAGAACACTGCATTTTATGTGCTTATTGTATATTTATGGGATTTTATGTACAAAAGCAAATGACCGAGCCAAAAAAGAAGAAACAATGTTGCCATGTCTGGTCACATAGTGTACATTTTTTAATATATTTGTTCTACTTTTATTGCCTCTTTTTTAGAGTATTTATATAGACAATGGATCACTATAATAATATTTTTTATGAACATTTAAATACAAAGTTTCATTACGAAAAGATATAGAGTAATTAGCTAAAATCAACTTAATTTGCGATGAAATTACTATACATATACATTACAGTTAAATGAGGACATAATACAGAATAATAAAATATAACCCAATTTTCTCTTTATATATCACTAGATGTTCCCTGCCCACTTTGCTGTTCGTCATATAAAATTAAACTTGAAATTTGTCAGAAATATTCCTTAAACCGCAACCGCAAATGACTTTCTATAGCAACCGTTACCATGGCAACCGCATAAATAATACGAAACGAATATTTGAATAAAAGTTTATTAGATATAAAATGATGAAGGATTAATAAAATAAAAAAAATAAATAGTCCATTTGTAAATCATTCTGCGTCAAATCGTCATGTCATGCTCATCTCAATACGTTCACTAGTTTTCTCGTATATGGCGAAAAAACAAAACCTATTTTGTACGTATATAGTGTTTTTTATTACCTGTTTTTCATTCGATGTATATATGGTTAATAAAAAATCCTGATGCAGTTTCTTTCGTGTTATTTATAAACGAACTCCGTTATGCTGAGTGTGAACGCATCACACTCGATTAGTTTCATCCTTCATGTGTTTCTAATAATTAGGAGAGCGCATGCGCCATTTGCAGCGTCGCGTCTTGCTTGAAGCCGTTTTCCCGCCAGCTTGCTCTTTCAAATGTAGACGCAATTTATAAATGGTTACCCTTCGTGAATGCATCAATATTTATTAATATTACTTTATATGTGTATATAGTATTAAATGTAATCGCACAAAGAAATATTTTATGAAAGCTAAGTAAGTTTAGAAGATGAATGTCATGACGAAAAAACCTTCATCAGTATGTTAGATGTTATAGAACGTTAGTATATTTCGCTCGTTTGTTTTTTAAATAATTGAAGGTTTAAATATCGGTTTACTCACGCTGTTATTCTTTCATCAGAAGCACAAACTTAGTTATAGTCGAACTTCTGCCTCTTCTAAACCTTTAGCGCGCCGTGCAAGCTATGACGGCTCATAATAGTAACAATAAGAAGACTAAGAAACAGATAAACAAATAATTGATATGTTTGTTAATATAATGAAGTTTATTACTTCTGCATGTTTATCAATTACGGTATTATGTTATACGTCTGTTTTTTTTTTTTATTCAATGAAACGATAAGACGAATGGCACGTTCACTTGATGGTATGTGATACGCCTGCTCGTAACAACGTCGCTTTAGTTAGGATACACAGCACCACATTGTACACGTCACCTTGACACATAAGTTGTCTCGTTACCCTAGTAACTAGTGTAGCTATAGTGTTCTTTAAACCTGAACGAAGTAATGTTTGGACACTACTGCTTGGGGTCAGAAATAGGAGCTGCGGGGATATCTACCTAGATTGTTTCCAGCAACAGACTCCCACTAGTAGTATTATCCGTTATTAGTCTTTTACCGCGACCATCGACAAATTCTATTATGGTACATTATTAGTTTAATTTTATTTATTTTATCTTACAATGAAAATGTTATTCACACATTACTGCAATTGTTGTTTTAGTTTAATTAAATAATTAAGCCGTGTTCACAGGTCGCGGATCGTTTACTTTGCAGTCGTTAGGTGTCACTCCGTACTAATTGGTGTCAACAGCGGTGATTTATATTTATAGAGGGTAGACAAATATATTTTTATCACCATAGTTGTGGTGTTTCTTCATTGCTTGCTACGTAATTTGAATAATAAACACACCAACTTTTAATAACATAACATTGTTAACCGATGCAATGTGTTCTCAATACTTATAGAGTATTTTGTTCGTGTTATTTGCTCTATATATGTATATAGACGAAATATTAAGTGACTGGTACAAAGATATATAAAAAGATATTTTATTGAACAATCTCTTTTAAAATGATAAAAGAAGAATAATAACGTTTAGCACGAGAACAGAAGCATGTTAATAAGTCAATGTCCGTGATGGTAGAAAGGTGACTACCGCCACTCTGCCCTCATAAGCCAACTGGAAGGCAATAACTTCAGGAAAATAGTGGGATACCTTACCTTATGATAAGTTATAATCTATGTTAACATACTGTATCCTTTAACCCGCATATCAAACGTAGCTAGCAACACAATTCTTATCTTTGGAATTCTACATTCATCAAAGGATGTTAATAAGTCATAAAGATGTTGATAAAGAAAAAGTTATACTAATAATCACTTAATTACACTAAGAAGGTGATAATTGAAAAGCATAAACAGTACTTACAACTAATTATTAAAGAGAGACAAAGAATATAAATGAGTATATAAGTAATGATATATCTACGAATGGTAACATTCGGAGTTTTTTATATAAAACTATAAGTATAAGTATTTATCGAATTACTATTAAATATACTACAAGTTTAAAAATATAAATAGATTTGTCTAATTTAAAA
Organism: Troides oblongomaculatus; assembly: GCA_029032895.1. NCBI lineage: Eukaryota > Metazoa > Arthropoda > Insecta > Lepidoptera > Papilionidae > Troides > Troides oblongomaculatus. The sequence continues at coordinate 1,997,912 of JARDWC010000439.1, read as the reverse complement.
TCTGTTCTTACAAAGGTATGTCTTCGGTTATTAACTGTTTAATAAATTTGTCCCATTTGCTATAGAACGACGTCATAAATGTAGTTTTATTGGTTTCGTGTAATGTACTATACCTTATAGAATTAATTGCTAGTTGCTTAAGGAGACGAAGATCAGCGTGTTTGCTCGCGACACCGACAAAAGCAATATAGAAGTCGTGAGATAAAGGATCTGCGCCCCATATCCCTGGATCGTCACTGGACAAAACAACCGGTAACCCCAGAGCTAGGTACGTTGCCAACGGATGATTCCTCACATCTTGCACTAAACCAAGTACTGCATTTGACACTACATTTACTTCTAGAGCAATGTCCTTCTGTTTTATAGCTATTAACAAAGACGGGTGCTTGAGCAAAGCGTACGCGTGACCTATGCGTTTAGAACCTAAAAGAACAGCGTCAAAAAGGTTCTCATCGGTGGCCGTTCCGTACCAGTTTGTCTCGCCGCCATGAAAATAATAATGCAAGGCACATTTAGGCCCTAATAAAAGGGGCAAAAGTTCATATAAAGGTCTACCTATGTCCTCTTGACCGACGAGATCAAAACCAGCAAAGAATTCCGGCATTTCACGTCCGACCTGACACGCCATATTTATAGATTTCCATATCTCGTCATCCCTGCGCAATCTGTGTCGTGTGACGATCATCTTAACGCCAATGAAATCCGGATGCTCCTGTTTAAAGCGCTCAGCCACTTGATGATATAATCTCGGCATGAATAACTTGTCGTGAATTGTGCCATTCAATTCGTACAAGCTCTGCAGCCCGCTCCTCACCTCGATGTACTGTATGTTGTCATTGTAGAATTCTTTCAATGCTTCATAGAAGAATTTCTCTCTTACCGGTCTGTAAGCGATCAGTTGGGATATGGTGTGCGTAACTTTCTCGAACTTCATCCATAACAAATTGATGTCGTTAGATTTTTGGTAGTCAAACTGGGTGTAGAGTGTAAAGTGACTTTTGATTGCAGCATCAAACGCTGTTAGATTTTCGCAAGTGTTTCTGAGCTTGCTGAGTAGTGTCCAACTAGTAGAACAAGGTCGTTGAGGAATGTCTCTTGAGAATTGCATATTTATGTTTTCACCCTCATAACAAATGTGTAAGTGATCTTCGTACGTCAAATGTAGTAGTCGTTCTGCACTCAGCATCAGCGAGCTGTGGACGTGTAACACGGCGCCTTTAGGCATACGCCTAATAATCTGATAAGCTTTAGATTTCGCTATATCGTTCCTGTACGCGAAGTAATGTTTCGTAAAATTTAAATATTGCGGGTTGCGTAAAGACTCATCGATTTCTTGTCGCTTCCAATACATCAGTATCTGATTAGCCAGCGTTTCTTCTTCGCTCAGGATCACTTCACTTCCTAATTGCATGCGAAAGTCGCGTTGTATCATATCAATACGAGTTTCATTGTAACTGTCTAGGTTTGTTTTTGCCGCTATCGGCACGAGTACTACGATCAAAATGTGGACATATAAAATTAACTTCATTGTATATTTAATCGGGATGTTATCGCAGCAGCCGGGTCACTAGATGACATTCCGTGTTAAGTCGATACTGTACTGACACTCATGTTTTGTTCATGAATATATATAGCTCTCTGAGCGCAGTTTAAAGAAATCATAAAATGCCCGCTCGCGTTAACATTGGCTACTGTATTTATAAATATTTCTCTATTTTATACATCGACAAGATGTTCTTGGTGTTTACCTGATGGTGAGTAAAATCTCTCAAAATTATACGGTGCACGTTAGTATATTTATACATCATCGCTTAGAGGCTTAATATATTTAGTCTCTTAACATTACTAAGTGGATATACATTTACTAATTTTGATACACAAATATTTGATGAAAGAAGGCGATGATATGGTACATACCTAGACTTTGACAAGACCTGACACCTATAAAGTTCCAATATTATTTACTTATAAAAATATATTTGATTACCAGAGTTTTTGTTTGTTAATGACTTGCGGCGTTGTCAGCTTGATTTCAGAAGCCAATGCAATTGTTTAAGTTTCAAAATATAATTAAACCTTGAAAAGTCTGTGCTCCCTGCTAGAACACGTCCATACATCATACTAATAATATTACACTTACTGCTGTAATTCATCATCAGCCGATAGACGCCCACAACTGGACATAAGCTTCCTTCAAAAATTCTCTGAAATCTCTGATTCCTCGAAGATCTGGGCCATTTCCCACCACACTCGGCAAAGCGGAAGCCAGAGCCTCGTTTGTTCATAACCAGGGTGCACCACGAGCAGGTGAGGCTAGCTTAGATCTGGTATTGTTATGCGGGAAGCCTTACACTATCTGCAATTGAAAGTACTATATTATGTTTCACGGTGATGACGACTGTGTAAAGATCTCTGTACAGTTGTCTACGTTTGCGTTGCATAGTTGTTTTGAAATGAGTAAATAGAAGTTCGCTTCAATATGCAATTTCACTATAGTTGCAAGTGTAAATAGTCAAACAATGTCACGGGAAATGTCGAAGTAATCTCAAGGTTTGGCGTTACGTAAAATAATGTGATACAATTTTTATTACGTAGCCTGCCCGGTACGCTTTATGATTTGGTTTGCAACCGAGTCAATCAACTATATTTCCATTATTCTATATACACTTTACTCAATTTCATTCTTGTATATTATTACTTCAGTAATCAATTATTGTTTAAACTATTAAAATTGTTGATAATATTTAATAATATTTTATAAAAAAAAACAGCATTTTATTAACATTATAGATTATATATAATACCTGTGTCATACTTCATAATTTTCCTTAAGATAACCTTTACTCCAAATATGTTTATTACTGATATATTAGATCACTTCAAGGAACAAACAATATAGTATCAATTCTAAAGAATAATACACTTATGGTAAAAGGGTATTAACATGTATTTATTCCTTTATATGCTAGTAAATTGAAGAAAATAATTGAGATTTTTTTTATGTATGTCACATTGGTCTGTTATAATATATTTTGAAGGAACAAATGATTATAAGTAGAAATGTCTTCTCTTATACAGAGCTAATGTAAATTATCGCGAGTCATTGAAAAATTACGACGGGACGAGCGGGACATTCACCTGATGATAAGTGATACGCCTACTCATAACAAAGTGACGCAATTAGGATGTTATACACTGCATCACACTGCTTGATGTTGAGTGTCGTTAGCCTAGTAATTACACTAACTATATCGCCCTTATTATCGTCCTCACATAGACAATCCCTGATATAAGAGACCTACCACCAGTAATTTCAAAAATAGCCTGAAACCAAAGGATCGTAGCTTAAACTTCATATATCAGTTAATAATGAAGATCCTTCTAAAGCAATCGTGTACTGCTGGTATTAACGAATTTAAAAGAGTCGACTAACTTGGAGGGATGAAGAAAAAAGTTCCTTTGAAGATTGTTATGTAAAAAAATCTTCAAGAATATAGACGAAGAATTTCTTGAACAACCCGTCAAACTTCCGGGTTACTCTCCTTACAGCCCTGATTTATCCCTACGTCACTTTTTATTCCTTAAAATACAAAATCAGGTTAATGGAATACAGTTTTCTTCGCTAGAAGATGCGTCGTCAACGTTCGAGAAGAATCGTATGAAGCAACCAGTTTTTGGTCTATGAAGCTTTTTATAGATGTTTGTGCAGAGTTTATGTAAAGATTTAATAAAAGAATGTTAGCGAAAGAAACATTTTTTTTATTTTCGTAAAGTTTTTTGATTGTCCCACGACAACGCGAGCATACGAGCTAGATGTTATTTTTTTCTCATCATCCCCTGTTGATATTTTTAGGGAATATTTTGTACTGGGTTTATATTTCATATCCTTCTTGCTCTTTCTCTCTTCTTGGGCAATGAGTTTATACGAGGATAAGTGACACATTCGCCAATAATAACGTATCTGTAGATAGGATGATATACATTACCCTAAATTGTGGTTGTCACCTTCAGATATATGATGTCAAGTCTCGTTACTTCCAAAATCAGACTAGCTACAAAAGCTCTTTAAATCTACTGTGGAATTTACAGGGGATTAATTAAAATGTACAGGGGATGATAAAAATTCATAGGTATATCCGAACATTATTTAAATAAATTGAAGATTGATGAGGAAGATTGTTCCCATCGAGAAAATATATTTTATCGTTTTGGATGGAGTGAATCTTATCTTGAACTTATTAATGATTGTTACAGTTTTGTCGGACTCAATGCTTGGGAATCCAAAAACCATTCATTATCATCATCATCATCAGCCGATAGACGTCCACAGCTGGACATAGGCTAACAAACCATTGTCCATATTAAATTACAGATATACCTGTAAAGAATAATCTTTATAATTTTTTTACGTAAGTGAGAAAATGATAAAAGCGCCATCTATTGTAGACACAAGATTTTACACTCAATTAAACATAGAAACGATTTTATGAACGCATGCGCACACTACTTTATACTTTGAATATTAAACATAGATGTCGTCATTTTATAGTATTACCTCAAACAATTACTATAGCATTTTTAAATATTGAGAATAACATATCTCTAATATAATTTTAAATACTAAGAACCAAGTTACTCATAACTTTTCCTTTATTCTATATTACTTATTGTACTCAATTATAAATAGAGGGATTACGTATTATGATAAAAAAATACTAACAATCTATCCCCACTCATTAATAGATGTCCCTTTATCTTGCTATTTTAAGTAAATATATGCAACGTAAAATGCTTTAATTAATGCCAAAACGTCAAGAATATATAGAGGAAGATCGCCTGTTGGGTGGAATGTCGACCTGGTGAACGCAAAGAATCATAGGAACCAGTAGACTCGGTTAGGAATATGTTCAGCTGTTCGTTTACCTAAAATGATGATGATGAAGTAACGTATGTACTATCAACATTAATTCCATATGAATGAAAATAAGCTCTCAGAATAAACGAAAAAGACGTTAATATCAAATGAGAACATCTACGAAGTCAAAGTTGTCTCCCAACGGCCTGTCACGAATTTATACCGTGGTATCTCAAAATTCAACTCACCACCACTTTAATACGTGGTATTATGGACTAAAACGAAGATAACGCGAACGGTAACCTTAGGGCAAATCGTGATGATGACGTGCGATTGTGCAGAGGATTGTGTCACATTACAAACTGTATTATTCATGTATTTATTTAACAATAGCATTTATTACAATGAAGTTAAGATGCTTTCAAAACGAATTTAGGCTTGGTATAATTATAATGATCGTGCCGATGATGGGGTGCCGTTATGGTGATAGCATAACGCACGATGCGGCCTCAGATGCTATTTCAAAATCTGATATCGCCGGTACTTACGGCGACGTTGTATTGTTTCCAATCCGATAGCCAAAGAAAGCTCTAAGTATTTTACATTACTTTGCCTTACCAAATGAAATTCGTTCTTCGCTTTTTTGGTTTAAAATTCTTTGAGAAATAATTTTTAGTTTTTTTATTGGGAACGAGAATACAGAAAAGTAGAAAGGTTAATACTATGGTCTCTTGTAGACTACATTTAGAAAAAATCGTAAGGACACCGGTATGTTTCAATAACAGCTTTCTGTCATCCTGGGACAAGGATCTAGGTTCCATCAGTCGGATAGTAACTGGGTTGTTTATTAAAATTTGTATATAAGTCTTTTAATAAAAATGTTGATTGTTTTACGCTAATTTCGGTCCCACGCAATTACATTATGCACCAAATATTTTGGGTTTACGGCGCAGAGATCCCATTCAGGCATTCGTTCCCCTCGGCAATCATTCGGTCAATTTGACAATCGCCGTGGAGTGGCCCCCATTTTGAAAATATTTGCTCGCAACGGACCAAACAATTTCATCTAAGTGGACCTTGGGTCCCCCGAAAATATTATCAATTGAATAATGCATCCTGTTATACAGGGGCTATTATTTATCATTTAGAACAAAACAAGCGGTGTACAATGATAAACAAATTTTAATGAAACCTTTGTTTTTTTTTTTAATTTCAAACGATTGATAACTACTTATTTATATAAAGAAAAATGTGTGAAGTGAGATCCAAAAATGAATATTTCCCTATGATCAGTTGCACGTTTTTATCGCTCCCACCCACTTTAAAGTGATGTCATCTTGAGACAATACTCATGATTCGAGCACCGGCCGTAAATCTATCGCCGGCGCAGGTGGCTGCGTCACGAGGAGATCAAAGTCTGCCGCAGCTTTGTGAGGACCCCTTCCTCTCTCCTAAGTAGGTACCCCGCTCATCCTTGTTTGCATAATAAAAAGCAAATGTGACTAAAAAATAATATAGTTGGTAAAGAGATTGAGTAGTTTTTAAGTTGATTATTTCTTTTGCACCGACAGACGTTTTCGGTTGTTGTAAGGTATCCTCTAACTAAAGATATCGCAGTAAATGTCTGTATGGATAGTGACTACTTGATACTTGTATTTTCTTTATACGTTACTATCCAAAATTTATTTTACCCAAGGAAATAAAACTTCTTAACTATTGACAGTACATGAGTACCGTTCATTTTTCAAGCACAATTAATTGGCTTTAAAATATTCTTGGTCACTGATTATTATTTGTTATTGTCATTAATTATGTAGTATTATATTAGTATATTAATTAATTTTCATACTCTTATCAGACTAGATGGAATCCTGCATCTGCTTGTATTCAATTAAGCGACTAAGATGATCGGGACGTTTACCATATGGTAAGTGTTACGTCTGTCCATAACAACGTTGGGTTAGTTAGGATGATACTGCACTACATTTCGTACGTCGCCAAGGACATAAGATGTTGAATCTCTAATTACCTTAGTAATCACACAGTAACAGCGCCCTTCCATCCAGTCAAAAATAGGCGCTACTGTGGTATCTTTAGTCAACGGCATCATAGACCTACCACCAGTAATTTAAATTTTACGACCGTTCGCCAGCTACCTGATAACTCTACTAGGAAATATTCAATTCGGACAGGGTGTTTTTAGATATAGTAGATATTTATTGTAATTGAGTAGATGTCCTAATAAGTAATTAATATTAGCAGTTCCACTATGTCTAGTCTAAGAAGGTATGCTCCAGGTAGGATGCGTATCCCTGTCAGGTCAGACAACAAAGAGATTTTTTCTAACTCTAGTTTTAATTTTTTTCTAGGTAATATTCCATATATATCAGAGCCAAAATTTCTTCGGGCTTATGGTCATTTAACATGATATAGTTGTTAATTACAATACATACTGATTAAATTTCCAACTATGTTATTACTTCCTATTAAATTTTTCTATAATCAAAGTCTGGGTGTTTGTTGATATTACGTTAAGGTACTATGTTAATTCAGACGTTCTCAGGTCGCTTTTGGCGGAGACCGTCTAGGTAGGTACCACTGCAGCTCTTATTTCTGTCTCCTAACAGCTGTGTGTACCCTACAAACATTAGTGTTTATGTTCGTAGAGTGTTCTAGCTAGAGAAATTATTGGGATGACGTGACTTAACATTGTATATCTCAAGGCGACCAGCACAATGTGTAAACTATCTTAACTAACCCCATGTTGTTATGGGCAGGCACAACATTTATGTGGTCGTCTCACTGGTCTCCTCGCTTCGTAGAAAGAAAGGGTAATATATATATGGGTATGAGAGATATCTGAGATTTAGCGTAGTCATTTTGGATTGATATTTTAAGTCAGCAACCTACGCGCTCTCGCACGCAAAGCAAAAAGTCCGTTAGTCGGCATATGGTCACCATTTCACTAATGACAGTCGAAAACCGCAATTTGTATGGGATCGCGCCCCAACAAGCAAGCTTGACCGCAACCAACGTGCCAATTAATAATTATCCATTATTATCTTAAAAAAACACCTCGCGCATCCATTTTTTTTCGTTCATTGCGTGCTGCATGCACGCTTTTTGTACAATTTAATACAAATTCAGATTGACTCTAAACAACATGAGCTGGACTTAAAATCACACAGTACGGAAAAAACATCCTTGATAAATAAAATAGGGGCAGTAGGGGGCACATTTATGGATAGATATTTTATAAACGATTACGCCGGTAGGAAATAAGTACAACATGAAGGAGACGATGGAATGTAGCTTTTATTTCATGCGGTAATTTTATTAGCTTTACACAGAATTGTATCTGTCCCAGAAAGACCAGTTCAGATTGGCTTCTTCTTTCCGAGATTTGATCTTGGAATGAAGCGATCATTATTATTATATTAGAATCCACTGCTGTACATAGAACTCTTTTAAAAATCTTCACACCGATAGCTTTTACGTTGCCCGCATTCAGCGGTTTCCTTGACTTTCACCAGATTATCTAATCACATTGTAGGAGCCTTTCAGCGCTAGGTTTATTGATATACGGTCATCACTCGAGTACCTTATTACTTCACGAAGCAAAAGGAAGCAATCGCTTTCATTTATTTGGCAGTGAAATAGATTTGGAGTAGATCATCCTACGAGCAATACATTTTTTTATAGAAGTACTTACTCTTCTTTGGATGATTTGATCTTTTACAACTTAATTATGAACAGCCAATCTTTCCAGGATTTACGGGTTTTGAGCCTGCATTTTATCGTATATAAAGAACAGAAAAAGAGGGGTGAAAGGCTACTTCCCTGTGGAACCCAGATCAGAAGAAAATGTTGTTTATTTATATTTTTAAGTACCAAATGTGTCAAATTTGTCAAACCTTATGTTCTTCCTCTCCAGGTTTATGCTAGATATTAATAATCTGGGAATAGTCTAAGTTTAAATTGATAAAACTCAATCTGGTCACATCGAGTCCACTTATATGTCCTGTTATGTTTCGTTGTTATTAAAAGTAAATTATTTAATTATATCTTAAGCCTTTTTGTTATGAAACAATGAATCCTTATTCAGATTCAATAACGCTGTTCTGTTGAATTGTTCTATAGCGAAATTATTTTATAATTAGACATAACAACAGCTTTCAATTGTCCATTTTGACATGTGATCGGTAACAGATGCTAAAACAATTATCATTGTCTTAAAGAGTGAAAAAATGTGGCAATTTGTAGGGAACAAACGTGGCTGATGGCGTTACGTGGCTCGTACGTTGTTAAACAAATGTCACTAGATAATTAAATAATGAATTCAGTTAGAACAATGACAAATGGGCAACATGAACCAACCTTTTTTATATTCCTGTGACAAAACAGGTAGTGGAATATGTATGTTTATAAGAGTAAACCATAGATCGTGAGATCTTAAAATGTACATAAATTAATAAAGAAATAACTTTGTGAAACATTGCAGTTGCCTTGTAGAAAATTTACATAGCAGTAAAGTAATTAATGACAGGGAATGACAGGAATTAAGGGACAGATTAAAATGTTATGAAGCATAAGTTCGATAAGATTTTTTTAAACAACGAAACGATGAGAGGAGTGGAAGGTTCACCTGATGGTAAATGACACGTCTGTCCTTAACAATATCACGCTAGTTAGGAGGGTATTCTCAGCACCGCATTGGGCTGATCGTGGTGATCGTGATGGTGGTTGATATAGGCGCTGCAGTGGTACCTACCTAGACGGTCTCCACGTACAAATCTATTTAGTAGTTAGGCGATTGATATTTAAGTTGTCTTCTAGAGCATATTATTTAAATAAATAAAAAGCTCTTAGTTAATTATAGTTTATCGATAAGTTTAATGTTTGGAATGAAACCAAGCTCCGTTCAAGTATGAATGGAGCGATAGTGACAGCGGTGGAAAAAACGTTATCGTTCTCAACTTAACAGGTTTAAGAACATCGAAAATCAAAACCACAACATAATTATGAAGCAGTACCGTCGACATATTGCAAACGGGAGCAGTAACAGATTAATTTTCTATAACAAAACAAAATAATATTTGCATACTGAATATTATAGAAAATCTCTTTAAATCTCTAAAGGTCTTCGCTCGAAAGTCGAGTTTGGTCTGTGTTAAGTTTTTGAAATCACAAACCAACTTTGTTGGTAAGTAATATGCGGTTACAATAATCGGATGAAGGTTTTCGAGTTGTATTTTTTTCCGCCGTTGTAAATTACGTACGCTACTTACGATCATTAGAGGGTAATTTGTAAGGAAGTGGTGGTGTTTCGTGATCATTGTATTGTTACATTTGGTACGGGTGAGGATCAGGCGGTCCGTTTAGTCTGTGACGAGTTGTGTTCACGCGATGGTGGACCTTTGCAAGTTTTATGACATAAACAATCAAGCCATTGTTTCACTACAACTTAAACTATTACAAAACTAACAAAAACTTATTTTATTTAGTTCTTGTGCACAATTTGCCTCTATGGCTTCTCTTAACTCTTCTTTGGTCTTAGTTTTTCGTCTCATCGTCTAATCCGATACATATTTATCCGCAAATACATCTCTCTATCTTTTTTCTGTCTCTCTTGCTTCTCCTTAATTCTTTTTAAGTAACATTTCTGTTACTTTTTTTATTTACCTGTTGTCGTTGAATTTGCAGCCGAGGCATGCCTATGTCAATTCAGGAGACACGTTATTTCGATAACGATTGCTGTTGATTTGTTGCTTTACTTACTCCCCACATACTTCTTTATGTTTTATGAAATAACGTTAAGCATGTGTAATAAATAAATAGCCTAGACTATTCTTGTAGCAAAGTCTCGAAGCACAGTAGTATGAATGTTAAGATAGTTTAATCGTGTAGTGAAGCAAATTGTAATAATATTGTGTGATACAGATTATCACAATTTAATGAAAATCAAAATTATGCTGTATAAGATTAAATAATTCGCTAACTTACTTTTTTCTATATTAAAAAACAGCTATAATAGTATTTCACTGTTATATAGGAACAGGAAATGTGCTGAAATAGGCCGATGTATTAGATAACGTATACGTTGCGTAAGCGATATATCCAAAAGCACCGAAAATCCACAAATACCATAACATATCATTAATGAATACAATCCGATAAACACAACAACAGTATAAATAAGCAAGCAATGAACTAATAAATACAAATGTCGGAATAATGCTAATGCATCCATGAATATGGAACTTAACGATGATCCATACATCCCGGAGATAAACATCCCGTTAGCAAATCGCGTTTTTTCCTCATAAATGAAAGCGAATCAAGTTGATGAATCGAACGGTGGTCGAATGCCGAAACCTGAAAATTTATACCCAAAGGTATTACTGCGGTTAACTACTGTTTTATCAGTACTGGAATAAAGGTTAAAATTAACCGTTTCAGATGAGGTTCAAGTTTGCTGAGATTATTAAATAGACTCTGATTTTGTGCAAACGTATCGTATCTTGTACGTGGGTATGTAATTTATTCTTTTTATTGTAACTCTTAACGACATTATTGTATTACATGATAGATTTTTTTTGATTATTATTATTTATAATAAATATATATAACTAATAGAGAGAGAGAGAGAGAAATATTTCAAATGATTAATTTTGAAGAAGGCTTCCTTTGCTCACGTCATTGAAACGTCCCAAAAGGTAACAGATTAAAGAAAAAACTAAAGTTTAACTTTCAATATATTTTTCTAGTTAAGAATTGGTTCAAACACCTTTTCCGTGTAAACAAGTAATATTTATAAGTTACAGAAACAGTATCGGTTTTCTCGGGAATGATAGATTATTGGAATTGAAGAGCAAATATCATATTTACCATTATACTTACGTTAGATCATTTAAAGAACTCTTTTAAAGGTTTCTACTACTGATTAACTGGTGAAGTGTGTGTTGGCGGATGCGACATGTTTACGGAAACATGCGTTGATAGATTATTTTAGTATTTCAGAAATATTCCATACCATAGATTAATGAAAAACTGTTACATCCAACCATCCATATGCAGATAGAGATCGTTATTATAGAAATTAAGTATTAAATGATTGCAAGGTTAATTTGTCGTTACAAGGATTATTTCCGTGGAAAGGATTCCTTAAAAGAAACAGTAATATTAGAATAGAGTTCAGAATTAATGTTCGACGAATATAATACGGAAGCATGAGAACATATGGTTAATAAAAGTGTCTCCTTATACGACTTGTTATAACAATTGCTTAATAAATGGCGTATCATACACAACGTTACAATGGCGGAGACGTTACAGGGTATATAAAAATTGATAAATCGTTTGATAAAGATAATATAGATCCTTACGTAACGTAAATGCGATAACAACACATAAATTAATTCTAGAAGAGATACATACATATTCATTTTTATTCCACGAAGTGACGACACTAGTAGGAACCTTCCATGATAACAATGTGGCGCTAGAAGCAGTAAACATTGCTTCACATTGTGCTCGTCACCTTGAGACAGGAGACAGGAGACAGGAGAAACTTCTATCAAAACATTATAAAACTACTTCGGTGGTCACCATCAGTTCCTTTGTAATAGTCTCCAGGATTTCGTACGCCTAAGCATATCCCAGGGAGGATAATAATCACTAGCTGTCTCCCTGAGCTAAACTAAACACGACCCACATTCGAAGCTCATGAAGCCAAAGACACTTATTTCACCTTTAATGATAGCCAACAGGCGGAGATTGTAAGTTGCAGGCTACCAGCAGTAAAAAATATTTGATCTCTGTCATGTCTAGTGGTATCTGCTTTATATCCTGTCATCCAGGCATAATGGTCCTTGCAAACATTTCGGTTAGGGCGCAAACAAATACAACGCTCGCGTCCGGGTTCCGTCCGCAAACTCAATAAGGGTTCATTCGGCTGATTGCAATCAGCGCCGAACCGATGTACCGGTATAAGTACGTGATACGAAAGTATGAATTGATTTCGTACCCGCGAGGTGTACCGATCAGTTTTAAATATACCGATTATTTGAATAGGGTCTTCGTACTCAAGTTGTATTGGTTCGCGCGTACCGATTTTCGACTGTAAATGCTGTGTGCTCATCGAAATAGTTTTCTACGTCTAATACCAGATTTGTTCCTCCATCAGAGGTCATCATCAATTCATTTTTATGCGGCGAGACGAGCGGGACGTTCACTTGATGGTAAGTGATACACCTGCACGTAACGATGTAGCACACATTGCGTACGTTGTCTTGAGTAACTTCAATAGTTACAGCTCCCTTTAAAACGGAACACCGTAATATTTGCTTACTACTGTTTGGCGGAAGAAAGAGGAGCTGCGGTGGTAGCTACGTAGACCGTATCCGGCAACAGAAACTTACCACCAGTAAATCTTACTGTTGTCCATTATTAATCGTGATCTTCTCTAAGCGAAGCCTAAGGAGGCTGCCTTCATTCAATGATTCTTTGCGATCTACACCAGGTCATAGATTCAACAGAGCTGATTCATAATGATATATTATATATAGCTAGCATCGACCAGAGTAATATTTTATTTGTCGTTTTTACTTCAACTATACATTGTATTTCCGCATAGTTAAATATCATAAAAAAATCTGTTGTAATGTTTTTTTAACCGCTGGTTCGAGTTTGAGTAAAACTTTACTGGTGGTAAGATTCTATCACCCGAGGCCGTATCTGGGTATGTGCCACTGCAGACCCTATTCCAACCCCCAAATAGTAGTGTGCAAACGTTACTTTTTTTTATAGGTAGGGTGGGCAAACGAGCGAACAGTTTACCTGGTGGAAAGTGGTCACTGACGCCTTAGGACAGTCACAACATCCGACGGGTCACGACTGCGTTATCGACCTTTAAGAGAATAACATGGTCTTTTCTTGAAGATCCTGTCGTATAGGTTCGGTAATATCGTTGGCGACAACTGATTCCACAAAGTGGTACTGCGAAAAATTACTATGTTCCGGTTAGAAGGGTGCTGTAGCTAGTGTTAGAACTGTGGTAACGAGACTCAAAATCTTGTCTCAGATGACGAACGTAATGTAGTGATCTGTATACCATCCTAACTACCGCCGAATTGTTATGGGAGAGCGTATCACTTATGATCAAGTGAACATTCTGCTCATCTTATCGCTTACGGAATAAAAAAAATATGTATTATATACACTCTTTAGTGGTTTGTTTTGCTTAAGAGTTCTATGTCATTTTTATTTATACATTGCTTTCGTATAGACAACTTTTACAACCAAAGAGAAATTCGAAATCATTACTTTGGCTTCATAATGATTTCTTATACTTACAATAATATTATAATTGAATAAGACTTGAAGACACAATAAGCTCATACTGCGTAGATTGGACTGTTAATTATAATAAATGAGCCGTAGGTACTCCGTGATGAGTATGAGGAGAGGACATCTAAGACCACCTCAGTCCTCCTGTGACCATAGATAAGCAAAACGTTGGAGAGGTAATAACATTAACGCATTTAAGTTCGCAAAATTAAGTTTCATTAAAAATTACTTTGTTCTGTTCTAGATAGCTATGATGGTGACCAGTATGTTAAAGTTTGACTTGTCTGTTCACATCATTAATAAAGTTTGCAATTCCGTTTCCGTTTTGTAAGATTGCAAAGGTTGTAAAAATTCGTCCATTTCTTGCAAGCATGAGTTCTGAACCACAATCTTAACTTCCTCCTCTTTAATATAATATAATATATTAGCTGCGGGACCATTTTTACAGGACTCACGTCGCAATCGCAGTGCGTTTGGGTACTGAACGATCACTAATTTTTTTACTTACATATTGAATCCAACTTAAATAAGGATGCTTGTATGTATATTTGTCTCTGATATACACATAGAACTAATGAAATTAAGGATTTTAGCACAAACGGAGAGAACCTGCTAGACTTGTAGGAGATCCTTTAGACCTCATAAAGCACTGAACGTAATTACACTCGACTTTAAGATGTTTCGGCAACCTGTAAAGAGCACTTGGAGAGCATCATAGACTGTGGAGTCGAAACTATAATTCTTTTTTTAATGATTGAAAAACTTATTATAGCTAGTCGTTATTCGATTAGGCAAGTATACAAACACACACGAGGTAGAAAAACAATATGAATATGAAGCAGCGACAAAAGATAGTATATTTACATTAAAAAAAAAAATGGAAATTGTTCGCGTGATTCACTGCAACATCAGGGAATTCCTTTTAAGCGTATTTCGTTTGGCGTACATTGACCTAAATCGCTTCCGACCGAGCATGGAAAGTATCGCGGCAATTACTCAGATTTATAGCGCACTTAATCGATGTAAATTCATAATGCACTCGTGTTGCAGGGTGTCGCCGCAGACCCCACCCAGTGCAACCACCACCACCGCCACCAGCGGGACTACGTTCCACTTTCGTGAGCGGAAAGACGCAAAAAAGTACCCGTTCTCGGAACCTGCTGTGGGCGGAGGCGCGCACTGAAGCAACCCAAACTGGTTTCTATGTCTTTCGCATTAAGACAGACCAGGAGGTTGACTTTTTTAGTCTATAAAAGATTATATAAGGTGCTATGTACTCATTAACACGGCAGTTTAAGTTAGCTTATGTATGCGCTTAATGTCTTTAAATTAATGTGAACGGGCAGTTGGCGCGTTTCCACATAAATATTCTCCTCCTTAATGTTCTTCGGCATTCATCTTTCAGTTTCTTTGGTAAGAAGCTTCGCTGATCCCGTCTGTAATGCAATTAAGTTTATTTTATCATCATTTAGCTACCGGCATCAAGTTGGCCTCAACATACCATTGATTTTTTTCCATATTGATATTTATTGCAAACACTAAAAGGTTTTCAAGAATTCTTCAATGTAATATGTAAAGTTTATAAGCGACCACACTTGGTAGTTAAATATTACCTTATGATTCCATAAGTTGGTTATACATTATAAATAATGGTTTATAAGCTACCGTTTTTAGTATATAAAAAGCATTAACTTTCAAAACTCATAAATACATGTTAAAACTTATCGTGTCCTTCACATGTCACTTACTATACTTTCTTTGTTTTAGTCCGCTTGAGGTTTCCGTTCATTGGTAGACAGCGGCTTCTATTTCCGTCGGAAGCGCTGTAGTACTTAACATCTTAAGTATAAGGTGTAAGGGTACGAGCTTAAATGCTGCGTCATGCGAATCAGAGATCATCAGATGAAGGTCTCTTTCATCTCGTCACTTCTTCGAATGAAAAAAATTGGTTGATGCGATTAGATACCGTTTGGAGAGTTTTTCTAATATCCTCTGGCGAGAAGTTGTCGAAATAGCATTCATCCAAATACACTGATGTTTCTCAACACTAAGCCTATTCACCATCTAGGACACGAAAAGTAAAACTTTTTAGGAAGGATCATGCTAATATATTCTTTATTGTAATATTGAAAAGAACCTGGGATAGTAGACGAGGTAAACCATCAGTTTCTTCACACGATATGTTTCTATACAAAATGTGTAAGATTTCCTGGGCATACTGTTCAATACATTACATGTAATTATTTCAAATCCACGCTTATTCTTCCTTCAAAAGATCAGTTTCCTCGAAAACATTAGGAGTAAATATCTCGTGGGACACTTTTTCTCGTCCGATAATCACCAAGCAGACGGATTGTTAAATCAAAATTATAGCTTTAATAGTATTCAAGCATATTTAGGTAGTGTTGGTGGTTAGTTTTGTAAGACTTGGTGGATTGCCACAATTCCTAAATTACTTCTTGGTCTTCTCCACTAAAACTTGTTTCTGTATTTCCTTATTTACTGTAGAATCTATTTACTATCAATATAAAAGCGTGTTTTGTAACAAGTACATTTTTATTTCAAGACTACTTCACGTTTTTTTTGTTCCAAAAGATTCTCCGCTTCAAAGGAGGAATGACAAGGTTGTGTGAGATTTGTATCCACTAAAACCCATGGGTGGGGTGCGGTACAGGAGGTCCAAGGATCTCTTACGAAACGCACTGTTGCCGCCCTACATTACGCCGAAAGCATGTCCCTTATGAAGCCGTGGATCCATGTCCATGACCCTAGTTTCAGATGAGCTGTAAGAGTCGTTATGACGTTCTAGGGCTCAACATCTCCAGAATACAGAGAAACACGTTCCACGGATTGCTGTAGCACTAGAGTAACTAACACCTTGTACTTGTCGTTCAACCTAGGCTCCGTTAGTAGGCTATAAGAGCCCAACAAAGTCAATAAACACGTAATTAATCATCAATCAAAAAATAAATTAGTCATCTATGATAAGCAGGGCTTATCTTAGTTCTATTCTTAATAGCTCGAAATTACAGGGCAAACCCATAGATGTGCCTCTCTGCACTGCGCCAAAGCACATCTATGGAAGTGCCATATACCCCCTCCAGTACCCTCGTTTTGCTAAGACAAACTAGACTAATTCGTACTCTTCGACCTAGGGCTCACTTACCCGGCAAGGAGTCGCCACCTTCAAGACTCAGGAACCCGAGAATCCTTTTAGGCGCCGTTTACGACAAGCATAGCTTTTTTTTTTCAACAGCCAATTAAAGAGAGATTTTTTATTAGGCAGAGCTTACCGTAATCTTATTCTTAATAGCTTGAGACTACATGACTGAGTATTCACATCAATTCTTGCCCTTTATTTATATTAAATTGTAGTGAACAATATTTGTAGTGAAAGCAAAGTTTAATAGTGATCAGGTACTGTCATGAGTATGATCAAATTTAACCCCCTATAGGATATATAATTCACGAATGTTAATATGGATGTGCGGTGTGACAAGGATGGATAAAATTAAGAATCAGTATTTGAGACGAAGTCTGGAAGTTGCTCCAGAGACAGAGAAATTGAGAGGCAAGAGGTTAGCGTGGTACGGGCATGTTATGCGGAGAGATGAAGGACATATAACAAAGAAAGTAATGGGAATGAAAGTGGATGGTTATAAGGGTAGAGGAAGATCGAAGAAAGTGTGGATGGATTGTGTGAAAGCTGACATGTGTAAGAAGAATGTTAATTCAGATATGACGGCTGATAGAGGGATATGGAAGAGAAGTACATACTGTGCCGACCCCACATAGCTGGGAAATGGGCAGGAGGATTAAGAAGGATATATAATTCATACTCACTGAATGGAGTTACAGTATAAGTACTAATATTTATGTAACAATAAGTACTAAAGTCCGCGATAGCTGCAGTGTTATATGTAAATATTTCAACTGGCAAAATTTTCTTGTGAAGTCCTTGCAGGACCAGAAAACAATAAAATTAAAAACAATAGAATTTCATAGTGATCTCAAGATGATAAACATTTCATCCTAAAACTTAATTATGACATTTTTTCCATTGATCGATGATTGTATCTAATTTGATACTTATGAATCGATCGATGTAGAGATCTTTGGGGAAGGCCTATGTCCTGCTATAGACGTCTATTGGCTGATGATGAATCATCATCATTATTATTCTAGTCTATTGATATCTAAAGCTGAATAGGAACCTTCCAAAACCTGCTTGAGATCTGTCTCGAGCGCAGTATGCTGATGTCTTGGAAAATTTGCTGTTTTCCTTGATATTATGTTCTTCTGGTTGTCTTCTACGATGTGTCGATGGTAGATAGGCGATGAGGGTAGTCTAATTGTCTTTAAATAAACCTCATATAATTTACCACTATCCGAATTACTGTCTATTACCTACATTTTTCATACTTACGGTAAGTGAAATATATATGAGCTTTAACAACTTTCCACAGAGCATATTGTTTTTTCACAACGAAATCTTAAAAAGGATACAGCCTAAACAGTTATCTTTATGAAATATTTTCATACAGCACTCCTTAAAAGATACATTAACAGGCTGTGAACATGTCAGTTAACTAACGCCATTAACGTTGCTGTGTGCTATTAACTGCATTTCTGCATCAAAGCGGACATTTGCGACTTAGCCGGTTTTTGTAAAAACATTCCATATCTAGCCTATATGCTTTATGATTCCTTTTTTTGATATCTTATGGATTGGAGGCTTTTCTTGTGTAATAGTTTACTAGTAATTTAAAGTGTTAACTATTTTATATCGCAAAGCGACGAGCACGACGTGGTGTAGTATACTTCATCTCAACTAGGACCAAATTGTAATGGACGGGCACTTACCAACAGATGAAGTTTCTTCTTCTCTCGCCATAAGTAAAATAAAACGTTTTTCTCATCGAAAGTATGATAAATGTTATAAACTAAAAAGATATATAATAATCTTGCACATGTTTTTTTTTTATTCAACAAAACGATGAGACGGGCGAGACGTGCTCTTGATGATAAGCATAATAACGTGGTGGCTCTAGTTAGGTTGTTATACCCAGCACCACATCGTGATCATCATCTAGAGATACGTCAGATTACCTCCGTAATATCACTGGCTACATAATCCTTCAAATAAGGAAATACTACGGTTTGGCGGCAGAAATAGGCGCTGCGACGGTACCTAGTTAGACGGTCGCCAGCAACGGAGACCTAAAAGCCTAAAGAGCAGTAGCTAGTTTCCCCGTTACAAAAACGGGCGATTGCGGTTACGGAAGTGTATAAATCAAAGTTACTATGACGGTTGGAGGTAGTTATGAAGTGAACACCTGTACGGCACGGGACGGCATGGGACGGCATGAGACGGCATGAGACGGCGCGCTGCACGGCTCGCACGCTGGCTGCGTTGAATAATTCAATAGTAACAAGCGAAGATACTTGGGGTGAAGTGGACAGGGAGCGCGGGCGTCTAGACCGATGTTTTTATTTGTAACAATTCGTGGACGTATTTACTTTGGCTTTTGGACAAACAAAGCTGTAATAGATATTGTTTCACCAACATTTCAGTACATACATCCCTCTGGGGAAACGGTGCGAGTGTAAAAAGTTCAAACAGCGCTTACTTAATAAGAGTTGGGAAAACGGATTCGTCGGAACTATTGTGTTTTATCTCTTTCTGTTACATCATTACTAGTAAATGACACAACTTCAACAGAATTTACTGCTGTTCTAATAACATTAAAATCTAATTATTATTAATGTTAATTATTATGGAAATGGAATATAACAATGATAATTGTATGCATGGTATCAATGTATATGGACTACTTGAATTCTGCAGCAACTTCTATCCATTGGTTGGAAATGTTACACAACAAACCAATAAGCTATCAGCGATAAACTGACATACACTTAAGCTGCATATGAATGATCAAATGATCATCATCAGTCGCTAGCCTTCCACTATTGCACATAAACCTTCTCCAAAGATCTTCATATTGATCGGTCCTGCGCTACCCTCATCCAGCGGCTTGCAGCGATCTTTTATGTGAGAGTTCATATGGGGGA
The DNA here is from genome assembly GCA_029032895.1 of Troides oblongomaculatus. Lineage (NCBI taxonomy): Eukaryota > Metazoa > Arthropoda > Insecta > Lepidoptera > Papilionidae > Troides > Troides oblongomaculatus. The sequence goes on along the minus strand of JARDWC010000439.1, from coordinate 1,977,634 downwards.
TTTGGGCTATTTCCCATTACGCTGGTCCAATGCAGTTTGGTGGTAGTCAGAGCCTAGTATGTAGATTTGCAGGGTGCACTACGAGCAGGTGAGGTCGGCTTGGGTCCCGTGAGTTCTTATGCGGGACCTCGTACACCCTTTTGTAATACGTAGACACATTATATTCTATGGAGTCGTTTGTCAGCTGCGGTATATTCCTCCTGATTACTTTATTAATAGAGATTTGTATGACAATTTGGGCAATATAATTACAACTCTCTTGGTGTCGTTGTGGTAACATACCAAGGCAAAAAAAAAAACAAGCAAACCGACAGGACACTTGATGTTAAGTGATAGGCCTGCCTGTAACAACGTGACGTTAATTAGGATGTTATATACTGCAACACTATTCTCGTCGTCTTGAAACATGAGATGATCAGTATCGTTACCACAGTAATTACACTACCTACAGCGCCGTTCATACAGGAACAGTAATATTTACAAACTACTGCTTGACGGTAGATATAGGCGCTGGTACCAACCTAGACGGTCTCCGACAAGAGAGATTTGCCATCAGTAAGTATAATTGCATAACCGTTTTTTGTTTCTTTATCATATTTTATGTTTTACATGTAGACGTTACCATGGATAAGGAGTGGGGGCAGTTCATGTTGATATACAACCCCATCACATCTAAACAGCCCTCACCAAATATAGTACAGTATCGTAGGTGACCTATTAATACTGTGCAAGCACCACTCTGTTTCGGTTTAAAGGGTGTTTTTCCTACTGAAATTATTGGAGTAATGAGACTCAACATCTTATGTCTTAAGGCGATGAACAAAATGTGGTGTTGTGTACACCATCTTAACTAGTTCCACGTTGTTAACGACAGGTGTACGATAAATCCCTTTGGACTTTCTACTCCATAAATTAAATCTTGAGTAGTGATACTGAAAAAATATTACGAAGGTAGACAATAACTGCGACTGCATAACCTGACTGACGCGTTAAAACGCCTCAAATAAATATGAGGCATTCAGACAGTTAGTGTTCCCTCACCCTGGGCACTTGTACAGTCCGTAGGGCCCCCATGCGAATGAATAAACAAAACTCATAAACACTCTAGCCGCGACTTGGGGCACATTATTGCAGGTCGCGTATTTGTACGACCTCAAGCAGTTTCAGTTATATAGGCGAACGTATATCACCAGCAGGACTTAATATCTTACGAGCCATGATCTGGAGTGAAATGTGGTGATGTACAACACTATCATCACATTTTATTGCATATGTTATGCATTGGTTCATTGTGTAATCTCGAACAGTTAAGACTAAGACTAAGGTAGGCTCTTCTCGACGTAGAAGGTCTTCATTGCTCACTAAGCGAGCCCGGGGAGGACGACAAAGAAAAGATAGTGACGTAAACGTGATATAAACAAACATACTAAAGCAATTATGTGAACTAATATTGTTGTAAATAAAGACATCATCATCATCGTCCACCGCTAGACGCCCACAGCTGGACATAGGCCTTTCACAAAGATCTCCACATCGATATATCCTGTGCTGTCAACAAAACCGCCAGGCAGTAGGGGTTGACGTATGTAGATATTCATATTGAGGGGATTTGGGCCTTTTCTCATCACGCTGGCCCAATCCGGGTTGGTGGAAGCCAGAGCCTCGTTTTTTGATTAGCAAAGTGCACTACGAGCAGATGAGGTTGGCTTGGGTCCTTTGAGTTGTTACGCGGGACCCCTTATAAGACAAGTAAGTAACTTAGGTTAAGCAGAAGTCTCACTGGAATTCCTGTGAGTGACCTAAAATGTATAAATGTGCAGAATGTGGGGGTGTCTCTCATTTCTTAGTAGCACATTAGTATGAATTTTATAATTTAAATGCTGTCAATGGAAAAACTAGCAAAGTACAAAGTAACGCGATGCCTGGCATATGCATAGTTTTTGTCCATAACAGTTGTAGGAAAAATAGTTGAATAAGGGTGGCTGCTGGCATTGAAAACTTATATGGACAAATTAATGACACACCTACCAATGAGCTTCGTGTCCTTAGTTTTTTTTTTTTATAAATAATCCTTTACGTATAAACTAGCGTTTGCCAGAACCGTAGTCCTGGTGGTAAGCAGCAATGATCCTTTACGGTAAAGAAAAGTTTCTGATGTTTTTTTCTTTTTCAACGAAGTGACGATCGGGACGTTCGACTGGTGGTAAGTTTAAGGTCTACCCGTAACAACGGTGCGCTAGTTAGGACGGTATACCCTGCACCCCCTTGAGACAGGATGTAGTCTCCTTGTTGAGCAGCGAGAGGTCTTGGAAGGCGGTGGTCTTCTTCTGCGGCGCAGTGATGCGTCAGAAGGAGGCCGCCGAGCGCACGAGGGAGGCCGACGCCGCTGCCGCACCTTGCAGGCGGCGGCGGGCCGGCGGGATAGCGCGGCGGCAGAACCACGCCGTCCGCTTCCTCCCGCCGTGAGCGACGGGCCCCTAGCCGGGCACGGTGTGAGGGGGCCTTCGGGCCATGGGCGTGGCCCTTTGGGCCTTTTGTCGTGTTTCCCCTGGGGGTGCGTCCCCCGGGGGAGTCTTGGTTTTTGTCCCCCCTCCCTCGTCGAAGTGGGGGGGGGGAGTCTGGAGGGAGGAGGCCGCCGCCCAATTCCTTCACGGGAAGGCGGTGGCCGGGCGTGCGCTCCGTCTTGGGCGCGCGCGGTCGTCTGAGGGGTCGGGGGGCCCCAACGTTCCGGTCCCGCGAGGGGCCGGTACGGGACGGCAGGTGGGTGCCTTTGCTCCCCGCGGGCATCCACCAGGAGGAGGTTTATACGCGGAGGCGCCCGGAGAGTTGCTTGACTGAAACCCGGGCGTCTCCAGTACGCGTATTGCGGGACAAGCGGTGGTGGTTTTAGTGGGTATGGGGGTCACGCACAACATCTCAGTGGCCCCGAGCCCCACATAACCCGGCGTCCCCCCCCTGAAAAGGACGCTGGGTATGCGGTAACAGCATTTCCACCACCGATATCAAAAAAAAAAAAAAAAAGGATGTAGTCTCTTTACCCTAGTAATTCTACTACCTACAATTCCCTTCAACCCGGAACATAGTAAGGTTTTTTACCTGCTTAGACAGTTAGCAGCAAGAGAGTCCTACTATCAGTAATTATATTGTATGAAGGAAATTTACTTTTATTACCGTATATATTATTTTTTAATTAGACATTAATACAAAATAAAATGCATGCAGTATTTTTTTTATTTCAGGGACAAAATCTTTCAAGTCTTCGACATTTGAAGCTCTAGTTTCCTGAGCAAATAATTTTACTTACTTTAATGGGGATTCAGCTCCAAATATCATCCTAACATAAATGCAATACTAAAAATATAAATGTCAATGTATTTAAAAGGGTCTGCACATTTGGCAGACATTTTATTAATACTCGAGAAACATAGACTACCTCTTGCGGGTAGTCAAGGTAAAGGACCCACTGAAAAGGAAGCCCCGGGATTTCCTTCGGAAAGTCAGTACTTTCCGAAAGATCAGCATCTTATGACATCTTTTGGGAGCTTTGGCCCTCCAGAGAAGCGTAAAACTCTTACTAGAACCCTTACAGTAATACAACAACAAAAAAACTTATTCTTACTAGTTTAGTTTTTCGATGTTATGGTCTTCATCTTGCTACATAAGATGATGTCTGCGCATTAATCCTTGGTGATAAAAATAGCTTCTGCCTGAAGAGTATCCATCAACAGAGACCAGCCACCAGTAGCACTAGAACACAGTTTACATATCTGCGCAACACGAAATATAAAACGGTGATGTTTAATAAAGCACACAATGAAAACTAATGAAGACAACACACCACCCGCATGACGTTTGAAAAGAGTCTAACACATCACCGCGAAAACGTACAAAATGGCGCCCGTCAGTTGGCGCCAATTTAAACCGGGTTCTGTATCCTATCGCGCTTTGATCTCCGTCCCGCAGGAGTGTTTGCTCAGTGCCGCGTCTGTATGTTTGTCCTCGCGGTGAAAGAAACCCGGTGAATAGCGCGCTTTTCAATAGAAGATTTATATCGGCGGATGAGACCGTCAACTATAGCGTCGCAATTTGTTAGTAGATACTGTGATAAACTGCGCCGGCCGCGGGGGGCTGGCTGTTATACTTGCGTGTAGCATTCGTGCCTCTGGATCCAGTAGAAAGTGGACACGGAAAATAAGCTGCAAACAAATTAAAATTTTACACTCTACTCAATGTTATCTCTTCCACCGCACAGTATTGATTGTCATGTATTTATTCGTTTACTTCACTCTGCCTTTCCACTTCTCCAATCTTCAACCCTGCGTTAATCCAATACTATCTAATTTTCCTACTCTCCTCATTCATTGAAATTGTACTCATATATAAACATGTATATCTTCTTCTTACTAGGCTTTTTCCCATCTTTGCTTAGATTCGGCTCCCCTGGTCATTATAGTAAATCTATCTCTATTTTGTGTCAGCAGCTGTCGATTTCTTATTCTATAGAACTTCATTGATTATCGTCAACCAATTAGTTGAAGGTCCGCCGGGGCCTCTCTATTTAATTTCGAAATCCAGCGCTACTCTATCCATGTGCGTTGTTGGTCTTCGCATAACATGGTCGTACCAGCGCAGGCGTCTCTTTACCATTTTCTCTTGAACCTTAGCTTGAGCTTTAGTTTAAAGGACCCTTTGACATGCATGTTCTTCACTCTGTCTTCTAGGGTAACTCCTCCTGCTCACCTAAGCATATACATTTCTACCAAATGCTTTCTTTGCTCTTGTGCCATGGTTGTGGGCCAGCACTCCGTATATCAATTTTATAATTTAATTTAGCGTGGATTCTGGATACACGAGTTTCGAGTCTGTAGAATTTATAGAAGTACCATACAGTAGGCTAAACTCTGATGAAATTGGTCGTTGGTAGGAATTTATTGAACTTGATCGGCTAGCTATATTCTTGTTTTGAGCGGGCTGGAAGCCACAGCGGCTCTTACAGCTCATCTGACACTGGGCTCGTGGACCCGGATCCACGGCCTGAAGCGGCTAGCTAGATAGAGCTCTTGTATTATAATGCTAATCTATCGCTAGATGTCGAAAGCTATTACTTTACTGTGCTCCAATAATCAATACATGAGAGCCGGAGTTCAGAGAGCTTCACCATACAGTCAGCTTGATTGTCACTTAACACCATTTGAAACGGAAGTCGTTAGCCTGTTGTAGATAAAATAAAAGAGATCTAGATACCAGGTGAATAAAACCTTATAGTAATTATGAATAACATGTATTGATTAATAGAAAAATCATCAATGGTTAATAATTTTTTTAAGGACCATGAAGATTACAAATATTTCTTTTTAAATAGCAATTGATTCATACATAATTATGATGTCAAAATTCGCAATCACTGATTGTGCTTAATATTAAGTAAGTATACCTAATCGTAATTAAGTTTGGCAATGTATCCATACAAAGTAAAAATTTGTAAACTTCCGTTCAAACTTTGTGAGGTTTCTGTTGAATCATTATTACTTAAAAAGAGTGTATACAACAAAACTGGTTTCATAAAAATTAACATAACTTATTAAACTTTACTTAGCGATGGGGAAAATGGATTACAAATGATTTTCGCAACTGTTGATAATTTCAAAATTTTTCCTCCTTTTGATCGTCAGTAAGCTTTCTTTGAGAAGACACGCAATAGTGTACAATAAAAGAAATTAAGTAATTTAAAAAAAAAAACAGCAAATAAATTTAGTATAAAATACTAACTCACGTCAAGTTTATAATATATATATATTTTACAAAGATACATGCCGAAGTAGGATGTTTATCTTACGGTAAGTAATAAGTTTGTACTAAACATCATCTTCGACTCTGTAATTTCACAATTCACAAAGATCTTCATACTGAAATACAGTAATGTTTATATACAGTAATGTTCATTACTTGCCTTGGAAATAGACGCTGAGGTGATACTGACAGTTACCGGAAACAGAGACCAACTAACATGGACATAGAGGCGATTAAGATTCTTATATAAGCAAACTTCTTTATAAAGGCGTCCAATCTGAATCAAAAGCTACTTCAAAATTATGTGATTTTTTTTTTATTCAATTAAGCGATGACTTTGGGACACTGAGTGGGACTTTCACCTGATGGTAAGTGATACTCCTGTCCAAACAACATAGCGCTAGTTAGTATGTTTTACACAGCACAACATTACGCTCGTCGGATTAAGACAAGATATTGAGTCTCGTTACCCCAGTTATAAATTATATTAGCTACAACGCAATTCAAACCGGAACAGAGTAATGCTTGCATAGTACTGTTTGGTGACAGATATAGACGCTGGGGTGGTACCTACCTAGTCAGTCTACGGCAACAGATACCTACCACCAGAATGGCATATGACAGTGCATAGATATGTGCAATATATGTATAAGTTTGAGGGAGTTTTTATACATAAGTTAATTGTATATAACATATACTTAGTTTACTAATATACTGCGCTGAAAGGTAAGATTTTTCAACAAAAACTATTGAAATGAAATCGCTGTGTATATAATTTTTATATATATTTCTATTAATACAAGTAGATTAGGAAAGGAAACTGAATTTGTACAGTAATCGGATACAGCAGCTTCCACGATTACGTCGGCTGACGTACGGACAGAATTGATGGGGCCGCTTCGATCCGTCGACGTCAATCTTCATAATAATACACGACGTTATTGCCTACGTATAAATCATTAATTGTGGTCAAGTATTATTTGGTAATCCGTAGTTAAGGGGGGGTAGCGACGGATGTTTAAGTGCACGTTACTCATGGTTACGCGGTTAAGTAGATAGAGCTGTTTTTAGTAATTTAAATCCGAGCTGATGTAACAAGCGCTATAAATTGTTGCTTCGGTCGTTGTCTAATTTTTTTTTTGTTATCTCCAAGCTGATGAACTTCGCTAGGCATTAAGTGATAAGAAAACCGAAGGCTAGATTCGTGATGATGTTAGAACTGCAAGCCAAGTTGACTCTTACAGCTTATCTGATACTGTAATACTCTTTATATCGATAGATGAAACACAGCAATGATTTTTGTTTTATTCAACGAAGCGATGAGACGGATTGCACGTTCACTTGATGGTAAGTGATACACCTGTAAATAATGTGACGCTAATGAGGATGATATACACTGCACCACATTGTATCAGCCTTGAGATATAATATGTTGAGCTCTAAACCCCAGTTATTACTATAGGTTACACTTCAAATCGAAACACTTGTTTGGCAGCAGAAGTAGGTACTCGGTGGTACCTATCTAGACGATTCCCACCACTAAAAATCTATCACCAGTAAATGCTGTTATCCATCAGAAAATCTCTGTATCCGGACATCATCCTGTGTAATTCTACAAAGGATTTTATGTGAAATTACGTGTAGTATTTAACATAGTAGTTGTGTGTATCATCATCTGTGTTAGCGATCTTGTTATTAATTTAAAAATATTCGTATATGATATGAAAAGTATGAAGTTATCCAATATTCAGTTATTAAAGTAAGTAAGTTATAGTTTAAGTAGCTGATATTCCAATGTAACATTAATACGGAACCATAAAACGATAAATTTTGCAATGTAAAACCAAACAAAATATTTTCTCTAAACTGCCAAAATGACGATCGCAAAACGGAGGTGACAACGTCGATGCGCGTGCGCCGCGCTTCCTGCCGCGTGCGGGGGAAAATGGCGGCTGCCGGCTTCCGGTAGGAAGTTATCGCTGGAGGGTGCCGCTTGACTTTGCGAGGATATAAATTATAGGGATGCTGGGGCTCATTGTTGACGATTGCACAATCATCGGTCGCTACATCCATTTCTCACGTTGTACGACGGCGGCTAGTTTGATTTCTATACAAAACACAATTTCTAGTAACGCAGGAAGAAATCAAAAGACTTATACTTATCTCTTTCCTTGCTTGTATTCCTAATTATTTAAGATCAAGCATTTTTGTACATTGCAAAGATTATTTTGGGAGAAATATTAGTAACATTGTTGAAAAATCTTTGAGGATTATTTGCATCAACCTCTTCCCTTGCCCGCTTTGCTGGCAGTATCACTTCCGCATTTCCCTTTGGGAAGGAATATTGTAAAATCCGTTTTTCATTGACTTATACTCGGTAAAAGGAATATTTCTATCAAATATCAAGTCTCTAGACTTTACGGTTCCAGAGATATCGTGATGAGTGGAATAGGTGGAAATATTATCTATATAGATTGTATTACAAGGACAATCATGATTTTTTTATAAGTTTTTATTTGTATTAATATCTCTTTTAAATAGAGTTTTTATGTTTTCACAACTATACCTCTCGTATCGCTCTGCATACAATTAACATGGGCGTTAGTTCCGTACGAGAGCGTCGGTTAGTAGCGGAACAGTTTATCGGCACAAAAACTGCTTTAAATTACCGGTAATTGTGTTATAATGCCGCATCAGATGAACTCTGTTCACGCTAATTTGTACATAATAACATGGCGTGTCCAATTCTATTGACTGTAATGTAGTATATTTACATTGCTACGGATTGTTTGCCGTCTCTTCTTATTTCACCCAATTATTTCATTTGTTATTAAATATCCTTTTTTCATTGTATTCAATAAACTCGAAACTTAACCTGGAAACAGTATAATGCGTAAAATATACATATATATCTCTTTCTAAAGGACATCCTTTTATTTATATTAAAAAAACACTTACCTATAATGATAACTACATTCAAAGACGGTGTCTAATGTTCAAAAAGGATTCTATTTTCGTTTTGATAACTAACTGAAAGCTTAAACCAATACATAAAGCTGCAGTTAAACGACTTATAAAGTATTGGTAACCAAGTAATACCACTATAAATAGAGTTCATGTTTGTAAAGCCGTGGCTAAGCACTTGCATTGGTATTACGGAGATCTTTTGTACGATTTCGAGGTAACATGTGGTGGAATTTCGATGGCGATGGAGTGTTTTTGAAACTACCAGGCTAGTTATCGATTTCATGTCGTATTAATGCCGTTATTGCACTACTGATGTATTCCGAATGTCAATATATGGGGGTCAGAGTATTCTCTGACAGCATTCCTCATAATTATGGCAAGTAACCCACCGTCGATAAAAAATACACAATGGAGTAAAACCTATTTATAACATCATACAGCTAAAAAGCAGCTTGAACGGTAAAGTTCATTACGCTGATATTAATCAACTACCATTTAAAGATAAAGAGCGTTTTGGTAATAAAACACTTACAACATCACACAATGCTTTTACATGGTATAATGCAGCCCAAAATTTGCAGGTAATCCAACAATTGTACTAAAACCACGATCTTTATGTGGCCAATCAATCAGAAAATGGTGAAACGCGATAGAATCGCAGAGCAAAAACTATTCCATAAAACTTACGGCTAATGAATGGTAACCGCATCTTAACAGGATAGATTTAATTCAAACAATATCAAGAACTCGTAAACAAATTAGATCACAAAGGATCTAAAGAGACGTTGGAGAAAAAAGGACATCCTGATTACCATAATTAAAATCCACTAAACTGATTTATGAGCTCTCGAGACCCCCATCACTTAAGCCTTTCTCTTGCGTTTAATTGGAACGATCTCAAAAACTTCAATTTCCCTCTTTTTGTCCGAGTTGAATTCAAACAGGATATACATCGTCGACTCAATGGTATGTTTTTAAGCTCGGTTGCGGGCTGAGTTATATGGGGCCATATGATATGACATATTTTATTGCTCGTCCCATGAATATAGGCAAATTAGGCGGATATATCAATCTCCCTTTTGGGATGGTTTTTGCTTTCGCGAATAAACCCCCTTTTTGGTACACCGCACCAATGAATAGTTAATAAGGTCTTTTTGTTTTTTTTTTCCTTTTTATTCCTAACAAAACTCTCCGTGTTTGATTTTACAATCGGATGTTTGCGTCACGTTTTACCAATGGCGGTGTTTGTCTCCTTTGATCTCAATGGCTTCTGTTTTACATACTATAATTACTTTACGCAGACTCATCTGCAATTGTTTGTTTTGCCAAACATTGTAACTTACATAACGAAAAACTTTACCGCATTATTAGGTTATACTTCAAAGATTTTTTTAAGGAATTGTTCATCATCATCAACCGATAGCCGTCTACTGCTGGACGTAGGCCTATCTCAGAGATTCCTACATTGAACAGTCCTGCGCCGCCTATAAGGATGTTGTTACAGTTTGTATTATTAACAAACAATTCTTAAAGTTACGAACCATTGTAACTAGGATACAGTAGGATGCAGACCTGATGATTAGAAATAAAGATAATAGTGTAATTTATGATATTTACACGACACCTCTTTCCGCGCTTTGATCAAAGGATATAGTTCCGTTAATCTTGTAATTTCATTATCTATCGCACTTTTGAAATCTGACTTCAGTATTGCATGCATAGTAATATTTGGCGGCAGAAATACATACAGATGATACTTAACTTAAAACTTGATTTGTCGAATAAAATTTGATTACTTTATACATAAAATCTCCAAAGAAACAAAATTTTTTATAGTGATAGTGAAAAAGCGTTTATTGGTATCTCCGCACTAATCTCATATGTATTGTGTAGTATACATAAAAATATACATAAATATATATATTTATGTTTGTATGTATATAATATGGATATATTGTATACACAAGTCTATAAAACAATGACAATTTCATATAATTTGATTCTACCTCATCTACCGCTACATCTCACTCGTCCTAGGTTGGCTGGTAGAAAATAACTATGGACATTAAGTCTGTTTGTTATTAAGTATACAAATACTAAATATCAGGATTTACCTTAATTTGTTTCGTTGTTATCTCACATTCTCTCTATTTTTTTAGCTATATATCTCATATGATAATGAGATCAGCTATATTTTCGCTCTGTCCTTAACATCATTCTCAGCTACTCGGTATTCACCTATGTCCTTTGATACTACATAGTTCTATCTTATTTTAGACTTGGATCTAGATCTTTGAATGGCGAGAGAATGCTGCTGTATCAAATTGACAATATATTCAAGCGATTACCTTTTTACTAGACCATACAATTGCAGCTTCTTTTCTTTTGTCGTACAATTATTGAGCCTAGTTATGCTACTACTCGAATTTCGCATCTTCACAATCAACAACTTGGAAATGTTAATGTATATAAAATAAGAAACATTGTATATGTTACAACGGATGTATAGTATCACGGATATTTCGCTGTAACGAAATTATATACCCGCATGAGTTAACTATTATCCGCAAATATGGAATAGACACACAAACTAAACAAGTTCACACAAACAAGATGTTTACGCGAGCGGGCAGGGTTACCCGCGGCGTGTTTACACACGAAATAGATCTGTTAGCACAGTTGATTGCCGATCGAAACTTTAGAGAACTGACCACTCGGAATCGGATTACCGGTTCGTTACCGAACCAACATTTTTGCCATTCCCCTGACCGCTAACAACGCAAACAAATACTGTGTCAATTTGCCGGGGTTAGCGCTTTGTTATCCCGCTGGCAGACCCCTTGGCGGAGTTTCGCTCCCGTTTGCGGTTAAATTGAAAACCAAACATATATTGTATCTGTTACAGTAATAAGTGATCTATACAGTACTGGTTTTTATTGTACTTAGCGACGAGAGGAGGGAGGACTTCTGACGCTACGCAATACTAATACAATGACACGGCACCACATTGCGCTCGTCGCATTGAAATATAACATGTTGACTCTCGTTACCCCAGTAATTACACCCTTCAAACTACAATACAATAATGTTTGGCTTCAAAAATATAAGCTGCGGTGGTACATATCTTTTTTTTATCGAGCAAAAATATTAAAACATACCCTGCCTCTGGGAGGAAGACAAGGTTATGAGAAACTCCTTCGGTTGTCTCCCTCAGTGCATTAGGAGAGGCTCCGGGATCTCCTACGGAACTCACCGTTGCACGAGGTGGAAGATATACAGTCACCAACATTGGAGACCTAACTTCATACTTAAAGCACTAATGAAAGAGGAGATGATAATTAATATACTGTATTTCAAGTTGACGAGCACAATTTGTTGCAGTACATACCATTCTAATTACCACCATATTATGGACAGCCATATCATTTACCAAAGTTTTATTTCTTTAGCGAAACTACACAACTACAACTCGTTTCGTTACTCCAGTAATTTCACTAGCTACAACGCTCTTCAATCTAGAACACAGCACTGTTTGCACTCCACTGTTTGGCGGCAGAAATAGGCGCTGAGGTGGTACCTGCCTAGATGGTTTCCAGTAATAGAAACCTACCACCAGTAAAGACTATGATGAGATCCTGATATTAAGATTGTCTATGGACAGTAGTGATTGCTAAAAATTGCCTCCCTTTTACTCTATTCTGTTATTTGGTGATGTACAGTGCTGCTAGTCCTTTGATTTTTTTTTTTAGTTTTACGTGGGGGAAATGCCTACGCATATTCGTCCTCGCGGGGGCAAGGACGAGTTATGTTGGACTTGCACAGACTAAAACCTCCACGATGTTCTCGACTCGTCGCTATATGGCAAGGGTCACGGGTACGGCTTGGTGCCTTCCTCCGCGACCCTCACCGGCACTGGCCGCTTGCGCAGCCTCACCTCGGTAGGGAAGGTTAAACTGCCCCTGCAGGGCGCGCCGGAGCATGCAGCGCATCCCCACCTCGGCCTCCTTTGTGCGGACGACGGATTCCCCCAAATCCTTCGCGCAGAGGCCACGGGTACCCTGGGAGTTATCCTCTCCGGGCTCGCCGCGGCGGACAGATGTTGGGCCCGCCGATACCCGTTAACGGTCGCGGAGGATAGGGAGAACGGCGCATTGTAATACCGACTCTTCTCTTCCCCCGCGGCCCCGCCGCCACCGTATCGCCGGTGCGACACCGGTTGGTCGCGGAGGACACGTCCTCCGCAACCTCACCTCGGCTGCAGAGGCGGTATAAAACCGCCCTTGCAGTCGGCCGCAGAGGGCAGTAGAAAGCCGCCCCCAGGCCCCCGGCTGCTCCGGTGAGCTCCAGTTATCCCAACTCGAACCTGGAGCAGCCACTTCGTCCGGCCCTTCGCCGCGGGCCGACCGGGAGGGTTCCGCTTAGCTTCACCGTGTTGGGCCCCACGGTTACTAAGCCCCTCCGCCACGACAAGGCGGGAACCCGTTGGAGCCCCCTCCAACAGTCATTTGATTGACTTAGACATCTCGTCGGACACTAGTTTCGCGGATCCGGAGTCGGAGATCTAATAAACTTTAACTATGTTCCCCGAGAAGTAGTTTTAATATAAATTGATAGTTTTCAGTAAACGATCAAAGATTGATTTTTTTTATTACGTTACGTATTATTGAGACGAGTAGGGCGTTCATCTAACATTATTGATAACATCTTTGCGCTGGTTAGGATAACTGATGTCAGTTTCAGAGATATGATGTAAAACCTCGTGACCCCAGTAATTTCACTATATACAGCGCCTTCAAACCGGAATGCAGTAATCTTCGCATCTTACTGTTTGGCTGCAGGAGTAAGAGCTACAGTGGTACCAACTTAAACGGTCTACGACTACCATCAGAGAATTTGTTTTTCTTAGTGAAACTCTTACTTAAAAGAGTTTTCTTTAAGTAAAACATTAAAAGCCTTATTTTTAGAGCGATAGATGATAATAAACTAACAATTACAACCTCTGGGTCCTTACTTCTGTCAGATAGGAATTAAAAAACAAAACTAACCATCACTAAATTTATACGGCGATTTATACGTCAATTCCTTGTGATCCTGCGGGGACCGTTATTAAAGAGGATTTGTCTCCTTAACCAGCCTCATTACCACTTACCGATTCAAAGATTCCTCGCCGTCTGTTCACCGTCGCCCATCAATCTGGACTTCCAATTACGGCGACGAGGGCCCCGGAGCACCCAATTATACATTCCACTAGCATTCTACTAAGTAGACTCGCCCAATTTGGCGTTTAATGGATTTTAGATTGAAATCACACGAGATTATTTAGAGAGCGATAATGAGGTATTTATTACTTTGTTTATACTGTGCTCTGAGGTCCGAGGGCGGAACAATCTTGATAGCTTTAGTTCCGCTCATACATTTAGAAATGTTTCTAACGTCATATTAGGTTAGTCAGATATCATCAATATTATCAATATTTAATAAAAAATTGTAGCTCAAGTAGAATAAAGCCTAACCTGTAGTAAACAATACAAATATATGTTTTTAATTATATTATATATAAATCCAAATTAGTCTTGATAAGTTCTATTTTAGACATCCTAGTAGTAGGTTTCCGTTGCGTGAAAACGTCTAGGTAGTAACCACTGCAGCGCCTATTTCTGTCACCAAACAGTAGTGTCCAAACATTACTATGTTTCGAGTTGTATTTAGTTAAATTACTGGGGTAATAATGTCCCATTAGGTCTGACATCCCATGTTTCCAGGCTACGAGCGCAATATAGTGCTGTATATACCAACCTAACCAGCGCGACGTTATGATATATTACTTACCGTCAAGTGAACGTCTTACTAATCTCCTCGTATAATAAAAAAAAAAACTTCATTAAAATAATATTTACTTAACTACTCTTAAGTTAGTCACGATTCTAGTAAGATAAGGTTTTTATTATGTATCTCAAATATAACATGATCTCTTAAGTAAAGATTAATGTTACAATTTGAGCGTTCAAAAGATTAGATTAAGTTATACGTATATAAGGGATGATCTTTAGGGGAGGCATATGTCCAGGAGTGAACGTCTATCTGATGATAATGAAGGACCTTATTAACCAATTCGCGTATTACATGAATAGTTCCTTTACTTTAATGTAGCATAATTTAATTGATTGTATGAAGGGGTGTAAGGGGTCTCGTACAACAACTCATGGGATCCAAGCCAACCTCATCTGCTTGTGGTGCACCCTGCTGATTATCAAACGAGGCTCTGGCTCCCACTAACCCATATTAAGTCAGCGTGGTGGGAAACGGCCTTAACCCCCCATACGAACTCCTACAAACGACTGAAGGTCGAGAGAATTCGCTGGATGAAAGCAGCGCAGGACTGATCGATGTGGTGAACTTTGAGAGAGGCCTATGTCCAGCTGTGGACGTCTATCGGCAGATAATGATCATGGTGATGATGATGAATAATTTACAAAAATAATCAAATTTAGTACAACTCATTTCGAGTTGTTTTAACTAAAAACATTCTAAGATTTGTTTTATTCGATGTTTTCACTCGTTATTATCATATTTATTTGCTTTAGACGAAAATAAACTTCATTATCATATTGACAAACGTACTATTTATACAAATACAGCAATACTATCATTATAATTAATCCCTATCCCCTCTTAACTAATCTTAATGAGCTGTGGTTGATAATTTGTCCTTTTTTTAGACTTTAATTAGCTCGTGTTTAATATTATTCATTATGTATATATGTAAAGTATTCAGGGCTTTTCCCGTATTCGGATCGAAATTTGCCTATCTCGCGCAAATTCTACTTAAGTAGAATTTGTTTTGCAAATTAATTGAAATTACATGGATGGCAACACCGGTTTGTGCGTATCAAGATGGCTGATCTGGCGGATATGGCTGATGGTCCGAAAAACTCCATCTTCGTGTTACAAGACATGCGATTACTGCTTTATAGAAACAGCTATGTAGCTCTCTAGCCTAATGGTTAGAGCATGCGGCGTTCATTCCGAAGGTCGCAGATTTAAATCTCGGCATGTACTGATGACTAACATTTAAGTTATGTACTTTTGTGAGCTTTAGTTACAACAGCGAAATATAAACGGTGAAGAAGGATATCGCGAGGAAACCCGCACATGAATTAGAATTTATTCTATGGTGTGTGTGAAGTCACCAACCCGCATTGGGCCCGCATGGCGACTATAGTCCGATCGCCTTCATATTGAGGGTAGGCCTGTGCCCCAGCAGTGGGGACGTAAATTTGCTGTTATGGTCATAGAAACATCAAGGCTTGAATTCTAGGAATCATAAGGCTGTATATATTATATAATAGAAATCATTCTAACAAGTGTAATATGAAGTATATATAGAATAAAATTGTTCAAAGGAAAGATCCTTTGAATTTGTTTATTATACGTATTAACTACACGGCGTTTTTAAACGTTGTGCCTTTTTGTGTAACATATATCACACTACTAACATATAACGATTAATTTTGGGGTACTGTTCAATAGATAACACTTAATCTATCGTCTCTTTTAAAACCATAAATAATCTGCTTTTCCATTAGTAGATATTTAAATATTGATAGTCAACGACAGAAGAGACAGAATTTAACTGAAACGCTGTACATATGTTTCGTTTCCGACAGACCAGACAGCGTTAACAATATTTATATATATATAGATAATATATAATAATAAAAATCAAATATACAGTTAATACACGCATATATGTAGGCCCATTTGATATATATTATTTATTTAAATAATTACTTAGAACAAACACAAAGTTAAAAATAAATTGTGCGTGGACAACGGCGAGACTAACTTAAAAACTAGACAGCTAACTCCAATAAGAGTTTTCTTAAATAAATCTTAAGTGGAGAAAAAAGTATAAATGTAAAACAAAAAAAATATTTTTATCATGGCTTAGTAACAATAATTACAAAAAGAGTAGTAAAGATATATGTAAAATTACATAGTTTTATATATATATTAGCTGTTCCTCGCCTGCTTCGCTGGCCATATTATGGAATTAGATTTGAAATTTCTCTGAAATATTCCTTTAGAGCAACCGCAACAGCAAATGACTTTCCCGGGATCCGACAACATCTCCAACAGAGTTGTGAAAAGTCTCCCGCCCCCGATCGTCGGTCTGCTAGTGGCCATATTCAACGCCCTGCTAGCCGACTGCTCCTTCCCAGACGCCTGGAAAGAGGCCGTAGTGATAGGTATTCCGAAGCCCAGAAAGCCGAGGAACCTTCCCAACAGCTACCGTCCGATCAATCTACTGAACACCTTGGGCAAACTTTACGAGCGCATCATTCTAGAGCGTCTGCAGTACAGAACAATTCGGATTCAGGAGCAACCACTCTTGCGTTCATCAAGTGCACCGACTGACCGAGCACATTCTGGTCGGTCTCGAGCACAAACGACTGATCGACACCTGCGCCGTCCTATTCGACGTCGCCAAGGCGTTCGACAAAGTCTGGCACGAAGGCTTGATATATTATACAAGCTTTACACTCACAAAGTGCCAGACCGTCTAGTCACCGTCATTCGAGACTACCTCTCGAATCGCTCCTTCCGCTTTCGCGTCGAGTACGCTCTCTCCTCGCCCCGGTCGATTAAAGCTGGCGTCAAGGCTCTTGCCTCTCCCCACTACTCTTCTCGCTCTACACGAGCGACATACCGAGAGACCCCTTCGTCAAGATGGCCCTTTCCGCGGACGACACCGCTCTTTATCACTCCGGCAGAGCTCCGGGTATTATAACGAAGCGCCTACAGAACTCGACCACCCGCCTAGGCGAGTGGTTCCAGACGTGGCGAATCGATGTAAACCCGGAGAAAAGTGAAGCCATTCACTTCACCCACCGTAGGTCATCAACCCTTCTCAAGAAGGCGAAAAAACGCGGCCATGAACTCGGCCAGCTCTCCCTCTTCGGCCAGCTGATCCCATGGAGAAGCTCGGTCAAATACCTTGGCGTCACACTCGACACCAGACTCAATTTCGTCGCCCACATCCGCGAGGCGAGAAAGAAAGCGGCCCAAGTACTGGGCAAGCTATACCCCTTGCTGTATAAGAAGAGCATGCTCTCTCTCAGACAAAAGCTTCACCTTTACAAGATATGCGTAAGACCTATAATGTCTTACGCAAGCGTTGTCTTCGCCCATTCGTCCGAAGACCGTCTCAAACCTTTGCAGACTGTCCAGAACCGTTTCACCCGCACCGTGACTGGTGCCGAATGGTACCAGCGCAATGTGGACATCCACAGCGACCTTAAACTCCCAACGATCAAGGAGCACTTCAGAGAGTGCTCCGTGACCTACTTCGCCAAGGCGGCAACTCATCCCAACCCTCTGGTGGCCAGCGCGGCCAACTACGCGCTACCTCCGAATCCCAGGACGAAAAAGCGCAGACCGCGGCACGCGCTTATTCCGACATCCCAAGGGGTCCCGCAAACCACACACATACCCTCAGTCACCGACAGCACCGACGTCACCACACACACTTCGGACACTACCAACACGCTCCGAATATCAGCATCACGCCGCCCTCGCTTCAGAACGCTGCGCCGCAGCTACTCACACACCGCGTACACTAAGTACACCCGCGACCGTGGGCGGTCTTCGCCGCCCAGAGATTCTGATACAGGCGAAGGTAGTCGGGGAACGGGCCCGCGCCCGGCCTCGACGACCGAGTAGAATCACCAGATAAAGCACAAAAAGAACCAGACACACACAATATACAGAATCATTCGCCAGATAGCTACATCCCACGTAGCACTTTTTGTTTCTAAAACCTCAGGCCGTGGATCCGGGTCCACGAGCCCAGTGTCAGATGAGCTGTAAGAGCCGCTGTGGCTTGCAGCCCGATCTACATCAAGAATATAGAAATGACTTTCCATAGCTACTGTTACCATAGCAACCGGATAAATAATGCGAAATGAAAAGTACAAAAATTGAATAAAAATAAAATGATGAAGGATCTAAAAATATATATCTTGCAAGCTATATTGGTATAAGAATCTATAAAAATTTATGCGCAGAATGGGCATGTTCATATGTTGATAGGTTCACTAGTATTCACGTGATTGGTGATATACAAATAAAAACTATTTTCATAATGTATATATAGTTCTAGTATACATAGTATACATATATATCACGCCTCGTTCCCAGCGGGTTAGGCAGAGACCACCTCTCTCCACCTGCTACGATATAGAGCTTTCTTTTTAAAAATAACTAACATATGTAACTTTTTTTTAAAATTTGAAACCGTTGTTTATATTTATGTAAGTCTATGTTTTATAGAGAATACTTCACGGAGTTCATTTTAAGTATAAGAAAATAAATAAAAAAATTCGTTAACTTAGCCTTTTTTTTATCAATTTTTTTTGTTATATAAAACAAAGGATATAGTTTTTTGTTTACTTATTATTACTTTCAAAGTATTTTGTTTTATGATTAAAATTTTATAAATCCTTCACTCTATGATCATGTGGTCCTTTCAATTGGAAAATATCTTCCGGATTTACTTTACAGTATTAATCACCGTTGGTACTTTAATCATCATCTTCTACTCTGTCTTCTGGGTTGAACATAAGACATAACAAGTTAACAGAAGACTTTAAAAAAAAAGAAAAGAAGTATATGAGACAACGACACGCCTGTTGTAAAGCTTCAATAGTGGTTCAGGATATAGTTTGCTAGTCTATGATTACAGGTTCTTATAAAATATTCGACTGTACGTTTCATTTCGTGTACCAACTCTATATGCCATTAGTGGGATACGTTAATAATAATATAAATTAATTATTATTGGCTTTATGAATAACTAATTAAATTAATGTAATTAAAATAAGTCGTTAAGATCCACCATCAGCGGGGTAGTCATATGTGGAACACATTAGGGTCGCAATTGTAATTAAATGGAAAGAGAGAGAGAGAAATTTAACCATACAGGGCATAAAAGTAAAAGCTTGCCCGATACCGTCAATAAAACCGTGAGGGTGTGTTAAAGAGGGGAGCGCGGAGAATGGCCCATAGATACACAAGACATTTCGGCCCGAAATCCAACGTCTATACGTCATTATGACGGCTTGCGGAAGTACCGTCAGGCGCCGCGGCGCGTGCGTTACAAATCACTACTTTACAACTTCCGGAACGCTCAGTTCGTCCCCGACCGTAGTGCGACGGGTACGCGTATAAAAAAACAACCAAAATGCGCGTCTAATAATTTTAGGTCACGCGCCGCCGACGGCTGGTAATGGTCGTGTGATGATATTATAGAATATAATAATTTGTATCTTCTCCCCCTATTCTGAAGTAAGCGGGGCGGATGAAAGGGTCCCATTAATAGTTCTTTGTTTTGCATTTTTTTTTGCGTTACGAATTTTCGCAGAACTATGTATAGTCTCTATTCTCTGATGAGGAATAGCGCTTTTTAGTCATTAATGGCTTTAGACAGCTTGGCGGATATTGAGCTTGCGGACCCAGGCTTCATCTACTAAACAAAAGCTACAGGGCGCGGAAATGGCGACAAGCTTTACAAGCTTGCCACTGATATTAAATATCGGCGAGAACTACATTGCCAAGAATGTAGCAAAGATGAAGAAGAAGAATACATTGTTTATATAAAAACAACATCCATATTAGAAATACGAAATTAGTAAATAGTTTTACCACTATAATTTAGGTCATTAAACTTTATTTGTAAAGTACATTTTTTTATACATTTTATGCCATTTACCGTTTACTGTATAATGTAGTTTTAAGTCTCTTAACATTATCTTATTCTATAAGCATTATATAACCAAGCAATGTTTTATCTAAATTTCAGTTTAATTTAACTCTTCCAATAATCATGTAGTAGCCAGTTAACCTGATAGTTTTTGACATTAAATTTATATTTCTGCTTAGGTTTTGTTATTACAGTGCCTGAATATTCTATTTCAATAGTCTTTTCGCCGCCATTTGCTACAGTATAACTTTTAGAGAAATTAGACAAACTTTAAAGGTTCTCTCCTTTGCGTGTGTTCTTCAGCTATGTTTTGTAGCTTTCAGAAATTCGTCATCACCACTTACATGTTTATTCTTTAAAATCTCTGCTTCTCTACGATTTGCATTATTTAGGTAAATTTCTGGAATACCTTCAACAGAACCTGTAACAGATACCTTCTGCAAACGTCACTTCAATTCTAAGATCATATATTAAGTTATAAACTTCTATTAATATTGTTTTTTATATTTTATATGCAGGTAGTTTATAAACAACTCCCACTATTAGAAAATGTGAACTATTGCTTGTAACTACAGTTTTAAAACAAAATCTTGAAGTGAATTTTGCAGGTACCCTATCTATTTAAAAGGAAGGATGTAAATGGTATTAAAAACGGATAAAGCAAAGTCTTTTAAATGGAATTTGCATGTTCTTTACTAACAATATCAACGTCAGAGTGATTATAAGAATTTATTGCTGTTGCCGACATCATAAACTTAATTCGTGAAGCCGAGATCATAAAAAACCACTTCATAATACCCGAAATCAAATTTGACCCACAGACAAACAACCACAGAGTGATAAATTTAAAACGAATTAAATCAAATCTTTTGTTGTGACTGGACCAATTCAATTTGACCGATTAGGTCTTGCTCTTAATGTGCATTTACTTCTCACTTTTATACCTTGTTGAGGGTCGAAGGGATCTACAGACGCTGGTATTTTATTTCCCCTACACAGTACGGCACGTGTCTTGCCACCCTTTCTATAACCAACGGGTATCATGGGATACACAATAAATATTTGGACGAGTTAGAACGAATCCTCTTTAAATTGTAATTCCTGTCACGTTTCCTTGTAATATATTAAGACCATTAAAAGTTGGGAAAGCAAAGACCCCATACTTTGGATATAAAATTATCTGAATCTTATTTGTACATTCAAAATCAACGTTATATGGTGCGGGTAAAAATTCTAAGTTTAACTTCTTAAGAAGATGTTAGAAAAAGGTGAGAATTCATTTCCTTCATTCTTTCCTTCTGGCTTTTTCCTAGCTATGTGGGGTCGGCACAGTATGTACTTCTCTTCCATATCCCTCTATCAACCCTCACATCTGAATTCACACTCTTCTTACACATGTCATCTTTCACACAATCCATGCACATCTTCGGTCTTGCTCTACCTTTATAACCATCCACGTTCATGCTCATTACTTTCTTTGTTATATGTCCATCCCTCCGCATAACATGCCCGTGCCACCTAAAGATAAAGATATAAACCAATACATTTGCAGACCGTCCTGCGCCGTTCCTTGCTTGCGATTTCCCACTACTTTTACTAGCTCGGACTTCAATGTATAGGAAAACTTTATCAGAAAATATGATCCGGAAACTACACTCTTCTTTTGTTTTTGACATCAAAGTCGCTTGCACGGGTGCAGCAAATGTTATTTTTGAAAAAAAAATCCAATCGCCTAAGTGGGAGAAGTGGATAGGGTGCCCCCTTCTTACGTCAAAAGGGATGGAGACATCACGCGGGCACCACACATATTTCATTGATGCCATCCTTCCTAAACTAATGTAAGTGAAAATAAGCGATGATTGTAAAGTAACGTCAGCACAACAAGTTATTCAGAGATATAGAGAAGTAAATAAATAAAAACAATGTTATCTCTGCTAGTGCTGGTATATTTCTATATAATTCAGTCCATTTAATAATTATACTTTCTGGGACACGGATCGTTCTTCTTCGAGGACACAGTCTAGGCAATTTATTCACCATGCTGGTAATTCTGGATTAATGGCGACACACGCACACGCATACACACACACACACATCCACATATAAATACTTCATTGAAAAATACTGACAACGAGATATTTTAAACTTTCGCCGTCTTGTACTTCCAAATGTAGTAAATACGTTTATTGAACATTTAAAAAAAATACTATTTGCTCAAGATGAGAAATATGATAAATTATTTAAGAAAGATTTTTTTAAAAGATTTTTTTTGCTGTCCGTACCTGATAACTAATGGCCGGGTCACGGTGCGTGGCCGCTACACAAAGCTGCCGCCCCTGCTTTTCCCAACGCTGCAATATCTTGCTGCTCTCTATTCTTATGTGAAGTTGTTCATACCGTTTTCTGATCTGGACCAAGAGGAGGGATTGAATCCTTGGACCGATATGGATGTTACTTTTATTTTGTCTGGAACTGGAACCGAAGAGACTTTATTTATTGTAATTAGAAACATAAAACGGTCTCTATATCTTGCTTTAGAAACATTTTCATTCTTTTGGGCTAAGCGATGTGATTTCTTTATAAACATTTTTTTTGTAGTACATAACGAAATTACATGAACAGCCCACTTTCTGATCCCACGTCAAGATGGTACTGCCTTCATTCAACAGATAGTCAAGGCCAATATTCACCATTCTAACAAAATACGGGTAGTAGAAAACAATTTCTAGAAGACTGTAGTTTAGGCTACATCTTTTTTTTTTTCGTGGGGAAATCCTGCATTGGATACCCTTCTGCTGTGGGGGCAACAGAGGGGTTATGCCGGACTTGTACCGGCTAAAACCCCACGGTGTACGTCTCAACGCTATTAGGCAAAACCACAGGAACCTTTTCGCACACAACCGTGGTCTCGACGGCGAGAGGTCATAATGAGGCCGCGTCTCGGGATAGTTTAGGCTACATCTATCCGTTTAATTTTAAGTGTGTATAATAAACCATAACAATGTGGAGCTATTTAAGATAATAAATGTATTTACTTATGAGCACAATTGATGCAATGGCATCACATTGTGCTCGTTGAATTCAGAGAGAGGACTTTAAGGGTGCATACCCTTAATGCCCTTTGAAACCGTATATAGAAATGTCAGTATAATAATCTTTGGCGGCAGAGATAGGAGCTGCGGTGGTCCTAAAGTGTCTCTAGCAGCAAAGACCTATCTAATTCCAAAGTTATACCTTATTACAAAAAAAGATACTAAAGTTGCAGTCCCATGACTAATGATCAATAATCTACTCCGTTGTCGGAACGACGGTGTCACGTCATCATTCCCATCACCGGCCGTGTGGATGCCACCACCCATGGCGAGCTCTTGGCGTATAATATCTATATTTACCTCTAATCTCCGTAACGGTATGATTACACGTCAATTTATACGGTCCCGAGGATTATTTATATTGTTTAAACTTTGAACAAACTCGATATCGAGTCTGGATTGGATTCACGAAGGTTGAGCTTGCTTTAAATTGAACAGGGAGGCATCGAGCTGTCTTTAGTTACAATCCTTTCAATAATAAAATATCAGAGAGTGTTAAAGATGAAACGTTTTCTGAGCTTTATAACAGATGTCGCTAGTTGCAATAACACAGCAGCTAAATTTTAATTCTAGTATAAACATGGAAGTCTCTTATTTATTTATCTCTTAACGTTTACTTCCACGGTGATATACATATATATTTGTTAAAACTTTAAATCAGATTGTATGGAACAAAGGTATACTTGAGTTTGTAAAGAGTTTTCTTCTAGCAAACCCTGACTAAGAAAAATATTCATTAAAGTGATTACTTGTACCATTCACCAGTAATATCAAGGAAAAAAAGCAAAATAATGCAATACATACACATCCTTTTTACTTTATGAAGAATTCATAGCTTGAATGATCTGAGATCTGGTGACATGGTGTTTAAATCCTGTCCAACCCTCCAATTGATAACTACCCTTGATCCCATCAGTGTTGATAATAGTTATCAATTAGACCTACATAAAGGCCTGTAAATATATATTTTAGAACCAAATCGGGATTTGAACATGATACAAAATATGAAAATTTTTTTTTGGGTTCATATTTAGGTTATAACTGTAGACTTTAAGTAAATTATATTCTAAGTTCTTTAAAGATTGCATAGGCTTCTTCTAGACTAGTGTACTTTATTACCTCGTCTAGGTCACCGCTTATGATAAATTAGGATCGTATATATGCAAAGGTTCATGTTATATAAAAGTTCGACTCCATCCCACTACAGTTCTCTTTGAACAGGTGATAATGTCTCGGGTGCAGAGCCACCGCTAACGTCAGAACAAGTCTTTTGGACGTGTTCCGATTTATTTATAAACATTAATTATAAACGCTTATTGACAAAATGTTTAACAAAAACTAATACTCTAATAAATTTATGTTCAAATCAAGGTCCAAATTAGCTTGACCCTAATTTCGCATGGCGTTAAATGATAAGGCCATAAATGATGAAGCGTGCTCTTAAAGAATACTCTGACTCCTATATGTTGACAACCGGAACATGGTAATGTTGTTGTGGCGGTAGATTTACGATGAGGATAGTAGCTTTAGCACGGTAGGTTCAAAAACCTTACTACCAATTAAACTCCACAATTTGTGACCTTATAATCAAACCAGGCTATTCCATATTACAGAGCAAGCGCTTTGTCACTGCTCCACGGAGGCAGTTAAAAGTTGATTAAGAGAGCTTTTATGACTTGCGTTAGTTGATTTCTTTATCTGTTTAAAAGTGAAATAAAATTAAAGTGCCGTTTTACTTAACGTATATTAATAGTACATGTACATATATATATTTTTGACTGCTTAATTATACTGAGGGTCCTTTTTAACTATTTTCCTTTGTTGATGTCTCGAAATTTAGATAAGTCTGTTGCCGGAAACAGTCTGAGTGGAATCATCGCAGCTTCTATTTCTGTTCCCAAAGGTTAATTCTGATAATATTACTGTGTTCCGGTTTGAAAAGCGTTGTAGCTGTGTATATGATCATACTAAATTAATTTATCACGTCAACGTCTCACTCGTCTCGTTCCTTCGTTTGAATAAAACAAAACCTTAAAATTAGGTGACATGGTTACTTTATTAGGTAGTGTGGTTTTTTGGCTTATGTCTCTTCGTCTATGGTTTCCGCTGGTATGTTACAAGTAATTTTACATCTCGATCGTCTCAATTTGGCAATACAATCAGGAAGAGGTGAATGCAATTTCGCCAGAGCTCATAACGTCGTCACGAGGCTGGATGGCCGGCGAATCGTTGCCTCCGCCGGGACACCGATCGCGAGTTACACAGAGAGAGAGACATTATACTAACCGTGGCCGAGTCACGAGCTGGCAATTTGATAGCAATCGACATCGCGACCCAATCGATGGCCCTCGATCACGCCACCCACGGTCCTATGATCGCCGGGTACGCTAGGTGGAGATCTAAATGCGTAATTATCACCAACCGTGCCTCGTAAATTATGGGAAACGGACGGACCGTTGCGGCCGCCAAATTTGTGGGCACCACCTTCTTGGCTAGACTATTAGGGACATTCCATTCAGTATATTTGATAGCATTAAAGCTACAGTGCTCGAAGAACGACAACAGCTTGTAAAGCTTGCATCTAATATTAACATGACTATGACGACCACTTAGATCACGACAATGCGAAGAAAATATTTTCCATCGTGAAGCAAAGAATCTTCTTCACACAATAACTAACCTTCTCAATTTGTCTTTCAGGTTTCTGTACCTAAACCTGGAAGACAAATTGATAATAGTTCTATCATTATTATTTATTTAAATCTATCTAGCAACCTATCAGCTTGATATTGTAACTCTGCTGCCATAGCAATATTTCTATTCTGGGTGTCAGTTTATGAAAGGCAGACTATTTAAGCGAAAAAACTTTAGCATCTTCGGCGTTATAGTTATTTAATATAATTGATAGTTCATTATAAGAACTGAATGAAAGCATTATTCACATTTTATGGGACAAATGATGAATGCATTTTCCTACCATAATTGTCACTAATGAAATACAGTGGTGTATATGTGGTACTTTTGTAGAATGATAACAAGTATTTAATTTTTATAATTAGCACATCATTTTAATCTAAAGATGTCTATATTTAATTGGAAGTTAGTGCCATATTGATCAAGCTCGGAATGCAGGTTGGCATGGATCGGGGTTGCTAAAGGTCACAAGAACAAACAACCGCTCTTTTTTAGAGATATTCCTTTAGACACACAAAAGGTGTATTGCCGATGGAAATATCCTAACCAGTAAAGAAGACAGCAGATGACATGAAGCATAAATTTTAATATTATTAAATATATTACACATTTATGACGGTATTCAAAACTAGCATTCACAGCTATTGACAAGAACAAAAAGTTTTAATTACAATAATTAAAGTCTGCAATGAAATGTAAAAACAACGGTATGATGAAATCGCAGCGATATGAATCCATGATTAGCCAGTCCATATTACGATAGTGTTGTCTATATATCATCGGAAATTGGGCGGAGAGAAAAAAAAAGAAACGAAGGTCGAAAAACCAACAAACTGAATATCACGGCACCTACTGCCCCGAGGACCCAAAACTTAATCATACGTATTATTCAGTTATGACAGCAAGTAAAACATGTTCAATACTCAAAATCGTAGTGATGGTATATGATATATACTTATATATATTATATTTAACTTGTCTAGAACTGAATGAAGCCGTTAAGTAATTTGTTTATTTAAATTAAAAACATTCATGTCGCCATTGACATCGTTATGGTTACCCAAAATTATAATACATTTGAATAAACAAGTCCTTTGCTATTGTATTTCATTACTTGAAAATCCGAATGGAATGGACGATTTAAAGTAAGTATAGTTTAAGTAAAACTGTATTTGATATCAGAAAATATAAAGAAAATGATGAGCAACACAATTCTGCACGAATCCTGTTCAACCATGAGTCAACACTTCATCTAAATTTCACGTGGGTTTTAAGTAACAACGTGTGACCCCGGACTCGAACCCAGTACCTCCATTAGGGTTAGCCACTGCTCCACGGTGGCAGTTAAAAAATCTGTATCTTTTGGTATAAGGTAATTTACAACGTAAGCTCGCCCTGTATAATTAGGTCCGGTCTGGGCCACGTTGATTGCTTATTATATTGATGTTTCAATTTTATACTCATTTTTATGGCCATCGACCAGCCGTGGGGGGTGGCCACCCAGACCGTCGCGCCTCCCTTTCGCACCGATCGACGCCTCGTTAAGTCTATCTTAGTCTACTTCTGCGTGAGTGGATACTGTTCGCTACGTCTCTTTTCGTCGCACCTCATCGAGTAAAACCATCCTTTTCTCGAGCGGGTTACTGGTTATGGTGGGTGAGAAAAGTTGCTCGTGGCTCGTTGCTCGTTGCTGTGATGTCTTTTAGAACTCCAGTATACCTTGAAAGCGATACCGTCGCGTCCAATATTGTTATCGACAGATGTTTCCTTTATAAGCAGTTATAATGGCTGTGATTCGTTGTTTAATTGGACCATTGTTCCATCACCTGCAAACTCAACGACGCACAATTGTTAACTTAGAATTTATTACTTCATATACAAGTTATACAACTATACAAGTGAATTTTAACAATTTTCTTTTAACCCTCAATTATAGCGTTATTTAGAATTCCATGGATTCTGTAAATATTATTCTAAGATGTAATCTTAAGCGTGAGCCGAAGCGATGAAAAAGATTCATAAATACGAATTAAGACGAGCCTTTAAGATTTTTATTCAGAATCAATTAGTGACAGGTTTAAGGAATTTGGGACGGTTCTTACACAATAAAAAGTGTCGCGGACTTCAAAGGCCGCTTCTAATTAATAGGCTTCGAGATGCCATAATCACTTTAAGCCACTAAAACAACGCAAACGCAAAGTGTATTTTTGTGTAACAAATTTGTTTTAGATTGTTCTAATGAGCGAGACGAAATTAATTCTGACGAAATTTTGATGGACCAAACAATTAAACCTAAGGGTTGTGTTGTATAGTGCGAATAGAAATTCTGTGTTCGAAGACTCGAATTTGACATTAATGTGAGTAGGAAATAATGATAATGGTTACTACAGTCTATTGCGGTACTATTAAATTTTTTAAACTCAAATCTAACTCAACAACGCCTTCGAGATCATTACTTTGTTGCCTCATAGTAACCTGTAGTTTCGTTAACCCTGATTTCTACTGCGTTGTTTATTTTTTTTTATATTATATAATAATAACAAATTTTAATTACTGAAATCTCACAAATATTTAGTAAAATATGAAAAGATTTAAATTTTTCTCCCGTTTCTGTTGATTTGTTTCCAGTGATGGTTACACCGGTACAGCGCATTTTGCCAGGACTTACTAATAGTAGACCCGATATTTGGTTTAAAGGTTTGTTTATAAAAATCATACAATTTCTTATTCTGTTTTAGAGCAAAAGAAAACTTACAAATTAATTCCATATAGGACATTGTAACAAACAATTTAAGTTTCCTGTTGCACAAATAACGTCCATGATGTCTATGTCTATGAGGTTTAGTTGCAAATAATCTATGTTGTATATGAAAACTTTATTTAGAAGTATTTGTGTTGATCGGTGTGTTCTTTAGAAGAATGTCCAGCACTGGATGTCCATCGGTCTGCGATGTTGATGATCTATTAATGTTGTCACAATAAAGATAGAGTTACAAGTTGTATCAAAATGTAATAATATTTAAACAAAGGAAAACTGTTCATTGTATTATGATGTTTCTTATTTTTTAGATGTTAACATTTGTATTGTAAAACTTTGATTGAACTTCGTTAAAATTTTATACCTTGCTAAAATGTATTCCCGTGACGGCGAATTTGCGACGACTGCGTTGTAGTCTGGGCTCTGATAATCGACGTCGTTAACTTATTTATTGTTTCCTGTTGTGATCGAAAGTTGCCAGTTGTAGCTCTTTATGGTGGTGCGAAAATACGTGCAGACTGCCTTATAAATCCAATTTTATTGCACACTAGTCTAAACTGGTACAGATCGTACTGAAATCGCATTAAAATCAAACTAAATCAACACGTTTATAAACCTTAGTAATAACAACGTTTTCAATAAAGTTACTCTGTTATGCTTTACATCTTCCACTGTCTTTAAAGTCGCATTGATACTGTTATAGTCGTTTAGGAGATTACTTTAAACAAATGGACAGACCAAAAAATTAAACATTAGTTCTTTGGCATAAGTATCATGTAATAGTTAAAGAGAAAGTTATTTAAACTTATAACTCTACGGGGAACAGAAGTGTTGTACATTTACTCTTTTAATATCGTCTGTCACAATATATATGTATTCCTATATATAGTAAGCCTTATTGGTGTTACTAATTATAGGACTACTAGCTGTTCAGGCTGTAATGGGTTCCGCCTAACAACTTACAGAGTTCAAATCAACCTCATCTGCACATGATGCACGCTGATAAACAACTGACGAGGCTCTGATCATCGTCCAACCTGCACTGGGACAGCGTGGTGGCACTAAAGCCCAATTCCCTTTCAATGAATCTGCTTGAGGGAGGTCTATGCCCAGCTGTGGGCGGTAAGACTGATAAGATTCTCGGCCTGCTTTACTGGTTTTAACACCCCGAAAAGTCCATTGCGGAAGAAATTTTGTAAAATCCATTTTAGCCTGACCTCTAAATAGCAAAGTAATATTTCTACCAGTTTTTGAGTCTACATCTAATAGTTTCGGAGATTTAGTGATGAGACAACGAAAATCTGAATATTTTCTGTATATAAATAAATAATTTAGTATGTTTGTATAGTTTTTATATAGGTTTTATTGAAATCTTTCACGATGAATATCGGATGCCTCTATTGGAGAGTTAACAAATTAAAACACGTTCTATTAATTTGTCCCGTATTAACGGTTTAAAATATATCGAACTTATCACAAATTGGTCCCTTCGGTAGTCTTTAAACCCGAGACGGACCGGTCCCGCTGCGGACTATTTAACATTCGGGCTCGTTAAATTTTATTTGGAAAGTTTGGGAAGCAAAAAACTGGAAAGAGCGCCGTGCGCCGGCCGACAAGCGGCGCCTGAGCTTCATTTATAAATCACTGCCCGCCATCTTGTAGATTATCCGATTAACAAGTCAACTGTTAACAAACATAGATCCTTTTCCCTTCAGCCGTGTTCTTGGCTACCATTACCTTTACGCTGCATGATTTTTGTAACGAATCGTGACATTTTTTTGTATTCCCTCCACCATTGAATTGTGTACCTTATCTAAATGAATTTAGTACCTAAATACGTTCAACATAAATACGCGGTGGCGTTGCTCTGAAGACATATCATAAACCGTTACGTTTCTCTTCATCACAGGTAAAAAGTGTAACGGCCCTTATTGAAATTGATACTTATGTTTAATAAGGCCGATGGTTATTTGAATGCCGTCTAATTTGGTTATCCTACTGTTTGACAGACGTATTTGACAAAATCTAGTGATTTAATCTTGTTTGGCCTGATTCTAGGTACTCATAATGATGTTATGATTCATGGAGTACATATTATTCAAAAAATTAATTGACACATGAAGTATTAACTTCATGAATATGGATATAACGCGATACAACAATTAAGATACCGATATAGGTGAGATCACAAAAAGATTTATACGTGATGCTGCTTGGAGTCGTTTTATTTAAATTGAAGTCAACATAATAAAAGTTAAATTAAAAATGGAGAAAACCCTTAGATATTTAATAGTGAATAGCACAGTAGTAATAGGGTTGATTAGGTAATCAATGGAGGTCCATTAACACAGAAACTATGGTCAGAATTACAATGGAATAACATGGAAATGAACAGAGGAGACATGAGCAAATACTTTCTGGAAAGTAAAAAACAAAGAGAAAATAAATATTCCTTATAAAATGAAATTAATTAATAAAACAGCCATTAACATGGAGTGGTACTTGCGACAAGGCGCCGACGGGGGCCCAGTGGTTGTAATTAACACAAAAAAGGATGCGGACTCCGATCGCGGGTGGTCCGATAAGTAGGAAGCGATCCGGTCAATTACTAGTTGACAGCGGCAATTAAAGGGTCAAATGGTGCCTGCTCGCGTGTACCCGACGGGTACTCAAAATACACAGATACTATGAAATTTTACATTCG
This sequence comes from Troides oblongomaculatus, assembly GCA_029032895.1. Lineage (NCBI taxonomy): Eukaryota > Metazoa > Arthropoda > Insecta > Lepidoptera > Papilionidae > Troides > Troides oblongomaculatus. Next base: position 1,945,868 of record JARDWC010000439.1, on the reverse strand, counting down.
TACATCACGAAAAGATATTTATACTTCACTAGCTCTAAGCTTTGTTGTAGCTAACGATATTACTGATGTAACAAGACTTAACATGTCTCAATGCGACGAGCATATTCATCTTCATCAGCAGTTAGACGTCCACGGCTGGACATACGCCTCCCCCAAAAATCCCCACATCGATCGGTCCTACGTTGCTCGCATCCAGTGGATATTATGTAGTGTTAATCATCATAATATTGGATTCGGGCAGCACAGGATCGATCTATGCGGAGACCTTTGGGGAAGGCCTATCTGCTGATAATGATGATGATATCATCTTAACTACCCTCACGTTATAATAGACGGGTCTGTTATTTACCATCAGATGAACGCCTGGTTTGCATCGCCGCGTTCCACTATAAAAAAAGTCATAATTATTGAATGCTACAATGAAAGTACACAGTTTTGTGTGGACTATAACGTTTCCGGTTTGACAGGCGCTGTTGACTTTTATGCACTTACGAAATTACAAGGTTAACGAGTGCTAACGTCTGAAGTCCTTAAGCAACGAGCACAGTGTGGTTTAGTATTTATTATTCTTATCAACTACCTTCAGGTAAACAGAACCGTATTAAATTTGTTTTGTTATATAATTAGTTATAGTATTAGCTTATGAAAGTTTCCCGCTGTTTTGTTTTTTTACTATTATTTATATTTCTTGTTATTTGATGCAATAATATCGCAACATATCTATTCAACCCACGGGAGTTAAAACGTGATTATAGCCTTCTCTTTGATCACAGACTGACGGAAGAAAGACATTAGTGTATAATAATAATAAAAAAAAACACAAATAGATGTAATGTCCTTTTTACAATTTTGCTTTAAACTTAATTTTGTAATAATTTCATAATCAATTGAGAAATATTCAAAGAAAATCAATCTGTATGGATGCTGCTATACCATTATTTGTTATGTTATTTCTTATTCCAGTTTAAAGTAGAGTAAATGTGTAAGTGGAATTGGTGCCGATCTCTAAGGACTATCGACATGTCCTTCGAACCGAGTTGCAAAGGAGGCCTAATGTAGCAGGCGTCTAGGGAACCCGTTACTTTGATACCTTAACTTATACATTGAAAATAAAGAGAAAGAGAAAGTTAAATCACGAAAAAATGTTATTGAATGTTCATTTCTAAATAATGTATACCTTTTATGAATGCTGTAGAAGAATTATTGAATTGAATGAAAAAGCAGTGTCTGGATACTAGGGTGAGTTGATAGAAAATACTGGAGATAGCTACCTAAAAGCTTAATTATGTCTTAAAGTCGTCAATATTAGGAACCCTAATGATTGTGTTTTAACATATGTATAATACTAGCAGTTATCTATTCGCTTTACAGGGTGTAACTTTATTTGGGGGTAACATTTCATAATACCTTTTCTTAGCTGACTTATACTTAGCATAACGAATATTCCTATGTAATTTCAAGTCTTAAGCCCTTATGGTTTCAGAGATATGTATATAGAGAGATAGATATGTATATATAAATCATGCAGCTTTTCTTCAAGATAGTAAAATTAGTAATATTACAATGATTTGGTTCTTCTTTAACTATTAAACCTTTATATTGTTCTTTCGATAAATACACAATACCTCTCATGATGAGCGATAACCGCTTATAACAGGTTCGTTACTTCAATAGCTACAACATCCTTCGAATCGGAACACACTACTGTTTGGCGGTTGTTATAGGAGCTGCGGTGGTAGCTCTATAGAACAGAAAGTAGTGTAAACATGGAAGGATTATTTAAATGTTTAAAAAATCTAATATAAATATATATATAGCTATTAGACTAGCTGTATGTTGGAATGCGGCTATATCTTACATAGTATATGTGACATACAACACTACTCGTGAACGTTGATGACGAATATTAGACGGAGGATGCATGGAATTGTACCAGAACATTCGATTCGGTCTTCGCATATCAGCATAAAGAGAATGCGTTGAACTTGCAAACATCGAAGGTTAGACGAGCTTCTGGAGGAAATGTTTGGATGCATTTAGATCCCGACTCTCGTGAATACTTATCGAGTATCGAAGTTTCTAGAAACTCGTAACTGGTCTCACAAAAGTAATTTCAAATATTATATTGACTTTATATAATATTGTAGGAGAACTTGAGACGAAATAAAAAAAAATCTCTCGCAAAACATCTTAAGATTAATGATTTTGTTATTCCAGTATTCATAGTTTTTTGTCCGAACATTTCGTGGTTTAGTATTTGATAGCGGAAATGAGTGATCTAGGCTCGCAACAAAAAAAACTCTGCTAGTAAAAAATAGTTTACGAAATAATGTTGAACAAAGACATTGTTTCAAATACATTCCGAATGGCACTAGAAGTCAGAATTGTAAAGTTTTGCACACTACAGCAATGCGGACTGTCAAAAGCCGATGCCGGTGCTAGCCGTTCACCCTCCAGTGTCCGGAGCACTCGCCCCCACCCTGTCCACTCGATACTCACACCATCAGCCCCACCCCTCGCTGACCCTATCCACCACACATTACTATCGAAAGTCGAATCGAAATTGGAAATGAAATGCAATTTCATTTGAATATTTGTCTACGAAGCTTTCATCACGAATTTTTGATCGAAATATCTACATACTATGATGGGTTTATACATTAATATTCATTCGGGACTTAAAAATAATCATTTGATATTTAAACAGGAGTAACTCTGGTTAAATATATGAAGAAATTCTTCTTCCTTTACACTCTTTGAATGGTCGTGGTTATCTCATTCAAGCGGTTCAAGTTATATGAACAAAATCTGTCATAACCACAATAACCAGAAATAATCAAATGAACGTTGTACTTTCAGCTTCTAAGATAAAAATTCAAGGATAGGTGGAACTGGAGAAGAGATTAGATTTCATGCGATCTTAACCAGGTCGCGACAATGACGTGACGAGCGAAACGTTTACCTGATATTAAGTGATAAGTTTGCTCATAACTTAGCGCCAGTTGAGATATACCGCACCAGATTGTTCGTCCTCTTATGTTAAGTGTCATTACCGCAGTAATTTCATTGCCTATAACGCCCTTCAAACAGTAACACAATAATGATAGTACACTACTGTTTGTTAGTAGGGAAAGGAGCAGTCGTAATACCTATCCTAGACCTCTTTATAGCAGATTTTCTACCCGTTTATGAAGAAAAACTTTTAATCACAAAAAACTGAAAGGATGAAATGTTATGCTTTTATTATCTGTTTTGTAATAAGCGATTTTAAATTTTGTCGTGTTATAACAAATGGTAGGGGATACCGTCCGGACGGCCGAAGGTGTCATGGAGACGGCTCACTCAGGCGGAGCTGGAGGTAGACTCAAGTATAACGCAGCCTAATATAGCTGTTCTGAAGGGCGGTCGATTGCTCACTAAGTGCCCACCCCGCTCGAGAGCTCGAAATTAGCACTCGAGAGCGTCTTGAGGCTTGTGTCAATATGAAATCTCCGCTCCAGCTTCCATTGTAGAAGTAACAATCGTTTGGAAAATGCTCCTTGCGTTTTTGTTTGCTGACTGAAAGTACTCTTTATGTTGGAAATTCAAACGTTACATTTTTAAAGTTCTATTCCGTCGTTTTCGCTTTATATCATTGCGTTAATTATAACTCCATGCGAAAGAAAAATTACCTGAAATTATACAAATAGAAGTAAATACTACTAATCTGTATACACCTATGTGGATACTCATCACGATATGTCTGAAACTATAAGTCCTGGAGACTTGAAATTTTGTAGGAATATTCCTTTTGATGAGTATAGGTCAGCTATGTAAGGATTTTACAAAATTCCTCCACCAAAGAGAGTTGCTGCGGTGTTATGGCCAGCAAAGAGGATGGGGGACTTCTTGTACTACATACGTTGAGGTTTTGGTATTAACTACATTAAAAAAAGTCACATTACATCATCAGATTAAAACTCTTATCAGCTGGATAACGCCCACTTCTAGGTATAGGCCATAGGAACCTCATTGAGAAAGAATTGCGCCTTAGCCGCTGGCCCAATACAGGTTGGTGGGAGCCAGAGCCTCGTTTGTTGATTAGCAGGATGCACCACGAGCAAGTGAAGTTGACTTGGGCTCCGTAAGAAGTAGGGCGGAACCCCTAAATTTTTAATGTAACAATACTTAAAAATGACAATTTGCAGGAACTGCGCAAAAGATCATACAAAAATCATCATCAGCCGATAGACATCCACAGCGGGACATAGGGCTCCCCTAAAGGTGTCTACATTGATTGGTCACGTGTTGCTCGAATCCAGGGGATTCCCGCCATTCTCACTAGATCGTCGGTCCAACTTGTGGGAGGTCTAACACTGTAAGGAAATATAGTTACGATTAAATTTAGTCATGCTTCAGGCAAACATCCTTCATCATCATCATCAGCGATAGACGTCCACTATTGGAAAAATATATAAAAGACTTTCTTTAGAAGAATACTTATAATTAATTATACGGTTAATATATTTTAAGTTAAACTAAATAGAGAAATAAAGCTATTTAACAGCATACCTTTAAGCTGTTCATCATCATCATTAGCTGCTCTGCTTCAGTTTGAAGAGAGCAGCAATGATGATGATCTTGTCAGCTGTTCTTTTTAACTGATGGCATTTATACCCGATCCACTCCTTTATGTCGCCAAACCTTTTCTTCCGGTGTTTACTAGGTGCACGGTTTCCAGTAATTTTGCCCTCCAGGATCAACCTTGGGAACTCATAAGGGGTTATGGTTAAAGCAATTTCAATTTAGTACAAAAAAAAATATATAGTTGTTGATCATATATTTATCAATCAGAAATCATATCCAATGGAGAACTTATAGTAGAGTAGTAAATGGCTTAATAGGAAAAAATTCCTTTTTTTTAATTTTAACTAATTTCTAACAAAGGTTAGAAAAATAATATACTATAACGTATTAGGTAATTTTTTTTTTTTCAAGAAATCGAAGACTCCTGCTCCTCTCTTCGTTGATCTGATGGTAAGTGATACCCTCGCTCATAACAAAGTAGTGCGTTAAGATGATATTATTGCATCGCATTGCGCTCATCGGCTGAGTCATAAGAAATCGTGTCTCGTTACACCAGTAATTACACTAGCTACAGCACCCTTCAAACCTGAATATAATAATGTTTGTACACTATTCGGCGGCAGAAGTATGAGCTGCAGTAGTACCTACCTAAGACATTGAAGGATCAATTTGTTTTGATTTCAATGGTATGCAACTGTGGTATATACTGGTGGTAGGTCTCTGTTGCTGGACACAGTCTAGATAGGTTACCGCAGCTCCTATTTCTGACGTAAAGATGGGTGCAAATATTACTGTGTTCCGGTTCGAATGGCGCTGTAGCTAGTGTAATTACTGAAGGAACCAGAATTAACATCTTGTCTCAAGACGACTAGCGCAATGTGGTGCTGTTTGTACCAACCTAACTAGCCCCACATTGTTATCGGCTGGCGTATCACTTACCATCAGGTGAACTTCTTCCTCGTCTTATCACTGCGTAGAATAAAAAAAAAAACATATTAATTACTGTCACAGTTGCTTTTTATAAAATCCAAACCCGTCTTTAATTAACTCTATTGATTTTGTCAACGTGAAATCGTCGGGTCGATTTAAATAGTGTAAGCTAACTTGTTAGACACCCCCATAGTTCGCCTCCCCCACTCCCCCACCGAACAAACATGGCGTCATGATTGTCACCTACTACTTTACAACGTGTACAATGTAATCTAAGCGTTGTAAAGTAAACTTTAAGTTACGTGCGGTTAAGTATGTATGAAATGCAAAACGATGCGCGCTCGCATGCACCTGAAGACTTATTCTTTTAACGCGAGTGCAATATTACCCCCATCCCTTAGGAATAGATTTCAAAGGAAAATTGACCTTATTACACATACTAATAAAATCTATTTTGTATCATCTCGCTAATAGTTCTAAATATGTATTGAAGGCGTGACATTAACGCCCGCAGGGATTGTAGAATTATAGATGAAGGGTTGTCGCGGTAGGGTTAAGTGGTGTGTTTTAAAAGAAAACCCGGGTGTGTTGGGGGGCTATTAAATATTGACGAAAAATGGCCGGCTGAATGCGGATAAAGCTCCCTTGTTTAGAACTTGTAAACAACTTGAAACTCGTCTGTAGGAAACGCCAGGTGTTGGCAAGTTTTTTTCCTTTCCAGTACACAGTTATCAAGCGATCATTATTTCGTAGATATTTGATAGTTTGTTATTTTGTTTCTGACTTAGTATACTATATATGTAGAATAGTATATTATGTATATGTTTAGTGTAATATGTATATGATGTAGTATATCTTAATCAGGCCTATTTTATCCTTTGCTAGATTTATATAATGGTAAAGGACTAAGAGATGTCCTAAGGTTAATGTGTACAATCGTGTGTCTGTCTATTGTAACTCCTGAAACCGGTTGAAGTGATTCTTTTCTATTAAATACGAGTAAAGGAGATTATTATAAGCTTTTTTTTTTGTTCAACGAAGTGACGAAACGAGCAGGAAGTTAACCTGATGGTAAACGATACGCCTTCTCTTAACAACGTGGCGCTATTTACTATGGAAGCAGTACATAATGCTCGTCGCCTTGAAACATATGATGTTAAGTCTCGTTACCTCAGTAATTTCACTAGCTACAACGCCTTCCAATCCGGAACACAATGATATTTGGACAGTACTGTTTGGCGGCAGAAATACCACCAGTAATTGTTATCACCATCATTAACCGATAGACGTCCACATCTGGACATAAGTCTCCCCCAAAGATCTCCATATACAGTCAACATGGACTCTGGTACCACTGGGCACTAGGGGCTGTATGTAGAGGTTCATATAGGGAGGATTGGGGCTATTTTCCATCATTATGGTCCAATGCAGATTGGCGGGAGCCAGAGCCTTGTTTGTTGAATAACAGGGTGCACTACGAGCAGGTGAGGTTGATTTGGGTCCCGTGAGTTGTTGTGCGGGACACCTTAAACACGGTGATTATTATTAATAAGATATATCAACCATTGATTATTTATCACAAATTTATATTACATTGTAAATAATAATAATTTACATGACCGCTGACGCTTGTAACGGAGTTAAATATGAACAAAAAGCAGGTAGAAGTGGGCGCTTGCTTTTTGGCGAGTGTGGAGTGGAGCTGGTGAAAATAAAGCAAAACTCTCCCGGTCTACACGACTCACCAGCAATAATAAGGCCATTGTTTTTATACAAATACAATATTGCGTTTATAAATCCGATAAGCCTGCAAGTGACAGGGAAAACTATCGAGTGGCCAATGCGAATAGATCATGTTGAATTGAACACTTGCGGATAATTATTGAAAATCTAATTATTAAATAAAGTTTTTTTTCTTAATGAGAATAACATTAATTTAATTATCATCATAATCATAATGAGTCGTTTGATGTGCATTGGTGGACATAGACCTCCCCCAGTGATCTCGAAATCGATCGGTCCAGCTGTTTCACGCGACCTTCATCAGATCACCTAATGGAAGCCTCCCAACACTGCGTCTTTATCATTCATTTTATGATTATGGTTAACTTGACCTGTTATGTGACAGTTAGTACATACTAAGGTCAAAGACATAGCTTTAACTTTCAAAAAAATATAAAAAAATTGATATACTGCAGCGCCACACAGTACATCAACATTTTCAAGGTCTTCCGTCTCATAGCTTACCAATAATTTAAATGCAGCTTGTTTCTCCTTCATCATGGATTACATGTTGAGTATTCTAACACTCCTAAATGAGATACATTATCATGATCATCATTTCAACCGATGGATGTCCACCGCTGGACATAAGTTTCTTGTAATGAGTTCTAAAAAGCACGGTCTCGCATTCTTTGAATCCAGAGTCTTCTATAGATTTTTTTGATATTCTCTGTCTATCTAGAGGGCAGTGGGGAGGGCACTACCAACGCTGGAAATTGTCAACTAAAGAGGAATGTCTTCTTTAAAAAAATTTTTTATTTATCTATTTGTAGGGAGGAAATCATCAAAACTACGCAAGATCGATATTGACAAGACTTACTAGCATAATTCCTAGTCTTCGGAATTGAAACCTTCTCCTGCAAGAAAAACCACTACGCCTGCCTGTGGGTTGGCGGGTGTTACATAGGTATAGAAGCTATTTTCTTGATTTGCTCACAAAATGTTTTTCTTCACCGGATGTTAAAGATCAGCAGAGATCGTACTCGCCTGTTTGAAACGAATTGCTTGCAAGACCGCATTACAAATTGAGCTGTTACGGCTTGAAATAGGTTTGGTTAGTTTTAGTAGCATGTATAGTAAAAAACACGGTTTGGTTTCCTACCATAATAATATAAAAAAAAATCTCAAAGAACACGATGCAGAAATGGTTTGACGACATAAAGAAGGGGACCGGGCTTAGACACTATCAGTTAAAGAGAATAGGTGAGGATCGAATTGGTTTTATCAATCTGATCGCTAAATTTCAGTTTGAAGAGAGCACGTAATGATGATGAATAATATAAGCATTCATGTGCAATATAATGTTTACCATGTTCGAGTGTTTTATACAGAACTTTGACGAATAATGTCTACTCTATTGAAATCTCTGTCCACGCACGGAGCAACAAGAAGAGCCCGCGCGCCGGTTAGAGTGGCGCCAGTAGCCTCCATTTGTATTTATTTATTTATACCTTGTCTGTCCTTATTTATGTATTTATTCATCTCGGAACCACCGAACATCACCAGCGTGGTGCTGTTTCGGTTAGAATGTCAGGTTTTTTTTTTCCAACCAAAGGGAACGGAATTTTAGACATTTTTACGTTTCAAGAATTCGGCTGCGTGATTAAGAACCTAATCAATGCTAGAATGTGAGCAATGTTTGTTCAAACCAATCCTTAAGAAACAGATTTCGTGTAAAAATTTCGATTATTTTGCGAAATGAAACGACGAATTTAGTATCAAATTAAACTATTTAAAACTGTGATATAAATTATCATTGTGTTTTTTTTATTTAAGGAACAACGGAACTTGTAGAAAGTTTTGCAAGAGATACATCCTCTTAATAACAATTGAGCACTATACATGATGTTGGAAAATCACTTTAATATTTTCGTCATGAAGTTAAGAGTCCCACCAAACCGGATTAGACCAGAGTGGTGGGAAATGGCCCTTATCGCCCCCATATGAATCACTACCCCATCGGTGTGACCCCCTTTGGGGGAGGCTAACGTCCAGCTGTGGAAGTACATCGTCTAATGATGATGATGAAAGAAAAATTATTATTGCTATCCTAGCAGCTAAAACGGAGTAATTACGATGTAACCAGTAATGAGACTCGACATCCTATGTCTCAAGGCGACGAGCAGATGTCCTGATATGTATACTATACTAACTAGCGCCATGTTATGGGCAGGCATAAATAGTTTCATCACTACGTTAAATAAAAAAAATATATAACGCGACGGTAATATTTCATTACTAACAACGTGGTACATATTAGGATAATACACACTATAACGTGCTCGTCGTTTTGATACAATTGATGTTGTACCGTGAATTTTATTATCTACGTCTTTCCATCCGGAACACAGTTATGTGTGCACAATACTGTTTGGCAGCAGAAATAGGCGCTGCAGTAGTACCTACCTAGACGGTGTCTAATAAAAGAGATTTATCAAGAAGGCCCGTAATAATTTTTTATATATACAAAAACTACTTTACACATACATATATATCACGCCTCGTTCCCAGTGGGGTAGGCAGAGACCAGCTCTCTCCACTTGCTACGATCCTGGCACACCTCTCTCGCTTCCTCCACTTTCATGAGCGTCTCCATGCACGCTCGTCGGTTGCGAGTACTTTTGACCCGGTCTTTCTTTAGGACTTCTTCGATTTGATCGGAATATGTCCGCTTAGGTCGACCTGTACCGATTTGTCCAATCATTCTTACCTTGTATACCTCTTTCGTTAATCTTCTGTCATCCGTTCTTTCAACATGGCTTGACTGATCTCGAGAAATGTGAAGCTATTCTGCTATTGAGAGGTCAGCTAAGTATGAAACTCGTTCCGCTGAGGCTGTGGCGCGAGTGTTAAGGCTAGCTCAGCGGACGGGGTACAACTAATGTACCTGTATATATAAAGTGGATATACGAGCTCACTGTATCGGATCATATCTTCGTATCCATAACAAATAGCCGTAATGCACGCCGGCGTGTAGTGCGTTCAATTACCAATTACCGAGTGCTGTATCGCGACGCGATCGCACACCGCCGCGTTAAGCACTACACGCGCTGTAATAAAACTTGGTAACTTAACCAGACATGTTTTGTAACATAGAGCGTGTTATGTAACATACTATCATTACAGATTAACCCGATAGTAGCCGCTCTTTACTTTAACATTAAACATAAGTAACTTTAAAGGCAACTGTAATCATCATTGATTTCAATAACAAATACTACAAGTATACATAATACAATAGTGATGCTACTTTTATTCAAGCTGTTATCACATATTTTAATACCTTTTTATCGCAGTCAATTTACGTCCTCACTGTTGGGGTACAGGACTACCCTCTATATGAGGGTGATGGCCCAATGCAGTTTGGTGACTTCATACACACCATAGAATAAATACTAAGTCATGTGCGGGTTTCCTCACGATGTTTTCCTTCACCGTTTGTATCTCGCTGTTGTTACTAAAGTTCACAAATGTACATAAATATTAAAGTCATCGGTACATGTCGAGATTCGAACCCGCAGCTTCTTGAATGAAAAAATAAAAAGTGACTTTATGTAACTACTACTATGTTCGCATTTGTACGATGTAACGTTAGAAATGTTTCATGACCATTTAGATATTCACACGGGCGCTTTGTAAGAGGCAGTCGTATGCGCTGAGCAAGAAAACTAACTCAACGAGTGTAAAATGTCAGACAGTGTCTTCAGAGCTCCCGAGTGCGTCCAATTTCCCTTGTTTTTCTTTGAGCTTTTCTGAAAGGCACCCAAGTGCGGGGTGCTGTTGTACTGTCAACCTGCTATTGTCTGTAAAGAGCCCAAGTTCCTTGCCTAGTGTTCCAACGGTAATGACTTGAGGGGATAAAAAATTCAAATGGAACGAAGCTGAAGTTAAAAACTACGTGCCCCCGGCGACCCACGTGGGGCGCGTTCACGATTATTTAAATGATATAAAGAATAATGAAAACTGAATGTTCTCCTTGTACTCTTTACTTGTACACTATTAACTTTTGACATCGTTTAGATCACTATGACATTTATAGCTTTAAATTATACTAAAGCTTTTAAAAACAAAAATAACAATTTATACTTAGTTCATACGAATGTATACTAGCTGCTCCAAGCACGATTTGCTGGCACTTACTTTAGACAAAGAATTTAGTAAAATTTTTAGCGGACCTCTAAATGTCGGAAGCAATATCTCTATAATTTTTTTTTTGGATTCAACGAAGCGGCGAAACGAGCACGATGTTTACCTGGTGGCAATTGTTACTCCCGCCCATAATGTGGCGTTAGTCAGCATGGCATACACTGCACCACATTGCACTCATCGCCTTTGTGAGACATAGGACGTTAGGTCTCGTTACCCAAGTAATTTCATTAGGTACACCTCTCTTCGAAACAGAGCACAGTAAGGTTTTCGCACTGCTTTTTAGTCACTCAGCCTATACCGTCTTCAGCAACAGAGACCTACTACCACCACTCTTTAATAACTAAACTAAATCTTCTAACCTTTATAAGAGTATATATCTGTGTGAGTGTTATGTCAGGGAATAATACATTTTACTATACATGAGTAAGTGTAATAACGAATATGACAGCTGTCAACGTCATTAAAACCTTTGCCTTCAAATCACGTCATCATTTCGTTAGGTTCAGAATATCGAAACGGACATATTTCCGGTTCATTTCTTTATCGGCGCAATCTGAAATTATCCGATTTACAGATAAGTTAATATACGTATCATATCTTTTCATTACATCATCATCATCAGCCGATAGATGTCCACTGCTGGACATAGGCCTCCCCCAAAGATCACCTTTTCATTTATCTATAAATAATGCTTTAAAAGTAATATTTGAATTAATGCTTTCAGTTATATCCCATCCATCTAGTTTGAAGCTTTTGATATGCTGTGTTGAATTGAAAAGATCAGCTCGATGGAAAGAAGGAATAACGATGAAGAGAGTAGAAAAGAAGAACAAAAATTGTTAATAACAGAATAGGAAAACTGATGAGGTTCCTGATACGGCATGATAACTGTATTAAAAATATCATAGAAGTAATGACAGAGGGAAGGAAGAAAATAGAAATAAGTAAGAAAGTATCAGGTAATCGAAGAGGCTATAAGGAGGGGTATGTGAAGTTCCTCCACCGACAACAACAAAGGTTTTAAATTTAAAGGAGGAGCTTCATCAATTTTTATGGTCAACTTTAAAAAAAATAAGTTGATTGAAAGTGACGCACGCCCACGGAGCCCGATATCACGAAGTCGGATATAAAATTCATATCTCTTGCTTTCTCGACGTTCCTGCAACTGCGGTACAGATGTGGTCCAAGTTACAGCATCGAAGCGATTGTTTAGTTAACAAGCGTTATTTAATTAAAACTACTTGGGAAGTTCCACCTTAAGTATAGTTATTCTGTGATAAAGCTATAGACGAGTTCGTACCATTAATCTGGTTAGAAGGGCTTAAGCTATTTATTATAATATCCTGCTTTTTAGGATATTTATTATTATATTGTTTTCCTTGATATAAAATATAAAATACTTAGAAAAAGAAAAATATTAATTTACGATTACACTTGTCCAAAATAATGAGACGCTATTTAGGATATTATAAATTGCACGATAATGCGCTCGTCCTCTTCAGACATTAGATTGTTTTGTTACACCAATAATTACACTAGCTACAGAGCTCTTCAAGCCGGAATATGGTAATGTTTGCACACTACTGTTAGGAGGTCCAGTGGTACCTGCGTAGACGTTTCCCAACAACAAAAACCTAAAACCAGTAAAATCTACACCAATCTCACTATCTACATCACCTTTCTTACTTTCTGACTTAAATGGACATTTGATGGTAACGTAAAATTATCAACATCAGATTGTTAGATGCTATTCTACAATAACAAATATTATTCCAACTCACAGGATCCAAGCCAATCTCACCTGCTCGTGTTGCATCCTGCTAATCAACAAACGAAGCTCTGTCTCCAACCAACCCGCATTGGACCGGCATGTTAGGAAATGGCTCAAGTCCCCCCATATAAACACTCCCAAGCGTGGGGATCTTTAGGCGAGGCCTAGGTCCAACAGTGGACGTATGTTGAGTGATGATGATGATTCAAACTTAATTATGGTATAGAGTTATTCAAGTAAAGTTTAAGTATGAAGTAAATAAAATGTTTAGGTCTACTTTATTTCGGATTATTACTTATATCAAACTACGCGATGAGACCTATGTAAGGATATTCTATCATCTTGATATCAACGAATCATTGAGACGGGCGAGACAATCGCTTGATGGTGATTTGCTTGCCCGCAACAATGCAGCCCTTGTTGGGAAAATATACACAGCATCATATAATACCCATCCTTAAGACATTAGATGTAAAGTCTGGATACTCCATTTAATTCTCTAGCTACAGCAACCCTTGAAAAGGCAGTTATGTTTGCGTATTATAGTTTGGTGACAGCTAGAGCTGCGGTGATACTGTCTGTGGAAAGAGAGACCTACCACGGACGCAGGTCGGTTATAAAACAAAATATCATGAGAGAGAATAATGCATATGATGATAATTAAGAAAATAAATTTAAAATTGAAAATACTGGGAACAATTTGCAGCATCCGTTGTCGCCATCGATCCGAAAATTCCCGGTACGCGATGGGGTTAGTGAGTCCGCCGGCGCGGTGCGGTGCCGTGCGGCGCGGCGCGGGCGCATGCGTCGGCGGCGGCGGCGCGTGGCGTTTGATGCGCCGACAAAGCGGCGCCGCCGACCATGGGACACCACGTGCTGCACGGATTATGCAGGTCAATTAACGACGAAGAAAGTTTAGGCACTTCATATACAGTAAATTATAAGTATATATTTATATATACATTTCTGGAAAGTGATTAGGTAGGCACCCCCGCAAAACATATTTCTTACGGCAAACAGCGCTGGATTCGGATTTGAATTGCGCTGTATCTAGTGTAATCACTGTGGTAATGAGACTCTACATATTGTCCTATATATGGTATACGATCCTACAGATAGGTGAACGTCTCGTCGCTTCGTAGAATAATATATATATAAATAGAACCATCGAAACTGTCAAGATAGATAACTATTATACAAAGAAGACGAAATATCTTCTTGTATCTACAGTTGAGAATAAACAATATAAAAGCAAAAATACATAAATGAATTTAGTCCTGAAATAGTTTTCTTCCTGCTGATCTTTAAACAATATAAATTATAAAAATGTAAATATCAAGTACTTGTACAGTTTCTGGAAAACGTGCACCTGCTAGATAGCATATGAAATGGTCTGACGATATAAAGAAATGGACCAGGTATAAATACCATCAGTCAAAAAGAATACATGAGGATCGAATTGGTTTCCTGAATCTGATCGCCAAACTTCAATTTGAATAGGGCGCCTAATGATGATGATGACGCGTACAATAAAACTTGATTTATAATAAGTACGCCAATACCGAAATATTTCTTCTATGAAGAATTTTCATTTTCAAAGCGACTAGTATCATATATATCAGTATAAACCTCCTAATTAACTTCAATTCATTGTGTGTATCCCCATCTGGGAAACATCCCTCCCCCCCACAACTTATCGCATATTTGAAATAAAAGAAGATACTACAATACTATTTTAAATCAAAATCAATAACAGATAATATAATACTCGACGATAGTCATGACCCATAGAGAGTGGGTGGGTCTTATCAACCATGGAATAGAAAAGTTGGATTAGACCTCATCCAGTTATACAATTCTAAACAATAACTTATTGAACTTGTTCATTAATCATAAAGGGTTAATACATAAAATGTTACAATTTATTATTAGAACAGGTTAAAAAGTATTCATCGTCAACAGCCTGCGGCAGTCTACTCCTGGACATAGTCCTCTTTCAAAGAACGCAACTTAACCCGATCTTCGACTACCTGCATCCAGATGAAAGCTAAATTTGATTCTGGTTCTTGTTGCTGTACTACTGACCAAATGTTCCTGTAGCCTTTCCGGTAACTATCATATACAGAAGTTGTTGTCATTAATCTGCTCTGGTGTGAGAAACATCTTTCCAAGGATTTCAATATCTGCACAGCATTCTATTGCATCAACCTTATGTACTAAATATTTGATCCTAAACTGTACAGTAACGACACTATTCAAAATAATATAAATATATAGATCCATTGAAAATATCTTTTTGTGTGTATTAGTAAAAATTTATTTTTTATTGCTGCAACAGATATTTTTTATAGTAATTTCTCTTGTGGTTTTGATTGTGAAGTTTCTCATAAATATTATTATGCAATTCAGTTCCAATGATGATTTTTAGTTAATTATTCTCAAAATTAATAGGAAATAGATGATAAAAGAAAACGTCGTCTTCATCATCATCATCATCAACAGCCCGTGGCAGTTCAGACACAGGCCTCTCCCAAGGAACGCCACTTAGCCCAACAATATATACAAACGATACATAGTAATCGTTAAATTAATGCCATAGTAAGAAATTGTTTAATCGATAAGAAAAATAGTATATACCAAATAAATTTGATTATATATTTGTTACTGTAATGTTTATATTTACGATTTACTGAACCGTGATAAGATACACATGTATCCCCTTAATTTTGAATTCCAACATATACGTTTTTAAGCGATTGTCTTATGAAGTATGTACCTAAATTATTGAAAAATTATAATTATTTATTAATTAAAAGATTTAAGCAACTGAACCAGACTTCTTGTTTGATAAAATACTTGCTGTTAAGGGTAAAATCAAATCAAGAGACTGCGCGTCAATTAGTGATGGGCGCAACCTCATCTGACATTTATTTCGTCTTATTACAATCAGGGGCAGGTCCAAAATTTTTGAATTACAACAAAATGTAAAAAGTATTTAAGTTAGGATCTACTACGATTTTTTAATCCTTGTTTATCTTATTTCCGGGACATAATTTTAAAAACTTAAAAAGTCTAAAATAACTTTTGCTAGGAACGACTAATAATCTGCGGTGAAAATGTCTGTCTCTTTGTTGTTTCTTAAATATTTAATCACAATTATTTGTTAGTTAGAAGTAGATTAAATCATTCAATAATAACCTAAGTGGTTTTTTTTTTAATTAATTGTACCGTTGAAATAACCTTATGTTCGTTACCTCATAAATTTATACTGATTCAGACTCGGGAGATTGAGGAATATTCAGAAAGTCATAACACTATGAACGGAGTACATTCGATATAAAAAATATAGGTAATATTCCTATGAGGAGTGTGGGCCTACTTCGCATCAAGAGCGGGTGGTCTTCCTGCATGTCACCACCCGCTGTGCTCGCCTCACATACCGACCTGTCCTACTATAAAATACAAAGTCATAGTTATCTATATGGCCACACGGAAATTGATGTACAGCGGCACCTAAAAATAATTATAATTAAGAGGACTTACATCTACACTTATATAGTAAATAGAAAGGCTGTTTTCTTTTAAAAACAATCATAGTAATCTATTGAAGATATTAAGTTTAAGTTATTTTTAAACCAAAAACAAACTGTTAATTACCTTAACTTGATCATATATCATACCACCTATGTACCTATTTCTCAGAAATATCCAATATATTTTATATAACCCAAATAAATCACGAAAAAACCAGTGTTTTATATAGGTAAGTGATACGTCTGCCCAATTCAATGTGGCAATAGATATAATGATATACACTACATCACATTATGCATGTTGTCTTGCGATAATAGCTACAGCGCCCTTCAAGTACTTATATTTACCAGTACGGTGGATCATATTAATATTTGGTCTGGGTAGATCAGACTTTTCCTGAAACTTAACACTCTTTATAGGAATGATGAAATAATATTTAGATATAGTAAATAGGCTTCTTTTATACCAGTGCGCTTTACCTTCAAAAACTACATTCCTACTTACTGGTACTTTACTAGTAGTAGGTCTCTGTTGCCGGGGACCGTCTAGGTAGATATCACAGCAGCTCCTACTTCAGCTCTCAAACATTACTGTATTCCGGATTGGAAAGCGCTATAGCTTGTGTAATTACTAGAGTAACGAATCCCAATATCTTATGTCTCAGGCGACGAGCCCAATCTGGAGCAGTATATAGCATCATAACTAACACCACATTGTTATACTCGTAGGCAGGCGTATTACTTACCATCAGGTGAACGTACATCTCATCTCGTCCCTTAATTAATGAAAAAATAAATTAACTATGATATAAAATCGTGGATAAATGCTAGTCTAAAAATTTCATATTTTCTTACTCGTAATAACAACGATAATACAAGTTTAGTTTTAAATTTCTGTAAAGACGTCGGTAATCTAAAATCGATGCTACCGATAATAAAATCGATTAAAAATGAAATAAAAAAATCAAAATCCTAATCTCATTCTATCTTCAGATTCGATGTCTCAAACTATAGCGGAACATTTGAAAAAGGAAATAGTTCTGGAATGCAAGCAGACATTCAAATAAAGAGGCTCGCGGGCGCGTTGGCGCCAACGTTCCAACTATAGTTTTTTTTTAAAAAACGAATCACGATTCAATTCGATTCGGACTAGCCGCTGACGACTGGCCGATGTCAATTCGTGCTAGTTGCCACTGCTTGTTAATTAGCTAAACTGAATACTTTGAGTTTTTTTTTTCAACAAGAAAACGTCTGTAATTTTTACAAGATTGTCTACTGTCTAATTATATCACAAGGTAATAAATAAAGGAAATGTATAAGAATAGTATTGCAAGTCCAGACCCAAAAATGACCGGGAGAAACGAATTAAAAAAAAAAGAAAAAAAAATTATATCACAAATACAATTCTTTTACGGTCTGAAATGTTAAAAGCATGTTATGAAAAAATATTTTTTTTAATATAATAAAGCAACGAAATAAGCGGAATTTTCACCTAATACAACGTGGCGTTAGTTAGGATGGTATACACTGCAGCAAAATGCGCTCGTCACCTTAATACATATGATGAAGTCTCTTTACCCCTGTAATTTCATTAGTTACAACTCCCTTCAATCCGGAACACTATGATGTTTGCATACTACTGTTTAGCGGCGGAAATAGACCTACCTATATGGTGTCTGGTAATCTATATACCAGTAAATATAATACTAGCAAAAATATTTGAAAGTTCAAATAGGCAGAATTACGAGGACTGCTCACATTTTTTTTAACGTAACAGATATTTGTCATTGCTTGTGTATTTTTAATCTGTCCTTTAAAAGTGTAACAACCGTCTAATTGTAATCCACCGTGCGCCACTTGAAAACGGCAGGATTTGTCGTATTCGGAAACTGTCACAGGATCAGGGATTGGATTAGGGTAACCGTGCGTAAGAAGCGCAATGCATTGTCCTTGATATGGCGAACCTTTTCTTATGGGATTGGATTGTAGTAATTCCGGCAAAAACGAAAATTCGAGACGACGTTTGGTCGGAACCCTATGTGCACTAAATGCTCAGCACTGATTGTTTGTCCAGCTAATATTTGGAAATTAAACGCCGTACCCGCACATGCGTCGGTACGTAACTTCCTTTCATACTTGTTAAGTATCTACCGGTTGTTAAATCTATACCTTTTGTTAATATTCTTTTGAATGTTCAAATAGTGTTTTGGAGTTTATCCCTAACTCTTTACCCGCCACCCTGACAGTCATTGGTTCTTACAAAAAGAAGTATATGAATAATTAATTAAAAATTATAATTAGCGCCATTAGAGCATTACAACCACATTTAAATTTTGTGCACCAACAAATTTCGTCGACGTTTTTACACTAAGCGGCATTTTTTAAATAATTCGGTTTCGAGTTTTATACTATGCACTTAAAAGATACTTAACAAAATTTTATTTTTTAAGGTTCATTAATCATATTTTTCGACTTCACCGACGTTATAGTTATGATATATATTTTTGGCCTAACAAAGCGTCATATTTATTTTAAATGACTATTGGTTAATAACAAAAGTAAGGAAATTTAAATGATGAATAATTAATAGAAACCTTATCTCTTCAATAGCTTGAGAATCCTTCACTATGCTAATTATTATCATGGACTGAATACTAAATACTAATAGTATCGTTTTAATTAAAACACTTTATAATTTCAAATGGTCGATGGGGCAGTAAAGTTCTCGAGTGGAGGTCACGTATTGGACGTAGTGTTAGAAGGCCACAAGGTGATCCGAGGATCTAGTGAAGTGCTGCCGGAAGCCGCTGGATGCAGACAGTGCAGGACCTATCGATGTAAAGATGTTTGGGGAAAGTCTATCGGCTGATGATTGATTGATGCTTTCAGAAAGAGGTTAAATTTAGTAAACGCTAAATCTAATTTTTGTTATGTATTTAGGTCCTATTGTTGTTACTTCAACTCTTCGTGTCAGTGGCTTTCGCATGGAATACCACCGATGTCCATTGCATTCATTTACTAATAAAGCGCGTTATTTCTTATACATTACTTCTGTCTGAAGGATTCTATAGGCAATGAAATTAGCGAATCTTCTTCCTCTTCTTAAGTTGCTTCTCCGATTAGCGGAGGTTTGTGGTCAATTGACCATATTTCGCTGTGTGTTTTGGTAATAGTTGGGCGCCACTAGCAAACCCAGTCCACTTCCTAATGTTATGTAGACATGGTTTCTTCCTACGACCAACAATTCTTTTACCCATCAAGACGAAATCAAGCAGTTCGTATCTATTGTACCTAAAGCTTTTAGTACTGGAACTAGAGTTACGACTTCACAAAAGTTATAACAATGATTTAGCACTAGCATACAATGAGCTCATCAAAATCTCCTCTATTGAATTAAGACATTTTTAAAGTATTTATTTGTAAATTTGCTTTTAGATATTATAACGACATTTGTTGCCCAAAAACATCTGACAATAGAAATAAATATATATCTTTTGCCAATGTAAAGGAAGTAAAAAAATTGCATAATTCCTTATATTCACGGTGGACACACCTTTACAAACTAACGCTATGTCACTCTAATTCGTCACAGCTCGTTGCCACCGGAACGTTTCAGAGTAAAAAAAAAAACCAAACGAATTTCGAGAGAGATTAATTTGTCGTTTGGAAGGAAACTAGTTTTGCGAGACGGATCCGACGAAAAAAGAAATTGACCAAAAACTTTCGGAGATAATACGTAGCCGGCAATAATTTACCAGGCTGCTAAAATTTTCATAAAACGCTGCAAATGTTTTTTAATAAAATTTCGCTAAATTCATTAAATATTTTAAAACTAGCAGACATGGCAAACGTTATTATGTCCTAGTATTTCATATCTATTTATTTAATTTGATATTAAGTACGAATTAAGAACCATGAGATATTATTGAACAATCAACATCAGTAGCAGATAGACGGCCACTGCTGGACATAGGCTTCTCCCAAAGATCGACCGGTCCTGAGCTGCTCGCTTCCAGCTATTATATATTAAAGAATATAGATATGTCGCAGTAATTTACTAGTAGTCATAATTTCTAATGCTAAATTATCGTGTGCAAACATTACTGTGATTTGATAGACATAACAAGGTTATATATACCGATTCAGGTACAGTGAAGTGCACTGTAAATATTTCAACTGACCACATTAGCGTTTTTACTGGTGGTAGACCTCTATTTCTAGTGACCATCGCGGTAGGTACCAACGCAGCTCCTGTTGCAGCCGACAAAAGAGTAGTGTACAAATATAATTGTTTTCCGGTCTGAAATGCGCTTTAGCTAGTGTAATTACTCGGGTAACTACCGCTTAATAAGCAATACCGCGTTGGATATCAATAGCGCTTGTGCACTTTATTTAGCGATGGTGCTAAGGACAGTTTGGCCCTTAGGACGTGCTAAGTCAAAATGTAGAACGGCATCGGTGTGTTTTATAGGATATCCTAAAGCCTCGGCCTTTTCTAGTGCACTAAAGGAGACTACCGATTGGTATTCACGTCCTCCACAGCAGCAGGGTGTCTTCAGAAAATTTCCTCCCGACATCAAGAATATATAATAAATAATAAAGATAGCAAAATGAAGGTTTACAAAATAATCAAATCTATGGAAAGTAATATAATTGGCATTGAGAAAATAACAAGGATTTGTCAACAATGCCGCGATCAAAATGAGTCAGCAAGGTGATAAGCTGACACAGATCACACAATAATAATCTATATATATAGAAGATATCCAGAGATTCATTGACTAATGAGGAGATCTCCGAAACTTGTTTTTTTTTATTCTATTAGATTTAAAGACACAAAATTTAGCAGAGATATCGCTTCTGCTATTTAGAGGTCAGATTAGAATGGATTTTACAAAATTTCTTCCACAAAAACGTTGCTACTGCTGGGCGAGAATATTTCTGACGAATTTCAAATCTAATTCTATATTACGACCAGCAAAGCGAGATGGAAACAGCTAGTACTAATATGATTTTTTATTTAGTAAAGCTGGATAAGCAATAAAATATGTTCATAGAAGTTGAGGGTATTAAATTTGAAGAAAATACGATTTTAGTTCCACCTTTGAACTTTGTATGCGGTGAATATGTCTAAAGTGATATAACAGTGAGCACGCCGTAAAGGGGCCTGTCTTTAACACGCTCTCTTGACCCGATGGAGGCCGGGCTAAATTGTTTGGAAAATGGACGACCTTACGTTACAGATGGGATGTTACACATTCTTTCCATTCGTACCAATTTTTAAATTTACATTGAATTTGTTGGTGGAAATGTTTAAAAAAAAAACCTAAAAATTCTTGCTTACCCTATAAATGAATAAAAACTTCAGCCCGCGTCAGTCCACTGGATATACGAGTAGGACTCTCCCAAGGCACGCTACTTAGCCCGATCTTTTACTATACGCAACCAGTTAAACATCTAGACTAAATTCTTAATAGCTCTTAACCACAACAGACAACATGCCTGAAAATATAATATAATAAATTTTATTGTGTATTAAGGATTGCCTCATGTACAACTCTCGTAAAACTAGTAAGAACGATTATTACTAAACATCTATCTTGGCTTGACTTTATTTGGTTATTTTAGTAGTGGTAGGGCTCTGTTGCTGGAGATCACTTATTTAGTTACCACCGCTGGTCTGAACTGCCACAAAAGCCCGGTTTAGTGGGCGTTGTAGCTAATGAAATTATAGTGGTAATGAGACTAAATGTGAAGGCGACGATCTCTACGTCGTGTAGTTTATATCATCATACCTGACGCCACTTTGGGCAGGTGTATCGCTTCCCTTCAGGTGAACGTTTCCTTAGTGTATTCGCAACGTAGAAAAAAAATAAAAGTTTAGCCAGTTCCCCTCTTTAGTGAAAGAACGCCACCAGTCCCAGCAGTGAAAGTATCAGGTAGACGAACATGTCGGCCCATCAGAAGATGAGCTATTAAGGAATGGAACAGCGATCGAAGATCATGCTCAAAAAGGCATACTTACTTATCACTTGACTGATCTATCATAATGATGAATCATGATATAATAAATATTAAATTTTGATATATGAATTCCATTTTGGTGTAATGATAACATAACGTGATATGTGATAAATATATATGGCCGCTCCATGGTGTTGCGATATATCATAAAATTAACGTTACAATATTTTATTACGTTTATCTGTATTTACATCTATTTATACCATGACATTAAAAAGACTTGTGATTGACAGTTTCGTTATATTTCCGCTAAAAATCAATATTATTATCATCATCATGATCAGCCGATAGACGTCCACTGCTGAACATAGGCCTCCCCCAAAGATCTCTACGTCATTGTAATTACAAAGTATCAAAAATATGTATATTTTTATTATTATTAAAAAGTCACATTGTCGATCTATAATATGACTAAGGTGTACAAAATGGCTGACTGTCACTGAAAAGGACTCACTGTTATTCTGTCTTTAGGTCTCTACAGTTCTTATTCTGTAATTAACGAATTATAATATTTCCGTACTTCAAATTTGCTTTTAAAATGGATTTAGAGGATAATCCCGGTCAGCCGCGAACATATATTATTAATATTAAATGGTATAATATTATACCACATAGTAAAACGTTGAGTATTTCTGGCCTCCCCACAACACTGGTCATTTGATAATTGTGAGCCACGATTCTTGTGTGCAAACGTGAGCGTTTCTTTCTTCAGTAAGGTTTCAAGTTTTGAAATGTTTTCTGCTTTCAGATAGGTAAATCAATCAAGTTGCGGTTTTTTTCATTCTATACTTTAATACTTAACTGTGTCTCGCAATAAACTGTTTACTTAACATTGATTCAAATATTTTCATTATGGATAGACTTTTATCGATGTTTGTGCTTAAATAATTTAAGGGAATCAAGTGCATGGGGCACTTCATAATTTTATGAATAGTCGGAACGTATCACAAAGAGCACGACTGTCTGTGCATAGAGGCGTGTTGATCCCCACACTGATGTATGGTAGTGAATGTTGGGTATGGCAGATGAAACATGAAAGTAAGATTAACGCTGTGGAGATGAGATGCCTGAGAAGTATAAGTGAAGTGAAGTTGATGGACAAGGTGAGGAACAGTGTGATAAGGGAGCGGTGCGGCGTGGTTGAAGATGTAGTGACAAAGATAGAGAAAAGGACGCTTAGATGGTTCAGCCATGTTGGAAGAATGGATGAAAGAAGATTAACGAAAGAGGTATACAAGGTACGAATGATTGGAAAAATCGGTGCAGGTCGACCTAGGCGGACATATTCCGATCAAATCGAAGATGTCCTAAAGAAAGGCCGGGTCAAAACACTCGCAACCGTCGAGCATGCATGAAGACGCTCATGAAAGTGGAGGAAACGAGAGAGGTGTGCCAGGAGCGTAGCAAGTGGAGAGAGGTGGTCTCTGCCTACCCCACTGGGAACGAGGCGTGATATATATGTATATATGTGCTTAAATATAACAATATTAAGATATTGACGTTTTTATAAATTGCTACTTGCTCGTTTTTTATAACCACGAGTATATATCGAAATCCAATTCCCAGATACTCGGTGATAATGTTTTAAAGTAGTGAGTAAAATGTTGTTGCATTTTGCTTATAGCTGCTTCCATGGTGTAGTGGCTAAGTGCAGCTGCATATCGAATCGATCTAGGTAATAGACCTTGCAAATCTATCGCCTATTTATAGTCCATTTATAACAAAATGGCTGTTTATGAGTTGGCTAAAATATAAGAGCTACACCATTATGATCCAGCGGTTTCACCATTTTATTCTACGTGAGGTTCTAGCCCTCAGTCGATAAAAAATATCTAGATTTAGTTTTATTCATATAAAGTACGAACACAATATTCTCACTTCTACGTTTAGTTTTATTATCGCGCGTCACAAATAGCTGAATTTGTTAATAGCTTAAAATATAATTGTATCACTTATCACAAATGAAGTTGAAACGGGCTGAGCGGGAGCGATTTATTAACGCGCCCGAGTGGGGGTTAAAGTGGATAAAGTGATAAGGGTGGCGGCCGTTGGAGTGGGGAGTGGGGCCACCGACGAAGGTGAAGAGATAAAGCAATTCCGTCTAACCAACGGCAGTTACGGATAACCCGGAGAAACGCTGTTAATATGGATTGGAGGCGTCGTAATAAGTTTTGACTTTAAGACCATTTTTTAACACGTTTATTATTTATTCTTTACGTGTACAACACTTAAGAAAATAAAATGTATATAAAGGAGAGCGAAAATGGTACATTGACAGGCATAACTATAAAAGAGTTTCCTTCCGGAAAACTTGTGAAAGTATATTAACGAAAATTAAAAAGCAGGAAATAGAGCACGATACGTAGTCAAAGATAGTTATAGATAAATATATATAAATAATGATACATATAATATATGTCCAACAGTGGACGTCTATGGACTGATGATCAATGATGATGATGATAAATATACATATGCAATTCATAATAAATAAATTAAAGTTTAATGAGAGATTTCAAAAGCACTTCTGCTATGATTTTTAGTCTTATGAACGAGTAATATTAAAAGGATTCAAGAAAAAAGGACAAATGTATCCTATCAACTATTTAACTCAGTATTTTACTCGTAGAAATAAATGATATGCTTTGTTCATGTTAATATTATTAAAGACTTGAAGGACCTAAGAAAATGAGATCTTAAGGAAACAAATGCATGAATCACAATAATTGTACCTCCAGGACCCAAGTATGTCGTGGGGATCTTTAAGAGAAGAGTGAATAGGCTCCTTATAGACTAGTACAATTTACCATCAAAGACTTCAATGACGCTTACCATCAGGTAGGATCATAGTAAAGGCCTAGTCTATCAAAAAAAAACTATTAAATATTCGAAATGGTGGAAACTTTAGGTTTATCGTTGTTGCTTCAGGTAGTCCCTAAAATTAAATTAATTTTAACAGCCACATTTAATTTAGTTAAACCAAATTTAACTGAATTAAAATTAAAAAATACAAATCCTGGTTAACTCAGGTTATGGTGGTAGACCAGGTTGTTGGTAAAAAATTTAATATTATATAAATAAACTCTGTTCCAAGTATTGAGATTCGGGAAACCCTGCCATGAAGAAAGAATTTAATGATACAACACACTGGCCAAGTGTGGGTAGGTAGATATCTACGAAAGCCTTTGTGAACTTTTCAGTTTCATCATTATGTTCTTCTTCACCTGAAACCTTTTTTGTGGATGTTCCTAATTTGCGATCAGTGGTTCAGCTCCTCGTTCCTCATGACAACAGCAAAGGAGTGGAACTAATTTCTAGCGCCGGTGTTCACGTCTAAATATTCTGGAAAAATAGGTTTTTCAGTATCTATCTTAATTTTAATTTAGTGTTTAGATACACTAGAATATTATTAGAGATGTTAGTAACTTTTCTTCAGTTTTAAAAAGCATGTTTTTTCTCTCAATCATAAGAGTCCTGATTGTCGCTACAAATTACTATTTCCTTTGAATGTAATAAAATTTTCTAATTCCCCTCTTCAAAGTGCCTCACTTCCCTCTTTATGTTTCAATAGCCAGAGGCCGAACTTTTCGGTTAACCCCGTCCCTTAACCATTATCTGAAACAGTTAAAGCTGTTATTTGGGAGTGCCGACCCTCCTAATTACCCGCTTCCTTCTTTCTTACCGAGTTAACATTTTGGCACTTTCCGTGTTTTCCGGTGGATTCACTCTTTGCCTCTCACTTTTACTAAATTGTGTACATTAACCGAAATATTTTTTTTTTTGCTTGGTTTTTCCTAATTTATACGTTATAGACGGTGGACGTAGTATTGGAAGGTCCTGAACAAGGTGGACCGAAAACCTGTGAACGTAGCAGGATACCACTGGTTGCGGATATATGGTTAGCTATAGACGTCCTTCGACTGACGATGATGATGATATGATTTTTTTTATTAGACGAAGCGACGAAACAATTAAAACATTTACCTGGTAGTAAATGACGCTCCTGCTCATAACGTGTCCTTGTTAGGGTGATATACACTGCACCAAATTGCGCTCGTCGCTTTGAAACATAGGATGTTCCGTTACCCCAGCAATTTCACTAGCTACAACGACCTTCAAACCGAAATACAGTAATGTTTGCGCACTACTGTTTGGTAGTAGAAATAGACGCTGCTACAGTACTTACCTAGACAGTGTCCTGCAAGAGACACCTACCATCAGAACCACTTTTAGGAATATTACTATTCAGCTGTGCTACATTTAATCCAATATTTAATTTTTAATATTACAGTAACTACAGCCGTTGGACAGGAACCAGGTAGCAAACCATCTGCTCCGGAGATCAACCCTCACATTAGCCATTGTCCTTATACACGACGAAACGACCCTAGAGAGAGATTAGGATAAAACTACCATTGTACCTCTCGAGTTCGGAGGACGAGCAGTGTAAAATAGCTAACTAGCGCCTTATAGGCTGGTATAACTTACCACCAGATGAACGTCTTACTCGGATCTTAGTTAAGGTAAAAAAAAAACATCTCAAATGCAACATCTTGTCAACGTCAGCAGACAGTTTGTCCGTTGCTTATATTCATTAACGAAAGTAGACATCGTAAGTACACTTTTATTCTGTACTTTCGTTACATTTTACGGTTATTAGGTCTGCTCACGACATTGCTGCCGTCTATTTATTACCAATACGACCACATCGCTGCTTCGATTGCTATTATATTAAAAAAAAAATGTTGGTCACCAATTTTCTTGAGTCTTCATATAAATATGTTTGAGCTATTGCTAAAAAGGTTACTTCACTACTATTGGCTATGTACATTTTTCTTAATATTCCGATTTTTTTTATACCTTATATCTATACTTATGCTATGTATTTTTTTTTTATATTGTCACGCCTTTTTTCCCAGTAGGGGTAGGCAGAGGTGAATAAACCACACACGTTTCGCCAGATTGTGGTCAGATTAGGTCCCATGTAACAGGGGGCGAGCCTGTTGCCACTTTATTGGGACCACCACACACACACACAAAGATGATATCAGTGTTCGGGTTTCCTCGCGATGTTTTCCTTCACCGTTTTTGTATCTCGCTGTTGTAACTAAAGTTCACAAATGTACATAACTTAAATATTAAGTCATTCGTACATGCCGAGGTTTGAACCCGCGACCTTCGGAATGAAAGCCGCACGCTCTAACCATTAGGCCAGCGAGATATTTATATGCTTATGCTATGTAATTACCTAATATTCACAAAAATACATAGAATACTAGTTTAACATTAAAATGATTAACAGAAATTCATGATCTTTGTATCTCTAATGGACTAACATTTAACGTCAAGCGACAATCCCCTGATGGTAAAAGACAAACTTCTCCTTAACAATATAGCACTAGTTAACATGATATACATCCCAAATTGCGCTCTTCGCCTTGAGACTTGTTAATTCTCTTTACTACAGTGATTTCACTAGCCACAACGTCTTTCAAACCGGAACACGGTAATGTTTTCACAGTACAGAAATAAGCTCTGCGTAAGTACCTACCCACGCGGTCTCCAGCAACTTAGACCTACCACCAGTAGAATATATCTCGTAGACAGCAGGAACACAGCAATGGATAGATACGGTGATGGAGCTGATCATGATGGATGAGACAGAAAAGATGGAAAATGACGTGATGATATATACGGAAGTGGATATGATATCCGCTCAGGAATTCCCCTGCAATAGTCAATCTTCATACGCGATAATAAGATTATAAAAGCAGTATACATATACAAGTTTTAATTGAATTATACTACGTATTCCATGTTGGCGGAGTCTTGGAGTGGAAACTCAGAAGCTGGTCTGATACGAGGGTCAGCTCCATAAAAACTACCAGAGTCTGGTCTGCGTTATAAAAATGCGCCATCTGATAAATAAAAATATGAAATGAAAGTGGCGCGGGACGCAAGAAACTCGTGATCCTTTTGAATGTGTCTGTGCCGGAACAAAGATGGCTTCGATTATGCTACATTTTTTTTTTAATTTTCAAATCATTGCCGACAAACGGTTGAAAGAAACTGCCTAAGAATTTAATTGATAAAGCACTAGAAACTTCATTTAGAGATAGATAAACTTAAGATTATACAGGTAGGTCTCTATTGCCACCGCAGCGCTTATTGCATCCGCCAAACAGTACTGTGCAAATATTACTGTGCACCGGTTTGAAGGGCGTTGTAGCTAGTGAAATTCCATATAGTGCATATCATTCTAAATAACACCACGTTGTTGTGGTCAAGCTTGTCACTTACCATCAGGTGAACGTATCACTCCTCTTATCGATTATTTAAAAAAAAAAATATTATCACGTCACAGCAAATAGTCTATGTTTGACTGGATATTTATCTAAAATTAGTATGATTTGTAGATAAAGACATAAGTACATACAGTCATCATGACTTGACGTTTTTTATCATCGGGGTGACATCTGAAAAGATACCCTATAACTCTCTTCGGTGATCATCTTCAATGCATTGCGACAAGCCTTCCTTCTCGGCAGCCTCGCTTTGATACGACAAGAACAGGATCACATCCTACTTGTCGTTCATTCCGAGCTCGTTTAGTGGACAATGAGTGCCCTCAACTCTCAAAGCCTACGAACCTGATAACTCTTTTAGTCGCCTTCTGCGACAGACAGAGAAGCAAAAAACTTTATTCCTATTCTTAATAGTCCGAGACCCCAAGGCGGAACAGTCGTGGCCTAGCTGCAGCGCAAGTCATATCCAGGCTTATTTGCAATGATCTTTTTAGTCTTCGGATTGATCTAAGTACTAATGAGTAAGTATGAACACTTTCTTTTCGTTTTGTTTTAATAATTAACTTAAACATTCAGCAGTCACATCTAAATCCAAACTGTAAATCATCAAAATGATTTAAAAAAAAAAAGAAAAATTTTATTAGTTATTATTTAAAAATTTTATCGATTAGAATAATTCTCGTCGAATCGACTCCATAGCTATCTTTCGTCCTACGGAGTGTTTCTTTGGCCGTAACAATCTGAAGGCGGCGCCACGGGTCAGCAGCGACCCCCCACCTACCCTCCGTCTCCCACCGCACACACACAACACACACATACACACACACGTGCTCGTGTATGCGTGCAATGAAAATATCCACGGAGAATTTGCTTCGGGTACAAAATTTCAATAACATTACACATTACATTCAGGACCCTATTGCAATTATAATTGGATAACCGTTAGATTTTATATATGGTCAAATGACCTTAAACATTGTAATTTTTTAATTTTACTTAAATTAAAAAAAAAAAACTTAAAAGTCACCTTTGAAAAAGTTTTCAAACGTCACCGATATTTTAGTGTGACATTGTATCTGTATGAAGTCAGCTAAATATCTGCGTGTCTATCTTCATAATCTGATAACATATAAGATAGTAATAAGCAAAGGAAGAACAAGACTAAGACTTGACACTCTTAGTATTGGTCTTGGTCTTGATCTTGGTCCTGGTCTTGCATATTCAGTCTTATAACATACTGTTTCCCGACCGCTTCGCTGGCGATAGTACAGAAATCGACTGGAAATTTGTATTCAATATCCTTTGAGAGCAATCGCAAATGATCCAAGCAACCGTTGCTATAGCAACTGCATTAATAATACGCAATGAAAATGTATCTAAAAGTTAAGTAGTATAACGATGAATGATCTAAGAAATTCTAGAAATAAACTATAACCATCTTCTTGGGAATGCTCTTATTTCTATGTCGACACGTTCACTAGTTTTCACGTGATTGGACAAGAAAGAAAACTCAATTTTCATTACATATATAGATTAAAAATTTGCTTAACAGAAGAATATGTTCGAGTAATTATATTTTTTCTTCTTGATTTTTTGTAAGACCAAAACCAATATCACTTACCATTAAAGGTAATTTTCCTAAAGTATTGTTTTATTATCAAACTGCATTTAAATGGACAAAGACAATTGTTAATAGTAATAACTTCTTGTCTAAGCAAACCTGCTAAGGAAATGAAAAAAAGGATACACGAAATGCTCTTATACGAGAAGAATCATAGACAAGAAGGAAAACAGGTTACACATATATTCCTGGTGGAACACTACACCCTTCCTGTTGGCCAATTCTGGACGCTTCTGGTCGATCGCCTGCTTCAAGCGGTCCAGTTGTTCGCAGTAGATGGTAGAATTAAGCGTCTGGCCATATGGGAGCAGCTCATAGTGGATGATTCCCTTCCAATCCCACCAAACACACAGCAAAACCTTCCTGGCCGTCAATCCCGGCTTGGCCACTGTTTGGGACGATTCACCGGCCTTCGACCACGACCGTTTTTGCTTGATATTGTCCGTATGTGATCCATTTTTCGTCGCCAGTCACCATCCGCTTCAAGAATGGGTCGAGTTCGTTCCGTTTCAGCAGCATATCGCAGGCGTTGATTCGGTCCAGAAGGTTTTTTTGCGTCAAATCATGCGGCACCCAAACATCAAGCTTTTTTTGTATCCAGCCTTCTGCAGATGGTTTAAAATGGTTTGGTGACTAACTCCCATCTCCTGGGCGATGTCACGAGATGCCACATGCCGGTCTAACTCGATGTAGTCCATGATTTGATCGGTATTTGTCGTCACAGGTCTTCCGCCGGCTGGCTTATCCATGGTGTCGTTTTCACCGGCTCTGAATCGTCAAAACCATTCCTCCGCGGTTCGAAGTGATAGAGTACCATCCCCCAAAACACCATTAATCTCACGGAACGTTTCTCTAGCGGATTTGCCTTTAACGAAGGAAAACTTTAAAATAGCGCGAATTTCGGCGTTAGTGAACTCAATGTTTACACGTCTATAACTGTTGAACGCAAAATCCAAACTAATTATGCATAGCGTCGTTTTGTAGGTTATGTCAAGACCTTTCAAATTATGTATAGTATTACCAGATACGAGCTCTGTAGCGCTTTGTACATAGCCGCGAAATTCAAAAGCCAAAAAGGCGGAAGGGAGATATTTGACAACCCTATATATTTTATTTTAGTCGTTTTCTTTAAAATTAAGTGACTAGATGAGCAGGACGTTCACTTGATGGTAAATGATACAACTACCCACAACGATGTGGCGCTATTTATTTACACCAGCTACACCACCGTTCAAACCGGATCACGGTTTGCACACTACTGTTTGTCGGCTGCAATAGGAACTGCGGTACCGGAAAGCATAACCCACGCCATTATATTTCTTTTTTTCTAATTATATTTTTATTTATTTATAGTCTTGAGGAGCAAGAGGTTATCGTGGTACGGGCATGTTATGCGGAGGGATGAAGGACATATAACAAAGAAAGTAATGAGAATGAAAGTGGATGGTTATAAGGGTAGAGGAAGACTGAAGAAAGTGTGGATGGATTGTGTGAAAGATGACATGTGTAAGAAGACGGTGAATTCAGATATGACGGCTGATAGAGGGATATGGAAGATAAGTACATACTTTACCGATCCCACATAGCTGGGAAAAGGGCAGGAGGAAGAAGAAGAAGATAGTCTATGGTTCTCCGGCTTACATATTCCTTTAGGATATGAGGTCGTATAATAAACATCTGATCGCTAAACTTCTGTTTGAAGAAAACGCCTAATGATTATAATGGTTGATGATAGTAAATAGTTTTTTTTTTCTTAAATAGTCCAGTCTAGTAACTCGTGTGCTTGAATGTAGAAGACAATAAAAAGTATTTACTTGTCTGCTCTATAATCTACGGCGCGCAGAACAATGCGGGCTCCGTCGAGCGTCGCATCGGCTTCACATCGCGAGGGTGGTCAGCTCGTTGTGGCGACGTCACCGCTCCTTCGATCCCAAGCCTATGCTGTTACATATCCAGTGCGAGATTTATGGCCGGTGTCCAATGCAAATATGTTCCCCTTACTGTGTGCTTGTCCAGCTGACGTATGTATGACGCAGGTCCTTCATTTCGGAACTAATAGTGCGCAATGCACTGATGGTAGGTCTCTATTGACAGAGACCGTATAAGTCTGTACTACACCATCACATATCTATCGCCAAACAGTAATAAGCAAATATTACTGTTTGGCAGTAATAACTCGTTTGATGAGACTCAGGCGAAAATCGCAGTGGAGTCCATTGCGGTCATAGACTTCCTCCACAGATTCCTATACGATCGAGTACGGTTCATGTGGGGAGGATTTGGGCTATTTCCCACCACGCTGACCTAATGCGGGTTGTTGGGAGCTAGAGCCTCGTTTGTTTATTAGCAGAGCACACGAGCAGGCGAGATTGGCTTGGATCCCGTAAGATATGCGGACACAGCCCCCATACTAATTAGGACCATATTATTATGGACAAGCGTATTAGTATGTTGAATAAAAAAAATAATTTATTAAAGACTGTATTAACAGTTATTGAGAGGTTATCTTATAAAAGCAACTATTATATATTGAAATTGCAAGAAATACTTCTTCAAGCAGATATTATTCCAAAAATATGAGTAATTCGGTAAAGACGCATTGGTTTGCCGCAGCGCAGTAGTCCCCTTCGCATCTCCAGGTCCTGCTGAGATCGTTATGGTCTGTTATTATTGCATTCAATA
The DNA here is from genome assembly GCA_029032895.1 of Troides oblongomaculatus. Classification (NCBI taxonomy): domain Eukaryota; kingdom Metazoa; phylum Arthropoda; class Insecta; order Lepidoptera; family Papilionidae; genus Troides; species Troides oblongomaculatus. The sequence continues at coordinate 1,912,505 of JARDWC010000439.1, read as the reverse complement.
GAGGAAAATGTGTTGTTTTTTTTTTTACAAATTAATATAACATTCATACGGTCAAAAATAGTGTAATGAAAGAAATTCAGAGCTGGATGTCGCATTTTGCGCACGTAAAATGTCACATAAGTCAGTGTCACACGCAGTGCGGGGTACTGTCGCCGGCGAATTAACCTTCATATAAAAAAGTATAACGAAAAAGAAATGCTTAAGATTGCTTAACAATACATAAAACTATAAGTTAAGTAAGTTAACTTGTTCAATAAATACATTTTTATATTGTTTTCAACAGAAAAACTTATGAACAATTTTAGACTGTTACCACAGAAGTTTTCGATTCGATGGTCCTACTTGTGTAAGGCCTGAGTTGTTGGAGACCATCAATGTACCATAAGGACTTCTACTGAAGTCATTAAACAGTACTACGTTTGTAGAGCTCTATAACGAGTAACATTACTATGATAACTAGATAAATCTAGATAGATCTTTTATCTTAAAACGATGAATAAAATATGGTAGCATTCATTATCTTTACAATGCTTATAATTTATCGTCAGGTGAACGTCTTCCTTGTCTCAGTGGTGCTTGGAATAAAAAAAAACTATAAGGATAATTAGGTATATATATATATATATATGTTTATAATATCTTGTGTTCGGTCAATTTTAAAAATATGTGTTTCGATATTGACATGTAGATGTGAATTTAGCAGCGTACCAAAACTTTTGTATGTGGATATCGAAAATTTTCAATATTCGCAGTACATTCGGCCACAGGAGAGGTGGGGTGCGGTGGTGTGGTGGGTGGAGGGAGAATCGCGCTGGGTTGTGAGGAAGGGGGGAGCAAGTCGAGGCGATGCTCGCGGCGCCTGCAAGCAGCGCCCAGATAAGCGACGCCCGACGCCCGTCCTATGAAATTATAGCGCCCTCCGATACAGCTCCCCGCACACTGAAACATGAAATATATTTTACACGACAAATTTTCATTACATTACAGCTAAAACCTTCAACATACTTAGAAACATAATTTTAATGTAATCATTTTAGGTTATCCCACGATTATGATAGGGATAAGTGAAAACATCATTAGGCAATATTTATACTATTCGCTTACTACAGGGTGTCTGGTGGCAGATTTATGTTTTCAAATTTAAATAAAAAATAATATGTTTGACATATAATTTTACTAAAAGTATCAAAAGATAGAGTACAAATGCGGATTTCATTTTTTAAAGATAATGTCATCCAAATGTCTTCCATCCTGTTGCACACACTGTTCGAAACGGAGCCTCGTATTCCGTGCCACACGCTGCAGTAAACTTGGTTCAATTGCGCTGATTTCTCGCCGAATATTTTCTTTTAAGTCCACAACAGTTCGCGGATTGTTGGCGTAAACTCTCTCTTTGAGGTAGCCCCACAAAAAAAAATCCATTGGAGTTAGGTCGGGTTTACTTGTAGGTTAAATCTGAAGATGTTCTAAAAAATACTTAGTAAACTATATATTATAAAACACAGTTAAAACTACTTTTAAAACATAGAGAATTGTAGTTAATTTCTCTACATCATTAAAAAATTAATCGAAAAACAAAGTCGACTTAATACATCTGTTGTTTCATATCAAATATTGACGTACCCGACATTGTTAAATTAGATCTCTGATATTAAGCAATAGCATATACATAACAAGCAAAGCTAATTAAAAAAAATATGTGTATTATTATTGTACATTTAATTACAATGTGTAGGTTCGTAAGTATAAAATATTATAAAATGAGTAATGTGGAGAACAATAGCAGACTACGGTCGCATTATCTTAGAAAACAGAGCAACTGCGCGACGAGGCTGAAGAGGGTGCCGGGGTCGAGCTCTCCTCCGGGCCATTTGTCAGTGACAGGACGTCGCACGGGGGGTGGCGGCGAGAGGGGCCGGAGGGTCGGGGGCTGGCGGGAGGGTTCACTCCCGTCCCACGAATTCCTCCGCACGTTTGCGGCTCGTGTACCAACGTATGAACGTGTCGATACTGAATTACTGCGGACCTACGCCATTGTGCGGCGCACGGCTGGACCTCGAGCGAAACTCGAAACGGACCATTCGATACATTTTTATTACATCCAAAAATTTTTTTTTATTCCTTTCATTTTTCACTGATGGTACGTCTCCTGCTGGAGACTCCTCCTCCTCTAGACATTCTATTGTATAAGCCAGCACTAAAGAATCCTTTTTTCAATGAGTTAGTAGAATGGTTTAGTAGAATTAAATATTACTACTAATAGCAAAGTCGACGGCAGAGACATTACTAAAAGGTCAGGGTGTAGGTAGTTACCAGTGGTAGATCTCTGTTTCCGGAAACAATTTAGTCTAGTATTAGCACAGTTTTTTACAAACAGCATTGTACAAACATTGCTTTTCTCCAGTTTGAAGGAGGTTGTAGCTAGTGAAATTACTGGTGTAAGACAACATGACATATGGGCAAGCTTAGCACTGACTATCAAGCGAATGTCTACATTGGCTCGTCGCTTCATGGACTAAAAAACTAGTTAAGTTTTAGAATAATCTTCTCTAATTCTTATCCTTTGAATTATTTACCATCAGCCACTGCTGGACATAAGCTTCCACCACACAACGGGTAGGTATTAATATGAAGAGATTTGGGACATTTATTACCACGCTGGTCTAATGCGGGTTCGTGGGAGCCAGAGCCTCGTTCGTTGATTAGCAGGGTGCACCATGACCTGGTGAGGTCGGCTTGGGTCCCGTGAGTCCCAACCCCTTTGAATTCTTATTTAGTTATAATTTTTCTCTACAGCTTACCTTTCGGTACATAAATTGCATATTTAATGAAAGCATCACAATTTACTTCTTCATCTATATAGCTCAAGTTGAATACTAAAATACTACACCAATTCAAGTACTAAACCGCCTACTTCTAGTACATTCAGTTTTCCTTTTACTTAATTGTCGGAGTCGTTGATTATATATTCTTAAGCCAACTTTTCATCTTATTTACTAACTTTATCTATACTTTTACATACTTTGATTGCTATATATTTATATCATCATTTACTACTATTTCTGAATTATATATATATATATATCTTATATATTTTAGTCTGTTTTATCTGTGCATTTTCAAGTTTAGAAGACACTACAGTCTCTACTGTAGTGTCTTCTAAACTTGAAAAGTCTCTACTTTGAGGATCCGGAAGTATGCAGCCATATAGGTCAAAAACGCGGCAAATCATTCCTCATTATACTAGGAACTTAAGAAATTACTAAGTACATAAAGTTTCTTTTCTATCAAGAAATGGCTTATATCAGTTCTCAAAGATCATATGTAATAACATAAATAAGCTTAAAGGAGCTTTAGGTAAAGTTCTGCTACAGATTTCCCAACAAGGGAGCAAAGGGTTCACGTGTTCGGAAGTGATTATCCACGCCAGTGTTTCACAGGGTTACTGATACGCTTCACGCATAACAATGTGTTTTAAGAAGGCTTATTTTATCCATAGACTAACAGTACTGTGCAGACATTACAGTGATCTTGTTTGTACGGCGTTGTAACTGATAAAATCGCTGAAGTAATAAGACTTAACATGACTCAAGGCGATCTACATATGCCTAGTCGGCAGTGTACATAATCCTAACTAGCAGTACGTTGTTATGGGGAGACGTATCACTTAAAATCAAGTGAACATCTAAGTCCCGTAGCTTCATCTATTTCGAAGAAGTAACTGTGAACTCTCATTAAAGCTTTAATAGAGTTAATTATATGTTATCTTTTTTATCAGAGCAAGCAAATATTTTTTTTTTCAATGAAGCGACGAGTCAAGTGTAACGTCACTTGATAATAAGTGATACGCTTGCCTATAACAATGTGGTGCTAATGGCATTCACAGCGATATAGTAATAGTCAAGATGTAAGATGTCTAGTTACCCCAGAAATTACATTAGCTACAGCGCCCTTTAAACCGGAACTCAGCTATGTTTAGCGTTAGAAATAAGAGCTTCGGTGATATCTGAGCAGACGATCTTCAGCAGCAGACAGTGGAACTCTGAACTAATGCATTTTATTATATATATCGTTGTTTCATAGATTTGGTGATTATCAGTGTGTAGTGACTTTAGATGATCTTATAAACTAAACAAAGGGTTCCGTGTTACAACATCACATTTCAAAAGTATACCGACCCCTAGTATATTTATATGAGTGTAATATACACATATCTACACGCTTAATCCCGAGCATCAAGCACAAAACTGGCCACATAACGACACTAAGGTCCGGTCTAAGGCGATTACTTCGCCACGCGAGCCGAGAAGGCGCTCCCGCTGAAATTGATCCCCCGGGGTGGGCCCCCACACCCCACCGGGGTCGAGCTGGGGATCCGGAGGGAGGGGCGGCGATCGTCGTTTTCCTTTGTGCCGCTGGCCCTTTATCCAGGACTATCGGCGTGACTTACGGGTGGGATCCGCAAGACGAGGGAATTTTAGAAATTTGCGCACGTGCATATTACGGCTCTGCCCCACCGCTGGGATGACCGCTGATAAATCGACTGTGCTCTCCCTGCTGCGGCTCCGTTTCCACTCAAGTTAGTTGATGTTACTACTTAGAAACGAACTGTACAGAACCACTGAAGGAATTGTAGAAACTGCACTGCAATGTTACATTTATAATCAAATAAAAAAATAAAATAAAATAAATCTATTTTGTTACCATAACGAATACAAATTTAGTGATGGCAGGTGTCTGTCGCCGGAAACTGTTCAGATAGGTACCACCGCAGCTTCTGTGGTACCCGCCAAACAGCAGTATCACTTCAGCATTACTCTGCTCCGTTTTGAAAGGCGATATAGCTAGTGAAATTACTGAGGTAACGAGACTTCTGCCTCTAAGCAATGAGTATTATATATGCTGTGTATATCGTCCTAACTAGCGCCAAGTTTTTACAAGCAGGTGTATCACCATCATAAATAAATAAAGAGGTGTTAATGATAATTATCACTTTCATCATCATCTGCCGACAGACCTCCACCACGGCATAGGCCTCCCCAAAGATTCCCACCTCATTCAGATAGAGATTTATATGGGGGTATATGGCCTTTCCCACCACGCCAGCACAATATGCGTTGGTGGGAGCCAGAGCCTCGTTTGTTGATTAGCAGGATCTAACGACGCTGGTTTCGATCCCGTGAGTTGTTGTGCGGGTAACCTTACACCCCAATTATTACGATATAATTATCATATTAATTAATAGTGAAATAAACTGACAGCCATCCTTCATTAATGGAGAAGCATTTAAGGAAGAAGGAAGTAAAAGTTACTACCTTGATATTTCCTAAAGAAACCACATTACATTCACTGATTAGTTTACATGTTTAAGTAAATCTAGTAATTATAAGATGTCGCGTCAATTAAAGTAGGTAAGGTGTAATTTAAAAATGTGATAACAGGTTATACATGGTAATTTAGACCAAAGTCGTTTCTATTGCTTTGCTCTTAAGGTTCAAAGTAATTCATCAGTTAAATGTTTAAACGGCAACCGTGAACGTCAATATTAGCACGACAAAGAGGCGAAGTAAACGACTCGCTTCGATGTACGAAGGAAATTAATTTGATATACAAAAATGAACCTTACTTTTTTGAAATAAAGTCGATATACGCTTGACGGTATAAGTAATATTTGCTCTTTGATGTAGATCGTAATAGGCAGTCGTATAAGTTGCGCCAGAAGGTGCGTATTTTTTTTTTTCTATAAACGTGTGTTGAGTTGTTAATAACACGAGTAAACTCTCACACTTGTCTGTAGTAAGGTCGACAGTGGAGTATTACTGGAGAGGTTGCAAGCAGTAAATTCCTCCTCTTAATATAAACGAATTCTTTGAGGCTGTACTTTACTGTCAACTGGTGGAAGATCTGTTGCCAGAGACTGTTTAGGTAGGTCGTCAAACAGCATGTGCAAACACTACTTCGTTCCGGTTTGAAGGGCTCGGGTGCTAGTGTAATTATTGAAGTATGGAGTTCAACATATGCGTCAGGAGACGAGCGCAATATGATGCAGCATCCTAAATACTACCACGTAGTTATGGGCAGGCGTGTCACTTACTATCAGGTGTAGGTCTCGTTCGTCTGATCGCTTCATTGAATAAATAAAAACTAACCTTTCTTTTAAGAGTTCACTGCTGAAGACAGTCTTCTCCAATTTCAGGTGAAACTGCTTCTTTCTTCCCTTATTAGAATGATATACAGTTGTTATGATGGTGTACACAGCATGATACTGCTGGTCATCTTAAAATGCAAGATGCTGTCTCGTTACTTCAATAATTTCACTACCATCAACACCCTTCCAACCGGAACACAGAAACGTTCACAAACCAATGTTAAGCGTTAAATACAAGAGCTGATGGTAAGTTTACTCACCGGTTTACTGATGGTAGGTCTCAGTTACCAACCACTTGAATACAGTAGTGTTCAAACGTTATAGTGTTCCGGTTTGAAAGGTGCTATAGCTAGTGTAATTACTGGGGTAACGAGGCTTAATATCTTATGTCTCAAGGCGACAAGCGCATTGTGGTGCTGTGAATACCGTCTTAACTAGCGCCACGTTATAAGAGCGGGCGTATTACTTACCACCAGGTGAACTTGCCGTTCGATTCGTCGCTTAATTATATAAAAAAAAGTGAGACTTCCACCCATAATTACGAGACGTAAGATGTTGACTTGTTACCCCAGTAATACACTAGTAACAGCACCCTTCGAACTGGAACAAAGTAATGTTTGCATAGCACTGTTTGACGGTAGAAATAGGCGTTGCGATGGTACCTACCTAGACGATCCGGCGGAGACCTACCACCAGTAATTCCATACGTCCTAACTTCTTACTAATATCCCTCCCGCCAACTTTGCCGTAAGTACTAATATTTAATCCTACTAAACATTTAAAGCGTAGACTGATTCTGAAAAGCGTTTAAAATATTTGAAAAAAGAATCCACTTATCTTTAATATATTAGCTTTTTTTTTTTAATAAATTAAAAGGCAAAAAGGTTGAACACAAAATAGGTTACGCACCTTTTAGCTTCTTTAGTGCTAGCTTATGCAATAAAGCGGTCCTCGTTACGCCTAGACTCGTTTAGAATGGAGGCGAAAAGTGGGACGCTTAAGCTTGCTTTGCTATGCTGAATAGATGCGGTCGGTGGCGAACTCGCAATTAAAAAAAAACTCCGTCATAGTAAGATCTCAGATCTTTTTTTATATATCTTCAATTGAAACTTAATCGCTGTCACTGTATTAAATGAAAAAAACACTAATTTTATGCACTATGATTACATGTTTTTACCTACACTTTAATGGTGGTAGGTCTCTGTTGCCGGAGACCGTCTAGGCAGCTACTACTGCAGCGTCTATTTCTGCCACCATACAGCAGTGTTCAAACACTATAGTGTTCCGGTTTGAAGGGCGCTGTAGCTAGTAAATAATAGATAAACGAGACTCAACTTATTTCTTAAGCGACAAGCGCAATGTGGTGCAGTATGTCCACCCTAACTAGCGCTACGTTGTTATACTCGGGCGTATTACTTACCATCATATGAACGTCCTGTTCGTCTCGTCGATTGATATTTAAAAAAAAAACACTGAAATTGTTTGTTTATCTTATAAAAATTCTGCTTATTCTTACATAACTTATATGAATATTTTCAATTTATTCATACTAAGTATTCTTTTGCGATAAACTTTATTATTACTAAAAGCATTCGGTTTAAATAAGTTTGGTTGCTACATATTTGCTTTGATGAGAGACAAGAAATACATTGGTAATTTCAAATAACACTCAGCTACTCAAATCAATTATTATATTATCTATTTACTATATGATAAAGTATTTTAAGTTTATTTAAAGTAACTAAAAATAAACTGCCACGTGAAATAGGATTAGATAATACTAAAAAATTTTAAGTAAAATATCCCGCCAATTACAACATGACGCTGACAGTAAATGTCAAAATTAACAAAACGTTCATTTAATATTGGCTGTAAGTTATATAGCACATAAAATTTTTCTTTATAAAAAAAAAGTAGTAGATATTGCTGGCTGGAAATGTCGACGGGCCTATTTCGAGCGCGGCAACACCGTCCCGGCGCGGACGCCGCGCGTGACGCGCCGGCTCGTGCGAGATGGACGATATCGCTCAGATTAATCGCCCTACGGCTTCTAGGAAGTGCTATTTAAAGTGCCTCTGACTCTGAATGTTGAAACGCATCTATATCAATTTAAAAATAACGTCGACATCTTGTGTTGCCAAAGCTATTTATTTTACTTTAATAATTTTCATATACTATGAAAGCCTTTTCATCGTCTACCAACATACCTCCATTGTTGGACATAGGTCTCTATCAAAGATTCCTATATCGACCGGATGGAATGAAAAAACACGGAAGGAATACATATGATATTTCGGCCATTTCCTACCATACTGGCTCAATGAGCGAAGGCAGGAGCTAGAGCTCAGTTTTTTGATTAACAGGCACCATCAACAGGTGAGGTAGGTTAAGACCACGTGAGTTGTTGTGCGGAAACTCTTACATCCCCTATTAATCTATTATTAGAGTCATTCAATGACAAAGGTTGCTTAATGGACTTTTTTATATGCGATTAACGACGAGAAGAGCGGAAGGTTCACTTAATTGTAAGTGATACAACCGGCTATAAAAACGAAGCGCTAGTTAGAATGTTACACACTGCACCACACCGGACGCCCTATCGCACGAATCACCATCCTTGTTGTAAATATTCAATTCCTCGTTCTATATAACACCAGCAAAGGAGTGGACTAAATTAGTCCACGTCGGTGTTACCACCTAAATACTACGTGTCTTTAATACTGATAAAATATTAGGATATCTAAGTTACGAAAAATAACTATGCCTATCCATTCCTAAAGCTTTATAATCAACACCATTCAATAGGGCTAAAGGAATATTAACCAATCAGAGTTCCCGTATTCGACCCTTCACACTACAGGCGCGAAATCCGACACCTACCACCAGTCCAATAATATAATGTCACAACAATAAAAAACTATTATAGTATATTCCACCCTACAGCCATATTACATAGTTCAATTTTGAACGCATGCATTTAGGTGTGAAAATTGACGCCTATAACTGAACATTTATGATATTTCAGATAAAGAAATATAGACTTTATTATTTTGTACTAAGACTTAAAATCATATGTATACATTTATTCTATTGTTTGTTTCAAATTCGTTAGCCAATGTAAAATTGCACTTAATACTATTACAACAAAGTTTATTTTGCTTTGTAGATTGAGGGTGTTAAATTTAACACCTAGCCTGTGTTCTTTGTATATCCAAGGGACCTCGCTATTGGCGGAGTTCGATACAAGGATAGGAATACGAAATGGTTGCATCAATCATGTTAAGCTGATCTTAAGATCTTATCTATTCACTATACAATCTAACGGATGTGACCCACATATTTGTATAAAACATATACATATAACATACTGTATTGTTTCGTTCATAACGTATTTATATACTACTAGCTGTGTCACTAAAATTAAACCGTAAATGATTATCTATGGTAACCGTTACAATGGCAACCGCATAAATAATACGAAATGAATGTTTATATAAGATTGGATATAAAACGATGAAGGGCCTATAAAAAAAATAGATCATCTACATATCACGTTCACTGGTTTTCACGTGATTAGCGAACAAAGTAAACCCATTTTCATTATGTTAATATAGATATATATATATACAGATTAACTATAATGTCGAGGTAGATTTTACAACTTCCGGTTATCCTTTTTTCTTATAGGTTATTGTCATCGCAGTTTCTTATCTAGATTATTGTATATTCAAATCCTAGTGACATAAACTCTTTCTTCCTTCCTTCGATATGTAATCCTAAATAACCTTCGGGTGTTTACTTATATAGGTTTATTATATTAAGGGGTGAAATGGTGAAAATTATTTAAAACTTTTAAATAATTTAAAGGAAAATACAAACTTTTGAACGCATATATAAATAATAAAGGATATACCTAATGACTATACCACTTTTTTCTTTTTGTTTAATGAAGCTTTATGATGATCAGGATATAAGTATCATAGGTTCACCTAATGATAAGTGATACATCTGCCACTACATTACTGGTAGCCTTAAGACATGGTATGATCATAAGCGTACCCCCCAGTAATTTGACAAACGGAGCACAGTAAAGTTTTCACACTACTGTTCAGCGGTAGAAATAGGCATTGTGCTGGTACATATACTGTCTGCAGTAACAAGGACCAAATTAGCTGTTTTTCTTTAATAAACTCAATGAAAAATTTAATACAAAAAATAATATGAAAGATTCTTAATATTACCTTGACGTTTCCTTAATTAGTTTTTTTTTTTAAACTGTTCAATGTCTTTTTTACCGCCACCGGTAGTGATGAGTAAAAGTGTTTCCTGGTCTTGATTTTGCGAGAAAACAAGAGACAGATCAAGACCGAATGGGCGAGACGAAACGTAAAAATTAATCCTTTGAAATGATGACTTGAAATATTTATCATATTCTGAATACAGGCTTTTCGCCTGGAAACTATATATTTAATATGAGATTGAATATGGAAGATCAAGACCAAGAGAAGTATTTTTTATACTATAAAGCGACAAGGCGAGTGGAACGTTTACCTGATGGTAAGTGATAGATAGTTAGGATGTTATACACATTTAAGTAAGACCAAGACCAAGACTGAACAGTCAAGATCAGGACCAATATCAAGACTGTCAAGGTCTCGATGGTGTTCTTGCTTTGCCCATCACTATCAGCCGGGCTGTCACATTTACGCGCCATCGAGCACAAAGGCACCATCTTCAATTCTCTTATCCAACCTCTTTCTAAGTATCTAATGTCCATTTCTGGTCTGTTCTCGGGTTTCAATGTGGTTCGGTTATAAAACATGATTATGACATGAGACGTGGGCTCCGTAGCTGTCGTCTCACTGATTCTGTTACCTTTTGAAAACTACACGCTTTTTTGTTTGTTTGTTTGTTTGTCGGCTCCGCGCCTATCGTTTACGTTAACAAGTTTTCTATCTCGTTCGGCATCTATTGTTGTTGTGTCTATACGAATTATTAATTAGTATTTAACGATCTCCTTTTTAATTAATATAGAAGATGGCTGCTCATATGATTATGAATTTCTTAGCGTCTATATAAAGTCATAATTCTTTGATTCCTAGTGTATGTATTAAATTTCTTTAGTCATCTCTGTACGCTTTTAGATTAAGGTATTTTCTCTGGATTTCTGTCTCACCGACTATTAGTCAACTTCGCAAGGTCTTCGTCCAAAATCCCTCAGTGCTTGAAGACCAGTCTTCAAACTGCATGTTTTTTTTTTTTTTTTTACGTCATTCTCCTGCGTATGGCGGGTCAGGGCCTTTATTTGCACTTTAAAGCTTTACATCACTTAACATTCTCATTGTCTTAAAACTAATTTCCTCATTCCTTTCTTTCATACATTCCTATCTTCCACTCATTCCTCTACCTTCCCATATTTCTCCTCCTCTTTTCTATCGCTCTCCATTCCATTTCCTTCGTTCATACCTCTCGCAGAGTGAAGACAGCCGCTTCGTCAATTTCTTCTGGTCAAACTGCATGTTGCCAGTGATGATCTACGGCTCCATAACTTGGCCGCTAATTTTGAGCTTTATAAGAAAGCTCAGTCACACAGGCGATGGAGCGGGTGATGCTTGGAGTATCTCTGATCAAATCAGAAATGAGGAGATCCGCAGGTCACCGTCATAGCCCTACGAGTCGCGAGACTAAAATGGTAATAGGCGGAGCACGTAGTTCGTAGAAGCAATGGACGTTAGGGTCTTAAAGTGCTGGAATGGCAACCCTGCTTCGGAAAGAGCAGCGTTGACAGACCCCCCACTAGGATAGAGGACATAAAAAACATCGCTGGGAGATTCAAACAGCGCATAACCGTGGTTTGTGGAACACATTACAAGAGACTTATGTCCAGCAGTGGTTCATCGGTTGAAATGATAATGATGATGATGATGACTAGAAATATTTATAACTTGTTAAAATACTTAAAATAACTCGTTCACTTAACTCATTAGTCGGATTAAAAGTAAGTTTGTAAATTACTACTGGTGAAGTTACAGTAACATACATATATAGTATTGATAGTCACTTATGTACAAATATCACCGTGTTCCGGTTTGAAGGGCGCTGAAGCTCTTTCAGGCGACGAGCGTAATTTGGTCTAGTGGTCATCCTAGCGTTGTTATGGGCGGACGTATATATATTATCTGGTGAATATCACGCTCGTCGCGTCATTATCTACAAAGTCCTTTAAACCGGAATATTATAGTTTCCACTGCTGTTTGCGATACCTATGGACGCGATCTCCGGCAAAAGAGGACTACAATCGATATACAATAGCGCTATCATTTCCTAGTTTAACTATCAGGCATCAATGTGTGCGTTTATATTTATATGTTTGTGTATGTGTGTGTGTGTGTGTGTGTTGTGTTTATTGAAGATTATTAGTGTAACGGGCACGTAGCGGCGACAGGAGATCGGCCAATGAAATCGGCGGCCACACAGCACGGCGCTCGCAGCGAGTACTTTGTTATGTTGGCCATGTTTATAATGTTGGTGCGCCGTGCGCTGTTATGTTGGTGAGAGACTCGCGTATAAATAATGGAGCATGGCCGGCATAACGCGCCGCTCGCTGCGGCCTAGGCGCCGCGGACGGAACAGCGATTCCATAGAGACGTCCTGAACACTATAAATTTTTTAAATAATAATTTTTGCTATACACTACATTTACAATAATCATTTCATCGCTACATTTGTTATGCCTTTTTATTACATATATATGGTATTAGAGAAAATTATATCTTAATGTGATAGTATAAAATCATAACGATATTTAATTGAGTGGTTTAAGCCTCTAAGATCATCCCTTGGTAGTGTATATAAATTATGTAACAAACGATAGATTTGATGTAACAAATGAACTTTGAATGTGGATTATATTATACTTATGATAATTTGTACGCTTGTTTATAACAGTATGGAACTAATTTGGATGATAAATGTTACACCGCATTGTGGTCGCTGCCTTGTGACTGCAGTGTGATGAGATCTTATCTTTTCAGTAATTTTAGTGGCTATGGGGTCCTTCAAACTGGAACAGTGCAATATGCATGCAACCGTCAGCAGAGATGGTTGTTATGTAGACGATCTCGGCCAAGAGAGTCCAACCACTAGGTATAGTAAGGTGTAGTAACTTTAAGATATACTCAACGCGAGGATCAGAGAGGTCTCCAGAGACTGGGTAGGTATCTAGATTTAAAAATGAACTTACCAATTTAGCAACAGTCAAAGTACAGTTGTGTACCTTTTGAGTGAGTTGATTATTATTTAGATAGGTTAAGGGAGTCAGATTTGCAGTGCTTTGGTGTGGAGTGTATGGCCGTGACTCAATACAGGACCCTGTGCCGCGGCCTGGGTGGCGCCCGCCGCTATAAAATTCGGACAGCGGCGCGGAATCCCACAGATTCCAACTTAATATTAATTGACGATCGACTAACTCAGCACCGACCCCCTCGGCAGCCTCTCCGGATCCCCTCACCGCAATCCCATCCGCCGGGCATGATAAATATTTCGTTTTAAAATTACCTTTTTTTTTTCACAGCGCCGTTTTCGGCGCCCACACGTAAAACGTATCGCATGCGATATGTTTGCGACAATCGATTATACGATATCATCGACTACATTGCTATAGCGTTATCGATAAAAAATAGTTATGTATTATCTATAGTAATGTCTTCATACATAATTTTACTATAATTATATCAAAACAGATTTTGGTACATGGAAGTTGTCCGGAGACCGTCTAGGTAGATATCATTGCAGCTCCTATTTCTGCCGCCAAACTATACTGTGTTCTAGTATGAAAGATGGTGTAACTAGTAGTCGAAGGCGACGAGCTCAATGTGGTGCAGTATATACCATCCTAACTAACGCCTCGTTATTATGGGCATCACTTAACATTAGGTGCTCATCCCCTTCGTCTCATGACTTCGTAAGAAAAATCGTTTAGCGCGCAACAGAGATGATAAGATAAATTAAATTTGTATGCGAGTATAATGGCGGATACAATGAAAACAGCTAAATGTTGCTAGAAGAATTTTTATAAAAAAAAATGTGTTAGGTGACAGAATACTATTACACATTAGTGACAAATAAGTTAGTCTAATTAATCACAATGCATCACTTATTTAATATTGCTCGTAATACTCTTACTTATAACTTTTTTCGTAATATATAAAATTCCAAGATGGAGTCCAAACACAGAAGGTCGCGTCACAGAAAACTATTGTAAAATAATTACGAGGGTTGGGTTATTCCATGTGGCGGCATCAATTATCATAAATTACTTGCCAACCGTGCCGCCAGTGTGACCAGTTTTTGCCATTTCAATATTATATGAGGGTAATTTGACAAATATTGACAAGGTGGCTGTTACATGTCCCGGTCTATTTGTATGTACAAGTTCATTTTTATTCAAACATGCTAATAGTATTTGTTCTTTGGATTTGTTAGCATTTTGATATCAAAGATATGTTATTAAAAAAAAAACGTTACAGCTATTAAAGCTATTAACAGTATTATTTAATGAATGAATAATATTTTAATTTAATACTTGAACTATTTACGGCACAAACTTGATGTTATATTCTGATTCTAGAAACTAACATAGATACATCTATGGGAGAATGTTTTTTTATTGTCGTATGAAGCAGGGATTCTCAACCTGGTGGTTATCCTAGGGGTACGTGAAATTTATATTGATAATAGCAGAAATACTCAGAAGAAAATAATAAAGCTTTGTTAATATAAAGTAATTTCTACAGAAAGATCACAAGTCTCTAGAGACAATACTAGGTATATTTCAAAGTTTCAGTCCTGTAGTCTCGGGCTATTAAGAATAGGACTAAGATATTCCCTGCTTGTCGTACAAGGCGACTAAAAGGGTCCTCGGGTTCAAGGGCTCTGACGGAAGGAGCCCTTAGAGCTCAATAAGCTTACGAGGACGGAAAAAGCATGGTGGTATTATATTTACCGTAGCGCAACGTATGTTCTTAGGAGGCTTTGCCCTTCTTTGCGATGTTTTGCCGGAGCGCAGGAGATCACTAGTGAGTTCCCTAGGAGATCCCTTCCTAATGCACCAAAGGAGTTCTTCAAGTGAGTTTTAGTGGGTAGAAGCCCCACATAACGTCTCCTCTCCAAAAGCAGGATATCCTTTACGATTTCCCTCGCTATGAAAAAAAGGTATATCTCAAAGTTAGGATCATCATTGGACAGACCTTAAGGGAAACGAGACAGATTTTTATAAGTATTGAATAATCAAGGGTGAGGGTACTCATTCATGATTTTTTTTATAAATAATACTGAAAGAAAAAAAGGTTGGAGAATCCTGCTCTAAAGCATCAAGACGGGAAAATGGTATCCAAGCTTTCGACTGCCTTTATTTGGTTATTGTCCGTTTATCCCTGTAAAGCCGGAAACGTTCGCACACCTTTAACGGTTCCTGTATTACATAGAACTGAAACCGTCCAACACAAATTCAACATGGCTTCTTATAACTAATATCTAAGTTATCACTGAAATTACAGTATCACTTAAATTTTATTTTGAGGTTTTAATATGTTTTTCTCTTTAACATCATCATAATAAAGATATGTTTGTTGTTGATTGTTTGCTTTGGATGATATAAATCAATGGATTTAAAACATACATATGATCTATTATAGATAATTTCATCAGTGCCATTTGGTAAAAATATATATTATATGTTTAAAAAAAAAACTTATTTTTAACTTATTTGCGATATAAATTTCCCATAAAGTTGTTAAACCGGATGTTCACCTGATGGTAAGTGATACGTTAATAACGTGGCGCTAGTTACGTCATACACCGCACAGTAGCTCGCTGGCCTAATGGTTAGAGCGTGCGGCTGTCATTCCGAAGGTCGCGGGTTCGAATCTCGGCATGTACCGATGACTTTAATATTTAAGTTGTTTTGTGAACTTAAGTTACAACAGCGAGATACAAACGGTGAAGGAAAACATGGTGAGGAAACCCGCACATGAATTAGAATTTATTCTAAGGTCTGTGTGAAGTCATCAACCCGCAATGGGGCCGCGTGGTGACTATGGTCCATCACCCTCATATTGAGGGTAGGCCTGTGCCCCAACAGTGAGGACGTAAAATGGTTGTTAAAGTACACTGCACCGTATTGCGCTCGTCACCTGAGAAAAAAGATATTAAGCGTCGTTACCCCAATAATTTCACTAGCTACAGCGCATTTCAAACAGGAGCACAGAACTGTTTGCTTACTACTGTTAGCAACAAAAATAGGCGTTGCGGTGGTACCTATCTAGACGGTCTTCGGCAACAGAGACCTACCACAAGTATGATCGCAGACAAAGAGAGTGAAAGCTCTTCGTGGATAAAAATCCCACATATCCTCGCCTTCTTCTCAAAAGCAGAGTATATATTAAAGGTTTCTCCATCGATAACAAAGAAACTTTATAAACTCGTCATTTGTATATTTCTTAACCTGTTAATATTTTGCTGTTAACCTGCCAACAAAAGGATGTAACGCAGAAGGATCGTTGCCTTTAAAAACAAGCCACATCTTTCATTGTGCTTTCAACTGCTCCCGTCAAAAAGTCACCACACCGTTATCGACCATTTCCATGATAATTTACCACTTTTTAATTCGATCGCCTTTCCCAAAAAGGGAGCCGTTTTTAACGAGCCGCCATTACGTCGCACAAAACGCACGAGCGGCCCGTTAATATTGTTTGATTTGTAGTTGCTCCGCGTCACAATGGAGGTGGCGATTCGAAATAACCCACCGCGGGCAGCGACGCTCGCCGCAAAATTATAGTAAAATCGTATAATTAGGGATGTGCCGGGGCAATTTCAACGTCTTGCGGTCCCAACTTCCTTCCCCATTGTTCGGTTGTTGTTGTTAAGTTTTTTTTTTATTTTTGTATTTCCGCCGTTTGCGAGCACGGGAAAGTCTAGCGAGCTGTGCCGCGTTAGCTAATCGATTTCGTACATATTTGACAGTTGCGGTTGGCAGGCACAAGTTTTTTGGCGATGAGAATTTGTTTCTTCAACGATTCCCGAGGGTGGATCGGTTTTTATACTTAGAAGGCGTGTTTCTGGTAGCAAGTCTGTTTTTTTTTATTATAAAGAAACGTATATGGTTATTATCAAATGCTATATCAATTATTTATCACACGGCGTGAGGTAGAGTATGTATTACAGTCTCCGCGGCTTTATAACTTGAACTCTGAAGTTTTATAAGCCGTTGAGTTCATTTGAAGCTAATCATGTTGCTAACTATCCACCACCCTCACATAAATCTGCTGTCTTTCAGCTGTAAACATAGTAGAGTATAAAGCATACATATAGTAAATATTAGAGCCATAGTATTCAAGACTGGCACGCTCCATCATGCAGTCAATAAAATAGTAAATGTAGCTACTTGTTAGAAAAATAAATATAAGTAACTGTATACTCTACAGCTTAAATATAACCATAACGAAATTTTTTATTTTATTACACATGGTGGTATTATTAAATAGTTTCAAATATGGTGCAACAATGTATGGTACTGATATGCCTCTTCCTACAGATTCTTTTATCTATATTTATATATAAGAGATATTCACATATGTAAAGACTCATGACGGTATCTATGGAAGGAATAGGTCTAGAGACTTGAAATTTGGTAGGAATATTCCTTCCCTAACAGGAGTTCTAGGGGTGCCAGCAAAGCGGGTGGAGAACAGGTAATTAACTATGTATTTATTTCTGATCATAAACCATGACATTATTATGTTCATTATACTATTATCGCCATCACAATATTTATAGTACTTACTTCTATGTTATATATCACATAACAAACAATTTAAGTTATAATCTTAATAATCAAGTCGTAACTCCATCTAGTGAACTTAACTATGTATTGCCGATTGTATTTTGTACCGAAAACTATTGTAGTTACATGTTCTATATCCGAATGAACCGGAACAAAGTTACATTCTTACAAACTAACAATACTTAGAACGAGGTAAGGCCTGTGCTGAATTACTTAAGTAATTGCAGCTTAGCACGAAAATTATTTTTGGCGGTTAAACACGACTTAAATGTTGCACGATGTTAAGTAAAGTTAGTAGTGTGCTTACACAAAATTGTATAACTATTGTGAGATCGAACCAAGAACTTCCGTGTGTGAAGTTATCGCCATTTTCTTCAAGTTTCCGGTAGTATTCAATAGTAATTTAATGTTTTAAACCAAACTCCTTTTATCTGCAATATCAATGATCACTACTGTGACAAACAAATCATAAGACTAAAGAGAAGAGTAGAAGATGAAATAATTATTACAAGTCCAAATACATGAAAACAAATTAATTTTTTTTTTAATTAATTTTTCAGCAGAAATATTTAACAGATTATTTGTTCCAGTTTACATAATTTCTAAAGCAAGGCCGAGTTTCCCACTTGTATGTAAATACTGCCACTGCAACATAGTATGAGGATAGATGTATTTGTAAGGTTTCTAACTACCTACAAAAAGAGTTTTTTTTTTATATATTTTGTAATGTTCTCGTCAACTAGGTCTGTATCATGGAGTACATATATTATATACCTTTATACTATATATTATTTAAATACTTGTAAAAATTTGTTAAACCATGACGCTATTGGTTTCTTAATAATAAACAAATATATACTACTACAATATTTTTAGAGTTTTATATCAACATATACATTAAGTAATGATCTTAATATATTTTTTTTCTCTATGATGATCACAGCTGATGGTAAGCGTTGATATAGTCTTTGATGGTAAAGCGCACTAGTCTGTTCCATCTTTAAAAGATTTCCACATTATACCTGGAGGTATATTGACATCAGCAGACTGTTCCAATCTATAGATGTTCAAATTATGATGGTGGAAGTGTTTATCCGTCCAATGGTAAAAGGTTACTTTAAATTAGTATTCATATTTTAAGTCATTTAAAAGAACAAAGCGAAGGCGGAAGGATAACCAACATTTCTATAATCAATCGAGTGTGGAAGACACTTGGCTTTCGTGGTACTTCCTGCAAGATCATCAATGAAACTTTGACGCAGGTGTAAGGTGATGTAACCATTCGACTACCTTGCTCGTATATTACATCTGAAATTAACTTTAAAAGGGAGCAGAAGGTATGACATGAATTGCTACTGATACTACTATATCTACATAGAGTATAAAACCATGTGATCTGGTAGTATATGTTTAAGAAACAATAATACCAAATATACCTGAAGACTCTATATCTCATATATATATAAATTTATACTACTTCGATACGAATTTTTTTCGATGACAGATAATAAACTAGGTAAAGATAAACCTAACGAGGATACGATTATTTCAATTGCACCTTTGTACAACGTAATACATACATACGTTCAATGCCATATGCTTGACAGGGAAAAAAAAAAAAACTATTGTCTATCATCGGATAACGTATCATTTGTGTCATCTATTGACATGTCTAAATGCGGAATACCGTGAAAATGGCGGGGAAATAATGAGCAGTCTGCGCCGACGATTGTCTATGGTCTGTTGTCACCGCATTGCCATCGGTAATTAAGCTTCATTAAACGAGTCCGGACTCAAGTGATGCGAATTTGCCAATAGTCTGCAAGGTGCACCCAAGCCATCCAAGCCATCCATGCCAGGCAAATTAATTAACATTGAGTGCCTAAAAATATCTTCCTGGCAATCTATCTAGAAAAACCAGTTACATTTTAATTATGCGACTCTTATAATCTTATATTGATACTGCGTTTATTAATTAAAAAAAAACAGACTCGTAGTTTTTTTTTTTAATAAATTAAGAGACTAGACTAGCGGGACGGTCACTTAATGTTAAGTGATACGCCTATCCATTGTACTTGTCGCTTTGAGACAAGGTGTTTAGTCTCTACCCCAGTTGTTTCACTTGCTACAGCGCCCTTCAAACCGGAATACAGTAATGTTTGATGACAGACATAGGTACTACGGTGATGTTTACATAGATGGTCTCTGGCATCAGAGATTTACCACCAAAGTTATTAGAATTATGATTTCTTTTTTATACAAATAACTTAAACTTAGAGAGTTGATAGTCAAGCTGTTATGGGCACAGTTAAAATATGGGGGTGGTAGCTATCCATATGGGTTGAAAATCTCGTACCAAAACAAGTTCCATACAAAGTATATACTTATTTTTATTTAGTCGCACCGCTTAAGTATAATGTTTCGTCGAAGAAAAAAAAAAGCGACACAAGTGTTAGAAAGGATGTGTCGATGTGTAAAACCGCGGAAAGCGAACGAATAATAATCCTGAACGATTCATACAAGCTGACACATGATACATTTAAAAAATTTCCCGCTCTACACCAACACGAACCGCCGAAATTTAACACTGGATTACAAACGCCGCCCCACACCCGAGCGAAGCCTTAAAACACGAATAATCCAACTACGCCGCCGCAAACATAACTTTAACATAACACCGACACCAAGCAACCTTTTAAGTTAAAGCATCAAAGTTGAAATTTAAATAAACGTCGCCATTTTCTACGCAACTACTACGATGTAATCACCTTACAATATAAATGGGGAGAGGAACGGTGACAATGCGCGACTATTGAGTGTCGGCAGATGTAGAATTTTAAATTTGAGAATCATTGTTGCCAGATAAAAAAAAAAACATTTATAGGAAATTAAATTAAATCATGTACGGAAGAGCTCACACATGTCGAACGCAAGCCAAGTATAGATTAGCTCGCATATGTCAAAAGCAAGTTACTTTTAAAAGAACTTGCATGTAGAAACGCTAGCTATATTTACAAGAGCTTGCTTATGTCTAACACAAACTAGGCGTAAAATAGCTTTCGTATATCGAACGCAAGTGATATTTAGAATAGCTCGCATATATCGAACGCAAGTAATGTTGGGAACAGCTCGGATATATTAAACGCAAGTAATGTTTAGAATAGCTCGATAATGTCGAACGCAAGCTGTGTTTAGAATAGCTTGCATATATCCAACGCAAACTGTGTATAAAATAGCTCGCATATATCGAATGCAAGTAATGTTTAGTATAGCTCGCATATATCGAAGGCAAGTAACGTTAGAATGGCTCGCATATATCGAACGCAAGTAATGTTTAGAATAGCTTGCATATATCGAATGCAAGTAATGTTTGGAACAGCTCGGATATATCAAACGCAAGTAATGTTTAGAATAGCTCGCATATATCGAACGCAAGTAATGTTTGGAACAGCTCGGATATATCGAACGCAAGTAATGTTTAGAATAGCTCGCATATATCGAACACAAGTAATGCTTAGAATAGCTTGCTTATATCGAATGCAAGTAATGTTTAGTATAGCTCGCATATATCGAAGGCAAGTAACGTTAGAATGGCTCGCATATATCGAACGCATGTAATGTTTAGAATAGCTCGCATATATCGAACGCTAGTAATGTTTGGAACAGCTCGGATATATCAAACGCAAGTAATGTTTAGAATAGCTCGCATATATCGAACACAAGTAATGTTTGGAACAGCTCGGATATATCGAACGCAAGTAATGTTTAGAATAGCTCGCATATATGGAACACAAGTAATGTTTAGAATAGCTTGCATATATCGAATGCAAGTAATGTTTAGTATAGCTCGCATATATCGAAGGCAAGTAACGTTAGAATGGCTCGCATATATCGAACGCAAGTAATGTTTGGAACAGCTCGGATATATCGAACGCAAGTAATGTTTAGAATAGCTCGCATATATGGAACACAAGTAATGTTTAGAATAGCTTGCATATATCGAATGCAAGTAATGTTTAGTATAGCTCGCATATATCGAAGGCAAGTAACGTTAGAATGGCTCGCATATATCGAACGCAAGTAATGTTTAGTATAGCTCGCATATATCGAAGGCAAGTAACGTTAGAATGGCTCGCATATATCGAACGCAAGTAATGTTTAGAATAGCTTGCATATATCGAATGCAAGTAATGTTTAGTATAGCTCGCATATATCGAAGGCAAGTAACGTTAGAATGGCTCGCATATATCGAACGCAAGTAATGTTTAGAATAGCTTGCATATATCGAATGCAAGTAATGTTTAGTATAGCTCGCATATATCGAAGGCAAGTAACGTTAGAATGGCTCGCATATATCGAACGCAAGTAATGTTTAGAATAGCTCGCATATATCGAAGGCAAGTAACGTTAGAATGGCTCGCATATATCGAACACAAGTAATGTTTAGAATAGCTTGCATATATCGAATGCAAGTAATGTTTAGTATAGCTCGCATATATCGAAGGCAAGTAACGTTAGAATGGCTCGCATATATCGAACGCAAGTAATATTGAGAATAGCTCACATATATCGAACGCAAGCTGTGTTTAGAATAGCTCGCATGTCGCATGCAAGCTATGTATAAAAGAGCTTGCATATGTCGAACTGCAACTACGTATAGAACAACTGCCATACGCCGATCCAAGCTATATTTAGAACAAATCGCATATGTCGAACTCATGCTGTATTAAAAAGCTCGTATATGTTGAACGTAATCTATTTATAGAAGACCTAGCATATGGCAGAGGATAGGTTTGTATAGAACAGCTCGCATATGCCGAACGCATGCTATGTTAAAAAAGCTCGCATAATTCATGTGCTTAATTAAACCTATAGCCCGGTGTATATTTCCTTTGAAATTAATTAATTTTTAATAGCATAATAATTATATCAAACATTTCACAGTTTGTTTCCTTTTCGTATTAATTAAATAAATATTGTTTAAAGGATATCAATTATTTTATCCTTTTAAATTAAGACGGAATGATTGTTTTTTTTTTTCTTTGGCATATGTGGCAGTAACAAATATGATGGTAATATAACTCATCGGTAATAAATGTTTTTTTTTTTAATTTAATTAAGTGAACGTTCACCTGATGGTAAGTTATACGCTGCCTATGACGAGGTACTACTTAAGATGTTATATACTACATCACATTGCGCTTGTCGCCTTGGACAGATGTCTCATTATCCAAGTAATTACAATAGCTACAGCGCCCTTCAATCCGAAACTCGTTACTGTTTACATACAATCTTCTTAAAAGATACCCTACTTCTGGAGGGAAGACAAGGTTATGTGAGACTTTTACCAAACGAAACCCTCTCGGTGGTCTCCGTCAATGCATTTAGATGGACTCCGGGATCTCCTACGGAACGCACCGTGCAGTGGTACCTACCCAGACGGTCTCCCGCTAGAGGTAGGTCCAGAATATTATTAATACTAATAAAACAAATTATTATTTTACTACTAATGTTATATATCATATACTAGTTGATGCCGACATACGTCATACTGCCGAAGCAAGTACAGACAATATTCCTATTATTACTGCCATAGGATCGTTACTATGTGAGTATTACTGTCAAAGTTTTTTTATGATTATAAGTTATAATATATTTCCTTTGTCCACAATTTTAATAATTTTGATATTCACCATCATCAGACGAAGCCATCCACTGCTGAACATAGGTCGCCTTCGAAGATCTCTGTGGCCAACGCCACAGTCAGCATGACCTCCGGTACCGTCGGGCTCCAGGAGTCGTCGTTTATAAGGGTCCATATGTAGAGATTTGTGGGAGCAGGTGAGGATGGCTTGGCTCCTGTAAGTTGTTGTGCAGGATTCCTTACACGCCTTAATATTGTTGTAGACCTTAATTATTAAAATAACAGCTTAATTAGCCTATTTGCCGTTGATAGGTCGGTCAAAGAGGATCATGCTACTCAGAAATTGTCCGTAAGAGACAGACGAGCAGACCAAAGTATTTACCACTTGGTTTAGGTACTTACTGCTGATAGGTCTCTGTTGAAGACTGTCTAGATGGGTTCCGCCGGAAGGCATATTTCTACCTCCAAACAGTAGCGTGCTAACATTACTGTGTTCCGGTTTGAAAGCGCTGTAGCTAGTGGGGTAACGAGACTCAAGATTTTATATATCACGTTGTCATGGGTATGCCACTGCCATCACTTTACCATCCACCCATCACACTTACCATCAGGAGAACATCACGATTATTATGTTGCTTTGACTAAAAAGAAAATAGTATAAGGGAATATTCTTCATCATTTCATCACCAGCAAACCTTTGCTTACAAACAGTTTCTAACGTTTGTCAAGTTATTTTTTTATTGATTATACTTAAAACATTATTTCTTTATATGTTTTAGGTTAAAAAAACTATTAATTTCATATACAATACAAACACATATTAATAATTTATTTATCTATATACACATAGTTACAATTCGCTTCATACAACCATCGTATAACACGAACATAGCCAACCCTACCACGCCGTCAAAAAACTTACAATAAAACATAACTAGCAACCCTTTTTTTTTGTTAAAGTTAACCGTAGCTTAGTTAAGCAACCCCTGGTTGTAATCGTCACTGATCTTTGGGAAATAAAAAAAAAAATATGAGTTATGCCCGAGACTTAATGAAAATGTATGTAGGCGCCGTGTATTTGATAAGTTTTATCGTAAGCATTGCTCGTGGATATTAATTTACATTTTTTTTTTGTTTTATCGTGTTTATATAATGACGTGGCATGCGAAAGAGGTTAAATATGTTGTAGTTTTTTTTTTTTTTTAATGTTATAATAGAACCAAACAGTTCCCCTTTCGCTTCAGGAAGTTTAGATACAAGAGCCTCAATATGTTGTGTTATTTATAAAAATATACTCATATTAATTTTTTTTTGTTTCTAAGTAACAGAATTATTACGTTATCCTTTGATAGTCCTGCTATTCAGATTTCATTTGAATTTTAAGATTTTAGTAAAAACGATCAATACTATAACATAATGTTATCATATTCTCCCTACTAAGAGGCATAGCAAATAGTAAAGAGTCAAAGCCATAAAGCGTTAGTTTAATACAAATTTATGGATTTTAGTTAATGTTTAACTGCAATCAGTTATCTCGTTTAATTTACTGGTGAGTCAGTAACATAATTTTTTAATATTACCGCCATCACAAAAAAAAAAGATAAAAATTTCGACTTTGTTATCTTTACATTTCTCTGTCAGTCTTCTTTCTTTCTAACATTTCAAAATTCGTTGTCTTTCTAATTAACTGTATGAATTCGTATGGGTTATATCATCAGCTGATAGACGTCCACTGCTGGACATAGTCCTCTCCTAAAGATCTCCACTTTTGTAGGGGTTTATAGCAGGTTTTGGGCTGTTTTCCACCACGCTAGTCCTATGCGGTCTAGGGGGAGTTATAGCCTCGTTTGTTGATTAGCAGGGTGCACCACGAGCTGGTGAGGCTTGGGTCCCGTGAGTTGTTGTGGGGGATGTTACACCCCATGGATTGTACCTGACTGGAGTGGATTATATTTGAAAGATTAATACAAAATTTAACAGGACTGTAAGTAAGCAGTAGTGATTATACGCCTTGTTTCAAAGCAACAACAATAGTACAATACAGTAGAAGCGTTTCGATGAAATTTGTGAAACAATTAAAACCGAAAAATAGCGGAGGCTCGAATTAAAATTTCGAGGAACGTCTGTCTGTTAACAAAACTACAAACGTACCACAATATAGTATAGAGTTTCAGATAATTAAGGGCAGGAAGCGGGGGCGAATGCGTCGTTCGCGTAACTCCATACAATACGGGCGCGGTTCTATTGAAGTACTCGCCTATTAAATTATAGATCTAGCGCACTCTAGTGACGTAGCTTTACAAATGGATGTTGTTTTTATTTTCCTGCATGCTATCCCAACGGAAGCTGTGCACTCATTAGTTTACTCTCGATAATTTCGAAATGCACAAGTGTGGCTCTAGCTAGCATGGATTGCCGGATTTAGAAGCAGCGATGACATTGTAAGTGATCATTGTTGTCTCAACACTCCACAGATTGATGGTTGTTATACAAGCCATGGGGATTTAGGCATTTCTAGTATTTCTATTTTTGTTATTTTTTTAAGGACAAGGGGACAGGATTTTAATGAATTAGAAAATGTATTTTTTAAACTGATACTTTTCAAATAGTTCAAAGATTTTTAAGTATATCATTCACACTGTAATATTATTACAAAAACATATCGCTAGGACACAACGCATAATTCTAAAGCGAATTACTTGTAGATCATTAAATAGAGACATTGTTATCCTATATTTCACTGAAATTTCTACAATGAAAAAAACATTATAGATAGTAACTTCTTTTAAGAGACATATAGAAGCCGGAGGGAAACTAAAAACAATCTAAAAATATAAGAACAAGAAAAGGACTTAACAAACGAATTTTGATTTCATAAAATCCTCACATCGATATTTATTCAGCCATCAAACGTAAATATAAAATAAATAATCCACGATATTAACGATAACAATACAGTGAGCGTCGCGCCGCTGCGATCTATAGATCATTTCAGGTCGATCGCTATTAGCTTGGATCTTATAGGTTACGCCCACTTCGAAGCCCACTGAGCTTTAATTGGTGACGGTGTTGGATGACGGTACGCCCATAATACGGCTGTCTCGTTCGCTCCTGCTGGTTTCGGCGTATACGTCCGTCTCTTTCCTCCAGCGCCCGCGTATACTAGTTTTGTTGGTTTTATGCGCGGGCGCATCGGGGCCACAATGCGCGCGCTGGCTCCTTTCAGAGAAAAATAAAATGTGAGTCCGTTTCTTTGTTTTTTTTTCTTCAAGCAGTGTACCGCCGTCGTGTCGTCGTGTGCAATATTTGTATCGGATAGATTGTTTTTTAGCCGCAGTTTTAGACGTCTAATTTGAAAGTAAGCCGGCGTCGCGCGGCGGGCTTGAATCGCGCGCCTAAACCCTTCTTTGAGACGGATGATTTTTTTTCTTACAGACATTTTAGGCGTCTCGGTCTAGATGAACTTGGCAATGTAGTGGGATATGAAATAAATGTCCGTACTTATTTTTAGCAAAGGGCGGATGTCAAGTAAAAAATATATTTCAGTGTTCTTTGAATAGAATATGGTGATGAAACTAAATCACTATAAAAGGTAATTTTCGACACTTTAAATAATCACATTAAAATATATATATTTATATTTAATTGATTTATTGTTTATACAAATAGCCGAATAATAGTTTACAAAAGTTTAATTTTTAACATATATTACTAAAATCATCATATACTATAAATGTACAAATAGTTCCAGTTTGAACCAAATAGGCGAATAGAAGTTTCGGTCTCCTCTACAATAGATGGCGCTGCTTAAACAATTTTCAAAACTAACGAACTTGATCAGTAACTTCCTGATTATTTAAAACTATTTGATTAAACTAATGAATAATTGTAATAGTTTGACAGGTAATAATTAATTTTAAAGTAAGAAGTAGTATAAATAAGTTATTTCCAATTACATCCAAGTCAGAGTGCAGTAACCTGAACTTATTCCAATCTTAGGAACAATAAATAGGAAGAGCTAGTTATCATGGAGCTATCATCTATTCTGTTTGTTTTATAAAATAATGAAGATTATGATATTGGAATAACACAATTGCCTTTTAAAATTTAAACTTACAATTACTTAGAAACTAAATGTGCCGTCAAGTTAGACATCCTACGTTATAAAGAACTAGTATTATCTAGTTTGTCGTTAGTCAACTCATATACCAAGTTATGGACGGATAGAAAGTTAGTCCTTTATAATCTGTTGTATATGTGTAATATATAAACTAAAACAAAAAAAAAATAATACAAATCTACCTGATTTATTATCGGCCATCCGCAACTAACAAAGTAACATGGCAGGTTACCGGAGCTGGTTTGATTTTTCTCTTTTTAGAAGCATTTAGGGTTACACTTAAAAGCTTTGTGTAAATTTTCTTATTGACAACAGGTTGCTGATTATCTATATGCTTTATGGTAGATGTAGTCCTTCGTGATCTTTATATCCACCAGTCTATCCACCAGATATTTTATTGCATCAGTTATATATACATTTTTGAAAAAATCTACATAGGCTTAGAAATGTATGTAACTAAAATGACGCGAGATTGCCTAGGTTATTAATAGGTGGTAGAAGACCATTTAAATAGACCATCGCAGTACTTCCGCCGCTAAACACTATGTTACTTTGTTCCTGTTTGAAAGGAGCTAATAATAAGATTACTATGAACTGATTATTTTGTGTTTTAAAGTGAACATAATCAGGTGCAGTGTTCTTTATCAGGCGTATTTACCTTCTAGTGAAAGTCTTCCTCAAGTTGTCGTATTGTATTGTTTTAAATGAAATTTATATTGAATAGCGTTTGAACAGTTATGTAGTTTTAATAGATTTCTTTGATTATAGATAAAAAAAAAACAAAGATAATTTTTTTTATATATTGAAAGATAGATTATAACGCAATTGTTCAATATTGAGAAAGCGCTTTACGTGGATTGTTATAAAGTAAAGTCAAAGTTACATTAAGCACAATGTGTTTATCAGCAAACATTAAATTGCTTTTATAAATGTGTTTATAGGTACGTTGTTCTTGCAATTCACTTAGAAGGTAGGTCCCCTTTTAGGTCCCCTAGGTCTCGAGAGGCTCGCGACGCGGGGGAAGCGACGCGTGCTGCGCGGGGAAATATTTATGGATTTATTATAAATGTGCCTAGTTACGCTCTGAACACAGCCACCACTTCAAATAATATAATACAAGAGTTCCGGTCTCAATGTATATAAACTGTTTTAATTATAATTGTAGAAACCTTTGCAGTACATATAGAATTTGAATCGGAAAGTCTAGTCATCGTATACTACATTTATCTAGTCATTCATCTTACAACAATATTAAAAACAAAACTATGTATAAGTAAATTACTAGATTCAAGATAAAACACATACACACATATATATAATTATGAAGTTATGAAGCCAACTTCTATTATTCTTCATCTTCTAATCAGTCTAACTTCTGTCGATGTAGATTTCAGTTAGTAAAATAGACAAAGTTAAAAAAGACAGTTTGTTTAAAAACTGCATATGTCTGAGAAAGATCTAACTTTAACCTATACAAAAACATTATTTTGATATAAACCACTACTTGTTACAAAGTCTTAAAAATGTTAATAATTCATAGTACTACCTATAATTTTTTTTTAATTAAATTTATGCGAAGGGATGAAGGATATAACAAAGAAAGTAATGAGAATGAACGTGGACGGTTATAAGGGTAGAGGAAGACTGAAGAAAGTGTGGATGGATTGTGTGAAAGATGACATGTGAAGAGAAGTACATACTGTGCCGACCCCACACAGCTGGGGAAAGAGCTGGAGGACAGAAGAGCACTATTCTAAATCAGTTATTATATATATAATCATAAGATATATACAATAGATCATCAAGATTATATAGAACATTATAACGGCGTACTTATAACAGAAGAGAACCATCCCTTCTTCAAATCATACTTTTTTCTTGCTTCTTCCGGAAATTATTATTCAGTTGTTTACACTATTTACATATACATTAAAAATGTAAACTATTTACATTATTTATAAAATCTTGGAGGCCCAAATCCTCTCATATGAACCCTCACAAACGACAGCCGCTATTGCTTAGCGATGCCAGCAGCGCAGTACCAATTGATGTGAGGATCTTTGCAGGAAGCTTATATCCAGCAGTGGACTCTATTGGTTGGTGATGATGATGATGATGACACTATTTATATGCATTTACCTGTGCTTTATTATCTACTATTACTTACAATACTTGTTACAACTTCAATTGTTATCTAGGCATTGTTTATTATAGTTAGAATTAATCTATTTTCTATCAGCGCCTCTATTTCCTCTATCTATCCTCAACCCTGTCTCCTGCTCAAAATGTTAACGGTAGTTCATGTAAGATAAAAACTGAGTAAAATATCTTAACACTAACCAACTATCAGATCAGATAACCTTAATTTGTAATGGAATCTACGAAATGTTAATAAGCCTGAAGTAAGCTGCAGTTATTATATATACGGTAAGAAAATTAATGGAATACTTATAGAGGAATTTGTCAAGTTGAAGGTCCATTCCGTCACACGAACGAGCTGACCGTACGAACATACGGCACCATAAAAATTTCCTATAACAAACTACTGCTAGGAGAAAAAACCTTTTATCCTACCAATAAAACGCTGACGGTCGCAACGAGCTATCTTATTCGAGACGTCCGAGCAAATTTATATAATGCCTTCATGACAAGCGAATATCGACTTTATGTCTATAAAGATAAGGTTGTGATTAAGTGTGTTGTGTATTAGTAAATTTTCGGCGCCCACCCATGCGGTTTTCTTCGAAAACGAGCTATAAAAATGAGTCGCCGGTTATAACGCCGTTTCGAGCCGGTGCCTGTTTGAATTATATTAATTTGATTACCAGCTAATGTAATGGTTATTGTTGTCCGCGTTTACGTGTGAACTGCCCTCCTGGTGATGCGGCAGCCTCCACCCCAAGGTCTGACCTAACAGGTGTCCTCACATCGTTAATAGTCACACACACAGTACGCCTCTGTCGCTAAAGACCAAGGTAGATACTGCCGCAACTGCTATTTCCGCCGACAAATATTACTGTGCTAATATTACGGTGTTCCGGTTTGAAAGGCGTTGTAGTTAATGAAATTACTGAAGTACAAAGACAATATAGTACACCAAGGCGATGAGCTGAATATAGTACTGTGTATATTATTTGAACTAGTGCTAGATTGATATGGGTAGGCGTATCACTTACCATCAGATGAACGTCCTGCTGGTCTCGTCGCTTCACAGATAAAAAAAAAACTTTTTAATTATTATTTACAGTCTGATGAGTTCTCTATATATTGAGGTCTCGATGGGATTCCAAGTTGATGGTAGCACCAAACCTTCATCTCTTATAAGGAGTTTTAATATCAATAGCCTCGCGAATGCTTGGTGTGAATCGATGTTTCTACAAGGATTTATGTCCTGTTACATCTGCTAATGATTGAGATGATCCAGAACAGGGCCATCATCAGCCGCTAAACCTCCACTGCTGGACATAGGGCTTCGCCAAAGATCTCCAGTTCATCCGACCATCCGTCATCCAGGTAATTTCACTAACTACAACGCCTTTCAAACCGGAACTGTGTTATGTTTGCACACGACTGTTAGGCGGCGGAAATAGCAGCTATGTTGGTAGCTACCTAGGTCATTGGCAACAGAGACCTACTATGTTCGTAACTATTAATGATGTCAGGACATCTGTTAGTTCAGACCTTTAAATATCCTAACCGGTGCTTGATTCCTGAAGTCGGAGACCATCTAGGTATGTACCACAGCAAAGTCTATTGCGCAAATATTAATGTGTCGCGGATTGAAGGGCGTTGTAGCTGGTGTTACTACTGGAGAAACGAGACTTAACATCCCAGGGCGACAAGCACAACGTGGTACTGTACATCATATCAACACCATGGTGTTGTCAGCTTATCACTTACCAGATGAACGTCTCGCCAGTCTCCTCGTTTCATAAAAAAAAAAAAAACTATCACATCTTTGTTATACATACATATACATCACGCCTCGTTCCCTGTGGGGTAGGCAGAGACCAGCTCTCTCCACTTGCTACGTCTTTGTTATGGACAGACATATCTCTTAATATTACTCTTTCCTTCTAATATTGTATGTAAAATATATATATATGTATATATAATTTTTTAAATATCAATGATTATACAGAGATATTCGAATCCAAACCGCGAGTACACCAGCTTCACCCTCAGGCCCGCAAGAACCCAATCTCTGGATAACCGAATTTTCTCGATCATGCCCTCTCGAGCACTTATTATCCATCTTCACTTCGCCACCCCAAATAACGTTTGCTACCCTGTCGAACTAAGCGCGACGCGCGGGAGCTCCGCCGCTAAAATAGATCAGACAGCCCTCTTCAGTCCGACAGGGTCCGTCGGGATCGGGCGTTGTGAGGAGATTTGTTATTAATCCCGATGCCGGTGCGATTTGTGTTCGAGTGCTTTGAATAATTGAATGTTTTCCTCTTCCGGTGCGGATTTATAATTTGTGTTATTGCATTATGCGTTTGATATTTGAATGATACTCGATATCGCGGCTTTGTTTACTACGTCAAATTAATTTCATCGTCATTGGATGTTCTTCGAACTTCAACCCGGATAATTATTATGACCACACTATTATTACATCCAGGAGTGTATTTCCGCGCAAAGACAACAATCCGACCTAATCGAGGAACGAGGTTCCGGTTCCCATCAACCTGCTTTGGGCCAGCTAAGTGGATAATGGTTCAAACCCATCCTATATGAATTACTACCTGATCGATATGTCCAGCAGTTGAAGTCAATCGGCTGATGATAAAGATGACAAAGAAAATTATGAACTACATTAAAGTATAAGATATATATAAGTATATATTTATAGGTTTTCACTTTTTTTATTGGATGAGATAAACGAGACATTCAGCTGATGGTAAGTGACGCCTGCTCCCAACAATGTGGCGATAGTTAGAACGATGTACACAACACCACATTGCGCTCGTCGCCTTGAGACAAGATGTTAGGACTCGTTACCTTAGTAATCTCAATAGCTACAACACCCTTCAATCCGGAACACCGTACTGTTTGGCGATAGTTCTTCCGCAACAAAGACCTACCACCAATAGCATTAATAATAGAGGTACTTCTAGCGTTGAACTGTTGGGCATAGAGCACACTAAGATCTAGACAACTGAACTATTGATTTGGTGTTTATTTGTAATGATTTTTTTTTTATTTTACAAAGTGAAGAGACGAGCTAGACGTTCACCTGATGGTAAGTGATACGCTTGCCTATAAAGAATATGTCGCTATGTAGGATATTAAACATTGCACCACATTGCGATCGTCGCCTTGAGATAGAAGACGAGTCTCGTTACCCCAGTAATCACTAACTACTGTGTCCTTCAAACCGGAACACAGTAATGTTTGCACACTATTGTTTGGCGGCAGGAATAGACGTTGCGGTGGTACTTACCTACACGGTCTCCGGCAACAGAGATCTATCACCAATTTATCCAGTACTAGAGATCTATTTGATCTCTGGTACTGGATATATTGCTTGTCAGTCTGTAAACAGTTTATTGTTGCCTTAATGTAATTATTTAAAAATCTTTTTATATCAACCAATACATATAAAGAAAATACTATACTATTATTATTTACATAATTTTTTACATTATAATAAATATTCGATTTAAATCAAGATAATATTCATACTTATACACATACAATAATATATGTACAAGGAAAAATACTATAAAAATGATATACAATAAAACATCATTAATAGCCTGTTATAAATAATGGTTTTAATTAATACGGCAATAAAAATTCTTAAATAAACAATTACAATAGTTAATTATCAGTCTAAATAGAATTAGTATTATCAATAGAAATTTTGTTATAAACAAATAGTAAAAAACTACTCACCACTAGATGGCGCTAGACGTTGTGAACAAATATAAAGATTTATTTCAGTTAACAAGTTCAAAAAATTCGATTATTCATTTGTATTAATAAAGACTAGTAATAAGCTGAATCTTTATCATCGTCATCATTAGCTGTTAGTGATGTCATGCTGGATGAATTTCTTCAAAGATTTTCACAATGATTAGTTCCAGCCTGCTCGATACAACGTGACGCTAGTTAAAATATTATATACTGCACCACATAGCGCTCGTCGCCTGAAACATATTTTGTTGACTACCTATAGCGTCCTTGAAACCGGAACACAGTAATGGTTGAACAATACAGTTTGGTAGAGAAATGGGCGCTGTTGTGGTATCTAACCTAAACGATCACCAGCAACAAAGACCTATTAAAAACTTTGGGTGCCTTTCAGTTCTGCATATGTGGTTGTAGGACGATTTTACTTCATCATCAGCATCCTTTGTATCCTGGCAATTGTCAATTATGTCCAGTGATATTTTATATAAGATAAATAGAGTTAAATATCGCAGTTGTTATGAATGCATTCCTAATCAAAATCTTATGTGGAAAAAGAATTTGTTGTTAATGCAATTAGCGCGGGCTCCGTTCCACGGCTTCGTGGCCGGCTTCGTTTATTAAATGCAATAAATAGAAATAGAAATTAAAATCTACGGCGTCCCAAGCACAGATTAAATATAAAACCTTTTTTTTTTAATTTAACGTGGTATTTTTTTATGTTAAGTGGTGATGTGGTCTGCGGCGCTAAAACGCACTAACTCCTGAATTGGATACCCTTTGGCGCAATATGAGAACACTCAACGCTTTCGGCCGGAACCACGGAACTCCTTCGGACATAACCATGGTTCTGACAGTAAGAATCCTACATGAATCCTTGTTTCGAAGTGGAGCTGGAGCTCTCCTATACTATGAACTCCTCTTCGAGGCATTGTATATTTGGCGATGGATTACCTCCCAATCTTCTGCCCTCTTCTCTCTTTTAAGGGTTGGAGGACATAAAACCTCCTCCTACGACAACCAGGTATTTCTCTCGTTATCTTTCTACAGTATTTTTCTGTAGCTTTACCTCATCGCAGAAGGATTCTTCAACGTGCCACGATCTCTAATTCCTGACTATGACTTTGATAAAGCCAATGAGTGAGATGTCATCCCTGATGACGGCAGGTCGTATCACAAATAAAACAGGGATGGGTTAATTATTTTAATTAATCCAAGTTTCTTATACGCAGAGTCAAGACGACCGGGATTTTTCACCTAATGGTAAGTGATACGCCTGGTCATAACAACGGAGCGCTAGTTAGGATGGTACAGCACCACGTCGTGCTCATCGCCTTAGGACATATGTTGTCTCGATAACCTCGTAATTAAACTAGGTACAACACCCTTCAAAACGGATCTATATAATTAAATATGGAGCTGCGGTTGTACCTAGATGGTCTCCAGCAGTAGAGATCTACCACCAATGAAATTCTACAGTCAAGATGTTTGGTAAAAGTCATAAGGTTATAGTGACGTAGAGCTGATCAGGATTTAGTATTTATGGTTATATATGACAAAATTGCCCTAAATAGTGTCAGAATTTAGGATTCTATTTACCCTCTTGATTGATGAAGGTTTCTAAACTGAGGTTAGTACGGACAGGTTGCTGAACAACCTCGGTTTAAGCAGCTCGAGCTGGTATCGATTCAGTATCACCTCAAATATGAAAGCCAGAGATTAGGTAGGCAACACCGTAACAGTTGTGTGTAAACATTACTGTTATCCAGTTTGAAGGGTGCTGTAGCTAGTATAATTACTGGAGTAAAGAAACTCAACATCCTATGTCTCAGACGACGAGCGCAGTATGGTGCAAGATATCATCCTAACTAGCGCCACGTTGTTTTGGGCAGACGTATCACTTATCATCAAGTGAACGTCCTGGTCAAAAAAAAAGTGTTTTATAATTAATCAAATTATTTTATATTTCTGGACATAGACCCATACTAATGTTAGTGATATATTAGATATATATATTATATATGCAGGAATATCTTCTATCTATTTATACTCGATATATAGAGATTATTGACTCATCACGACAGCTCCGAAACTATTTGACGTAAACACTCAAAATTTGGTGAAGATATTGCTTCTGCCATATAGAGGATAGCTAAGAATGGATCATACAAAATCCCTTCCTCGATTTGAGTTTCAGGGTATTACAGCCAGCGAAGCGAGGAACAGCTAGTTGGTGATAAAAGGATGCATAATGTATCATATATTATATAACTTTATAATGTTTAACTAGTGATCATTTCTTATCGATTTCCGGTAAGAAATCCTATCGTTCGTCAAAATATTTCATGTCCACCATATAGTCTACATATTTTTGGAGTTTGTTTCAAACTGGAGGACTGTGCTATGTTTGTAGGTCGTTTCAAATAACACTGAATGAAAGACGAGTAGGAAATGGAGCTAGAAAACACTGATAGTAAACGTAATATAGGTCTTGATCCTCGAGAAGTAGAGAAACGATTAAAAAAATAAAGAATCAGCATCTTTCCACAATGTAGAGGATTGCGTGCTGTGTAAATATCCTTATTATCAGCTAATTATTATGATCAGGCGTAGCTTGTCGTGAGGTTGTATCATGGCTTCATTGTATAAGAAAATTATCAATAGAGACTTACCAGTTGACCTTCGTTTAAAATCATCATGACCTATACATCATCAGCCGATCGACGTCCACTGCTTTGAATAGTCTATACGTATATGTATACATAATATAGTTCCATTTTCTAGACTTCAAGAATATAGAAAGAACAATTGACGCAGTGCTTCCATTATAACAAGGTTCTTAGTTCGATTCCCGAGTCGCTTTATTTATAGCTTTTCCTCATACTTTTGTCTCAAAGCTGACACCGTAAAAGCATTCCTCAAGCTGCTGAACATATCAGAGGTATAATATTCTGAAGCTCTGCTTCATTATCTACAGCCCCATTGTAACTACACCCTATGATATTTAAATATATCGCACCATTGTAGAAACCCTGACATGTCTCGGAGAGATTACAGTTCGATCCTGCTTGAGCTTCCGGTGAAGAAAGTCAGTGATCAAACTTACGTTATCATAACGGCAGCTGACTTGGGGATGAGACATCCATTAACTCGAACTGAGAGCTTGGAGGATAACTACCCTTGCCTCTCTCCTTGTGAGAGAAGTCCCAGTAGTTAGGTCGGTTGTTTATTATTACTATATACAAAAACGAAAGGGTTTCTCGTTAAGTTTTCGTTGAATATCATTTCATTAAGTCAAATAAGGTATGAAGTAATAATTATAATAACGAAACGACATATTAAATGATAATTAAACATAACAGGCCATGTATGTTGGTGGCGGGAGGTGGGTCCTGGTGTAGTCACAATCACTGCTTACGTGAGAATATGTTGATATGTGTTGAAATATATATTTTTTAATTAACACTTAAAATATGCCCACATTAACTTCATTAATTATACATATACATATATATGTCTATAATTTAATTTTCAATTACAACATATTCCTCTTATGGTGTAGTTTTAACAGGACGTTACAGGATGCGCTTATTTCTATCGAAAAACAAACGTGTGTAAACATTACTGTGTTCCGGTTTGAAGAACGTCATAGCTAGAGAAATTACGGGAGTAACGAGTCTTAACATCTTATGGCCCAAGGCGACAAACGATGTGGTGCAGTGTATATCGAACTAGAACCACGTTGCTATGGGTAGGCATATCACTTATCATCTGACAAACATCTCGCTCGTCTTATCGCTTTATCGAATTTCTTTATCATGCTGAAAATAAACTGGTATGCAACCAGCTAAAGAAGCAGCCATTTTCATAATATATATATATATGTTTTACTTAACGCGTTTTAATGTGGGCGCTCATCTGATATGTAAATAGGCAACTCAGCGACCAGTCTTAATATTTTTTAAGTCAAACAGGTTGCGCCTCGTGAGGCGTTACTTACGTATAAAATACGCATTAAAATAAGGCAAAGTATGATTTAAACACAAGTAGAAATAATTGAAGTAAAAAAATTTATATATAGAAGATGATTAAAGAGACAAAATGCCTCATAACGCTGAGGATCTTAGGAAGAGGTCTGTAACCAGCGGGGAAAACCTTCCAGACGGTGATATTGATAATAATAACATCAAATTGTAGTCTATCTTCGTTCTATTCTCTATTAATTAGTGTATATATATTTTATATACTATGAGATAAAGAAGTGATGTAGGCTCTGTAAAAACCCTGCCATCGTATGAGATAGAACTAAGTCGAGAGAGAGTTGGAAGTCTATTTAAAGAATTAAAAAAAACTAAGTACTAACTACGTAATAGTTGATATACAAAGCATTCTAAATAAAATCCCTCAAAATGCTTCTGACACATTCTGTAAGAAAGAGACTTACGGAGGAATTTCCACCAACACCGACCTTCGCTATGTATAATATTCGGTGCTTTTATTAGTAATAAAACTATCATCCCTTTCCCATTATAGTGGCTAAGCACTAGTCTTTTAACACGGAGGTCCATATCGTATTCAATTTTGGAGCCAATATGAAAATACAATCGCAGAAGCTGCCAACTCCATATTGTAAATCAGCTATCATAACAAACAGCATCGTTGTTCCGACTGTCAACATATGAGACTCGTGTATTTTAAGCGATCACTCTTCATCATACACGGCCTCATTAACCCTTAACACTATGTTAAATTGAGTAAATAGTCTCTACCCTCAATACAGTCCATAGTTAATAAAAAAATATACACTTAAAGGTAAACAGATTCAAAAGGAATCGAGAGTAAGTCGTGATTGTAATGGAGGGAAAATAATTTCCTTTGATACATCGCTTTAAAATTGCTTCAGTAAAATCAACTGGACAAATATTTCTAATAAATAAACTATTGGTACAGACTAAAAAGGTTCTGATCAGCGAATATGCTCTGCCTTTCAAGGATAGGCTTGGCTGTACAGTATCAAAGCCTTAGTAATGTTCCAAACATGTGCCCTGTGACAGCGCGGAACATTGGCCAACCTGTTTTGAAACGTTGACAGCTATTGTCACCACAGACTATAAATAATATTTTATAATCTATGGCGCGCTCATTAATATTGATAATATGGGAATAAATTGATTTATTGCTATTGAATATTTATAAACATTACGATAATGTTAATTTTGATGAAATATTATAATTTCTTAACTTTCTTTTTGAATATATTTTCATATGTAATATTTATGTATGAAAAAAAATTTACTGTTTTTTTTTTAATTTATTGCAGTTGTGACGCAACTGATATAAAAATAAAAAAGTATTAATATTGAAATGTTAGACCCTCACTTTTAATTTTTTTTTTTTTTTAATACTTTGCTCATCGAGGAAATTTTTTTATAATCAAAGGTTAGCTAGTATTATACAAAAAGACCCGAAGTAATAAACGCAATAGTTTTTTTTTTTTAAATAATTTAACAAAAGAATGTTGAATGTTTTAGAATAAGTATATGTCAGTGTATTAATGTTATATTAGTTAATATATTTTTTTATAGAACGAAACGATGAAATGAATGAGACGTTCATCTGATGGTATGTGGTACGCCTGCCCATAACAAAACGGCGCTAGTTAGGATAGTATACTCAGCACCATATTACGCTCGTTAACTTAGATGTTAAGTCTCATTACCTCAGTAATATCAAACACAGTGAACACAGTGAGGTTTGCACGCTATTGTATGACGGCAGAAATAGGAGCTGCGGTGGTACTTAGACGCTCTTCGGCAACGGAAACCTACCACCAGCAAAATGGTGGAATGGGGGAATTTAAAGATGTTTTCTTGTTTATTAATAGCAATTGTTATTACGGAAGTCATGACCGAGTCCGTGGATTATACAGACGACGGTCGCTGCAGCGAAAAAATCTTCATTTCAAATGAAGCAATTAGAATATGTATGTAACAGGATACACAACCATTCGATCCGGTCAAAATGTAATTGCTTCCGGAAGAAATTTGAAACGAATATTTCCGCTACCGATATCTTTTTGATTTAGTTTTCTATTATATTAATGATATATATATGGTGGCAGGTCACTATATATATGGTGCCAAATATTGATGTGCAAACATCACTGTGTTCCGGTTTGAAAGGCATTTAGTTAGTGTAATTACTGGGCTAACTAAACTCATGATCTTATGTCTCAAAGGAAAAGCGCAATGCGGTGCAGTATATATCATCTGGACTAGCGTCACGTTGTTATGGGCAGGCGTATCACTTACTATAAGGTGAAATTCTCATTCGTGTTAGCGTTTAAATTAATTAAAAAAAAAACTATTATAGTATGTCATATGAACAAATAGAACCACTGATTAAGTAGACGGCATCTAGCACACACACATACCTTTTTTTTTTGTTTCGGGAGAAGTCAGGGTTATGTGAGATACTTCCCCACTAAAACCTCCTTGGTGGTCTGCATCAGTGCATTCCGAGAGGCTCCTAAACCTTCTATGGAACGCACTGGAGACACACACACACATATATATATATATATTATATTAATAAGTATCTATAAAGGATAATTGTTTGTTAATAATATCAGGACTATATACCTTCATAATATA
The DNA here is from genome assembly GCA_029032895.1 of Troides oblongomaculatus. Taxonomy (NCBI): domain Eukaryota; kingdom Metazoa; phylum Arthropoda; class Insecta; order Lepidoptera; family Papilionidae; genus Troides; species Troides oblongomaculatus. The sequence continues at coordinate 1,872,182 of JARDWC010000439.1, read as the reverse complement.
TATATATTATATATGTATCTAAAGCCATACTAGGACATTTACTGCTGTTTAAGGCCCTAAGAGTAATAGACTTGTGCCTTTTGTGAACTATGATTAGCTAGCACATAACTCTTATATGAGTAAAGCTCGCTTTTCTATATTATTTATATTTCCTATTAGCTTCCACGTGTATGTAGATGTAATAAAAAAAAATTGATCACAGCTGTAACACGGGAAACGTTCAATCTCTGGGACAGCCGAACAGTCGCAGCGGGAAGAGTGACCGCCAATGGACTAACAGGATATTCCCACCTACATTTAAATGAGTCGGGGCTGCGGGCCAAGAGCTGTCTGTCAGCGGGTGCAGTACTATTTTTTTTTTCAACCAAATTCAAGACCATGCCACAGATAAAAAATTTTTTTTTTTTCAAGGTCTATCAGTTATTTTTTGTATATCAGTAATTTTTTTTCATTAAAAAAAATATATGCACTTGTTTATCACTATACAAATAAAGTGTATTCAAACTAAGCGTAAAAGTACTCATCATCATCATCATTAATTTTTGGCTGGTAAACTATCTAGATAGGTATCACTGCAACACCTATTTATTTCGAACAGTACTACGCAAACATTACTATGTTCCGGTTTGAAGGGCGCTGGAGTTAGTGAAATTGAGTAACAAGATATTGTGACATATGACATTTAACATATTGTTACTCAAGGCGACGAACACAATATAGTGATGGGTATATTACCCTTACTAGTGTACTTATTAGGAGTATCACTTACTATCAGGTGAACGTTTTAATAGACTCGATGCTTTGTAGAATAAAAACAGTAGAATATTTTTATAGGGTCATTGACTGTTATATTAAAAGTGAACTGTTAGGTATTACTACTTATTATATAGATAAATAGTTTAAAAGTTTTTAACATTTTAGCTAGAGCAATTCACTCGTTGGTCCTAGGGTCGTTATCCTCCATTTATGGTTACATTCAGCAAAACGAAGGTCATTAAATCCTTTTACCCAGGCAGTAGTCATTTGAATATTAAACATATAACTACTGAGGTAATAAACAAATAACTGAAATTCAGTCTTGAATGTTATTAACTTCTTTTATTTACAATCAACGAGTCAAACAACCTTTTCACGTTCACGTTCACCTGATAATAAGTGATACTGCCTATAACAACGCGGCGCTAGTTAGGACGGTATGCGCATCACCATGTTACGCTCGTCGCTTGATACATAAAACGTTGTCTCCTTACCTCAGCAATTATACCAGCTACAGCGCCCTTCAAACCGGAGCACATTCGGCAGAAACAGGCGCTGCGGTGCTATCTATATAGACGGTCTCCAGCAACAGAGGTCTACCAAAGTTAAGCTTTTATTTACCAAAACTTAAACTTAGGTTTAAAACTTAAGAGACGTTAAGGCTGATACTGATGATGACTGAAGCTGTTCTGGGGAACAGATAACAACATGGATGTAGTAGTTTTTTGAGAATCCGGAACACACTACTCTTTGGCTACAGGTATAGAAGCTGTGGTGATCTATCTTCTACTACTTAGACGGTCGGACTACGGCGGAAAAGTCCTGTTTATTTTACCTCTGATATCCCCTCTGTGTTCTTTAATATTCCATAAGAATATTTTCACCCGTCTGCAAGAGTCACTTACACCCTCCGTACATAATTTATGGAGCTCCCTTAGCATTACAACATTATTTACCCGACGACAGATGGCGTAGTATACATCGTATATATAAATACTACTTAGAACTATATCAGACGGGTAGGGTCCACAGCTGGGCATAGGCCTTACTAAAGGATGTCCCCGATCGGACCAGCGCAGCACGCATCCAGCGGCCTCCCGCGACCTTCATCAGATTGTTGGTATACCTGTCGGTAGTCCGTCTTTTGGTACCTGCCCTGTCCTGTCCTGCCCCATCAGCAGTCAGTTCTTCGAGAGATACGTCCTGCTCATTGCCACCTGAGGTTAGAGATCCTCTGAACTAGATTGGTAACCTTAGTTCTGAGGATCTCTTCATTTTGATTTAAACACAAAAACCTCGAGCATAGCCCTCTCCATTGCTCTCTGTGGGACTTCAACCTTATTCACCAGGCCGGGAAAAAGCCGTGTTAAAACTTGCTATGATGTAATTAATTCGGTTATTTATATAAATGTGTTCCGGTTTGAAGGGTGTAGTAGTGAAATTATTATGTTAATGAGACATCTCATGTCTCAAACCGACGATAGCTCCAATATTGTTATAGTGAAGGTGAAACGCTTACTCCTCTAGTCGTGGAATAAAAAAAATTGTTATATATCTTAACATTATTACAGTATAACACTGAAATGTAGGTGTATAACATAATATATAATATATAATATAGTTTGTACATATGACGTAATTTGTATAAAGCTTTTAAATAGAAATATAAATGTTGATATTTGTATACAACATCTAATACTTAGGTAATGTAACAATAAGGCTGAAGATGCTGATACCTTTCAGCTCAGAACACACATATATATAGATATATACCATCAAAACTACATAGCAATTTGGAGTCGAATCTGGGAGCTGTCTAACAAAACACGCGCTTAGCTGTCACGCTACGACGGCAGGTAATAAACATAATAATTATAAAGTACTAAAAACGTGTTTTATTCATAGACAAGACACGTATAGTTAAGTGTGAAAGAGTGAAAGTACAAATATTTTATTAACACGGCAATGTTATATTAAACACTGCTATGTATTTTAAAAAATATTAGTTGTTTAATAACAAATCAACTTATAAAGAAACAGATGTTTTTTTTTTAAAAAAAAAAAAAATATTGGTATAAAATTGGTCGATATCTGTGTAGTTTGTATAGCAGCTCCTATTTCATCCTTCAAACAACAGTTCGGTAATATTACTGTTCTGGTTTGCAGGGCGTTGCAGTAAGTAAATTTACTGAAGTAATGGGAACTAAAGTATCCCAACGCGACGAGCGCGATCGAGTCGAATAAAAAAGAATTAAAAGTGACCCTAAGGTAACGTTTCAAAAATACGCCCTATAAAGAGACTGGCCGTTTTTTTTTCCTATGTCAAAACTTACAATGTCTCATCTTGCAAACAAGTCGGCCATTTAATTTTTTTTTTTAAAAAAAAAACAAACAAGAAACTTCGCGGCGTCGGCAAATGCCAATAAGCCTTTACAAGATACTCGAGTTTTGCGTGATAATAAAATCAATAACGTTTTAGGTACGAGTTTTTTTTTTTTTTTTTACATTAACGATGGAAGAAGTCTACCTACCACTTCATTCCCTTCGAGATTTTATTACGCCCTGTGCAAGTAATAAAAAAATTAATACTATCCAAATAAAGTCAGGATGTTATAACCTAAAATAATTATACTTTGTAGCAGACTGCATATAATTTACTTTTACTATTAGATTATTAATAACTTTTTAATATCTTAACTAGTACAACAATAATCAAAAAAGACAAAGGCTAATAAATGATACGGACATTATAATTTTTTCTTTTTTTATTTATATAAAAAAAGTTTAAAACGATAATGCGTTATTTAAAGCCTCTTTACAAATATGTGAAATAATTGCATATGCATTGGAATAACGAAGTAAGTAAAGATTTAAACGAAATTAAGCAGGATTCAAAACTTTTTGCTTTACCATAACTTGTTTGAAAATGTGTTTTGTGATATATACGAAGAAATTAGTAAACTAAATAGAAAACTTTTAAATATTAATTTTTTTTTCTAGTGGAACTAGGATTTTAAATCATCATTAGTTTATATAACATAAAAGATATCAGGAAGTTAATCAATGCTATTATTTAAATATAAAATTGCATTCAGTCTCAGTACTGTGTACAAGTTATTTCTTTAGAAAACAATTAAATAAATGCTTGCGTTTGAACTTTAATCTTACAACTACACGTTGGTATAAATTGCAGCAAGAAGTTTATTTGGAACGAGCGTATATAAAGTTTCTAAAGCCGAACTTCTAACAGATCTTTTGGTGTAGAAATGTTTAAAGTGGCTCCGCGGTGAGATGTGACGCTGTACACTGTGCACGTTGTGTACGCGGTGCAGACGGTGCAGGCGGTGCAGACAGTGCACGGTGGCAGCAGTAACGCTGCCAGCGGTCGCGAGGAGAGCGGAGCAGACGACGTCGGAGGGCGCAGCCCGCCCGCACAAAAGATATCGCGAGACCTAACGAGCTCAATTGATGAACGAACGGAAACGTGTCCAATTAGAAGGAGGCGGCGAGCGTCGCCCCCGCGCGCCGCATTAACCAGATTAGCGGAGCGGAGAGCGAGGTGTGGCGCGGCGGACACCTAGCGCGCGGGAAAAACAACGCGCGGCGCCGGCCCCGCCCCGCGCGGAGCGGCGCCGCGCGGGCACGCGGGCGGGTGTGCGAGCGCGCGCGGGGCGCGGGGCCGCGCGCGCCATTGGCCGGGCGGGAGGGTGTCGCGGCCGGCGCCGCCAGCGGCCAGTCGTTTGACGCCTGCCGCGCGAGCGGCCGCACCGACTGTCGCGAGTGTCGCGCGCGCGATCGCGATCGCGAGCCGCCGGCGACGCGGCATGGAGCTTGTATGAGCGGGCGCTCGTGCGACCGCTGGAGCCGACGGGCACGCCGGCCGTGGAGCGCGCGCCGTGGGTCCCGGGCGGCGCGGGCATGCGCTTCGAGGGCGCCGAGCGGCGCGACGCCGTGGCCTTCCACCCGCTGCTGGCGCCGCGCCCCAGCGACTTCTCGGTGTCGGCGCTGCTGACGGCCGGCGCGCTGCCGCCGCCGCCGTATCTTCCGGCTGCGTTGGCGGCCGCCGCCGCATTGTCCGCGCCCTGCCCCCTGCTAAAGCCGCCACCGCCGCCCTACGCACCTCTGCCTCCCGACGACGACGGCGTCGTCGACGACCCCAAGGTCACGCTCGAAGGCAAGGACCTCTGGGAGAAGTTCCACAAACTCGGCACCGAGATGGTGATCACCAAAAGTGGCAGGTCAGTACGGCCCCGTCGTCTCGCTGTGTTCGGTACCCACGTGACAAGTGCTGTGTGTGAAATCATGTACACCCATTTAGAGACCGCGTCCCCCGGTGTGCGGAGCAGTAAGTGAGGACACAACTAGGTGCAGGCCCGTAGGCCCCCGATAGGACTGTTGCGCCGACCGCGGCCGATGCTTCCGTGTTTACATTGCAACCGGCGTCTGCCGGCGTCGGAGCGGCTGTCGCATCTCTTCCTTTCTGACAACGCTGATAAAGTTAAGATCTAAGCAGGTGTAACGTCCCATTCAACTCACCTACAGCGCTGAACGCACCGGCAGGACCGGTCCGCGGTGCGCCAGCTCGCACTATCAGCACGTTACTGCTCTAAACGCTCATAAATCAAGTTCAGCGTCGACATTTAACATTCACATGTGCGTCGGTGTAAATACAACATCAACACTTATTAGTTTACAGTTGTTTAAACTGATTTAGATCCTTTTGAACAATCTCCTTTTAATTTTTCAACAAAGCACATATTAATTGAAGAGTATTGCAATTTTTTATTGTTTTAAAAAAATGATTACTGTGCTATACATATTTTCCTTTGTCATTACAAAGACATCGCCGCGATTGCCGCTAGGAAGGGTTACCGGCCGCGACATAGGCACATTTTTTCATCAAAACAACGCTTCCGACGGCATATGACGTGCAATTAATCGCTACAAACATTCTTTACCGTACTTATTACAGAAAAAAAAACATTACTATACTGTTAAATTTATTAAATATATCAAAATTAACATGCTTTAAGCAAGAAAATAACGATTCTTTATTAAAAAACAGTTAAAGAACACTTTTATGTGTCGCAACTTAATTTACCGGTGCTCCTTTTTAGGTTATAAACTTTCTTTCAAGTAAACACTTAACTAAAAAAAATTCTACATAATAAAAGATTTTTAGATCAATACTTAGATATTTTTAAAGCCTAAGAATAATAATTATAACCCTTCACTAATTGTTTTGTTAAAAAAACAAACGATTTAGAAATTAAGTAACGTGTACTCTTCTCGGTTTATACGTTACCGTTCGCGTTTCGTTTCAACGCGGAAATATTACAACTACTGTACAGTTTGAAACGTTTTTTACGATCTTTTACATGCTAGTAAAGTTTTTATGAGCGTATAGGTACAATGTCTATTACTAAACATACAGTAAAATAAACATTAGACACGCCGGAAAGCGGAAGTCACTGCGACAGTCTTCCAACAAAATCGGAGATCTGAATACATCAGTTGATAGATTTATACTATCAGCCTGCGGCAGTACAAGATTCCACATAGCTCTCTATTTAGAAACGTACAGTATACAATATATACTTAAAAACAACCGCAATTAGAATTATATTACTATGTGTGATATAAAAAAAACATATATCTACTTCAACATATATTTCCTTTAGTAAACAAGTTACGCATGTAAATTCTATGTATATAATACATAGCATTCAAATTCCTTTCGGACTCAATAAACTGATATCTTTAACATATAACACATCATACATTTAATCGCGCTCACCTTAGACATGATATATTAGGTCTCGTTACCGGTAACTAAACTGGCTACGAATCCCTATAAACCTTAACACGGTAACGTAGGAATAGGAGCTGCTGTGGTACCATTCTAGATTATCTCCGGGGACAGAGACCTACCGCTTTGCTTTGTCGGAAGCTTAAGCTTATTGAGAATCGAACCCACGTCTATGGCTGCTATCACAAACTATACTATGAACGTTACAAATTATATATTAATTTACTATTATTTGACTTCTTAAAGGTAGACTGCAGTATCTCGTATTTAAAGACTAATGCCCGGCAGACGTTTCACTTATATATATATTATTAGTATTAGTGCCAAAGAAAATCTATAGTATTTCAAACAAATTCATTTACTTACTGTTAATGCTAAAAATCTAAAGAATTTTTTTTTAATACTTTTAAGTTTTAATATTTTAAGCGGAACCCCAATTCATTCTAACAGCATTAATGTTTCTCTATCAGTTTATATATTAAAAATCTTCCATAATCAAAAGATATACACAAACTATTACATTAGTGTTAATAGTATAAAAATCCTGTAAAACATGTATTAATTAGTTAAATAAACAGTTATCTTCGTTCAACAGTTAACCGAATTAACTTTATCGTGTATCCGTCGATATAGACAGTTAAAGTTGAACCAAGGGCAAATTTTCGAGAGTAACCCTCAAACATCAAAGGAGCGGAGCGTTTTTTTTTTTAAGCAAGAAAACTGAAGTGTAGAAGGAAATCTGCAGAAGGGTTTTCGCGAGGCGCCAGATTTCTCCTTCGCCAAACTTTTACCCGAATTCCATTTTATAAGTGTTTTTTTTTTTTTTCCTTCTCACTCTTAAAAAAAACTTTTCCACTTAAACGTTCACTTGCATTGTGCTTTTCGAGATGGTGGAGAGTTGTGTTTATTTTAACTTTACTCGAACTAAGTTATCGTGTCTAACTTAATCGAAATATTTTACACAGTTTAAAAGGGGTGAAATATTTTTTTTGATACTTAAATTACTTTACTAAAATATCAGACATTTCTCTCGTAACGTTAATTTATACCTTTTAACGTTGCACTGCTACAGCTGTGGTGAAGAATGACATACAAACATACTATGCTTTTTTCTATGATACAAACAGACGAACTCTTCCACTCATCACTGTAAACTTTATCCGAGAGCTATACCTTTTTTCTTATATAACCGTTTCTTTATAAATAACTATAAACGTATGCTTTTTAATTTATTAAGATATTTACACAACGAAGGGAACGTTATTATTTATAACAGGAATACTACTACTCGTAGGTGTCTGTTGCCGGAGATCGTCTATTTAACAATCACCGCAGCCCCTATTTCTGCCGCCAATACAGTAGTGTGTTCCGGTTTAAAGGGCGTTATAGCTAGTGAAATTACTGAGGTAAAGAGATATGTGACTAATGTAATAATCTTTACTAGTCTTATGGAGATACTACCAGATGAACTGGACTCGTCCCTCCGAGGTATATTTCTACCGATTAGTATTAATGTACACTTATCTAGCGAAATTACTAGACTTAAGGGTTAAAGTAAATATCATAATTTGGTGTTGTGTGTTTACTACTGGTAGATGTAGTCTGGGGTATCAGTTTTGTATTGATAATAACTTTAAACCTAAACAACCTCAATTTTAGCCATTGATTCAAAATCTAATCTAGGCTTCAATCTTCAATATCTAACTAATCTAATCTAGGCCGTAAGAAGAGTTGTGTGTTTAATACAATCTACTTTACAACCCTTATATATTTATTCGTTTGAATGTTTATTTGTGACACTAATATATATTACCTATAGTTACATATACCTTTTCCATCGCGGGGTAAAACTTCTTAAATCATACCTTGTTTCTGGGGGAAGGTAAGGTTATGTGGGGCTTCTACCCACTAAACCCCCTCGGTGGTATCCTTCAGTGCATTAGGAGAGGCTCTGGGATCTCCTACGTAACGCACCAAGCCCCCCAGCACTCTAAGACATCCCACGGACGGGCATAGCCCTCTTTAGCACCCACGCTGTGATACGGCAAATACGAGATCATGCATTTGCCGTCCTCCTCAGGCTCGATTATTGAGCTCTGAGGATCCCCACCCTAAAAGTCCACGAACTTGAGGACTATTTTAGTCGCCTTATACGATAGGGTATTCCCTATCGTATAAGGCGACTAAAATAGTCCTCAAGTTCCTTGTCCTATTGTATATGTTCCTTTGTCCTATTCTTAATAGCCCGAGACTACAGTGCTGTGCTATACATACCTAGCTATATATCCGTTTTCGAAATATATCATATCTTTATATACGAACTATAATTCTATAGCTCTTTATATGTAATTGTTATCTTTGTGCATTTAAAAAAAAATCTCAAATAAGATTAAGACAACTCTATACAAAGATCCGTATAGATAGAGATATATTAATCCTTGATAATATCTATTATATATTAAGAACATAAAAAATCTAAAGTAAAGCGATACTTATTAAACAAGAAAATGTTATATTTAACTATCTCTGTGGAGTAGTGGTTCAGCGATTGCTTTGTATCACGGACGCTCCGGATTCGAAGCCAGAGCCACATATAGTTTGGTTTGGTTCTACTGATATTATACTGTATAACAGCATCACTGTGTTCCCTCTGACAATTTTTCTGCCTAAGGGAAGAGACGATCTAAACCATCACTTGATGTTAAGTGATACACAGAGTGATGAGAACGTAACACTAGTTGCAATGATATAACGCTACGTTGTTCTCGTCGCCTTAACGCATAAGATGCTGTCTCATTACCCCAGTAATTTCATTAGCTGCAGCGCCCTTCAAACCGGACACTAATGCTAGCGCACCGCTGTTTTGCGGCGGACGTAGGCGCTGCTGTGGTACCTACCTATTCGGTTATCGTCTTCCGCTTTATCAGTAAACAGAATACGTAATAGAAGTCGTTAAATAAAAAATATAGATCGAACGTAAACATGGTGAATAAATATCTAATACATTACCAACTTGTTACCAGTAATGACTTAATACGGCCTGCGGCCTGTCACTTTTAATTTAGTTACCGTTTTTGTTTAGTCCGTAATATGGGAGTATTGAAATAATTTGTAGTCTGTTGTAAATATATTCGCCATAACTTGTTATTAAAGCGTCCAATGTTCGCTTTGTAATTTGTAAATCGCTAATAACTGTTTAAAAAAAAAAATCAATTTTAGTATTTTAAATTAGAGACTAGTAACCCTGAATAATTAACGTATCACGTACATGTTGTTGTGTAAACGTTCTATAAATTATAGTCTAGATTTCATGTCTAGAATGCAGTGTAATGAGAATTATGCTATTAAAATAATAACGTTGACTGTACGCGACTGTACATTTTTTTTCCGCCGTATCCATGAGTCACTAGACGTTCACCTGATGGTGAGTGATACGGTAACAATGTGGCGATAGTTAAGATGATATACACTGCAATACTGCGCACATCGCATTGAGACATAAGATTGTAATTCTCGTTGCTCCAGTAATTATTAATTACAGCGCCCTTCAAACCGGTAATGGATGGTTAGTTACTATCATCGTATGGTAAATTGCCGCTATAACAGTATTAATGTATTCCAGCTATCAAACAGCCAGAATATTCCGGACGTGAGATTTTTAGTCTGTGGTAGATTAAAAAAAAAATTAAGTTACGACTGTCCTTAAGCTACCGAAGGGAGTAAGTGTAACGGTAGTCCGAATCAAGTTTCTTATTCAATCGCCATGAAGTTCCTTTAGGTCCTCCAGGTCCACGTGTCGAAGCCGTCAGATCGGATGTCTCAGTCAGCTAGAACTAATTCACTGGACGGACTCGGTGATCGGCGGCCATTTTGTGGGCGCGGCCTGCAACACAATACGCGAACACTCAGACCCGATAACGTCTTTAGCACTGCGGTCTGTCAATAAATGTCGCCGGCATTCGCGCGGATTCCTATCGCAAAATCGCAATTTTTTTTTTTGATTCAACTAAGCAACGAGTTGATCGGACTTTCACCTGATAATAAGTGACACGCCTACCAATAACGAAGTGGCGCTAGTTAGGATAATATATACTACCACCAAAATTGCGCTCTTCGTCTGAGACATACAATGCTGTCTCGTTCTCGTTACCTCCACAATTATACTACTTACAACGCACTACAAACCGGAATACAGTAATGTAGATGACCTCTACCAACAAGGATCTACAACCAGTGAATATTTAGATCATTTAATAATTTCTTTTTCCCTTTAATATGCTATGATGTCATAATATATCAACTACAAAATGGATCTAAGAATAAAACTGAAAGAATGTAAGGAAATAAATATTGAATCTAAGTCGTTTGGAAATAGAATGGATAAAGGAAGAGAGAGAAGAGTACACGGTAATAACGGAAAAGATGAGAAAAGAGGAATAAATGGAGAGCTACCACGAAGACTCCGTTACCGGAGACCGTCTAGGTAGATACCACTACAGCTTCTATTTCATCCGCGAAACAGTAATAATACTAATAAGTAATAAACTGTGTTCCGGCTTGAATGGTGCCGTAGCTAGTGTAATTACTGGAGTAACGAGACTCTTTACTTAAGTCTAAGACGAGCGTCATGACATGCAGTGTATATTTTTGTAACTAGCGCCAAGTTGTCATGGTATGGTATCACTTACCATCATGGAGTACCTAATATCTTATATATTAGGTGCAACCAGTGGTTTCACCAGCCGGTTCCAATTTGTGCTGATAATGATGATGATGATGATTGGTTAATTTAGAATAAACGGTTTATTTTAAACTTTATCTTAACTGGGTTAGTCCAGTAACACGAAAGTAACTTTTAAAATTATTCAATTTAGTTGATTATCGAGTTCAAACAAACCAAATCTGTTGAACTTAATTGAATTAGAGGTTATAGAAAGTTTTATGAAGAAATAAGCTTTTTGAAACAGACGGCTGCTGCTGATCTTCGTGATGACAACTTTCCCTTCTAACTTTGCTGGAAGATGTTAGCCAAGTGCAAACATGCAGCTGCTTAAAGTAAATGCTTGCAGAATGCGTAACGATTGTCGATGCGTGTAATGCTTCTGCCAATGCATCAGCTCTTAGCGGCTAGTTAATTAATTGCATCCCAACATGCCAACATCTTGAATGAGATTACGGGACGGTTAAAATCATTTAAGCAACCCCTCGAACCGATCTCACGTTACCGCCTTTATAACGAGGACTTGATTGAGTTTAATTATGAAGCTGTTCGCTGCTGTCGTATGAATTTATCAACGCATACAAATATCCGAATTCATTAACTACAATTTTAACAGATTACCATTGGAATAAATCAAAACAATCACTGTATCTGTATCCACATATTTCGTGATTAACCCTTGCCTAAAACCTCCTACGATAAGTGATAAATGATACCGAAGATGATCAAATCTATAACCTCATTATGAAGGTTTTAACCGTCAAAATTCTCTTAAGTATGTAGAATTGAATCAAAGATCGATTTACAAGATAAGCCGTTAACCACTGTACTTCAGGGTCAGATATATAAATGAGTCATAAAAACCTCACGGAAGAGCTATTTTGCACTTACCAGTAACTAAAAAATATCATACATACATATATATCACGCCGAGTTCACAGTGGGATAGGCAGAGACCACCTCTCTCCATTTGCTACGATCCTGGCACACCTCCCTCGCTTCCTCCACTTTCATGAGCGTCTTCATGCATGCCCGTCGGATGCGAATACTCTTGACCCAACCTTTCTTTAGGACATCTTCGATTTAATCGGAATATGTCCGCCTAGGTCGACCTGCACCGATTTGTCCAATCATTCGTACCTTGTATACCTCTTTCGTTAATCTTTTTTCATCAATTCTTTCAACATGGCCGAATCATCTAAGAGTCCCTTTCTCTATCTTTGACACTACATCTTCAACCACGCCACACCGCTCCGTTATCACTCTGTTCTTCACTTTGTCCATCAGCTTCACTCCAGTTATACTTCTCATGCTTCTCATATCCACAGCATTAATCCTACTTTCATGTTTCTTTTGCCATAACCAACATTCACCACCATACATCAGTGTGTGGTAGAAAATAACATTATGATATAGTAATATATAGAGAGAGTAAGACAGAGTAGAAAATAGTATGATTTAACAACTAATTAGGTTAATTAATATTGTTGGTAGGTTTCTGTTGCTGGAGACAATCAACGTGGATACCAACGCAGGTCCTATTTCTGCCGCCAAACGAATGGTAGATGTAGCTAAGAGAATTACTGAGGTAACAAGATTTAACATCTTATATCTCAAGGCTATGAGCGCAATATAGTGCAGTGTATACATCCCTAACTAGGCTAATAGTAACTAGTGTCATTTACGATCTGGTGATCATCTCGCTTGTCTAGTCGCTTCATTGTAAAAAAAAATTCGCTATTAATCATCATCACCATTTCAACCGATGGACGTTTATAGCTGGACAGAGGACTCTTCTGTTAAAAACAGATAAGTATTAACAGAAGAGTTTTTAAATTTCTTTATATTTCACTCCAAAGAAGAAAATAAAGAACATCATCACTAGAGTAGCTCTTTTCATCAATGAAGGTCAAGTCCATATTGACATGTTTTGGTGATATGTTACTACATATAGCCTATACTTTTCTATGACTGCGAGGAGTGGACAGTCAAAGACCTTCGGTGGCCGATTGATAGCTTCGAAATGTGGGCATATCAATGCTTAAAATCAGCTGAGTACAGGAGGTGGATGAGGAAGTTCAGCGACAATTGAAAGCTAGATATCTTTTCCTTACCATCAAAAAGCAAAAGATAGTAAGTCTAGACCTGTAGTCTGAAATACCGAATATAGTCTTTCGCATATAGGAATAATGAGGAAAGAATCCAGAAAGAGATAGATCAGTCGCAGAAATAAGGCTTGGTAAGACAACAAGGAGTGGACCTAGATAAAGAACGTTGCGCACCTGATCCACCTAGCGCGCAACAGGAAGGCATTCGCAGATCTGGTGTCCAATTGTCCTTAGTAGGAGAGAGGGACATGAGAAGAAAAGTGATATAATCCATATATTCCTCTGCTAATTACTACCATGATCATTATCATCAGACTGACAAAGTCTTCTCCAAAAGACTGTAATGTCACTTAATATGATAGTTTTAAACCTTTAGTGTAATTATCTTTTTACCTCAATACTTAATTTATATAGTAATATATTTAATCATTATTGAGGTCCAGCATCTTGGTCCAGCAGTGCCAAATCGGAGCTGGGTTGCCATATATGAAGGTAGTTAAATGTACTATACCACGACGACCAGTTCTGCGCTGTTCGTGGCGGTTACCTTCTGTTTATACTGACAGGAATTAAGTTCTAGAATCTAAGTATGAATTTAGAATATACAGACCGTCTAGGTAGGTTTAACTGCAGCGCCTATTTCTGCCGCCAAACAGGTGTTACTGTGGTCCGGTTTGAAGGGCCTGTAGCTAGTATAACTATAGGAGTATCGATATTCAACATCTAATGTTTCAGTCGACGAGCGCATTGTGAAGTGTATAACATTTTAACTAGCGCCACGTTGTTATGGGCTGGCGTATCACTTACCATTAGGTGGACGGCTTGCTCGGTTCGTTGCTTATTTGTTTAAAAAAAAAATTTAACACTTTCTAAACGGTCTTGTATTAGCAATAGCGAACATCACGCAACGAACATAAATCAAAGCGTTTTAGTTAATTTACTCGTCCACGGATTCGCCTGAAGTTTTTACTTCCTGCCGCTTACCGCTGCCGGGCAAAAACAACGCGAACGTTACACCATCAACACTTGTTACACGGTGCAACATTAATTTATAATCTATATCATAGTCAGCTATAAATTAACAGTCAAAGTGTTGTTAATTACTGTGGTGCGTACGTTCCACTGCCCCTGTGGTTCCTCGGTTGACTGCATGCTTTGTGACTTCGTACTTTAATTCCCTGGTCATATATACTAAATTACGGTAATCCATCAGGTTAATTATTAACTTCATATTAGTAACATGCTCCAACTGTATTTTTTTTTATTCAATTAAATGCCGAGACGAGCGGGACGTACACTAACGGTGAGTGATACGCCCGCCCATAACAACGTGGTGCTGCTTAGGATTCCTAATATACTGCGCTACATTGCACTCGTCGTCTGAGACATAAGATTATGAGTCTCGTTACCCCAGTAATTACACTAGCTACAGCGCCCTTCTAATCGGAAAACAGTAATGTTTGCGCATTACTGTTAGGCGGTAGGAATAGGCACTACGGTACCTATACGGAAGGGAAACAGAGACCTACCGCCAGTAAATAGTATTAAAAATTATCTAAGTTTAATAAACAATTTAATTTAATGTAATTACTAAGAAAAAGTTAAAGTAATTTTTTTTTATGCTATGAAGAGACAAGACGGGCAGGACGTTCACCTAATGGTGAGTAATACGCCTACTCATAACAAAGTGACGGTACTTGGGATGGTATATAGCACCATGTTGCGCTAGTCGCCTTGAGACATAGGATGTTAGGTCTCGTTACTCTGGTAATTTTACTAGCTACAACCTCGTTTCATCCAGAACGCAGTACTGTTTATCGGTAAGAATAAGAGCTGCAGTGGTACCTAATTAGACGGTCTTCGGCAGCAGAGACCTATCTACCGCCAGCTAGAAGATGAGAACTTATCACGATAATTAGTAATGTTTTACGATGTTCACTTTTCTTTTCTTTCATTATATTGTTGTAATAAAAAAAATTACAGTTCTAGTATGAAAAGATATATTAAATAATAGAATCAAAGTTGTGAAGCAAACGAGCTCGTTATAGCGTAGTCAAGGGGAATAGGTAAGCGACATGTAGAGCGTCAGCGCCGCCGCGATAGCGACACCTCGCGGCGACGCAGACAAAAGTTTCTAAAAGGCTACTTATGCTTTAGGTGGAAGAACTTACGTCGAAAATGTTTTTTTTATATTCTCCGAAGAAACACCAGATATTTTTCATCTTAAAAATTACTAAAAACTAGGCATTTCTGTGTCTATATCTACGTATTTACTGGTAGGTTTCTATTGCCACTGACTGTCTAGGTAAGTACCACCGCAGCTCCTATATCTGCCGACAAACAATAGTGTGCGTATATTACTGTGTTCCAGTTTGAAGGGAGCTGTAGCTAGTGAAATTTCTGCAGTAACGAAGCCCAACATCTTATGTCTCAGACGGCAGACGTAATGTGGCGCAGTACATAACATCCTGGCTAGTGCCAAGTTCTTATGGGATGGCGTATCACTTACCATCGGATGAATATCCCGCTCGTCTTGCCTTAATTAAATAAAAGAAAAGATATTAAAAGCACAATACGTCTTCTACTTAAAAGTAACGGGATTTTGTATGTTTATAAATATATGAAATAGCAGACAGATATCGCAGTCAAATACTATATATTATATATATATATAAATAAGTTGAAAGGCAGTAATTACGATATATCTTCCAGTTGGTTCTAGGTTGGAAGATTTTGTAATAGTAAATCGGTGGGTAAGAGGTTCTGCTCAACATCTTATGGACCCCAAGACAACCTCACTTACACGCGGTGCACCCAGCTGAATAACAGATGAGGCTCTAACGGTCGACCAACCCGCACTGGGCCAGCGTGGTGTACTAAGGTCTAGTTCCCTTCAATGAACTCTAACAAAGGACAGCTTCCGAGGGACCGACGGGACCGGTGACCGTGCTGCTCTGTTTCGTGGAAATCTTTCTAGAAAGCTTATGTCCAGCAGTGGACATCTATCGGCTGATAATGAAAAGTAAATATTGTGCTTAATATGAACTATAAACAATTCTTGAAATTGATAAAAAATTAATCAACAAAACAATGTAATCATCATCACCAGCCGACGGACATTGCTGGATAGCCTACCTCATAGATCTCCTCATCGATCAGTACAGGATACGCGGTCGCCAATAAAGGACATTGCTGCCTCATTGGCTGTCATTCATTCGAGCGATGTATCCTTCCCATTGCCTTTTGAGATTAGCCATATTTTGGACTATATCGGTGACCTTAGTTATCAAGCGAATCTCTGATTCTTCTTCTTCTTATTCGATCACGCAGGATACTTCGCGCGTAGCCCTCTCCATTGCTCTCTTTACACATTTCCATGTGAAACCATATAGATGACAAATGTACGGTCGCTCTCATTACGAGAGAAGACGGCGAATCCCAACAGTGGGAATTAAAAGAGGGCTTTGTGTGTTATAAAAAAAAAATACAGTTACAACAAACGCTCTCTCCATCACTCCGTATACGTACATTGCTGTATATGGTAACGCGTTACTATGAATTATGAAGGTGATGTAAAAACGAAAAACGCTATTAGCTCTCCATGAATACACTGTACCAGGAATACAATGAATATTCATTCGTTGACTTGTAACGTTATTAAAAGAGAAAATAATAACGCGTTACAACGTATGCGCTTATAATTACGACAATTATAATTAGCGCTGCTGCGGCGCGAAAACTGCGATATCAATGTTTATGTGCACGCTATTTAGCATACGAAAACAGCTTTTACTTCACATAGCTCCTTATCTCTAACTGTGTAAGGAGTCCCACACAACTTACGAGACCCTTTTTTTTTTTAGGGGGGAATCTTCGAATATATACTCTGCTTCCTGGGAGGAAGTCAAATTTATGTGGAGATTTTTACCGAGAGGTCACAGGATCTCCTTTCGGAACATAACCGCGGCCTCGCTAACTCTAATCTGGGATAGCCCGTTCCGAGGTCTACTTTATGCAGACCCTACCAGCCTCGTGAGTACGACATCTAAGACCTGAGACCACGTCCTGCGATTGTCCTCATCAGGGTAGTTTCGAAGGCGATGGGAACCCCTGTCCTGATTGCCAACGACCCCAAAGACGAAACTTAACATCCTGTTCCAAGGCGACGAGTGCAATGTGGAGCAGTGAATACTATTCTAACTAGCGCGACGTTGTTAGCCGTTGTTTGTCACTTACCATCAGGTGAACCTCCCGGTCGCCTCGTCCCTTCGTTGAATTAAAAAAAAAACTTCAAAAAGTTATCCATCATTGAATGCCCTTTTTTATTAGACAAAGCGATGAGAAGAGCGTAACTTTCACCTGATGGTGTTAGTCATTACAATATTGCGCTAGTTAGGATGATATACACAACAACACGCTTTCAGACAAGATATTAATAGTTACCCCAGTAATTTCACTATCTACAACGCCTCTTTAACCGGAAGGTAGAAGACTTGCAATGGTACCTAGACGGTCTCCGGCAATAGAGACTTGACACTATCTTCTGTTTTATGAATAGTTCAATTGGCCTTTCAAAGTAGACGGAGGGTCTGATGAAGGCCGTGGGATACCTGATGGTGATAACAACACAAATTTTTCCTTTAAAATTTTTTTTTTATTCCCCAAGCGACGAGACGAGTGAGATGTTCACCTAATGGTAAGTAATACACCTGCTCATAACTCCAATCCAATCAGCCGGAAGACGTCCACTGCTGGACAAAGGCCTCCCCCAAAAATTTCCACTCAGACCGGTCCTGGGCCACCCACATCCAATGGTTGCCAGCGACCTTGACCAGGTCGTCGGTCCACCTTGTGGGGGGTCTGCCCACGCTACGTCTTCCGGTACGTGGCCGCCACTCGAGAACCGTTCTGCCCCAACGGCTCATAACTACGTGACCCAAGTTAATATAATATATACTGCTTTAGATTATGCTCGTCGTCTTGAGACATAAGATGTTGAGTCTCCTCAGTAACTTCACTAGTTATAGCCGCCTTAGAACCGGAACACAGCAATTTTTGCACAGTACTGTTTGGCTGAAGAAATAGGCGCATGTATCATACGCATGAGACTGGTGGTAATTTAACCTTAGGTTATACTTAGTTTAAGTTATGTTACTTAAAGTTAGATATTGTTTTTGTTCATAGACGTGGAAATAAAAGTTCTTCTTTTAGACATTCAATAAACTCCTAAGAGCTGTTACAACGATAGGTCAGGGTTCTTTGTTCCACTTGCAGCTGTAGGGCCTCTTAATATCAATGGATGGTTTTTAATTAGAAAAAAAAAATACAAGATGATGTTTACCGGGGGATGTGATCACGTTTTACGATAAATAAAACAGGAATGAAGGCGTCGCGGGTAATGAGGGCACAGTCAATATTGAAGTACTTAAGTTAATTTTTTTTTTCATTCATAGCTCCAACGCGACATTTTTTTGGGAATGGCTAACGAATGCATCGCCAACTCTTCTTTTTTTTTTTTGTCATCCTCTCTCTCGCAGGCCCTCGAGGCCCGCTCGCTGCCTGTACCGCCTGTACTGTTAAACGCTCGATCCCTGTTAAAGCATGAAATTTAATTCGAAGTGAAAACTGTCTCTTAACAGCCACTCGAGAGGTAAGCAAGCTCCCATTAGCACGGATAAGTGAAATTCACAGTTTCAATTCCAAATCCCAAATTCCCCCACCGGGGTAACGGAGCCGCGAATTAGGGGGAGGCCAAATAAAGCGCAAAGCCCGCGATTAAGTAATTGCGGAATTCGACGGTTGGGTTACGTTTCTTTTTTTTTTTAATTTGTACGAAAGTCGTTTTGTAACCTTCAACCAACTTGAGGATCGCTAATTAAGCGAGCTAGTTTTATTTGTGAGGTGTGAGGCCTAAATGTCACCTGATTTTTTTTTTTGGCACATTCATAACAAGTACAAACTATATATGATAACAAACACTAACATGTATACTTGAGAATCAGGAGGGGTAAGGAGGAGGAACCAAACTCAACTGCTGGTAGTGCGCCCTGCTAATCAAACGAAGCTCTGGCTCCCTCCACCCCGTATTGGATCAACGTGGTGGAAAATGATCCAAATCCATATGAACCTATAAGTCCAGTCCCTAGTGCCCGGCGTCATATAAGAGTCTTGGGGGGAAGCCTATGTCCAGCTGTGAAGATCTATCGTATTAGGATCATGATTGATAAACAGATAATCCTAAAATAAATGAAAAATATATATAAATAGTAATAACATTTAAGAGACATTTTCTCATAGCATCAAGTAAACAAACAGTTGATTACTGCGCCGAAAGCTTATGTCCCTAGTTCGATTCCGGGGCCGTACAACTAGTATGAATGGTAGAAGGGTTATTGCAATGACTGTCTAGTAAAATCTCTTTATGAATCAGCGGTCAAGACTTTTTTTTTATATTACAAAGCGACGATACAAGTGGGACCTTCACCTAATGGTAAGTGATACGCCTGCTCATAACAACTACTGCTAGATGTTATACACAGCACATCATTGCTCTCACCGCCTTGAGATATGCGGTCGCGTTTCGTTACCGCAGTAATTTCATTAGTTACAGCGCCTTTCAAACCGGAACACAGTAATGCCTGCACACTACTGTATGGCGGCGGGAATATATACAGTAAACATCAACAACAAAATCTAGTTTATTTTGTTTTGCAGACTAGAGTATTCTAGACGTCTAGGCTTCACCTACAGTCTTATTACATGTCAAGTGTTGCTATACATTCCATTGAAATAATTACGTATAAGTACATGACGGTTTTAAAATGGCGGTACAGCTTCTTCATCGATTGGATGATAAAATGGAGGCATAGAAGCAAACTTAGCTATAGCAATGTAATACACAAATAATAATAAATTAGATAGTGTAAATTTACGAGCGACTCGCCGTACAATGTTATTAAAATACGTCCGCTAAATTAATTTCAAACCATTATCACCACGAGTGAACTTGACTGACCCTGTGTACGCGCGAGGGACGCCGCGCAAGTTGCGTTTATTAATAACACGTATACAAGGGTTGGTGTTGCCGCCGCTCTATGTAATCTTATTATGATTATTATTACATTATTCATAAGTTTTTTTTGATAATTATCTAGAAAGTAAAATGCTTAAAGAATTCTTTTTTTTCTATTTATCAATGCGAAGAGACGATCGAACGGTGGTGGTAAATAATACGCCCATCCTTAACAACGTATACAACACCACATTGCCCTCGTCTGAAGCATGAAATGTTGAGTCTCATTACCGTAGCAATTACACTACCTACAGCGCCTCTCAAACCGGAACACAGTGATGTTTACATCACTATTTGACGGCAGAGATGAGCGCTACTGTTGTACTTACCCAGACGGTCTGCAGAGACCTACCACTTCTGGAATTGTGGACCCGGGTTCTCATCCCTTAGTTACAGGCTAAGGAATTACAATAAAAAAACATAATTAGAGCTACTGGATCCCGGTGGAAATTAATCATCAGCTCCAGACATCAACGCTAATGACTAGAACCGACAGACTATGAGAAAAAGAAAAAGCAATATAAATAACTAAAAAAAAATTCAACGTGAGAACCTTCTCCTAATCGTCGGTTAATAATGGATGAGCAATGTTAACATGAAATACATTAGAGGTCAACAATTACTGGTCACTAATAGATATATTTGATTATATCTCATAAGCCCTTTTAGTTACTAGGTCTCTGTTGCCGGAGACCATCTACTTAGGTACCACCGCAGCGCCCATTTCAGCTGTTTGACAGCGGTATGTTAACATTACTGTGTTCCGGTTTGAAAGGCGCTGTAGTAATTACTGGGGTGAAAAGCCATCATCCTACGTCTCAAGACGACGAGCATATTGTGGTGACGTGTATACCGTTCTAACTTGCACTACATTGTCATTGGTATGCGCATCACTCAACATCAGGTGAAGGTCCTGTTCGCTACGTACAATAAAAAATTAATCGAAGAGTTGTACTTCAACTTACTCACATCTTGTTTAATATTGACCAGCTATAAAGGTTTACTAACCCTGAGTTAGATCAAATTGATAATATAGTAATCATAGTTATCTCCGTTTGTACTTGCATCCGCTGCATACAAATTTAATCTTTGTCGCCTTAGCAATAAGGTCCTTTTTTTTTCATACAGGATATAAAATTTTTCAATACGAATTAATCTAGGTAGGTACAACCGCAGCTCCTACTTCTGCCGCCAAATATCAGCGTGCAAATATTACTTTGTTCCGGTTTGAAGGACGCTGTAACAAGTGATTACTAAAGTAATGACACTTAACATGTCATGTATCAAAGCGATGGGTATAACTTGGTGTCATCATCTTAAATGGCGCCATGTTGTTGTGCGTACAACTTACCATCAGGTGAATGTCTTCCTGGTCTCACAGTCATTGAATAAAAAAAGGTATCTCATATTGGATGTTTGTGGAATTACGGTTTTTTGTAGCTAAAAATTATTTTTAATCTATGGTTGTAATTTTTTTTTAATTCTACAGTGATGATACTAGTGAGACGTTCATCTGATGGTAAATAATACGGTTACCCATAACAACGTGGCGCTAGTTACAACGATATACCCCGCATATTATGCTCGTAGGTTTGATAGATGTCGAGTCTCGTACTCTGGTTAACCAGTGTTTACACTAGGTACAGCTCACTTCAAACCGGAACACAGAGATGATTGCACAGTAGTTGATAGTAGGAATAGGCGCTGCGGTCGTAACTACTACCATGGTCTCCGGCAAGAGACGGTATTCAGGATTGTAATTTTTTACTGTGTTTTTTTTTTAATTTATATTCTTTATAGTAAATTGGGGACCGTAGCCAACCTCAGCTGCTCATGGTGAACCTTGGTCATCAACAAAAAAAACCTGGTTCCCAGCAACCCGTATAGAGCCGGCGTGGTGGGAAATAGTCAAATCCCTACATGAACCCATACAAACGATGTTTAGTGCCCGGTTTCGAGCAGCACAGGATGTGGAGATCCTTGAAGTAGACCTATGTCCAGCAGTGGACGTCTATCTGCTGATGATGGATTGATGTGAACTGGACTCTAGAGGCCGTGAAGAGTTTCTCTCTCGACTGGTACCAGACATTGTGTCAATGTGAACTTCACACGGTCGCTGATCTTCGAAGACTTTTTCATCCAAGCTAACATGTTTCCACACGGGAGTCGCGTACAATACACTGTGATTACGGTGTGAAATTTCAACACCGCTGTACATTGTTTTTTTTTTTATTATCTAGACAAACGATACAAATATCCATAATCAAAAAAAATTTAAAAAAAAAAGTTAATTTGTAATTGCAAAGGGGTTAGATAAATTATTAATACTTCATAAGTAAGATACCGTATGAATTACCATCGCGTTAATTATTAACTGGTGGTAGGTTTCTGTGGTCAGTTACCGTCTACGTATATACCACCGAATACCTGACGAACACTAGTGTGCAAACATTACTGTGTTCTGGTTTGAGAGGCGTTGTTGCTAATGAAATAATTGAGACAACGAGATTTAACATCTTATGTCTAAACGAGCACAGTGTGATACTTTGTATACCTTTTTTTTTAATTCGACGAAGCGATGAGATGAGAAAGGTGTTCGCCTGATGGTAAGTGATACGCTTGCTCATAACAAAACGGTGCTAGTTAGTATTTTATACACCACATTGCACTTGTTACATTGAGATATAAATATAAGATGTCAGGTCTCGTTACCTCAGTAATTTTATTAGTTACAACGCCCTTCTAACCGGAAGCCAGTAATATTTACACACTACTAATTGGCAGCAGAAATAAGACCTGCCGTGGTGGATCTTACTTTTTTAATAGCATAGGGGAAATCTTCTATAAAGGCACCATGCTTCTGGGGGGAAGAGAAGGTTATGCAGGATTTATATCCACTAAAACCTCCTTAGTGGTTATCCTGGTGGTTCGGCGGCTGAAATAATTACTCCAGTGATACCCTAGAAACCTACCACCAGTAAAACAACCGCCTTTAACTAATAACGTTGTTATGAGCAGGCGTATCACTTACCATCAAGTGATCGTCTCGCTTCTCTTTATTCAATTTAAGGTAGGTATTTACCTATATGGTAAGACAGAAATTTTTGTCGTTTTGCGATAGGGGATGAAGAATAAACTTTTAAGTAACCTAACAGTCCTAGATCTACAATATATAAACCTAGATCTCCAGTACATAGAGCTGCAGTCTAAGATTGTCGGTATTCTGCATTCAGAGCGCGTTGCGTCGCAGCACGCTTTGTATTGATCGGAAGCTCACAGCCTGTGGGTTTGGAACGTTTCTGGACTTTAGTCCTTTGGACTACAGTGTTGGTAATATCATGGTCATGAGACAATACAGACTAGAACCATGACCATATCATCATAAATAAAAAAAAACAACTTACTGGTAGGTTTCTCTTTCCAAGGACCGTCTAGTTAGGTACTACCGCAGCTCATATCTCATCGTCAAATAGTAGGGTGCAAATATTATTGTGCTCTGTTTTAAAGGGCGTTGTGGTTATTGAAATTACTGTGGTAAGGAGACTTAATATGCCATGTTTAAAAGTGATGAGTACAATATGGTGCCATCACTTACTCAAAGGAATTTCGAGGAAACTGAAATGTTATATACAAGATCAGACTCTTTTCTGATGAATGACTTTATTTGACTGACTTTATTCCCAGCAGTGGGAACTCAAAATGGGTTGTATATGTTAAAATTCGGATTGGTCTAAATTCAACCCCATATCCTATACGGATTTTTTTTTTAGTTTGCATTGATTAGTAAATGCGGTAACGAGCAGAAGTGGATTCTGAAATACCTACGCAACGGTAATGATAGGTAACAAAGGGTGTAAAGTGAACAAATGACGGCATCGAGTACTCACATTACAACGAGTGGCATATCCAAATTAATTGCACATCCTCTTAGTGGAGCCATGTCGCGGAAATAGAAAAGGAGATAGCGAAACGTACTCGTACAATATACATTTATATGTAATATACTATTGTACCGGAAACAAAATAAATATTTAAACAGCTGATCAGTTTTTAAAAAATCAAATAGGTATCTATCATACATACTATCCGGTGTTAAATGGTGATATGGTCTCCGGTGGTGAAGTACACTAACCTAGTAACAGTTTAGTGGTGATAGGTGTCACCGCAGCGTCTATTTCTATCGTCAAAAGTATTGTGATCCGGTTTAAATGGCTCTATAGCTATAGTATTAAGACTACATAGTATGTCCCAACGCAACGAGTACAACTTTGTGCAATGCATAATATTCTAACTAGAGCTACATTGCTGCGGGCAGGTGTATCATTTACCATCAGGTGAACGTTCCACTCGTCTCATGGATTACTTGAATAAAAAAATAACAGGTTTTTCAGTTTTTCCTTGAAAACACAAACGTCTACTATATTTAGATGGAAACACTAACGCCGGCAAGTTCGACTCCTCTGGCTGTTCTTATCAATAATGAGCTCAACCTCTTTGTGGTCAAACTTAGGATATTTACAATATATGGATGG
Source organism: Troides oblongomaculatus (assembly GCA_029032895.1). Lineage (NCBI taxonomy): Eukaryota > Metazoa > Arthropoda > Insecta > Lepidoptera > Papilionidae > Troides > Troides oblongomaculatus. Next base: position 1,847,185 of record JARDWC010000439.1, on the reverse strand, counting down.
TGATTATCTGTGCGCCTGGTCGTCAACGATGGGAAGGCGATGGGTGAGTAATCAAGTATCAGACACGAACTGACTAAACGCTATCTTTCAAACAGAAGAAATTACACCAAGAAGAGTTGAACCATTATGAAGCTAGATACGCGCTTTATCGACGTCATTGTTCCGACCCAAATTCAAAGCTAGATTTTCAAGAGATGAGTAAATATGCTGTTACTAGGCTAGTGAGCTTTATGGAAGACCACATCCCAATTATCACCACATGGGCTCGAAGGCAGACCAATCAAATCTCAACAAGTTTAAAAGAATACTTGTGTTGAATTCACTTGAAGCAAACAATTTGCATTTACGGGCAAATATATTTGTCAGATTCGCCCTTCACGGCCGTCGGCGGAAATTGGCTTCAACTCTTCAATCTGCGCGAATGACAATCCACTTGACCTTCGGACCTTGGCCAGGGTGACATCACGGCGGACGTGGCGAGCGGTGCGCGGACTCGTTTCGGGCGGATCGCGTTTTATGAACACCCTTGTCAGTGATAAATACATCGAGCTATCCGACAATGGATGCGGTATTTTAATATTTAATAGATCCAAATAATTGTGAGATTGGGTATAGTAAAAGTGTATATGATGAATTCATTCATCACATATATCTGTAATACACTAAATAATAATTTTTTTATTACATTAATTTATTCCTTCTTATACTCAATGGAAGCAACTATAATAGTTTTAATGTGCTCTTTATATTTAAAACACAATTAGTATATAAGTACTACATATAATTAGGAATATGGATAAACACTTTATTTAAAGATAAATACTTATTTATTTAAACTTTTTCGTAGAATAAACTAACTGAGAAATAATACAATAGAAATACATGAACATAAAGGCGGACATGATGCCACAGGGCATTCTCTTCTAATCAATCTTTCGGGTTGACAAGAGAATAAAGAATATTAAAAAAAAAAAATTGTGTATGGCGTTATCATTTGCTTCATCGTTGCACTCATTTACAAGTGACATTAGTGACGTTCAAACTTTAAAAATATATCTATTCTCTTGCAATATTATCGTGTATTCGAGGAAGCAACGAGACGAGCGGAACGTTCACATAATGGTAAGAGATACCCCTACTCGTAACAATATGGTGCTAGATAGAATGATAAACACTACAGAACAATATGCTCGTGGTGTTGATACACAGTAATATTTGCACACTACTATTTGGCGGTAGAAATAGAAGCTGCTTTGGTACCTACCTAAATGGTCTCCGACCCTACCACTAGTAAAATATTATTTGGTGTATAAGTTATCGTTTGAAATCTTTCCTGCAGATACGGTGTGTTTATTCATGATTTTTTTTTATTAATTTTGTTTTTGGGGGGAGGGGGTTTTGCGCAAGTTGTATTGTATAACGTTCCCGAAATTTCGGCTATAAGCGCGGAGAGGAAACCGAGAGCTTTTATCCAGTATGACTCCGGTAATTCTCATTGTAACCGCACCGAATAATAATCCAATGCAGGATTTCTCCAGGACAGAAAAGAGGTTGCAGTGTATACCGCGTAACCGCACATCACCAGGGTCGGGACCGCTGTGCACATTTCGACGTTTTCGCCGAAATCACCGCAACTATGCGCACTCGGCGCACCCCATGCGCGCCTCAATACAACGGCTGACGCCGCCAATAACTCAGAGCTGCCCTTAAGCATTGATTGACGGGGGACCCTCGCGTTTTACGAGTGCCTTAATTAGTACGACACGACCGCCTTGTACCCATAAACCCGACTCGGATGAGCCTCGGTACCCGGCGCTGCGGAGCTGATTTGTGACAGTGTGAACAACTTAAACGCATAAAAACGTTGCACCGGCACACCTCGCCCCCTCGTGGCCCCCTCGGAGCCCCCTCTGAGCCCCCTCGGAGCCTCCATCATAAAACCAGACCCGTCTTATTTACGACTCCATCATGTTCATTAAACGGATTCGGACAAAGAGTGAAGGCCGCGGTGACGCTTTAATGCGCCCGTGGTGAGTCCTATTTATCAAATGATACAGTCGCTTTATGATTATAAAGTTTTCCGATTGTTATCGTTCGCGTAGTAATTCTTAATTTTACTTAAGCTGAACCCTCGTAAAACAAGTCTACGTGTGCGGCTTTTATTGTAACGTTTATGTCCTCACCCCGGAATAACTCCTAATCCGTTACTCGACGTGCTATAACGAGATCGCTGCGCTACTGGAGTCAAACAACACAATCTATACCATATATCTGTATACAATCAATATTTTCTACATTTTTTTTTTTATTCAATTAACCGACGAGACGAACGAGACGTTCACCTGATTTTAAGTGATACGCCTGCCTATAAAAACGAGGCGCTAGTTAAGATGTAATACACTACACTCATCGCCTGAGACATGTGAAGATGTGGCGATTCAATACCTCCGTTATTTTAACTGCAACGCCGTTTAAACCGGAACATAGTAATGTTAACACTCTACTCTTTGGCAGTAGTAATAGGCGCTGCGGTGGTACCTAACTACACGGTAGTAAACAGAGATCTACCAGCAGTAGAAAAATTTAAATATAATGATTTCGTCATGACGACCCGCTGTGTAACTTCACTTATCAACAGCAGCCTATTAGGCTCCTATCTCATGACCTACAGGGTCACACTGAAAGGATAGTCTGAAGATGCACAGCAGAATCATTGTTCAGAGCTAATCAGTTCAGATAATGCCCACTTTAAATGCTGTAAAAGTTTATGATTTATATGAGTGATAACTTGAGTTATACTTGTGCGGTCCGTTAACCGCTCCTTTCGGTCTTTATGATGTTTTTTATGGTCATCAGTGCTTGTTTGTATCTTTAAAGCTCTTTCAATATATATATATATATATATCATCGTTTTATCTAGGTAATACGATAATACTGGTGGCCGCTTACTAAATTAACAGTTTCAATTTCCGCCCTCAAACAGTAGTGTACCAACAGTATTCTGTTCCGGTTTGAAAGGGTTGTAGCTAGTGAAATTACTGGGGTAACGAGACTAGCTTATATCTGAAACGACGAGCACAATGTGAAGCAGTAACTTCCTAACCAAAGCATCTATTATATCTTTAATATGTACAGGCATATCACTAGTCATCAGGTGAACATCCCATCCGTCTTCTCTCTTCAACGAGTGAAAGAAAAAAAAATGATCTCCTGATTAAAAGTAGACTCAAAATTTTATAGAGGTATTGTTTCTGCCATTTAGAGGTCAGCTAAGAATGAATTTTACAATATTCTTTCCCCTAACGGTGTTGCGAGGATGTTAATAACGGGAAGGAATCGTAGGGCAGTAGGACATCATCAGTCGATAGACGTCCACTGCTCTATATAGGCCTCCCCCAAAGATCTCCACATATAATCAGCATAGCCTCCGGTACCGCTGGGCTAGTTCATATGTGGGGATTTGAGCCATTCCCCACCACGCTGGTCGGCCGGGTAGCCGGAGTCCAGAGCCTCGTTCGTTGATTAGCAGGTTGTACGGCGAACAGCCCTGACTCTTCTTCGTCTTCTGACAACAACTACTAATGATATAAATAAAGGCATTTATTATTCAGTGACAAGTTTATATATTTCTTCAATGATTTGACTCGTGTAAATCTACATCCACAGATAATATAAGGCGGTAATTAAGGCAGCCGCGGCGTTACATCCGTCAGCTGGAACGTGATCAAGGGTCTCTAAGTTTGTCTAGTCTGAGTTACATCAGCTCTCATAGTTTCTGCTGCTGATTCATAATATCACATTTAAAAAAAAAATCTATCAATAAGATAACTATCGGATGAAAATAAGTATCAAACTAAATTTATTTCATTCATACATATATTATATATAGTAGCTCGCTGGCCTAATGGTTAGAGCGTGTAGCCTTCAAGCCGAAGGTCGCTGGTTCAAATCTCGGCATGTACCGATGAGTTTAATATCTAAGTTATGTACATTTGTAAACTTTAGTTACAACAGCGAGATACAAACGGTGAAGGAAAACATCGTGAGGAAATCTGCACACTGATATCATCTTTGTGTGTGGTGGCCCCAACAAAGTGGCAACAGGCTCGTCCCCTGTTACATGGGACCTAATCTGACAAAATCTGGCGGAAAGTAGGTTTTTATTCACCTCATTCATATAAAAAAAAAATCTATATATATATATGAGATATCCAGAGTTCCATTGACTCATCACGAGATCCCTGAAACTGTAAGACTACACATTATTTGATAGATATATTACTTTTGAAATTCAAGGATCAGCTAAGAATGTATTTTATAAAATATCTTCCCTAACGGAAGTTACGGACAGGGGTGTGTATTTTTTCTATAGCCAGCATAGTGAGCGAGAAATAGTACATACTTTTTTTTTCTGTGGGGCAATCCTGCATTGGATACTCTTCTGCTGTCGGGGCAACAGAAGAGTTATGTCGGACTCTTACCGCGAGAACGCTTTCGCACATTACCGTGTTTCCGGCAGCGACAGGCCTTGATAAGACCACATCTCGGGGTGTAGCTTCTGCTGTCCATCCTCTATAAAAGAGAGGTGGAATTACCACACACACCACCTTGAACCCTTCCATATTTGGTGACAGATTACTCCCGAATTCGCCACCGTAGCCTATATACCTAGAATAGACTTGTATTGAATCCGTCTAGGTAATCACTGCAGCTATCCACCCTTCCAGCCTTCAAATAGTAATGTGCTTATGTTACCATCTTTCAGTTACGAAGGGCGCTTTAGCTAGTGAAATTACCAGGGTAACAATACCTAACCTCTTACTTCTTACGACGACGAACGCAATGTGTTCTAAGGTATCCTATTTAGAGCCAGTTTGTGGTCTCGGACATCACTTTCACACACTATATAATATATATATATACATATGTATACATTAATGAGTATATATATAGTAATGAGCGTTTAAAGACACCTTTCAGTTTCATTACAACCAGTCGGTTTTTAACCATACGTGATCTGATTAGCTAGTGTCCATGATTCAAGTCCTACCGTTGTACTCGCATCCTGTTGAGGCTCGTTATGAATCACTAAAGAATATAACAACAACAACAAAAAAAACAACCACTGCAAATTTGTCTCAGCTGAATACAAATGCTGAACATCCAATTATAAAAGTCTCAAGCAACGGCGCGGAGTCGTCAGAACGGATTCGGATTCGTTATCCGCACTTTCCTTTGCCGCATTAAAGTATGAGATTGCGGATTTTGTGCGGATTGTTAGGAAATTTATTTTACATCATTGATAAAGAGACGAAACAACCTACCACTAGCGATATGTTCCTCAATGTTCCGGTTTGAAGGGCGCCGTAGATAATGCAATTATTGAGGCAATGATACCTAACATCTTATGTCTTTAGCCAATGAGTGATGTGATGCTGTATACATCATTGAAACTAGCGCCACATTGTTATGAGTGAGCGTATCGCTTAACATCAGACGAACATCCAGCTCGTCTCGTTGCTTCATTGTACCTTTTTTTTGTCGCGGGAGATACCTTCCTAAAAGATATCTTGCTTCTGGGGGGAATACAAAGTTATGTAGGGAGTCTATCTACTAAAACCCACACGGTGGTCTCTCTCAGTGAATTAGAAGAGGCTCCGGTATTTCCTACGAAAGGTATTGATGCCCCCCTGCGCTTTAGCTAAAACATTCCACTGAAGGGCACAGACCTCAGCATCCACGCTGTGCTACGGCAAATAGAAGACCACTATGCCATTGCCGTCCTCCTAAGGCTGGCGTATTGAGCTCTGAGAGCCTCAACCCACAAAGCCCACGAACCCGACCGTTTACGTCGCGTACGACAAGCAGGGAATACGTTAGTTCTAATCTTTACAGCCCGAGACTAGTGCTTCGTTGTATCTAGAAAAAAAATGTATTAACAAGTAAGCATATATGTCGACTTGTCTGTCCGCTTGTTTGCATGCGCGGGCCGTTCGGCCGCTCGTGGAGGATCAGATCCGACCGAAACCGTTCGCAGCGCACAAGGCGTCGATACAGTAATATAAAGCGGTCCGTGATACGAATGATGCCTTACAACAATCACGCCGACCCGGACGTGGATTGATAGGCGTTTCGCCCACTGATTAGACAATCAGCTATATACAATACTGACCGTTGAACGGACGGTAAACATCAAAAGCGTGAACCCTTTATTCCGACTAATGAAAAGGCGGTGGTAGGTGGGTTTTAGAACTTTGCGCTTTTCGCACTGAATGGGTTCAGTTAGGCGATCAGTACGACTTAAAACGTTGCTGATAGAAACGGACAATGCAATAGAAACGATTCTAATTCATACATTTTTTTTATTTCTATTCGCAACATACATTTAACTTAATAATAAAGTTATTATATACATTACAATAACTTTAACAAGTGATGAAATATCATCAGTAACAATGAATACTATACTAATGTTCTAATAAAACATCTCTATGTATATATATACATAAAGATTAAAGTTTTTGTATTTAATACTATTAAAAGACGAGACGAACGAGACATTGCACTGATGGTAAGTGATACGCCTGCCCAGATCGCTCTAGGATAATATACCACTACATTGTGCTGGTCATCTTGAGATATGAGATGTTAAGTCTTATTACTTCCAGCTTGTAGTCTCGTAGAAAGAATAGAACTAAGGTAAGCCCTGCCGTCGAAGGTGATTAAAGGGTCTAGGACTTTTCCAGGCCTTGAGAGTAGGAGCTCTTATCGCTCAACAAGCGAACCTGCGTGAGGCTCAACGATGATGCCTAGGAGAGCTGGGCTCCTCCTCAGAGACGTGTAACACAATTTGTAGAGGGGCACCGCGTTTGAAAAGAAATCCTGGAGCCTCTCCGAGTGCACTGATGCAGATCATCGAGTTTGGTTTCAGGAAGAATCTCACACAACCCTGACTTCCCTCCAGAAGCAGGGTATCTTACGGAGATTTCTCTCCCGATACCAAAAAAAGATCTCATTACTTAAAGTTCTGAACAATAATATCAGGAATAAGCAAGAAAAAAAAAAATGTTTCGTTACCCCAATAAGTTCTCTAGATACAACGTCCTTCAAACCGAAACACAGTAACGCACAGTATTGTTTGACGGCAGAAGAAGGAGCTGCGGTATCTACCAAGACTGTATCCGGCAACGGAAATTTACAACCAATGAATATAGCTACCATCCGTTCCAATTATCAATAAATCAGGAGAAAATGTTCTAGACGAGCGCGTCACACAATATCCGGTGTTATTGTCACTTAAAAATAAGTAAAACTTAGGCCTAAACTTAGCCAATAATCGATAGGAAGAAATCTGTACTATTACTAAACAAAAGCATTCAATGCTATTAAAATAATACGAAACAAATGTATGTGAGGTCCATAGTTTTGTCATTTAACCAATATTTATCAATCCTTCCATTTTAGACCTTATGGTCTTTTTTTGTTTCGAAGGTGAAATCTTCGAAAATATACTCTGCTTTATAGGGGGATGTTTTATGTGGAGATTTTTACCCACTAAAACCCCCTCGTTTGGCTATCCAAACGAGGGGGCCTATGTCACGGGAACTCCTTTCGGAACACAACCGCGGCCTCGCTAAGAAGCTGGGATAGCACGTCGCGAGGTCTGCTTTACACAGACCCTACCAGCCTCGTGACTACTACTACTACCACTTCAATGGTCGGAGACCATGTCCAGCCAATGAACTCCTCGAGATCATTAATAAGGCAATGAGAACTCCTATCCTATTATGGTAGAGGAACACCATTAATCAGTGCGACGTGTTGACACGCGTTCGCTTCTTCTCCGACCAGGATCTCTCCTTTCCAGATCCCGCTCGGCAGCCTCCTTTTGTACCATAACAGCTTCACAAAATGAGACTACTATACCTTAAGGTCAATATCATATTAACGTATTAAACAAAAAAAAATATTACAGTGCATACAAATTAAAATCGCTTTCAATGAAGTATTCATTAAAAACTGTAATTTATGTTTACTTTACTAAAACAAGTGTTCGCCGGAACTATGCTGTTTATTACTATTATATTATCTTTATATATATGTAGACATATACATATATGTATAAGAAATTTTCATCTATATTGTCACTCATCATGATATCTCTAGAACTATGAAACTTGATTGAAATTTGATAGGAATATTGCTTTTGCCGAGTATTGGTCAGCTAAGAACGGAATTTACAAATTTTCTACCCCAAAAGGGAATTACAGGGGTGTTACTGCCACCAGAGCGGGTAGAGAGAGGGATCAACAAATATATTTATATTTTTATTAATTTTATTGAATAATTTACTGTTAGGTCGACTGTCTAGTTAGGTATTTTCGCAGCGCCTATTTCTGCCGCTAAATAGTATTGTATAAACATTACTGTGTTCCGGTTCGAATGGTGCTGTAGTATGTGATTACTGGGGTAACGGGACCCAATCCCAACACTTCCCGACAATCAATTCTTACTTTAAGAAGTACATATTGATGGAGCAAATTTAATTTGGATTACTTATACTATTATCAAGTAAAGAATCGCGGACGAGACATGTCTATTAAAGTAAGAAGGAAAAATGGTTAACTTGTAAGTTATCATTACATACAAATAAGACGAAATGGAACAACGATCTGGTTGGTGGATCGATGAGGAGATCATTGGGAGCGGTCTATGTCCAGCAGTGGACATCTATCGGCTGATGACGAAACCAGATTGGAGCGTTCATAGCAAATATTGACTTTTCGACTCTTGATTATTAAGCTTTAAAGTTATTAAGTAATTTAGAACAGATCAAAGTTGTAGTAGTTTTACATATGTGTAGTCACTACAAATATACCTGAATGTTTAAATATTGTTGCTGATGATCTTAGAAATTAAATCATTACTGCTGATTAGTCCTGACACAGAAATTACTGCCGTAGTGAGACATATTGCACATCATGTTAACTAGCGCCACATATATTTGTTAAGATTTGTCATCATCATCATCAGCTGATAGACGTCCACTGCTGGACATAGGCCTCACTCAAAGAAATCCACGTCGATCGATCTTGCATAGCTCGCATCCAGTGGGTTCCCGCGCTGCTCACCACATCGTCGGTCCGCCTTGTGGGAGAGGCTTTCCAACACTACGTCTACCAGTACCCCGGCGCCACTCGAGGACCTCACTGACCCATCGGCCGTCGGTCCTTCGAGCAATATGCTCTACCCACTGCCACTTAAGTCTAGCAATCTTTTGAGCTATGTAAGCGACCTTAGTTCTTCGGCGGATCTCCACATTTCTGATTCGATCACGCAGAGAAACTCCGAGAGGTTTGTATATTCATATGTTCTTAAAATAAATTGTATTAATAGAATGTATATACTTATTTTTAAGTTACAAATATGTTTGTTATGTCCAGCAGTGGACGTCGATCGGCTGATGATGATGATGTTATAATTATCATCAAACATATATAACGTTAACCTGCTAATTTTCACTATCGCTCGGCCTGGTCGGGGATCGGTCGCGATATGAATACGCTATTAGCTTTTTTCTCGGGTTTTTTTCTCACACACTACCTGGTCACTTTGCATTCAAGCAGTCGCCTCATAGTTCCCCATCTCGGCTTCATACGTGGAATGATTCGCTACAAATTTTCGAGAAACGGAACCGGGATTTCAAACAAATTAGTTGTAAATGACGCGATGTTTCAAGGCCTAATTCTACTTAGTACGCAGAAGGAATGATTTAATTGATTTTTTCTAAAAAAAAAAAAAAAAACAATTTATTGACCCATCGCTGACATATCCGTTCCGAGAACGTATTAAATATTCTTGAGAACAATTGCAAAAGGTCAAGTGTTATTTTTTTAAACAGAATTTATTTAAACACAACAGTCTGTTTTTAAAGAAAAAATACTAGAATATACTTAGTTTATCCAAAAAAAAAAAAAACTAAATAAAAATTAATGTCTACTTTACAGGTACAGATAGTATACAAACCGCTTGATTGATTTAAGATCTGAATAAACTTTTTTTACTTATTATCTAGATCCATTTATAGTTTTAGTATCACATGTTAATTCTCCTTTTCGGATCTCGGTAAATTAGTTTCAAGGTTTAAGAATGATAATAACGCTAAATATTATATAAGAGAAATTCAAAACAATTAATATAAATTAATGTATTTTAATTGTTCTACTTCTGCCGTTCAGAGGTCTGCGGAGATAATTCTGTCGAGGTGCATTTCTTCGGACCTCACAAAAAATCACGCGGTTGTAACTCATAAGTTCATGTCGCGACGCATTCCTCTGAAGTCGGCCCGATTCGGGAATCGCTTCAACCTGATACAGGGCGATTTGAAAACGTTACTTTTTTTTTATTTGTTTCATTTCTTAACAACAGCCACATGATGTACTAATAAATTAAAGATACATCATACTAATATGACCTAAAAGTAATAATCTACATGCAATGAAGATGAGTTTCCTTTGTTCGCCAATCACTTGAAAACTAGTGAACGTATCGACATGAGTCAATGACCACTTGACGTCGAATGATTTGTAGATGGTTATAGGCTATTTATTTTTTGAATTTAATAGATCCTTTATCATTTTATTTCTGATTAACTTTGATAAATATTTTCATTTCGTATTATTTATGCGGTTGCTATAGCAACGGTTGCTATGAAACGCTTAATGGCTAGTATATAACAAAACTAATCTTTGTTGATTTATGGTACCTATTAGTCGCGTGAGAACTGTGTTGACAGATGTCATGACGTCATCACAGAGTAACTACTTTTTTTTTTAGTTTTGTTTACAATCCGTTTCATGCAAAATGAGTGATCTCTATTGAAATTATAATATTTTTTAATCTATATAAATAGGCTTAATAACTATTTAAATCAATCCGATTTTAATATACTAATAAACAATACAACATAATAATAATCGGTTTGAATTTAGTTATATTTAAATAATACAAATATGTTATAAAAAAATGTTTTAGTTTTATTCTGTTATTTGTAATGAATTTGCATTGTTAAAAGAAATTAGTGATTATTTTTTTGTGGCTGTATGCACAAAACATTTGTATTTATCGATTAAAAAAAAAAGGATCAGCCTATACCGGCGGCTGGTCCGGTGGCGCCGTCTCTAAATTCTCTGTCGGCCGCGATGCCGCGATAGGGGCCCGACATGTATTATGTATAACAAATGGGAGACATCGAAAATAAAGCACGGGGAACGGGAGCCTCATCGCTTGGCCCTGAATTCGTGGGGCCACTCCACGTGGATGCATTCCCGACATTTCGCCACTGTCGCACCGGCCGTGCGCCGCCATTTTGTTGTTGTTATTTTATTTGCTCACTTTTGGCGCGCGACGTTACAAATTTTTGGCGTCCACTGTCAGACGTACGCTGTAAATGGCGGGATATTTTAGATTACGTCTTTTAGTAATAATTAATCTGTGTTTCACGTAGCAGTTTATTTTCAAACAATTCGATTATCTTATAGTGCGTTAATATTTCTTTTACAGCAAGAATTATGTATAAGCACATTTTGTTAATTTAATTTAGTTAAAAGTAACAGGTATTTTTGTTTATAGCATTATGTTAGTTAAAAGTAATAATTAGATAATAGGTGTTTAGGTTATGAATGGGTTGGCATAGCCTTGATAGGCTGAAATTTCTTAAATTAATAAAAATTTTTTTTTTTTATTAATTGCGACGGTTAAAGACATTCGATTATTAATTTATTAGATCGACTGCCATACATTCTCAAGCTACGCCATTGAGCTTATGTTGTACAGCTGTTAACTTTACAAATTTAACATCAATCGATGATGAATTGATCATATTACTGGTAGAAGGTGTTTGACAACGGAAACCGTCTAGGTAGGTATCACTGCAGCTCTTATTCCTAGGGCCAAACAGTAATTACCAAACATTTTTGTGTTCCTGTTTGAAATACTTTTTAGCTAGTGATGTCACAGAGGTAACCTGACTTAACAATTTGTTTCAAAGCAGAGAGCATAATATGGTGCTGAGTATACCATTCTTACTAGCGCCACGTTGTTAAGGGCAACCGTATCACTTTCCATCAGGTGAACGTCTTGTTCGTCTCATCGCTTCGTAGAACAAAAAAAAAACATGTGACGGCAGATTTACAATGTGAGACTGGTAGTGAATTTAATTGTGAGGGTTGTAATCAAAACCTCACTACCAACGCAAACTCTACATGTGACCCCAAAATCAAGGCGATGACCGCCATTTTTGTAAAAAATTGTTTTGCTTAATGTTTTTCCTTGAAGGTAATCGTTTTCATGGTTTAAAAGAATGTAATGAGAATAGCTGTTGCACGATCTCAACTGCTCGATGTGAAATCGATTTAGGCATCCGATAATTGCTCGTGTCTGGGTGTTTCTCAAGTCGATCACGTAGCACCAAGATTCACATGCCCTAATAAGTAACCAGCTCACGTATATGGAGCGGTGGCCCTCTGAATCTGTATCACCGTATTTTGGCTAATTGTTTGCTTTCCACTTGTAATTAATCGCTGTTGCTTAATTGGCTTCCATCCAAAGTAAATCTACAGCCAATAACCTGACAATATGTCGAAAGCAGTCTTGATTACTTTTCTTCATCAAGATGATTACTTTTCTTATATTGTATTCGTTAATTTGAAATTATACAACTAAATACTTGTAAGTATAATTAAAGTTATTGGAGGGTAGTTTTTGTTAGACTTACACTTAGGTACATTCGCAGCATCTATTACCACCGTCAGTACTAATAATATGCAAAGATTCCTAGCAAAAATACTGGTGTAATTATACCTTGAATATCTTGTCTTAATCCGTAGAGGACAATGTGGTACTGTGTACATCCTAACATTGTTGTTACCGGGAATAAATAAACGTAACGTCTTCTGCTTGAAAATGTTATTGATATTTAATGATAATATAGTCGTGGATGGTAAAGTGTGCTAGCAACAATGTTATTATGACGGCCGATTTACATGATGGTGGTAGCTAGACAGATGTTTTTAATAATAGTCCAATGGACTAGTCGAACCAAGGACTTCTGTATTACTAGTCAAGTGACTAACAACTGGGCCGCGAAGGCAGTTGATATATACCTTCATACATTAGTTAAATTTTGCAGACCAGCGGAAGGGAATATTACTTGGACAGCAGTTTTTAAGTATATTTTTCTACAATCATCAAGCAATAATAAAATGGAGCGAATCAAAAGTTAAAAAAAAATTGCATTCGTCGACTGTTCCAGTATGCATCAGTTGCATGCTGATTGTTTACTGCACGTTAGGTAAAAGAATGTTGATTACTCTGCTTCCCGGCGATCGGCAGCCAATACTGAATCGTTCTGATATCTTTGCATTGATTATAAAACAAAGAAAATACCGGAAACCCTAATAAGTAAACAAATGTTAAATGTTTTAAGAATGTGTACTCGTAAATGGATTCATCATCATCATCGGCCGAAAGACGTCTGCCGCTGGACATAGGCTTCCTCAAAGATCTCCACGCCGATGGCTCCTGCGCTGGTCGCATCGCCGGGCACCAGAGGTCCTCGTTTGTAGGGGTCCACATTGGAGTAATTTGAGCCATTTACCACCACGGTTGGTGGGAGCCAGAGCCTCTATTGATTAGCAAGGTGCATCGAGAGCAGTTGAGGTTGGCTTGGGTCTCGTGAGCTGTTGTGCGAGATCACTTCCACCCCCAGAAAAGGTAATAATTATTTAACTGCTACCGTACACCAGCTACGATTAAACACTTGGTTCCGAGGCTACTAATTCTCGTCAATAACTACCACCTTCATACTTTAAATTTGGTGATTAATAATCAATGTGGTGCAGTGGTTGGATCCTAACCAGCGCCACATTGTTTCACACTGTTAAAATTAAACTATTTAGAATCTCTCATTCTCTTGCAAATTAAACAATTTGTAAGAGAATGAGAATACACTATGCATGTGGTTAACTAAGATAGCTTTTGATCCAGAATAAAAGAAATAGAGAGAAGAGTAACATAATATACTACAAATTAAAAAGTTTATCTCTTCTTCACCTTCATATACTTCAGGGATTATTAGAATATAGGATAGTTTCCATTTTATTTCATTTAAATGCTAATGCTATCTCATTCTCCCACAGCTTAAACCCTACAGATATATTTATTACAGTCTCTTCGTTACACTTTTTCGTTTCATAAACACACACCGTCCTTAAAGATGTTTCATTTAAAAAAGAGAGTGAGTCAACAGGTCGTTCTTTGGCAATGTCATAATCACAAACCCAGATGGGTTTCATATCTCTACATCATAACGTCTCATGAAACACAGAAGGGAACTGGGTTTCGAATAATTATTCATACGTTATCCATCGATCTGTTCCCGAATACTTACGCTTTATCCTTCCACTTGTTGTGACGTGCGACATGACGTCGACATCGTCTCGTTGGCGAGTTTTTTTTTCCTGGCTAATCGACACTTGTCCGAACGACATGCTGCCGCTGCGCCCGATCAAACGTCCCGCGTTTTTTTTCTTTTTTTTTCAATAACCGTCCAAGATGACTGATGACAATGCCAAGTTATTGATTGAACTTTGATCGGTGTTTATTAAAAACTTAAACTGTATAATTTAGTATTTTGTTACAATTTACAGATTATTTATAACTAAGCAAAAAAAAAGGATGTTTATTTACTTGGAATTTAAAGAAAAAGTTCTCTTTCTCTTGTATTAAGGTATATTACATGTTTCTGCGATAATATTGGGAATTGTCTGCACCTGATTCTATTAGCTATGGTAGCAGATTTAATGAATGAAAAATTTGCCCTTTTGTGTCTACCTTCGGACCTCTTTTTACTCTTTCCATACCTTCCAATCTCATGCCGTCTGCCTCTATCCACCACTAGCTATCGGCAGATATCATCGCTGCGCTTTTTGTGGTATCTCTCTTCCCCGCGGATTTCCACTCTAAAATGCGTTTCACTCAAAGATTGTAATCTATTCGAGATCATCTTCTTCTTCTCAATTTCTTCCAACAATTTCTTTATACATAATTATTATGCCAAGCATAATTCTCGTTTCTTATTCTCTCTATTGCTGTTTCATCAGTGCAGTGATGAGACAAATGAAAATATTTACGTCACAAATTAAGATTTGTTCGTTACATCCATGAAGCGTTTATGTCATATACTAAATGTGCATCGCACGACGTCAATAGGAGTGCCTTTGATACGCTAGTGTCATTTCAATAGTCCGTATCTAGTATTTCAGACGTACGAAGTAGTATCCAATTGAGAGTAATTGAAGGTCCGCAGGTCTGGACCCGGTTTGTCCGCAAATTAAAATACTATTGAGCTGCTCATTCTATCGTATACTCTGCGCCATTTTCTTGAAGCTTTGAACTGGTATGCTGAACGTATATATCATCATCAGCTGATAGACGTCCATTGAGGATCGGTCCCGCGTTGCTCTCCACCTTCGGACATCACTCGAGAACCTTACTGAGAACAGATATCTGTTTTTACTCCTACCTTAAATTTTAGTTGTATCTTAGGTTAAACCTACCTAGAAAAGGCTGTTACACATAACCTTAGTAACAATAGATAAATAAATAAACCAGAATAGTCTTCCATACAATGACAACTGGATTAGGTTTTTTTTTGTTTGACGTGGGGGAAATGCCTGCGCATACCCGTCTTCGCGAGGGCAAGGACAGGTTATGTCGGACTTGCACCGACTAAAACGCCCACGATGTTCCACCTCGTCCCGTGATGGCGGGGTCACGGGAACGCTGTCGCACCATCCGCGACAACGGGATAGGTTAATCAGGTGGATTTGATAAAACTTTACCACCATTCACACTTTACCATATACAGCTTCGATTCCAAAGAAGAATATCAAAGTATGACCTATCTTATCTACAAGTCATTAGTTTGCTTACTAATAACACTAATGAACAAATTCAAATTAACTTTTTAGTATTAGAAGTCTAGTCATCCCGCTACTTTATAAAGTACTGGTAGGTCTCTGTTACCGGAGACCGTCTAGGTATGAACCACCGCAGCGACTATTACTGCAGCCAAACAGTAATGTGCAAACATTGCTGTGTTCTGTTTTGAACGGCGCTATGGCTAATGAAATTACCGTGGTAATGATACTTAATGTCTTATGTCTCAAGCGACGAGCGCAATGTGGTGCTTTGTGAACTAGCGTTACTTCGTTATGGGCGGGCGTATTACTTACCATCAGGTGAACGTCCTGCTCATCTTGTCGTTTCAAAAAAATTTTTTTTATGTAATAATACATTAAAGCGATTAGGATACCTTTGTGAGGAGCATAATGCGGTGTGAAGGAAGGTTTATAAAGAGCCCACCCCTGATGAGGCGGCGCCGATGGGAGCGAGGCTGCATCGCGGCCTTATCTACATCTGCCAATGATCAGTGTGGAGACGCCTTAATACATTCAATATTTAACATCATTAATATGTTCCAAGTAATTTGACTTAAGTTTTAATCGTTGATATAAAGCAGAATAATATTTCATACGTTGATCTTATTGAGATGAACATTTTTTTTCTCCTAAGTGTATATGTAAGCGTTTAAAAAAAACTTCAATCGCAGGAGTTAAAAAAGTATTGGTTTGTTTTTTTATTCAATTCAGCGAGCAGTAGAGCCGGACGTTTACCTGGTGGTAAGTGGTACGCCTGTTCATAACAACGTGGCGCTATTTAGAATGTCGCGTGAGGCATAAGATGTTGAGTCTCGTTACCCTAGTAATTACACTAGCTACAACGCCCTTCAAACACGACCACAGTAATGTTTGCACACTACTGGTTGGCCGTAGGAATAGGTGGTGCGGCGGTACCTACATAGACGATTTCCGGCAGCAGACTTACCACCAGTAAAATGAATATGGTATAAAGTGCAAGATTGTTTGAATGAATTTTTTTTTATTACTTTTTTTTTAATTTATTGAAAATTATGATATATTCTGTATTATTACTTTATTTTTGATAATATTCAAAAAATGATTTTTTTTTTTAATAGCGATTTCATTTCACACACTACATACATATTCATAGAGAAAAAGAACTTATCTTTATAAACATTACCTCACTCATTCTCTTATTAATCTCATTTATTATATATATACTGTGAAGTGTAATTTTTTTTCTTAAATGTCAAGTCAATAATAAGTCTAATATATTAATATATTATAAAATAATTTATGCCTCTGTTGCCAGAGACCGGTTGGTGCTACCGCAGTTTATATTTTTACCGCTATAAAGAAGCGTGCATACTGTGTTCCGGTCTGAACGTCGCTGTGCCCAGTGCAATTACTTAAACAACGAGACTTGAAATCTGTATGAACTGGACGCGAACAGTGAGGTGCAGTGTATATCATCTTAACTAGCGTCACGTTGTTTACGGGTGTATGACTTACCATTAGGTTAACTCACTCGTTTAGTCGCGTTGTCGTGTAAAAAAATAAATGTGAAATAATTTTTAACTCGCTAGCGACTCCATAGTTCTCGCTGTTGATTACGCGTGCTACTGTCGGCAGGGCGCGCTGTTCTCTCTCCAGCGATAAGAGAAACGAGATGACACCGCTTTTTGTTAATCGTTATTTATAGCTTTTTTCCCATTTTTCGAATCGTTTAAACGGGCCGAGACGACTTTTGTCTTAAAACAAATCGCCCGTAAAACAAGCGGCGTGTTTCAATAAAAATGCTCGTAAAATATTTTTTTTGAAGCATCATCATCAGCCGATAACTATTCAACACAGGCCAACCAAACGCCATCACACCGATAGAAAAATATTGACATGTTTTTTTTTATTTTAATGTATGACATTAAAACATAATGACATTTAATAGTGGAAATAATTTTGGCATTGTCGCGTTTTGAAAAAAAATATGTAGTTTAAAAAACTAACTATAAATGCTGGCCGTCAAGATAGGTAGAAGAATATTGACATGTTTTTTTTTATTTTAAAGTATGACACTAAAACATAATGACATTTAATAGTGGAAATAATTTTGGCATTGTCGCGTTTTTAAACAAAAAATATAGTTTAAAAACTAACTATAAATGCTGGCCGTCAAGATAATAGATAGAAAAATATTGACATGTTTTTTTTTATTTTAAAGTATGACACTAAAACATAATGACATTTAATAGTGGAAATAATTTTGGCATTGTCGCGTTTTAAACAAAAAATATAGTTTAAAAAACTAACTATAAATGCTGGCCGTCAAGATAATAGATAGAAAAATATTGACATTTTTTTTTTTTTTTTAAAGTATGACACTAAAACATAATGACATTTAATAGTGGAAATAATTTTGGCATTGTCGCGTTTTTAAACAAAAAATATAGTTTAAAAACTAACTATAAATGCTGGCCGTCAAGATAATAGATAGAAAAATATTGACATGTTTTTTTTTATTTTAAAGTATGACACTAAAACATAATGACATTTAATAGTGGAAATAATTTTGGCATTGTCGCGTTTTTAAACAAAATATATAGTTTCAAAAACTAACTATAAATGCTGGCCGTCAAGATAATAGATAGAAAAATATTGACATGTTTTTTTTTTTTTTTTTAAAGTATGACACTAAAACATAATGACATTTAATAGTGGAAATAATTTTGGCATTGTCGCGTTTTAAAAAAAAAATATATAGTTTAAAAAACTAACTATAAATGCTGGCCGTCAAGATAATAGGTAGAAAAATATTGACATGTTTTTTTTTATTTTAAAGTATGACATTAAAACATAATGACATTTAGTGGAAATAATTTTGGCATTATCGCGTTTAAAAATATAGTTTAAAAAAGTAACTTTAAATGCTGGCCGTCAAGATAATAGAATTGCTTTATTAAAAAAAAGATTATAGAAATACAGTACTATTTTTTTGTAAGCAGCCCGTGTGATTTAGTATAAACTTTAATTTTAAACAATGTAAAATGGCGGATTAAAATGGCGGGTTCGCATTCGACGGCGTTCAGTGTTAAGTGCGTAATGACACGATATGGTTTGCCCGCCGACATTGTTTGCACTTGTGAAAAGTTTATAAATGGGTTAAACTTTACATATTAAAGAGACATATTTTTTTACAATTATTGTTATTTTATATTTTTTACTATTATTAGTACACAATTCGATTGAGAGGAAAGGGTTTTACACACCGTTTAGCCGTGGTAGGTCTCTCTTGGCGGAGACCGTCAAGGTAAGTACCACCGCAACGGCTATATCCGCCGTCAGACAGTAGTCTGCAAACATTGTCACAACTGTGTTCCGGTTTGGTAGGCGCTAGAAATAGTATAATTTCTGGGGTAACAAGTCAACATCTTATGTCTCAGGCGACGATCGCAATATGGTGCAGTGTATAACATTCTACCTAGTGTCACGTTATTATGGAGGGGTGTGTTACTTCCCACAAGGTGAATATCTCGCTGCTTAACTACTGTACTCATAAAGTTACCGCCTTTACAGATTTAGTGTTGCCGTTGCTAATATATAGCCAAAGTATTTTAGCTATATATTAGCGCCTGTGTCACTTAAATTCATGTGATAATATGATCAATAGTTAGCTTATTACAGTTAAAGAAATTTAGAACATATTAAATATTTTTACTGCCGAACTATTATAACTTTTATATCTTTACAATATCGATTCAACATCAATAATATACTATTAGTAATAAGTAAAATTGATCTAGGTTTTGATCATGGAAGAATGCAAGATCAAGACTAAACGAAAAAATAAAAATTCCGTTGAAATGATAAGTTGAAATACTTATCATAACTTGAACATAAGCTCTTCTGGAAACCAACTTTTTTTTATATATTTTAGGACTGAATATTCAAGGCAAAGGTCATGACCGAACAGACAAAATCAGGACCAATACAAAAATGGTTCAAGTCTTGGTCTTGTTCTTATTTCGCTAATCAGTATGTTATTAAATATTACTATAGTAAAGTTAAAGTTTATTTAGATATTACAAACGTATACTACAATTGTAATTGTATAGATCATAGTAGTGAATAATGTTTAGTTCAGTTTGCTACACAAGAGGTTACATAGTCTGAGTGCGAAATAATTGCAACTCAACGTTCGTAATGCGCATAACGGAAGTGAAATCCGAATAATAATCTGGGATAATTTAACCGGTTAAATTTAACCTGTTAACTGTATAATCGCAATGAGCATTATACTTAAAATTCATTGAGGTTAATTTAATAAAGCGATATCCAGGTACACTAGTTTTTCTTCAGTGCCAAAAACGATTTCGGGTTGCTTTAATATATGAATGTGGTACTTGACCTGGTGGGTACGAAATCAGTCTACTTCCATCCTAACATCGAAATCCGACTTCGAACCGGATGCCGTGTAAGTTAGTGTAAATAAATAAAACATACCAACGTAGTGCGATATCTGCTCCATTTCTTAATCATGTTCAAAGATACAAGTCTTTCGACTGATTTATATACTTCATCGACTACTAGGCTTGAGGATCTGGATTCTAAAGTCTACATCCAGATCCTCGAGACCAGTACATGATAAGCTATAAAAGTCAATCAAACGATTAGTAGTTTTCAACTTAATCGTAAAGTAAGACAGATGTTGCACTGCCTCTGTAAGCAACGTCTGCTTATTTAGCCACATGAAATATATTTTTACGAATATTCCGAGGTTCACATATAAACCAAGACTTTGATTTTGGACCCACATAGTTGTAGAGTAGACATGTTATAATAGACCCTAGTTTTTTTTTTTTTTTTTTTTTTAAACAGCCCCGCAGTGAAACAGACAGCCCGCAGTTTGCAATAGCACAGTGAACTATATACCAAAAACCATCCACAGCGACCTTAAACTCCCAACGATCAAGGAGCACTTCAGAGAGTGCTCCGTGACCTACTTCGCCAAGGCGGCAACTCATCCCAACCCTCTGGTGGCCAGCGCGGCCAACTACGTGCTACCTCCGAATTCCAGGACGAAAAAGCGCAGACCGCGGCACGCGCTTATTCCGACATCCCAAGGGGTCCCGCAAACCACACACATACCCTCAGTCACCGACAGCACCGACGTCACCACACACACTTCGGACACTACCAACACGCTCCGAATATCAGCATCACGCCGCCCTCGCTTCAGAACGCGGCGCCGCAGCTACTCACACACCGCGTACACTAAGTACACCTGCGACCGTGGGCGGTCCTCGCCGCCCAGAGATTCCGATACAGGCGAAGGTAGTCAGGGAACGGGCCCGCGCCCGGCCTCGACGACCGAGTAGAATCGCCAGATAAAGAACTACAAGAACCAGACACACACAATCATCCGCCAGACAGCTACATCCCGCGTAGCGCATTTTAGTTTATAGAAACTCAGGCCGTGGATCCGGGTCCACGAGCCCAGTGTCAGATGAGCTGTAAGAGCCGCTGTGGCTTGCAGCCCTGTCTACAACAAGAATATAGACCAAAAACCATTGTACAGCGTTCCTTACCATGGTTTGCTGTGAAGGATACATTAAATTATACCAAAGGACTATTACAATAAGGTTTAATGTTCAATAAATGAGACGATTGCAAGTAAAAAAAGCAATTTGTTACCTTTTTAATATCGAAAACAGTATTATCTACGTAGAAAGAAACGCGCCAAACTCTCTTGTGTGTAAACCTTATGAAGAAACGTACACAGTAGTAATTCACTGTAAGCGACACGGAAACTAACAGACTAGGTACGTACTCCCAGTAATGAAAATATCGATAATAAATATCGACAAAAAATATATCAACATATTAGAAATATTCAAAGGTAAAATTTTAACATACCTCTCTTTTACTTCAGAAGTTTATTTTAATATCTAATTTTTTTTTATTAATTCATAATATATAAGACGAGCTTTAACACGGAGATCTGTGGTTCAGTTCCGTACTTTGGACGGTAGTAAGGCTTTCTCTAAACCGCCTGGCAATCTACTATTCTCATGTCGTAAATCTGGCGCCATTTAACACTTTGTGAAATTAGGTCCAAGTATAAGTATTTAGTTAAGAAAAAAAAAATTAAAGACTATAAAAATTGGCAACGTCACTAACGAGAAGCGCGCTATAGTGATGCAGTGTCGGCTGATTCGCGTGAAAGGCGAGCTGCGTCGATGACTGGCGCCCGGCACCACCGCCGCCTTAACTATACTTTAATCGCTAGACAACAGTTAAAATACATCACAAATTCGCGATGAACACTTCATCATTTAAAAATCTATCAATCGAAGTAGAAGATACTGGTAATTCTTAGTTGCAGGGTTTTGGACGTACCACTCATCTCCCTCTAACGCCAAACAGTACTGTGCATTCATTACTGTGTGCTTCAGCTTGTGAAATTACTGGAGTAACAACTTAATAATATGATGTCCAGACCTGTCGCCAATTATCATCATAAAATGAATCATGAAACCATGAAAGAAAGTTCTAATTTTGACAGCACCAATTATATTTCTGATTCATGAAAGTAGATACGAAGATGTAAGTGCGAAGGAAATTAGCGATACTAACACAACTGACGAACCGGTTCCTAAGATTGTATAAATTGATTAGATAACTGTTACTTTGACCGGAATAAGTTTAACTGCATCCGTAACCCAATGGTTAACAGCTTGCCTTGTGACAAAAGGTCCCTACTTGGAATCTAGGACCACACGCTGTAGAGTCCTGAAAATAGTAGGCACTTTGTAATTCCGACGACATAACAGCACTGCTCTATTTCCGATGTCATCAAACGAGGGTTGGATTATTCTGGCCGAGACCTCATCATCCGCCATCTCATTGTTATTTAGTGCCGTTTGAAATTGAGGTCAAGGGTGAGCCTGTTGTAATAAAAAAAATTCATCAGAATAATTTAACTGAATCATACATTTCTCTCAGTTTTACTTCAATCATTCAGATGATGGATGATAGTTATGAGTGGAAGGAAACTATATTTGCTTTAACCTCCCCCACTCTTTTCGTAGTGAAAGGGAGGTGGTTAGGCTGATGACCTATAAGCGAAATTTAATTAAATGAAGGTCCTCCATATAAGTAATATCATTGCCGCATAAACTTTTTTTTTATGCGTTCCCATTTTTAGCTCTTCGATAACTTTGTACGTTTGAAGGTTTAAAAAAGTTACGCAACGGCGATACATTTTAACGGCGACGGTTGATATGCATTTTTTCGTAATTAACGGGTTAATTAAGACTAGCGTAGCACCGGGCGCCACTCGGCCGAAGCCACAAGAATGCGTCAACGTGTGAGCAGATGCCTCTCCCCACCCCTTGGCGGATGCCTCCTTGATCCCCACCCTTTCTGTCGCAGCGACACTTTTAAAAGCGAACTTTTCACGATGACCCACAGCTAACTGTCCAATTTTTGTTTTACTACGGAAACTATTTTAGATCATATAAATAAAAAAAAAACATAGCTAATATCCATAGGATATGTCCAGATCCTATTTCGTAGTATCGAAACATTGTCGTGTTCCAGTTTGAAGGACGCTGCAGCTAGTTTTACTGTAGTGATGTGACTCTTACATTCCCTATACCATGCCTGTTGTGACAGGCGACTACGACGCCTCTATCGCATTGATTAGTAATACGGAAGTCCCCAGTTCGATTCCGAATCTATACATATATATTCTACCGCGACCGATGAACAACCATATATATGCTATATTTGAAGGGGATGCCTTCAATATAGTTGTATAAACAACCTAACCTTCATTAATATAAGTAAACATATATACCATCAGTCATCATTTTACTAATCATATCGCAAACACATGACACAATGTTGTGCTGTGTAAATATTCTAACTTACTCATTGAGGAGAAGTTTAGTTCCATTCCACGACATCAGAGATGAGACGGAGATTATAATAGCAGTCAGACAG
This sequence comes from Troides oblongomaculatus, assembly GCA_029032895.1. Taxonomy (NCBI): domain Eukaryota; kingdom Metazoa; phylum Arthropoda; class Insecta; order Lepidoptera; family Papilionidae; genus Troides; species Troides oblongomaculatus. The sequence goes on along the minus strand of JARDWC010000439.1, from coordinate 1,823,201 downwards.
ACCGTGAATCCGGATCCACTAGCTCAGGAGTAGCAGTCAGTAAGGTGGTAGGTGGTAGGTCTCTGTTGCCGGAGGCCGTCTAGATAGGTACCACCGCAGCGCCTATTTCTGCTGCCAAACAGTAGTGTGCAAACATTACTTTGTTCCGGTTTGAAGGGCGCTGCAGTGTAATGCCTCTAGTTATTATGATATACACTGCAACTTATGCTCGCTCTCTTGAGACGTAATAAGTTAAATCTCATTTTTATTATAATTTCACTAAGTACAACGCCCTTCAAACTGGAACATAGTAATTTTTTTTTAAAGAAGCGACGAGATCGCGGGTCGTTCATCTGATGGTAAGTGACAGTGGCTAGAATGGTATTCACAGCACCACATTGCGCTCCTCGCTAGGAGACATTAAATTAAGTTACACCACTAATTACACTAGTTACAACGCCTTTCAAACAGGAACACAGTACTGTTCGACGGCGGAAATAGGAGCTGCTGTGGTAAATACCACCATAGTAATAACTTCCGCTACACGTAACATATTAATTTTGGAATTATAAAACTGCGATCTTCAAAGTAAACGGAACACGTTAACGTGAAAGAAAACAAAAAAAAAAAAAAAAAACCGGTTTAAACGCTCGTCAACGTACAAAAGAGCAAAGTAGAACAAACGGTTAAAAAAAAATCGATCCAACAGCAAACATCGCCATTTTTAACCTTTAACGCAACTTGCAAACAGTTAAGTAATAAGGTCCCTTATTTTATCCCGGTTAAGTACACAGAATAATAATATTTTTATACGTTGATTATTTAATATAACTACCCCCGTGACGCAGTGGTTAAGAGCATCTCATTGGTTCAATTCTCAAGTACTAACTAATTTTTTTTTAAACGATTAGTTAGTACTTATCTGCGATCCTATGGAGTTAATTGGTGGTAGAGCTGTAACTTAGTGACTAGATTTGTAAACTTGTTAGCCTGATTACCTAGTATATATCAGGTCCGGAGTATTCTAGACCAGCACCGTTCAACCACCATCCACCTCATGGTTACTTAGTACGGTTTGAAGTTAAGGTCAAGTGTGAGTCTGTTGTTAATTATGTGAATATTTCTTCAAGGCTTTACTGGACAAGAGATATCCAGAGATCCATTGACTCATCACGAGATCTCTTAGACTATTAGATGTAAACACTCAATATTTGGTGGAGATATTGCTTCTAACCTAGAGGTCAAGTAAGAATGGATTTTTCTAAATTCCTGCCCCAAAGGTAGTTGTAGGGGTGGTAATAAAGAGAAGGGATTCGGAAGTGGTGGAATACCAGGCGAGACTATTTCTAATAAATATCTATTTCTCTATATGGCAGCTACTGTACTAACTTTACATCTACTGTACGGAATTATGTACTTATATAACTTAGGGTCTGGAGATACAAGCTCAGCTTTCTACGGGACCCGGTAGATATCATGAGGTATCAGATAGATGGAGTGTAATCTTTTGTTAAGAGAGAACAAGAAGTTACTGGGAGCCACGACACTCAACCGACTTAAAGAGAGAGGAATTTCAGACCTCAGGAGTTTCAGGCCGTGGATCCGGGTCCACGAGCCCAGTGTCAGATGAGCTGTAAGAGCCGCTGTGGCTTCCAGCCCGCTCAAAACAAGAATATAGGAGACCTCAGGAGTCTTCTATAGTAACTACTGCAGACTGTACTACTGAGGTTTATTTTAATGTATATTATACCGTTTCATACATGTTTCTTCTTCGTTATAAGAAAGTTAATTGAGGAAATAATATAAAAACTCTTTACTAAGTCGTTGCTTATTACATAATGAATTATTTTTGATATACTAAAATAAGTTTTATCATTTGAATTGTAATATATATGTATATATATAGAAGGATTATTAAATATAAGAATCGGCAAGGCCTCTACCCTTTAGTAGAGAACTGATGTTGACGGTGATTATGTTAGAAGTTATTTTTGTAACTTAATGTAGCAGATAAATCCTTTACACTTGTGTAGTTAAGAAAAAAAATAATTCAAGTTTCCTTTACCTAGTAGTCGATAAGTTATTTTTTATGGCAATCCTTAAAAATCTAATTCAAGTTGTGTGGTCTAACAGTCGTAGCTGTCAAGATGTATGGCAATGGTCGCAAATCGCTTGAACAACTGATAAATAAATAATAATACATAAATTATTCAGTAAGTAATAACAAACACTTGTTTGTTCAATTATAGTTTGCAATTTATGAGTCCGTTGGAATTATTTGTTCAGTTAACAAGGGGACGCTTTGAGGTGTTAACGGAGGCACTGTTTGATATATGTGATTGACGATCGGGGCTTATCTCGTATATAACCGTTCGATTGCGACCGGTTTAACTTGACCCTTTCTTACGTACATTCTCGATGCATCTAGATGTCTTTATACAGTGGTCGTTCAACCAGCGCGCCTTGACCTCCCGCCGTTGGCTGAGATAAAGCTGGACGTATGAAAGAGGTGATTGGAACTAGCGTGTCATAGGTCACGTTATTCTGGTAAACGGCCGATGTCAGTTTTAGTTGGCATGTTGGTATTGGATTACTCAGCGGCGACATTGTGCGGTCTGGGACGTGAGGGGGAGGTAAGTCAGTGTTTTGCCACGTAAGGCATCCGTGTGCCAACACTCACGGCATTGTTATTAAATATTCTTTGTCTTAACAAACGTATGATGATTAAGTCATATTCTTACTGAAAATAAACACCAAACTAATTTGAATATATACTCTGTAAGAAAACGGAAACAGTATGATCTACGAGTTTATTTAAGACTAAACTAGCTATATTTCTACTGTGGATTTACTCTAAAAAAATACATTTTAATATGTCTAATTGATAAAAAAAATTAAAGGAGACTATGGAATCTGTTTCTAGCCACATTTTTCTACGTTTTTGATACGTAATAGATGATTTTTGAATCCGTAATCGAACCTAAACTCCGCGATCCGTATTCACCGGCCACAAGGCGGCCGGGGACACAAAATTAATGATACAATAACCATTAAACTAAATAAATTTTTCCTTAATTTTGTAACACCCGTGGAATGGTTGCTTTTAAGTTTCTTATCATATCAAAACAGGTGACAAAAAACTATTTAACGACACTTGAATATATAATGGAGCTATTTAAATAGCTGACCGCTCGCTCTTGGCTTCCGTTAATCGATACAACGAATAGAAAATAGCTAATTAGTTTAGAAAATATTTTATCATTCCAAAGTGCTGCGTTAGTCGTAAATTTAGCTACCGAATAATCTAATTTTGGTGTGAGGAGTTACCTATTGAATTGCAAATTAGGAGAGATTGCCTCTCAATCTAAATCTACACGGATTTATTTCGGGCAGAACCAATTTGGGAATGGTCGCTTCTATAGACCAACGGTTTAACTGATTGTCTCGTAACACGGATGTGTGTGGTTCGATTACGAGAGAGGCATCTGGTAGAGATTTTTTCCAAACCCATCTGTACATCTACTTATTCTGCCTCTCATAGGTAACATCGTAATCTAAGTCTAAAACCGATAGGCCTCGTTCAAAGATCTCTGTCAAAGAGCCAAAGTTCGTTGACCTCATCATCACTTATCATGTAATAATTAGTAAGTGATAAATTCTCCTATTAACGAAGGTTACTGGTAACTAGTGTGCTGAGAGACCTTCGTGTTGTCCCGCGATGTAATACAAAAACTTCGTACGATTGAAACAAGCGAGACGTGAAGCTGATAGTGACTGATGCGCCTGGCTATAAGAACTAGGCGATAGTTAGGTTGATATACACAACACCACAAAAGACATAGGTCCTATTACAACAGTAATTTCACTAGCTAACGTCCTTGAGACCGGAATACACTAATGTTTGCACACTACTGTTCTGCGACGGAAATAGGAGATGAGGTGGTACCTACCTAGATTATCATCTACTAGTTTTGTCCGTTTTTATGTTGTTATAGATTGGTCCACAGATAACAAATAAATATAAACAAACAAATCTTATGTTATTAAGCACACATATGTATAAGTGCATTAAGTTTATAATATTGTATATTTTCTTGTTGCTCTGTACACTGTAGTAATACAAAATGGCCGTAGCTCAGTGTAACTTTTGCCACGTAGAGGAACGAAAGTAATTTTTAGCTACCACTTTGTTTAATAGCTGTTATATTCGCGAAACGCTATTGTGCGGGTATAATATAATACTTTAGGGTGTGTCGATAAGTATATTATACATTTATAAAGGTAAATTAGCTGTATGTGTCACATAAATAAGGCGAAAGCGCATCTCGCACCGCTCATCACATCACGGAATCGCGATACTGGGACATGGTGCGTTTGTGCGAAGCCTGGACTTTGTATGCGGAGGTGCGCGCGGCACGGCACGACATCCATCAGCTTGTCGGCAAAACGCTCCGTGTGTCCATCACGTAACGCCGATAAATCAAGGCTCTAATGAGTCTTGAGCCGCATTCACACCGGCCCTCGGCCCAAGGAAAATTTCCGTTTAATTGTCGCCGCCTGAGAACGAAAAGGATTGTTCGTTTCCATGAGCAATGCTAACATCGACAGCAGTAATATATCCAACCATACCCGCATATACTTATATTGCATTTTTTTTTTTTTATTCAAAGAAACAACAAGAGGTCACGATCGATGGATGAATGATATGACTGTCGATAACAACGAGACGCTATGATATACTAAGAGATGGAAAATGTTAAGTGTCGATATCTCAATAATTTCTCTAGTTACAACACCCCTAAAATTGTACACAGTAATCCCTGCACGATAATATTTAGGGGCAGATATAGTAGCTGTGGTGGTGTCTAGTCTCAGCGACCTACCACCAACATATTGATCTTCATTTGATAGAGAATACTAATGACAATTGGACTTAATTTCTTCAACAGTTCTTACTATGGTCAATACTTGACTGATAGAAAGTACAAGTACTGTTGCAACAGCTGATTTAATTTTACCTCTAGTAGCGAAAACTTTTGGCATTGTATACTGGTGTCACCACAAAGGGTACATTTAGAATATATAACAACGATAGAAACTATTTCATAGGTAAATTGGACAATTGCTGTCCAATAAATCTTGACTTCAATGCTTCTATATTCAGGAATGGGCAGACTGGATTTGTTTCATCACATTCATCCTTCAGCACAACTTCACTACATGGACGTTAAAGAAACATATTGTTAGTACAAACTTCAAAATACCATAATTTTTTTTATACTAACATCTAAATTATAATGTTAGAAAATGCTATTTACATAATTATCACACACAAGCACTTGTTCAGGTGGGTAATGATCAACGAAGCGCTATAATATCTCTTCTTTTTTTTTTCAACCTGTTTGTGTTAAAACATTCGTAGTATCATTGTTAAGGTTAACTTTATCTAATTGCTTATTAATTTCCACCCGATACATTACGGATGTTTAAACACATTGATTGTTTAAAATTACATCGTTATGTTAATATTAATTATCACTGTTAACTAATATATAGTATTTGGAAGCTTGAACGCGTAATGGAATATGCGACTTCCTAATTCCAGACAAATGTTCCCACAAATGAAGTTTCGCGTGTCCGGTTTGGACGCGAAAGCGAAATACATCCTACTGCTGGACATCGTCGCAGCTGACGACTACCGTTATAAGTTCCACAACAGGTAGAGCACTTATCTATCGCCTCGGACGCCGCGATCGCTCCTAACCTTCACGAATCACTGGACGAGCGAGAATCTGCTGCTACAACGGCAGATTGTCGCTCGGTAGCCCACAACGCCACCGAAACGTCGATTGGAGACGCTCCCACGTACTCCGAGCGGAGACGCTACATCCATTTAGCTTGTGATGCCGCCCACACGTCGCACTAATACCCAATACTCTTCTCGATTGTGTTTTAATTGCACTAACAATTTGTCGAATGCACGCTCAATTTAAGGGCAACGACATTGTATCGCACTACGCCTGGAACCGAGCGATTAAGGATTCAACACGCATCCGTTGGGTAATATCATTAAAATATCTTTGTCTCAAAGGCCGCAGCGGTAAAGTAAAAAGCGGTACCCGACAGCCGAGGTGAGAAATGTGAACGCGATACTTCGCATTTTAGTAAATCGAACGAAATCGACGGACCCTGATTTAGATGCAGAAAAAACCCACAATCCACTAACAGATGAGATCGATCGCATACAATCGTGTACATTGGATCCCAGATGACACGCCGCGATAAGTATTAACAACAGCTCGAAGCGGACTGATGCTGGACAGCCGCGGAGACGACGCAGGTTTGGCAACGGCGAGATGAGACCGATAAACTTGGATTTAATATCCGTTAATTAATACAATCCGTACACTCAGCTCGAACGTTTGTCCGTGAGTCAGCCGCGCGCGCGCCGCCGACAAAGGCGCCCGCCGCCTAGCGCCGTTAATATGATAATTAATTATAACAAATCGCTCCTACGTAAATTATTTTGGCAATTACATCATCAGGGATTACAGAGTTATCTCCGGTCGATATTTCTCTCGACTCCATCACCATGTCTCACTATAACTGCACAATGGGAGCGCCCGCTGCTTTTTCTAGTCGGCGACGTGAACGACGCCTTTTTTTTCTAGCGAATGCTTTGTGACACCTCGTCGGACGCGTCGTGCCTTTAGATACCATTTACACCCTCAACAGACTAACAAAACGGAGATCACATAGTCGACAAATGGGTTACATGTGAGATCACAAGCTAAAGCGTTAGTTTACCAAAGGGATTCCTTTTTTTTTCCGAAAGTGCAGTCTGACAATCGACGCCTAGGTACGTTGTCGCGGCTCCCCAACCCATGTTTTCTCTCCTGTTGCTTACAGACGTATGTTTCCTGCCTACAAAGTTCGCGTTTCTGGTCTTGATAAAAAAGCAAAATACATTTTGCTAATGGACATCGTAGCTGCCGACGATTGCAGATACAAATTCCACAACAGGTATAAAACAAAATAACTGGAAGGATTAAATTAAAATAAGTGATCCGTAGTGAAGACAATGTCTCTGCGTTCGTTGTGCTTATTTTAATTTACATCGTGACATTGAAAAAAAAAAAAAACAAATTGAGGCAAGAAGCATGCGTATGTCTATGTGAAGGCGATTGGGATCTGCGTGGTTTAACTATAAAATCGTTCCGTGAACTTAACTAAAGGATATTGATCCATTACTATAATTATGTTGACTGTTTTCAACGTGCTGCGGGTACGTCAGGCTCGTAAGACCTTGAACCTTACGTCATCGCAATAAGGACGTTAGAGTTTCTTTGTATTATATACGAATGCGTTTAAACGCTCGCTGTGGCAATTATGTTACGCTCAACGCAGATCTCTTTTCATTCACAACGTTGTTGTTATGCATTGTTAATCTCGTTAATATTATGTTGGATTGCTTTTTCATCGCCATCGCATGATTTTTCGTCAGCATTTAAGCAATAACATAACGCTTATTAACCAACCGCCGGCGCCTGGTTGTAGCCATGCATGCGGCTCCAACCGCTCCTGCAGCGTCGGTGCGTTTCCATTCAGTTATTAAATAAATATGTTCACGCTTTAAACGGCGGCATTAAACAATGTTATTTACGTCGTCATAACTTCAACTTATTTATGCATACACCTGTCGAGGTCCCGTGTTCGTTTAATTACAATCGTTCTTGATTAATAATTAATTTTTAATAAATAACGACTCGCATATTACAGACACAGATAAGTATACTAGTTTAATGCCGACACGTTCGCTCGCCCGCCGGCGCGCTGTGCGGTTTTGTTTCTTTTCTTTTCTTTCTTTTCAATTATTACAAACAGCTGATTTGATAAGGAAAGAGGTGAGAAATATACACAAATTTTAACAATCGTTATTCCCATCTTTCAAGTATAAATTAAGTAAAGACGAACGAATCTTTTTCAAATAATCACCTTTGTCTCATATCAAGCTTTGAACCTATGCTTAATGAGATTTATGTTAAAAAAAAATGTAACTTCATCATCAGCAGCCGATAGATGTCCACTGTTGGACATAGGCCTCCCACAAAGATCCCCACTAAATAAAAATTACTTGAAATTAATTTTTGTTTGCCCTGTTTATATAATACTAGTAAAAGTTTACTGTACTCTAAATTATATAAGTAATAGTTGAGAAAGAAACAAACTGTATTGTAAACTAGTGTTTCTTTTTTTTAATTTAAGTAAAATCTGATATATATATATATATATATATATATATCTTACCGAGACACTATGCCATTATTATAACTTAAGTAAAACTTAACTTTCTTCTGAATCGTTTTCGCTGTAATGTTTTCACCTTTACTTTTGCTTCATATTTAGCTTGCATGTACAGGCTTGCTTTAATGAGCTGTATTAACATAAACATATAATTAATTTAGATTTTATTTTAGTATTAAGTAAAATAATAATCTAACTTGTTGTTTTTTTTTTCTTAATTGATCAATAATATTATTTTTAGCATTAAATTCATATAATATTATTATTTTAATACATTCGCTATCATCGATTTATTTAACTTCTGTTTACTGCTGAACAAAGACCGTCTGTATCGCCTTTCCGATATTCATCAGGTCGTAATATTTTAATTACTTCTTCTATGTCATTAAAGTTATTACTTAACTATAATCTTATGGATGTACTTTGAGTATAAATGCATATTTAGTTCCCTGTTGCTGACAGTATAAGGTTATTGTGTTTAAATTGCTAAGCGTTACATTTGTTCCCGGAGTCGATGGATGGTAGCCGGAAAAGCGGACCCAGAGATGCCGAAGAGGATGTACATCCACCCCGACTCCCCGTCTACGGGCGAGCAGTGGATGCAGAAAGTGGTGTCTTTCCACAAACTCAAGCTGACGAACAACATCAGCGACAAACACGGATTCGTGAGTACCTGCTTTTCTATTGTGTAACGTCTATGAACATTTATCTTATACCGCGACTTAATAACATAAGATATTCAATCTGATTACTCCAGTAATTTGAATAGCTACAACGCCCTTCAAACCAGGACCCCAGCAATGTTTGCACAATACTATTTTATGAGAGAAATAGGAGCCGCAGAGATATCTCTCGATTTTTTCCGGTAACAGTTCCACCAGTGAAAGTCTTCTGGTGACTGTACAGCAGCATTCGCTGATGGCTGAACCGATTCAGATGTAGTTTCCTTTCTAATCATGAACTAATTACTATAGCACAGTATACTTACTATTTACTATATGACAACTATGAACTCTTCATATTTATTATTTATCCCAGCTAATTTATACACACGGCTATACATAGGCATGCCAAGTTAGTAACTGACCATAAATGAATGATATAAAAGCGCTTTTTTTAGGTTATTATAATATTTATAAACTACTACATATTCAGCAATGAAGAGTATACTGTTTTTTTTTTTTACATTTAAATATGCAAGTGATATTACCTAAAGAACCTTTATTGAAAACATAAACCCATAGTCTATCTACATATCGAGTGCACTACGAATATTGTTAATATAAATGGCCTTTAATGAACAGGTCTAGGACCATAACTTTATACCAAAAAATATACATTATATTTTATCGCCTATAAAAACAGATAAATTCTGTATGTTAATATATTCGTAATTTGTTTGTTTGTGGAAATATTAAATAATTCCTCCATCTTAGTTTACTTTGTCACTACAGGTATGAGCTTCATAGGTTAAAGAGTGATGGTGATATTTTCCGTCTCATTCATACAGATAAAAATATCGTGTTAGTAGTCTAGAAAGTCTTTATCTATCTGTCTATCACTTAGGTCTAATTCTATATCTATCTGTCTCAATGGTGACAGCATCGTATGGCTTCAGGGTAAATAGTAGGTAGTGCTGAAAGACCCCACAAGGTGGACCGATTGGTGATGATTGGTGTGGAGACCGTTAGAGTCCATATGTCCAGATGTCCAGCAGTGGATGTATCGGCTGATGATGATGACATAGCATATATAGTAAGAAAGACATCGCTAGTACATTTCTCAAGCCTTCAATTTCTTCATATATATGTACAAGTTTAAAGACTTCCATGGCTTATAGAGGGACCTTTTTAAATAGGGAAGTCCTCGATTCGATTCCGGAGCCACATTTGTACGAATTAGTGCACATCACTTAAAATCTAGGTCAGGTAATAACGTGCCGTAATTAAAGAACGTGGAGGTAGACTTCAGCTTGTTTGCTACTATGTAACATTTAACTTGATCGTATACAGATATTATAAGTTTTTTTTTAATTTACTGTGTTTTTGCTTGCAATGAAAGGTATTTTTTTTAAATTAATATCGATTATATGAATCGAAAAGAGTAGCACTCGCAGCGACTTGTTTTTTGTCGCGAAGCAAAAAGTTTATAATGTGGGTGATATTATAATTAAAAAGCGGTCGCGGGTTCGAACCCCTGTCGGCGAGCAGCGGGGGCGCATTGTGCCCACCACGGCTATTACGGTTATTTACTTTGGGTAACCCATCCCGCCGTTTAGGAACTCTATAGATTATCTTTTCACCGGTTCGATTAAAAAATGGATGGGCGCGCTATTGACAAGAGTTGCGCCTTTTGTTCCTTTTTTTTTTTTACTTACACTTAGTGGCGAAAATTTCAAGTAAAAACCGTTTTTTTTTTATAATCTTACCAGTTATTGATAATTTTATTCGATGTTCATTTGTCGAATTAAGTAGGAAGAGTTTAAAAATTAAAATCCTTGTTATGTTATAGAAGCTATTGTTTCTAAGTTGGACAGATTATATAAAATTTGTTCTATAACTTGGTGTGAGTAAAATCCACGATTACTGTTCATAAATGTTATTACTTACTAGTTGTAACTTTATTAGTTAAGCTACAGATGCCTTCCATCTCTAACTTTAAATCTTAAGCCAATCCAATATTACTGGAAAGTCAGATTGTCTCTATTCACCTATAATATATACATATAACTATATATTTGTATTTAAGGGTAGAGTGATAAAGCTTGTTATAGACTAGTGCGCTTTACTACCTAGATTACATCTCTGCTTTTTATGTGGTATCGTAGTCAAGCACTAGACTATATATTAGCTGTTCGCCACCCGCTTTACTGGCTGTAACACCCCCGCAACTCCTTTGAGGGTATGTATTTTCTAAAATTCATTCTTAGCTGAGTTATACTCAAAATATTATTATAATGAGTATGTATAAAGGTGGAAATCTCTTATATATGTGATGATAAAAGAAAAACAATTCATCATATACAAGAATAATTGCTGGTGCGACCACCCTCATTTAGCAAAGTTGCTATCCTAACATACTGTTGTGTATCAGCTGTTGCCATCCGGTCAAGGATTCGCCTATTATTTAAAAAAAAATCAGTAACAGTTAACGATAAGAGGCACACGAGACCACAGTGTTGGTAGTTGGAGAAAAAAAAAATTAATTCCAGTTTCAATTTCAAAAAACGCTACCGAAATCGAAAGCCGGCTCTTCAAGGTAACATAATACACTTGAGTGCATTTACACGACCGCGATCCAATCATAGATAAGACGATTGTATTTTTTTTTTTTAATTCCGGCGATGAGCGGTTGTCTCTGGTTTTTTTGTGTGTGTTTGCTTTTCTTTTTTGTGGTCGTTTTATCCCCGTGTCAGGTCTTTTGTCTTTGACGAGGGACCCGGGTAATTGAAATAACGACGGTCCGAAAGCGGTATGCGTAGAATTTTCGTGAACAGCTGACCCGATGCGACGCGATGAATATTTTATTAAAGCGAACTCCTCACGCTGTTGTCATTAAAATCATCGGTTTCCTTTTCCTTGAGTTTATATAAACGATAATATAACTCTGTGGGGCATTAGCACTTTATTATAACAGGGATTTAGAGCTATAATTGGGCTGTAAAACTTTAAGGTTTGGAAGTATTCACATTAGTTCTTACTTCGGTATTTAAGTTATAATAAAATATTTATAGAATAAACAAATCATTTACAATATCATATCCTCCAGTCGTCAGTGTTGCCTGTTGAAGCAACAGGTAGATAGATAGGAACATAGATAGCGGCATTGTATTTGTTTTAATTTTTTTTTGCCCCGCGCCATTCCGTCCGATACGACATGCCGATTTTCGAGTGACGGACGATTTCTCGTATAAGATATTATCAAATGTTGTTAACATCGATTAGTTTTGTTGTTTCGGTTATAAAGAATACTAAGTTATTGTTCTTATGCAAGCATTAGTAATGGAGAATAAAAAAATACATATTTAAAGTCAACTGTTTAGTTACATGTTACCGAATCCTTGCTTCTGAAGAGGAGTCGGAATTACGTTAGATTTTCACCATCTATAACCCATTTCATCACCATTAGGGCATTAAACAAGACCTTAAGGTCTAAATTCTATGATATGAACATGTGATACTAATAATTAAATTCTTTAAGCTCCACACAGTTGTTTGAAATTTCCACAAGTTTCATCGTGAACAGTGAAGCTTTTATACGTAGATAACAGGAAGACAGTAAATGCAATGACTGCTGATTTATTATAGAAGGGTGATAACTTAATCCTTCCTTCAATCATACTCTGCTCCTTGTGATCCTGGAATCGCAACGAGGATTGTTGTTATATAGCAAGCGGTTACTATTGCGCTTACAAGCTTCAAGAGACAACGCTTTCCTGTGAGCGATGTAACCTTCAAGTTAAATTACGTTCTAATTATCGTTCTAAGTTAAAATTTAATGTTAATCAAAAGAAGGGAATGCTAGCCGAAAAACCTTTATAGGACTGGTACAGTTTAAAGCGATGTGGCAGGTGGAACGGGTTAATGTGTCGGCTCTAGTTATTTACACTCGCTTTGCTAATAAGGTGTTCGTGCGAGACAAAGAACTGACGACCAAAAAAGGACGAGCCTCTCAGAAACAAACGATTCCTCTCCTTCTATTTTTCTTATGTTAGTTTTGACGTTTACTAATAAACGTTGTAGCTTATTTTTTAATTTCATTGATAGCAATTTTTTTCTATACTTAGTTGACTCTTTAAGTTATCGAAAAGTAAACGGTAAATTAACAGCGTCAAAAATAATCGCATATGTCCTTTTATAATACTAATGATAATAAACAACCCGCTTTGTTCCCACTATTGGGAATTTCGTCCTTTTGTACGAGAAGAGGTCAATATATTTGTCATCATAAAAAAAAACACATCTTTCTTATATATATATGCTTTATCATAAAAATAACATTATATCGTTGTGTCAGGATTTAATAACATTTCATTGTCTTCCTCATAAAGCACAATAAGTATTTTTTTTATGTTTATAACATCAAAAGCTGAAGGTATCTCCGTGATAACTATATCGTCATAAGATCTTCAGACACCTCCGCCTTCCCGTGATTATGAGTGCTGTAAATCACTCTAAACGTTGACTAATAAATAGTTAAATAAACGAGATGAATTCTGTTAAATTTGGTAGTATTAAATGTCAGTTAAACTAAGTTTTTTGGAAGATTAGGATATTGAATAATTAAGTCACTGTCTACAGTTTATGTAAATTGTTGGCGAAATATTTTAACTTTTGATTATCAAGGACTTTAACCGGTACTGCGCCGGATGAGGACATCTTGAACGAAACCAGTACGGGGAATATCAAATTTCGCGATAATTTTTTAATACATAATAAAGAGAACATACTGTCATAGATTGTTTTATAACTCTTAAGGATCTTATAAAAATATTCTTTAACATCAAGGCTCACTTTGGCAGCGCCAGAACCGTCACTTGAAACTTTATATATGTAATTATATAAGTGGATATAATATCTCTCATATACATCTAAATCTCTCTCTATCTCCGAAACTATTGGACATAAAGACTCAACGTTTGATAGAGATATTGCTTCTGTGATTTAGAGATCAGCTAATTATGGATTTTAGAAAAATCTTTCCGAAAAGAGAGTTGCAGGGGTTTTAATAACGTAGAGGGTTCAAGGACCGTTAGATTTCTGTCGTCGTTTGAACAAACTTATAGACATCACAGAATCCTCGGTTACACAGAAATCCTACCAAAGTACTTCCTTCGTATAAATATTTCCTCAGGTTTTCCCGCTTACTTTCATATATGTAAATAATATCCTCAAAGTGTAGACTATGGTTGTGAGACGACTTAACCCAGACATTCGATGTGCTCGTGGGATCTTTTTCTCGCTTTCGCAACACCAGGTTTATCTAGACGGAGGTAATAAAAGTCGATAGGTCGGAGCTGGCGCCGTGAATGAAACGACGGCGAGGATATATTGGCCGCAATCAGTTATTTACAATGGCTCAAGTTTAGGACAGGCTGGCCGTCTTTATAGTGACGATAGCGGGCAAAGATTGGCGTGTCGTCAATTATAAACGACATCGTCGACTTTTTAAGAGGCGGCGAAAGCGTTTAATAATTATTAGAGGCATCCCTTTATCCGAATTTATGGTCGAAGCTATAATAAACGCGAGATCGAAGCGCGTTGAGCTGTTACAGCCATTCGGTGATGCCGTAATAGCAGCCGCTGCCGCCTAGTGTGGGAACTGTGCGCTATCTTATCTACTTTTATAGCTGGCTCGTATACGATCAAAAGAAAGTAGAATTTCTAATCGTCTATAGTATTACATTAATTGTTCCTTTCATTTATCAATTTATATAGTAAATAAAAAAACTTACGACAAAGATATAGTCAATTCGAAGTGCGTGTAAATCGATATCATATATTCACGAAAGCTGCTTTTCTTAGAACGATTTCCTATAAATGTTCTATTCGCCGGAAGTTCAGGATCAGTGCTAAACTAGCTCATCACTGTTAAACACGTATAATGCGTTACACACTGGAATATGACAACTTCATAAATTAGTGTTAAATCAACTACAAAATTGCTTCTAAAACCTTTGTTAAAAATAAGAGTTACTATATTTAATACATTACTAATATTTTTCATATATCATCATCGTCAATCAATAGACTCACTGTTGGACATACATAAGTTTTTTTTTTTATATAATCACGCCTTTTTCCCAGTAGGGGTAGGCAGAGGTGAATAAACACCCACATTTCGCCAGATTTGGTCAGATTAGATCCCATGTTACAGGGGGCGAGCCTGTTGCTACTACATTGGGACCACCACACATACACACACACAAAGATGATATCAGTGTGCGGGTTTCCTCACGATGTTTTCCTTTACCGTTTGTTTCTCGCTGTTGTAACTAAAGTCATGTACATAACTTAAATATTTAGTCATCGGTATTTGCCGAGATTAGAACCCGCGACCTTCGGAATGAAAGCCGCACGCTCTAACCAT
Organism: Troides oblongomaculatus; assembly: GCA_029032895.1. Classification (NCBI taxonomy): domain Eukaryota; kingdom Metazoa; phylum Arthropoda; class Insecta; order Lepidoptera; family Papilionidae; genus Troides; species Troides oblongomaculatus. The sequence goes on along the minus strand of JARDWC010000439.1, from coordinate 1,807,829 downwards.
TAGGCCAGCGAGCTACAATATTGCAGCTCACACAAAATGCTGATTAATAAATATGATTTATTTAAATGATTCATCCAAAGCGATCGTTGCATAATAATGGATGTAGTTTGAAAACGACTGTCCATCGAATTCGAGCGAAACGCCGCCGCAAAGCGATCCGCCACCGTTCTTAGGAGCTTCCGTGGAAACCGGTCTAATTTATAAACACCTACACACATCAAAGAGACAGTTAACTGCATAATATGGATCGCCGGTTCGGTATGCGCGGCCGGGGCATTAGGTAAGCAATGGACACACTCGCCTGCCACGACTAGGAATTGGTCCCTTGACAGGCAACGCTGTCAGCCGCCGATAGCATCTGATACATAGTCTAACTATTCTTACATTATTTATATGAGATACGAGTACACTTACAGGTACATTAATCGTGAACGACAGGCATGATTTCTTCAATTACGTTCAGAGGCAGTTCCGCAGCCGTTCCTCAATGAAAACATCTTGACGAGTCCATAATAATGCTATTCTCCACCGGGAGCATATTATTACGCTGATAGCAAAAAGCGCCGTCTGTTTTAATTGTAAAGGGCTAATCTCTGCAAAGTTTTTCGAGCGTCTAATTCGTTTCAAGTAGCATATTGTGGGCGAAGTGCGGGTACCTCGCCGGCAGCTGCGGACTGCGGCGCGGAGAACGAAAAAAAAAGGTTGTAAGTCTGTTTATTACCTCATGCACTGCCGTAATATTACCTGAATGGCGAGATTACAAATATGTTCTTTCCTGCAAGTTGAATCGATGTTAGTTTGTATATTATTTGCGTAACCGTAGCGCGACTCTCGCACGGGCTCCCCAAATAAATAAACGCCTGTAAAGACAGAAGCACAAAGGCCTGCAAACCGGTGCGCTCGCTCGAGCAGGAAAGGGCATATGCTTAATTTATATACAGTTATTGATCAAAAGGTGATGTCCTTTGGGAGGCACCGAGGCGTCCTTCTGATCGGCGAGCCCCTCGTAAATTGTTCTCTTGTAAGAGGAGGGTGATAAAATCACGCCGCTAAGCGATAGCCTATCTGTGTCTTAAGCCTTCTGTCGTGTGGCGACGATTTCATTATCAATTGCTGCGGTTAACTTCCGGAGCTACGTTAAAGATATACGATAAGCAATTAGAGAATTCAATACTACTGTTTAGCAAGACATTTAACAAACGATAAGAATCTGGGAAAAGTAAATGAGAAATCCGATCACAGAAGTGTATTGTTAGTGAAATTGGATAATTAAGGTCTGAAGAATATAAACGATCCTATTATCATTTATTTATTTGTTAAGGCTTATCAACATAGTTACATAATTAGTTTCATGACTTAACATTAAACATCAAGTTAAAAACAGCAACATGTAACTACATTAAAGATAAACACATCCTGCGTTAAGTAACTGTGCATAAACACTAACAGTATAAAAGGAAATTACATAACTACACAGTAATTATAAACTAGACAATTGGAAAAAATGTATTAACGTAACCTCTAAATTAAACTAGTTATGTAAAGACTATATAATTGACAATGTTGACAAAGTTCACAAAGAATGTTTGTATGATTATGTCTATGACGTGGCAAAGCAAAATATTAGACGTCTGCGACTGTACCTCGATTCAATACCCCGACAATTTTGGAAATGAACATTGGTAATTTATCCTGAAATATATCGATGGAGCGATCTTTGTTTATAAAATACTGCAGCAGTCTGCAAAACCTCGGAACCAAGGAATGATAGCCAAATTTGATTTATACGTTCTGCGAGTGAGGATGCATCTTGGGTGGCGTGGCAAGCGAGTTGGAACATCAAAGGAAAAACGACTAAGCAGATCAGAATTATCCGATAGATTGTTTAATAGTTTGTATAACAATAACATGTCCGGTAACGTGCGCCTATCGGATAACTTCATAAAGTTCAGAACTCTGAGTCGTTTAGTATACGGAACTCTTTTATTTAGTCCATCAAAATAGAAATAAGTGAATCGTCTTTGTATATACTCGATACGGACTTTATGAACCAGATAGTTTGTGTTCCATGCTACTGGGCAATATTCGAGCTTGCTTCTCACAAGTGTAATGAACAAAATTTTTGAAATCCTTGCAATTTCTAAACACAAAACCCAACATTCGTCTTGCAGATTTACATATGTTTTCAAAATGCTGATTAAAAATCAATTTAATATCAAATGTAACACCTAGATCACGAACTACTTGTTCAATTAGCGCTTGTCCATTGATGTCGTATACTGATTGAAAAGAATTGCGATTAGGTGTAAATCTTATAAAAGAGCACTTCTGGGGATTCAAAGTCATATAATTTCGACGAGACCAATCATCTAACCTATCCAAGTCCTCTTGAAGAGCCTTACAATGACTAGCCGATCTTATTTCTTTCGCAATCTTTAGGTCATCAGCAAAGATATAACAATTTGCCTCATGGATACATTCTAGGACATGATTAATATAAATATTAAATAAAATTGGCCCCAGTACAGGACCCTGAGGTACACCTGATGTAGATCGGTAAGGCCGCGAAGCATGCCTTTTAACCACTACAAATGATATCTATCCGCAATATACGATGAAAGCCATGATAGTACTGTCCCTCCAAAACCAAAATTAGTCAGTTTTTCTACAAGTAGTGAGTGATTAACTTTGTCGAAGGCCTTGAAGAAATCTGTATGTACTGTGTCTACCTGAATGTGCGAGTCCATTGATTCTGAAAGAAAGGTTATAAAATTGCTTAAGTTGGTAGCAGTAGATCTAGCCGTAGTGAACCCGTGCTGTGAGTCAGATATTAATCGCTGGACATGACATACCAAGATCGGACGCAACATGACCTCTAACAGTTTTGATAAAACCGAAATTAATGAAATAGGCCGATATTTAATTATATTACAACGGTCCCCTTTTTTATATATCAGCACTACTCTGGCCTGTTTCCAGAGGTCCGGATAGGTTCACGTTTTTAGAGACGTGTTGTAAATTATACTAACAGGCATTGAAAGCGGCTCCGCACACCTCACCAAAAATATAGGAGGTAAATTATCAGGACCGGTATCTTTGGTAAAGTCAAGTCTTTTTAGTTTCTTGAAAACTTCAAATTGAGTAAATTAGATATAACATAGAGAAATGCTAGAACCATTGTTTACTGCGCCTCCGCTTCTTGAGTAGTTGACATCGTAAACTGACGAAAAATGATTTGCAAATAAGTTGCAAATGTCAACTCCATTTGATGCTATTTGGTGTTCTAAGACCATTCTAGATGGGTACGTGTTCACAGATTGTTTTTAATTTTTTAGATGAGTTCAAAAATATTTTGGATTTTTTGATATATTAGATTAAATCCTTTCAATGAGCTTGTATTCTTTATTAAGTAATTTGTTACATCGTGCACGTAGATCAGAAAACTTAACACTGTCAAGAGGATTCTTATACTTTCTGTATTTCAGTCTAGCTTTAAGTTTTACTTTTAATAAATTTATAAGATTTTTAGTATGCCACGGTGGATATTTACTGTTACTAGGTTTAGATTTAGGTACATGTTTTTTAATCACTTTTTCTAATTCATAGTAAAAGATCGTTAGCATTGTATTTGCACCAATGCACTTCTAAAGGACATCAACCCATGATATATTATTTAGGTCCGAGATTATATTGTCGTAGTCCGCTTTATAATAATTAAACCTCTCATTAAAATTTTCTTTGACTAATTGATTTTTTTTAAGATCACTGTAATATTTAAAGCTGGATGACGACTATCAACGGTACTAATGGGGATTAACATATGAATTATTAAAACATAGATAACACAAGTACAAGTTTAAATAACATTGGATAGTGATGATCTAGGAAATGAATCTTTAGCGTCTGTAACAGCAAAGGTAATATATTATTATCAAACTGCTTTTATCTAAAAGTATTTGGTAATTCAATTAAATAGAAATACACTTAGATATGATCCAATAACATTTAAGACCTAGAATATACTAAGTTAGCGGTACAATTTAAATTTTTAGTAGCCAATGACGTTATTATATCTAATTATTATTAAAATACCTCTCAATATCTTCAAAGGACTACAAACTAGGTTCTTAAGCAGTTTTCAAAAGGATTTTGAATCAATTATGCAAGCTGACAATGGATGAGACGAGGAGTAAATTTTAATCCTCTTTACACTCCTGACTGTTACTTTGTTAGGTTAAATCCCTTCTCTGTCCTGTAATTGAGACTTGGCGCCAATTCTTGTCACAAAACTCGATAAATTTAAAGTTCATGTGCTTACGAATGTATATAAACAAGTTTGTGTACATTGTCAACAAAAGAATATGAGGTTAAAATGTTCGATTAAAATATGTTCTTCTTCTTCAATCTTCAAGAACTTAACATCTTCAGGAAACAGGAGTATATATGTAGCTTTAGCAATATAAACAATTATCTTCTTCTTAAAGTTCCTCTCCAACTAGTGAAGGTTGGCGATCCGCGTGGTACAGGTCTTCTTGTCTCTGGTTCGGCGAAACAATTCGTACGCCCCAGATATACCAGTCCATTCCCTGATATTCCTCAACCATGACTTTTTCCTTCTCCCCACTTTTCATTATACACATACATGTTAAAATAACATTAAGTAAACTCAAGTTAATTTTAATGGAATCTTAATTGTATAGATAATTTTAATACTTAACAAAGCTTGAGAATTCAATTGGATATCAGTTCCAACGCTGAACATTTTTTCGAGCTAGATGTTCATCTGTCTAGTATTATCTCATAGTTTTAATGAAACGGTTCTCTGTGTGAAATTAGTATTTGGAACAAAATACTCTTCCTCTCTTCTTTTTTTTATATACTAAGAAGAGATGGAACTCACGGGAAGTTCACCTGATGGCAAGTGATATGCCCATAACAATGTGGCCCTTGTTAGAATCTCATATGCAGCACCACATTGCGCTCGTCGCCTTGATATATTTAATGTTGATTATCGTTAACGCAGGAATTTAAGTAGTTACAGCACCTTTCAAACCGAAACATAGCAATAGGTGCTGCATTGGTAACTACTTGGTCTCCAGGAAAACAGATCTACCAGCAGTAAACTTTATGTAGTATTCAAGTGTACAAGTAAGTTTAAAAATTGATGTTTCAATTCATCGGTTCGGACATCGCTTGTGACTAGTAATTGATATAGGAAATTGATACGCTCTTTCCGTTGCGACGGAACCGTCCGTTTGTCCATTGTAACTAACAATATAACGACAAACATTGGGGGTTTTGTGGGTAAACACACATGTCCAACATTATATGGAGCTTAACTGTGTAATGTTTAACCAACAAAAAGGTGAAGGTTGTTTTAACGAAGGGTAGTAAAACAGGAAGAGTTTGCTTAAGGATTTCCATTTGAATTTTACGATTTTGTTAATTCATTAATATTAGATGATATTTTGTGAGAAAGGCTCCAAGTTAGTAATGATAGTATTAAAAAAAAAACTATAATTTCTTTAGTTTCCATTTAACTTTACTTAGGAAGGAAGTAATATTTATCTACGTAATGTTTACAACAGTGACTTCTATTTCAACTATTTGTTCTATCATAACTATTGATCTTATTTCCTTTTTGCTTCTAAATAAAACACAACTTAAAAAGGCTACAAGAGATAACTTAGTTCTAGCAACACGTTTTACTTTACCGGGCTTAAGGTTCCGATGAAATAAAGCATTGTCGAAATCGAAATGATCCAAAAACATCATACGAAGGAAAGCGATGTTTGGTGAATCCGTGTCCTTGGTATTTCTTATGTAAGAAAGCTCTTAGGCTAGATGGACAACATCGAAACGAGCTATTTATTTCAGCTTTTTACATATGCTTTAAAAAAGTCGATGAATTTACTGGCTATGAGTTAATATTTGCTAAGAACTAAACGTCAATCTCTTCGATGAAATAATCACAAGATTTCAAAGTTCTCACTTGATTAAACAGTTGATACTCCCTGATACTTTGACAGGTGAGCTTTTAACAAGCAGAAAACGTAAGCCCTTTTTATTTAAAAAAAAATTACGACACTTGCTTACATTCATCGTTAAGTTGCATCTCACAATATAATAATATCCATATACAGAATATTCACCTGGTGGTCAGCAAAGCGCAATGTTAGAGACCAGACACCTCGCTATCCTTATAGGGAAACATCCCCAGTAGATAAACAAAGAGGTTTAGCTCCTTCTTGATAATAACAGCAAAGGAGTGGTCGCCGGCATCACGTATCATTATCATCTAACACCCTCCCTTTTGAATGAAAAAAAAAGTTGCTCATCGTCTTAATAGTACAGTAGAAATAAATCCTTTTTCAAGTGACATACTGTAAAGATATATATCCTATAAAGGACGTAAATATCTCAATTGTTACTTTTAAAAAAAATCGATTTTCTTAGATGAGTAATGACAGAATTCATTTTAATATATTAACACCGAAAAAATTCTAATATCACGGGAAAATTAGTGTTAATGTTACTTAAAACATCTCCCGGAAACCACTCGCAATTTCGTGTGCAGGTATTTCTTGTAACAAAAAATTATGTATAAATTTTAGGTAAAAATCCGGTATGGAAGTGCTCATGTTCCCACGGGGGTAAAACTGGCAAATATTTGCGACGCATCAAGTTGGGATCAAATGCATTTGTTGTAGCTTCACAACCCCTAACACCGGAACTCGAACGAAATTTTAAACCTCTAATATTTCATAAATGTACTAGTCTCCGAAAATATTTATTGTTATATAATACTTATCTTCAAATTTTATGTAAAGTACATCATTATCAGGTAATACATGTCCACTGCTGGACATAGGCTTACCCCAAAGATCCCCATATCGATCAGTGTTGCGCTGCCTACATACGCGGGCATTAGGGGCCGACGTTTGTAGGGGTTCAATGGAGGAATTCTGGCCATTTCCCACCACGCTGGCATAACGCGGCTTAGTGAGAGCCAAAGCCACGTTTGTTGATTAACAGGTTACACCACGAGCATTTGAAGTCTTGGGTCCCGTGAATTGTTTTAGGTGACCCATTTCAACAATGACTGAAACGATAGTTACAACATAATTGTGCTCGAAGCGGTCGAAAGTTACTATAAAATTTTATTTTTATAGTAATAACAATAATAATTAATTTGTATCTAAACAGCTTAATGAATTCGTCACTCGATTAGAGCTAAACGTTTCTAACCGAAACTGTATTCTGGCTTTGTGTAGGTAGAGAAAGATGGAGTATTCTAGGCGAGAACATTTCACTAACGTCGATCTCAAATTGGGAACAAATGTTAGGCAGATAAATTTAATAAAATAAATCTTTGTACTCTGATGGTGAAGACGGTGTAGTTACCACCGCCAAATAGTATACCATATCCAAATAGAATATTATTGTACACTGTGGCAAGAAGACCATTTTCCCTTAACGCGACGAACACAACGTGATGTTGGTCAGTTAGTCGAATGGGGTTTTGACTTTAACTAGATCTTTACTAAATTATTTTGTTACTTAAAATGAAAAGGGTTTATTTCTATAGTTAATTCAGTTGATCTCTTGTTTCGATCATTTGGTTATCTCGACGTTCGCTAACATTCGGTAAACAGTGGTAGCATTTTACTAATCTATTTGTTTGGTAATATTTGCGATCGGCCCTTCTCGTGTGTAGGAAAGTGTCGGCCGATAGTTGCACTGTACCGAAGCGGTTACAAATATTTGAGGTTCGCACTTGACACATGTTTGTGGGCCCCACTGAGCTTATTACCGTAGTAGTATTTGTAATGGCGGCTCCAAATTCGAAATTTGTTAATGAATAGCATTGTTGTATTAATTAAATTTGCGATAAGCTCTATTTTCCAATCATTTTAACAGTTAAAACTATACTTTAATCGGTGACAAACAAAAAGCTTAATCATTTATATAGTTATAATAATTATCACGATCTAATGTATTATATTACTAGAATATTCGAGAAAAATAAAGAAAGCAACGCGTAGTGAGTCGGACATCCGGCGGGAGTTTAGGATAAACAATGAGTCGTAGCTAATAATTAATTAGTATTACATCAGACAAAGGCGTTCTTCGACAATTTCTAGAGTTGTCGGCTGACTATATAATAATATAGGAATTGGGGTGTAAGGATTCGCGTACAATAACTCAAGGGATTTAAGCCAACCTTACCAGCTCGTGGTGCACCCTACTAATCGACTAACGAGGCTCTGGCTCCCACCAACCCGCATTGGGCCAATGGCCGAAATCTCTCCATATTAATTCCTACCTGATCGATATGGGAATCTTTGAGCAAGGCGTAGGCCTTCCTCAAAGATTACTGGATATAGATCCAACAGTGCAAGTCTTTCGGCTAACGACGATACATAGGAACTTGGCGAGTGGATGATTGATTCCTATTTTGAATGATTAATCTATATGTATATATATATCGCATATTACTTGGTTAATAATTTAGGACTTATGAAGAGCTTAGTTTAGTAGACCTTTAAATGTAAATAAACGTTTTCATCTCGGAATATCGTCTCATTGGACCTAATCCAAATCAGCGCATAACAATGTTTTCTTTATTCTACAAAGGTAAACTTTAAGGCACCTTTGTTTTGGAAGTCGTCGTGATTGTTTTTTTTTTATTTCTGAACACTCCGTCTTCGATTATCCTTTTTTTAGTTTTATCCACACGAGTCCACGATCATATCGCGTGTTCTAAACTTGCGTGCCGGTGCGTGCCTGAGGAGCGGCCATTTTGTAGACCGAAAATTGGCAGGAAAATTGAGAGAACAACACTTCCACCAGTTCCACCCCACCGCGATTCATCGGTACGTAGAAATTTATTCATGCGACGACCCGACGCCCTTCGTACTGTTTCGACGGCATTAAAAATGGAGACAAGCAAATAACCGAAATATTTCCAGGGCTCCCGGGGTCCGCATAACGATCTCAGTTTTATTGCGTTCGACGAAGAAGTTTCTATTTTGACGTGTCTATTAAATTCCTCGCGGTTTCGACGCGGAGCTCGTTTAGTCGCCGGCGTTGTATTAAATTTCTTAGAAACCTCAAGTTGTCATAATAAACCTCACCTTAAGATTATTAAGTCGACATTCCTTCAGCTGACGGAATAGAAATGATTACTTTTTTAATGCTCGATGGTCATTGTTTTGCTTTTTGTTCATAGAATAATCACATGGTGCTCATCACCTCGAGATACAAGTGTTAAGTCCTTTACTCCAGTAATTTCGCTAACTACAACGCCTTCTAAACCGAAACATATAAATCTTTTCATGCTATCTTTTAGCGGTGAAAATTGCAGGTGTGGTAGTAGCTTCGTAGACGGTTGTCGGCCGTTGATTACATTTATCACAGTTACTTTACAACACTTGATCTTAATTGGTAAAAGATTTTTAAGCTATAGAATATCTGAATATTATATTCAGTTGAATGTTTGTGAAGAACAATTTAATCGGCAGCTTTTCTCCTTAATTCGCTTTCAAGAAATCAATTTACGGGAAAGTAAAACAAAGAAAGTGCCGTTCCGTATATACCGACCGAAATTACACCGCGAAATTTAGAAACACTCCAAGTTTACTCCTATCCAGTGTTTAGTGCCAATAAAAACGTCGCCGGCAACATACTTTCTAAAATTCGAGGATCACAACTCACGGCAAACTACGAGCGTGTGACAATAAAATGTCCGATACAAGTGGCATTAGGCTGAAACCGCCGGGATGGGCGGAAGGCACGCATGCACCGGTACACCAACACCGAAAGAACCACCGCGCTCCTCCCAAAATTAACTCAACAACGCCTTAAACCACGTACCACAACAAAACTACAGGTCTACATATATTGGTCGTAATGTTACTACCACATGGGCGTGCGGATAGAGGATGGTGGGGGCGAATCAAATGTTATAATGGGGGGTGCCAAACTAATGGTTTCATGTGTTGTTCCTCTTTATGGGCTCCTTTCAAATGGTACGCTTAATGGTGTAATTAAGGTGTTAGAAAATTCATTTCTTAAACATACGAACGCCATTAAATCCGTTAAGAATTTCCATTTTCACGCCGTCGTGTTCATGTCGGAGTATTTCGGTAAATTATTTCTCGATTAATATGTAACTATCGTAATACGTTTCAACAATGTGTTACCGTAGTAAATGTACGTATTTTGATTTCTTTATATTATCTGATATTTTCTCAAGGAAAGAGTAAGAAGCAATTTAGCAGTTCATGTATTATGATCCTTGTTTGTAATATCACTATTACATTATCAGCCTGGACGCCTATTGCTGATCATTGTCCTTACTGTAGGTTCATCATCTAGTAAATAATAAATCAAATAAATTTGTTAGGATATTACAATATTTTGTTGCTCTCATAGTCATCATTATCATCGACAATTGATCCACCGATGGATAAAAGCCTTGCTAAATTTACACCAAACGTCTAGATTTGGATTTTACTAAGTCCATATAGATACCAATCTTTTTAAGCTTTAATTTTGGAAATTTTTGTTTGTAATATTAAAGCTATAAAGTTATTTCTTCAAGAACTTTCAGCCGGTTGCTTCCAAAGCGCGGCGCAGCTTCTTCGCTTTGCATGAAGTTCCCAATTAGAATTCTGTGACAATTTGTAATTGAGTTTGGATAAAGCTATTTACATTCATTGATCCAGATCCTAGCCATCCTGATTATGTACTTCCGCTTCTGTAAGAGCATAACCTATAAGAACCGAAGTATCTTGGGCGAGTACAAATTCTCCACGTTTGACCTAACTTAATATAAAATTGAGGTTGGTGTCTTTTAATACTGTTCTTGTACCCACTCGACCTGATACCCTTGTATTACAACATGGTATTACAACACAGTAGCGACAAACGGTGGTATAGCGTGTGATGGTTGCTCAGATAGACATGGAAATTTTTTGACAAGCATGTCGTATCCATCGGAATGGCTGAGTTCACGCCATTCGGTCACCCATTCGCGGAGTCGATCCCGCCGATATCCCGCAGCACGTCGGGACATTTATAACCAATTCGACAGGTTGAATTGCGATCGTATACGTGTTCACTACTTCAAAAAGTTTTTATATGACTTTTTTATTGTGTTTTCAAATAAATGGTTGTTCGTATTTTTTTACCATATAAATTCACATGAGAACTTCGACTTAAAAGTAGACTTACATGATTTTCAACTGTACTTGAATGTAGACTGTTAACATCGTAGTTCTTTTCAAATATTCACTTAATATTAATATATTTATAACTACGTTTAAAGTTTTATTTTGAATTTTAACTTAGTTATCATTAGTATTGAGACATAACAACTTATGTCTTAAGGCGTCGAGCTCATTACGATGATGTGTTTTCTAAGTGGTAAGTCTATTCTAAGTGGAAGCAGATTGGCATGGCCACGCGCTTTATCATCAGATGATCGATCCTCTAGTCTAATCATCTTGTCGAATAAAAAGAAAACAACAATCTTTTTAACTGTCCGTTATGAGGCAATCAAGATGGATAGAAATATGGCATGTTTTCGGTCGGTCAATTTGCATATTTACAACATAAACCTGTCGGAGCTGACGCGGATGTGACGCCTCACGCTCCTCGTTATATTTACCTCCTTTACTAGTGCCTTGTTTTTTTTCCACATAATTTATGATCCTTTAGCAAGCAGTAAATTCATCTAGTCACACATCATTATAGTAATCTTTCGTAAATCACGATGACGGTCAACATTCGTGAATCTTAATTGATGGTTAGGTTTTCCAAATCCCTCTAGCTACCTTCCACCTTCAAATTTAAAATGCTTCATCTTACCATATCTGTGGTTTGTCTGCCAACGTAATGATGGTAGGTCTCTATGGCCAGAGACTGTCTAGATCTACCTACATCCCACCGCAGTGCTATATTTGGTGTCAAACAATAGCGTTCAAACATTACTGTTTTGTTTTAAAGGGCGTTGTTGCTAGTGAAATTACTGGGCTTACTTATCATCTTATGTTTCAAGATGATTAAAATGCGATGCTGTGTATACTATCCTAAGTAAGGCCACGTTGTGAATGGACATTCATCGTTATATGAATATCTTACTCGTAGCGTCGTCGAATAAAAAAATATAGGAGAGTATTCTGAGCTAGCCCCTTACCATCTACGTCCTCTTTGTACCAACCAACCAACCTTTGTACCAAAGAGATTATATGTAGTGTAAGTATACCGCACCGTGAATCTCTGTACTCAGCTTATCTGTCTTTTAAGTGAATTGTGGGATTATTATCTAGATAAGTTTAAGAAGCTAAGATTTGCAGTGTTCATTTGTGTACATGAATACCGTAGTATCAGCATCATGTAAAATTGAGGTAAAGTATTCGCCAATTGTAGATGTTAAATATTTAACTATGCAAATTGATCAAATAGATATTGAAGTTAACAATATATAAATCCCAAGATCAATAAGCGCAGACCACAGCATGCGCTAATCCAGTTATCCCCGGGAGTCCCGCATACCACGCACAATCAAACCATCACCGACACCCACGTCACCACACACACTTAGGATACAAGCAACACACTCCAAATTTTGACACAGCTACACACTACATGAGGTATACCTGCGATCAGGGCGGTTCTCATCAAGTTTCCGATCCAGGCGAAGGTGGTCGTAGAACGGTCTCAAGCCCGTCTTCGATAACCGAGCAGGTTTACCAGAAAGCTTATCTCTAGGTACACAATGCGAAAGTTCGCCGTCGGATAACTACACTCCAAGTAGTACACTTGTTTTAAAAACAGGTCGTGGATGTCCACAAGCCTAGTGTCAGATGAGCTGTAAGAGTCAATATGACCTTCAAGAACTTAACATCTTCAGGAAATGTAGCTTTAGCAACATAAACAATTATCTTCTTCTTCTTCTTAATATGCCTCTTCAACTAGTGAAGGTTGGTGATCTGTGTGGTACAGTCCTTTCTATCTCCGGTTCGGCGGAACAATTCGTACGCCCCAGATATGCCAGTCCATTCCCTGATATTCCTCAACCACTTTTCCCTTCTCCCCACCTTTCGTTTGCTATAAACTTTACCCATAATATTTAACTGCAGAACATCATATCGCTACACAAACAATTACATTTGAAGTTATATTCGATTTAAAAGTGATAGGACATTTTTGTGTACAGACTCTAAATCAAATTTAACTCCATGCCATACTTTCAATTTCGCCAACCGGAACTACAACGAGCGTGTTACCATAACACGAGCGTGTTGCCATTATGTTACGATAGCAACATCAAAAGATATCCATTCAAGCTGTAACAAGTGTTATATCGGCAGAATAAGGACCAGTTCAGTTTGTGTTCACGTGTTGGTGTATATGATGGGAGTCCCGGCGTTCGTGTGAGGAATTCATCTCGTTTCTTTCAATATTTTTATTACACCTCCGCGCCGCTCCCCAATACCAATGTCTTCAATCGTGAAAACGACAATTTCACATGTTTCGCATTTCCCGACAGGTTCGCCCGATACACCGCCGGAAATGTTTTGAGCTTCAAGAGTCGTACCATATTTTATGCCATTCGAAATTAAATAACAGGCATATTTCTCTCTTTAGGCTCTTTCTTTACATTCTAAATTAAATATTTACACGGTTACATCCTCCATATTGTGTCAAAAGCGAATGATGATAATAGAGAGCAAAAATCTGTTTTCTTCAATACTAAAGTATCGAGCGAGATGTTTACCATAACAGCCAATTTACGTCTACTGCTAAGGCACAAACCTACCCTCAATATGAAGGCGATTGGGGCATAGTCACCACTCTGGCCCAATGCGGGTTGGTGACTTCACACACCTTAGAATAAATTCTAATTCATGTGCAGGTTTCCTTGCGATGTTTTTTTACCCTGGCAATTTCAATAACTACATCCTTTAAACCCGAACACGTTAATGTTTGCAGACTACTATTTTGCGGACTCTTACCGGCAAAAACCCAACGGTTTCTCACTCATCGCATTTGTCCGGAAGCACGGGGGCGCTTTCGCACACAACCGTGGTTCCGGCAGCGAGAGGCCTTGATAAGACTACATTTCGGGGTGGAGCTACAGCTCCACCCCTACACAAGTATTAGGCGGAAGTACCGCATGCACCACCTCGAGGCCTTTCATATTTGGTGGCAGGTTACTCCCGAATCCGCCACCATGGCGCTGCAGTGGTACCTACCCAGACGGTTTAAGACAACAAAGAATTACCACCAGTAAATACAGTCAGATTGTGCCAGCCAAAATAGTAGTAGGTTTCTATTGCCGGCGACCATCTTGGTACAAACTGCCGGAGCTCTTATTTCTGCCTCCAAACAGTACTGTTCAACATTAATGTGTTCCGGTTTGAAGGGCGCTGTAGCTGCGGAGATCTTTGAGCGAGGCCTATGTCCAGCAGTGGACGTCTATCGGCTGATAATGAATTAACCTATTTTAGATTAGAAAGTATGATGAAGAGTCTGGAGTATTTTGAGTGTTAATCGAATAAAAATCTATTGCATTATATTCGGGATTTCAATGTATCAAGAGAATATTTCTAAAGGGGGTTATTTAAGTCCATTCCAGAAATTTTTCGAGATTAAGGGTACTAAAATAACCTATAAGAGCTTTTCGTCTGTATCCGCGTATCAGAAAAGGCTGGTTGGGTGTTGGGCGGCGCCCACCGTGACACTATGGATCCGTGGGCGGGCGTCTGGAGGCAGCTCCTTTCATGTCGCTTGCTCAGCCAGGGGACGAAGGTCTGCTTTGTGCGGATTCAAATAACACTTTTACGTATGCTTCACTTTATCTGCGAAATTTAGTGTACACACTTAAGTAATGGTGATGCGGAAGTCACCGATTTGTCTAAAGGCACTAAAATCTAAAACGCTGTGTTGATCGATATTTATTTTAATGGAATCTTTATGATATAGCAATATCTTTCTTAAACTCTTATTGCATTATTTATAAACAATGGTGTATGTTAAAGTAATCTGAAAAGAAACTTAGACTATATCTATTTTTTTTAGTATCCGAAATTGATTCAACCCTCACGTGAATAGATTATGCAAGTTAGTGTAAAACCTTTAATTAAAACTAGACAATACATTCAAAATCATTCGACAATGATCAAATGTAGTCTTTAGGGTCACATTTTTTTTTAATTACTAAGAACAATCTGATGTTCAATGACGATGTGGTGTTAAATATCAGCTATTTCCGTTGTAACAAAAATATAAAAAAAAAAAACAGGAAATAAGAATATTCTGATTGGTTCGTAGATATGGAAACTTTACAAATTATTTTCTATCAGTAAGCTACTAGTTGACTACAATTCTACGTGATGGTGATAACTATGCTGAAGACAGTAAAGCTCGCTGGGAGGGGTCATGCTTATGTTGACAGCTGGAGCAGCAGTGATATTGTGGCCGTAGATTAATAAGGGGAAATTAATTTTATTGGCGTTTGTATAGATAGAGTGAGAGAGCCCGAAATTTTGATTACATGCGAAGGGAAGAAAAAAAAACGCGAAAAAAATTATCTAAGCCGAAGGTACGACCGTTGGGACCACCTCGGTGTCGCTCGCCGCTCATATCTTCCACAAGTTTACTATGCAACCGAAACACGGAATGCTACTCGCTTTAATACCAACCGGGGCTGTTAATATTATCTTGGTCAGTTTCATCTTAACGGTATTGGGCTACCTGTCTTTGTGCCGGCCCGTCCGCGTGTTTACGCACCGGTCGAATTATCGGGGAGTGGGTGTTTTTTTTTTTTTGTTTTACCATAATAACCAGGTCGCCGATGGCAACACTTTCGACACTTAATAAAGGCCTCATTAAAAATCTTCGACGTGTTGTAGTTATGCAAATAGTTTTGACGTTTCTCATGACGACAGAGGACGTGTAGGTTTTTAGAAATATGATTAGTTATGTAAAGGCTTTAGCAATAAATACTTTTAGAGTTATGTCATCACAAGTCAATGAACATGTGTCATGATGTCAATAAAGAGACGAGAAGATATTCACCTTATGACAGACAAGTAATACCCCGCTCATAACAACGTAGTACTAGTTATTAGATATTAGAATGATATACTCAGCATTGTCCTTCTTGCCAGACGTAAAATCAGACATCATTATCATCATCGAAGCATCATATAGACGTTAAATATTATAAATGAGAGACTATAAAAATAAATCTTTTAAACCTTGAGAACGGTTATATTTCATATTATTATGTACGTATTAATTACGTATTGCTGGACGATAGAAATAAGGCCCCATGATACGAACCTAGATGGTCCGCGGATAACAACCATCAAAAATGATCTTTATAAATTTTGTCTAATAGATAAAAAAGTTGTAAATATTTATTCTCGTGATAAACAGTATATTTTGTTTATAATAGTAGTATTGTATAGACTAAGGTAAACTTTAATCGGAATAAAGGTTATCATCATTATCAGCCGACAGACGCGCTGCTGGACACAGGCCTCCTCCAAAAATTCTCTCATCAATCAGGTAAGGATTCTTATGGGCTAATGCGAGTTGGTGGGACTCAGAGCTTCGTTTGTTGATTTGGAAAGTGCACCATCAGCAGTCGAAGTTGGCTTGGATCCAGTAAGTTATTGTGCGGGGATCTATACACTCTAAGTTACGCTTGTCTTAAAGAGCTAGCCTAATCGACAAATATTCTCTATCTTTTAATCTATTCTAGTCTATCTTTTAGATAGTCTTTCTAACTGCTCCTAACTCACTATATAAATACAATAGAAAAAAAACATTGTGTTTACTATTGCGACAAAGATCCCGGAGCACTAAATCACTGATGAACATTGAGGAGGTTTTAGTGGGTAGAATCCCCACATAACCTTGTCTTCCGCCCAGAAGCAGTGCATCTTTTAAGATTTCCTCAGCAATAATAAAAAAATGTTTCTATTGCTTGGGACCGTCTAAGTAGCCTAGGTTCTAGCGTCAAACAATACTTTGCAAACATTTCTGTAATTCGGTTTGAATGGCGCTGTAGCTAATATATCTTGTTTCATACATACATACGTAAATATCACGTCTCGTTTGCAATGGGGTAGGTAGAAACATCTCTTTCCACTTGCCACGATCTCGGGACAGCTCTCTCGATACCTCCACTTTCATGAGCGTCTTCATGCATGCTCGTCGGCTGCGAGTACTCTTGACCCAACCTTTCTTTAGGACATCTTCGATTTGATTGGAATATATCAGCCTAGGTCGACCTGCACCGATTTGTCTAATCAATTACCTGGTATACCTCTTCCGTTAATCTTCTTTTATTCATTCTTTCAACATGGCCGAACCATCTAAGCATCCCTTTCTCTATCTTTGTCACTACACCTTCAACCACACCGCACCGCCTTATCACACTGTTCCTTACTTCGTACATCAGCTTCACTTCAGTTATACGTCATGACGAGTACAATGCAGTGTATAACATCTTAACTAGCGCCACGTTGTTATGTGCGAACGTATCACTTACTATCAAGTGAACGTTTGGTTCGTCGCTTAAAGCGCTGAAAAAAGTTTGATAATAAACAAGGGGTTTTATCGTATTGAAGCTAATCTAAATTGCGTCCGTAATTTATAGTCGATACGGCGGCCATTTTTCGCAAGTCATAATGCATTAAACTGATAGCGCATCAGCTGATATCTTCGGCGATTTCGTGAGACCTTCGAATCTCACACATCGCAACTATAACTGACTTTCAAAAAAAAACCAATCATACAATTGACAATCTTAATCCGATGCATTAGAGCGTTAATTCGAACGGGCGACATTAAAGAGCCGCAGATATAACTATGTCAATTACGTGCGTGTGGGCGTGTGTACAAATAGATTGCGATTACAATTAAAAAAGGAGAGAGAAAAAAAAACATTACGCATGTGTGCGTGAGTGAGCTTTAACCCGTTGATAGAGCCCAATAAAAAGTTGAATTTAAACACCTTATCGCCGTATCGGAGTGGCTATTGGTGGTCGGGCCTTTTCGCACATAGAACGCATGGAGTAGGCGTTCACCATTAAAACTTTTTTTTTTCTTTATGAAATTTCAAATATCTAGACAGACTAATGTCATTTGCTAAAATGCTAAAAACTTTATTAATCAAGAGATCAAATATTTGTGTTAAACATTTATGTTATTCTGATGATATGGTGAAACATTACTGGAGGTTGGTCCTTATTACCGGACACTGTCTACCACCGCAGTCCTTTTGTGCCGCCAAACAGTAGTAAGCAAATATTACTGTCTTCTAGTTTGACGGGCGTTGCAGCTAGTGTATATTATGACTGAGGCGATGATCACAATTTGGTGAAGAATAACATGCTAACGAGCGCCACGTTGTCATGAGTTGACGTATTAATTACCATCAGGAACATCCCTTTCGTCTCCTTGCTTAATTAACAATAATTTTAGTTAATTAATTATATAAGTATAATTGAAATATTAACTTAAATATTACAGCAATAGATAAGCTATCGTCAGCGAGCTTTATTTTATTCACTTAGTGTCAATGGTAATTATACTTTAGTCACCCGTTGGACCTAAGTAATGCAGCATATAAAAGTGATGATCACACCACTGGATTCTAATAGGCATTGGAGGTCTGTCGGACCTCAGCGTACATTGAATGATAATCACCGGTTTGAGTGCACACCAGCGCGAGGACTACCGCAGTGTACGTCAAACGGTCTTTAATGTCCGACAAGGGAGTAATACAAAATGCGGCAGATAAAGCTGAGAGGTGGGTATCTCGGCCGGCTACCGCGGCGGCGGGATCAAAGGACCCTCAGATAGCGCTAAAACACTCATTTGTTTTGTCACACGACCACCGACTAATGCGCTCCCGGCTGCCTCAGCAGTGGGACGGGGAGTGGGGAGGCTTAACTTGGTAGCGGCATTAAATGTACCTTCGATTTATTTAATTCGCACACTCTAAAGTGCTGTCTTTTTTTTTTTTTGATGACGTAAGGCGAATGCATGCACAGGTACCATCCAGTGTATAAGTATACTGGTGGTGGATCAGTTGCTATACCGTATGGGAAGGTGTGATACCTTCAGTTCCTATTTGTGCTGACAGTCATCAGTGTGCAAACGTTGTGTTCCGGTATGAAGGGCGTTGTAGCTAGTGAAATTACCGAGGTAATTACACTTAAAATCTATGTCTTGATTAAAAGCTGAATGTGGCATAGTGTATATCATCTTAACTAGCGCCACGTGCAGGCGTATCACTTAGTATCATGTAAACGTTTCGCTTCTTACGATATGGTGATGATCGCATGAAATCGATTTTCTCCACTTGTTCCGTCTATTTCATCGATTTTTATTTTATTTTATTATTTATCTACATATACACTACTGATAGAAAGTACTAGAATGTATAGACGTAGATGAGATAAACACTAAAATTTTTTTTTTTTAATTATAAAGATACAAACATAACAAAATATCATTAAAATTAAAAGAGAATTTCTTTGTTTACTTTTAATAAAGAAATATGAAAAAAAAATATAGGTATCAGCATTTTAAGATAAACTAGTATTTAATATTGGTATACTAGGTATATATGCCATTGGCTTTTTTATTTCAACGAGACGATCAATACATTCACCTGATGGTAAGCGATACGCTTGCCCATAACAATATGGATCAAGTTAGGATGGTATACACTACACCACATTGTTGTCGTCGCCTTGAGACAAAATGTTAAGACTCATTCCCTCAGTAATTTCACTAGCTCCAGTGCCCATCGAACCGGAACACAGTAATGTTAGCACACTACTGTTTGACGGCTGTAATAAGTGGTACCTACTTAGACAGTCTCTGGCAACAGAGTTTGTTTTTATCGCGGGAATACTTCTTCAAAGATACCCTGCTTCTGGGTAGAAGTAGGAAGAAGGTTATGTGGGGCTTTTATCCTTAAAACCCTCATCGGTGGTCTCCGTCAGGTCGTGAGGAGGAACTCCAGGATCTCCTACGGAGTCAGTACTACAGCAGTGAATGCAGCATCAGAGACCTACCAGTGAATTTCGATTTATTTTCGCGCCATTTTTTGTTCTTTGACATTCTTCTGTTCACGAAATGGAAAACTAAAAATATAGCGCCATTAACAATCTAATATCATTATAAATTATTCATCATCATCATCATCATCATGATCAGCCGATAGACGTCCACTGCTGGACATAGGCCTCCCTAAAGATCTCCACATCGATCGATTCTGCGCTGTCCGCATCCAGCTGCTTCCCGCAACCTTCACCAGATCGTCGGACCTCTTGGTGGAGGGCTTGCGAACTCTACGTCTACTTGTACGCGTTATTAAATGATTCATGTACAAATTATATAATATATCCATTATCATTACAACATATATACATATAAGAACACTTATTATCGAGTGAGGTATTCGGGGTAGGCAGCTATACAAATACTGATCGCGTTCGGAGGGATCCCACAGCCGCACATACCAACTATATGTTCAATTAATCGTCTGCTCTATCTGTTCTATCTTCACTGACCATCAACTTCCGGTGTAGAAATCAATAATACAATACATATATATATATATCATCAGCCGACTTCCACTGCTGGACATAGACCTCCCTAAAATTCTCCACATCGATCGGTCCACAGGCAGCATGACTTCCCGTACCTCCAAACACTAGGGGCCGAAGTTTGTAGTGGTTCATAATTGAGGAGATTTTGGCTAATTCCTATCACCTTAGGTCACTTCGGGTTGGTGAGAGCCAGAGCCTCGTATGTTGATTACCAGGGTGCACCACGAGCAGGAGACGATGGCTTGGATCCCATGAGTTGTTATTCGGGAACCCTCTCAACCCTGCTATTAATAGAACAGTCGCAATGGGATTCTCTTGGATATTTTCGTCATCATTTCAACCGATTGACGTTCTCTGCTAGACTTAGGTCTCTTGTAATGTGTTCCACAAACATAGGTCTTGCGCTGTTTGAATCCAGAAGCTCTCGGCGATTGTTGTCCACCTAAGGGGTTTGCCAACGTTGCGCGTTCCGGTACAGGGTCATCATTCCCCAGCACTTTAAGACTTCAACGTCCATCGGCTCTACACGCTATGTGCCCAGCCCATAGCTACTTCCGCCTCGCCACTCGTAGGACTAAGTTAAAAAAAAATATTTATGAAGTATTACTAGTAGTTTTTCCCTAGTATTTTTGTCTTTTGCCTCTTTGATTGTGGAAACCAAACAGCTATTACGAATTTTTACAGGAATCTTATATAAGAGATTTCTTCCTATATCGACCTCATCACTATATATCTGGAACCATAGGGTCAAGAGGAAATTCCTTCACAAGGTATTGTGGGGGTGTTACAGAGAGCAAAATGGAGGGGAACAGCTAATAGATATCTGAAGGTACTTCGGTTAACGTTTATTACCGATTAGACGGCATCAAACAAAGGCAACCTGTCACCAATAAAAGATAACTTCATCTAATTAATATCCTGATGATCTGGATCTAATGGAGAAGTTAAACTGAGTTGTTGAGTGTTTTTTTTTTTTTTATGTGAAGGTTCGATTATAACGGATTCATTGTATCTTTATTGTCGGGCTGTACGCGTCGACAACACCGGTAGCCGATTATAAAGGACCGAAAAACTTGAAAATATTGAAAGGAGCTATAAAATCGTTTTATAGTTACACCCTTTTACATTTTGTGTTTGTGTAAAACCGTAAAAACCCTTTGTGTAACTTATTGTTGTTCATTTAACCGACAAACTATTGAGAGGGGTATTATTTCCTACGACAGCTTACCCCCATATCTTACTGTATCGGCCGAGAGGGTTTTTTCGACGTTTCGTTAAACTTAAAAGTTATACTTTAATTCCTAACTTCTACTTATTATGGTTAGCTAAATTATGACATGATGAATTGTTCTAACAGCATCCGCTTTTATTTCTTCTTAATTGATGATAAATCATCACAAATCGTCTCATTATTTATCTAGCAGATTTTGCGTAAGACCGTCTGGGTAAGTATCAGTGTAGCACCTAAATAACAGTAGTATGTAAATATTACGCCATCACTAATGAAATTACTAGCATAGCTTTTTTTTTCTCGTTCCCCCCGGGTATTTTTGGGCCTGGGCTTATAAAGCTATTCTTTATGTTATCCTTTTATATATTTCTTTCTAGTTTCTTCATTATTTTCTTTCTTTCTTTCTGTTCTTATCTTTCATTGTATTCTTATTCCTCTTTCACTCTCCATGTTCCATTTCTTTTTATACTTCGCGCTCAAAATGAGAGAGATAGGCAGCCGTATTAGTCTAGATTGTTACAATTCCTCTTATTCTATCACAGTATTTTATGAGATCTAAATTAAGATCTTATGATTCCTATAATATTTGTAATCGAATTATGAAATCGATGATGTTCGTTGAGGTGAAGCAGTAGCAGTTACTTCTGATTCTGACCCGTGTTTCGAATTAACCCCATGCTCTTTGTGTGAGTGGTGTGTGGATAAAAATCCAATCATAATTCGCGTTATTCGCTTTGAACGTAAAATATGCATCTTTATGACAATCCGGGGATCCCCCACTCCGCGCCTACCGTGCGTCGTTCCGCGCGCATTAACGCGGCGTAACCTGAGCGAACATTGTGCCACCATTAATTGAATTGCAATAATAACAGGAGGGAATGAATTTCTCATGAGGCCGATATAGACGGACCACTAAAGAGCTCTTTATGCCAAACAAATCGGCCTCCTTTGTGGCGTACAAACGCGCCGACAGGCGGCCGGGCGCGTTTTATTTGTCGTTATTCTGTTTATCGGCGGCGATTGCGCGCCGGTGTAGATGTGACACGATCAGCCGTTTCCTCTCAAACATGCACTGTACTTAATTTTAACTTTTCAATTTAATCTTACATATACCCTAAATACTTTAAATATCACTCACTGACTCACTACCTAACTGCTTAACTAATAACACGGAGGTTCGATTCTGAAGTCACGGCTGAGTTTAGTTCTTAGCTCCGAAAATCTTATCATTAATATTGTTATATATAAAAGTCGTTGTAAAACAATATTAAAAAAAAATACTCCTGCTCCTCTAGTATCTATTGCACAATTTAAAACCAATATCAGTTACATGAAAGTAACGAAATTTTGTAATAACATACTTTTGAAGGTCCAGTCTAAAATTATCTTAATCATTGGTTAACAGACTTGGTTTTAAAATAATAGTTGTGCGCAATTCAAACGAGTAGTTAACTTATTGCAAATTGAAGTTTATTTTAACTGTTAAAGGTTATTTTATATTGTGTAATAATCGCAATATACATATACCTACACGTACATACATGAAATACCTATATCTGTTTTATGTGTCATGAGTAACCTAAGTTCAAAATCTTCATCGCCGTTACTTGGAATCATTTGTTTGACTGCTGAAAGTATCATTTAATTTTGGAAATATTTACTACTTTAATCTGAAAAAAAAAAACAATTAAATGCATACTATTTGTTAATATAAGAACTATATATACTAAATAAAATACTATGACGAAACAAATATCAACACCGCTACTTCATCTCTCCAAGTTTCACAGCTGTTCATGAATTACTTCGGTCACTTTAAGGTAAGGTAAACACTTTTCATCCCCAGTTAAAAATAAACATTGCTGAAACCAAACGGGCAGTTATCATTAAATGTTGTCATCACAATATAAATCATCCGTCAATTAGCGCCATCTATTAGCAGCTTTCGTAACTGTTTCAATTATTGTCTAAAATGTTTAGGCAAAAATATTTAAACATATACCGGAACAGAAAGCAGAAAATTTTATATATATTTAAAAACGAAATTACTTACATTAAAACAAAGACAAACCAAAGACTAGATCTAGATCAATTTGGACACAAACAGACGGACAACCTAATAAAGTTGAACGTTTGGTTTTGATTCAATAAATGATATATTTTATTATAATCATACTCTCTTACTGCAGTAGTCTCCTACTGTTTGGTTCCAAAGAGTTCTTCTTCTAAATACACTCAAGATCTGGAATTATCAACCTGATAAGGTTTATTCTAGGAAGTATAATATAAAGTTCTTTGTTGTGTTACTGGTAACAAAACAGATAAAAATAATATGTTTACAATTAGTAAGTTAACAATATAATTATAAGACAATTTAAGTGAAAACAAACCGTTATTGAGATGATAGTTAAAACAAAACTCCTGAGAACATTAAAACATCAGAATAGGAAAGCAATGGTAGTTAAGGAGAAGCGATCCGTCAATACATAAGTAAGGATGCGTGGGCTGGATGAGTTGATAAAACAAATTGCCCGCCAGAAGCCGCCGGTGGACCACCAGAAGCGTGCCCTTATCTATTTAATTGTAGAGCTTTGAACACGGCCGGGTTAATTGTGGGCCCCCGCGACCGCCCCGCTCTCGAGATTACCGACCGATAGACGATTTACGAGCAATGGACGCTGATAACGCGTCGTCCACTTTCAAACTCATCCACGCACGAGTCCAAGATCCTTTCCGTTTGTCTGCTTGACTACTGCATAGTTATAATAGTAATAGAGCATGTTTCTGTTTTTGGGCAGGAAACAAAACCATAGCATCCAAATACAAAAGATCGGCACTGTCTGTAACTGCAATGAAATTACTATACGAATCGAAGAAGTGCAAACATCCCACGAACAATAAACTTCCGGTATCAAAAATCATGATAAGGAAACCTGAATGTATCGAAAGAAACCTATTGATAGATGTCAGATAACCAACATTTTACATTTGTCCAGCTCGATATATTATCCTTATCAGCCGACGACGTTCACTGCTGGACATAAGCTTCTCCCAAAGATGGGGGAACTGCCAACACTACGTCTTCCGGTACGCGATAGCTTGATAAATAAAGAAACAAAGAAATAAGTGCGGTCTTCTGGCAAGTCCCGGCATTGGGTACGATTAGTGGGCTGATTGTGATGATAGTTATGGGTTTTCTCTCACTCTTCGCTCACGAAATAAGCATCTTACATTTGCCCAACCACTTATCCGGTTTAACCAGCTTTATCCCTTTCAAAACCTGGCTTTACATCTGCCCTCTTTTCGGCTGCATCACATTAGCTGTTCCTTCTTGTTTGTCGCTGCTTCTGGCATTTATCCTGCTACAAAATCTTTTCCCATGCAGAAGATACAAGCAAATAATGAAGACGGTTCGACTTTAACAAAAATATTTAACTAATAATAAAGAGAGAGATACCCTTCAAATAAAAAATCGGTTAAATCATACGGCGTTGAAACTCGCCCCAAATTAAAAAGACCTTTTCAACCAGGTTTAGAAGAAAGAATGAAACCTTGGTAGAGATTAGCACTGAACTCGCTACATGCTGTTCACATCGACTACAATGTATCAACGGCGTAAAGTAAATCATACGTTAGGGGTATGTATTATTACATTTCACTACAGCAACCGGCGCACTCGCAAACAATAACCTCTATTTGCGTCTCGATAATCACAGGTAGTACCAAATTATGCCTTATAGTATTAAAAATAAGATATAAGTTAATATACGACTACAGCAAATTAATGTTACTAGTTGGGGTGACAGAACTAGGGTGCCTGCACAAAAGCATAGGAGTAGTTGCAACGCCACGGTGAGCTCGGGGCTTAAGTTATTACGTCACATCCGTAATGGCCGCTGGGCCTAAGTTATTGTTATACATATGTATGTATGAACTGTTATAATTCCGTAATTCCATACTTAGTTAACATTTTTAAATGTTTCAAGTCGATACAAATTCAATATGCGAAATAATGATTTATATAGATACTTTGTTGTACAGTACATACATTACAGAATGTTAAAGATATTAATTGTTTATACATATAGCTTACAACACTGGACATTAATTATATATGATGTTAAGTGATAATAAAACTAAATATGGTGGAGGTTGGTCGTTCAGAATACACTCTCTCATACATTGTTAGACGGAACATATCAATGCTAGTGTAGCAGTTGATTTACAATATATATGTGAGTAATTAGCCCAGGGAAGATACTCTGCCACCCTTCAAAATCAATAACGAGATCCTAGGATTGAATCAGAAATATGGTGTAACAGGTTTTATGATGTACAGCTTAGAACATTTCGATGATGTTACCATTTTGTATAATAATACAACTGTATCAAAATCGGTCCGCCATCTTGTAGAAAAGATTGCGATAGATGTCAGTGATAGTATTCGAGCTACAATTTATACGATATTCTTTTTGTTAGTGAGGTATACTCAATAGTAGATATAGTAGAGAAGAAATGTATGAAGATATATCTATAATCTAGTATAGAAGTACTCGTACGAGTCACAATGTACATTAAGCGGAGCCTATCGATATAATCAATCGGCGTCGAGGGCGACAATGAGCTGAGCTAGCGGCGCCGCCATTGGCCGGCGTGACGTCACGGGGCGCTACTAGAGGGTCACGCCCCGCTCGAATTACCGGATTAGTATGTCCGGTGTAATGCTACCGCCGTACGATCACACAATACGTCCAAACATGCCCCCAACGCCAATGGCGTTTGGTCGAACACGTCCAATGTTGGCCAAACTCTGTCAATCGACACTCGGCGTGAAAATAGTCAATGTTTGGCCAACGTTGGCCGTGTTTGGATACGCTCGGCTTGCTTTGCGGTGACTGTTCGGTTTTACATTCATTATGTTACAATACGTATGTTACGTATTAATTAAAACTATTATCACTTTATTAAAGAGACAGTGTAGTCACTAATAAACTAAATAAATCTAGCTTTAAAGCTGAAACTACTTAAAGTAATTACATAGGTGTAAACCTCTGTTGCCAAATATTGTCTGGTTAAGTACAACGCCATCACCTATTTCTGCCGCCTATCAATAGTTTGATAACATTGCTATGTTCCAGTTTGAATGGCGTTGTAGCTATTGAAATTACTAGGGTAACGAGACTCATGTCTTGTCTGAAGGCGACGAGCATAATGTGGTGCAGTGTGTGTCATCGTAACTAGTGCCATGATATTATGGGCGGGAGTATCACTTACTATCAGGTGATCGTCTCGCTCCTCTCATTACTTCGCCAAATTAAAAAAAAAATATGGACATTTTCATATGTTGTTGTTTAATTATTTTTATGTGACAACTAAGATATTTTAGTATTATACTTGCAAATAATCAATATAAATATATACATACGACATTTTGTGCTTAGATGTATAGTATTACTTAGACTTTTTAGATGTAAAAACTTATAAATGATTATAAATATTTTGATTATTAATTTGTAAGAAATTGCATGTTTCTTATACTATACAC
This sequence comes from Troides oblongomaculatus, assembly GCA_029032895.1. Classification (NCBI taxonomy): domain Eukaryota; kingdom Metazoa; phylum Arthropoda; class Insecta; order Lepidoptera; family Papilionidae; genus Troides; species Troides oblongomaculatus. The sequence continues at coordinate 1,780,405 of JARDWC010000439.1, read as the reverse complement.
TAAATAACTGTATTCACAGTTTTACTTTGCAATAGAAATGTAGTGATTAAAATATAGACACTATCTCCTCATTAACGCTGAAGTTTAAACACTAAAATTAGCTTAAGATAAAAAGTAGCATTTAGGACTAATCTCCCCTTTTCTCAAGTAAACCTTAAATATGATAAAGCCTTTTAAACCCGGATAAAGAACGGCCAAATATTTATAAACTAATCTAGCTATATAATTAGTTTATTAAAAGCTACAGTCTATACTTATTGACTGGGTCGTCACATTTGAACCCGTTCTTGGAGCCCGTGCCCATATTCAGTTTTTTTTTTTTAATTCGTCGAAGCCAAGTTACACCGGGAACGATGTTAACCACCTAAAATCACAACGCTTTTATAATGCTTCTACAACGCGTTATAGCTCTGCTATTTTTAAACAATTGGATGTTTGAAACAGCAATCATCACCGTCTTCTCAATTGATATTCAGCATCATGAAAATGTTTGCTACTGGACGTAGCCTTCCACATTACTTACTTATAAGTAGTAATATTTTAAATATTCTCATCATCCTCACTCTATTCTGGTTCCTCGGAGTTGTCACAGTCTTCTATTCTTCTTCGTCTTACTAGCTATATCCGATGTCAATTTCTTTTAAATATATGTGTTTGTGTGTTAAGTAGTGTAGGTAGTTATTTTCGATGCTATAACGTTATAACTGCGTAGCGTGTTAACCTGGCCGGCTATATTTGGTCCGGCGATCGGGCGCAGCTTGTAATTGCCCCGTGGCGCCCGTCTGCATCTCTTGTTCCTTTTTCCGCGGCTCACCGTCCGCCGTTTTGTTCGTCGCTTGTTGGTTTTGGGAATTAGCATGTCTTATTAGCATAACTGTCCGATAAGACTTGATTGCTGTTTTAACGGCTGTACGTGAGTGGATCTCGCCTTTTTGGCGTTTTATTTTTTGGAAAAAGTTTTAATATGCCCTACTTGATAACAATTAGCGCATACACTGTGATGTAGTTTTAACGAAAATGTAAATATCTAATTATAATTCAACATTTTTAAAATCTGCATATTTTCTGCATATAACTGTATGTATTTAAAGCTGTTAATAATACACCCTGTTATGGTATACAATCCTTACAAGATATCTTATTATTTAATAATACCACACGCATGTAATTATTACCGATATAAAAAGATAACGCTTTAAACAAACGCAATGAATGTCGTATTAATGTCTTCAAATAAATCAATAATATTTTCAAGGGAGCGATGATGCTCACTATAATATATGGGTCTGCGGCGCGGTCACCGAAATGTTAATATTGTTAACAGGGAGTAAAATAACTACAGAGGAAAGCAAAAGGAGAATTATGCATCATCTTGGGAATTTCTCAATAAGCGGTGCGCGTGGGGCCGGCGCGGGCGCCGCCCCGCGGCGCGCCACCGGCGCCTTACACAATCATCCCCTCGTCTCGCTCGCCTGTAGAGCGCCGTCCCTGTCGCGCGCGCGCGTGTGGCGGCCGCCGCGCCACCGCCGCCGCGCGGCCACCTCGCGCACACCGAGACCTCTCCTTTAAACCTTTACGTTTAAGAGCAGACCTCGCAGGCTATATCATTAATCTATTACGATCGTACGGTGGGCTCGTGCATAAAAGGCTGTTTCTCCGTTTTTTTTTTCTTACCGTCTTTGAAACCTCGGTGAAAGGTAACGACTGCTGGGAACGATTTTCAGTTTTATGGCGCTTAATTAGAATGATTCTACCGCTCCGATGGCGGCTAGTTGTCGCGGCCCGTATATTGATACTATTTAATAACCTCTACGTAATGGTGTTTTATTTCTACAGTACAAGACGTTGCTAAAACATAAAAATATAATTATCACATATGTGATATATTGGGATAATTTAAATTATGCTATTCGATTCAATAACATTAACCGAATATTAAGTTTTTTTCAGTTAAATTTTTAAGCGGTACTGACGTCGTGTCCGATAAAAACTGATAATGATGGCCGAGAGAAAATTTAATTATTTTTAATTTGTTCGACACAAAAAATATTTCTCGTTCCAAAACTGGCGAACTGGAACCCGCCCCCCGCGTCGACGGGGCGCGCCGGCTGCGCGGGCGCAGCGCATCGCCCATTCATATTTGTACAACTGCCTGCTAATTACACACTTTGAACGGACTTGCTTTCATACTGATTAATCTCTTCACATTGCTTTTTCAATTTTATTTAACAAATTAAAAAAAAAACATCCACTCCGTCCTTTAGTAAAGGTAAAAAATTGAGAAATAACAAAAATATTAAGTTTTTCTTACTACTGACACACGCAAATATTTCACTCTATAGAAAGTGATACCGCACATAAAAATATAGCAATAGCCAGGTTGCAAACAGAGATCTCAAAGACCATCATCTTTTCAACCGATGGAAGTCCACTGCTGGACGTTCGATGGACGGCACTAACAGATCTCTTGCAATGTCTTCCACAATCCATGGTCTTGTGCTGTTTGTGTCCAATGGCTCCCAACACTTCTTTTTTACATAAATGCTTAGATGAAGGTAATATTTAGTGCTTAACAAGAGATGAGGAGTCACAATGGTCCTTATCCACAGGATTTCCATCTAAATTGGCTTGTCACCGATACAAGGTAATGTTGACTCATACCGTGTGCCATGAAGGGATGTAAGGAGTTCCGCACAAAAACTCATGAGACCTAAGCCAACTTCACCTGCTTATTGTGGATCCTGCTAATCAACAAATAAGGCTGTGGCTCTTACCAACCCACATTGGGCCAGTGTGATGGAAATACCCTTAGTGCCCGTCGGTACAGGAGACCATGCTGACTTACCGATCTTCTTTGGGCAAGACTGATGACGATGTGTGACATAAAGATATAGCTAACCCTCTGTAGTAATTAGTATTGCCGGTTTCCACTTATATTGTTATTTGTATATGTTTATATATACACTCATAATTCAAATGTTATTTAAATAAATGAGACATAACAAAAGAAACAACTCACGCTTAACCACAAAGTTGAGTAGTAAAGCTCGCTCTATCAGTAGCTTATAAACTGTTTGTACACGCGCACGATAATACTTCCAAGTTAAATATCCTATATAATTTATGCTGCAAATTGTAAACGTATCGCGTATTCAATTTGTCCACGTAATACCTCGTATGTGAATGAGAGCTTATAACTTGAACGTAACTATTTTGTTAAACACAGCACACGACTACGCCGGGTTATTAATGGGCCCCGTCGGTGATTCGGAACCGGTCCGAAAAAGATATAACCGACGGCTATAATTCTGACAGCTGTATTATGCAAGATAAATATCATTTATTGGTATAATTTTACACATGATACAGCTTCCCCCATCCCCTCTCCAGCGCAGGTGAAACAAAGGAGTGTGCGGCGTTGTTTAACAAATCTCAAATATAATTTTTTTTAAATTTTTTCTTTCCGTATATATATATATATATATATATATATATATATTAGCATATTCGAAAAACAGTAAAACGACTATAAACAGAAATTTAAGAAAAGACAGCTTCAAATTTTTTTTTATAATGATGGTAAGTGACACGTCCATAGCAACGTGGCGCTAATTAGAGTGGAAATACTACACCACATTGCGCTCGTCATCTGACATAAGACGTTAAGTCTCGTTACCCCAGTAATTACACTAGGCACAGCGCCGTTTAAACCGGAACAGAATAATATCTGCACACTGCCTACATACCTAGACGGTCTTCGGCAATGGAGACCTACCACCATATGCCAGTGGCATTGCCATTACCAAAATTAAGCATAAATTGAATTAGGAACGTTTCTTAGATTTTTAAAAAAAGTATTTATTGTGGATGTACTGCGAATTTCATAGTACTAATTGTAAATGAATCATATATTTGACATTCAAAATGGCGGGAATTTCGCTGTATAGAAGAAATTAGGTGTTGTTTGATAGATCTGTCGCCGTAGACCAATCAGGCAGGTTTCACACAAATGTAATTTACACAGTAAATAGTAATGTAAATTTAAAAATGGGAAATGATCGAAAGATCATAAATTAAAAAACAAATTGTGATGGGGAGTTGGGAGTACGGGCGAAGCTGTCCTCGCCCGGGCCAGCGCCATTATTAAAGTAATTTAGCACTCTCTGGGCGCTCGGCTGCTCTGTCGACTGTGTTTGTTTTGCGGGCGAGAAGTTGGCTCAACCTATTATTACCGTCTCGTTATACTTTTTACCGCCAGGAGTGGTCAACACTCGGCTATTCAAAATCTGAAATACACTTCTCCATATTACGAAACGCATCCATTTTGTTTTACGTTTACAACAGAACATACGCTCCTTTGTTCGCAAATATCTGTTTTGAAGTACGAATGTTATTAATAACATTACGAATTGTCTATTTAATGGGAATGGATTTACATATGCAGCGCATAAACTAAAAATCATTTCCGGTACTCACATGTCTAAAGAACGTAATTAACACGAGTTAAGGTTTAACTTATCACCCATTTAAAGTACCTGTTATCCGGGCTTCAGTAGGAGTGTTTGATAAATATATCCACTGGGCGGGCCAAGTTAAAATTGACAGATTTCAAACGGTCATGGAAGTTGTAATAACATGTTCGTATCCTCGCATGAGGAGAACGGAGGGGTGCTTTTTCAAGTCAAAAGCTTTGATGTTTATATTATTAATATTTTTTTAAGTGAGTAAATATATATAAGTTTCCCAAATGTTGTCAATGTATCCAGTATGTATTGACTCGCCTCCCGCCGGAGGTGCGGACACGGAATCAGTGAAAACGTGTTATTATTAATAACAATCTCACTTATTCAAGTTATATCAGCGCGAAGAATAATGTTTTGCTTATCGGCGATCGATTCTAAGAAATATTTGTCTGTACATATATTACTGTAATCAAGTAAATAATAATCTTTCACCACCCACGTTGTGGAATGGGACTCGTTAGTGTCTCACTTGTTAACCGCCAAGTTGAAATTCTGGGTCAGGTTAATGAAGAAGTAGTTATTTCCCATGTAACGACTTCCCCGAAATGTGAACTGGTAAAGAGACACGTATGCAAAAAATGCGAAAGTATATAAAAATTATAATTTTTTTTTTTTTTTTCCTCCCGATTTGTTTAGCTCGCGGATACCGGATCCGCGAGCCCTGAGTCCGATGAAGCCGCTATAGTTGTCAATAAAATCACTATTAAAAAAAAAAAAAAATCCTCCCGATTTTATGTTTACTTATTAATTTAATTTATGTTTTACGCAATTACAATAATTTCATTTCAGATCAATCTGCCATAGTAAGTAAGAGGCAGTATATGTAGTACACAGACTGTTACTAACACTAGTTTATTTAATTATTTTTATTTTAATATGAACATTAAAGAACAATATGATTTTTTTTATATATACATGTTTATCAGAAAAAGAGGTTAGTCACAAAATTTTGTAATTTGCATTACCTATTTTTCTCCATGTGTTTTCTGATCCAGTATCATATGAACGGGGAATCCCATATATCCGTAAACACTTTAGATACACTAGTAATCGCTATGTCTTCATATATCGCTGTCAATGTCTGAAGTCTACATGGAGACCCTTCCTGCATCCTTTCATCGTCAGGCTATTCTCGCCTATGTTCTTATTATACTAAAGTTCATTTTTCTCACCTTCGTAGGAGCTCATCTATAACCAAAGTCAACGGATGTTGTCAAAGTTGCTGTGGCCCAATCCAGTGCCTAGTGCGCCAAGAGATCCCCACTCAGACCATTTGGTTAGTAGACATTTTGATTTTTAACTTCTCATATAAGACGAGTAATTTTACAATATCCCAAACTAACTCATTATTCGTACAATTTTAAAAGTTTTTTTTTTCTTATAATCAATGGAAAGGTTAGCAACATAATTCGTTTAATGAGGATAATTTGAAATATTTTCAGTTACTACTACAGTTGTATATATTATATATAAAGCTAATCATCGACACAAAATGTTATGAAAACTTAATACATGTCATCATCATATCACATCATCATCATTAGCCGCAGACGTCTAGACATAGACTTCTGCCAAAGATCTCCACACCAATCTCCGCGTTGCTTATCCAGCGGGTTCTCATGACCTTCACACATTCAGAAAGACCTACGGTACCACCGGGTAATGGGACCGTCGTTTATAAGAGTTCATATGTGGAGGGGATTTAGGCCAATTCCCACCACACTGGCCAAATGCGAGTTGGTGAGAGCCAGAGCCTCGTTTGTTGATTAACAAGGTACACCAGGAGCATGTGAAGTTGGCATGGGTTCCAAGAGTTGTCGTGCGGGTCCCCTTACAACCCATATGTGATGCATGTAAATTATAATTTTTATTAAAATTCTTCCCTTTGTAATCATCCCTAATAATCGCAGACGTTTGGCAATCATTGGCATCATAACAAACATCATTAGGCTTGAAATTAATTTAAAAAAAAAATTGTGTATCGAAACGACCGTCAAAATAACTCGTGTTCCGATGACGCCCCTAACTAGCCCTCTTAAGCATCGCTTGAATAACTTTTTTTGGGCGCCAGGAAAAAAATTGATGGTCGAAATCATAGAGGCAGATGTTAATGATTCTATTATTTATGGTTGAGCCTTGTCTTTTATACTCTTTTTTTTTTCTCCAACGGTTACCTACCGGTAACTAGACGCCTATAAACGGGAGATCGTTCGGCCGTGTAATTCTCCGTATTGTGTATAACGATTAACAAATAAACATGAGAACCTTCCACTAGTGGCTGCGTTTTCAAGTTTTTTTTATTTAACAAATGTATTACTTACTTTTACACAATATCTTATAAATATTTCATATTATCCAATGAAATATAACAATATACTATAATGAGAAACATGTGAAATATAGTGATATTATCGACATGGAAACATGACCATTCGAAGCGGAGAGATTGTTTATAGGCTATATATTTTTTGAATTTCATAGATACTAATTAACTTCCATATAAATATTTCCATCCCTTATTATCTATGCGGTTGCTAAAATAACGGTTCAGGAAAGTTATTTGCGGTTGCTGTTGCTCTCAAGGAATATTTCATATATATTTCAAGTCAAATATCTGGTGGAAGCATGTTGTGTATGGCATCCAAAAGAATCTAAAAAAGAGATGGTATAGAAGAGATGGCATAATATCAGACAAGTAGCAGGAGTGTAATGGTATTGAGTTGCTCAAGGTAGATCAAGTAGTAGCTCAAGAATATGACGAATGGAAAAGGTGAGGATACATACACAGACTGGCATCTGCAAAAAGTTGATAAAGATCCAAATTATTAGCTAGACTTTTTATTATCTGATATCAATAAAAGCCTTATTAAACATTTCTACGGTTTTTAGACACAAAAAGCCAACGCCAAGCTCATTTAATACCTTGTCTCTTTGTTATTATAATCATAGGTAACTCCATTTTATTTCCAAGTGCCAGATTGTCTTTCTTTACTTATAAAAGCAGCTCCCTCTGTCAAATCCTTCAGCCTTTTTAAGTTCTTCATTTGGAAAACTCATTGATATATAAGTATTTATTTTTAATTCCACCAGTAAAAAGTACTACTGTAAACTAATCCTTTTAACGATATCAAAACAAATAATAATATTTCCCTTGAAATTGTCTTTAAAATCATTAGATTCCGTATGCAGTATAGTTGCTTCTGGGCCAATGGGACATCTCCCGTTAATCATTCATTATCCCCTACATCTTATTGTACTGATATTGACGATTCACCTTCACTTCCTCCCCATCCCGTTGGGAATTTACGTTATATATTAGGGTCAGGTACATATATTAATGAAACTTAGTAGTGTTTCTCCGTCTATGACTTTTAGAAACTCTTCGGTATAGTTGTCTTAAACGTAGAGATGAAATAATGACACGGTTTCTTAAAACCCTACCTGCGTAATTATTGCTGCATTATTATGTTCTGTTTGTGAACAAATGGATAGCCGGAGTATTCTAGATGCTTCGCCATCGTCGTTCTCATTGTAATACAACTTATATGTAAAATCTAGGTTAATCATTAGCCCGCTGTAGAAAAATAATCTATATTTATGAAGATGAAAAGATTAATACGAAATCTTATAATTACTTAAACTCTCATTCGCTTAATTCGTAAGTAAACTATTACGGATGAGTTTAAGGAATGATTGACCTTCAAGAACTGTCGTGGTTGTGAGTAGCAAAGTTATGAACAGAGTCATTCACATTCGTACCATTAGCAGTTTCAACCTGTTTTATTCAACATTTAAATTATATCATCAAAACCATAAAACTGTGGTAGGCTTTAGATTTTATTAATACGGAAAAAGCCTTTTTTTTTAATTAAGGACGCGTACTGTTTCAATTGATGACATGTCACTGAATACTTGGTTCGACGCTTATATACGACTCGTTTATTATTCGCTTATTAACCGTTTTACAAATGGATATAGAGAAAATACAAATGTATGAAGTGTCGGGTATATTAACGTTTACAGAGGATTGATAACGGTATGAAGAATTAGGATTAGATCTACATCAAAGATACCTGGATAGTGCTCTATCGTTAAGAGCTCTTAAAATGTATAGTTAGATTGAAGGAATTGTCTTTAATCAAAGTGTAAAAGTAGTGATAGGAAGTAGAAACGTAGAAACTGATGATTAAATACATCAACAACTTAATGATAATTTTTAAATTCCTTGACCCTCGATTTGGATTACAAGAATATATATTACTAAAACACAATATAGCTAATTGTCAACAGAATGATGAACTTCCAGAGAAGGAATACACAGTGAGGAAACCGAAATGTTTTAAAAACAGCAGCTTTTGTATACATTTGACATCTACCAATCTGCACTAGTGAGCCCCCACTTGAAGAAAGGATCAGGCTATTTATTTATGATTTCATAACGACTAAAATATTCCCAAAAAATCAAATTTAAGTACAAAAATATTATAATTATGCTTAACTAACTCATCTATGAATATCATACATTTTAATAGCTACCTCGCCAGCCACCATGAATCGCTTTTATTCCTATTAACGGATAGGAGTAATCAGAGTTAGGAGTCTGTTAGTCGTAGCGAGGTGCTCAGCTAATTCATTAGCAATCTCACTAATGGGCAAATACCTAACACATGTTTCAACAGCTCTCAACATCCGATTTATACGTTAGCCCACATATAAGGCGGTCGACAAGCTTGTCAGTCAGTTGGCGGGAAACGACCGATCGTTTGATGGATTTGGTGCAAACTATTCATGAAAAAAAAAACGCGAACGCAGATATATAGAGTGCTAATTATATGCAACCATATATGAACTGAATGTCGGTTTGATTCGATCATAAAAGTCTAATCTATAGATTTTATTTATTATATCTACTAGTATGTGATTTATTACTAGGGATGTGATTTACACTCATAATCTCTATTTAAAGCAATTATTGTTTTATCTGTATATACATATATATATTTATGTCTTTATATTTACTAGCTTTCCTCGGCTGCTTTGTTAGCCATAATACATAATTACACTTGAAATTTTTCTGAAATATTCCTTGAGAGCAACCGCAAATGACTTTCTATACCAACCGTTACTATAGCAACAGCGTAAATAATACAAAATGAAAATAATTATGAAAGCTAATTACAAATAAAATGATAAAGGATCTATGAAAAGCAACAAATGAATAGACTTATTATTCACAAATCATTCCGCTTGGAATGGTCATGTCATGGTCACGGTTGTGTCGATACGTTCACTAGTTTTCACGTGATTGGCGAACAAAGGAAACCTATTTTTATTATATAGAAGAAATTTCCGCCTATGTGGAGACTCATCACGATATCTTTAGAACCATAAGACCTTAAGACTTGCAATTTGATAGGAATATTCCTGCCGCCGAGCGGAGGTCAGCCGTGGATTTTACATAATTATTTCCCCTAAGGAAATAGCAGTGATGTTACGACTTTCAAAGCAGGCGACGAGTATATAGTGTAATATAAAAAAAATGCCTTTCTATAATCTCTACGTGATGCTGTAGGTGTATTTTTTTTTAGTTAGATGCTAGCTTTGAATCGTTAGTACATTCAAAGAGTTTATCAGGGATTCATTTACATCATTCATACGGCGAGCAATAGCTTTCTAAACTGAAATACGCAACATACTATTCATTGAACTTCTTTTACATACGATCTCTAATAATTTATACTTTCCAAGTTAATTTTCGACATTTATTTCAACTTTCATTACAAATGATATAATTCATTAAATGATTAACTCTCATGAAGTCCTTATAGCGGTAATAAAAGGTTTTATAGCCGGTTATAGAGTTTTATGCTAGTAAATGATACTCTGTAAGCTAAATGCTTTATTTTGTTGCGTAAGAGTTATTTTAAAATTTTAATTCGAAACATCAATCTCTTAATAATCTTTTACATTACTAAAGTGGTATTTTCAAACAGCCTCCTACGAGGAACATAACAGTAGATAATCATCTTTATCCTCGTCATCTTAATTCATCTCACATGAACGTAGACTTCTTACAAGGAACGCTATTACACTAATTACTATTTGTTAATTTGATATCAGTTTAAATTATTCCTGCAGTGGAGTTTAACTGTAGCTTTAGGTGCTTGCCTTGAGTATACGGAGTACGATTCTGGAAGTCACTCTTTGAAGAGTTGGTCGGTGATAGCGTTTTTTAGAACTAGATCAGTTCTTGTTACAGTTACTGTGTTCTAGTTGTAAACGTGTGGGAATATTCCACGCAAGCTTCACAACCTATTCCCTCTTTGTCACTTAATACATTTTGAAATTACGTTAAAGTAACATTTTTCTACTTGCGATCTAAACTAGCAACACCGTACACTGACAGAGGTGAGATGGACAGAGTTGAATTTGATTTTTAATCTGCATATCTCCGACGCACTTTAAACACGTAACAGCCTCAGGCGCCAGCCGTCATCACATCAAGGTGTCTGCAGTCTAATTATATAGGAGAATAACACCTCACGATCACAAATATTTGATAATCACAATCGACAACCGAATAAACACCTAACTGCTAAGACAATAAAAACAATTTTAAGTTTAAGTAAACAAAGGCGTTATGGAGATGAGCCGCTAGAAAAAACCGGCCTCTTGGAATTGGCGTAAAAGCGACTTAATTACGATATGATTACGGGTTCGTTCCCGAAAAAAAACTAACAAGCGTTTGTGTTAGATAATTAAGGTAATAAATAGTTATATTGTCGTTAGGCAGCTGGTGTTTCCGTCTGTTTGTTTATTGCGCCTATATTTTGACATATGCCTTTTATGATTATAGAGGCTGATAGGAGCGGTCTCATCTGAAATCAGTTGGAACAAAACGGATATTGCGCTACCTTAACATATCTAAACAAACGATTTTTTTTATTATATATAAACTTTACTACGACCCCTAAATATAAGTTACAAACAAGGCTAACAAGCATCTAGCAGCAAACTTGTCAGATTGATAGTCAGGTATATTCAATATAAAAAAAATTGAATGTATCACCTGCTCACAACTTGTCGATTTTTAGGATGTATATATTATATATTATATTCATAGCTTTTAAATTTTTTTATTATATTTTACCTTTGTAAGTTATACATTGAGGGGTGTAAGGGTTCCCGCACAACAATTCATGGAACCCGTGCCAACTTCACCCGCTCGCTGTGCACCCAGCTAATCAACAAACGAGGCTCTGGCTCAGGCTAACCCGCATTGGGCCAGCTTGCTAGAAAATAGCCCAAATCAGCTCCCGCCCGGCAGTACGTGGAGATGTTAGAGGTCTATGTCCAGCTTTGGACGTCTATCTGCTCATGATGAAGTTATTCGTTTACACGTTATAACGTAGCGCCAGTTTTGATGATATGCACTGCACTATATCCTCAGTCTTCGTCACCATCAGACATGAGATGTTAGGTGTCATATCTAGTAAGCAACATTTGTACACTACTGTTTGTGCGGCGAAAATAGGAACTGCGGTGATAACTAAACAATTTTCAGCAAATGAGACCTATCTGGTACATCATTAGTTTCTTTATAATTCAAAATTGTTTGAAACCTCACAATGTCCATCTCATACTTATTATATTTTAAGTACAGGAAGGCTGTGGTAAATAGACTACAGTATTTACTTCAGTACCTAGTTAAATATGTGTACAGGTTCTATATCAATCAATAAACAAAAAAAAATTCTCATGTATTATTAATATGAGCACACGCAATCCCTTTAATACTCTCTATCAGTTACTAAGAAAGTGCACGTTATAAGGCAAGGGGAAAAAAAACAAGGTCGTACAACCCCCAACCCTTAGCCCATCAATATCCAGGCCAATCAATTACTGGGACATCGTAAGTCTATTGCGTTCACCCTAAGCCAGCGACCCTCGTGTCATAGACAACCCAAGGGATTTGTCCACGTTATGTCATATGAAACCTACTCGGTTATGGCTGAGGAGGACAGAGATAATGTTTTTTTATTGGATGATATATTCCAAAATTATCATTGCCTTATGCTTGATTTAAAAAAAAAATCGTGTCATTGACCTCGAGGAGACGAACCTATAAGGACAAGATGTTTGTTGAGACAAGCAAAACGTTCACTTGATCGGAAGCTACTTTCCTCCTTAGAAGAAGTCGGCACTAGTTAGGATAATATACACAGCATCACATTGTGCTCTACGTCTACTCTCAGTTATTTCACTTGCTTTTGCAACGCCCTTCAAGCGAGAACAAAGTTAGATTTGTAAAGCACTGTTTGTAGGCAGAAATCAGAGCTGCAGTCTACCTAGACTTTCTCCAGCAACAGACATCTATCTATGTCTAAGTTCCTCCTTTCTTCTTTGGTGGTCGTCTTCTTAAGAAAATAGACAATTATCATGTGATCTTAAACCTTTTAGCTGCTAGAAATAAAATACAATTTGTTTATTAAACCATTGACATAGATTCTTCAGGTAACCTTATCAAGGTCCTCATTAGGTTTTCTTTTACCTGTATCGTTACCTGAATTACTTATTGAATTATGAATCCTTACAGTTATTAAGTAATTACAGTGACGCCTTCCACTGGCTTTTGGTGGTTGAAACAGGTGCTGATTGCATTACTTAGATGGTCTCCAACCAGGGAGACCTTACATACTTTACACATTAAGTTAAACATGAACATCATATATTATATATTATCTTACTGTTGAGTATAGGCCTCTATCAAGGATCTACTCAAAAAGTGTAACTCAGTATGTACTAAGCAATTACTTTATTCTCTATGGATGTATGTACCTGCTAGGCTAGTTGACTTATCTCATCTGATACTAAGCTCCTGGCCTTGGATACTACGGTCTTTTTAAATGTAATCTAAAAAAAATACAACTATTCTTCCAGCGGAGACGTACTAAGTATAAGAAATATATATTTAAGGGATTTAAGATCAAGAGGAGTTCGTTCCTCCTTCTTCATAAGAACAGCAAAGGAGTGGAGCAAAGAGAGTGTTCAAAAAAAAAGTGAATGGGCTGATACTTATTGCACTTTGCCATCACTTAATTTCAGATGACTTCGTGGTAAAAGAAAATGCAGTATGTTATTATCTACATATAAGAGATTTCTACCTATATAGAGGCAAATCATGATATCTCAGAAACCATATCGCCTAGAGACTTAAAATTTGGTGAAAATGTTCTGAGAGTAAGTCAGCTAAGGATATCACAAAATCCCTTCCCCAAAGGAAGCTGCGGTGGCGTTATGACCAGCAAAAGAACGGCAAGTGATTTAATGAAGGTTGTCGGGAAATTTTCGAATTTAGGATATGTCATCCGTATTTGTAGTTAGAACAAAGTTGTCTACGGTCATCGCATTCCAGTAAATGGCCACCAGCATGAGAAACATCCCCGGCATAGTGCACGGCTAGTGATGCCCTTAAATAGTTTAAAAAAAAAGTGTAGTAATGGCGTCCGGCGAGCAGTTAACGTTACTAACATGGCGCTGCCAGTATGGAGCCTTTGCCCTCCTAAGTCGTATTACACATTTCACACCGTCTCCCTTCCACTTGTTGTACCCACCTTTCCTTGTTGTATAAACATCTCATTACTACTACTCGATAAAATACCAGTTAGACATAATTTTTTTTACAACCTACAGAATAAAAATCTTCAACTTGTCATTCTTCATTTAGGTCTCTGTTGCCGGAGACCACCAACAGATGGTCTTCGGCATGGTGACTACATGTCATGAATAGTACACCATCATTTCGTATAAACATAAAAAAAAATCTATTTTTACTCATAACTTTTGACAACATTGAGCTACTCTAATAACACTTTCAATGGCGAGGATGGAAAGATATACTTATATATTAATAAAGATTTCTGAAAATGTATATATTATATTACAATTACAAATCTAAGAATTACATAGGGTGTATATAATGGATATTACTATTACATTAATAATATTTAAACTGTAGTTAATGTAACTGTTTTATTGTAATGACTTATCGCTATCGTTTTTTGCGGCAGTTCAAACCTTTTAATAACTAGGATGAAACTATTGGGTTTGTGTTTTTCAATATATTATTAATATATTATATATAAAAAAAAATAAAAAATCTAAATCCTTACCAAAGTATTATAAATAATAAAATATATAGTAAACTAATGAATATACTTTGTACGTCTTTGACACAATATCTTTTTATATATAAAACTTTTTAACCTAATTGTAGATAAGTTGATTATATGTAACCGTTTAACACCATCAGTCTATCATATATACATGAATAAATAAAATAAAATATGTATGTTTGAATGTTATTCTTACCTTCTATAAGTGTAATATAGACGAAACAATTTCACGTTAAAATTAAAGCATAATATTCCTTTCGATACACGAACACACGGTTTTTAATAACGTACAATACTTTGAAATGTTACCCCACTACCGTAGTAATTATTTGAAGATCCTTTTAACTTTTCCACTGCGCAAATAATTTTCAATGTGACAGAGAACCGTGTACATCATCATCGTGAAGAGTGCAGGTCCACTTCCGTAGCTTTTCACGGCGTAAAATGCATTAAAATGTGGATCAAAAAATCTATTCATAATGACTACAGAGCAATTACAACGGGCGTAAAACTATACAAAGACCACGCAATCAGAACCCTGAGTAGAACGAACATTGTAGGCCGGCGGAGGTCCTCGCTGTTCGGTTAATATAATGCCACGGCGATTTTATACTCCAATGATGATGTTTAAGAACTTAGCGGCTCAGATGAAAGGTTTTTATAGTTTTATACCTTCATACTGTATCAATGCGCTGTCGCCGTTTACTTTTGTACAACTTAATAAACTTGATGAGTTTCGTTGTGGTGTTTAAATTTCTTTTTCCCAACGCACCAACACCAACCCGCGTGTACGCCTTGATGATCAAATTTTGAAATCAAACCGTGAACAACCTCATGGATGGTATACCATCATTTCGTGATTGTGATTAATAAATCAATCCTTGAACTATAGACAGTTAAAAGAAATATAAATTATCCATCTACTTCTATTGTCTTTTTCTTCATTTATACAATATAATACTATCTGTTCCCCGGCCGCTTTGCTGACCGTAATATATAATTAGACTTGAAATTTGTTTGAAATATTCCTTGAGAATAACCGCAAACGCAGCTTTCTATAGCAACCGTTACTATAGCAACCGCATAAATAATACGAAACGAAAATGTTTATAAAATTTAATATGCTATTAAATGATTAAGGATCTATGATATTCAAAAATAAGCTCATAACCATAAACCATGAGTCGATACGTTCACTAGTTTTCACGTGATTTACTAAAAAAAAAAACAATTTTTTCTTATATAGGTTGTCAAATATCTCCCTTCCGCCTTTTTGTCTTTTGAATTTCGCTTTTGAATATATGTCACATTTTTAATCATGGTAGGTCACTTTTACCGGAAATCGCTAGAGTAGTCTGGGGAGCTACTACACTGTCACCGAACTGTATGCAAACATTACTGTTTCGGTTTGAAGGGCTCTATAGCTAATGAAATTACTGGTATAACAAGACATCTTAGCATCTCAAGGACAATAACGAGCAGTCTATATCATTCTTACTATCGCCACGTTAGTATGAGAAAGTACATCACATATCATGTCTTACTCATCATTTAGTCATCATCATCAGCCCGCAGTAGGTTGCTGCTGGACATAGACCTCTCCCAAGGAACACCATTCAGCTCGTTCATCGTCACTGATCACTTAATCGAATAAAAAAAATAGTAAATAGTAGTTATTTTATTTATTCCTTGTTAAATTAAGTTTTAGTCATTTTCCAATTAATTGGTAGTCTTAGGACAAATTACTTAAAACCAGCATCCTGAAGTTTTACTGGTGGAAGGTCTCCATTGCCGAAGACAGTTCTGCCGCCTAACAGTAGTATGCAAACATTACTGTGTTGCAGTTCGTAGAGTGCTGTAGTTAATGTAATTACTGGAGTAACGAGAATTTAATGTCTCATGCGTCATATTGGTGGTATCAGTTACCATAAGGCAAAAACAAGGGCTAAAATTAGGTGATCGTTGTCGGAAGATGTAAGATGCTGCCCTAAAGTGATCGGTAAGGGGATGGTTGAGTAAGGGCAGTGCTAACCGGAGCGTCTTCCGGCTAATAGATGTGAAAGAGGAAGCATGTTTAAATAATAACGAGTATACACAATTGGCATACCGTCATGCCGCCGGTATGTTTGTTAGTGAAAACAAATAAATAATTCCGTCGGAGCAATCACAATGGGGGTTGTGGGTTATGGCATCGGGCCCCCGTCCGGCGGCGTATCGATTTCATACGGCGCGCTCGCAAAAGGATCGCCACTGCACACACAACTGTTTGCCTTCCGCCGGGCAAACGTTAACACTTCTGTTTGTCGTCGGCTTAGAGATCCGCAACGTACGGAACCCGTCGCGCTATTAATTATGTAAAATAATATAATCCGGGCGATATTCCGCCGCAGAAAAAACTGTTGTGAACTTTTTTTTTTTGTTATAACGTTGTCTGTAGTCTTTACCTGTGAGGTGCTTTGATGTTTTTTAATTGTTGTACGCTAGAGTTTTTTTTTTATTATTCAATTAAGCAAGGAGAGAAACGAGACGATCACCTGATGATAAGTCCCACCCCAAAAAAAGAGGCACTAGTTTGGATGTTATACCTTACTAGTACATTGCGCTCGCCATCTGACACACATATATATATCACGCTTCGTTCCCAGTAGGGTAGGTAGAGACCACCTCTCTCCACTTGCTACGATCCCGGCACACCTCTCTCGCTTCCTCCACTTTCATGAGCGTCTTCATGCACGCTCGTCGGTTGCGAGCACTCTTGACCCGGCCTTCCTTTAGGACATCTTCGATTTGATCGGAATATATCCGCCTAGGTCGACCTGCACCTAGTAAGAGACACGCTCGCCTATAACAACGTGACACTAGTAAGGGTGATACAAACTGCACAAAATTACGCTCTGAGCCACAAGGTGTTCAACAGTCACCCCTGTAATTACACTAGCTATAGCGCACTTCAATCCGGATCAAAGTAATATTTACACGCTACTGTTTTGCGGCTGAAATAACGTGAGGTGATACTTGAGCGGTCTCCGTCATCAGAGACATACATATGTATCTATCATATAGGAGGATTTGGGTCATTTTCCTTCACGCTGGCTACATGCGGGTTGGCGGGAGCCAGAGACATGTCTCTACTACTACACGTCCACTGTTGGACATATAGGCCTCCCCCAAAATCTCCCCCAAGTAGGGATTCATTTGGAGGATTTGGGTTATTTTCCAGCACGCTAGCCGAATGCCGGTTAGTAGGAGCTATAACCTCATATGTTGATTAGCAGTGTTCACCACGAGCAGGTGAGCTTGGCTTGGGTCCCGTGAGTTGTGCGGACCTCTAACATCCCCTACTACATCCTCTCCCCTCCTCCCTCCCATATAATACAAAAAAAAAGAATTTCTGGGGAGTCAATAAATAATGAATATATAATACGTTCCTTGTTTACTTCACCGGCTATCCTTTAAAGGTTATATGTAGGTATATGTTAAATCTTTTAAACTATTTGATCCCTCACACTTGTTCCCCTTCCGGTGAAGATACAAAGCAAAGAGCGCACTTTACTTTTCTCAACTGCCACGCAGCGAAAATAACAAGTTAGGTTGGTCTTGTTACAGTCTGTTTACCGAAGGTATTTGGATCTTTTGAACTTGACAGCGATATTACTTATTATGTAGTAAACTGCGGATAGTATAAAACCGGCGACAGAAAGAAACTAAAGAAAAAAAACAAAGTTTCTTTGGATACCGACAAGTGGAAAATCTCTTTTTTCTTATTATCCAACCGTTAAGTTAAAGTATCAAAAGACATCTCTGTTTTCTGTTATCCAATCAAATTGTATGAACATTTACTTTGTTTAAGATATATCTAAGTTCACACTTGTTAAAATAGTATCTAGCAATATTAATTGCTTTAATGGTAGTTTCAGGTTTGAATCTGTTCCCTCTTATTCCGTTTTTGATGAGGTTTATTCGCTATCCGATTAGCTACCACCCTCGTGTTGTAAATCTGTATTCTAGGAGAGATCGCTTCTACGTCCACGGTGTGGTTAACACCATGTGATGTTGAGGTTAAGTTAAAAAAGTAAAGTTAAGCACAGGTGCGCTGTGTTTGATATATAACAGGGCTTCGAGCTATCCGATGTCAACGATCGCTCTGATTGCTTACGAAAAAAAAACGAAACGTTTTAAATGGGCACCCTCTATTTGCCCACCGGTGCAGCGTTCTTTTTAGGTATCATCGACTACTTACGGCTTCCTCTTCTCGTTCACTTTACTATACACGAAACTTACTTTGAATTTAATCAGTTAAATACATCACTAATATTTTCTTACAGTTTATAAATAAATAAATAAACACAGGGTTGTTCTCCCGCAACTAAATATTCAAGGTTGCACAGTGAAGCTGTTACGTATAGAAACATGTCGATTACCAGAAATGTATAAACAAACAGTTAATAATTATAGCTTTAGAAAAGCTGAACTCAGTTGTAAGCTCTATAGCAAAACTATATCCGGTTTATGCCGGATTTATTTGCTTTAACATGTCACGGTTATTACATCATTATCAGCTGATAAACATCCACTGCTGGACAAAGTACTCCTCCAAAGATTCTCACATCGATCGGGTAGAGATTCAAATGGGAGGATTAGGGCAATTTGCCATCAATATGCCCGAATGGGGGTTGATGGAAGCCAGAGCCTCGTTTATTGATTAGCATGCTGCTACACGAGCAGGTGAGGTGTCCTAGGATCCTGTGAGTTGTTGAATGGGAAATGATAAATCCATTGAAGCTAAATACACAATTTAATGAGTACTTCCTTCTTCTTCTGATTTTTTTTTTATTCAACAAAGCCATGAGATGAGCAAAAGATTCATCAGATGGTAAGTGGTACACCTGTTCATAATAACGTGACGCTACTTAGGATGATTAACACATCACATAGTACCCATCGCCTGGAGACATATAATGTTAAGGAAAATGAAAAACAGTTTCTTTGCATACTACTTGTTTAGTGGCTGAAGTAGGAACTGCTGTGGTACCTACCTAGACTGTCTCCAGCATCGGAGACCTAGAGTAACTGCTTATTTTTTTTTATTTACCTAAGCGATGAGACGAGCGGGACGTTCATCTTCTGGTAAGTGATACGCCAGCCCATATCAACGTAGCGCTTCATTTTTCTCGAAGCCTGAGACAAGATGTTGAGATTACTTACCCACGTAATTACAGCTACAGCGCTCTTCAAACCAGAACACAGTAATATAATCACACTACCGTTATGCAGCTGCAATAGGCGCTGTGCATCTACCTAGTCAGTCTCCGGCAACAGAGATCTACCACCAGTAAAGTTAAAGTAAAAGAAAGATCTAATTTAGATTGCATTATAACCTTAATCTAGTACACTTCCGTTGTACAGTGCACCCGTCGCCCGTCCTCCGCACTCCATGCTATTCGTCCTCGACTAGAAACCAAATCCGGGACGTCGCATTGCAACTACCGGTTGCACTAACCGCAAACCTACGCGGGCTACAGTCGAGTATATAATATACAACTACCCTTATATGGAAGAGTAATGTAATATTTCTATTGGGTACCATTAACTTGAAATATCACAGCCTCTTCAGAATAATTGATGTTAGGATATTTACACAGCAACACAATACGATTGGAGATTTGACATTTTTTTTATCAAACACGCTACAAGACGAGCTAACTTTCACCAGATGGTAATTGATACGCCTGCTCATAACAACGGTACGTTAGTAAGGGTGATATATACAGTGCGCGTGTCGCCTTCACATAAAGGATATTGTCTCATTACCGCAGTAATTTCACTAGCTACAACTACCTTCAAACTGGACCACAGTAATGTTTGCACACTTCTGTTTGTCGGCCTCCATAGCAGCTGCAGTGATACCTACCTAGACGGTCTCCTGGAGCAGAGACCTACCTACTTCCGCATGGCATTGTCAGTGACGTCATTGGTATATTAAGTTGTTTCTTAACGATCGCATTATTCTCTATTGTTTCTGTTCCGGTTTGAAGGCAGTTGTAGCTAGTGTAATTACTGTGGTAATGACATTTACATCTTATGTATTTTAGGTGTCTCTTGCTATTAGGTGAAGGTCTCGCTCGTCTCGGAAAATAAGATAGAGCAGTGATGTTACTTAGGTCTTCAACGAGAGATACTAATGAATCAGTATCACTGACGAGTCTCCGTGATGTGATACAGTCGTATCACTCTCTGATCGGTAACTACTGTAATATAATGATACGTTAACAAATGCAGTGTGCCACTTGATTTATGTTAAAGGGTTTCCTTTATGCATTTGGCACATGCTTAAGAAGGTAAACCGATAGCATCTATGTGCTCACTTGTCATTCATTTCCCGGTGCACTTGAACGCAAAAGTGTTTCAATTCCAATTTAAATATAAACTTTAGTATGTATTCTTTGATATAAAAAAAACATTTCATTGGTTTTTGAACCCTTAGTTAGTTAAAACGATATTACATATTTATACTAAACATTAAAATCATATGTCGTAAAGTGAGACTGTAACCTGTTTTTTTAATACAATGAAGCGACGAGACGTGAGGGATGTTCACCTTATGGTAAGTGATACACTCGCTCATAACTAGTTAGAATAGTACACACTGCAACACATTACATACCGCCTTAAGACTTCAGTTATTAAGTCTCATTACTCCTATAATTTCACTTGATACAACTCCCTTCAAACTGAAACACAGTAAAGTTTGCACACTACTGTTTGACAGCAGAAATAGAAGCTGCGGTGGTATCTACTTAGACCTACCACCAGCACCAACGTTCATCATTATATAAACTATGTTTCAAGATTTAATAATCGTCATCGTTAAGGTTTAATAACATTTCAACTAAAACATTAAATACTAACAACGCCATCTATTGTCAATATATAAAAACAGCTGGTAGGTTTGCTTCCTAAGACCGTCTAGGTAGGTACTACCGCAGCTCCTATTCCTACCGCCAAACTGAATTGTGCAAACGTTGCCGTATTCCGGATTGAAGGGAGTTGTAGTTAGTGATAGTGAGGCGACGAGCGTTATATGGTGCTGTGTATAACATCCTAACTAGCGCTACGTTGTTATGGGCAAGCGTGTCACTATCAGATGTACTTCCCGCTCGTTTAGTCGCTTTGTTGAATAAAAAAAAAACTTTTCATATTAAAATGTTTCCCTAATACAAACAATTATTTGTATTCATACTAGATGATACTTTAATAAGAAAACTAGTAGCAGTCAACTATAAACTGTTTTAAATCATTTAATAATATGAAGAGGGTATATGATTATTATCGACCGACAGACGTCCACTGCTGGAAATAAGCCTCCCCCATACATTTCCACATCGATCGATCCTGCGGTGCTGCATTCCACAACCTTCACCAGATCGTCAGACCACCTGATGAGAGGCCTGCCAACACCAACTTCCGGTACGCGATCGCCATTCCTTCATTTTCTAGTTCTATACACCCTTAAAAACCGGCGCAAAATATAGCCTTTATTGACTCCTGAACTCTTATCGATAACCACCTCTCTTTTCTTTGCCTTCTATATACCTGTTACTAGCCATTTTAAAACCATAGAATATTTTAGAGTGAAGGAAAATCACTTTAATAAAGTAACTTGATTAATAATTCAAGGTTCAACTTAGTCTACAGTTAGCAATCTCAATGCGATATCTAGTGCAAGTTTTAACAAAGCATGCAACTATTTAATAGTACTACGATAATATTTTATAAATGATAAGCTGAACGTACAGTGAACGTCTTAGTACTGTGCCAAAAAAAAAAAAAAAAATGATATTGTTGTGTTAAATCTTTTTTTTTTCTATGTCATTTTGTTAATTCTATGGTCATATATACTAAGCGTAGATCAATACTATCCAATTTATTCATACTATATAATATATTTTAGGACTCATTGTAGCTTGTTAGGTATATAACAAGATTTCTACCCTTTTCTTCAATAAAACGATATATAGGCGATTGTTTTATAATTTATTATCCTGATGTTTCGGACGTCATGCAGTAACCATGATCACTGGTACGCGGTCACCTATCATCTATGTATCGAATAAAGGTGATCATTCAACGAAAATGGTTTATTAATATAATTCATTAAAATGTATGTAGATCTTACTGTATATAACAGTTAAAAAGTTATAAGGACTCTGATGACTATGACCTCATGATAGTTCATCACCTGAATGCTAGATTGTCCCACCGATCATTTTGATCTCATCCTTTCCTATTTGAACTGAAAAATACATAAAATGATATTTCGTTTCCTAATGATTTTTTTTTGTTAGAAACATCATTAAAAGTCATATTAATAGACCATCATCATCATCATCGCACGTATCAAAAGTAGTGAAACATGAAGATATTCCTGGTGCAATATTAGGGCAATGATTGGTTGGACAATTATACAAATCTTTATTTACAAGGATGTAAGGGTCCTCTCGCAATAACTCATGAGATCGAAGCCATCCTCACCTGCTAGTGGTGAATCCTGCTAATCAACAAAGAAGGCTCTATCTCCCACCAACCGGCATTGGGCTAGCATCCTTACCTGATCGATGTGGAAATCTTTGGAGGAGACTTTCGTGTCCAGTGGTGATCGTCTATCGGCCGATAATGATAATTTACATATATTCATGTATCTATTTATATATGTTATTTGTGTTTAGTCATGTATTTATTTATGTATAGTTTGTATATGTACACTGTACTGTTGATTTGGTTTTTGAGATAAAATGTTCGTCCTCACATATCGAAGCATCTCCTAGCATCTCTCCTAGGTTCACTGGTCGTGAATACCTATCGGCATTTAGTCCTATTGTAACCTAATTTTAGGTTTTCAATGAAGAATTATAATTTAAAAAAATAAAACTATTAGCTCACGGCAACGATTATTCACCATAGTTCTGTGAACTGCCACAAAGTACTACAAACGGCGAGATAATGGAACGATGAAATAAATGCGATATGTCTATATATACATATATATATATTGTAAATGAGGTAGTTATCTTCGTTCGCCAATCACGTGTAATCTAGTGAATGTATTAGCATGGGGGATAAGGACATTCGACACGAAATGATTTTTAGATGGTTATAGGCTATTTATTTTTTTAAATTTCATAGATCCTTCATAATTTTATTTCTAATTAACTTCTATACACATTTTCATTATGTATTATTTTAACGGTTGCTATAGTAATGGTTGCTAAAGAAAGTCATTTGCGGTAGCGGTTTCTCGCAAGCAATATCTCAGATAGATTTCAAGTGTAATTATGTATTACGGCTAGCAAAGCGGGCGGGGAACAGTTTATTATATTTATATTCCGATCGGGAATCTATTCACATAAATGTAAGAAATCATTGTCTTTGTAGAAATCATTATTCTCGCAAGTAGTGTGCGACAGTACCGCGGAGCCGGCGGCACCTATGTCGGCGGACATGAAAGCGGGACCGCTTTGTGCGCAGGCGCTGCCGGCAAATATTTATTTTAATTTAGTGCCCGCCCGCCGATCGCTCGTTAATCGCTAATGGATCTGCTCCCGCGCGTACCACACGGCACTGAGCTGTACCGCACCGTGCCGCACCGTGTCGCTCCGTGCCGCATCGTACCGCACCGTGCCGCACCGTGCCCCGCGCACCAATTGTTTTAAATTTCCAATTCGGTACGACTCGTAATTCTGATCCGTGTGGTTTCTAAAACAATCCGATCCGGTGTTTATGGCTGTACCGTCGAATATGGAAGTACCCGGAGTGATTCAACACTCACATTTTATTAAGCGATCACTTTAAATTATTCACACAGAGGCTTTGCTTCCATTTCACGTGCTATTAAATGATAATGAAGCAGATGGTGAAACGCGCTCACTCCACTCTGTCTCACATAGGTTCGCAAGCTGAACATAGAAATACTGTTATTTATCTAAATACAGATTACTTAAGTCCATTACCAGATTGTTAGTAATACAACAGACAACATTGGTAATACTCAAAGTCTAAAAAGGATTTAGTTGCGCTAATTAAAGTAGAGTATTCTGACTGTTGTTCCTGTATGAAATTTATGAAGGTTGTGACAAGTCAAGCGAACAATTCCAAAAAATGCTCATTATGATGAATTCAAAAGAATTTTTAGATAAAATATATTGAATTCAAGTTAAGCAATAATGTAAGTATATATAAAAGAAATTTGTTTATTATTTTAATAATGTTATAATTAACAAAAAAGGTTAAAAAAGTTTTTAATGTTTTAAATGGATGAACGAGATATGCATATGCTTCGGTAATAGTGCCTCCGTTCGCCACCGCGCTCTGTGGCGCTGCCGGCGCGTGTTTGTGTCAATGTTTGCCCACGCTTTTTGTGGTAAAAAGGGCATTAGTGAACCCTTTTGTTGACTCACAACTAAGACGGTTTGCGTGTCAACAGCGAACGCAAATATTGGCCCATCGGCGGCTCCTCTGACTAACATAATCTGGTTTAACGTAAACGCTACGATTTTTTTTTTCAATTCTCTTACACTTAAGTCGAGTAGGTTAACGGATCCCACTTCCATGTGAGGATGGTTGCTGTGTATTCATAGTTATAAATATTTATACGTTTTATTTAAGCATATACCAATGAGTCATCTCAATTTCATTATCAACAATTAATGCAAGATCTCTGAGCAATACAGATAATTATTCTTTAGACAAGATTAAATTCTTTAGAAACCTTTACTCTTTGTAAAGAATATTATATCATATTCAGAAGATTTTTTTTTTTTTTTTTTTGATATCGGTGGTGGAAATGCTGTTACCGCATACCCAGCGTCCTTTTCAAGGGGGGGGACGCCGGGTTATGTGGGGCTCGGGGCCACTGAGATGTTGTGCGTGACCCCCATACCCACTAAAACCACCACCGCTTGTCCCGCAATACGCATACTGGAGACGCCCGGGTTTCAGCCAAGCAATTCTCCGGGCGCCTCCGCGTATAAACTCCTCCTGGTGGGTGCCCGCGGGGAGCAAAGGCACCCACCTGCCGTCCCGTACCGGCCCCTCGCGGGACCGACACGTTGGGGCCCCCCGACCCCATAGACGACCGCGCGCGCCCACGACGGAGCGCATGCCCGGCCGCCGCCTTCCCGTGAAGGAACTGGGCGGCGGCCTCCTCCTCCAGACCCCCCCCCCACCACTTCGACGAGGGAGAGGGGACGAAAACCAAGACTCCCCTGGGGGACGCACCCCCAGGGGAAACACGACAAAAGGCCCAAAGGGCCACGCCCAACGGCCCGAAGGCCCCCTCACACCGTGCCCGGCTAGGGGCCCGTCGCTCACGGCGGGAGGAAGCGGACGGCGTGGTTCTGCCGCCGCGCTCTCCCACCGGCCCGCCGCCGCCTGCAAGGTGCGGCAGCGGCGTCGGCCTCCCTCGTGCGCTCGGCGGCCTCCTTCTGACGCATCACTGCGCTGCAGAAGGAGGCCACCGCCTTCCAAGACCTCTCGCTGCTCAACATCCGATCGATTACAGTCGGCAGCGAGAGGTCACTGCCGACTTGCGCGACGAGGGCGTGGCGCTGCGGCCCCCATGCCGGGCACTCTGCCAGAGTGTGGTGCGCCGTGTCAATTGGCGCACCACACTCGACGCATTCTTGCGTCATCTCTCTACGAGCCACCTGGTGCAGGTACTTGCCGAAACATCCATGGCCTGTCAGCACCTGCACCAGGTGGAACGTCAAGGCCCCGTACCGCCGGCTCATCCACCGGGACAGGTGGGGCCTGATGGCCTCCACCGTGTCCCGGCCGGCGGATCATATTCAGAAGATGAAATTACCTGAACTATCGTGTTATCAGCAAGTTGAATAAGCTAAAAAGAGTACTGAATGTATGTAGAAGTATATACATGAACACGGATATAAATATTTGTTTGTTTATTGACGCCTTGGGTTATAGTTATTTAAATTTACTGCAACAGAGTATTCTCAGTTTGAAATTATAAATAGTCGATGCAGTACACTGCACAGTAGTGTAAGAATTCTTCATTTAATCCATTGTTTAAGGATTATAGTAGAACTCTTATCTGCGTCCATAATAATGAGGCTTCTGTTAGAATGTTTATACAGCACTACATAATGCTCGTCGTCTTAATATATGTCACGAATAGTAGCCTATAATTATAGTAGTTTCTAATAAGGGTAGAAAGTTTAATTAAACGATAGGAGGATGCTTTGAAATATATTCTTTTCATTTTTTTGTTTACCACATCTTGCTAAATTTGTCTTATATATTGTATCTCTATATATGTGTAATAACTCTATATTAGAAATGTTTTTTGTAGATCATTATTCAATTCATATTTCACAGAAAACACATATACAGTTTAAAAAATTAACTAGTAATTACGATAATGAAGTACTAACAAATAAGAAAAAACTATCCGGATTTATTTTATCTCTTTATTTAAAAGTCCTCAACAAGCATATCCTTAAATTTAGTATACATTTATGAAACAGTTGATCGCCACTTCCAGGTATACACAACATAATATCATCATCAGCCGATAGACGTCTACTTCAGGCCTCCCCTAAAGATTCGTCCATCGATCTGGTAGGGATTCATATGGGTCATTTTCCATCACGCTGACCCAATGCGGGTTGGTGGGAGCCAGAGCTACGTTTGTTGATTAGTAGGTTGCACCATAGGCAGGTGATTTTGACACATTACACCCCTTACACCCCCACAACATTCTCCAGAAATTAAATACATTGTAACTAACACCTAGAGATATAATATATGTTATTTTATGCTATATTTCCAAAACCAACTTACTTAGTACCTCTCTATTGTTATATCTATGTTCATTGATTATTACATTGTACTCGTGACTGTGTCATAAAAAAGAGAAAAAAAAAACAAAAGGTTAAAATTGCTATTGACTAAAATCTTTAGAAAAAAAAAAACATGTTATTTGAGTAAGTATATATTTGGATAGTGTCATAACTAATCGTTGTAATAATCAGTGCTGATTGTCATCCCAATATTTAACAGCTTTTTTAACATGTCTTTATCTTATCACGGATTGTTCACTCTTGCCTGTCCATTGCACGTAACCTCTTTGGACCTCCCCGACGGAATGAATACAAATTAAATAGATATTAACCTGTATCAGATTAAAAAAGTGATATCAAAGGTGGTTGAGTATGAGAGACGATATTTAATTTAAAAAAAAAGAGAAAATTTGATTATATTTGTTTATTACTCACAGCAAGATTGAGGTATCGTAACGTCATAGTCAATGCCTATCGGCTTGTTATTACTGTTTACTGTCTGATTTGGGTATAATGAGCTCTCTCTGTACTGAAATTATACTTGAAGAATGAAATGCTTGGTGCTTGATTTAATATTTAGTTTGAAGCACTGGTAACACCGTAGTAATAAATAATTAAAAGGACGCGGTAACATAAGTAAAATGTAGTTTTATTAAACATTGCCCATTTGGATTCTTGGCGTGGGTGCCTTTTGTTAAACCTCCCGACCCCCGTGTTTGTGTCCGATGCAGCTAATGTTCCGAGGTCGCGGCCGGCCGCTCGCGACATCGGAGCCACGATATTCGAATTCAATCGATACTGCATAATCAGCCGCCGCTCTGCCGAAATCCCGTCTCTGCCCCGGCGAATTCCGAATATTTGCAATAAAAAATCTCTATAGACTCGAATCACGTACCGATGGCGTTCTGCGAATTAAAATCGCAAAAAGCGAGACAGGGACGGAGGGAACGGGCAACAAAATATGCAACATCGCATCCACGCCCCTATAGGAATAAAATTCAAAATAAGACTTCAAAGGAAGTAAAAGGAAAAACAACGTCGCGTTTCTCTAGTTCGTTAGAGCGGGAACGTTATACTTGAGTCGGCTCTCCCTTTTGGGTTAGTTGATATGAGTTATGGCGCGTGTGTTTGCCGCGCGAATTAGCCATTTGGCGCGAGCGTGTGGGGCGACGCCCGTCGGCGGCGCGCCGCGTTCGGAAACGTGCTACTGCAACCGAATGAGCTCTGCGTGCTTAATTATGTTAAGTTTTTCATGTAAAACCTATGTACTATTTACTTTTCGATTTTACGAAATCTTTCATGTTTTCACACGGTCCTGTTTGTTTTATTCGACGCAGCAAGGAGCAAGAGGGTCACTTGATAGTAAGTGATACGCTTGTTCATAACGTGGCGCTATTTAGGATAATATACACAGCACCACTCTGTTCACGGCGTTTTGAGACATTAGATGTTCTGTATATAATTTATTTAATCAAATAATTCAACTTGATATTCATTAAAAAAAATCTGTATTGAAAAACTGATTCATTTAATAATTATGCATACATTGCGACTTTCTTGTTTAACTTTAATTACAGCGACATCTAGGGGTGAATAGCATGTAACTATAACATTTATTTAACTTTTATTTTAAATTAATAATATTGAACTAACTTGAGAAATAGTAATTGAATAATTATCTTCATTGTTTAATTCATATATTATAATCAATAATAAAATAAAATTTCTCCTGTTTGTAATTTTAAATATTTTATATAAACTTACCAGTATCGAACAATGTAAAATAAATATAATTTTATCGTAAAAAATAGTTCTACACAATCCTTGAGTAACGGAACTCACGTGAAATACACCTATTAACACCATACATAATATGAACGACGGCTAATATCTCAATTGATTTGATAGAAAAAAAAACGAACAAATTCTTTATTACCTGTGACCGTGTCGAAGCGATTTTATCGCTCGGACTTATGGCGCCATCTACCGACATTTACACGCATCGGGGCTCTGTTAATAAAGACAAAACGCAATTAATTCAATTCGTGACCATCGGCAGACGCGATATAAATATCATAATTCCCTCTCCGACAAAATTTATTAATTACTGAACAACAGTTGAATCTCTATTGAAGGTTATTTTAAAATAACAGTATTATAAATGGATG
Source organism: Troides oblongomaculatus (assembly GCA_029032895.1). Taxonomy (NCBI): domain Eukaryota; kingdom Metazoa; phylum Arthropoda; class Insecta; order Lepidoptera; family Papilionidae; genus Troides; species Troides oblongomaculatus. The sequence continues at coordinate 1,750,685 of JARDWC010000439.1, read as the reverse complement.
GTCTTCATTTTGAAACTTAACCACGATCTCATGATGATGAACTGATGATAGGTACCATCGCAGAGCTTGTTCCTACCATCAAACAGTAGTAAGCTATCTATATTGTATTTTAATGTAAAGGGTTGGTAGCTAGTATAATTGGTGTAACGAGGCTTAAAATCTTAGGTCTCAAGGCGACGAGCGTAATATGGTGCAGTGTATAACATCGTAACTAGCCCCACTTGTTATGAGCAGACGTATAGCTTACCATCAGATGAACGTCGTTTCCTTGATTAAAAAAAAAGAGATGATAAACAGATCTTAGACGATTCCCTTCACCATTCTTCTTCTGGTTTTAATTTGTAGGATATTGTGATTATTATTAATTAATAACAATAACACTTTACTGGTGGTAGGTCTCCATTGCCGAAGACAGTCTAGATACCATCGCGGCGCCTATTTCTGTCGCTTTCATACAGTGCAAACATGACTGTATTTCTGTTTGAAGGGCGTTGTAGCTAGTGTGAATACTTGTGTAACGAGACACAACATCTTACGTATCAAGCGGCGAGCGCAATATGGTGCTTTGTGTACCATCTGAAGCCATGTTGTTATTGGTGTATCACTTACCATCTGATGAACGTCCAACTCGTATCGTCGCTTAATAATACAATATCACTTGAAGTTAATCAGAAGCGTAATTTTTTACAACCCTATCATATATATTTTATAATTATAAACGAAGGCGTATCGGCTGATCACAAATGAAGCTTCCCCAGCATCTGTCAAGGAGCTGATCCCGTGATACGTCACCAGCAATCGTTTATAATCGGCGAGTGAAATAATCGATGCGGCGGACCACCGTGCACCCGATTTACATATTAATTCGATGTACAGCAATAAAATAAAGAAATCGGATGGACGGATAAAAGTTCCACAATTAAAGCCGACGCCGCGCAGCTATAATTTCATCTTAATGCTATCGTTTTGGAAACGACCGGGTCCTTGATCATGCCGCTTAAATGGTTTAAGAACAATAAAAAAAAAGGAAGGAACACTCTCATGAAGTTATTTAGTGGCCTATGAGATAATAACGTGATATAATTGTCAAAACAGAATTGTTATTAAGGGATCGACTTTATTATCTATGGTTTGATTGCGATTTATCTGATCCAACTATTGTTTAGGGATGTCTTCCTATTATCTATCGTTCGGAATATTTATTTAGTTTTATATCTAATGACCTTTAACTTATTATGGCCTTTTATCTGCTGTATATATCTCAATTTTCCATTTAACTTAATTCGATTGCTTCGTTCATCTCTTTCGCGATTACACTATACACTTCTTTTTATCTTCTTACATTAGTCTAGATTATATTTATTATTGTTATCTACTTTAACAATGTATATATACAATATAAACGTTCGTTACAAAAAGCTATATGTATGTAATTTAATCATATTTATAGCCTTTTTTAGACAAAGATGTACATAATTTAACGTCCAAAAAGTAATTTTGAAATTTTGTTGCTGCCGTCTTATTTAACAGCCAGATAATTCCCACTGTTGGGCATAGGCCACACTCAAGGACCTTCACGCCGATCAGTCCTGCGGTACCCGCATCCAGCTCCCGCGACCTCTATTAGGACGTCGGTCCAACTAATGGAGGGCCTGCCATCATTACGTCTTCCGGTACTCGATCGCCGTTTGAAGACCTTGCTGCCCCATCAGTTGTCAGTTCTGCAAGCGATGATGTTGTAGACTGGGTCGGTGACCTTAGTTCTGTACACGACCTCATCTCTAATTCGACTTAATTAGTATTTAACTTTGCATATTAGTTTATTAATGCATTAACAGTTAAAAGTATTGCCGGTAGTCACTGGACTCACGCAGTATTAAATCATATACTGTGGAATATATGACAAAAGACCTAGGTCCAGCAGTGGACATCCATCAGTTTAGATGATGTATATATAGATGAATGTAGATATAGATAAGATTTCATTTTAAATTTCTTCGTTATCTTTTCACGTCTGTAAATAATACTAACCCTTGCTGTTATTAGGTCTCTACTGTAGGAGACCGTCTAGGTAGGTACCATCGCAGCGGGCAAACATTAGTGTACAAATATTGTTGTATTCCGGTTTGAAGGGCGATGTAGCTAATGTAATTACTGAGGTAACACTCAACATCTTGTCTCAAGGCGATGAGCTTAACGTGGTCTAGTGTATAACGTTCTAAGTACCGCCACGTTGTTATGAGCAGGCGTATAACTAAACCAAGTTTCCTTTTTGCTTTTTGACTATAGTGTTAACAAAAAAAAAAAAAAAACTGAAATGTTAGATATGAAGTCGCATGCTACATATAAGTAATTTGAAGATAAAAACAGTCTCTTCCTTTTAACTTTACGCAATGTGGCACTGCACTAAATGTCGTGAAAATTTACGAGTATCCACGGCGGCAATAAATGGTCGGTGTGGTCGGTGTGGTCGGTGTGGTCGGTATGGTCGAAATGTCGAACTTAATTATAATGTGGGCATGAGCTGATCCGCGACGTCGAATCGCGATCCCGCCGGAAGTTGGCGTCATCAACTCATTTAATCAAATTAAAAGCAATTTGTGCTAATCGCAGGAGCGGCGGGGAAGTGCAATTAGTCAATAAAACTTATTTGTTTTATTGCTATTAAATATTCATGCACTTCTGTCTGTCTGTACGCGGACCGGGAAACGGGCGTATGTATAAAAAATACGCGAATATCTTAACCACGACCGTTATCTCTTATTACGGTTAAAATCCATCTTGCTTTTGTTAATATATACGATTTTAATCTTCATTCAAATGTCAACGCCATTTCTCTACAGGAGTAAAAGACAAAGATCTGATAAGAAACAGCGGGTTTTCATCAAGTTTAGTTTTCATACTCATAGTTACTGTACTCAAACCAATGTCAAGTAATACTAAAGTAAAAGAAAAACCACTTATTTAATTATATAGTTATTCAAACAAAGTATATAATATCTCTCATTTTAGATATCCTTTCTTTACTTTTAACCATGCTATGTATTGAACTACTTAAACTACTAAGTCTGTTATCATAGGGGGTGCTAAATCTTTCCTTTAACAAATTATTTCTATAAGGGCGAACTTAATATTTAAGTTATTTCTAAGTTCTTTCCCTTGCCAAGCTTAGGAGATAGGTTATATTGAAGACAGGGGTCCCTACACAAAGATATGTTATTTACGAATAATAAGGACTTGTAACTTAAGACTTGAGGGGGTGTAAAGGTTCCCGTACAAATACTCACGGGATCCAAGTCAACCTCACCTGCTCGTGGTGTACCTTGCTAATCAACAAACGAGGCTCTGGCTTCCACCAACCCTCATTGAGGCAGCGTGATGACAAATAGCCCTAACCCCCTCATATGAATCTCTAATCGATGTGGGAATCATTGGGGGAGTACTACGTCCAGCAGTGGATGTTTATCGGCTGTTGACGATGATGTAACCGTGACGTGTTAAAGCAAATAAATCCGGTATAAACCGGATATAGTCTTGCTATAAAGCTTACAAGTTCAGCTTTTCTAAATTTATAATTATTAACTGTTTGTTTATACATTTCTGGTAATCGACATATTTCTATACGTAACAGCTTCACTGTGCAACCTTGAATATTTAGTTGCGGGAGAACAACAATGTGTTTGTTTATTCATTTATATATTATATGAAAATATTATTTATATATTAAACTGATTAAATTCAAGATAAGTTTTGTATATAGTAAAGTCAACGAGAAGAAGCCGTAAGTACTCGATGATACCTTAAAAGAACGCTGCACCGGTGGGCAAATAGAGAGTGCTCATGCCCAAATGGCCCAAATCCCTCCATATGAATCCGTAGCAGATCGTGTGGGAGTCTTTGTGGGAGGCCTAAGTCCAGCAGTGGACGTCTATGGGCTGACGATGTAAAGACAAAGAACATTTCAACACGCGAAACATATAAAGCATTGAATACGGCGAGTTCGCTATTTATGCGTTTCAATTGTACGAGGCGCAGGCACGGCGGCGCTCGGAGCCGAGTTATTTACACCAAAACAAACCTAAGGCCCGCTCATTTATTATAAACATTTACCGCATTGAATATTGATATAAGATGCGTACGCGACGCATTCGATGCCCGGGCAGGAATTCTAATAGAGGTTTTGCATACAAACAGATTATTTCTGCAACGCAAAACCGCGGCCACAACAATGGACGCACATATCTAGATTACGTCCGTGCGCGTCCGTAATTTCAATGAGCACCACTTGCCGTTTTTCTTCATTAGCTTCCAACTATCTATATTCAAGGAGACGCATCATTCTGTCTTTGTGTTGATGCTGAAACTCCATTGCGGGGATCTTTTAACTGCACCACCTGTAGCGCCTTTCAAAGACTAGGTAATATTTGCATAATACTGCTTGACGGCAGAATTAGACGCTACGATGGTATATAAACGGTCTTAGCGCAGATCTCATCATCATTATCAGCCGATAGAGGTCCACTGCTGGACATAAGCCTCACACAAAGATCCCCACATTAATCGGTCATACGCTGCCTGCATCCAGCGATCGCAGGGTTCATAGGGGGAGATTTGGGCCATTACTCACCACGCTAGCACATCGCGGGTTAGTGGGAGCTAGATCATCGTTTGTTGATTAGCAGGGTTCACCACGAGCAGGTGAGGTTGGTTTAGGTTTCGTGAGTTGTGCAGGAACCCTTACACCCCTGACGCAGATCTACCATTAAGCAATTCCTTTTAAAATATATAGCTTTTATCAATTTACTCGTCTTAAACTTGTTTAAAAGATACGTAACATAGTAAAGATCTGTTAATGGTCTGATTTACAAAAAGATAATGGTGGGTAGGAGAAGTGCATTAAAGACCTACCACCATTCGAACCATATAGTAGTGATAAGCAATTATTTAATATTTTAAACATTTTTATATACTTTACCTAACAGTAAAGATTTCTGTATGTTTAATATACTTCACCCTTACGGGGCTAATAAAACACCTTATGTATCAGTAAATGTATTATCAGAATAAATACTTTTAATGGTATACATAAATACGACAACAGAAGGGACTTATTAATAACATCATAAGTAACCCCCACCCTCAACCAATTGGTATTTTATTGTCACTTTCTAATACAAATTTTGATTTATAAAAAGTTTTTTTCTGTCAGTAAAAAATGGTCTTGAAAAGTTCATACAAATTTTCAGTATCGAAACTTTCATTATTACTTCCTAATTTATCTACTTGCCTGACAAATAATAATTTTATGAGGCATTAGTAGGAAAGTATCTACCCTATGGAAGTGCAGCGGTTAAATTGGACGGTTAACACTATAATTTAGGTGACGGAGGGGTCACGGCAATGTATCATTATACGCAAACCATCCGATTGAGAACGCAACACCAAGTAATATTTGAGATTATAACAAGCTGTGACAATTATATTGTTATAGCAATTATCAATTATTATTATTAATAATAAACAATAATAAAGTCAAACCGGTTATTTTCTTAGTTAGTTTTATCATTAGCTTTTAAATAGCACTTACAAAACTAACTATATCATTATAAAACATAGTCTAGTTTAGTCTAATAACTATTTTGCTTTATGTATTATTTATATGTTTTTTTACAAATAACCTCTGTGAATATATACTGAAAAGATAACCTGAAAAACTTGTTTTTCAATACTAATGGTTAGTAACTCCCCCTATAAGGTTAACTTGTTAATTAAATGCAAGTTAAGCTCACCACTTCTACTTAGTTTCTATATTCACTGCATTCCTATTTACTCTAACGGCTGGTGTCCTCAATTTTGATGATACTCCAATACGAATGGAATCAACATCAGACCACTCCGTTATGCGTGATCACGCGTCTATTTTAACCTCCTCACAGTGGATTAAACAAAACTAAAACTCGTCAGCACCCTCAACCCAACCCTGTGTTATTTCACAGCTATCACCATCACATCAAACGAATGACGAATACCTCTCACAAATCAGTCATAAAAAAGTACTCAAATATGTATGATAATAATTATCAGAAATTATAGTAACAAGTAGAAATTGATTCTTCCCTAACTGCTGCCTTCGATGGAGATCGTGATCAGCTCATGTATAATTCAGTAATCAATGCAATAATGACACTTGATGACATATGAGGGTTGGAGCGATGCCTCGCCCGTACTTTCCTTCAAAAGTAACTTTATTATTAATGAGCTATTTCCCTACTTTCCGAACTATTTCTTTTTAACCTCGGAATCCTTATAAGGTAATAAAAATATATCAAATTGTTTTGTTTCAAATCTTTATTGAATAACCTGGAAAACAGTATTCAAAACGGATGGACTACTTTAAGCATCCTCTAGGCTGGCCTGAGGTCAAGATAAAGGTGGTTGAAGGCGATAAAAGGCTATATAATAACATAATTATTATAACAAGGATATACATATTGGATAGGTACATATAATGTATTAGAAATATAATTAAAAAACAACTACGCCTTAATAATTTCCATAGTAGAAGATACAACAGTAACTATAGCTATAGCGACCTTGACAAACAAATACATTTAACAAAAACAAGCAAACATACATTCATAGACAATAGTTATCTATTCTTGAAGTATATATATATAATACTAGCTCGAATATTTTACCAGTCATATAAATAGGATGTATATATAGTGTATATAATTATTTATAGCTGTTAATATGTATATACTATCTGTTCTCCGACCCTATAGCTGGCCGTGACCTCAGCAACTCCCTTTGGAGAGTTTTTTTTGTAAAATCCAGTCTTAGTTGACCTCTGAATGACAGAAGCAATATCAATACCAAATGTTGAGTGTTGAAGTCCAATAGTTTCGGAGATCTCGTGTCAATGAATCTCTGGATATATATAGCGAGATACTTCTCGAGATAAATACATATGTGAATGGATAACTATATATATATATATATATATATATATATATATAAATAAATATTTTTGACAGTATAAAGCTTGATAATTGACAGAGGGTTGCAATACTTAAAATTTGTACAAATTCATACTATTTTCTACAATTTTGTTTGTCTGTTTTAAGGCTAAAGCTAAAGTCTATAATACTATAAAACCCTTAGAAAACATCTAAGTATAGAAAATGGATGGTCATAAACAAACCTTCGTTACACGAATTTAATAAATAAATTATCCTTGTAATTTCTAGAAGAGTTATAAATCTTTAGTATACTAAAGCAAAGTACTAAAAGGTTTCATCTAGGGGTGGGGGGTATGTTCAATGCGACTATCAAAGCGTTTACAAGTAGCTAGAGAGCAGGGGTCGGTGCCTAGGAAGTACATAGATCAAATAGAATACTCACTCGACGACTGGGTGCCATTTGTGCGAAAATTACAGTCTTGGAAATACTGGTAACCATAGACAAGATTCCCTGGATATAAACCCTTTGAAAATATAGGACGTTATATAAATTTATTCTCATTACATGGAAACATTGATATTCTGGTGGTAGCTCTATATTACAGGAGACTGTTTAGTTGGTACTAGCAGCTACCGCAGCTCCGCCTTATTTTTCTATTTCTGCGGCCAAACGGAAGTGTGCAAACATTAATGTGTACTGGTTTGAAGGGCGCTATAATTATTGGAATAACAAGACTATATATTATGTCTCACGGCGACTAGCACAGTGAGGTGCAGCATATATTATCTGAACTAACCACGTTGTTACGGGAAGGTGTATCACTTAACATCAGGTGAAAGTTTCGCTTGTAACGACGCTTTTAAAAATAAAATTACCGGTAATAGTCCAGTTGTTAAAGCTCTTCACGCGTTTAATGTAATTCGCAGTTTTCGCTTGAAAGCTTGGTCTAAGCGACTTCAAAGTTTGGTCTAAGTACATCATGTACTTAGCCAATAGCATTCAAAGAGCGTGTTAAAATTATTAAATAGCTACTTAAGCACTTGATAAGTAACACAGAGGTCGCTGGTTCGATTCCGGAGCCATATGTTATAACAATTTGTTGGTGGTAGGATTTTTTCAAATCCGCTTGACTAGCTTACTCTTTCAGAGACAGAGTATTCTGAGCTGCAATGATCTATAATCTATTGAGGTGATATATCAATCTATCGTTTATTCTATCTAGAAATATTATTTAATACACTACTAATAATAAACAAGCGATAGCTCGGATGCAAAACATGCAAGTGGCCGAAGTAATGAACGTGCAGAGAAGTGGAGTAGTTTGATGAATTGAGCGAATGCAGTACTATTGTTAGCCTGCACTATGAATTGCTATCAATTATTGCTCCCAATGAAGTGCAATGCGATGATCATCGTAGAATTGTTCAGAATAGGACCGACTTAACCATAGCTGACGACGATCGACGTCAACGCAACCCAGTGATATACAGAATAGACTAATTATTGTTATAAATATAGGAATAATACTTAGAGATACCTGTATCACCAGCTATAGGAGGATCCTGCTTACTATATTAATAGTTAAACTCCACAGATCAAAATTCTAAACCAAAACTAAGAGACATCATCTTCGTTTCATATTTTTATATATTTATAATTGAAAGTTAAAGATTTCTAAACGATCAAGTTCCTAAGCTGTTTGAAGTGTGTTACGCAGACGATCCTGAACTCGATGCACAAGTACCAGCCGAGGTTTCACCTGGTACGCGCCAATGATATACTCAAGCTGCCGTACTCAACCTTCAGGACCTACGTCTTCAAGGAGACGGAGTTCATCGCGGTCACCGCATATCAGAACGAGAAGGTTAGATATTTCTTTAACATAGTTGAATCTAGAAATTGCATGTAGATTTAGGGCTTTCTAGCACCTACAATTCTTAAAGACAGATTTGACATAATTATAGATTAAAAAGTCGACATTTTTTTTTTCAGTTTAAATTGAGGAACACTTTTGTTACATGAAAATCTTTGTTTCCAGATAACTCAACTGAAGATCGACAACAACCCTTTCGCGAAAGGCTTTCGGGACACGGGAGCCGGGAAAAGGGAAAAGAAGTAAGTACCTAACCTTTGACACCACAAATTATACAAACAAACAAACACTCACTGGTGTAAGGAATGTCTTGATTTCTACATCGATTTCTTCCAAAAAAAATACACTGCATGATTCTTAGTGTATTCCTATTTATTGGAACTGTAATTAACTAGTTCTTAGTATAAACCGAAATATCTAACAATACGGAGCCAGTCAAGATGATATACACTGCACGGTCTCGTCGACCTCTAATTCCACTAGCTACAGCCTCTGGATCTGATATCATAGTGTTTAATGGTATAAGTAGGAGCAGCCGAGGTATTCAATTCAGACATCAAAATTCCCCTGGTCTCCAAGACTATGAGAAATGAAACATCACTTTAAGTTATACTTAAAATGGATTGAAACAATTCTGATGGACATGAGCCTCCTCCAAAGATCCACGTTTGTAGGGGTTCATTGGGCCATATCCCAACACGTTGGCCCAATGCGCATTGGTGGGGGTCAGAGCCTCGTTTGTAGATTAGCAGGGTGCATCACGAGCAGATGAGGTAGGTTTGAGTCCTGTGAGTTATTTGTGCGGGACCCCCATAGTTTAATTTTATCAACTTAGTTCATTTGATGTATTCAAACGAGACTCTGGCTCTCAGCGATCCGCATCGAGCCAACGTGGTGGGGAATGACCAAATCCCCCATACAAACCCCTACAAACGGCTGAAGGTCGTAGGAACGGGCTGGATGCAGGCAGCGCAGGACGTCTATCGACTGATGATGATGAGGTCAAACAATTTGGCGAATGCTAACCTATATGATCTCCGGCAACAGAGACCGGCTTCAATTGATCAATATGTAAATTTATCGAAAACTTGATCTGTATGATATAATAAGTAATAGATATTGTCAATCATCATTGATTGCCATCTGATGTAGGTCTTTCAGTTGGAGCAAACTTTTCAGTTGCTGCGCCATTCTTCTAAGTGTTAGAAGTATTATCAATGGAGCAATGTAAGGGAAATACATCGCTCATGATGTAAGGGTTGGGAGATTAACGGGGTCGCAAACGGGTAACTATTTAAAGGCGAAGTGAACGTCGTAACTGAATTAGTCCGCTATCTGCGGATCTCTCCAAATTAATTAGGGCACGAGCACCGGCGCTCGTAAAGCAGCCCGCACCAGGGTCACCATGCAAACCCCTACAGTCGGAAGTGGCCGTAACTTTATTTATTTATTACTTAAGTTACGGAGCAAGTGTGCAAATATTACTGTGCTCTAGTTTGAAGGGCGCTATAGCTGGTGCAATTACTAAGGCAACAATGTCAGTAGTAAAAATGTCTCAAGACGACGAGTCAGATGTTAATGTAATCCTAACTAGCGCCAAGTTGTTATAGGCGTATGATTTACCATCAGGTAAAAGTCCCGCTGATCTCGTCGCTTCCTAGAATAAAAAAAAAATACTGTGGAATTGTAATCTAATTTACATTATTACTTTCAAATTTAACCTAATCCTTGCGGTTCCAGAGATATCTCAATGAGTCTGTACATAGATGTAAATCTCTTGTATATATACTACCTGTCCTCGTCCACTGTGCTGGCTGTAACATCTCCACAGCTCTCTTTGGTGAAAGAATTTTGTAAAACTGGTTCTTAGTTGACTTATAATCGGCAAAAGAATTATTGCTGCTTAATATCAAGTCTGTATACCTTATAGTTCCAGGTATATCGTGATTAGTCTCTACATAAATGCAATTCCCTTATAGATTGGATGAAATTTATCGGCTAAAGCTACGCTTGGTGTTGTTATATAGTACAAAGATAATACTTTCATAACAGAGACATTAATTATCCGTAAAGGTACGGAGACGGGGATGGTTACCCGCGGCAGACACCCACCGCGAGTCAGCGCCGTTGGAAATTCAAATTAAGCCAATCCGGCGCCTCCTTATTCGTGTTCCGTATAAACACAGCGCGGCACCGCACCGAACTGTGGAGTCATTCAGCTCGCCGGCTTTTTTTCCCTGGCGTCTTTAGCGTGCAAGGGAGAAAATTGGATTTCCGCGATAAAAATCGACTTCGGTTTCCTCTTTTTTTTATTCTTTAAAACGTAATTTGCTTGCGCCGCAGGGGACACCCGAGGCTCTAATGTTATAATTCTATTGGGAGCTCGATTTATACTCTATAATGTTTATACAGTACGCGAGTACACGCAATAGTTATTAACAATACGACAAATAGAAACTGTCTACTTAAATTATTTATATATATATACATATATAAAAGCGGTATCCAGAGTCATTGATGATCTATCACAAGATATCCAAACCTATTACACAAAATTTGGTTAAGATATTGCTTCTGCCATTTTGAGGTTAGGTAAGAATGAAGCATATAAAATTTCTTCCCCAAATAGACTTGCAGGGTTTTATGGTCAGAAAAGCGGGCTGGAAATAGCTAGTAAATATATAAATGAGATTTCATTTAGTTTTGTTTAATGTGTAATGGGTCGTTATAATAAAATGTATTCATGTAACAATAAACACATAAAACAAAGCGTGTGTCGCTCTCAACACATTGAAAACAATTTTATAGAGCACACGTCCAAGAGAGGATTTAATTCGCTTACTTAACATTTTACGCCGGAAGCGGGCGCGCCGCAGCTTCTGAATTAGAGGGCAGCACGCTCGCCGGACGGCGGAAGCTCATCTTTTCAAAATGGCCGCCGTCCGGAAGCGTGGGAAACGTGAGCGTTTTGACAAACGCCGCGCTCGTGAAAAGCGGGGACACATGCCGCGCATAACTCATCGTTTCCCTTTGTGGTCAGAGGGGCGCCATGTGATTTTAAAACACTGGATATTCCCATTAACTCCATATATAATTATTTTGTATTTAATATATTAATAGCATTTTTATTTAAATTAGGTATAACATAGTCTAGTATAGAATTTAATTCTTACGTAATTGTTCGCCTGTCGCCGTAAGCCATCCTCTACATAACAACAATCTATTTATAGTCTATATAATAGATTCATTGTTTTCCATGTATATATATCTTCATCTATACATGAATACGTAGAATATGAAATTATTGATTTTGTTATAATAATTTAAGAATTTAATCCTATGAAATCTAAAAAATATATGTTACATAATTAGTTCTAGCCGATAACATATCATTGTTATGTTACTAATATAAATACAACTCTACCTATAAATCAGTAAGTATTCATAGAAAATTAACTTATTACATTATTTTTTAAAGTTAATGAACATTACTATTTTATAACTTAAACATTAATCTCCCTTTATCATATATGGGTACTCAATAAAAAAAAAACACAACTTAATTATCTCCGTAGCGCAGTGAAAGCATTCACCATTCGGTGACCATATGTTGTACAGTTTAGGATCAGAATCCTCCTAGGTAATAACTACTCCAGTAATGAAAATCTATCGCTATAGCACAAAGTTAGGTGCCCTAGTATACTCTAGTTCACATGTATGTGAGAGTATTTGTATTCTGTGCGATCAAACTTCGTAACTGCCTCGTCATTAAAATAAATTTACTAGTACATGATGGAATTATGGACTGGTACATGATATTTATTTAAAATTACAGTCTCACCAATTGGATATTTGATGGTGTACCATTTCGCAATGGTGAATTATGGCAAAGCGATTGTTCACATACCGGCCGCGTCCGACGCCGCGTACACCGCCATAGAGACCGCACAATGTAACCTGTTTTCACGTGAATTTTCGTCTACACGAATACAACTGTAACCATCATTTTAAACGAACAAGCCTTTTAAGATAACTCGTCAGTAAGCTTAAGTAGTTAATCGACATCTTTACTGTTATTATTACTACCCTGTCCTTAATAAATTCTCGCTATTAACTTTAAAGGAATAAACTAAAAAAAGCTTAACATAAAAATTATGCCTATCCATAGCAATATGGTGGCAGTTAAGATGATAATAAGATGTTAACTTTAATTAGTCCAGTATTTTTACTAGCTGTAATAATTCAGGGTCTTCTCTCACATAGAGACTGTTAAAGCTGTTTATCTACTATGCTGGCATAATGATGGTTGGTGGATCTCTCATGGCTAGAAATCTGCCATTAGTGTCGGATTACCACACGATGACTTCCTTCAACGTACGCTCAAGTGGGAATCGTACTCTTTCACCGAGTCTCTTAGCGTGTACAACTGGCCTACAAACTGAGCTATCACGGCTTCTACTCTATAATCGATTGGTGTATATCGTTTGCTAGTCATTTCATCACATAGCTCATCTCATACTGGACTCACGAAATCTGGGCCCACGATCTAATTGATTTTAGTACTGTAGTTATAATTCACTAGCTACGGCCTCCTTCAAATCGGAACACAGTAGTGTGGAAACACTTGTACAGCTGAAGGAATAGAGGCTGCGGTGTTAACCACATAGATGATCTCCAGCAACCGACAGCTGTTTGAATAACTCTTTATATGTAATATCATGTCTTAAAGCAGCGAAAGCAATGTGATGCAGTTTAAATTATCTTCACTAGCACCTCCAGCATAAAAATTTTCCATCAAATAAAGGACTTACTCATCACGTCGCATGAAAATATTTCTACACCCTACTATTCAAAACAATTGTTATAATCCAGTAATAAATTGTTACACAGTTATCTTCGAGAAACAATACGGGGCGAATCAGAACAGCTCTTTAGTACACTGCCCTTGTCTATCCGACGACAATGGATTCAATAAAAAGCTTCCCATCCGAGGGGTTCGGGGCTAACTGCACCGTTTTGGGGATAAAAATTTGGCGAAATTACAAGGCGGGCCACCCCAGCGTCGCCAGTTTACATTGTAACGCGAACACCCTAATACGAGCTTAACTCAGGGCTACCAAAACATATAAAGAATTGCTAATAAATAGATATTTACCACTGGTGGTAGATCGCTGTTGGTGGAGACTTTCTAGATAGGTACTTCCGCAACTTCATAAACAACAATATTATATTCCATTTTATACGGCTCTTTAGCTAGTGAACTAAGGATAATTAGGATCAACATATTACGCCTCAACGCATAACATATGAATGCGAACAATGTATAGTGTATATTATCTTAATTAACACCTAATTATTATAGTTGCTTAACGTCTCGTCCGCATAGTCGCTTGGTGGAATAAACTAAAACATTTTTTATCTAATTAGATTTCCACAATGATTTAGATCCACATACTATCGCTTAGAGAATATTGTAATTTATGTCTTTATAGTTTATGTGAAATAATGTTATCTTTCAACTATATTTCTTGGTTTATATGGACACGCTTCTTCTTTGATTCCTTTATGATTAAAATTGTCTTAATAAGCATCACACTTCAACACGAAGAAAGTCACTAAGAATCAAATCAAATATATTTACAGGTTTAGGTAAAAACCTTTACAGATTCTTTTAATTAAGTAAATCTTTAAAATTTACTTAATATTTTGTCTGTTTTTAAAGTCTTTAATTATCTTCAATCCGTTTTATTTTCTTTTGTATTTTCATATATATTTCCTGGTGAGAAGTCAGTTAAAACTTGTCTCTGTATTTCTTTCTTCATACGGAAATATCATGAAAAATACGTTCGGAATATATAGACAGCCTATATTCTAATATGTTTAACATAAAAGGAATTTAATATGAAGATGTTATTCCGTTGAAAATCCATAAAAATGTAATTGAATGCATGAGAAAATATGTTGTAATACGTCATATACATGGCGGCCATTTTGAGAATTAACTTTCGTTTAAATACTTTGCAAATGGCGGCAGCCCTACATTAAAAGGGAAAAGGGAAAATTAAATTCTATCAGTCGGTGATGAGTCGAGTTAATAAAATGAATTTAGCGCGGGTCCCCGGTAATCAGGAGCTGGTGCGGGAAGATGCGGCGGTAACCAGGGGCCCGTAAAACAATGCCAGCCGTAAACTGTTGTTTGTTTTTCGCGGCGACAGAAGGCGAATAATTGCCGCCGCTCCGTGGCTTTTGGGGTGACAGTTTTAAATCTTTTTAAATGTCCTACTTTCATATGTCGCCCCCTTTTTTTTTTCAACTTTTTACCATTGTTTTGTTTCTCGTAACATTTCAAACGTTCGCGATGATAATTGTGCTTACACATCAAGTTTTTTTGCTATGCAATTTATTAAAATGTTATTTTATTCATACTTGTTATATACAAGCTTTCAAACTAACATTATTTTAAGAAAATCATTGTCAATAAGTTACTTTAAATATACTAAATAAAAAAACAGCTTTCTTAATGTCCTTCAGTCGGGGATTTGGAACATGGAAAAGCGAGTTCGTGTATATCCTGTGCCCAGGTACTCTGTTACTCTTGAAACATCATAAGATCGTAATATTGTCATACTCATAATACTTTCTGAAGAAGCTGAAGGTCAGATACGCTTTAAACATATAATAGCTATAACTTAATAAGCCATGTTGTTGCAGCTTCCAAATGGGTTAGTTTATATCTAAATCTCTCGTCTTCGTTAAATGATGAAATTCTTCATCATTCTATGAGAACGACTCAAAGGTATTTAATTTGGGATAGAATAAAAAAAATATCCCCGATCTGGAATGTTCGATCATTTCCAATGATGTGAATATAAATGAAAATCCTTTTCGCGATAACTTCATCAAAGGACGATTTCGAACCATTGATCCGGTACTATAAAGTCAGGGAGCCTTTGATGAATACTTATTTTTCGCTTTTTACGTTTAAAAGTGCACACCTCCGTGAAATGGCGTCGGTTTAGGGTTTCGGGCACTATCATTACGAGATGATTAACCTTTCGGCGGTCGGGGGTCCTGGCGGTCCATTACCCCAAATGTCAAACGGTTCACACCCTCGCAGGGTTAACTGAAAAGTGCAAACTATCGCATTAAAATTTAAAACAGCCATTTTATTACTTTCAATGTTTATTGCTAAATTATTTTGTGATTCCAATAAATACACAGATACTTTGAAACATGTTGGAAGCAGCAAAGGAGAAATATAGAAAGAAAATTGTAGACTAATACGCTTTATCATTAATATATCCTTACTATCAGGTAGTTTTACAGTCAAGTACTAAATAATCTGAAAATTGTGTATACCTATGAAGTATCTCTTCATCATCTTTAGTCAACACTAGAAGTCACAGAGACAGAAGAGCGATCGCTAACTATAGACCTATTAATGCTTAACATTTTGGACTGCACCTGCTCAGCTTCCTCTAATGAGCGTTTTAGTAACAACCCCTTACGTCTGAAGACTAGCAGCACAATATATTGATGAGCAAATATCCTTATTAGCGATTGTTACGATCAAGGATATCACTACCAAGTGAATGTCCCGGTCTCTTTATTACTTTATGTAAAATACTAGTTCATTAGGAAGTTAGCACAAAATTTAGCGTCTATCCTTACAGCAGTTATTTACTGCCTTACTACTGATAACCATCTTTACTGAAACACAGTATCCTTTGAAATTACTATATGACAGTAGAAATTCGAACTCGAAAATTTTTTCTAAACTATTTATAGTGTATAAATAGATTTCGATAAGAAATGAGGTGCTGTGTTGACATTCTAGATCTAGATCATCAGGTAAAGATCTCATTCTTGTTTAAGCAGCACGAGATATTATTTCTTTACATCAAAAGTATATATTACCCATTGTATCGAGATGGCTATCACCGTAACGTAGTGACTACAGTGAACATATGTGGTGTAAGCTGAAATACCTGAACACATTTGTGTCCATCGCTCCGCACTGCTGGGGATTCTAAGACTGTAGTGCTATAAATAATCACAAACGATGCTATGAACCACTTGCAGGCTATTCTCGCATTGCGGTTAGGGATTACCTTACCACAGTCAGCATTCACTCCCATCCAATAGTAAACTCAAAATTGGTACTGATTTGGATTTATACATTAACCTTTAATAGTAAAATATATATCCAGTCCATCTATAGTCGACATTATTGATATCAAAGCCAACCTCCTATGAGAACTAACAAGAAACCCATTATATCTGTTAATCTATTGAAATGAATAATTATCATATATCTGATTGCAGTACTTTTGACTGATTCATTAATGTTGATAAAGAAACAACATAGAATTCATTTTTCTGTCTCTTCCTCTTTCGGTTTATCCCTCGACATCTCCGAAATAGGTTTACCCCTATTTTAATCATACCTTGGCAGATAGAAAAAGAGTAATAGTTCAATCAGTAGTATTTATGATTTTATTCTGGCTTCTGCCAGAATATTTGCTGGGTTCATCAATTAAATAATACCTTTAAAACCCTATGACTTCTATCTGTTTTAAAATCGATTAAGCATTAACATCTTCACAGAAGCATGATACTACCCATGAAATAGAAATAGACAATATACACAAGAACAGAGAATTTTTATCATATAGATCAGTTTGATAGTAAATTACATGTAAACTTTTTTCGAAAAGGAAGACAAGTTATCGAATTATATTGGTATAAAAGTGAAATTATTTACTGACCTAGAGATAAGTAGGAAGGAAAAAAAATAATATCTTGGAAAATAAGTATTATTTTATCTTTAGACATTACTGTTTTAACCGAAAGGCATCGAGACATTTGCAGTAGGGTATCGTCGTGGTTCGGGTCGTTGGCGGTCAGGATAAGGGTTCTCATTGCCTTCTAAACTAACCTTAGGACAATGGTTGGACGTGGTCTCCGGTCATTGAATAGTTCTCGCATATAGGGACTGCATAAAACAGAACCCGGGACGGATTGTCCCATCATAGCGTTAGAGAGGCTGCCATCTCAGAGGGTGACATCTCAAAACGCCGAAGGTGACCGTCGAGGGATTTTATTAGTTAAGTCTCCATATAACTATGACTTCCGCTCAGAAGGTCTATCTTGTTGAATATTTCACGTCGAAAACAAAGAAAAGTTGTATTGTCGTGAAAGTAAATTAGTCTTGTCGATCAATATGAAGTCGCATTGTAGTTTAAAAAATGTAGTAATGTAGTGAATAAGTTATTCATCTAAATATAAGCTCTCCTGCAGGTCACAATAACGCTAACGAGATTTACAGATTACGTAAATAGATTACTGAATAATGCCCACTTGCGATGGCTGACAGGTTTAATTGGAACCACAATGGGGTATATACATATGTTCATATTATATGTTAAATCATATCACAGCAGCCCCTTTTTTCACCACCGAAAGTAATATGCAAATGTTACTGTGTCAATTTGGATAAAGTAATATTTGTAAAGTTCGAGCTAATTGCGGTGCAGTGTAAACATCCTAACTAGCTCTTCGTTGCTATGAGTTTTAAGTGAGTTAGAAGATATATTATTTGTGTGTAATGTAAATGTGATGCAAAAGGTAACACGAGTAGTTTGTCGGTGTACCGCAGGCAAGCGCTGCTGACGGCGCGCTCCGATACGCGGGAGGAGGACGACGAGAGGCCGCTGGACGTCGGCGGTCCCTCTAGCCCGCCGCCGCCGCCGCCCTCCGCGCACCACACCTCCAGCTGTGAGTACCTAACTTTACACATCTAATTAATTCTTATATGTAATTAACATTGCATATTAAACTGATATTTCATGAAAGTCATCTAAAAATCCTCTTTATTTACAGCGTGGTTCAGCTCCGGAGGTGGCGGTGATTCCGGTGCAGAGGAAGCGGGCTCCGATTCTTCGTGTTCGGGCGGCGCACGCGCTTCATCTCCTCCCGCTGGGCCTTCCCGACCGTCCCCCGCGCCGGATGTCTCTCTCGGCCCCCCGGTTCAACCGCCGTTACTTCCTTACTTATATCCACCTTCGCTATACCCGCCCCCATTCTTCCCACCGCATCAAATGCCGCCGGGACTACTCTTCAACCTGCACCCGCTGCTGCAACAGTATTCGCTGCCGCCGCCCCCTGCGCCGCCGGCACCGGCCCCGGCGCCATCCCTCAGCAAAACACACAGGTTTGCTCCGTACGCGCTGCCAGGACTGGGCTCCGCATTCGAGCAAGTGGCGCCGCGGGCGAGAAGCCTGAGCTCGTCCCCCGCGAGGCCGCGAGCAGGTTCACCTCTAGCGCGGGCGGCCTCCGCCGACCCTCCTCCAGACCCCCCGACGTCGACAACAACATCAACGGCCGCCACACCGCCGGCCTCGGACCTCAAGAGTATCGAGCGGATGGTTAACGGCTTGGACGTCGAGACCCAGGACTGACTCGCGAGCTAGCCTGTACATAGTATTTATACTCCCCCATCTTCCACCGCTCCGCACCACAACGCCGGAGCGTTGGCGTCGTTTTGTATCGTTCCTATTTTGTTTTTTTTTTCCTGTCGAGTTCTATTCGGGTCGAATATATTTTGATTGTAAATAGTTAAGCTTTACCCTAGGTAGTTGCGGACGCGTCCGCACCGGAGCTGGTCACGGCACTCCCTGGGTGCACTCACATGTGAAACGTGATTCTATATCAGCCATTAATCATTTCTACGATAGATTTCTTTTATTTAATTATTATATAAAGATTTATCACTCAACTTTACAATTGTTTAATAACTTTATTGTTACGTTCTTATTATATATGGATGATATAGAAACACTTGAAAATCCGTCCGCTGTGAGACGTTCCCCACGGAACAACCCCTTTCAAGTGATCATCCAAATCTAGTGCAGAATTTAAATGCTGCACCAGATTTGATTGGATGCTTGAGACATGTTGCCTCATGAGGGTTAACTGCAGCGGTCAGACCTTCAATCGTACACGTAGTATGAATAACACAATAGTAATCACCTTAGGTTCTCCACAATAGCAATAGGTATTAGAAGCCGACGGGATGGTGTTGTTGATCTGACGTCATATTTTATTACATAACCTCAAAAATCTTTTTATATAGAAACAATCATCTGACACAATTTTTCTGTTAATTACTATATTTTTTTTTACCGTAACAGGTATTATTGTATAATAAACAGATCTGAAGGGCATTATAAATCTAAGCGAATTGCGATGTGATGTAGTTTAAAATTTGTATTAGCTTTTAACCGACGGTTGAGCATGACGTCACAGCGAACCAGTTCCGCCGGAAAGAGTTGATTCGTTTCCCACTTTCATAGAATAAATATTAATTAATAATCGCTTTCTTTGTAAATACAATTTGTAAGGTTATAATACGTGTTTACTAATAGACATATTTTGAAAATATGTTTTGTCAATTGTGCTGTGAGGTATCGGTGCGTTTGTTTTGTGCATTCGATGATTACTTAAATATATCTTTCGCAATGAAAATGTATAACTTTACCTAAATATATAAATATTTAAGTATATAAAAGAAAAAACCGATTACATTCATGCAAACGAATGCAATGACCGAACGCATCCGAATGAAAAAAAAATAACGATTGATGAAGGGAAAAATCTAAGTTTAAGTTAAAAGTTTGTAATATATAGTTGATAAATATGTAGTTAAAATACAAGATATATAATTATAAATGAATATAATTTTCCATGGAATTCATTAAGCTTAAGCACATTAAATGTTTAACTTGAAACAGATTTAAAGTTAAAGTACAGCGGTTCTACAGTTTTGCTTTGTTAATGCGAACAGAAATTTTGGCAGCTCCAGAAAAAACGGTTAAAGAAAAAAATTTTTTTTTTTTTTTTGATATTTTCTACATGGACAAAGAAATTGTTTGCTCCTCAAATTCGGACGAGAGACTGTAAATTTGACACGTGTAATTGAGAACTATTCATTAAAATATATAGATAAATCTATTGATGAAACTATAATTGTTTTATTTGACTATTTATAGTTTTTTTTTTATATTGTATATCAAGAATAATACTTATCCAATAAGTATATGAGAAGCCTTGTTCTTACTATCAATAATAGCCGATAGACGTCCTCTACTAGACGTAGGCCTTCCTCAAAGATCTCCACATCGATCAGTCTTGCGCTGTCCCGTAGCATGACCTCCGCTACCACCAAGCATAAGGGGTTTATAGGGGCTCGTATGAGAGGATTTGAGTCATTTCCCACCAAGCTGGGCCATTGCCGGTCGGTAAAAGCCAGAGCCTTGTTTGTTGATTAACACAGTGCACAACGAGTAAGTGAAATTAGCTTGTCTCGTAACTTGAGTGGGTCACATTATACCCTCTTTTTACTGTCAATACCTACCAAAGGCTGTGCTGGAGAAGCCAAGGCATAGATTATCCTCTGACAGAGCTATTTTAACAATACAAATACATTCCAATAGACCAGATATAACACTTACAGAGCAAACAAACAGGCTTACTTGATAGACAGTTTCAACCCTAATACAAAGTACTTACAAAAACTTATTGCTGAAAAAATTACTAAATATACAGAACTGAAAGAAACACAAGAATTTAGAAAATGAACAAAACTATATATTCTACCGTTGGTCTTCTCCACTAACAAGCTGCAGTAGGTCATCTGTTCGAAGGACTAACGCCCTATGGGGCAGCAAGGTCCTCGAATGGCGACCGCGTACCGGAAGACAGCGCTCGTAAACACCCCACGAGGTGATCAGACGATCTGATAAGGTTGTGGGAAGCAGCTGAAAGCGGACAACGCAGGACTGGTGGGGGAAAACTATGTCTAATAGAGGACTTCGCTCGGCTGATGATGATGACTTAAGCCAGAAATGCTTACCGGCATCCTATTTAATCTTTTTGTCTATTAGTAATAATAATCGAACGATAATTTATAGTAAAATTATAGATATAAAGCTGTCACTGACTATCATCATCATCAGCCGATAGACGTCCACTGCTGGACGAAGCCATCCTCCACATCGATCAGTCTGTAACTATTCAACAAGGATTAATATCCGTGTTTTGAATAGTTTCCGTTACAATTTAATAAGTATTGAATAGATTTTATGTTCTATATCTAACCAGGAATCTTGTTTGAACTATCTTCTGATGGTAAGTGACTCCATTCATTCACCAGATTCATGGAATTTCTGTACAACTGAATACGACCGACGTAACAATTGAATCAGGAGAGTGTTTTTTTTTTATTTTTAATAATTCTCCTCAGGGTGTGATGGGTGCAGGACCTTTAATGTACAATCATTAACCATCTCGTATTTCATTTATTTATATTTGTCTGATACTCATCTTTCATTCTTTCTTTTCTATCAAACTCCACTTAACTATCATACTTCTTTTCTTCTGTCATACAGCCAGGAGCTAAAGTCTGGTGTTCTCTACCAGTCAACTTTTGGTGATGTAGGATGTTCTGCTAGGTGTTAAATTAACTGGAAATATTCATACGTATAGAAGATATTCAGAGATTCATTGACTCATGACGAGACCTTCAAAACTATTAGACGTTAACCTTCAAAATTTGGTACAGATATTACTTCTGTCATTTACAGGTCATCTTAGAATAGATTTTACAAAATTCCTTCCCCAAAGGAGTTGCAGGGTTGTCACAGCCAACAAAGCATACATACATATTTAAATATTTACATGTATGTATGTATCCATAGATACATATTTATATAAATATATATATATATATATATATATATGATGTTTGTGTTTGTTGTAGGAGTTATTCTTTCTTTATTAATCACCTTGTATGACACGTAAGCAGTAAAGAGGATGATAAGGAAGAAGAGGATAGTAAGAGATTGTAACTTTTTTCACACAAGGAAAATATACCGCCAAGATTTATTGATGTTTTATATTATATGATAGTTCAGTATGTAGACATTAATATGTAACTGATGTGAAACCTCAATAGAGTATAGAGACAATCTAGCCTCTTCAATCAGCGCCGTGACAAGAGATCATAAAAGCCAATGTTTTTTGTACTAAAACAGCCGCATGTAACGAGGTCCGTGATGCCAACGGCGCTGTAATTGGAGTCGCTCCCAACACTGAGAGCGTAATGTGGTGATGCGATCTACCCGCGCGTCCGCTAGGTGTCACGTACGTAATTGCGCTCGCTATCTGATCAACAGAGCGCTATTCGCCCACTTAGCGTATTTGTATGCTAAGGTAGTTACGGCCGCGACAGGGCGAGTTATAACTTTGAATAAGGTGCAGCGCGAAAAGCCGGCAGATGGACGATAAGAGGCCGAGGCAGGTCCAATGCTAGATTGATTAACCATGGAGATTGGGAGCTGGTTTGAAGTTCATTCATACCGGACGGGTTTTGGGTGTTGTTTCACAACGTCGGCCGTAACTGCTTCGTCTCAGCAACGGCATTAAACGGTGCTACGATGTTGAGATAACAGACAAACGAATCTACAGTATTCGGATACTTTTGGGACTCTGGGTGACATTTAACTCCACGTCACCCACGCTTTAACAGACGAATGTAATAATTAAAACTGTTTAGCTTAGTTAATCTGCCATAGATATCTAATCAGGAAGGTTAAGGTTCTCACGGCATTACTCTCGTACAAAATGAAACTACTTAATTTGTTGATTCCAGCTCTACTTTCTAAACAGTTTTTTTTATTGAATAGGTTAGTACTTAACCTCGATCCCCATTGTGTTTAGTGATATGATAGGCGTTATTTTAATGACTACTTAAAGGAAAAAGATAAATCTTAAATTTTGTTTAAACCTTACATGTAAATAATTAGATGCGTGAGAACAGATACTCCGTGTACTGTATACAGCCATCTTGTATCAAAGAGTGGTATGAATATCCCCATCTCTTGGTAAATATCATTATCATCATCATCAAGCGATAAACGTCCACTGCTGGACATAGGCCTCCTTCAAAGGTTCCACTCCACATCGATCGGTCCCGCGTTCCTCGCATCCAGTCGGTTCTCGCGATTGTGACCAGATCGTCTATCCACCTTGTGGTCTTTGGTAAATATGGTGGAAGAAAAATATTCTCTCTATATCCTTAACGAATCGTACTATGTAATTAAGAGGAAACAAACCCAGGAAAAGGCGACTATGACTGACTTTCTAGAGCTAGTTAGGTAGACATTTAAAGGCCTGAAAGAATTAATATGACATTTAGTATCTATAAATCCTATAATAATATCAAAACTCATCACACCCTGGACGTCCACTGCTGGACATAGGTCTCTTGTAATTCCACAAAGCACGGTCTTGCGCTGTTTGAATCCAGTGGTTCCCAACGTTCCGATGTGGAGTCGCTTTAAGACCTACAGTCCATCGGCTCTACAAGCTATATGCCCCATACATTGCCACTTCCGCCTTGCAACTCGTCTATGTGGCCCTGGTTCTTCTGCAGATCTCCTCATTTTTACTACACAATATAACCAATCGGAAATTATATATACAAGTAAGCTTACGTAATTACAAAAGACTTTAGTATGAATGAGATGTTTATTGTCATTAAGTAATAACTTACTACAGAGTACGTTGGCAATTTGTCGCTGATCATTTCCATCCCAAGCCGGAAACCAACAGGCAGACATGGGACAAAGTTGAAAAATTTCTTCCATTTCGTCCATCAGGACGGCGACGAGGAGGAAGACAAAGAAAGCTGACCCTACAACCAGCTGAGATAATATTTAGGAAGGGAAAGATAACTATGTTTATAATAAAACCATTAAAAAGTTACATGTAATTTTTTGTAATTTTATGTAATACCAAATGAAGTAAACCAATAATAGTACTGGTGGTAGATCTCTGTTTCCGGAGACCTAGACGGATACCACCGCAGCGCCTATTTCCGCCGCCAAACAGTAGTAAGCGAACATTACTGTGTTCCGGCTTACAGTGTTATTAATTACTGGGGGTAACGAGGCTTAACATTATGTCTTAAGGCGACGGCGCAATCTGGTGTTGTGTATAATATCCTAACTACCACCACGTTGTTATGGGCGAACGTATCACTTATCAGGTGAATGTCCCAAACCGTCTCGTGGCTTTATAATATAAAAAAAACCATCGTATGTTTATACATCAGTAAACAAATATAAACTAGTGATTGGATTTAGCGAGTAGCTCGCTGGCGTAATGGTTAGAGTGTGCGGCCTTCATTCCGAAGGTCGCAGGTTCGAATCTCGTCATATACCGAGGACTCTAATATTTAAGTTGTGTACATTTGTGAACTTTAGTAACAACAGCGAGATACAAACGGTGAAGGAAAACATCGTGAGGAAACCCGCACGTGAATTAGAATTTATTCTAAGCTGTGTGAAGTCACCAACATGCATTGGGCTGGCGTGGTGACTATGACCCAATCGCCTCCATATTGAGGGTAGGCTGCTATGCAATTGGATTTAGGTTTGAAATTTATAAGTTCTTGTAGCAATATAGTCTCAAATCAAATCTTCAAAAAACAGTATAAAAGATTGTGGTGATATTTAGAAGATATATATAACAACCCAGCGTATTTATACCAACACGGCTCCTCTCATAGATCGTGATAATTCTCTCCCAAGAATCGCGAGTTGTGTGGACGTGCGTGCGATAATCGCTGCGATTGCGCAGTGCAAACGCACCGGACGTCGTGACGTATACTTTATCTTACCGCCGTGCGTCATACGATTCTGGCAATTTGCTTCTCAACTCCTCGAACTATGGTCCGTTTATTTTTTTAATAATTTGCAATTTATAAAGTGGAGGTCTCTGCCTACCCCATTGAGAACGAGGCGTGATATACCTTTCAAATTATGTATAGTATTGCCAGATACGAGCTCTGTAGCGCTTTGTACATAGCCGCGTAATTCAAAACACAAAAAGGCGGAAGGGAGATATTTGCCAACCTAATATATGTGTGTAATTTGAGCAAAATTTCTTGATATGTAGTACCTGTTCTTCCGCTTTGATGGCTGTAACACCCTGGCAATTTACTTTGGGGAACAAATTTGTAGAAAACATTCTTAGTTGACCTCTGTATAGCATAAGCAATATCCCTACCAAATTTTGAATTTTTATATATAACAGTCTCGGAGATCTTGTGATGAGTCAAGGAATCTTTGATTATCCGACTGTCTGCTGGCATAGAAGCATCAATGTTATGATATAAGTTAGAATACTCCAGATGAATATTCTTCACCATATTCGACTCCATTGTCACCTACAATCACGTGAAAAGAAGATGGTATCCTTATCCAGTAAGAAAAATGTAATCATAAATAAATTCTTTCATACTTTGAAAACTTCACTAAGATCCTCACATAACACCAATATTCAAAGTCTAAGTTAAACGAAACTAATAAAGAATTAAAGTAAGCAATATGAACCGTAACTTAGATGTTCGCTTCGGTTTCGGCGTGAAGTGTTATTTCAAGAATTCTGAATCAGTGTGAGAATAAAAATGGAAAAAGTCACCCGACAACCCATAGGCGATGTGGCCCATTATAATTAATTGTTAAGATCAGCTCCGCTTCTGCCGTCTCCCTCTCACCGATACCGTTTGCCACCTCCTTCCCTGTCTCACTGAAGGTGCCGCAAACACACAAATCACTTGAGACAATGAGAAGACAGATGCTCGGTAGCTGGACCTTAGTAAGTGAGCTTCGGTAACTTGCGTAGGAAATAAGACCTGTAAATAAGTTTGCATAAAACCTTGCGCCTTGCTCTTTAAAGTACTCATAGTACTTATTATTCGTTTCGAAAAGGTCAATAATATCAAAAACTACCCTTAATGAAATGTATATTTCATTCCACGGAAGTAAAGTTATGTTACTCCTTGATTATTGGAAGCATTGTAAGAAAACCATAGCAGGAAGTAATAATAAGACATTTTCAAGTACTAATAGGTACTTCACTGGTGGTATTTTTTGCCGGAGACCGTCTAAGTAGGTACCACCGCAGCACCTATTTCTATTGCTATAAAGTAGTGTGAAACATCACTGTGTTCCGGTTTGAAGGGCGTTATAGATGATGAAGTTATCGGGGTAACGAGGCTTACATATTACGTCTCATGGCGACGAGCACAATGTAGTACTGTGTAGATTATTCTAACCAGCGTTACGTTGTTAAGGGTAAGCGTATCGCTTGCCATCAGGTAATCGTCTGCCTCGTCTATTCGCTTCATGATATAAAAAAAACATTGTCATCAATAGATGCAATCATTTCCCCTTACTAATTATTCTTTTACATACAAAATCAAATGTCCATGATTCATCTAGAAACTTCACAGCGACAAGTGCAAGTACGATAACTTAAATATATCAAAATATTACTTACTTAAGTGTTTATATCACTGTGAAGAATAGATAAATTATTCTAGATAGAGTTAGTATAAGTTGTATACAAAAAAAAAACTTGTTTGACTCGGGAAGTGTATATTACAATGTAGTTTATCTAGATAAATTTCACGCATGTTTGCTTGTATTAATAAAGCCATGTCTTATGCGGACGGCATCCGTAATGAGCCATCCGCGTAATTAATTACTACTAGTCGCTAATTAGATTCGCTACCGAGCACAGGAATCTCGGCTAGATGTAATTTTCTACTTAAAAGGAAAAAAAATATTAACAAACAGAATACAGCTTAAGAATGACGCGAAGCTTCCTACGCGGTGAACAAGTATTAAAATGATCGAAGACCTGTTTGACGTAACAGTCTAAAATCACTTCCGGAATAGACAATTTGTCTGGTTGGGGCTTGTAAATATCATCAGTCTATTAAGAGCTAATTAAGCACCGTTATAAGAGCAAGGTGAATAATAAATATCGCTGTGAACGGACCGATTTGTTGAGATCCAATCGTCCTCGGAAAGTACAGCGGAATGTACGGACGCCCAGCGAAAGTCCCTCGACGAATACATCAGAGATGCAATCGTATGTCAGGGTTTTTTTTTTCCATCTGGTACCCGCTTCGGGGTCAATTGTGATCTGGCGGAAAAAAAAATGACAATTTTTCGAGCATTTTCGCGGCGACCAATTGCGAACTGGACAAAAAGCTAGATTTTTCGATATTTCCATTGGTTTGAAAGCAAGCGAGTGTTCATTGATAGTTAGCACCGCAACGGTAAAGATTTTGAGTTTTTGTCATTTTCTTGATGTTTATTGGGGAAGCCCCTCGTCTTGAGGTTATTCCGTGTCACCCCAATAGTGGGGCTCTTTGCGGTCAGGCATAACGACCCATAAAATTAATGTTTGGTCACTGCGCAGGCGAATGATAAAAGAATAACTCCGTACAATGATATACATCACCTGTTTGCAACTTGAAGTAGTACAACAGAAGAGTTTTATTAATGTCTTCAGCATTAGACGTTTTATGATATAAAAAAAGGTTTTTTAATGTCCTATTAATATATCATTACCAACATAGTGTTTGATGAGACAACTAGGAACTGAAGTACAAATGAAAACGCTGGGAATAGTCTTCGGTTTTTTTACTAATGAAATGAATTGAAAAATGAAAACCATCTAAACAGCAAAATACATGTAATTACAATACAATTAGATATAATTGATAAAATAGATATACTCCTTAAGAATATTATTAAAGATTTTGAATTCTATGAAAAATGTATGTCCTGGTACAAACGTGATTTCAATTATACTATCTTTTCATACTGCTCTACCTTGTTCCAGCATAGTCATAAAAAAATTGATGATCATAAATCCAAGGAAACCGAATATTATAAGCTGCATATAGCTATAAGTTGCATTGTCCTGGATAAACATAATTTATTCTATATATGAATAACTATAAATCTCCAAGTCGATATATATCACAATACCATACACAGTATTATACTCATATTATCTCTGAAATGTCCTAAAAATCTGATACAAACATCAATGTTGATGCGTTATAACCTAATAATTGCAGTCACGATGCAATGTAACAAATTGCATCAGTGATTTTTTTTTCCTTCCCATCCCAATTGTTCCCGCGAAAGAATCCGATGTCTCAATGCATACGAAACCATTTTACTCGGAAACTAATCGTCCAGTAATTTTGTGTGACATCCTGTCCGTCCGTTTGTCGAAATACAATAGAAGCTATGCATTATGCATCTCGTCTGTCTCTGAGAATATTTGGCACGCAATCAAGACTTTAACTTTGAAGGTGTTCGGAGTTAAAGAAAAAAAAACATTTAAAAATCTAGACCCGATCGTGTGTCCCATAGATAGTTAATAGGGGAGAGGTAATAGGGAAAATGTAACTGTATGTCTGAAGTTGAAACTTTTTATATTAGTTTTTATTATTCGAAAGGTATTTAAAGCTGCTGCAGACATTGCTGTCTTCCGGTTCGAAGGGCGCTGGCTAATATCACATGCTATATTAAAGGAGTAATGAGACTTAGCATCTTGGCAATGAATACAATGCGGTGCAGTGTTTATCATACTAATCGTATCGCTTAGCATCAGGGGACGAATAATCAATGATCGATTTGTTTGAAAATGGAAACCTGTTTCTTACTTATTGTTTTTTGAAGGGTTAATTATATGTTTCAATCCGCAAATGCTGAACTCACCTGCGACGAGCGTCTACACGAAGCGTTCCCGTGAGCAGTTATTAACAGTCCGTCGTGACGGGTGGGCCGGTCTATTTCCGACAGTTCCCGAGAAGCGACGAGCCACCGAACTGCGCCAGATTAACCAACGCGATACATAAAATTAATGACTCCCGATGCTCCGTACGTCTCCCGTCTCCACGTTAATACCGGCGGAGATTTATCTTATCGTCGAATTTTAAAAAAGCCAATCCGTCCGAACTGGATCCCGCCCCGCGCCGGGGTTGAATCGATCCGCGGCGCGACGTCGGTGTCTGTTGAGAAAGCATAAAGTAACTCCTACACCGATCAATCACCCGAAAAAACGGGCCTTGTTCGTCGGATAATTCGCTAGAATTCCAACTGAGATTTAGTATCGGGTCGCGTGCTAAACCAGCGGCGTTATAATGAGCGGCGGCGCGCTCATTGTCTGTGAACGAAAAAACAAACGAGATAAATAACCAAATGAGAACGGAGAAACGGCAAAAATGGCGAAATAAAGGAAGCTTCAATTGGACAAAGGCGCCGATGGGGGATAATTCGTCGGGGATATGCACCAATTGTCACTGTTTTGTTCGTTTCTTTATCCGGCCCGACAGCCGCTGCGACGAGGCGACGCCGCAGCGCGATCACCCTCCGCCGCACTGGACACCTACGAATACATTACAATTACACTTTTACTTTCCTTATTAATTTAAACCATATTCATAGTAACCAATAAAAAAAAACGAATAAATACTGGTGGTAGGTCTCTGTTGCTGGAGACCATCTAAATATGTATCACCACAACGTCTATATCTCCCTCCAAATTAGTATGCAAACATTACTGTATTACAATTTGAATGTTGTAGCTACTATGGTAACTAGGATATATTAACTTCTTTATCTCAACACAACCAGCACGATGATGTGGAGCATATACCATCCTATCTAGCGCTACGTTGTTATGGATGGAAGTATTACTCACCGTCAGGTGAACGTCTCGATCATAACGCTTCGTATGACGAAAGACATTGGAAATGGAAGTTTTATTATATAAATATACAACCATAATTATACTAAGAAAAATCATTAAGCATAGAGTAGAATTTTTTTATTTATTCAATTAAGCGACGAAATGAGAAAGACTTACTTGATGGTAAGTTATACGCCTGCGTATAACAACGTGGCGCTAGTTAGGATATTATATAGTACTACATATCGCTCGTCCTCTGAGACAAGATGTTGAGTCTCGTTACCCTAGTAATTAATTACAATAGCTACAGAACTCTTTAATGCTGAAGATTTTTGCCCACTACTGTTTGGTACTACCTATCCAAAAGGTCTCTGCCAACAGAAACCTAAAATCAGGAGTCTAAGCGGAATATCTTGAAATGGATTCCTTCGTTGATAAATAAGGACATACTGTAAATGTTATGAGTAATAAGATTCCGAAGCTATCAGACGACAGATCCAATCTAGTTGTTCGCAACGCCCCAATGCTTGGTCCCGTCCCAAGTCGTTTGGACCAAACCAAATATCGACCGTGTCCAATCGTCACATCGATACTAAAACCCGATGTTTATTATTCGACACCAGTCTTCAATGCAATAAATGTCCAAATATTTGTCGCGGCGATTTCTGGCGAATTCAAATAAAACCGTGACTAAAGACCCAGACCGAATCCCCGGAGATCGGTCAAGCTTCCTTCCGGGTCCTCGTCTGCGAAAATGTACTCTTACCCGGCGTGTTACGGATAGCTTTGCTTCAAATAAACAAACATTGGATTGTTTATTTCGTTGGCTACATATCTAATCTTCAAATAACATACCAAAGTCGAAAGTAATAAGATGTATTTTTCTTTATACAGTTGACAAGGGATATATTGTTGATGCCTTCGAAAAAGGGACTCTTTGTGATTGCAATGGAGGACAATATCCACTGGTATCCATGCAACAGTGATAAAAAGGACATGTCCTTATTGTCAGAATTCGCCATAGCTAATATTTCGCGGTGATATTGGCTAGCTGATGCCGGATAAGATTTATTTGACCGCCGATCCCGTCACGGCGCTTTACGTATCAAAATTAAATATCTAGGCGAGGGAAAGGGAAGGTTTGTACGGAATTAAATCCCTTTGTCCACGTACACGTGTAAAGTTTACTTACAGCTGATACATCAAAGTATTACTGAGGTAAGTGAATGTACCAGTCCAAGGATCTATACATATAGAATGATCTTATAAAAGATGAAGAGATGAATTAATACTTCTTTACCAATATTGGGATATCTAGGAGGCATAAACTTGGTCTGTCATCCTATGGATATGTTTATTAGGTAGAAAGAAGAACTACCAGCTAACCTTAGGTGACGTGAGATGTTGTGGTGAGTGGTAACTATTGACTTAAACTATATAACAACACATATATATATATATAGAGATATAACATATCATTATCATTATCAGCCGAAAGACATCCACTGCTGTACATAGGCCTCCCCCAAAGATATCTACATCAATCGATCCTGCACTACAAAATAGAACATGTTATATACACATATATATAAACAGTACAATTACATGTATATAAATATATATAACACTAGTATATCTGTTTCTGCTTAAGGTATTCCCGGACCCTTTTTTTAAAGTAACTATCGTATCGCTCTATTAAAGGCATAAGATGATATATATTAAATCTTACTCCTTGCATCCAAAAGATAATCATTCAGGTTGCGAATATAAATATGCCAATCTATCCCATTCCGGGTTGGGTTTCAGTGGCATCTCTGATTTATGATAGTGGGGTCTATCAATAAATCTGTTATGTAAATCGGCATGAAATCAACGGATACGGTGCGTATGGCCCGCGAGGCGTGCAGTCGCGCCCGCCGCTGACAATGCCGCTTGTTCACGCGCCAACGGCGCTCCACCCAGCCTTTGGAGAAGCAAGACCTTGCTCTGCTGACGGTTACAGCATCGATAATTCCACACGTGACTACCTGCACATCAATGTTATGTTTTACTTACTGGATATCTGCACATTTCTTTTTCTTTACGTCAACGTTTTAAACAACATCTCAAACGCTAAGCCAACTGTTCCCATGGCGATAATGTAAATATAGCTTCTTATTTGATGGTGACGGACTGATCACTACAAAACCTCGAGAGACATAAGTTCATCACATATGCTCTTATAACACAGAGGTCACTAGTTCGATCCTAGAAGTACACTTTGTGAGCTAAATCGACGGTGTGGATCGGAAACGCTTCATCTTCAGTCTCATCTCAACAAAATTAAAGTCCAATATTAGTTTACTGTGGATGAAAACAATATTTGTAGTTTTTAATAGTCAGAAGCATATTATTTTTAAAGCAAATTACAGAAGTATTATTTAGCTGCAAGAAGAACAATTAGTCAGCGTTCTTCTTTCTCCACTCACAGCAGTTACACACAACAAAGAGTAAACAGTTACTCATTCTATACTGGTGGTAGGTCTCTGTTGGTTCAGACCGACTAGGTAGGTACCACTGCAGCGCCTATTTCTGCAGCCCAACAGTAATGTGCAAACATTACTGTGTTCCAGTTTGAACTGTGTTGTAGCTTATGTAATTACTGGGGTAACGAGACTCAAGATCTTATGTCTCAGGCGAGGAGCGCAATGAGAGTAATAATCTAACTGGCGCCGCGTTGTTATGTCCAGATGTATCACTTATCATCAAGTGGCTTCACTGGTCTCGTCGCTTAATTATAAAAAAAAACTTATTAAAGCACAGAAAATGGTTAATTGTATGAATCTAAGTTTTAATTTCTTTTGAATATATAATAAGCATCATCAGAAAGATTACTTAAACACAGGAAGAGAAATAGAAAGCATAATGTTCTACTGACGGTAATACATACAAAGTACAAGAAGTTCACTTTATTTTATTCCGCTTTACCCCACTAGTGGGACTCGACGGATTTCCAAAAAAAAAAGATATCCAAGGCGCATCCACCAAGCTAGTCAAAGACAGGTCGGACGATAGTTGATGTGTCCAATATATTATGGCCAACTATGTTATAATATTTGTTTTTCAACAAAATTTTCTTCATAAAAACATCCTTTAAACCGGAGCGTAGTGATGTTAATTTATATAAGTAAAGTTTATCACAAATCTATGAATCGAACAGCTTTTATACTTTACGAGCTGGACGTTCACCTGATGGTGAGTTATACGCCTTAACTACTTGGCGCTAGTCATAACGGTATATACCGCACCATATTGCTCTCATCGTCTGAGACATAGAATGATGAGTCTCTTTACCCCAATAATTACAGTAGCTACAGGACCCTTCAAACCGGAACACAGTAAAGTTTGCACACAATTGTTTGGTCGTAACCGGAGCTGCGGTGGTATCTACCTAGACGATATCTGACATAAGAGACCTTTTTTTTATCGCAGGGGCAATCTTCTTAAAAGATACCTTGCTTCTGAGGGGAAGACAAGTTTATGTGGCTTCCATACACTAAAACCCCCTCGGTGGTCTCCCTCAGTGCATTAGGAGGGCGAGATGCAAAGCCCTCAACATCTACCCTGTGCTACGGCAAATACAAGACCACCATGTATTTGACGTCCTCCAATGGCTCGATTATTGAGCTCTGAGGCTCCCCACCCTCAAAGTCCACGAAGCTGAGGTCCCTTTTAGTCGCCTTGTACGACAGGCAGGGAATACCTTAGTCCTATTCTTAATAGCCCGAGACTACAGGGCTGGATAACAAAGACCTATCACCAGTAAGAGTTATCGAAAAGATATTCTGGAAACTCCTTATAAGCATTTGCCCTTTTAAGTATTATTTAAAAAAAAATAACAAAAGCAACACGGTTGTTTGCGGAGGTGATGTGGGGGAGAGGTAGGGTTAGGATCGGATGTTAAATTACACGAGCATCAGGCACAGGAAGCGATTTGGAGTGATATTTATTTATTGGCGTTTGATTTATGCATCGGCCATCAATGGGCCTAAGGGCGCGGTCATATGGCCGCGTCGCGCTCCGACGGTCGCAACGGACACCAGGCGCGCGACACTAGATGTGGCAAGCAATACATAATATTTATATATAAACATTACGTAATACCTAAGTTACAATAAAAATGTTACTTATGTATGCTTAAACGATGTAACTATCAGTAGAAATTAGATATAAGTATAAAAAATGTAATGATCGGAATAAAATACAGTTTTAATGGAGACAGTCATTTCGTTACACGAACTCTCGTCTCCGAAGACGTTAATTATTCATACCACATATATACGAAATGAGTATGAATTAAGTGATGATGATGATCACGTTTCAACATGATAAATTTTACGCAGGCCACACACTTAATAATGCGATGGAATATATATTTTTTTTTTCAATACAAGCTCTGTTAGATGGTGATATTACTCAATCCTCTTCGATATGTTATCTGAGCATTTTTTTCCTTACATAAGTAATCGTAAAGCGATAAATATATTAATTACTGTGTAGTGTTGAAGTTGTAGAGGATGAAGAGACAAAACGAGTGACATGTTCACGTTATAATAAGTGATGCGTTAGCCAGTAACAGCGTAGCACTTATTAGAATATTGTTATCGCTCTATATTGTATTCATTGTTACTTTCACTGATGGTAAGTCTCTGTTGACGGAGCCTGCCTAGGTAGGTGTGGTAGTGAGTAAAGATTACTGAGGTAACGAGACTTAATATCTTATGTCTGATGGTGTTTATATCGTTCTCAGCTTTAGCCTTACCACCACGTTGTTATGGGGGGGGGCGTATCACTTATCATAAGGTGAACGTCTTACTCGTATAGAATAAAAAAAAACAAAGTAGAAATAGGGGCTACGGTGGTACAAAAACGACAACAGAGACACCACCACCAGTAAATTCTAGGTTTTTTATTTTATTATGGTTTTTTTTGGAGGAGGGGTTATCCCTTAAGGATATGTCAGCCCCATTGAGTCAAAAAATATAGTAAAAAAAAACATATAGAATAAAGAAACAGAGGTATAAATAGAAACTGCGGTGGTACCTAGACTGCGTCCGACAACGGAGACGTACCACCAGTAAATTCTAGTTTTTTTGTTTTTTTTGGGGGTAGGGGGCTATTATTTTTTTAGAGATATGTCAGCCCCATTGACATAAAAAAGAGACAACACAAGAAAATTAAACTTAGGGTACTATCATTGTGGTTATAACATATCAAACATATCTTGTGCTGTCCAAGACTTTGCTTCACACAACAACGTAAGTTATGAAGATATTTTGAACACTCCATCAGCAATTGTTGGATATTCTCTTAAATTGTAGTTAATCCTGAGTGGTGCTTCCAGTGTGCTGTGCTGGTGGTGTCCCGCAGCGTCAGTTTTCACGCGCCGTTGCCGCTATTAATATTCAAATTGGCGCGATCTGTCGCCGCTCGACGGCTCACTGCGGACGCGCAACTGTAATTTATTTGTGAACAGAAAGTACAACGGAACGGAAGAGAGCGAACGCTGTCCAGCAATTGATGCACGAGCGGGACCCGCTCTACCGTAAATGTACTGTATATAACTCACCTAAGAGATTTAATATGCGGCACTATTGTTATTTGCGGCCAACGAAATAATTGTAGGACACGAGCGCCAGTCGCACGGTCGCATCCGTCGACGTTTTTATTCAAGACATAACTTGCACTTAAGTGAAAGGGTTACCTTGAACTTTTTTCATACAAGCTTGTTGGTATTTTGTACCACTCAATTTTTTGGTAAGATGATCTCTTCTCCAAAGATCCCCACATTTATCAGTCCAGCGCTGCCCGCATTGCGCGGGCACCAGGAGCAATCGTTAGTAGGAGTTCATATGGGGCCATTTGCTATCAGGCTTGCCCAATGCGGGTTGGTAAGAGCCAGACCCTTGTTTGTTGATTAACAGGGTGCACCTCAAGCAGGTGATGATGGCTTGGGTCTCGTGAGTTGTTGTGCGAAACCCTTTACACCTCACATGGTGAGATATATAATCTGTTTATTCCATTTAAACGGACTTCGGGAACGACCTACCACCAAAGAGTTTTTCATTTCGAGAAAATCTACTCTAAATATATATGTATATATTTATTTATACATACATACAAATATGTAGTGGAAGAATTTGTTATATATTATATATATTAATTTAAAAGTTCCCGAACCCGTTTTTCTAATAGTACTTTAATAGTCTGGATATCTTCAAATAAGGAGTGTAGCTTGGTATGTTAAAGAGTTCTCGTAGAACTCAGTAACAATAGAGATCTTATTCTGGAAAGAAGATATCTATCATGGGAAAAAAAGAAACATATCCATTGCAAGATATAACAGAAAAGTTGTAGATGTTATGGTCGCCTAACGTCTGATAGAGAAGCGTCTTCTCATTGGTTAAGGACCTCTTCCATCTTACGCAGGATGCTTTACTATTATCGAAGTTAACAACCATAAAGAGAAAACGAAGCGATAGGGTGATAGAGACAGCTTAGATACTAACCGCAATCAAACGATCAAAGAAGAGTTACTAGGTTTGGTGCTAAAGGTTATGTAGGTATGCTTAACTGGTAGAAGAAATAGCTGTATAACATTGAAGTGTTAAGATGTTTACACAGGGCTGATAAACTGGCGTTGGTATATACAATATCTTATAACAGCGTCGTTCATACATGTACAAAGTACTCCTCAGTAGAAGTAGCAGTGATTTGTGTTAATACATTAATATTTAGAACCATGACTTAAGTTTCCAAGATCAAAGATGATAATGGGTATGTCAGGTCCTGTTGCTTCTGTCTTTTCTTGATATTTCTATGTTTTCAATTTTTTTTTATTATATATCATATACATGTAGAGGTGCAAAGGTGTAGTGTGCGCTTAGTGCGACGTCGCTTTTTGTCGATCCCCATTTAACGTTAACAGACAGCGGAGAACGTTTTATAACCTCTAATTGTACTGTATTTATTACAGTTGTTGCGAACAGCGTGTGCCGTGGAGTCGCCTGTGAGAAATTATACTAAATTTTTTTTTAATCATTCGACGAAACCTGATTGTAAGGGCAAGTATCAACATGACCACAGCAATGATGGTGATGGTTAAGATGATATATACTGTAAAACGCTCGTCGCCTCAATGCATTATATCAAATATAATAATATCATTACTCTGTTACTTTCACTATCAGGAAACTTCAATCTGGAAATTTTCTACATTTATGTTTAGTGAGAACAGGATACTTTTGTTTGCTACATTCCGTTGTTTCTAATCTATTATCTATATGATACAAAACCTTTCCTTGGGTTGTTATTATTGATTCAGTTATCCTCCATCGAAACCATAGAATGTTTTAGATGATATATTAATAAAGATGGGGAGTTTAATCAAAAATTTGACTCTCAATATATCTGTCATCATCATCATCATTTCGACCCATTGTTGGACAAACTAGATTGATCTTAAATATATCAATATAAATAATTTGGATCATACTACTTTTAAATACATCTTTGGTCAGAAGTTCAAAAATTTGTATTGATACTGATACTGTATTGGATTGATATGGTTACCAGTTTCCGTAACTCATGAACGATATTAATATCAAAGGTATAACAGACACCAAGATATTATATAACCGGCAGATTTAATAACTGAAACTGTTAATATGGTGCTACTTATTGATGACTTGATCATCCTGCGAGAGTCAGTTCTAGACCTACTTCTTAATCTTTTCACTTTGAAAAGGTGATTATCAATTTATACCTCTCCGATGATCTCCTGTGCCTCCTTCCCCATCACAACGATTATATAAATACTAGCTCATGTATTATGTGTGAGCTGATCGTAACAACAGAAGAGGAAAAAAATAACCCATGAATTTGCTATTACTCTGGAGATTTTTCCTTAATTTACTATTCGATACTAAAGCGCATTTAAAATGACATCGTTTTAAATGGAGCATCGGAGCTTTGGTAAAGGAAAGAGGATATAATATATGTTAGATTCTTGCTGAGTTTGAGCTACCGGTGAAGAAAAGCGTGGCGAAATAACCAACGTCTCCCAAGAACAACTCATGACATATGTATTTATATAAGTATTAATGTATAAATGATAGAGATACTTCAGTGGCGAGATGGAGTGTCTGATATAACGAGAGTTGCACCGCGTCCATCACTAACTTATTTTTACCGAACACAGCAGAGACATATCAGTTGATAAGGAAGGTCAGGCCTACTGGACAGAACCCAGATATTCAATGGCCACGGTGGATTCTCCCAATACTTGAACCGTTCCAAGTGTCTCCCCCAGGAAACGATTCCTCATTTGCTGACGGAGTGTCCTATACACGGATGCTTGAGGTATGACTTTGAGCAGGAGACAAGCTTAAGAATAGATACAGTCTACCCGAGATAGTAAACAATATAAATAAGGATAAGTAAATATTACTTTATACATATGTACACAATAATATTCTGTGTATTTCTGTGAATATTAGATGGAATAAGTATAAATAATAGGGCAAGAGGAAGAAGTATAAATAATGTAAATAATAGGATAATGTAAAGCTCTGAATTATAACATCATGGAAAATGAGAAAAAAAAATTATAAAAGAATTTGACTATCCATGTGTGGCCTTGAATCCCAGCAGTGGGAAGGCGATTGTTTATAATGGGAACATTTAAATATTTTTTATTTTACTTCAAACATGGATAATAATTATATTATCACTCCAATATCCGGTGTAGCCATTTCAAGCGTAGATAGTGCTGGTTGGTTTTAGCTTTGATTTTCCTTATATAATATATAAAATGGAGGAAAAGTATTTACAATTATTACTATTATGTAATAACGTGTTGTAATTTTTTTCTTTGTATCCATCTGATCATCATCATAATTATCTAATTCGATAGAGGTCCACTGCTGGACAAACTTGATTTAAATTCGTCCGCTATATTTCTGGACGCATCGGATTAATGTATAGAGAATAGGAAGCACGAAGTCCTTTATAATTCAGAGTACAAAGAGAAATAAATAAAAACAGTATCCATAATTAGGTCTTAAATAATTGGTTACAAATATAGTTAAATGTTTAGTAATATTAACCATGGCAACATTTTTTTATTTAGTTTTATTTGAGTAGTTGCTTCTAACTACCACTCTCATATAATCTACCACTATAAGAGCTTTACTGTGTTCCGGCCGACAATACGTGAGAACCGGAGTATTCTGGTTTCACCATAACTCGCCATGTAGTCATGGTATACACTTAACAGAGGTTAAGATTTAGCCCACTGTATAAAAAAAATATTTAAACAGTACTACTCTCCTATTAACTTATTTTAAGATTGAAGCCGGTCTTAGTGATTTTTTGGGCATCATAAATATGGGGGTAGTAAGGGTTTCCGGCCAACATCTTACGAAGATCAAGTCAACCTCTCGTGCTGGTAAACAACAGACGAGGCTCTAACTACCCACCAACCCTCACTGATCCAGTGTGGTGGGACTCGGCCTTAGCCCAATTCGGCGGAGAGGCCTATGATCATCTGTGGGTGCATAGAAAGAACATATATATGTTAGGTTATCGAGTAAAACCAACCAAGAAGATCAGTGCTTTGATTATATGCCAATTTGCCATTTGAATGCGGCGAGCAGCGAACAGAATTACCAGGAAATTACGTTTAACACGTTATTAAAGCGGGAAAAATAGCGTGTCTAACCACCACCCCTCTTTGTCGGGATTCTCAATTAATTGGTGTTACTGGAAGCAGAGTTACGAAGCATGAGAAACTACTTAGCTTGAATTATCGCAATTATAACTAACGTGTCGAAAGCTATTTACGCGATACACTATAAAAATCAGTGTTAATCTACAATGTAGAGTAATAAACACGCAAAAGATGTCGTTATCTAATATATGGATTTTTTTTAAGTGACGAAACGAGCGGAACCTTCGTCTGATGATAAGTGATACGTCTGCCCATAATAACATGGTCATAAGATGATATATTATATATTACTTCATATTGCGTACATAGTCTGGGACGTAAGATGTTGAGTATCGTTAACCCAGTAATTACGCTAGTTATTTTCAAACTGGAGCACAGTAATGTTTGCATACTGCTATTGTTGTACCTTTTTTTTTTTTTTTCTCGCGGGGGAAATCTTCTTAAAAGATACCTTGCTTCTGGGGGGAAGACAAGGTCATGTGGGGCTTCTACCCACTAAAACCCCCTCGGTGGTCTCCCTCAGTGCATTAGGAGGGGCTCCGGGATCTCCTACGGAACGCACCGGCGCCCCCCTGCACTCTCGATTAAACATTCCACGGAAGGGCCAAAGCCCTCCTAGACCCCACGCTTTGCTACGGCAAATACAAGACCACAATGTATTTGCCGTCCTCCTAAGGCTCGCTTATTAAGCTCTGAGGGCCCCCACCCTCAAAGCCTACGAAACCGAGGACCCTTTTAGTCGCCTTGTACGACAGGCAGAGAATACCTTAGTCCTATTCTTAATGGCCCGGCACTACAGGGCTGACGGGTTGGGGCGTCCGTTGCCATCGCCCCGACGTCCTCGTCTATGGACGGAGTCGGCCCTCTCCCGACTTCGCTCGGCGGACTCCTTCTGCATCATAACGGTTTCACAGAAGGAAACCAACGCTATCCACCCATTTTTCTTTGCCAGTGCAGTTGATATCGCTACTGGCAAAGAAAGGTCATGCCCGATTTTGTGGATGAGAATTTTCCGTTCAGGCTCCCACGTAGGGCATTCTGCGAGCGTATGCTGAGCGGAATCCAGCTCTCCACCACAATGGTGGCATTGCGTGGTTGGTTCACGTCCAATCCTATTCAGGTACTCACCAAAACACCCGTGTCCTGTGAGTACCTGAGTCAGCCTGAAGGTGACATGCGCCACTCCGCCCGATCTAAGCCAGGATTCGAGGTTCGGCAGAAAAGCGCTTACTATACGCTGCCGTGAGTTCCGCGGCTCAGCAAGCCGCTCTCTCCACACCTCCAAAGCGCGGCGGCGCTCATGCCTGTGCACTTCCACCAAATCCAGGGGTTCGGCTTCTTCTCGATTAGAACGTAGAAGCGTATAAATCCGCGCGTCCCTTTCCGCCAGAATGTCCAGAGGTGGGAACCGGGCCAGGATAGTGGCCGCCTCAAACGATATCGTCCGATATCCCCGTGCGACACGAATGGCTATCTTCCGCTGCAGACTGTTTACTTTAGCCCGGCAACGTCGGCTGCCCGTCAACCGATCTGACCAAACCGGAGCGCCATAGAGAGCCATCGATCGCACAACACCCGAATAGAGGCGGCGGACTCCTTCCCCGGGACCTCCAAGATTGGGCAGTAGTCTATGCAGAGCACCTACTACCTTCTCAACCCTAGGGATCAGGCGGTTGAAGTGTTCCTCGAATCTCCATCGACTGTCTAGAGTAAGACCGAGATATTTCATTACCGATCCCACCTCAACAGGCACGTCACCTACGTGAACCGAAAAGCTGGGAGGTTCCCTTGTTTTAGGGAGCTTGTGAAACCATATCGCCTCGGACTTATGAGGCGCTATCCGGAGACCCAGCTCTTGGATTTTGTCCACAACGCAAGCTACTCCAATTTCGGCAAGTCGGATGGTGTCCTCAAAACTGTCTCCATTGGCCAATACTAATGTGTCATCCGCGTAACATACAACACATACTCCAGCGGGGAGATCGACTCTAAGGACGGCGTCATATGCAATGTTCCATAATAGAGGGCCCAATACAGAACCCTGTGGAACTCCGCAATTTACCTCTCTCCTATGAAATATGGCATCCCGACCCACATATTGGACGCATCTGTCTTTTAAGTAGGACCCGACAATGCGCTGTAAGTAGGGAGGAATGCGATGGTACGCCAGAGCTTCCCATATTACTCCCCATGGTAGTGAGTTAAAGGCGTTCACTACATCAAGACTAACTGCCAATGCCACACCGCCTTGATCCACTGTTCGTTGCGACTGTTCCCGAATGCGGAGGATCGCATCCATGGTTGAGCGCGCTCTTCGGAAACCAAACTGGCCATCCGACAGATCGGGGCCTTCTTGGTGGAGATGCAAATTGATGCGATCGGCAACTATTCTTTCGAACAATTTACCGGCCTCATCCAACAGGCATATGGGTCGGTATGCAGAAGGAGTGTCCCCGGTCCTACCATCTTTCTTTAACAGCACCATCCGCGCTTCCTTCCAGCCCTGAGGGAATAGGCCAGCATTGAAGCAGCAGGTAAACAAGTTCCTCAGTCTATCTCCTAGTCCGGCGGCTATTGCTAGTACCCATGCGCGTCCGGGAATTCCGTCAGGACCTGGTGCAGTATTCCGGGCTTTGAGACGCTTAATGGCTCGTGCTAACTCTTCGTTGGTCACACCCCATTCGTCGGACCAGATGAGCTGATTCGACGACTCCGTAGGAGGTGGTACTGGGCATTGTTGACTCCTTGGGAAGAGAGTGTCCATCACTGTTTCCATAAATAAAGGATCCAAGGTCTCTGTTAGTGGAGGAATCCAAGGTCTGAGTTTGCCCAATACCATCTTGTATGGGCGTCCCCACGGGTCCCTCTCCAGTTCCTCTAGCAGTTCGTTCCAAGCCCGAGATCTAGCTGATTTAATAGCCAGTTGGAGCGATTTAGTAGCGTCTCTGTACATCCTGTAGGCACGAGTCGTTTCGTCCACTGTGGCTCGTCGTCTCCTTCGGGTTCTTGT
The DNA here is from genome assembly GCA_029032895.1 of Troides oblongomaculatus. NCBI lineage: Eukaryota > Metazoa > Arthropoda > Insecta > Lepidoptera > Papilionidae > Troides > Troides oblongomaculatus. Next base: position 1,707,446 of record JARDWC010000439.1, on the reverse strand, counting down.
GTACTGACGTCGAGCGCGCAAGCAAACCTCGCGCAGTTGCGCTATAGCTGGGGACCACCAGTAAACCGCCTTCGACTTAATAAGCTTTGTTCGGGGCATTGAGACATCACAAATGTATGTCATCGATTCCCGAAACCAAGTCGCTCCACTTACAGGATCGGACAACATACCTTCGGCTATGCTTTCCGGCCATGCCATGACGATGGCTGCTGCTTCGAGCATATCTGCATCGAGTCTCTTGAGGGACCACCGCCGCGGTAGGCTGCTGCTGTGGGTGTGAGCAGCATGTTGTGAGGAGCCAAGCGTTAAATTAATCAAAATATAGCGGTGATCAGAAAGCGTGACCGCTTCCTCCGCTACTCTCCAACCTGTCACCATGCGCAAAGCAGAAGAATTTGCCCATGATAGATCAACGATCGACTCTCCCTGCCATCGCACACAGGTGCTGACGGATCCATGGTTTAGGAGCCGAAGGTCAAGCCCAGCCGCCCACACTTGCAAAGTCTCCCCCCTAGTGCTGTTCCGAGAGGATCCCCACACTTTGGAGTGTGCATTGAAATCACCTAGAACAAGGACCGGACGTGGCTGACATCTGCGAATGCATTTGGCTACAGAGTCCAAGTATACTTCGTAGGCGGCGCGAGTGCAGTTGGGAGAGACATAGCAGCCCACAACTGTAAGAGGCCCCCATTCGACAGCAACAAAACCTTGCCCGCTAAAAATTGAAGAACAGGGTCGGTCCCCTGTATTCCCATTCCAATAGATAGCGACCTTGCCATCTACGCTACCAAACCAGCGAGGATGGTCTGGTACACGGTAAGGTTCGGCCGTTACGGTCAAAGCTACCGACCACTCCGCGAGGTGTTGCAGTAGCAGGTCCTGCGCCCCGCGGCAGTGATTCAGGTTAGCTTGGAGTATCTTTATCCTTCGATCGAAGGTGATACTTCCATGTGCTCCTCTGCACTTTGGGGTGGCTCAGGAGCAGGAGCCTGCTTTCTCCCTGTTCCTGTTCTCCTCCGCTTAGGTGCACATGCCTTAGCCCCCAGTCGGTGATTAGCTGGGCGTCCGAGATCCACGCACAGTGGACATTTTAGCACTCCAGTAGTACATTGACTAGCCTTATGGCCTGGCTCACTACAAGCGTAGCACTGCGTGCTACGATCCTTTTCATTGGGGCATCTATTACGAACGTGCCCCAATTCCAGACATCGGTAACACTGCAAGGGTCGTTTCGCTAGAACCTCAACCCTTGCTAATGTCCACCCTACGCGGACACGTTTTGCTATCGCCAGCTTTCTTACTGCGCTTATAGGACAACGTACCCAGGCAGATCCCATTCGCAGAGGAGATCGGCGAATCTCGCCCACTTTAACATCAGCGAGTGAACAGCCTCCTGCTTCCGCAACTGCCTCTGCGACTTCCGCTGTAGTGACCGACTCGTCCAAATCCATCACTCTTATTTCGCCCCTTTTGGAGGGTCGCGCTATGTATACATCGGTATCGGCCAGCGCTTCTTTCATTTTTCCCGCCAGCATATCAGCTTTCGATGCACAGTCAGGGCCAGCCACCTCCAATATTAGTGCCCCCGTTACTGCTCTCCTTGGTCGAACGGTTTCAATACCGCAGTCTGCCAACTTAACCTTCTGTTTGACCGCGGTCATGACCGCGGCGTAAGAAAGTTCTCCATTCGCTGGTACGGTGACTGTAATGGCCGCTGCACGAGGAAGTCTACTCGGTTTTACCTTTTCGGTAGGTTTTGGAGTCACCTTTACAGCCTTCCTGACTGATGGAAGAACCTGTTTTGCCGTCAGTCTCCTAGCTTTACGGCTCATTACAGCCGACCAGGTATCCGCTGCTGACCTGACCTCCGCGGCAATTGGCTCAGAAGCCAGAACAGGTGCACGCGGTATCAAAGATTGATCAGCGTCAGCCGCTACTGGCGCCCGACCACTTGGGAGTCTCGGATTGTTCGACAACCTTTGCCTTAGAGCTCTGTCAGGAAAAATTCTGGTCTCAAAGGCAGCAAGCTTTTCATCTACAAGACAACCTATTTGCAGCATGAGGCCTTCCTCTCCTCTCCTGGTAACGCCTTCTTTACCTAATGTACGCAGAGCAGACGCAGGCTTTGCCTTCCCAGACTCCGTCGAGCCAATCGTTTGCGTCCGGAGTAGCTTCATTTCTTCAGTGAGCTTATCCAACTTAGTTGCAAGATCGTTTACGAGTGATCGAAGCTCTCCATTCTCCTTTTCAAGTCTTACAACTTTATGAATGCTTGCTGCTCTTCGTGTAAGTTCTCCTGCCGCCGCTTTTAGGTTGCGAACTCCCAATCTCAAGTGACGGACGTAATCACCTTTGAGATTACGGGAACGCTCTGCAACATTCCCTATTTCTTGAAGGTGTTGATCAATGAGCTCGTCCAGTTGGATATCCGCATAAGACTGCATTTCCAGGGCCAAGTTATCAACCTCTGGGAGATTAGTATTCGTCCCAGTTTTAGTTGACGGTGGAGCACCTTCGCTCTCTTCGCTTGCAGAGGCAGTAACCGCTTGGTACTTAGCAGCGACCTCCATGCATTTGGCTTTAGATCTTCTCTTCCGTGCGTTGCTTGAGTCCTCGGAAGCTACCGAAGTTAACGACATATGTGAGCCGTCTGACTCGCATGCATCGCTGTCCCCTGCCGTATTTTTTTGTCGGTCTAAGCGTATAGCGCGTCTTCGCCGCCCACTTGGCCGACCCTTTTGTTGCCCCGGAACATTTCCCTCTTTCCTAATTTTGTCCCCTGGTGGTAGAGGAACCGCCCACGGTTCAGATACATCACCAACTTGGGTTAAGTTTTTTTCCCCACGTGTTATGCAATCGTCCAGGCAAGGCCCGGAGTTTGACTTTCCCTCAGCTTCTCCATTTTCGGTATTTAATTGGTTCATTTCTGTTCCCACGAAGCTGGCATGAAATATTCATTTGCTCGGGCAGAGCATCCTTACCCGAACAAGCCTACATACACCCAGGGGTCGGCAGGTACCTGGGGTGGATAGCAGTAGCGGTTGACAACCCCTCAACCATGCATCACCTCGCGCTGCTTCCGCCGCTTGTGATTAGGGTATTTTTTTATAGAGGTTTTCTCCTCTTGGCCCGGCCAGTTAAGGCAAGACCCCCGTTCCCGATAGGAGCCGCGAGACGTGACCACGACACTCCAACCGGGGTTACGGGTTCCACGCGCGTATCCGCGATGTGGCCGACGGTGGCAACAAAACAAAATTAAATCGCCCGCGCGGAGTCAGAGTTAATGAACACCGCGCCCGTCCTTGCCTCTCTAATATGCCTTCTGCTGATCAGAGGGACACCCGGAGAGACGCCTTCGCGGCAGATTATTCGCTACCAGTCCGCAACCATAAAGGCCGCGGACTGACCCCAGGGTGCACCACGAGGAGGTTATCTGCCATAGCACCCCGCTATTGTTGTACCTACCTAAACGGTCTCCGACAACAGTACTTACTACCAGTAAAGCATAGATAATAAACGGATTTAACTTGTCATAGATATAGATGCCACTGCAGCTCCTTCTGCTGCTAAACAATGCAAACATTACGCTATGTTCCGGTTTGAAGGGCGTTGTAGCTAGTGAAATTATTGGGGTAACAATACCTTATGTCTCAAGACGACGAGCACAATGCAGTGGTATATATATCATCCTAACTGGCGCTCCGTTCATATGGAAAAGTGTAGAGACTATTAGATGCTTTAATCTAGGGGCTGAGGTAATTCAGTATTTCCATATTAGTTTGTATGTGTATGTGATATATTTGATACCGTTGCTTAATAAATAAGATTAAATGAGAGACGAGTCAGGCGGGTTCAAAAAATATATGAATTATAGACTTCTTTAATACAAGAAAGGCGGTTAATCACTGTACCATGCACGCAATTAAGAATAGCTCTATTACATACATATATATCACGCCATTATATAACTTTTTTAATGTAGTAGAACAGTAATTTTAATTAGTAACGATTTCTCACAATAAACATTTATTGAGGAACACCTCGGTCACACTTGGCGGGCATCATACCTGTCATTTGTTTGATTGGCGGCCATTTCCCGCTCTTTTCTTCATACCCTTTCCGTATTAACATCCTGTTAATATAAAGCAGTGTAATTCGAAATTGTATGTGTGCCTTCAAGTAATCATTAAATTACCCATAACTTAATGATTACTTGTTACGCTTGAACTTAGCAGAATACTTAAGTTTATTATCTCACGATGTTTAACTCTTTTACTCCTGAACTGAACAGAGCTCGTAGACCTGGAGTCTGACTGTTTAATATCAGTGAAAGGAAAATGTTGAGACTAACTACAAGAGGCACTTTAAGAAGATGAGACAAGCCGCAGTCAAAAAAGTTACACTGTTACTGAAAGTAATGATAGCTGGTTACACATCGCTCGGTTGTGTGCTGCCCGCGTCAACCAGCTTCCCAAGACCTTCACCAGATCGTCTGATCACCTCGATCAACAATACGTCTACTGGTAAACGGCCGCCACTTGAGAACCTTACTGCCCCATCAGGCCTTCAACCAATGTAACCTAACTATTACATGTTTGTAACCGATATCAAAGCTGATAGTTAACTTAAGCCGTTGTCTAAGCCGTGAACCGGATATAATCTGTGTGTATTAGCCGCAGATCAACTCTACAACTATACAGAACCCAGCAACGGTAGCAACAAAGCGTTTGAAATAATGATAGGACGGAGCCGGGGCCGCGCAGCCGTTGATCCCGGAATCAATATTGGGGATCAAACGGTTGGCCACTGCAATCGGATCTTCATAGAGATGATAAAACGATACTTCGAGTCATCATCTCCCTCTTCTATTCCTACTTCTTCTAGTGTATACTATAATAGTCTAATATCAATTCTCATAAGACATCTATTGGTACTACCGACACCAACAAACTACGGTTGACAACACCATGCTTGCAAAAATGTTTTTTTTTTCTAAATCTTCTCTTGAAGCAAACAAAGGCCTCATGAATCTTTTGTTATTTGTTTTTCAGTTAATTTGTTTCATGGCTATGACTATTTTCGTTTCGTAATACTGTTCTTATTTTTGTTATACCTTGTGTTCTAGTCGCCTCTACTAACTCCTTCCGGTCGCGAAGGGGTAATAAAATAAACATATTTTGATTGCATAAGTATCATAAAAAAATAAACTAATTTATTAGCCAGTCTTTCAATTTAAATGATTTCGTATTTTCCCACAAAACATTATTCATTATAGTACATATATTATTTTTTTTAATTAAAGTAAGACCATAGCTGAAATATCACCGATTTGTCCATTATTTTTTTTTAATAAAAACTTTTTAGGTTTTTGGTATTAGCAACTCTTAGAAGATGTTTGTCTGCGCCGCAGCCCCTATAAGAAAATGTCCGTCTCAGGAGATAAATATGTAATCTTAATATAATTGAGCGGGCGATCGGATCACGACAAACATCCCCTGTTCATTCGCAGCCCTTATTGACTCTCGCGGCCCGATGCCTCGGCCGGTGGTGGCCGCTGGTGCGGACGGCGGCTGGAACGAATTGCCCGGCGCCTGTGATGGAATGCCCTGCGCGTGGAACTGACGGCGCGGGTCGGCCACTCCACTTTTAATTGGCATCTCCGTATCCTCGTTTCCTATTTTATATTTTAATTTAGACTCTTTAAAATACTTCCTTATTTTATGAACAATATTTATTTATCATCACTGCACTAGCTATATACAGTTCTTATAGTTGTATGTATTTGTTTAATTTATCCAAATGATTGTTTAGTATGATTACACTAATTGTTAAAAAAAATAACAGTATCTCAATCACGAAATTGCGGGTAGATAACAGATAATAAGTTATTTAGTTTAGTTTTATTCTCGATTAGTTTCTTTAACTTGACCGCCAAACTTCTATTTAAAGAAAGTACTTCATGATGTTGATGATTCACGCAACATCATGCCAATAACGAGGTCTTTACTTCAATTCTGAAGCTTTATAAGAAATTTTGAATTTCGATAGATACCAACTCCAATGTTAAACTGCCGCTCTGATATCATTTCCTTGTTTCGATAAGGATATGTTTGAAAATGGGTGGATATGATAAGGGTTGTTGAAAGAATGGATGAAAGAAGATTAATCAAAGAGATATACAAGGTAAGAATGATTGGACAAATCGGTGCAGGTCGACCTAGGCGGATATATTTCGATCAAATCGACGATATCCTAAAGAAAGTTCGGGACAAGAGTACTCGCAACAGACGAGCATGCATGAAGACGCTCATGAAAGTGGAGGAAGCGAGAGAGGTGTGTCAGGATCGTAGCAAGTGGAGAGAGGTGGTCTCTGCCTACCCCACTGGGACCGAGGCGTGATATATATGTATGTTAAGAAAAGTAATGCATTCTGGACGAACATGAGTAACCGACTACGATCTGAAGAAATTTTTATTTCGAGAATTGACATATTTAGTGTACTATAATTACACTTTTAAATACGTGTAAATAATTTAATAACATCCATAACACTTCTTTCATCCGATAATATTCAAATTTATAAATTCATTTAACTAGTACGTCTGTGTTTTAATAACAGTCATTCATTTGTTTTTTCCTCATTATTTTTTTCTCTGTCGTCGCTTATTACCGCACAATGGGAAACATGAAATATCGGTATATTTACGAGTATGAGTTCTACCGTGGCACCAGTGCTGCAGTAACAGCTCGAAGGATTAATGATGTGTACGGTGCTGGTGTCGCAAAAAAAGCACGGTACTTTTTTGGTTTCAACGTTTTCGTTCTGGTAGTTCGAAGTGGAAAATGAAGAATTAAAGGCTATTGTGGAAGCGCATCTGTCACAAAGCACTTCAGAGATAACTGAAGGCTTCGGGGTAAGTAACAAAGCTGGAAAGTAAATAAACTTGAACAATGGGTACCTCATGAATTGAGTGAACTTGCAAACACGCGTCGACTGCTGTGTTACTTTGCTCAACCGACACAATAATGAAAGGATTTTAAATCAAATCATTACTTATGATGAAGAGTGGATACTGTACGATAATCGGAAGCGCTCGTGGCAATGGCTAAACCTGGAGACCCAGCCAAACCCTGCTCTAAACGAAAAATTACTCAGAAAAAGTTACTTGTGAATGTTTATTGAACTAGTGCCGGTGTCGTTCACTATAGCTTTGTAAAATCAGGCCAAAAATTACGGCAGATATCTATTGTCAGCAACTGCATACCATGAAGGAAGAACTAGCTGCTAAACAACCTAGATTAGTCAATCGCTTTAGGCAACTGCTGCTTCACGACAACGCAAGACCACACACTGCACAACAAACAACCACTAAGATGAGCTACAATTGGAATGTCTGCGACCACCGTACTTCCCAGACCTTACCCCAATAGGATACCATTCTTTCCGGAATTTGGACAACTTCATACAAGGAAAAAATACCAACTTCGATTCAGTAGTCCAAACTGCCTTCAAAGAGTTTATTGATTCTCGCCTCCATGGTATTTTTTGTAAAGGGATCAATGAACTATCTATGAGATCGCAAAAGTGCATAGATAACAACGGTGCATACTTTGATTAATTAAATATATTGTACAAAAAAAATAAATACTTTATATTCCCCCCATACAACACCAATTTCATATGTAAGGACCTAATATTCTAACAACATGATATTCCATTGTGATTGTAAAAACATTAACCAAGTGAAATCACATTAATCTCTCCTCGCGACGGATATCGGCCTATAAAATATTACTTAGCCGAGGAAACGTGAGCTTTGACTCTTAAAAACGTCTCCCCTTCGCGTCTAGAAAACGTGGACACAGAGGGGGAGAGGAATGTCAGATTATGTTGGCGCTGCGAACAGCAGACGGTAAATGTTCAATTGATATTAATGACACGACGACACCTGGACACTATAGCCAGTGTTGCACCTATTCGGTTTACATGCAAACATTCCCCTGAACTTTTTACAATATGAAATAGATATATTTAGAAAATCCTGTTAATATATTTTCAAACGTTATATTTATACAATCTTTTAAAGCTTTTCTATAATTAATATAGTTAAAAATCATCATTTCCTCTACTTTTAAACAGTTGAATAGTAAACACCAGAGATGTTGGTTTGATCCGAAATGCATTAGAGGAACTAACAACCGAATTTGGATGATCACAATATTTAGTTCATGTACTTACTTCTTTTTCTTTGTTTTAGTATATATAATTTTGGGTTAGTCATAACTTATAACGTAATATCAACGATAGAATTTTTCAGTCATTTAGAAGCAATATTCAAACAGTTCTTCGTAATATGACAGAAAGATAAGCTACAGACATGCTGCTACCTCGGGACGCATCTCTCTTCTAAGAAACACCAGTTATTCCGATCATTGCATTGCATGCAGTTAGAGAAGTAATATTAACAATTAATTTACTACTCTTTTTAAAATAAATAGTATTTATAAAAATATTATATAGAAAAAGTGAAATGTAAGCCTGCCCTAGGAGCGATTACAGTGAAACTTGCAATAACGGCGTGTTAACATCTCCATCGGCAGCTGATGCTCCGACACGGCACCGACTCGACATTTATAAACTTATCCTTCTCGCGTCCGTTCGCTTTTTACAATACCACCCGTTACAGTTTTTATCTGCCAGTGTACAATTTCGCAGAAACGCCAGTTATCATTCAACAATTATGGAGGCAAACATTTAAAATAATACATCAGTGTGCCTATCGTTTTAAGAATTGAAATACTTCCATAGAAAAACCTAGAAAGATATTTCAACTTGTCATAACTACATCTACAAATAAAATTCAAGTGATCTCTACTGCAGAAAGTTTAAATAGACATCACAGTTTATATTTCACTTATTTCCACTGCTGAACTTCCAAAAAAAAGCTAATGTTAACAAATTTATTTTGCATGCGACAAGAAACTAGTTTGGTAATTGTGCAAGCGATGTCGAATTTTTCTTCCTCTTATCCCATTACTATCCACAGCTGAAAGTAAATCTCTTCAATCGATTTCCTGCAGCACCGGTACAACGTTACTTGTATCCAACCCATTATCTTAAATAATTTGAATGATTTGGTACAAATCAAGCTCTTTCAAAACGTTACTACCATTTTCATAATCATCATCATTATTTACATTTGGACTTGGACCTGTTTAGTAAATTTCCTCACGTCATTCTACTTTGGGAAATTTGCTTCCAGCTCTTGATACTATTATTCTTAAGACTATCTCCGCAGACATTTTGCAATCTTAGATAGATAACAGATTCTTTGGCTGCATTATCGACAATATATTTTTTTGCACAACTGTTTGAGTAATGTAATTTTTTTGTTTCATGTATGTTATAGCGTATTGTACAGCAATTGTAATTAATATTCGGATGCACACATATACGTTATAAATATTTAATCAAGTAGTTCCCTTTAAGACAAACAATGCGCTAACCTTTCGTGATCTCTGGCCATAAACGCAGTGTGATCCGAAGTAGTCACATTAATGGCTTTCCGATTGGGACCCGACACTGTTACGAGGGGCGTTAGTGCCGGGAGACTAACGGGCTTGAAATATTGGCAACATTTAGACCTTGGGATAAACAGTTAGGGGCCGGATGCCACTTTAAATGAGCACATAGGTCACAATGTTAACAGCAAGAACATAAAACTGTAGCAATTCTTCATCGATCCTAGATATGATTAGCTCCGCTTATAATAGGCGATACACATTGTGCTTCCAGTGAAAGAAACAAAAACCGACATAATCGAAAGACAACAATCGTAGACATGGGCCTCCTATCAACATTTACTTTGATAGGTCTAGTCTCATTGAGAAGCCTATTTATCATAAACCTGTGTCAATTATTATAAATATCCACTTCTTAAAGTTTACATAAATGGGAACAAACATAACAAATATTTAAGAAGAAGAAATCAGAAAAGAGAAGTTTTCTTTTATTTGACTAAATGAAGACACGTGCAAGATTATATAGCGCCCCATTATGGTGGTCGTATTCAGACGGAAGAAGTCAAGCATCGTCTGAATAATTTCACTAGCTGTACCACAAAGTAATAAAATATTTGCGAAGTGCCTCTCATTTCTCCACTGTTTCCGGCAACAGAGACCTTTTACTAATAACTATAATATAGACGACAAAGAAGTCAGTAGTCTTCGACTAGTGCTTACCTACCGGCACATGTAGAGCTGGAATGTTCCCAACTAGGTGGATCGATGATCGGATGAAGGTTGCAAGAAACCGCCGTGTGAAAATTTAGAAATAAGCCTATGTCGAGCAACAAACATCTATCCATTGACGAAGACCGGGACAGATATATCTTTACGTACTTACAGACATACTTTATAGCATTAAACATTTGATGGAAGCCATTAATTTTAATTGCCTCCGTAATGTTAAATATAAATTGCAAGGTTAAAATCCATTAGGGTTTAAATTTAAGCCAATAATCAACACAGTGCCCATGTCTCTCAACCAAATGTTTGGGGCGCTATCTATTGTTAAATAAAATCATTGATTTCTGATAAAGCTATTGTAATAACAATAATATAGGATAAACTATTAAAAGCAAGAAGAAATGCCTAAAAATATAGTACTTTAAAATTTAGTTGATAATTATCTTAATTAAATGTAGAGGATATGAAAAATTCATAATTATAATAAAGGCGGAGTATACTTTTAAAGGAAAAACTTTGTTTTTCATGGAGTACCTTGGCAATGATGAAGAAACGTTAATCACGATGTTTTCACAGCATCACAATAACTATTTAACTTATCAATCACTATAATAAGAACAGATAGAGTAGATATTTGCTGAATATTTTGTTCGCAGGAGGGAAGTACAAATCTGGGTGGTCTATGAAGCATTATTTCTTTTACTATTCTCATACTGTTGTAATTGAACATTACTGTTGTATGTGAATGTCTAACTTAAATTATATCTATCAACTTTTTTTTATGAGACGAAACTTCGAATGGACGATAAGGTAATTGTAGCAATACATCTATAAATAAAAACGATGTTAAGATTTGTTAGCAATATGATATCGCTACAACATAACATGTTAACTGTACCACAGTACCTTACTTATTGTCCCCTTTAAATAGTAACACAGTAATGTTTAAACATTACTGCATGGTATCAGAAATAGCTGCTGCGGTCATACTGTAATTGGCACAGCACCACATCGACACAATTTTTTTATTATTAAATATAAAGAAGACCATTATTTTTCACTGGTTAGATGTGATATGAGAATAGCCATACAGTTCTATTTCTTCATTTCAACACAGATTTTCATCCACAATATCCAAAAAAAAACTGTACATCACGAAATTGTGAGGAACTCCGTATCCATCCTTGTATCCATTTTTTAACCACTATCAAATTATTATAATCTACACACAATTCACCGCGAAGGGTAGAATGTAATCGAAAAACTTTCCTAATAAATGATCGAATAAAAGCTCTACGGGGTTTGTTTTAAAAAAAATAAACAATGATAAAAATGACTACATAAAAATTGTCAAAAATGACAGAGCGGGTTGCGTGCGGTGACGGGTTCAGCATAATGAGCTTGTGATTGTCTTCGGCCGTTTCACCAGCGGGGGCGGGCTCATTGGAGATTTATTTCACGAAAAAAAAAATGACGGTGATCATTCAGGCAAGGCAAAGTTGGAGTTGGTGAAAAATGGGTCGACTGAAACATTCGTGTCAGAGTCAGGGGGCTAACGAGCCGTGCCCGCCGTCGCCGGCTCCTTTCCAAATGAGGCGAAAACGCATCGGCCATTGCTTCTAATGTCTGCAGAGATCGATGCAAGAACCACGACCGTAATTTCTTATCTTATATTTTGTTACATGAAGTTATCAGGATTATCTACTGAAACATGATAACCAGGACCACACTTATAAGAGCTGTGCTTTTAATAGAAGTAAAAAAAAAAGCACAGCATATCCTAGCTCCCAAAATCTAAACAATAATCTCTCATTTCGATCAAAAGGTACGCTTTGCTGAATTGAAATAGGTAGGTTTATTCTTGACCATAGATGAGCAGCCCAGTGTTGGCACTCTCCAACAGGTGGACAGAAGACATCAAAAGAATCGTTGACAGCCACTGGAATCAAACAAAGCAAGACCGTGTTTTATAGAAGACATTCTCAGAGATCTATGTCCAGCAGATGACGTCCATCAGTAGAAATGATGATGAATGGGCACAAGGATTTTGGTATACAAACACAAGACTCTTTTACATGGAGGTGTTATAGTTAATTTTCAAGAGCACATGAAGAGTTTGTATAGGAAATAGGGTTTTTGTAACCAAGCTTATTATATTATAAATTCGCAAACATAAGAGCTTTGTACCGACTGTTAACGTATGAGAGTTCAAGTATTTTGGATGACCACGCTTCACGATTACCGACCACATTTTAACCTTTTTTTTTATAATAACCAGCACTAGTACTCCTTGCCTTGAGATAAATCTAATTACTTAGTAATGAAACTACCTACATCGCTCTGCAACTGCACACTACTGTTTGGCGGCAGAAACAGAAGTAATGATACTTACCTAGACGTTCTTCGACAACGGAGACCTATCAGTAAAACTCTTGAGCGTAAGGTTTTAAGCGATCACGCTTCACTATTACTGGTGTTATTGTCATTTGTGGAATAGACATTAAATGTTTTTCCACTACAGATAAAAAATATGTATATGGCAGAATTTGGTACTAATACTAATGTGTAGATAAAAACAAATCATATTTCGTAAGTAACTGTAAAAACCTGAAGGAAATATATCTATTTCTCTAGCAGGCAATCAAGAAAAAACATTGCTGAACAAATAGCTGTCTATTCTTATGTTTATACATATTCTATACGTACAATTGTAGAGGCAGGTGCGAATGCCGTCAGACTTCACATATATATATCCGGTACAGAATATTTCAAGCGTCGATAGACATTCCTGCTTTATATTAACACTGCTAGTAACTGCTTAAGAACCACTTTTTTACAGTTAACTAAACTGCTACAATGCAGACTAATTTATAACGAATGGTGTTTCCAAGTTAAATACTTTAGTTCTATGTTTACTTTGATAATTATTTAATGGATCTATATAATAGCAACAACTATGAACGACTCTGAAATTTTCGACGAATGGAAATTCTTTGATAATTTTTATCTTATCACACACTAATATCTTAAAGCTTACCCCAACAATAACTAAGTAAAGCAAGTCTTAAAAGTTCAGACTGTTTTTTTTCTTACTGTAATTATTGAGATTTCGGACCATATTCGATCCAGACCTAATACAACTAAAACAAATTCAAAGAATGATAAGTAATATATACATATATCATTCCAACCCTCGTTCAGGTAAAGATTTACAATCAAATTGATAAGGAAAAGAAAATAATGTTAACTTCTTATCCACTTATAAGTTTAAACCTAAAATCACAAAGTTAAGCAAACAATATAATAAACACAATGTACCTCACAACAAATGATTTGTTTGGCGTAGGTTAAATAGTTTTAATGTAAGTTACTAAAGTTATTAAGTAAACTAGCAATAAATATCTTCAGTGGGAATCGATCGTGCTAGCGACATTTGTCAGTAGCAGGCGTCTAATCGGAAGGGGAGCTGCAGAGCATTCTGTTCAACCGGAAATAATGCGTATTCTGCTAAACTTTCAAAGTTATTTTTTAAACCAAACTTCAAAGTGAATTAATCTTGCAAGTTCTCTTACTTAAACTTATCCATTACATCTAGTGAAATTAACAAGTAGATGAAATTTTTTTTTTATTTATCTGTTTTGTGTATCTTTAATTAATAGTTAGAAAACAATTAGTTCTAGCAAACTCTAATTCAGAAATATATGAATTCTCTTCAAGTTCCTGTTTTTTATTGTCATGACTGTAGACCGATGTGGAGATCTTTGGGCGAGGCTGTGACCAACAGTGGACGTCAATCAGCTGATGTTGATAATAGTTATCATAATAACAAATAGTGGAGGAATTAGTTTGTTATTTTTGGCGCCATTCTAGTAATAGGCTTGCTGAACATGTACTATCTACTATCCTTTAAAAGGATCTTATCTGGCAAATAAAAACATTGATAGATAGTCTGAAAATGACTATTTTTCAGAGCTTTGAGATTTTAAACTTTTTCTTATTTACTATTATTTCTGCGTATAATAAAGAATAGTAAATAAAGCCTATTGTTAATGGTCAGAGAGGCTTCAGGATTGTTGACCAATTAAAGTCTTTGTGAGCGGTTCGTGCGCACTGGTAGTACAAGGTTAAAAAAAGCTTTTATTTTGTTCCAAGCTATACTGAAGTTAAAATATTATATCGAAACTTAGAACCACCTGTATGTAATGATTATTTAGAGTACCATTAAACAACACCTGTTTAAGTGCCGACGGCGATAATTATCCTGGAGTATGTGCGATATCTTGGCAGCGGTTGTCTAGCACACCACGATTGGCAACACTACGATTACACCGACATCGGAATTATAATGATTGGCAACTGGAGGTATAAGGAGAATTTGAATTACGGCAACTCTTAGACAAGGTTATTGCTCGTTAATTATTTTTTTTATGGACTTTTCAACGTTGTCCTTAGCTAATGAGATTTAATAATCACATTTAAAATACCACCTTGATAATCTTAAAGAACAGAAATTATGTGTATATGTGAAATCTTTTAAAATATATATTTATAACATAGCTCAATAATAGTAAGAATTAATTAACACTAAAAACCTAATTATAGAACAATTAAAACTATCCAAACTTGGGTCAAGAATATTAATTTAATTTTTACCTAATAACCTGTTCGTTTCGTATGTTCCTCTTAAAACAACGACAAAATGTTTCTCCTTTTATAGGAGGGAGGAGAGGGTAGTTTCAAATTATGCTTTTGGAGGAGAAGAAAATCTTTCAGTGGTCACAATGCATTGTTAACCTGGTAACCCGGGAGAGCTTAGTCTATATCGATGTGCTACGTTATACGAGACAATTTCGTCTGTGTTGTCCGCCCCGAGTGAATAACGAGGTCGATCACTACATTAAATCTAGATTTAGAATATACCATATAAACGAAATCGTCTTAGGTCACATCCCATCAGAATACGTCCTAGACTCGATTCACTGCAATATGACAAACTTTTTTGATAATTTTATATACAGTATCTGGAACATGTGATATCAATAAAATACATACAAGTACTTACTTTTTATCTATCTTTTTTTTATATGTATGTACAAACTGTACCCCATCCGCTTTTCTGCCCGTAACACTTCCTTCGAGAAAGGAATTTTGTAAAGTCCCTTCTTAGCTGACCTCTAAATTTTGAGTGTTTACATCTAATAGTTTCGGATACCTAGTGATGTGATAGTGAATCCTATGTCTCCTATGTCTATGATATATCATAGATAACATAATAAGAAATCCTATATCCTATGATGATCAGCTACTGTTTGATTATTTTATCTGTTGTAAGAAAAACAAAAATGACATACGCCGTATTGTGATATTAGAGAATCAAACAAAATAAAAAGATTAGTCAGGATCGCACCAGCGGGCGCCTAGGGGAAGGGAACTGGTGACGTATGGTCGGATGAGCAAACTGAATCGACTGATTACAGACCGGGACCGCTTGCAGTGGTCACACGTACTGTCCCTTGTTAACTCAGTGTTGCAAAATGTAATGAAACTTGGGTAATTTATCACTGTTAACTTAATATCCTATTTTATAACATAAGTTGTAAACAGCTAACACATATCCTTATAAAATAACTAATGATAATAAACTAATTAAGAATGTTGTTATGTGTCATGTTAGATCGTAAAGGAACTAAACC
The DNA here is from genome assembly GCA_029032895.1 of Troides oblongomaculatus. Taxonomy (NCBI): domain Eukaryota; kingdom Metazoa; phylum Arthropoda; class Insecta; order Lepidoptera; family Papilionidae; genus Troides; species Troides oblongomaculatus. Next base: position 1,691,505 of record JARDWC010000439.1, on the reverse strand, counting down.
TTTATAGTACACAACACGGTCACACGGTGCATGTGTTCAAGACTGTCCAGTTCAGTTATGACAATTTTTTTATCATCGACAAGCCTCTTATCTCGATTCTCCATCGAATCCAGTAACGCAGGATTAGTTTATATAGCACCTGCTGCCTACAGTAGTAAAGATCCGATAACTTTTGCCTTTTTGGTAACACATCAATCTTGAGCCACAGAAATGCTGCGTCAAAATATCGATAACTCAGTGAGACTTCTTTTAATTACTCACTTATCAGTTTTATAGGCGATTTCCTTTTAGATTAACAGTCCAGTTAAATGATCATCTAGTGTCCGCTACAATAAAATGTGTTCGGAACAACAAAAACACATTTCGCTCCTTGAGATATCAATCTTAGCAGCTCATTGAGCGTCCGGATTCCACGCGAACCCCTACTGATAATGTCTGGCATAAATGAGTTCGATACGAAAAGTTTTGCCATCAAATTAAGTAGAAACGCAACTACCGACTGACAAATTATATAAATACACTTTTCTTACACCTTAATGCAACGTATTAAGGTTGATATTTCCCGTTTTCCGTTGTAATGTTATAATTGGATTGTCGTATCGGGTGAAGCGACATACGCTGATAAAAGCGCGCCTTAGATAGAGGAATTGTAATAAAGCATGTCAATAATTGGTAGGGACCCGCCAATGTTTTGACGCTAAAGTTAGGTGAAGTTGGTGCTTGATTGTATAGAGAGTTAATTTTTTTTTTTTGGAGAAACTTTAATAATAATATAACAATACATAACATTTATATGTCTTCAGGAAAGCCTGTATTTACACGACTGTTTTAATACCAAATACCTCCTTCTAAGTACGCGCACCAGGTACAAAAACTTTAAAGTATTTAATACTACTTTACAAGACAAGAAAGATTTTTATCTATGTCATAAATTGCGTACTTTTTACTGTGCCGTTAACAATGTAACGAGATAAATAGATGAAATCAAAATATACGTACAAGCCACGATGTATTCTCGTTTCGTAAATTTCTTTTAGCTCTTTGCCACTTTTGAAAAAGGTTCAATTTTCCAGTTTAATATAGAGTGAATTGAAAATACTTGCAAGTGTTTTCAAACCTGTTGTCTGCTTTTTAAAAAACTTGTACCTTAGCGCGTAAGCACGACAAATGGCTACAAATCTTTTGTAAGTAAAATAAAAATGCAAATAGTATTAGAGACGAGAATATATCTAAAATTGTATAACATCTAACCTTTCTATTTTACTAATATACAAATTTAATATCTGTTTAATCTATTTAAATAAACCCTAAATCTGTTATACTTTGTGTTTTAACTAGTTGATTTTAGGAAGCCGTGAACATTTTTTTAAGTAATATCAGCTATTGATAGTGAAGGATGCGTATACATTTATCGTAATTTATTATATCATAATATGAGCGCATTTACGAAGCGAAAGGGGACAACAAGGGCTCCGTCTTCACACTATAATTTATGACGTATACCAATTTGTTGGAATCGTATTAAAAGGCGGACGTAAACTGTTGAATGGCCCGAAAAATGGGGTGACATCTTTGAATATAAATATACATTTTGTTTTAATGCCGTCAAGAGTTATATTTATTTATTAACAATACTATGAATATTTTACACTATTCATATTAGAATAAAGTATTTTATTTTTCAAAACAAAATTGAGATTATATTGTAAATACCTACAAAAGTCTTATATGCCTACAACCTTCTAAAAAATTAAATATCATTTGTGTTGTTTTAACCGTCTTTTTTTGTTTTTTTTTTGACAACTCGTTCTCTCTGGCATTATTGAGCCTGGGCTTTTATTTCTAATCTTTATTTTTTTTTATTTGTTATCTGTTTTTCTCTTCTTATCTTTCTTTCCGTTCTTATTTCTCTTTCTTTCTCCATTCTGGTTCTTTCTTTCATACGTCGCGCTCAAAAATAAGGGAAACAGCCGTTCTTTATGTATTTCCGTAAAATATAACATGTCTTTGCTTATTCCATTAAATTTATTTTTTTTTGTTTTAACCGTAAATAAGTAACACATTAGTGAAACTAAAATTAAAATAATTTCTACTAAATATAGAAAATGTATTTGCTTATTCAATTGAGTGATGAGACGAACAAGACGTTCACCCAATAGTGGTACACTAGCTCATAACAACGTGGCGGTAGTTACGATGACATACACTGCACCTTATTGTGCTGGACGTCTTGAAGCATAAGATATACAAAGCCCTTCAAACCGAAGCACAGTTATGTTTTAATGCTGCTGCTTATTGATATAAATAGAAACTGCAATGGTACCTATCTACACAGTCTTTGGCAACAGAAATCTATCATAGATAGTAGAGACTTTTCCAGTTAAAGAAAATTTTCTGAAATTCTGTATACTTTTATACTATCGCCGACATTTTACGATACTTCGTCTCTTTTGTATCCATCTGTTGTGGTTACCGTAGAAAGTGCAACCTGGTAATTAGCGAAATATGTGATGATAAAATGTAGACAACCTAATATTTTACACATATCATCCCCCACACATTTCTCGAGAAATAGGTGTCTTATATAGAAATTTAAGTGTGTCCTTAAGAATTAAAATAATATCATCTGAGTAATGATTATACCAGATTAAACCATAGTAAGGGGTTCTTGAATTTCGTGAAGGTATTAGGCGACTATAATGATATCAACCGTAATGGGTCAAGCCGTTTTAGCGCTTGATTGAATTTCGGTTGACAAAAATGTACCGTAAATTTCGAAGACGAAATTTAATATCTTGAAACCTTTGTAGGTGACATAATATTACTTATTGGTATACATTACTACTTTCAACAGTGACAATGTATTAATCAAATGATCCAATATCCATTTTACATTGTACTATAACTTTAAAAGAGATCTTTTATAGTATTTTTTGCAGTTCTATTACATTAAAGAGGAATTTAATGTTTACCTTTAAAAAACTTAATTTAGTTGCAGCATTTGTTATAATTGCATTAGCTAAATAGTGTAGTGTCAGGGTATAAACTAAATTTTAACGCATCATAACTTCCGTTGACTATTCGCTCGTATAATGGCGCCGCATTTTGGCGGCACTGCGATGCAATGGCGGCAAAGCGTTAATGGTGGGTGAACGATAAAAGACATTTATTCATTCCATAATATTTTACACAGTAGAGATAAATTACTTTGTTTAGATTATTTAGTTAATACAATTACAATACAAAAAACATATTTTAAAATGTTACACAACTCATTGACAACATTTTATCCTGACATTATTTTGGAATTTATGTGAGTGCGTTTGCCTAGGTACAATTTATTTTAAGTTCACTTTGTCCCTATTCGGAATATTGAATAGAAATATTTCTGGCAGTCTTAGTCCCCCTTCTGTCTTTATGAAAGATATTATCAATCAAAGTCAAAATCTGTTAGTCTAAAATAAATTATTATTTCGTGATTTTGTGATTATAAATTTTATTCACCATTTAGAATAGATATTAATACATTTTACAATAACAGCAAAATGTGTTGGTTAGCGTGGGCAGTAGCGCTTACTATGTTTTCTTACTATTTCGTGAAGCCTTAAATGAAGTCGGAATGTAGATAGGACACATCTAATTACAACGGATTACAAAAACCTTGGTTAGTATAAAGATCACTAGTTTATTTTTATAAGATATTATTTTCGATTCTAGTTGTAGTAATTCGAATACGTTCTCTTGCCATCATGTGAGCTACAACTCATTTGCTACGTTTATAATAAATGAAGCTATTAGATTTATATATAACCTTACGTAGAACTTCTTTACTGAAGAAGTATTATCATAGTTATCTTAAAGGCACAGCATATCAAAGGACTGACTAACATCAGGGGATATGGTCTACGAGTGGCTACTGCATACCGGTAGACGTGATACTAGTAGATGTAGGTCCCCCTTACAAGTTCAATCGAAGACTTATCAAGGAAAGTCACCGGAAACGAGCACTGCCGGACTGATCTGTATAACAATAAATGGAATAGATCTACGATTAGATATTAGCAGGATATTGTATACACGTAACTTAGGTTTTGAATAATGGCGTAGATTTTTTTGCAATTGATGACAATTTCAAAAAAATTAATTCCTCTAGTAATGTATAGTTTTTAATATAAATAAAACTGCTAAAATGGTACTTGTTCTTGTGCTCAAACTAGATGCTTCCTTATTACCACCTAAAGACTACTCTATAACACTTAGTAAGGAAGCATCAAGTTGAAAAAAAAAAACTTAATATATTTTACTTATGAATTATACAGGAGGTACGAAGATCTATAAACGAGGCGATGGCAGAATGGCAGACTGTGAAATTAGCAGATCTAAAAATAGAACAATAAAATCGTCTCAAGAATATTACTCGTGCAGATAGGTTTCAAGGCGTTGTAATATATATAGTCACATGAGGGTGAACGAATAAACTAAATACATTATTTGCTGCCGTGCCCAAAAAGTTATATTTCGTCGTCGTTGGTTTTTCATTTGGTTAAAATAACAAAGTATTAACTTTTTTTATAATTAATACATATTTTATGTTATTACCGCAATAAATTTAAAGAAAATTTGATTTTTTATTAAGAAACATATTTTTTCAGAATTACTGTCATTTCATCATCAACATCAGCCAATAGACGTTCACTGCTGGACTATTTTCATTTAATAGCTATAAATAAAAAAAACGTCTGGAGTTTATTAAATCAGAGCATATGAATATACAACAATAAATCTTTACATTCTAACACCATGATTATTTTTAAACTTTGTTTATCCGTTTTTTTGAATAAGTAATTCGTAACAAGTTTTGTTTTCACACATCAAATGTGTGATTTTAGAAAACTAACTCTTATTTGTCCATTACTTTAAGGTTTAAGCAATATTATTTAAAACTCCAATGCTGTCTATATACACGATAAAAACCCAATTAGAGTTTATGTACAATCAGTGTATTTGCAAGAATATGTTTCTGTACGCATCTGTCAGTGTCAATAGAAATGTCAAAACAAAGCTTCACAAATGATATTATATATAATGTTTTTGTTTAAATCAACAAAAGTTATTTACCATAGAATAACTTAATTATTATAATTCTCGAACTTTCAGCAAACAAAAAACTTTGTATCAAGTGCATATCATGTATTAAATATCTATTAAAGTATATTTACATCACACTTCTATTTCACGTTTAGTTCTTTTAATGAGTTGTGTTTAAAAATTGTATTTATAAAATGTCGCACTTAGAAATATCAGATGATGAAGACTGTTTTGTACTTGGTAGTGTAAAACCAGACACTGCAACTATGGATTCAATTATTATAAGCAGTGATGAGGAGTCTCAAAGCTCCATTGTTCAACCGGATTTAACATCTGATGAAGACGAGAGCGTGAAAGTCGAATTTCATAAGAAGAAACAAGCTTTAATAAAAAGATTATTTCCAAGTGCTACGCCAATTCCCAAAGTCAATCAAAATGTTAATAAACAAATAGGCTCAGAAATTAAACAACCCAAAGGATTTGAGAAAATAATAGGCGGAATAAAGGTTCACATACCCATTGAACCTTATGGTAGTCAAACAGCTTTAATGTTCAAGGTGAAAAAAAAACATTGGTTTTTATTGCATTTTTAAGCTTAAAACTGTAATATTTTGTCAAATTACCTATGCTTAGGCAAAAAGATAAGTATACCTATTAGTAGGTGATACACACTACTAATATATTATAATTCTAGTTTGGATGTTTATGCAACAGCATATAATGCCAGTGTCTCTTAGATATTATTGTTTCTCACTATTATTTGGGGTAATAAATAGCTGTGCTAGTATCCATGTACAGAAATATATTTGGTTTTAACTATATCATTTATATTTTCGGAGTCTGAGTAGGTTCTGATGATTTTTAAAATTTATTAATTTTTTTAATTAGTAGTAAGACAATTTGGGTTTCATAAGTGTTATATTTTAACAAGTAAATTTTGTTTTATATTATAAATGAAAATTAAACCTTGTTTATCTCAAGAAAACATAGGAATGAGACTAAATTGAATTATATTTTTTTTTTGTCATTATATTAAGAATAAAAACAATTTTAGGTTATAACAGCTATTAATAGAAGTCAAAATTGTTTGTTGGAGAGCCCAACGGGTTCAGGGAAAACCTTGGCTGTACTGTGTGGCGCATTAGCATGGGTACGACATGAAAGAAGTAAGTACCATTCACATATAATATTATTTTTAGTTTATTTACTGGAGAGAATAATATAAGAATATTATTATAACCCACTGAGAAACATATTTGTTAGTAGGTTTGTAGTTTCCAATAGAAATTTTTGAAATTAGGTTATCTAAACCCAGTAAAATATAGGTACCTAAGGTGGGTGGACCAGTACAGCGGGTTACTAACATCAGCCTTAGAATATGCAACAGAGGTGACATAATAGCACACAAAAATCCCATGAGCTCTAAATATTGCTAGGGAAATCCTGGCACTACTTATTATAAAAATTAAAGAAGATACATTCTGTATTTTTAAATTTGTCATCTAATTTAATTTGTTTATTCAAAAATATAATTATTATTAGAGTTAGATACAGTTATTACTATTACAGCCTTATTTAAGAAGTTATTAAAGTATCATCTAAGTATATAGAATCCTCAAGTTTTTCAGAGACATTACATGAAAAAATAATTAAGTTAATTTTATTTATTTTTACTCATATATTATTAAATTTTATTCTTTAATCAACAAAAAAATTTAAGGTCACCCTTCTCACTTAGGTTTGTTTTATTGAAGGCTATCTGGATTGTCATATCACTACATATATGTGTTATAAATCAAGAGAAGGTGACAAATTTTCATGCTGTGTTGATTATTACACAATTTAGCAATGGAAAAACATTAAATGTATTAATCATTATATTAATGTTATAGAAAAGCAATATTTATATTTTTTTCTAATTTATTGTAATGTTAAATCAAAAAAGTATCTTCTCGGAGAGTTGGGTCCTGGTTGTGATTATACAAATGTGACTTTTTTATTTTTATTTATGATTATATTATTGTCATAGTTCTTTCCGGGTATGCTGGGTATATTATAATGCGTTAAAAACTTCAATGTTATATTGCACTTATCAATACTTCCTTGATATGGGATGTTGATGCGTTAGTAACGTACGATTGCATTCAGTTCCGTAGATCAGGTTTAACATCGTACGCCAGTTTTCCCGCCCCCATTAACATAATAGCTGACAAGACCAAGCCGGCGTCGGCCCTCAACAACGAGCGACGATTGATCACAAGTGTTCGCGTGACCCGTTAACTCGCAGGCCAACAAGCGAACAGCCGACTTATAAATCATACAAAAACTGTCGCACGACAATCGCCAACTGGCTAACACGAAAATTGCGCTCAGCCGATGCTGAATGCATTTGCCGCATGCAACATCGCCCGCGTCGCACAAGTACGTTGCTGAAATTTCCATGCTTTCTTTTTACCATCGTTATCAGATTATGTATCGACGTTGTCGATTCAGATTGAGTCCGTACCGATTTTTATGATAATTACATAAATCGTATTTCGTATCCGCTCGTACTTTTTATTCATGAATCCTTAATAAATGATGTCGTGATGTTTCGTGTGTACGATCGTATACAAAGCGGTTTCGCGTTGGAGAATGTTACGTATGTGTATTATTTTTTATTATAAAGCATGCCCTGTAGTGTTTATTATACAGAATATTTTGGCCCTTAAATGTAATAATATTGTCACGGTGGCAGACTTAAAATATTAGAGAGGTAGTCAGCTGACTCGGTTGGGACACATGCTTCATCATCAATGATTAACCATAGGGAATTGTAATCAAACGTGAGCCCATCGTGTTACGTGGTAGGCGTTTAGTAAATCATGTGACTTGGTATTAAATTTTTTTATGGGTTAAAGTATAACCAGATAACTATAAGAAATAATTAAATAGATTCCTTGAGCTCCTAAAATATTTCACTTGCATAATTAACACACACACGGAAATATATATTTCCGGATATATACCTTGAATTTGAATCAAACAAAAAAAAAAACAGCTATTATTTTTTGTTATTCAGAGGTAAGAATTACGCAAAAAACAATTAGTAACATTAAGTAACTAAAAATTGTTAATTTGATGTGAAATTTGTAGAGTTGTGCAAAATTCGCAAAACTCGTTGAATTGAGTTGCGTTATTTAATCCAAGGAGTCGGAAATTTCGAAATTGAGACACCGAAAAATTACCCTCAAGAACCTTTCACATTAGACTTTTTATAATATATTTAAACTTACTTTTCCATATTATATGTACTTAATCGTCTGGCACAGCGACCCAAAGTGATTATCAGCTCCGAGAGATAGACTGTTTGAAGTTCCTCTAGGTCGTGGTCTACGACATCCACATTATAAAAAGCATTATTAAACGCTCTTCTAGGTAGTGCTCTACGACATCCACATTATAAAAAGCATTATTAAACGCTCTTCTAGGTGGTGCTCTACGACATCCACATTATAAAAAGCATTATTAAACGCTCTTCTAGGTGGTGCTCTACGACATCCACATTATAAAAAGCATTATTAAACGCTCTTCTAGGTGGTGCTCTACGACATCCACATTATAAAAAGCATTATTAAACGCTCTTCTAGGTAGTGCTCTACGACATCCACATTATAAAAAGCATTATTAAACGCTCTTCTAGGTGGTGCTCTACGACATCCACATTATAAAAAGCATTATTAAACGCTCTTCTAGGTAGTGCTCTACGACATCCACATTATAAAAAGCATTATTAAACACTCTTCTAGGTCATGGTCTACGACATCCACATTATAAAAAGCATTATTAAACGCTCTTCTAGGTCGTGCTCTACGACATCCACATTATAAAAAGCATTATTAAACGCTCTTCTAGGTCGTGCTCTACGACATCCACATTATAAAAAGCATTATTAAACACTCTTCTAGGTCGTGGTCTACGACATCCACATTATAAAAAGCATTATTAAACACTCTTCTAGGTCGTGGTCTACGACATCCACATTATAAAAAGCATTATTAAACGCTCTTCTAGGTCGTGCTCTACGACATCCACATTATAAAAAGCATTATTAAACGCTCTTCTAGGTCGTGCTCTACGACATCCACATTATAAAAAGCATTATTAAACGCTCTTCTAGGTCGTGGTCTACGACATCCACATTATAAAAAGCATTATTAAACGCTCTTCTAGGTCGTGCTCTACGACATCCACATTATAAAAAGCATTATTAAACGCTCTTCTAGGTCGTGCTCTACGACATCCACATTATAAAAAGCATTATTAAACACTCTTCTAGGTCGTGGTCTACGACATCCACATTATAAAAAGCATTATTAAACACTCTTCTAGGTCGTGGTCTACGACATCCACATTATAAAAAGCATTATTAAACGCTCTTCTAGGTCGTGCTCTACGACATCCACATTATAAAAAGCATTATTAAACGCTCTTCTAGGTCGTGCTCTACGACATCCACATTATAAAAAGCATTATTAAACGCTCTTCTAGGTCGTGGTCTACGACATCCACATTATAAAAAGCATTATTAAACGCTCTTCTAGGTCGTGGTCTACGACATCCACATTATAAAAAGCATTATTAAACACTCTTCTAGGTCGTGGTCTACGACATCCACATTATAAAAAGCATTATTAAACACTCTTCTAGGTCGTGGTCTACGACATCCACATTATAAAAAGCATTATTAAACGCTCTTCTAGGTCGTGCTCTACGACATCCACATTATAAAAAGCATTATTAAACGCTCTTCTAGGTCGTGCTCTACGACATCCACATTATGAAAAGCATTATTAAACGCTCTTCTAGGTCGTGCTCTACGACATCCACATTATAAAAAGCATTATTAAACACTCTTCTAGGTCGTGCTCTACGACATCCACATTATAAAAAGCATTATTAAACGCTCTTCTAGGACGTGCTCTACGACATCCACATTATAAAAATCATCATTAACTACCCTTAAAAAGTGGCATAGAGAAAAAATACTATTGAGTCACGGTTGGTTATAATAGGGCAATGGAGAGGGCTATGTTTCTCTCTCGAAGGCTCTGAGCTTTTTTGCGCGATCGAATAAAAATATGGAGATCTGCAAAAGGACTAAGGTCACCGATATAACACAAATAGATTGCTAGACTTAAGTGGCAGTGGGCAAGGCACATTGCTCGAAGGTCTGACGGCCGATGGGGTAGTAAAGTCCTCGAGGGGCATACCGTTAGACATTATGTTAGGAGGCCTCTAATAAGGTGGACCGACTGTCTAGTGAAAGTCGCGGGAACCCACTAGATGCGAGCGGCGCGAGACTGATCGATGTGGAGATCTTTGGGGGGAGGACTATGTCCAGCAGTGGATGTCTAGCGGCTGATGATGATATTTATTATATATTTTTATTGGTGGTAGGTCTTTTGCCGGAGACTGTCTATAGAGGTACAAAAACAGCGCCTATTTCTACCGCTAAACATTAGTGTGCCAACAGTATTCCGGCTCCATGGGTGCTGTAGCTACAGTAATTACCGGGGTAACGCGATCTTATGTCACAAGGCGAAGTATACTTTGCGGTGCTGTGTATACCATTCTAAATGGCGCCTCGTTATGGGCAGGTGTATCACTTACCATCACTTGAACGTCTGGATTGTCTCATCGTTTCGTAGAATTAAAAAAAAAATGTTTTACAATGAAATGTATGTATTTTGTGCCGTTAAAAGAAATCAGTTTTCGGCCTGTGTATAAGGCTCATAAACTTAATTAAGAAGCCATAGAGAAACTAAGCAAAGTAAGTATTACGGAAACCGTCGTGCATACTTCACTCTGTTACACGAGCATTTTAACCCAACAGTTAAACTTAACCAAATAAATGTTATGAGTTCAAATTAATTAAAAACTTTAATTGATACATAATAGAATTACGTGAAGTCGTTAGGAGTACGACAGGACTTCCAAGTCACTTGTTTTTCGTATACTTTTGTTAACAATTACCAAATCACATCGAAGCTGTAATTTTGTGACTTGTTGTATAACAGTGAAGCAATTTTTTTTTACTTTCTGCTTGGTTATCTAACAATCTCTTACCATGAGCTTGAACAGGAGCTTCATGCAACTGACAATATCAGTTGGAGTCACCATTTAGAGCTCCGACCTATGTAATACAATAAAAGAAGCTAGGGTGTGAGATAATTGTTATGGTTTTTAGGTTTTACTTTTATCACTAGAAATTTTTAACTATCCTATTTCTTTAAAAATATTACACGAAGCTCATATTTCTTTTTATTTCATTAAGCGACGAGATGAGCGGGACGATCACCTGATAGTAAGTGATACGCCTCCACATAACAACGCGTGGCTAGCTAGAATGGTACACTGCGCTTGTCGCCCTGAGACAAGATGTTTAGTCTTGTTACCCAGTAATGACACTAGCTATAGGACCCTTCGAACCGGAACACGGTAATATTTACACAGTACTGTTTGGCGACATAAATATGCGCTGCAATAATATACCCCTGACGATAAATATCATGCTAAGCTTTCTCCGTGGCCGATAAGATATGTTGGGCATTTTTTATATTCGAAGCGACGTTACTAGTGAGATGGTCACCTGATGGTAAGTGATACATCTGCCCATAACAACGTGGCGCTAGTTAAGAAACAGGACCATATTGTACACGTAGTCTTGAGACAAAGGTATCAAGTCTCGTTACCCCAGTAATTTTTTGACTGCACAAAAAAAGGATGGACCACTCCACTAGCCACGATAAGCTACATAGACTCTCCTGTAACAGTGACCTACCACGAGATTGATAGGTGATAAGTGATATTAAAAAAAAAAACCTAAATAGCAGAATATCTTTACCAAATTTTGAGTGTTTACTTCTAATAGTTTCGGTAATATCGTGATAACTCTGGATATCTCATATATGTATAAAGATAGATTTATTGGTCTAATTTGAAATTATCATCCTCAGCCACTGCTGGACCTAGGTATCCCCCAAAGATTTCCACGTTGAACGTTCCTTACGGAGGGATTGGGTCATTCCCCACCACACTGGCCTAATGTGGCTTGGTGGGAGCCAGAGCCTCGTTTGTTGATTAGCAGGGTGCATCACGAGCAGTTGATGTTGGCTTGGGTCACGCGAGTTCATGTGCCACCCCTAATTTGAAATATCTAGATATTATTTACATATATACGAACAAAATGGTTTTCTAATATAATAAACTATTATCACTATACTACTAGTTTGTAAGGTAACATTATAATATAAAATGGTCAACCTAGGCTTTGTGAGAGGACCCTGAAAGGGAGATGAGGCAACATTAAGGGTAGGATTCATTACAATAACAAAACGAAATCAAATATTCAGTATTAAATTCGTAACCAATTTTTTTCGGTAAAAGGGGAAATAGACAAAAATATCCTAATTATAGTCTGTGCCAAGTCGGGGGTGACTTTCTTTAAAAGTTTTGACGTCTGGTGAGAACGGGCGGTGGCGGCGCATTTGGTTTTGTCACGTGGCAACCTCGACACGACATTTTTTTTTAAGTAATTTTCTCGCCTAATTTTCTTTGTCTGCAATTCTGACGATTCAATCGCCGGAAGCAAAATTAGTTTACTATAAAAAATAAAGTATATACTTCCCTCAAGTCGTCCCTTTCGAGAGAAACAAATATTTAACTATGATTAAAAGTTAATTTTCTGTTTGTTTTTTTTCGACTAAGCCCGACGAACAATACGTTCATCTGATGCTAAGTGATACGCTTAACCATAGCAATGTGGCGCTAGTTAAGATGATATACACCGCACCGTATTTGCGGTCGTCGCCTGAAACATAGATGTTGAGTCTCGTTCCCCGAGTAATATCGCTACAGCGCCCTTCAAACTGGAAAACAGTGATGTTTACACACTATTGTTTGTCAGCAAAAAATAAGCGCTTCGGTGGTAACTACCCAGACAGTCTCAACAAAGACCTACCGCCATTTAAAAGGCGCTTCTTTAAGACTTCTCCGACTAGCGGATGTTGGTGGTCATTTCACCATATTTCGCCTGGTTTCTTACGAGGAGGAACAGTGGTGGGGCACTCGCGATTCTGGTCCACTTCCTGACGTTACGCAGCAACGATTACTTCCTACAACCAACTTTCACTGAAAGGCACTGTAGCTAAATAAATGATTGAGGTAATGAGACGAATGTAATAACGGCAGATTGGTGTAGTGTGAATATCCTAAATGAAAATAAAATTTTATAGATAGGTATATCGGTAACTCTAAATTCAATGCCCTTGCGATCTCGTTTTAAAGCCGAAATACAAATATTACAATTTTTTTTTAAAGGTCAAAACTGTTATAGATTATTAAAGGTTTGCAATGTTTTGTATTAAGTGTAATGTTCACTTTCTATTCTATTACAAAACAGCTGTATTCTGTGACCACATTCTTCCATGTAGGTCGCAGCTCCTATTTCTATCCACCAAACAGTAGTTAGCAAATATTACTGTGTTCCGTTTTCGTTAAAATACTGAGGTAATGAGGCTTAACATCTTGTCTCAAGGTGTCAGGCACGTGGGTAGACGTATCACTTATCATCAGTTGAATGTCACGTACAGTCGCTTCGTAGTTTAAAAAAAAAGTATCTGAAAAACCGGTCTAGTATTCGCGTAAATAATTAAACGCCAATCCGGGACGGGTGAGTCGTACAAATCCACTGAATATCGATCACGGCACAAAAAAAAGCTCATTCCCTCCGACATGAAAAAATCTGTCCTGACCCGGGACGCATCAATTACATCGCGCACCAAAAACCGCACGCGAGTTGACACATCGCCGCCCCCAGACATGTCTTGCAGCACCCTCGCCCTTTCCTCGCCACGATTCTTCCCCCATTCCGCGTAACGGGCAACCCTTTGGTCAAATTGAATTAAGATTTGGAGTCTGAAAGCTCGCGACGGTGACAGCTTGACGTCTTACAAGCTGCCGTAATGGATTTTATTGGGGGATTAAATAGGTTCAGCCATAATAAATAAAAAAGTGGGCATCTCCTGCTGACCTATGTTACAACCTATGTGATAAAGTGATGACGACGACCACTCTGTCAAGAGTGATATCGACTGAAAAGAAGAAATGACACACCTCACCAAAAGTTTTTGGTTTATTAGACTATGATACGAAATGAGCGAGATGTTCACCTGATGGTAAGTCATAGGTCTGCCCATAACAACTGGCGCTAGTTAGGAAACTAGACCATATTAAACCCATCGTCTTGAAACAAATGTCTCGTTACTCCAGTAATTTCACTAATTATAATGCTCTACAAATCGTAACACAGTAATATTTGTACTACCGTTTAACGGCAGTAATAGAAGCTGCGTTAATACCTACCTAGACGGTCTCCGACATCATCATCGTTAGGTGCCTTCTTCAAACTGAAGTTTGGCGATCATATTGAGAAAACCAATTCGATCCTCAGCTATTTACTGATGGTATTTATGGTCCGGTCCTCTACTTTATGTCTTCAAACCATTTCTTGCGCTTCTCCGACAACAGACAACATTAGTGAACAGTGGTTCACTGGAAAGAAATGAGTAGTCTTTAAGTATACTCTCTCTTATTATAAAGTTATATAAAAAAGCTCTAAATAAGGAGCATAGGAAAAAATAGTAACTGAAAAGTTTAAAGAGAAATTGTTTTAATTGTATGTTATCTCATTTAGAAACGTAGCTCACAAATTTTAATGAAAACTAAGCGATCAATTATTCGAGCTCCCTTCCGCACAATTTCTAATTCGGCCAGTCAACGGCGGCACCCGAAACTCCCCAAGGCAGAGGCGGAAGCGCGCAAAGGGTATGATCATCGCTACCGCCACCTATAAATTTCTATGCAAATGAGGCGACGAGGAGCGAAGTCGCAGCAATAATCGAGCCGGCCGGGTTATAAATAACGTTTACGACGCGACGACATCGGCAACCCTTCCCTGCAGCGAGGAGCTGGAGCGACGCGGGAGGTACCGATGCCCGCGATAAAACCGCAGGTACGCGGGCCCCGAGCCTTCGCCGCCGCCGCCGCCGCTACTTGATGCAAATTTATTATCTCGCCGAGATGTAAATAGAAGGCGTATCGGGACAAGCCCACCGCGGCACCGTTACGATAACATTTCGTTATTGGTCGCCATCGAACTGGTATTTCCAGTACTTCACTATATAAAACTTAGTACAGTTACTCTCCTTAAGAAAACTGGAGTAAACTAGAAATATCATGGTTCCGTTTCATATGCCGCGCGGATTGAGTCATCATAGTCTTCTCATTAACCAACGATGGTAAGCGATACACTTGCCTTTTTCTTTGGTTTCAGGGCGGAAATCTTCGAAAATATACTCTGCTTTCCAGGAGGAAGTCAGAGTTATGTGGAGATTTTTACCCACTAAAACCCCCACGGTGGTCACTTTCGGAGTTTGGCGAGGTCACGAGATCTCCGTTCGGAACACAAGTGATACATTTGCCTATAACAACGTTGTGAGAGTTAAAAAACAGCACCACATGCTTAGATGTTGCTGCATAAGATGATACGTCCCATTCCTCCAATAATTTCACTAGCTACAGCGCCCTTCAAACCGAAACACAGTAATGTTTGCATACTGTCTTTTGGCTGCAGTAATAACAAGCTGCGGTGGTGGCGAGCATGGCGACCGATCGATGTGGAGATCTTGGGGGGAAGCCTATGCCCAGCTGTGGACGTCTATCGGCTGATGATGATGATGAAGCCCAAAGGTTATAAACTATTTAGTAACAACTATATAGATGTGGACTGTTATCGCAACTGGTCTGATAGATCTACCATCATTCAAACTCTACTTTTTATGTGACCCTACAATCATTCTGGCCTAGGTTACAAGGAAATGGATACCTCTTACAATGAATCCTTGACTATTATCTCAAAAGAGGTAACCTCTGGCGCTAGAAGCCCAGTCTTTTGTATCTATCCTTCTGTCTTGTGATCACTGTTGTTATACTGGACAATGTTAGGTATCTATAGTTCTTATTTTGGTGTTCCTCATCCTCCGAAGAACCCTTTTTGCTACTAGGGTCATTTATCATTATAGTTCTTCCCTAATTATGTTAACTTCACAGATATGATGCAAATTTGACAAAATTATTTTTTTTATTCAACAAAGCGACGACGAGACAAGCGGAACGTTCGTCTGAGGGTAAAGTCGTCTGCTCATAACAAAATGGTGCTAGTAAAGATGGTATACATAGTATCACATTATTTATTTGCATTATTAGTTGCTTTGATATATTATATAAGATGTTAAGTATCGTTACCGTAGTAATTTCACTAGGTACAACGCCCAGAAAACAGTAATGTTTGTACAGTACTGTTTGGCGGCAGAAAGCAGTCGCTGCGGTGGTACCATCCTAGACTATCTCCGACAACAGACATCTACCACCAGTCTCTTATAAATCGTTTCATGTAAAACCTGCCAGCGAGGCTCCCAACTGTCCATCTGCTCACACTCATCAACTTATTCGAACAACATGGTAAAGGTGGTTGTTCTTCCGTTTCCCCATTCCCATTTTTTCTTACATTAGGATATGTCCTGTCTGAAGCACGTATTTACAATTTCGTGGTAGATTTAAATCCGCGTGTATTTTATGCTGAGGGTAGGTCGGCTTAAAACGTAAGGTATCAAGTTTTACTACCCCGGTTATTTAACTAGCTACAGCACCTTACAACAACCGGGGCTTTCGTAATGTTTTAGTACTTCCGCTAAGTTTTAGAAATAAGGACTGGTGGTACCTACCTAGACATTTTCTGATAACAGAGACTATCAGCTTATCACCAGTGAATTTCTAATATTTATATGTCTAATTATATATTTTTTTCTATAATAATCTTTTTTATCTTATCTTAAGGTGGAATAAACAATTTAAGTTTATAACTATCGTATTCGTTAGATATAATTCATTGCCGTGTACTAGCGATTAAGGATACAAAATTTATACCGGAAGCCGCTGTACAATATCGATAACGGTTAAAATCGAGTAATAATGATCGTTTTTATTACGCCGACTACAGAACGAATGGCTGCTTAAATATTCAAAATTTTGGTACCCCTTTTTATTGTCACGACATGATACAGCGTATAAGTTCCCTATACTGTGGGTAAATGAAAAAAGAAAACCTATTTGAAAATAATTACCTACCTTACTATATTTCTCATAAAAGAACCCTGGAAACCTTAGAATTAGTTAATCTAGATTTAAAAATAATTAAAAGTCTAATCATCATCATCAGCTGATATACGTCCACTGTTGGTATCACAAAAAGCACGACTGGCTGTGCATAGAGGCGTGTTGATCCCCACACTGATGTATGGTAGTGAATGTTGGGTAGGGCAGAAGAAACATGAAAGTAGGATTAATGCTGTGGAGATGAGAAGCCTGAGAATTATAACTGGAGTGAAGCTGATGGGCAAAGTGTGATAAGAAAGCGGTGCGGCATAGTTGAAGATGTAGTGACAAAGACAGAGAAAGGGATGCTTAGATGGTTCAGCATTGTTAAAAGAATGGATGAATAAAGATTAACGAAAGAGATATAAGGGTAAATATTATTGGAAAAATCGGTGCAGATCGATCTAGGCGGACATATTCCGATCAAATCGAAGATGTCCTAAAGAAAGGCCGGGTCAAAAGTACTCGCAACCGACGAGCATGCATGAAGATGCTCATGAAAGTGAAGGAAGCGAGAGAGGTGTGCCAGGATCGTAACAAGTGGAGAGAGGTATTCTCTCTGCTGGTCTCTGCCTACCCCACTAGGAACGAGGCGTGATATGTGTGTATGTATGTTGGTCATAGGCTTCCCTCAAAGATCTCCTCATCAATTGAACCTGTGCTGGTCTGGTTCCGGCGCCTTACCTACCTTCGTCACAGCGTGGTGGAAAATGGCACAAATCCTCCCATATGAAGCCCTACAAACGTAACTTTCTTTGGGGAAGCCTATGCCCAGCAGGGGACGTTTATCAGATGATGTAGAAGTAGTTTATCAAAATAAATGTTCGTTCAAACTTTAATATGAAGCATTACCAAATTTTCCATCGTTTAACTTAACGCCGATACCAGCAGAAAACCAACCCCATGGTAAGATATAAAAATGTGATATTAGTTAGGATGTTCACCCGTGAACATGTTGCACCATCATATGAGATATTAGCATCTCCAGCTCTTTTCAACACAGTAGTTTTATGCACAACATAGGCAGTAGAAATAAACGATAGTATCTACATAGACAACCCTCGTTGGTAGAGCCTTACCCACATAATCATCACCGTGGTGGCAAGTTCCTGTAAATTCTTTTATTCGTACATCCTATTCGTCCGATACTATGCATTAGGGCCTAGCTTTACTCATACTTTCATCCTAGTTCTATTTACTATCCTATTTCCTTTTCTGTATTTATTGCTTATTATATCTACATTATCTTAGTTTTCTATTCTACAAAGAGGTGGAACGAGCGGGACGTTCATCTGATGGGCAGTGATACACCTACCTCTAACTTGGCGCTAGTTAGTATGTTATACACAGCGCCACATTGTGCTCGTCGCTTTGAGACAAAAAATTAGGTGTCATTACTCCAGTAATTTCATTACTGCGACCTCCGAACCGGAACACCGTAATCTCCTGTTTACCTTATTTGTAAATTATATCTTGTTATTATTTAGACTTAGTTTGTATACTTACACTAAACAGGATATACAATGTATTAGCCTACTTATTTTTCTTACAAATCATCATCATCAGCCGGTAGACGTCCACTGCTGGACATAATATTATACCTATATATCTAGAATATTTCAGGAATCTATTTCTAATTGTTTTACTGTTTATCATCTTAATAATTTTATTACTATTTACTACTTCCCCTATCGCTACTTTTACATGTGTTTGTTATCGAAGACCGTCTTCATAGTGCAACCTATTTCTTTCGCCTAATAGTAGTGTGCAAACATTACTCTGTTCTGGTAACAAAAGCTTTGCTGACGAATTCATCAAAGCTGTCTCGTTTCATAAAAGCAACTTTAACTTGTAAACTTAAGCCACAGATTATAGAATTGAAACAGATATAAAACGTTAAACAAATAAGTCGCGAAGTCACTTTAAATTTTCCCTTATCACCCACGCCATTATAAATTTTAATATGAAATAAATTTTCAGCGACACAATCTGACAACGGAGCTGGTCGCGTGCCAACGGTTACCTGTAAAATAGATCCAAATGCTGATTCGATAAAGTGAAACTGAGCAGTTAGATTTGTTTTAACTGTCCACGAATTGGGGTCGTAAATATGCGAGGCGATGCCTCGCGTGTGCCGGTTGCCCCAAACTTTTCATCAGCTTTGGAATTGAGGCTGGCTTTCTTTTTGTTCAGATTTTCTTTATAACCATCAACTAAATTCAACCATTGTCGTAATACTTAAGATTAACCTTTGTAATAAACCAAGTTATATTATAGTTTACTTGAAATATTCAAAAATATGTAAGAAACTTAAAAAATTGGCTTCGGTTAAGGATTCTCGCTCAGAATATTCTAGCTCTATTGCCTTCACTTCCGGAACCCAACGATTAAGGCGGCAGATTTAGAATGTTAGTATGATAATAAACCAGTCGGGACTGAAAGAATTCTCTCATCATTATCATCATCATCATGGGGTGTCCTTTCAGACGAAAGTTTGGCTATCAGATTAAGAAAATCGAGTCTGCAGCTATTCTTTTTAACTATTGGTATTTAAGCCTGGTGTACGCTTTTATATCGTCAAACCATTAGTTCCGCTACCAAGGGCGTGTTTTCAGGAATTATACCCCCTATAATCAACCTTGGGAACTCATAAACGGTTCCTCTTTGCAGGTGTCTGAGAAATGTAACCGTTCTTTGCGTGATGGGTGTCTTCTGCCCATGTGTGCAGTTAACTCTATCAAAAACTATCGATAGACGGAATCCCGCAATCGAATGAGGTACCTTGTACTTGCTACTTACCCAAACTTTACATTTCCGCTTTTTTAACGGGTATTTGCTTGTATTAAATACTTTTAAACAGTTTTAGTATTGATACCAGTGAGTATAATTTTACTGTAAGTATATTACATAGTTCTTTACATTTTTACACTGAATAAAAATACAAAAGAAAAAGTCCATCGGAATTGGAACCCACAAAATGACCAACAGCTTAACTTTACCCTACATCGAGTTTAAGTTACTCAATCATGTTGTTTACGAAGTTACTTAATTACTCCACGATTTCCTCGTCTAATTGTTCACGTTGTAATGGCCCCCTGACTATGTGAGACCGATTCGAGACGCATGCCATTTGGTCCGCTTGAATGGGAGTAGAGCAGTTAATTTATCGATAATATCGATATAAATAATTTTCTTTTACAAACCTACAAATACGTATAAATTAATGTTAATAATCTTAAAATAGCTGAAAAGGTTTCTAATTATAACAATGAATATTCTCGATTAATAAGGCATAAAGAGTGACATTTTAATAGTGAGATGGTTATCAGAAGAGAATAGAAGATATAGTGTGCCGACTTTATATTTAGTGTGTATAGGTTTGGAAGATGATGATAGTGATTGTCTATTATGTAGCTATCATTAAACACTAGAAGAATGTAAATATATATAGATGCGAAATTCATAATACCATACCTCTAACTTCCTATATATGTATAGAGTCAGTGACCATAAAGGGTTGATATGAATTTAATATTATTTCATTATCTTCATTCTTACAATCTATTGAGGTCTACTGCTAAACAACATCATCATTTGATAGACGTCTACTGGTGGACATAGACCTTATCAAAAGATTCCCTCATCGATCGGGTAGGGATTCATATGGGGGATGTGGGCTATTTCTCACAACGTTGACCCAATGTTGGGAGCCAGAGCCTAGTTTATTTATTAACAGGGTTCACCACGTTATGGGGGAACCCTTACATCTCTGCTGAATATCAGATGCTTATATTTAACGTACTCTCAACGCTATGCTTGCGGATATATTCTCACTTGTTGAACTGCTGTTCTTTCCATGCAATTATTCCCTTATTAGTAGGCTTTTACGAAACTACTGTAGGTAACGACATTCTTTAGAAGAATGAATATAATCTTTATAACTAAGAAGAGAGAAACGGAAATCTCCGTCATCTTTGGTAAAAAACATATATTATTAACTATTTTATAGTAATGTCTCTTGCCTATATCGCATCACTAAATAGTTTTATAGACTTTCGCACTTACGCTTCGTGTTGCTAGTATCTTCACGGATATTAATAATTAAGGCTATAGCTTCATTAGTGTTGCCGTATTGAATATTTGTACCGTAATATTTGGTGGATGGTAATTAACTACAATTAATACCAAAAAATCAAACTGAAGATTTATGCATATAGATAGACAAAAAATTTACAGGAACAAAAAAACAGAATCAGATAGTAGTAACATGTACAATTTATGTTGTCAATTGCTGTGATATATATATACCTACATACATATATACAGTATAAAATTATTTTTAATGAAATTTACTCTGTTGTTACTCGCCATTATATAGCCTTGTTGTATACCGTCTTCAGCATAATTTCAACCGAGAGACTTCCATTGCTATTCGTAGATCTCTTCTAGGTACTCCTCAAAACATGGTGAAGCGATGTTCCAGTCCAGTATATGTCATAGTTTAAAAATGTATATCGATACATTATTCATACTAAATATCTATTTGAAGGAGTCTATCTCTGTATTAATGTACGCTGGCATTGACCAGGTACAGTAACTGTTCTTTCCATATAGAACATACTGTACTATATGACGTAGTGTGTTTACTATATGTTGTGGTAACGGTGGTATACATCTAATCAATGCCTCTTCTCAATAACACCTCATCACAACAAACCAGTGAACAAATTTCTAGTGATTCCTTTCCCCACAATCCTGGACGTAACTACTCCTAGGAAACGTCTTATGAAGATTAGGCGGAAATAGCTCTAATGAACAATCTGATCCATTTGCAGATTTGTGGGGTAATACTGTGTTTTTTTTTTAATCAAAAATTTTTGTACTTGACTTCGATCCCACCTGCTGTTAAGCGGTGATATGATCTGTGATGATGAAGCACATTACCCTAATACAGTATTATTAAAGAAGCCAACGTCGTATTCCGACGGGAACAATGAAGCCGGCAAGTTCCACTCCTTTACTGTCCTTATCAAGAACGAAGAGCTGAACCTTTTTGTCTGCTGTTCAGATGTTTACAATTTATGGATGGTGACTCGCCATGCGTCTGGTCTTCATGTGGTGAACGCGGGATGTGGGAATTACACCATGTAATTTCAGCGCATACTCTGGAAAATGTATCCTATAAAAGTGGATAAGCGAAATGCCTAGGCCGTTGTCCGGTGCAGGGTAGGCTCGTTGTGATAAGTGGCATTACAGCTAATACTATGGAGTCGTTACCCGTTTTATTATTTTCAACAATGGCCGTTTACAACTCATTAAAATTATACTCGTAGCTGTGCAGTTCGTGTCGACGCTTGCCCCCTAATCGTCCATTACAACGAACCCATTTCTCTTCTCTCACCCCCCATAGAAGCCTACCCCCAACTAAAGCCTTTTTTCTGTATTACGAATGGTAATTTAACAGTTTTGAGCACGTCAATCTATTAACGTTGGGCGTTCGGTATTGCCAGTTTCGTGACTCGATTCGTATGGTTTTCTTTACGAATTAGTATCGTTCTTCTTTTTTTATTATTACTGCCTTTTATTTAACATAAATCGATTTTGCGGGCTCGTTGATGTAAATACACCGTGTCGTACATCGATTGAAGCTTTACGAGTTAGGTTTATGTTAAATTATGCGTTTAGGGTGGTGGATATATCACCAACGATAAATTGAACTCGATCGGTAAATAATTTCTTATTTAATGTTCTCTCCTTAAAACACTTGTACGATTGTAAACCTTAGAGAATATTTATAGTTATTTATGTACGACTTTATATATACAAAGGCATTAAAAATTTGTATATAAACTAGCTATTCAATGCCTTCTATGTTGGCCGTAACACCCTCGTAACTTTCTTTGCGGAAAAAAAAATATTATATCTATTCATGGTGGTAGGTCCACTACTCGGTAAAAGGAAAATTCCTACCAAATTTCAAGTCTCTAGGCTATATAAATTCAAAGATATAAAGATAAGTCTACATAAGTGGAAGTTTCTTATATATATATATATTGAATTTAAGTATTTAATAGATTTTTGTTCATATATCTATTTAACTAAAACGACATTAAATTTAGTATACAGTGCATTATAATTTATCAAATGGCGTTTCCATTGAAAGCCTATTATGTTCAGCAGCAGACCGCCGCGGAATAATGACTAGTATGATGATCTAATAGATGAGTTATCCTTATAAAATGTTATCATATCCTGCACTAAAAAAATTCAAAATTAAATAAATATAAAGTTTTAAACATTTCCTCTTCATTATCAGCTTTTTTACCTTGAATTTTTAAATTTTCTATGGCAATTTTTTATCTGAATTCACTGCCATCTATGTGATATTACCGGCACTAATATGAAAAAATATGAACGTCAGTGTTATTTTAAAGCGCCATCTATCCAAGGAACAGTCTACTTTCTTGCGTGAAGCGGTCGTGTAGAGGATCAAAATATTTGTATATTCATTAATATGAACTTTAATGCAGTGACATAAGATTCTCTTTTACCAAATAGAATAGGAAATCGCCATTTTTGCCTATGCATATACTTGATATTAGCAACAAAGACGAGTAAAATTAGGTTTGGATTAATTTGAGTATACGAATATATTCATCAAATCATAGTCATAAGTTATAAAAATTAATGACTGCGACTAGAACAATAAATAAGTAATTATTAGAGACCTAAAATGCTTCGTATAGCAATGTTGCAATATCGTATGTTTTATCATTACCTATATTAATCTAAATAAATATATACACTATTAATAATTGTAATTGTGCCATAAGGTCTTATGACGTTGAAGATTCGTAATTATGGGGCAAAAACTTTCTAACAAAGGGCTCCGACGATTTCAATGAACTTTACATAGACCCAAAAAGTTGGAGCTTTGTTCTACAGCCGACGATTTGGCATATCAATGACGCTATCCTGTGTATTAATTACAAAGTAAGCCGACAGCCCTGCGCTTAAACCAGCTATTAACATCGCACACCCTTAATAAATTTTCGTTGTACCTTCACAAACATGAGTTCTATATAAAATGCTGAAAGTTCTAAATCCAACAGCTTAAATTTAAACCGCGACTACGAAATTAGCATTTGAGAAGGGTTTCACTGTAAGAAAGTTTTAACGATTGTAGTCTTTAAGTAGGTCAGTTTAGAATGTAGTTTTCAATAGCTGAGCGTAGACGTAAAGGGTGTGAATTAAGATACAACAAAAGGAACACGAGGGGGGAAATGTGACACGGGCACCGCTTAGTGTCAACCTCATATGCCTTTGAAGTTGTATGTAAAATGTTTACGAGTGGATATTTATTTAGAGGAGAGACGGGTGCTTTTTATTATTAATTCAATGGGAAGGGCATGTTGGAGTGGCACGCTCAGTGACATCGAGCCGCATAAATAAGACCATTGTGTTGGATGAGGGTGTTTGTGAACGGATATGTACACCTCAAGCGGCGGGACGAACTCAGTACATAACCTTAAATACCTCGTTCAGACGCCCATTATGAAGCTAACGAGACCGTTGCCCAGACATTTAAATTTCTGCTCTCGATCAAGGAGTTTCAGAGAAATAACTTTAAAATTATATCAATATTGGAATTCAAGATATTTCACATTTACTTACCTTCCTGTGGCACTTAATTATTATATTGCTATATGCGAAATCAGTTCCGAAATATTCGCTTTGATGATTGAGACCATAGATTCCCAACCTTCCATGAACCACCTTACCTCCGGAAGGCTTATATCCAGCTGTAAGTATCTATCAGCTGATGATAATGACTATTTTTATATATCTGTGTATTATCTATTAATAATCCTTAAAAAGTAATTTTCTCTCTCTGTTCGTACTGTAATAAAGCTCCAGTTACAACTTGAAGGGTATCACCTCCGATGGAATGGATCCACTATAACATTTTCGTAATATATTCAGTCTTTATATACTGAATATTTTTCTCCTGAAAATCTCGACGGCAAGCTTGTCGCCCTAGGTATATAATAAGGATAAACAACAAATAAAAGCTGAAAATAAACATACCTATGTACAAGGTGAAGTCATTAATTCCGAGTGCCCTATTCACGAGCCAGGAGTAAGTACATCCTCCAATTTAATTAACGTGTATTGTCGCATTCCTTCCTGCTTGTCTGCATGTAAGTGTACTGTTCGCATCGTGAAAACTGACGTCATATTGTAATTCCCCGTTATTTCACGTTCATATTTTTTAAAGTACAGTGATTGCCATAAAAATGGAGACACCGTAACATTCAGTAGCAACAGATTTATGTAAATCTTTTTGTGATTGCTCTTCAAAATGTTGCTGTTGAATTTCAATGAGAGAAGGTTAAAAAAAGAAAGGATTTTCAATGGTGAAGATGTCTGATGTCGGAGACCGTATAGGTGGGTATCACCGCAGCGCCTATTTCTAACGAAAAACAGTAGTGTGCACACCTTACTGTATTCCGGTTTGAAGGTCGTTGTAGCTAGTAAAATCACTGGTGTAACAATACGCATCATCTTATGTCGCAGGCGACGAACACAGTATGGTGCAGTGTATAATATCGCGGCGCGTGTATCACTTACTATCAAGTGAACTGAAGTGAACTTGTTGCTTATTTGTATAAAAAAAATAAGTGAATAGATATAGTAATGTACAGTGATATACGGAACTAGGACGTGGCCATTTACAGAGGACTCTCAATGGATTGAGCCACCGGAAGGATAAACCAGATAAGACCAGATTTACTAGATCCGCGTTCTGGTTTGAAAGGTGCTCCAGCTCACTAGCTAGATTTCACTAAATTTCTAGAGTATCGAAACATTATTTAATTTATCACAAATTTTACTAGTTCTACCATCAGTAAAATATGTTGCCGGAGTGGTTTGTAGAGTAAATCTCTGCAGCCGGAGATCTTGTAGGTATATACCACAGATCCTATTTCTACCACGGAACAAAAATGTACATTGTGCTTTGGTTTCACGGACGTTGTAGCTAGTGAAATAACCGGAAGTACCAACGTACGTACCAAGTGTAATGTATATTATCCTAGCTAGCGACACGTTATGAGCAAGCGTATCACTAACCATGAGCTGTATGTCTCGTTCATCTAGTTTCTTTCTTTATAAAAAATCTATTTATGTATCTCTTAATCTACAATTTTTTTTAAAGTTTTACATTCAGTGATTAATTGTATTTTTTTCTAGTAAATAAAAGAACTAGGTACTCTGAACTGATGTCTCTTAAATCGGTTGAAATAATTGAAGTAGTGTGTAAGGGGTCCCGCGCAACTTACGGAACTCAATCCAACCACCAGCTAATAGTGCATCCTGCTAATCAAGAAACGAGGCTATGACTCCCACCAACCCCTATTGGGCCAGCATGATGGGAAAGGACCTACCTCCTGTATATGAACCCCAACAAACGACGGCTGTTGCCCGGTGCAAGTGCAGTACCGATCGATTTAGGAATCTTTGGGGAGAACAATGTCCAGCTGTGAACGTTGATGATGATGATGATAACTAATCGAAAAATACATATCTAAACTTAACTTTGCACAGATAAGTTATTTTGCATTGATATTGTTTTATTCGAAGTTTATAATTTTTTTGACACCAACTGTATGTATTGAAGTACTTTGTATGTATACGATGAACTCTTTGCTGCATTACACTACTCTTTCTGATTGGCCTACTATAATGATATATTCATGGAGTTATTAAATAATGAGTCATTATAAAACTAAAGTGATGTATAAAAACCTTTGTGGGGTTCGTTTTTTTTTACAAGAACTTAACTAACTGGAAAATATCTATTCTTTTACAGAATAGAGTTTTAGCAAAATTTTACTTTAGGCTGAATTAAGAAATGCTGTTATACATAAATAAACTAATATATTTATATAAATGTATATAGGATCAAGTAAATTTGTACTATTTTTGTTTCCATTTAAAGATTATATTTATCAGCTTCCGTTAGTTCATTGCTTTATATTGGCGTCTCCCAAGGAACGCCACTTAGCCCGATATCTTATTTACATATGCCCACGTAATTTGTAACTATGTCGTCTGATGATAATTTCTTTGTAGGTGTCATAACAAATTTCATCACGTCGGGTTAAGGAAGTAGATTTTCTAATATAAGTCTCTAGTGTATAAGACCAGAACAGACTAGGTATCATAGCATTGTCCGCTTGTAGTATGCAAACAGTACGTTGTTTTATATTAAGAGTTACAGTTCCATTTATAGCTGAAAATAATAATGTCTGTATATTACAAGTGTCAGATATATACAGAGGTGATGCCTGTACTGAAGATCATCAACCACAAAAGCCTTGAAATTGTATATTTAAAGTTACATTTAAATTGGTTCTGTTGCTACCAACAAACGACGCAATTTAACTACACAATTTAAGATACAGTAACCCCTCGGCCGTTATCCCTTATCTCGGATAAAGTGGCCTGTCCCCTCCAGTGAGAGTGACGTCCTCCGGAGGGCTGAGAATCAATTTCCTGTTCTCGAAGCAGAGCATCTGTTAACCAACTTTTGAATAAATACAGTTAGTCGATTCTGTTAGTTATGGTTATCTAGATATGATCGAATGATGACCTGATTTTTTTGAACATCGCAACAAGTTTATTTGTAGCATTATAGTTTTCAAACGGCTTAATGGCTCAACCGTTTGAAAATATTCAAGCATTTTTTAGGCAACGACAATTTATATATATAACTACCCTTAGCTTTACGGAATGAAGAAGATTTTGATAAATCTTTCCTCCCTTGGAAATAATATACCATCAATATTGGTCTTTCTTTATGCTGCGAAGTTATGAGACGGAGACATTGATCTGATGATAAAT
Source organism: Troides oblongomaculatus (assembly GCA_029032895.1). Taxonomy (NCBI): domain Eukaryota; kingdom Metazoa; phylum Arthropoda; class Insecta; order Lepidoptera; family Papilionidae; genus Troides; species Troides oblongomaculatus. The sequence continues at coordinate 1,663,257 of JARDWC010000439.1, read as the reverse complement.
GATACGTTTGCTCATAACAACGTGGCGCTAGTTAGGATGATATACACAACACCACTTTGTGCCCGTCGCTTTGATACATAACATATTAAATATCGTTACTCTATTAATTTCTTAATGTATTCATTATTATTACGTAAGATATAAAGGTTATTTATTTGGGTTTCTTTTGAATACATTATTAGTTAAAAATCTATATATATGTGTAATTGTAATATTTTGAGCCTCTAGTTTAACTTAACAGCAGATGTGTGCTTTTGATTTAAAAAGCATGTTCAAAAGCTAATCCTTCTGGATACATATAAGCAAACTTGCCAAAGGGTAAACGATTTGCGATGTATAGTTCTACTATTTCTGAATAGAAACGGTCAGATCTTAATAAGGAACAAACAGTTTTTTTTTTTCACAATGTGACTAAACGTAATACGAAAATCCCCTCAAGCAATTGTAGCTAGCTACTCGATTACACGTGAATAGAATTCTTTTCTCTGTGTGATGTGCCGATCTAAGTAAAACTATGGAGTAGTGTCGCTTTAAAGTTTTATGTATATTGTTATAAAAAGCATTTAAAATATAAAATTTGTTCTGGCATCGCTCAAAAATCATTCAGTGGAAATTATAGCATTGCAGCATTAGTCTTCCGGCTACGAACATTTGAGAGCCAAAGTATTCTGGGTGAGAACGCTTCAATAATTCAACACATGTTTAATTAAGATCAAGTATTAGTCCATTAAAACAAAGGAAGGAGTGTTGGAAGAAGGCGGTGACGATCCTGAAATATGAAGGATACAATTTAAGGAGACAGACCATTGAAGATAAAATCAAATTTGTTGTTCTCATCGAGGAAAAATCGGATTTTCGTAGAATTTCTTCATTGCTACCTTCAACTGAATATAATTCCCTAACTTTAGTATATATAATATATAAATGAAAACATGTACAATGAAAAATTTTAATAAAGAATTAATAATTTTATAATTTCGCTAATTACTACTCCATCGACGTATAAATCCAGAATAGAATGAATACATAGTTAGAGTAGACACTAAAATATCTCGTCTTCCTGTTTCCATTTCGACAAAGCAAACGTCACGAGCACCATTCAACCTTCCCATTGTTCCGCGTTACGTATACGATACGATTGCGTAATGTTTTAGAGTTAAAAAAAAACGCAAATAATATCGGCACAAGTTCTAGTGTTACCGTGGATAAAGTGCTATTGTGTCATTGTGCGCCACTAAAGTCTAACTGCGCCTTAACAGCAGAGGCATAAGGTTCAATCGGTTCGTGCGATAGTTTAGATCGTCGCCGTAGATTGTATTTTGACATTTTCATCCCATTTTGCTGAATAGGCACCGGGGCTAATCGTTCGGAACACGACAATCGGCCGCTCATGGGATGGGTTGTCGCTTCATTGTGCCGCAAGTGGGCAAATGCCGCAAATTGCGACTGCAATTGATTTTATCTATTGATGCCACCGTGCTATATGACAACGAGGTTTCCACCATACAATCCCGGTATTCACTTCTGTATCAATGTTTAACGTGAACAGTTTCTTCATGGTCACTTCTTCGCACCACAGTGCCTTCGTTTTTCTGATAGCCGCCGATTTAAGAGGAAGATGTGTGAACGACTCCATCTGATCAGAGTAACGGATCGATGATCGACCGCGTGATTGTTTACCATCCACCTTACCCACAACTATATAAATATCTAAAATACGGGGAGCAGTGGATTATGGTAAATAACCAAGAATCTTCTAGCAACAAACAGAGAGCCTAGAGCTAACGTGTAGCTGCTTTAGGATCGATGTGTTTGTTCTTCTACCGGTCTACGGTATAGGAATCGTCTGTCTCCAACACCGCATCTCAATAGCATCTAGGATTGAGAAAAGTAATGGATCAGAATAATCTAAAAAGATTTTCTTTAACTCACAAGATGTATATCTAAGAGCGAATCAATCCTTATGTTTTTGTATATGGAGTGTGATGGAGATAGATCACTGTTGAAGGTTACCAGCTAGGTAGATACGACCGCAGCTCCTATTTTTGCCGCCAAAGAGTAGTGTTTAAACATTAATGTTCAGGTATTGAAATTACTGGGGTAATTAGGACATGTTGCTTATGACAACAACCACAACACGGCGCAGTGTATATCATTCTAGCGAGCGCCACATGGATGTGTGTGCATCACTTACCAATGGATGAACTTTCTGCTCATCGCTGTGTCCTAAAATAAATAAAGTTTCTGGTACTTAATAATTTCATGTAGCTTCATCGGACTCAGGGATATACGGATATCATATCCGCGTGCTATAACCAAAGCACAAAAACTAAATATATTCATACATATGTAGATAATTTATGAAAAAGGAGAGGAGAAAGGTGAGAATATATTGGGAGCGGAAGGGTTGAAGAGACGGATAGTCTTAGCGGTGAGAGATAAGGAAAGCGTTGCAAGGTGATTCAAAGCGAAGTGGCTAAGTTAAGAAGGACATACTTAGTTCTGATGACGAAGTTGATATCTATAATAGTCTATTTCATTAATTTCATGAACCTTTCAATAACTTAATTTCTTACCATGTTTAAGTTAAATTCAACAACCCTTAAGCCCTTTAAGAACTATTGATGAAGTTTGTTAATGTTTTGTTGACTGATATATGAGTCTATTTGTTTATATAGCTATTTCATGAGAGTTCTAGATGCTTCTTTAATATTCTCACCAATACAAGCTCAAGTAAGAATTAACTTTATCCTGTTCAAATGTTTAAAAAGAAATCTTTTTGTCGTTCATCGTCATCATCTAATAGATGTCCACTGCTGGACATAGACCACCCTTAAAGATCTCCACATCAATCGGTCCTGCACTGCCCGCATCCAACGGTCTCATCAAGGTCTCCAGTACCGCCGGTCACCAGGTCCGTCGTTTGTAGGAGTTCATATGGGGAGAATTGGGCCATTTACCACCTCGTTGGTCCACTGCTGGTTGATGGAAGCCAGAGGCTCGTTTATTGATTAGCAAGGTGCAAAAGCAGATGAAGTTGGCTTGGATCTCGTGAGTTGTTGTGAATTATCTATGAATATAAATAAAATTTATGTCTGTTTCTTATATTATAAGAAACCAGCAATTTTTTAACTAATTACAATAATTCAAAAGAATGGTTACAAGATACATAAAAATATTAAAATATCTGAAACTAGTTGAACATATTCTTCACGAGTCTTTCACTGTTACATAGGTGAAGATATAGGTTAATTATGGTGGTAGGTCTCTATTTTCGGAGATCGTCTATGCAAGTATCACTACAGCTCTCATTGCAGCCGACAAACAGCAGTGTGCAAACATTACTGTGCTCCGGTACAAATGGCGCTGCAGCTAGTGTATTACTGGAGTAACGAGACATCTAATGTCTCAAGGCGACAAGCACGATGTGATACAGCGTATTTTCTAACTACCGCCGCGTTTGGGGCGGCGTATCACTTACAATCAGGCGAATGTCCCGTTCGTCTGGTCGTTTCGTAGAATAATAAAAATCTATTTTTTTATATTATTCTTAAAAGTTGCATAAATACTATATACTTTTCAACAGATTCCAATTCAGTTGAATCAGTGCAGCAAGAAAACTGTAACACTTGGCAACAGGCACAATAAGTGTGCAGTGACGGTACGAATGCCTATTTCGACTATATATAAAATTTACTAGATTTAGATATCTGTCGATATGAAAAAAAATTATTTATTTACTTGCAAAACTCTTTTACCTTTAACACCTGAAATTGGTGGAGTTAATGCCTATGGGCATTCTCTGCAAGTCAACCTAGGACGAGAGAAGAATCAGTGATAGATAACAGGAATTACCAGTTTTTAAACACGCACATACTAATATAAAAAATAATATATACATACTATATAACAAACCATTTGCATGAAAAATATTTCAAATGTGTAAGGATTTTGTTGAGACTTCTCCGGTGATGTGCCTTAGAATAAAACCGGGTGCAGCACCCCCTATTGAATGGGCAGCGATAACCCGAATAGTTTGTACAATGGGAATAATAGAACTTCAAATATCCTCGTACTTAAAATAAGTTTTAATAACGTTTTGTTAAATCGAATGCTCTTTTTTTACTAACCCCCTCTTTTGTCGATCCTTCGTACCACCGCCAGTATTTTGAGAGCTATCTTGAGAAGTTCATCTTAAAGTTTTACTAAGCGAAGACGAAGTAGCGGCAGTTCATTGGAACTGGTTGATGGAAGATTCGAGAGCCTCATCCGTTTAATAAGTTGTGTTTTGTTATTCAAATCTTTGTAAAACCCATTTGTATTTTGTGACTGGTGCTATACTGCCATTTTATGTTAATACATACACTTAATTCTCTTTTCACATCATTTTTTTCTTACTTTAATGCCATTTTCATAGATTTGTTTAGATACCAAATGAAAAGAAATCAGACGATAGACGATAAGCATGAAATAAATTATTAAGTAAACTATAACAAGATTTTTTTATTACTTTGAACGAATAAATTTTTTAAAAAAAAAATGTGAATTATGTGTAATATACATTTACCAATAGATTTAGTTTTATATCTACCGAATATCTCTTCAGGTGTAGTAACTTTAACTGGGGTTATCAAACGCAGTAAGTAGTGTGGTTGTTCACAAACAAATATCACATTATTTTGATGTTTGCTCTTATCATTTTTTTTTATTATTTAATTAACCAACGAAACGAGCGGAACGTTCACCTAATTGCAAGTGATATTCCTGCCCAAAACAACCTGGTGACGATGATATATACTGCACCAGCACCTCGTCAACTGAGACATAAGATGTTCAGTCTCTTTTCCCCAGTAATAACACTAGCTGAAGCGCACTTCAAACCGGAACACAATAATGTTTACACACTTGTTTGGGGGTAGAAGTAAGCGCTGCGATGGTACCCACATAGACAGTCTCCGGCAACTAGGACCAACCACCAATAAAGATAGTCTATTAATTGTAAAGTAGCTCGCTGGCCTAATGGTTAGAGCGTGCGGCTTTCATTCCGAAGGTCGCGGGTTCGAATCTCGGCATGTACCAATGAATTAATATTTAAGTTATGTACATTTGTGAACTTTAGTTACAACAGCGAGATACAAACGGTGAAGGAAAACATCGTGAGGAAACCCGCACACTGAAATCATCTTTGTGTGTGTCTGTGTGCGTGTGGTGGCCCCAATAAAGTGGCAACAGGCTCGCCCCCTGTTACATGGGATCTAATCTGACCACATCTGGCGAAATGTGGGTGTTTATTCACCTCTACCTATCCCTACTGGGAAAAAGGCGTGATATATATAAAAATTAATTGTATAGAACATTTTGTTAGATTCAATTACTCTAATGACTATTGCCTTAACGGTGTCTCAACACATACATTAATAGTCAGCATGGATTCTCTAATGTCGGGGTTCAAGGTCTTCTCTCGAAAGGAGAAAGTCAAGGTAATTTGTGTACTAGCTTGCCAATTGCAGTTCGACTGAAGCTGTTTGAAACATTTCGGTCCACTAAAGCTGTTTGAAACATTTCGGTTTCCTCTTGTTGTTTTTCTTCAATGGAACCAAAAGTTCAATTAAAACCAAAGTTTTGTTTTTCCATTCATTCTTCATCATTCAAACCACTCTTTGAATGATTTCATGTATTTCCATCACACGTTTCAGTACTTGATTAGATAACAGTTCTATAGCAAAAAAAATTCGTAATCTTTCTCTCAAACGGGCTTATGGTCCAGATTGTAGATAACGACTAGCTTTTCATGATTTTGCGATTTCCTCGTAACAGAAAATATCGGATTACTCGTTACCTAACGCGAAGTTTCGATAACTACTATTAATAAAGATCCCTCCCACGAGGAGGGTTGCGGTCGTGTCGGTCGAAATCGCCCACGGCACCAATATTGTCCCCGAAACCGAACTACGTCGAATTGGATCGATCTATGTCTACAAATATACGCAGACGTCTGTGTGTGTGGTATTACCACGAACTACCCCCGTTCGGTTGGCTCTTTCCGGTTTCATTTAATTTACTTTGCGATGTTTCATCTGTTATGGATTTATGTCCTTTATACTGTACCGCTTATTTGGTGTGAGGATTTTATTTACGAGAAGTAACTAACAAGTAAATTAGAAACAACATTGAATTTTACAGAATCATCCTTTAAATATTTCTCTTTTGTATAAATGAATTAACAGCTGACCAGATGTTCCCACTACTCGAAATTGGTATAAAGAGTGATGATAAACTCACCGCGCTGGCAACATTTCTATTTACTGTAATATACACAAATTATGTAGGAAAAGATTATTACATAATTTTAATTTATGGAAAGTTATATAGGACTAAAAATTATTTAAAATTACATATGATTTCAGTTTTTCACTATAGCATGTTTAAAAGTCGTGTAAATAGACCTAAAATCCCATATAAATAAATAATCTAGCCTGTTTCTATTAGAGAAGTGTAGCCAGTCCTCAGTTTTATAGTCTAACGGCAGAGGCCAGCTTTTGATATTATTTTTTTTATTCCACGAAGCAATCAGACGAGCGAGGCATTTACCTGATCATACACCAACCCATGACGACGTGGCGCTAGGACGGTATAAATGTTATTAGATGGTAGATATTAGATGTTAAGTCTCATTCCCCAAAAATTTCACTAACTACAGCTACCTTCAATCCAGAACACAGTAGTTTGCACACTACTGTTCGGCGGTGTAAATAGAAGTTGCGGTTGAAGCTGCGGCGGTCTCTGGCATCGGAGATCGGAGGTAAACAAATAGAACCAAAACCTTTTAACGGATGTACGAAAAGCATCGTACTTAGTGAATTACGTCGCGTTGCTCTCAGCGAAAACCTAAATGAAATAAAGTTAGCGGAGCTCGCAGAGCACAGCATCCAAATTAGGCGCGAAATCGCTCACGAGAGCCGCTCGCGGAACCTCGTTACCCGACGCCATGTTTATTCGGCGACAGCGAGGGGCGCGCCCTCTATGTACACAATGACCGGCCGCGCTGCATCCGACACCGCACACCTCCAACAACCCTTCACCCTAACACAACCGCATAAGACACAGTACAGCCTGACGCGGGGCGGACAGGCTACACCGTTACGTTTGCTAGGGGTATGTAGCTGACACAGGGGTGTGGGTAACACACCCTCCGGTGTCGCGATTGTGTGACGCAATAGCTCGTATGTGAAATGGATATGCAACGCGATACCGACTCCACTGACGTGAGTAGGTGAATATAAGCCTAATGGAATATTATTACCTACGTAATACGGATATGTCTATATAAACATTTATTTATAACAAACGAAATAATTATTAACAACGTTTATTAATACTATTATTATTACAACATAATTATGTATTAACTTAAATTTACTGGCAGCAGGTCTCTATCGTCGGAGACAGTCTACCACCGCAGCAGTTATTTCTGCCGCAAAACAGTAGTGTCCAAACATTACTGTATTCCGGTTTGAAATGCGCTGTAGCTTGTGATATTACTGGAGTAACGAGACAACATTTTATGTCTCAAAGCGACTTAATGTGTTGCTGTGTATAACATCCTAACTAACTCCACGTTATTCTGGGCGAGAGGCTTTTTACCTCTATAGTACAAAGAGGCGCTAATGCTAGAAGAGATGCTCTATAAGCTAACCTAAATATAAATTAAGACATACAAAACTTCATATTTATTAAAAATATCAAAAAATTGATTAATTACTAATCACCAGTGTAATTAGGGCCACAGTACATACTTAGAATAAAGTACTAAACATTTTTTATAATTAAGAGTCGAATCTTCGTGAGTAATCCCCTTGGAGGGGTTCGAACGGAAAAAAAATAATAAGCCTTGGATAATTTTCAATTGCAGACTTTAAACCTATTCCTCCAGAGAGTATCCGTTGCGATTAGCGATCGTCCCCTCCAATTGATGCAGGAGCTGATTAAAACGGTAGACGCTCGTTCACAGTATATATCTTTAATGAATCAAGATATAGGGACCGTCTGCGCCGTAGATTTGGCGGTAGGCAATATAACATACCATGTATTCCATAACAGCCAATTTACGTCCCCACTGCTGGGACAGAGGCCTACCTTCAATATGAGGGCGATTGGGCCATAGTCACCACGCTGGCCCAACGGCGGGTTGGTGACTTCACACATACCATGTATACTCCTGCTCATATACCAACATCCCTATAATTTAAGATAATTCTACAAACTTTAGTCATCATCATCTGATAGATGGCCACTGCTGGACATAGGCCTCCCCCAAAGATATCCACTTCGAACGGTTTCATATGGAGACATTTGGGCTATTTCCCACCACGGCCCAATGCGGATTGGTGGGAGTCATAGCCTTGTTAGCGGGCTGTATCACGAGCAGGTGAAGTTGCCTTGGGTCCTGTATATTGTGCGGGACCCCTAACATCCCTGAAGTATTCACATGTGAAATTATTGGAGATTATAGACTAATTTGGATTCTCTTGGGTCATCAATTCAGAAATGGTTGTTTAAAAGCGAACGTCAAATTAAAAAATGGTAGGAACTATATTTGGACAAGCGTCTATAGTTCTCTCAGGCGGTAAAATAAAAGGGGGTAGACAGTAAATAATGTTCCAGTTTCGTAAAACAAAAGGAAGAAATCGCTTTTGTTTGTCTTCTTCTGTCTAATTGGAGCTCGCGTTGGGCCATCCCGCTTTGTCTTCCAAGTCTCTAGAATTAGTTAGCCTTTGTTTCTGATCTTGTACTACATCTGAAATGTGTGTGTAGGTTAACAGTACAAATTTTAACTGTTGTTTATGTAGTGCATGTACACGGAATTTTTTTTCAGAAGAACATAAATCAACACAATCGAAGAATAACTCGTTTATTTGTTTAAGTAGAACCTTGCAATGCTCACTTCTTACATTTAACTGAAATCACTGCCAAAGAAAACACTCCTCCTTTCCTAACTTTTATACATAAATAACAATTCTTTTCTTTTATCGTACCTCCGCTTATGGTGGGTCAGGGCCTTAAGGGTGCTTTACATTTACCAGCACTTTCTTACTTTCTATTTCCTACTCATTATCATCTTTTATTCTCTCATATCTTGCATGCTCTACTCATCTCTCAAACCTCTTATTTCTCATTCTACATACCTATTCTTTCTACCATTCCTCTCCTGAGTGAAGACCGTCGTCTCCCACTTTCTTTTCCTTTCTGATTTTTTTTTTTAACAATTCTGTGACTTTAAGAGGTCTGCTTACTAATCTATCATCAGTTTTCTATTTGAATTCAATGTAAACTTTTGCTAATCAATATAAAGATCGTTACATATATTACCAAATAAGAGACTGGTTTCCACCTAACTTTATCTAGAAGGATCCCTAATAAACTTGTTCCTACCTATCCTTATATTCTATAATTTATCCTCTATCCTTATATTTTTACCTTGTTTAAAGCTATTTGTTTCCACAACAAATAACTAAACAATATTATTAATTTGATCGTTATAAATTTTCATATATAGAGATGTAATAAAAAAAACCTAGTTTTTGTTTATATTTTTTTATTTCGATGATGCGACGAGGCAAGGGAAACAGTTCAGCTGATGGTAAGTCATACATTTGCCCAAAACCAAGTGGCGTCTCTTAGGATGATATTCACAGGACCGCATTGTGCTCGTCGCATTGAGATATGGTGTTAAATCTAACTACCCCAGTATTTTAATTAGCTATAACACCCTTTTATCTGAATACAGTAATATTTGCTCGCTACCGTTTTGCGAGGGTTCCTGTGGTACCCAGATGGTATCCGGCAACAGAGACCTGCCGCAAATAAAGTACCAGTATGTTGAGAGCAACATACGCCAAATTTTTAGGAACGTGGACAAATAAATATTCAATGTTGCCATTAAACGTGTTTAAAAAATATAAATTCATCAAAAACGGAAATCGGAAGTTGAAATCAACAAATTGCCGATAATATTTTTACGTTTAAAACTTAATATTTACATGAATTTTGTATTGAAATGTTTAAATTTCCCGATACGCAGAGCTCTTTTCATATATATCCTTTCAGTACGTTTGTCCGATTGGTCTAAAGAAATCTTATAACCATCCAAACTCGTGGCCCTGGAATCGAACCACGTGTAAAAAATTAAAATTAGTTAATTTGTATGGACTTTCTGTTTTAAGAAGCTTGCCGATCCGGAGTATTAATAGACCAACCACCACCTACCTCATGAAGTAGACCAAAGGTCTGATAATGGTCCCGAGAAGCAGGACAGCACAAGATTCGTTAGTACATTATCCACAGTGAGACCTGTGGTGTCTATCAACTGATGATGATTAAAACAGGAAATTGAGAAACGTTTAAATTTTTTTGTAGAAGTTCTTTCAAAATGATCTTTTTTTTCTATTGATTTTTTTTTTTACCTTTAATAATTTTCTATAGGATTGATTGAAATTTAAGCCTGTCGGAAACGACTATCTTTTTCAGTTTGGTTTCATGTCAAAGTCATTAACGAAAAAATATTTTTTTTTAGGAAATTTCACGCAAAGATGTTTAATCTCATCCCTTTTCACCATCGCTATTTAGCGTGGGGGGAGATAAATTAATTCGTGCAATTAATGGAAGGTTCGGAGCTTAGGAACGGAACCCCCTGAGACATTCAATTATTGATATATTTCCTTGATGTTTCCAGAATCTGTTCATCAATAGAAACTAAAAAAAATTGACCTCAGATTGAAGCTTTAGCTTCTGACTACTTTCTATAATATATAGATTTTTTTTTTTAAATAGAAAGTTTTCACACGATAGATCCTTGAATATTTTGTGCATTAAACTTCAGTTATGTAAGAAAGAGGTTGAGGAACATGATTTATGTTACTTTTATTATTACTTAGCGTAAAACTTTTTTAACAACAAATCTTTGATAAAGAGGCGCTTAGGTTGTTTACACTGCACGATATTGCAGTTTCTATAACATGACAATTCACTTGTTATAACCCCTTTAAAACCCTGCGAGTAGTGCCATTACAGTACCACTTAGCACCAGAAAAAGATGCTGGTACCCGCGTAGATGGTCACCGCCCACAAAGACCAACAGTAAATATTTAACTTATATACTTTCCTTTAATTTTTTATTCAAAAACAATGAAACAAATAAATAATATTTCTCTTGGTGGTAAGCGATACACCCACAATTACATCTTAAAAGAACGGATGAAAGAAGATTAAAGAAAGAGGTATACAAGGTAGGAATGATTGGACAAATCGGTGCAGGTCGACCTAGGCGGTTTTCCGATCAAATCGAAGATGTCCTAAAGAATGGCCGCGTCAAGAGTACTCGCAACCAACGAGCATGCATGAAGACGCTCATGAAAGTGGGGAAAGCGAGAAAGGTGTGCCAGGATCGTAGCAAGTGGAAAGAGGTGGTCTCTGCCTACCTCATTAGGAACGAGGCGTGATATATATGTATGTACATCTTGAATGTCCCCTCACTTTAAAGTGCGAGATGTTAAGTCTTGTTACCCCAGTAATTACACCAGCCATAATTCATTTCAAGCTGGTATACACTACACCATGATTTGGCAGCAGAAATAGGATATTCAGTTGTATTTACATAAAAAGTCTCCGGCAACAGAGACCTATAACCATTAAGAATCTAGTGCACACCTTACAGTACCTACTTTCTTTATATATATAGTATTTAGATATATATTTTTAAATATTGCTGGAGGTGAATATAGCTGGAGAAGTCAAATGTGAATTATAACTCCCTGTTATAATAACAATGCTCTTTCGTCAGACGCTGCAAGACATTGGGGCCCAAAAAAGCATTCGATCGGCCCCGAACGCTGGATTAACTATTGTTGGCATTGTACAGAGTGATCCTTGAACGGTATGTCTAGTGGAAGGTCGGCTGAATAACAAGGGAGCTAAGGTAGCGCACACAGACGCGGCCCGGGCGGTGACATACGCAAGTGCCCGCTAATTGCCACTCGAGCGCCAATTACGACGGTACCACTAGCTGTGCGAGGCGTGTACGGGATACGCTTTAGTGAAATATTTAGCGATTCTAATAATTAATATAATAGTACTTCTAAAATGACGTCTCTAAAAATTGTAATTCGTATCTAGTGTTGCATGGTGATGAACTTAACTATGCGCCTATCGTGTTAATACTATTAATTCCAACAAGACCGCTTTTGTTCTGTTTGTCGCCCTGTACAGGTGCCTCGCTTGTAGCTCGCTGGCCTAATGGTTGGAGCGTGCGGCTTTCATTCCGAAGGTCGCGGGTTCGAACCTCTGCATGTACCGATGACTTAATATTTAAGTTATGTACATTTGTGGACTTTAGTTGCAACAGCGAGATACAAACGGTGAAGGAAAACATCGTGAGGAAACCTGCACATGTCTTAGAATTTATTCTAAGGTATGTGTGAAGTCACCAATCCGCATTGGGCCAGCGTGGTGACTATGGCCCAATCGCCCTCATATTGAGGGTAGGCCTGTGCCCCAGCAGTGGGGACGTAAATGGGCTGTTTATTATTATTTATTTTTTATTATAGGTGCCTAAAGTCCGTCTCCGTCGAAGATTTTGTTAATATATATTTTCAAACTTAAACGGCTTCCGCTTTTGTCAATGTTGTGAGGCTTAGTTTGAAGTGTGACGCGGGTTCTCCGGCGACGAACGGAGAGCGGGCGAATGTGAAACACTCGAAACACTTGAGCCGAGCGCGGATTACGAATCGCTCCCGTAACCGCCCGCCCGCCCCCGGCACACGTCCGCAAACAACAAAAGATACCTGTACACACACAGTACGTGTACACACACACGTACACGCCTCTTGGAGAATTTTTCAGCGCTAGCCTAGGCACTGAAAATTGTACTAATTATAGCTGCGCGTACTTTCTGCGATACTTGCAGTTGTTTGTCGTACGTTGCTTGTTGCTTTCGCTTGTTAATACGTTACTTTGATTCTTGTAGGACACTAAAAAAATACAAACTAGTAAACAAATGTAGTTCTTCCGTTATAAATAACCTATTTTTAAGACCTTTATTCGGAACAACTTCAGCTTCAGAATTATGTTAGGTAGTTAGTAATCGAAGCGTATAAGACATATTTCATCGTACATTAAAGGTTTGAAATTGTTTAAATATGTTCCGTATTATAAGAATAATGTCAAAAAAAATTTACATTTTTAATCATAAACATCATCATCATCTAATTGACAACTAGAACACAGCAGGACATAGGCCTTATAGAAAGTCTTTTGTGGTTGGGGTTGCCCTCAAGGAATATTTCAGACAAATCTCTAATCTAATTTTGTATTACGGCCAGTAAAGCGGGCGGGGAACAGCTAGTATATATATGTATATATTATATATATGAATAAAGAAAGTTTCTTTTTGTGTATATATTTTCCAATTATTAAAAAAAAATTACATAGAATTTGATACAAAGCAGTGCCCAGTACCTTGTATTTGTCGCTTTGAGACAAGATGTTAAATATCGTTACCTCCATTATTTTCACTTCTAACCGGAAGTAATATTTGAACACTGTTATTTGGCGGTTAAATTAGGAGCTTCGGGAATAATTTTTTTTTAAATGTAATTAAGGAAAAAGACGAACGGGACGTTCACCTGATGGTAACTAATATGCCTACCTATAACAACGCGGCGCTAGTTAAGATGGTATGCACTGCACCACATTGCGCTCGTCATCTCAAACATAAGACTTGTGTCTCGTTACCCCAGTAATGACACTAGCTACAGCGTCTTCCACACACTATAATTGCATATTACCGTTTGCCGACAGAAATAGGCGATGCGGTGGTACCTACCTAGACGGTCTCTTACAACAGAGACCTACCATCAGTATATTGAACTTGCCATCATTAATGATGATGATGAATCTATTATAAATGATATCATGAAGCCCACTTTAGAGCTCCTTAATAGACGCGCATTATACAAATTGAACAGAACGGATTCGCGCATGAATTATAGATGCTCCTAAACTATTCCCCACCGCCTCTCCCCTTTTGCTTATTTACGCGGCAGCCTGTAGGTATCCATCACTAGCCCCTTGTACGTAATTAATCGCGAGGGCTGTCCATATTCCCGTCGAGGCCCGGCTTTATTAAATTTTAGCGCTTTCCGACCCAACCACCCCTGCCACGCCCGTCCCCACCCGCACCCCACCGAATGAATAGAGCCGTCACTTTTACTATTCACAGGGCCCCGGTGGATTAGTGAGATGAATTTCCTGCTCCTCCGGGGGTTCAAGTTGTGCGTGGGGGGTGCTATCGGTGAGGATTTTGTTGCGATTGTGCTGCGATCGTACCGCGATTATGGGACTGAATTATTATGTACCTAGATTTAATCTTTTGGAATCAAACCATTTAATTTCTTAGTAGGGAGGTGTAGGAAGCCAGCCTCACCTGCTCGTTGTGCTCTGCTCATCAACAAACTAGGTTCTGGCTCCCAGCAACCCGCATTAAGCCAGCATAGTAGAAAATAGCCCAATTGCTCCCAAAATTCAACCCCTACAAACGACGGCACGTAGTGCCCGGCGATACTGGAGGCCATGGTGACTGTATATAGAGATATTTGTGGGAGGCCTAAGTCCAGCAGTGGACGTCTATCGGCTGATGATGACTTCCCTTAATGTGACGAAGCATAACTTTATACGAAGTAATCTTTTTCTGTTGATTAATAATTATAAGAAAGCCGTCTTTGAAGTTGAACCAATGACATTTTACTTTAAGGGTGGTGTACTGGACCATATTTTCTATTAAAACGATTTTTGCTAAATTGATCGTAAATATAGTAAAAAAGAAATCTTAATTTAAGTCCTTTTCACAACTTTTTTAATTTGTATATTACCACCCCTTAGTAATATATCTATTAATTTGGATTTTTTTAATTGAATTGTTCAGACACAGTTCACTTTCACCATGTTAGTGAAATAGTAAATCCGTTTAGATATTCTATCTAGGCAGCTGTTACTGTGTCCTTTATCCACTGGAACGTTATATGGCATGCATGCAAATCGTATGCTGAGCCGGTATATGCAATTCAAATCCGAATCGGCGGTCCGTGCGACGATCGCGCCGCTCGCTAGTTAGGCGGACGAGCCCCGCGTACACGCCCGGGGGTGTAATATTTTTCACCCCAACGAAAACACCGACAGAAGCGTTCATTCCCTTTTGTCCCTACACAATGTACGTTCGTTATATTTTTTTTTTTCATAAACCCGGGACCCCGTAAAGCGTGGAATCGATGGCCGCCGGCGACCAGCTCTCGAATCACACGGTTAATTATTGACACATCCGTTTTTTATCCGGGCCCCTCGGAGCTGAAGCGCCATTGTGGCCGCCTAATATTATTCCCTTTGTGTTGCACTGAAATGGCGATTTCCTTACCTATTGTGCGTTCTGTTGAGATCTTGCTTTTGTGCGAACGAAACTCGCCTGTGGCGTTTGTTTTAAAATTATCGGTTATCAGTTTCCTTACATCATTGTTATACCTCCAATAAAATAGATTGCATAGTAGTTTTATACAAAAAAACACTAAGTGTATTAATATTTATTATTAACCAAACGCTTATTAAAACTTCTCGAAATTTAATGAATTTATTTTACTTAGTTTCTTTCATCACCATCAGCCTTTGGGTGGATAAACAAGATATGATAGGGTATGCTAGATATAGGCCTTCCCCAATGTCTTACACCAAATGCGATCCTCTGCTTCTCGCATTCACCCACTTCCGACCGCCCTGATGAAGTCGACGGTCCCTCTAGAGGGAGGTCGTCCTATATTTCTGCGACCTGTACGCGGCCTCCACTCCATAACTTTCCTCCCCCATCAGCCGTCACTGACACGACAAACATGGCCGGCCCACTGTCACTTCAGCTTGCAGATGTTGAGAGCTACGTCGATAACTTTAGTTCTCCATTGAATTTCTTCGTTCAGGATTTTATCCCTTAGAGAAATGCCAAGCTTAGCTCTATCCATCGCACGCTGTGCTACTTTGAAGGTCAGGTGCCATATCTCATTACAACATTATTTTTCTATATGCTGAGGTTATTTAATTCAACTCAATGTTAATGACCTTATACTTCTAGGTACATGCACCAACGTATCTGATTGTACGATGTTAAGAACTCCACAGCTACATGATGAGGTACATTACACTTAGGAATCATAAACAATTCGCTTTGAATGATAAATGTACTTCAGATATAATCCCTTAGGCCACTTCCCATTAAGCCAACGTTCTCCTTATCTCAATGATACGTATGTGTTATCATAAAGATAAAGGTCTCTGTTGCCGGAGGCCGTCTGGGCAGGTACCACCGCAAGGCCCATTGCAGCCGTCAAACTGTACAGAGCAAACACTACAGTGTTCCGGTTTGAAGAGAGATGTAGCAAATGAAATTACTGGGGTTAAGAGACCTGACCTCTTTCAAGGCGACGAGCACTATGTGGTGCTGTGTATGTCATTCTACCAGCGCCACGTTGTTTTAGGATTGGGTATCACATACCTTCAGGTGAACATTTCGCTCGTCTCGAATTAAAAAAAATATTTTATCTGAATATCCCCACCGCCTCGACTCTTGGCGTGATGTGAAAGGTAACTGAGAATGAAATAGTCCCAAAAAATCAAAACATTGTTCTCTGTGGACAAATATGATGATGAGTGTAGTAATTACGGAAAGTATTCCTTTTCCAAGATGTATATGCAACAGTGGATCGAGGTCCATACTGTGGTGGTGATAGTGGAAGGTCATAAATATGTTTTCAGTTAATGAAAACCAACAATCACGCGATTGGCAACAGTGGAGTGATCTACGGTGGTCCAAACGCAATTTACGGTACACAAGGCGAATGCGCGGTGCGACGGTCACAAGCTTTGTGTGCTGGTGTAATTGAATAATTCCGGACGGTAATCAGATTGGAAGTGCTGCACAGTCGCCGCGACGTCACTTACTGTCCCCATCTTGATAAAGGGTTGTTCGGTATCGCGCCCGACACGGTACGTACCGATCGCTTACCGATAACGGTTATCGGGCACGGAAATTTAAGAGTTGTGGAGTCGTTTAAAAAAAAACTGTCATTGCGATGCCATGCGATCTACGGGAGTTAATTCGGTTGAAAAATAACAAAAAAAAATTTAATACACGAACTCTCGCAGTACATTCCACAAAACACGGTTCGATGAATTACAGCTAATTACCCTATGTTCAGATCCTTTCATTGTGATGATTATGATATACTGTTTGACCACAGACCCTAATGACAGTAAACAGCATTATTACAACGCGAGTCTTATATACATTGTTAGAACATAATAATAAATAGCATTAATATAGTGCATGCTAGAATGAGACTTCATATATTCATAGGAGATATCCAGAGATCTCTTCACTCATTACGTATTACCCGAAACTATAAGATATCAACACTCAAAATTTGGTAGAGATATTGCTTCTGCCATTTAGAGGTCAGCTAAGAATGGACTTTACAATATTCCTTCCGAAAAGGAAGTTGCGTGGGTGTTAATGCCAGCAAAGAGGACTGGGGGAGAAGTGATGAGGCGGTCGGCTCCAGAAGTACGAGTAATGGTAACTGGAATGGTAATATAGTTAAAACGTCGGTTACCATGGAGATCATCGGTCAAAGCCTCTATCCAACAAGATTATTTTTAATGTATATTTAATATTGATTTCAACAATAAGCAAGTCTATATATAAATAAGGAGAAGGAAAAAGTCATGGTTGAGGAATATCAGGGAATGGACTGGCATTTCTCGGGCGTACGACTGTACCACGCTGATCGCCAACCTTCACTAGTTGGAGAGGAACTTTAAGAAGAAGAAGAATATATAAATAGTATTAAATTGAATTCATGTTGTAAACTAAAAAACTTCCATATGTTTTAATTTGTAGATCTTAATAAGCTTAACGATTTGTATATCTGAATGAACCACCTAAAATGGGGTTTGTTGTACGGCTTGATCTTTTAAACAAAGGTACCCTTTTCTTCATACCAAATTACCCATTCGAATGTCCGAGGTGATTATCCGGTACGTGTTTTTGTCTGGTGATTGCCTGATGCGCGGCGTAAGACAAAGCTTTGTGGTACGTACCGATTTCTAAGGGCATCGCGTTACACCAGCGCTTTGATTCGCACGCCTTTTCATAAGCACCAGCTTTGAGATGCCGCGGACGGTGGGGATGTATACCACCAGATATTTATGTGCACATATAAATGTTATAACTTACCATAAAGTAGTTATTTATTCTGATAGTGATAAACTTGATAACAACGTGGCGCTGGTTAGGTTGGTATACACTCCACCATATTATACACACGAGTACTCGTAAAACAACTTATCTTACCCAAGCAATTGCATTAGCTATAACGCCCTTCAAACCATAACACGGCAACGTTTGCACATTGCTGTTTGCCGTGACAAATAGGTACTGCAGTGGAACCTAGACGAGCCTGGAATAATTTGATAAATATACTGAAAAGTTAAATTTATTGGAGAAAGGAAATATACCTGAGCTATATCTTCAGTGTATATTTCTATGGATAACAGCATCCTGTTAACAGAAATATATATCACCTTCGTGATTGAAGCTGGAATACCATTGTTAAGTAGATTTTAATGCTACCTACATCACTGGTGGTAGGTCTCTAGGTACCACCGCAACTCTTATATCTGCTACTAAGAACTTGTGATGCTTGTGTAATTACTGGGGTAATGAAAGTCAACATCTTATCTCCAGACGATGAGCGCTACGTGGTGTAGTGTATAACATCGTAATCAGCGCTACGATGGTATGGACAGGCGTATCACTTACCATCCGGTAAACGTCCTTTTCGTCTCGTCGCTTCGTTGAGTTAAAAAAAAAAGAAATACTTATATGAGTAAGTCTTAGTAATAACTTCAATAAAAAATTGGTATACTAAAGAATATGTGAAATATCGATTTGAAGTTCTTGTTGTTGATCATGGTCTTGATTGTTAAGTAATATATATCTTCTTCCTCCTTTTTTTTTTTTTTTTTTTTTTTTTTTTTTTTTTTTTGATATCGGTGGTGGAAATGCTGTTACCGCATACCCAGCGTCCTTTTCAAGGGGGGGGACGCCGGGTTATGTGGGGCTCGGGGCCACTGAGATGTTGTGCGTGACCCCCCTACCCACTAAAACCACCACCGCTTGTCCCGCAATACGCGTACTGGAGACGCCCGGGTTTCAGCCAAGCAACTCTCCGGGCGCCTCCGCGTATAAACCTCCTCCTGGTGGATGCCCGCGGGGAGCAAAGGCACCCACCTGCCGTCCCGTACCGGCCCCTCGCGGGACCGGAACGTTGGGGCCCCCCGACCCCTCAGACGACCGCGCGCGCCCAAGACGGAGCGCACGCCCGGCCACCGCCTTCCCGTGAAGGAATTGGGCGGCGGCCTCCTCCCTCCAGACTCCCCCCCCCACTTCGACGAGGGAGGGGGGACAAAAACCAAGACTCCCCCGGGGGACGCACCCCCAGGGGAAACACGACAAAAGGCCCAAAGGGCCACGCCCATGGCCCGAAGGCCCCCTCACACCGTGCCCGGCTAGGGGCCCGTCGCTCACGGCGGGAGGAAGCGGACGGCGTGGTTCTGCCGCCGCGCTCTCCCGCCGGCCCGCCGCCGCCTGCAAGGTGCGGCAGCGGCGTCGGCCTCCCTCGTGCGCTCGGCGGCCTCCTTCTGACGCATCACTGCGCTGCAGAAGGAGGCCACCGCCTTCCAAGACCTCTCGCTGCTCAACATCCGATCGATTACAGTCGGCAGCGAGAGGTCACTGCCGACTTGCGCGACGAGGGCGTGGCGCTGCGGCCCCCATGCCGGGCACTCCGCCAGAGTGTGGTGCGCCGTGTCAATCGGCGCACCACACTCGACGCATTCTTGCGTCATCTCTCTACGAGCCACCTGGTGCAGGTACTTGCCGAAACATCCATGGCCTGTCAGCACCTGCACCAGGTGGAACGTCAAGGCCCCGTACCGCCGGCTCATCCACCGGGACAGGTGGGGCCTGATGGCCTCCACCGTGTCCCGGCCGGCGGCAGGGTTACCTAACTCCGTCTCCCACCGCCGGATCAGGGCGTCATGGGCAACGCGCCTGATCCGGCGGACCGTGGCCGGGTCCGGCCGACGCTCTCCGGCATCCCGCAGGAAGAGGTACACTTCCGCGAGCGACTGCGCCTGTAGATGCCAAGGCGCATCGCCCGCGAGAAGCGTACCCGCCGTCCAGGACACCGTACGGTACGCCCGACAGGCTCGGACCGCCAGGATACGTTGGGCCCTCTTCAACACGGGCCCGTTCCTGGCGGTCTCGCACCTGTCCACCCATACGGGCGCACCGTACAGTGCCATACTCCGCAGGATGCCAGAGTACAGGCGCCGACACAAATGACCCGGCCCCCCGACATTGGGCAGCAATCTGCCCAGCGCAGCGGCGGTGGCGGTGAGCTTCGGGAGAAGCCGTTCGATATCTTCTTCCTCCTGCCCTTACCCCAGCTATGTGGGGTCGGCACAGTATGTACTCTTCCATATCCCTCTATCAGCCGTCATATCTGAATTCACACTCTTCTTACACATGTCATCGTTCACACAATTCATCCATACTATCGTAGGTCTTCCTCTTCCTATATAACCATCCACTTTCATTCTCACTTTCTTTGTTATATCCCTCCGCATACTAACCTCCCCCCCTACCATGCTAACCTCTTGCTTGTCAATTTCTGTCACTGGAGCAACTTTCAGACGTCCTCTAATGTACTCATTCTTAATTTTATCCATCCTTGTCACACCGCACATCCATCTTAACATTCGTCCAATATATATATATTTAAAAAAAAACAATTGTACGATTAGTTATATATTTGTAGTGAGCTCCGTTACTAAGATGAATGGCGTCCGCGGCCGCAATTAAGTAAATAAAACTGCTGGCGACGCTAAAGTTAATACCGATATGGCACTCTTCCAAATTGGAAAGGCACCACCAAGGGTGGGAGGTATTCGACAACTTTTCATAGCCCGCCCAGCCCTGTTCTAATGAAAATGACAAGACTAATGTAACAACTGAAAACATTCCACCGGACGGATCTAACAAAGCGTTCATTTTCTGATGGCGGTAATCTCGCCGAAGGGCGGCATTGTTCGTGATTTTCTCTACGCTACTATTTTTTTTTTCATCCACGTTTTCTTCTCGGAAAGAATAAAAATACTGAACAGTATTGTCGACGCCGACGCTCGCGCCGTGATCGCGCAAAAAGGAGCCCCTGGATGACAACGAAATGACGGGAGCGGCCGCGGGTGGCCTCCCTCTCGCCCACTTGTAAAAATGTCGCCTGGGAAGGGGCGGCGTGCCAGCGACAAGACGGCATTTTTACAACGAACCAATCCAAAGGTCCTATACACCTTGCTGATACCAACGCGATTCGCGCTCTGCTGCCTGGAGTTAAAGCTGATAATCCACCGTCTGCTGATGCCCCGGCTTTTTGAAAGCGCCAGCTTGTGTTTGCGATAAATCGATAAGTATATATGTAGGAGCCAGAGCCGAGGGTACAAATTGCACGGATTTTACAGTTCTTTGTGTTAACAAGGCCGGGGGAGGGCGCTTAGCGATTTCCGTCGGCTGTTTTAGGAAATATAAAATTTTTCGGTTTCCATTCAAAGTCCGATGTTTCAGCTCGGAGCAATTAAACGACAAGTTTCAGCGGATGTACTTGAAGGGGAGTTCATTTTGTTTTATATTGTATTACCTCTCTTATTGGGGTAGCGGAACTGCTATATTTTTTTTTTGCGATAACACTTCAGAAATGTTACTCGTGATATTAAAAAAGAACAAGTTAAGTTTAAACTTCCTCGTGGTGTAAAATTCATTAAAGTAAGTTTTAATAATAAATGATTACACCAGCCGTTCTTTATTTTTTTTTTATACTATGAAATGAGACAAACGCAACATGATCATACATCACCTGATGGTAAATGATACGCCCAACCATAATAATTTGGCGCTATATGAGATGTTATACATAGCACCAGATCACTGTTATCGCCTTGAGATATTAAATGTTAAGTCTCATTACCCCAGTAAGCACTGGCTACAGCGCCTTTCAAACCGGAACACAGTAATGTTTGAACACCATAGTTTGTCGGCAGAAACAGACTCTGCGGTGGTAACTACCTACACGGTCTCCGGCATCAGAAACTTACCACCAGTAATTAAAAATTATATAAGGACTACCAACTATGCCTTGAGGATTTCTAGAATTCTGAACTAACAGGAAGTTTACAAATTTCAATTTTTTTTTTATTTTTTTTTAAATTGTCACGCCTTTTTCCCAGTAGGGGTAGGCAGAGGTGAATAAACCACTCACGTTTCGCCAGATGTGTTCAGATTAGGTCCAGTGTAACAGGGGGCGAGCCTGTTGCCACTTTATTGGGACCACCACACACACACACACACACAAACATGATATCAGTGTGCGGGTTTCCTCACGATGTTTTCCTTCACCGTTTTGTATCTCGCTGTTGTAACTAAAGTTCACAAATGTACATAACTTAAATATTAAGTCATTGGTACATGCCGAGGTTCGAACCCGCGACCTTCGGAATGAAAGCCGCACGCTCTAACCATTAGGCCAGCGAGCTACCTACACATATTACTATTTTTTTATACTACAAATTTCTAATATTACTATATCCTTGATGAGGTATTATGAAGTATCTCTTTTGGACTAATTGGGTCTTATAGTAAGTTGTATTAGCCATGTAAGCCAGTGACCAGACCAGCGCCTTGGAATTTTCGACCTTCTGAAGGCATTTCGGTACAACATTGTGTTATTAGCTAAGGCTTAAAATTAAATTCTTGTAACCTAATAGGTATACCTTGTAAAGGAACAGTTTGGCTTAAAGCACTGAAGCTATATAAACCTTTCTAGCGTCCTATAAATCAGATAAACAGATCGGGATACGTAATTTATAGAACTACAGCATCCATTTGTAATGTTTCACTGCTGTTGATGATAACAACAACTTTAGACATTTTTCTCTGTTACTTCCGGATAATTGCCGAAGGGGTTAAACCAATTTTGATAGATCTCTCACTAGTACGTACAAGAAGAGACTTAAGAGATCACAGAGGCTTCTATTGTTGAAATAATGAAACGTCTTTATATACACCTAAAATAACCTGTAATTAAAGAAGGAAAATAGAGTTCCGAGTAAAATAATTAAAACATAAATATTAGTTTGGCAAATATCTCCCTTCCGCTTTTTTGCTCTTTATTCAATGCTTTATAAAAAGTGTTACAGTGATCAGATTTCGTTCAAATATGCGCCGTTTTGTTCGATAATCTATTTCCATCTAGACGGCAACTTCATAATACCTCCCTCGTAGAAGCCCCCCTCCTTATTTGCGAAGAACTCGGACAGCCACTTTTCACAAGCCTCTTTTGAGTTCAACTTTACACCACCAAGGGCGTTCACCATGGACAGGAACAGGTGGTAATCACTTGGCGCTATGTCTGGGCTATATGGTAGATGCGATAAAACCTCCCATCCGAGCTCCCGTAGCTTCTGACGAGTCATCAAAGAAGTGTGTGGTCTGGCGTTGTCCTGGTGGAACACTACACCCTTCCTGTTGGCCAATTCTGGACGCTTCTGGTCGATCGCCTGCTTCAAGCGGTCCAGTTGTTCGCAGTAGATGGTAGAATTAAGCGTCTGGCCATATGGGAGCAGCTCATAGTGGATGATTCCCTTCCAATCCCACCAAACACACAGCAAAACCTTCCTGGCCGTCAATCCCGGCTTGGCCACTGTTTGGGACGATTCACCGGCCTTCGACCACGACCGTTTTCGCTTTATATTGTCGTATGTGATCCATTTTTCGTCGCCAGTCACCATCCGCTTCAAGAATGGGTCGAGTTCGTTCCGTTTCAGCAGGATATCGCAGGCTTTGATTCGGTCCAGAAGGTTTTTTTGCGTCAAATCATGCGGCACCCAAACATCAAGCTTTTTTTTGTATCCAGCCTTCTGCAGATGGTTTAAAATGGTTTGGTGACTAACTCCCATCTCCTGGGCGATGTCACGAGATGCCACATGCCGGTCTAACTCGATGTAGTCCATGATTTGATCGGTATTTGTCGTCACAGGTCTTCCGCCGGCTGGCTTATCCATGGTGTCGTTTTCACCGGCTCTGAATCGTCGAAACCATTCCTCCGCGGTTCGAAGTGATAGAGTACCATCCCCCAAAACACTACTTACTACTATCTCACGGAACGTTTCTCTAGCGGATTTGCCTTTAACGAAGGAAAACTTTAAAATAGCGCGAATTTCGGCGTTAGTGAACTCAATGTTTACACGTCTATAACTGTTGAACGCAATATCCAAACTAATTATGCATAGCGTCGTTTTGTAGGTTATGTCAAGACCTTTCAAATTATGTATAGTATTGCCAGACACGAGCTCTGTAGCGCTTTGTACATAGCCGCGAAATTCAAAAGACAACAAGGCGGAAGGGAGATATTTGTCAACCTGATATGTATATAACTGTATTAATTTTTTTTTTAAAGTACTAAAATTTGTAAGAAACAGGTTAGTTTTTATGTTAATAATAAGATAAAAAATATCCATGAGCTGTGCTAAGGATGCTGGGTTACTTAGTCGAGTTATAAATCTCACGCAGGTGTTGTAAGGATAACAGGGATTTGTGTATTTTTGAAGATATTATATTTTTAGATTTTAATTTTAGATATATTAATGGGAAATATTACATAATTATACTTTTTTTTTTGTATACATCTGTTACTCAATTAGAGAGCGACTATATTAATCATAGATAGTAATGACATCTTATCTACTACCTCTTGAAATATATTTATATTAATTAATAACTACATTCTCTATTATCTTACATATATATTACGAATTTTTCATTATTGCTATCATTATTATCTGAAGAAGTGAAAGCCTTCAACCATGTAGCCTTACACAACTCATGAGCAGTACACGCCAAACAAATTATGTTATACCTTTCTTCATTACATGGACATGAATATACATTGTTCAACGCCAGCTTTGCTACAGATCGCATCAGCCAACTGTCAGCGGAGGATCTCCTGAACCAGCACCACGAGCTGAGAGACCTTGACGAAGCGGCGCAGTACGTTGCCACGCCAGCGCACAAGGCTGTAACGCCAGAGAAGTTCTTCGATAAACCAGTTTTCGGTGAGTATGAAATTTGTTCAATTTAGTATATGATTGTGTTAGCTTACTAGATATCCTTATTAGTACATGATTAGACTTAAGAAAAAACATCCTCCATCTTCATATCATGTGATATAGGAAAATTTCGTTAAAATATATTTACATGTTAATACTTTCAAGTAGGCACTTATGAGGATACAAGAACTTCAGTAAGTTGGAAAATAGATTTTATTCTACAAGTCTTACTTAATTTCAATGCTTACGTTTCCGGTAAGACAATTTAGAGTAATTTCTTAATAACTTCTTTTCATAGGTCTCTGTTGCCGGAGACTATCTAGACAGATTTCTGTCGCTAAACAGTATTACTGTGTTACTGTTTTAAGGGCGTTGTAGCTAGTTAAATTATCGAGGTAAAGAGACTGTACCTTGTATACTAAAGCCACGAGTGGTGAACGTCTCGCTGGTCGAATAAAAAAAAATTACAAAATTGGACGGTCTTAATATTAATACTGCAGTCACCGTATCCAACATCGACAAGATCCAGATACCTATTACAAAAGAAATTAGTAATTATTCGGAAATACCAGAAGTTACTTTTGAAATAGTAATCACGATGACAGGTGTTATACCATAATTTCCATATAGGATATTGATTTACCATTGAAGTGGTACATCATCATCTAAAAACCTGGATTCCTCTATAGTTTTAGACTTATCCGCAAATTTCTCTAGATAACGGATAATTCTCTGTAAATTTTGTTAATTTTTTTTTATATAATTTGGATATTAATCAGTAATATAGGAAATCGTATAACCCCTTAGGAGAAACTGAATATTCAAAATAGGCGTTATTCAGAGATTTATTGACTCATCTCTAGATTGTAACTATTAGAGGTAAACACTCAAAATTTGGTGTAGATATTGCTTTTGTTATTTAGAGGTCAACTAAGAATGGATTTACCAAAATTCCTTCTCCAAAGGGAATTGTGAGGGCGTCACGGCCAGGCACAGCTAGTTAATTCATATTTATGCGATATCCTCTTACACATGCCGGTGTACGCAATTATCAGATGCATGATCTATACATCGAAATGATCAATGGGCATTTCATTGGAGAACGCGTCTTCTTCCGCTCGAAAGCCTTTCCACATTGTGATTATCAGATACGTCGATCATGGCGCCTGTGTTCCCATCACCTTTGTGATACTGTGCACCAACAGCGAGTACAGGCGTACCGCTTTGTTCGCGCATCTGTCGGCTTGATTGTATGGAACCGGAATTAGATTACACGAATACATGTCTGTTTGTGTGTGTGTGTTTTTTTTTCCTATGCAACAGGCATAACAACGGTGCTGCCATTGTGTTGATATGATTTCTGATGGTATTAATTTCAATTGCGTGTAATCTGTCAGACGAGGTGAATGTTTGATAATCACTGCTCCGTATCACTGAATGCATTTTACATTTTGATCATATCTGTAACTAATCACTTAAAGGTACATATACTGATATAAAGCTAGGTCTCTGTGGGCTAGCTTTGTAGTCGCGAGCTATTAAAATGACTAAGATGAGTCCTATGATTGTAAAAGGCGACTAAAACAGTTTTCGAGTTCGTGGGCTTTAGAAGGTGGGGTAGACATTATCCACTAAGCGAGCCCGGGATGAATGACAAGTATGAGGTGGTTTAGTGCATATCGTATCAAAGCAAGGATGTCAAGGAGGATTCCAGCCCTCCCTAGGACAGTTTTTTTATTATTATTCTTTTAATTTGATAAAGCGACAATACGAGCGTGATGTTCACCTGATGGCAAGTTATTCGCCTGTACATAACAACACTGCGCTAGTTGCGATCACTACATTATACCCTTTTTTTTTAAATTGATCCTTGTGGGGAAGGAGCTTTCTTTTAAAATTTTTCAATTACCATCGTTTTAATTTTTTATTACCATCTTTATCATTATTACATTTTTTATATATATATCTACATTACTAATTATCTTCTATCATTCTTTTCCTCTCTTTCATACTCTACTCTTCTTCCACACTTCTCTTCTCTGGCGTTCTGCATTCCGTTCCTTCTTTCACTCCTCTCTTGGCTAGTGAAGACTGTCTCCGTCTTGTATTTATTTCTGGGGGGTAGAGCCTGAAAAGAAGCATCCACTGTAGCATCATTTTTGTTCTCCTTAAATTTTTGCTTCGTTTCTTCTCCTTCCAGTTTTGTCTTGTTTCTTACTCTTAATTTTGCTTTCACTTTACAACTGATTATTCTATATTAATGTACTGTTTCTACAATTTTTAATTTATTTTTAGTTTTTATTTATGCTTTACATTTTATCCATTTTTATTATTTTTCCAATGACTCTCCTGCAGTATACCAGAAATACTTTTCGACTTTCGTCCTCACTCATCAGAGAGGCAGTGTACCATATCGTGGGACATATAAAATAAATTATGTACATTTAATCGTCATTATGGATTTAATGTTATAACTAGAACTTTTTAGATTTTATAGTCAACTCGACCATTATATTAGTCAACTAAGATTGTCTTCATGAGCTGAAAATGAAACTCTGTAGTTTGATCCTGAAAACCTGGTTGCTCTTTCAAAAAACATAAGTATACTACAGCGTCATCTGTTGGTAAATTAATAGTTTTTTAATTAATAAAAACATAATACACTGGTGGTAAATCTCTGTTACCGGATGCCATCGATGTATGTACCACCACCGTCTGTCCGTCACCAGCGCCTATTTCTACCTCCAAACAGTAGTGTACAAAAGTTAAAGGATTTGTAGGTAGTGATATTACTGAGGTAATGAGACATAACATATATCTAAGTCGTAGAGCCCAATGAAGTGCAGTGTATACCATCCTAACTAACCCTACCTTATTAAGGGCGGGTGTATGACTTACTAGCAGGTGAGCATCCCGCTTGTCTTGCTTCATTGTACAAAGAAAAAGAATGATAATAGGGGGACCGGAAAGTAATGTCGTTTCTGCGCATGCCAATACTTGATTGTCATTTGTCAGCTCATTGTTTTGTTCAGAGGCGTACCAAAGACATTGTGAGGTTATAGTGATTTCTTTACTTATAGACAATTGAATTACAATTTTTTTTTGTAATTTTGGGTAAAATGGCCAGCCAAATACCAGAAGAGGTACACATCCGGCATTGCATGCTCTTTGAGTTTCGCAAGGGAAATAACGCAACAGTTGCTACCAAAAACATTTGCGATGTTTATCCAAATGCACTGGACATTCGTAAATGCCAAAGGTGGTTTTCCAAGTTCAAATCGGGTAATTTTGATCTTTCCGACTCGTATCGATCAGGAAGACCATCAGCGTTAGACAACGACGTGTTAAGGGCGGAAGTGGAAGCAAATCCGTGTCAGACGATCGAGGAATTGTCAAACAGTCTCAACAAACCTTGGTCGACCATCCAAGAACATTTGAAGCAGATTGGAAAAGTAAGCAGAGCAGGTGTTTGGGTCCCGCATAATCTGTCCGAACAGAATAAGGCTAACCGATCAATCACATGCAACTTATTGCTTCAACGACACAACACAGAAGCGTTTTTTGATCGCTTGATCACAGGAGATGAGAAATGGGTCCTGTATGATAACCCAAAACGCAAAAGGCAGTGGCTCTCTCCAAATGAAATCCCTCGGAGTACTGCTAAGCCAGGTTTACACCCCAAAAAAGCGCTTTTGTGTGTTTGGTGGAGTATTCGCGGCATTGTTCATTTTGAATTACTGAAACCTGGAGAAACTGTTACTGCAGACCTCTACAGCGAACAATTGCAGCGAGTCAATCAATCTTTAATTGAAAAGTGGCCAGCGATTGTCAACCGAAAAGGCGTCATTCTCCAACATGACAATGCAAGACCGCACTGCGCAAGGCGAACTCTAGAAAAAATTAATGAATTGGGGTGGGAGGTGCTGCCTCATCCACCATATTCGCCCGATGTTGCACCATCGGATTTCCACTTATTCCGAGCGCTGCAACACTTTTTAAGTGGCAAAACATTTGCAAATTTGGATGATATCCAAA
Organism: Troides oblongomaculatus; assembly: GCA_029032895.1. Taxonomy (NCBI): domain Eukaryota; kingdom Metazoa; phylum Arthropoda; class Insecta; order Lepidoptera; family Papilionidae; genus Troides; species Troides oblongomaculatus. The sequence continues at coordinate 1,633,911 of JARDWC010000439.1, read as the reverse complement.
ATGCCATCTCTAGATATTTTGCCGAAAAACCAATTAATTTTTATCGATCAGGGATTGAAAATTTACTCACTAGATGGCAAAAGGTTATTGACAATGATGGGGAATACATCATTGATTAAAAATAAAGACTCGTTAAAAATGTATGTCTATATTCTTGTTGTAGACAGGGCTGCAAGCCACAGCGGCTCTTACAGCTCATCTGACACTGGGCTCGTGGACCCGGATCCACGGCCTGAGGAAAATGTATGTGTTTGTGTATTTAGCGTAAGAAAACGACATTACTTTCCGGTCCCCCTAATATATAAAGGTAGTTAAAAAAAATATTTTTTATAGCCTACAATACACTAATAATTGACTTCAGTTATAGAAACGGTGACAATGAGGCCGTGGATGGTGAACGCTCTTATGACAACCGGAACACAGAAATGCTGTTATGGCGGCAGTTTAATGTGCTACCCGAAACCGATCCGGAGACTACCATGACAAGCACCTAACCACTGCGCCATAGCATGCAATTAAATTAGCTTTGAAGGTTAATCACATACACAATTTAATGTAACACATTTTTTTTGGACATCAAAGCTTGGAAAACATTAAATTCTTTTTTTATTTTATATGCTAGCGCTTGACTACGATTCTACCTGATGGTAGTATAGAAGTAGCCTATTCACTTTTAAAAGTCTACACGTTGTACCTGAATACGCGCCGGAAACTTCAATGAAGTTCAAGTACCAGTCATTTGCAATAATTAAAGGTCGCGCGGCGGTGTCCGGACGGCGCGCGGCCCCCGTCCGCTCGCAGCGCGGGCTCCGGTCTCGGCCAATCATCACCTCTCGTGTGAAATGTGGGCGTGGCCTCACACCGCGGCGCGTCAACGATCGATTCGCGCCGTCGCGGCGGACATTTTTTTTTTTCTATTTTCCTCTTCAAATTTCACCACGACGGATAATATTTCCAGTTTTTGTCGCGACATTGTACGTTTGTATAATTATTTTTAGTCGAGCCTAGATTATGCTAGACTTGAAGCAGTCATATTTTCAAAAACATATATTTTTTTATCAATTAAGCGACGAGACTCGTCCATAACAAAACGTTAGCTAGGATAAAATATACTGCACCACATTGCGCTCTTTACGTAAGCCATAAGATGAATCTTGTTACCCCAGTAATTACAGTAACTACCCTTCAAACTGGAACATAGTAATATTTGCACACTACTCTTTGGCGGCAGAAATAGGATCTGTTGTGGTAGCTACCTAGGTCTCCAGCTACAGTGACCTAAAACCGAAGAATTAGATATATTACACAGTGTCGCATGCAGCTTAAATTGCTTCCCTTTGACGCCTGCAGATTAAATTGCTTGACTTTGTTTCACCATCATAACTTAAGGTTAAGGTTATATTTCTTAAATCTTTAGTTAGTCTTCGTTCTAACGCATAATTCCAGCTTTTTTGGTAAATCATCCAAAATCATTTTCAAATCATGCTATAAAACCCTAAAAAAAAAAAAAAAGATACACGTGGCGCGATAACGTGGCGCTTTTGAGGATGATATACTTGTGCTTGTAAACTTGAGACATGATATTAGATACCACCAGTAAATTGCTATAAGCACCTAAAAAGAAAATGTTAAAAAAAAAAAATATTTTAGGTCGGGGTTGACATGGTTAGACTTTAAGTATTTATGTATATATATCTCATATATAGTATTTACGTATGTACTAAAATATTTCAAATTGTTCATAAAGTTTATACTTGCCTACGTAATACCAATTGTTTTTTTTTCTTATTTTACTAGGAAAACACATACATATATATCACGCCTCGTTACCAGTGGGGTAGGCAGAGACCAGCTCTCTCCACCTGCTACGATCCTGGCACACCTCTCTCGCTTCCTCCACTTTCATGAGCGTCTTCATGCACGCTCGTCGGTTGCGAGTACTCTTGACCCGGCCTTTCTTTAGTACTTCTTCGATTTGATCGGAGTATATCCGCCTAGGTCTACCTGCACCGATTTTTCCAATCATTCTTACCTTGTGTACCTCTTTCGGTTATCTTCTTTCATCCATCCAGGAAACACGGGCAAAACGTTATCCCAATAACAATGTGGTTCATTTTAGTGTGATACCTACTTTACTTCAATATAGTCATCTCTTCGATACTTAAGATATTAAATCTCATTACTTCAGTAATTTTACTAGCTACAGATCCCTTCAAGTAAATCTGAATGATTTTGCATACTACAGTTCGATGGCAGAAATATATACTGCGATGTTTTCTAAGTAAAATACAGTCATACAGACGGTCTGCGCCAACTGTACTGTTTACAATTGTTTTTATATCAAACATTTCATTACGAAGTATAATATGTACATATAAAAAAAATTATGTTTATTTAATCAGTAACACATTTCCAAATAATCTAGTGTTTGCTAACTTCAGTTAGTACTGAAGTTAGTAAGAGAGAGAGACTGTTTCACTAGTAGTCTAGTGAAACAGTAAAACGGTATATACAGTTGTACACCTGACATATTTAAGCGTTGTAAATACTTGAAATATTTAAAATTACAGTCCGTTTTAACTATATCTTAATTCATGAGCTGCTTTAACCTGCGCTGTCAAAGAAATAGTAAACTAAGTAATGAAGGTAACAAATGTCGCACCAAAGGTCGTACCAGCCGGTGAAGGCTTCATGCGCTATTAAATCGTTGGTTTCGAAATGTTTCTTTCATTACTGCAATTCGTCATCGTCAACCTGCTGCAGTGGATTGGTAATGGCTCTATCCTAAAGAACAACATCCAGCTCAACCTTCGGGTACAATTACAATCATATCACGCTAGCATAGCCTATACTTCACAAATTTTTTTCGCAGCTTCCGTAATATTTTTTATCTTTTAGTATTGATTCTTCTTTCATTCTGCTCTTATATTAACAGAAAAAAAAGAAAAACAATAGGAAATAACATCTTACTAATTTGTATCTTTTTTAAAAAGAAAACATATTACAAGTATATATAATACATACTGTATGCGAAAAGACGTTTACTCCATACTATCTACACACTCTACATCTTCTTCACTCTTTAAAGAGCGATTGTGGTCATCACTTCAGGTCTTGGCAAGGCTTTAATTCTTCTTCTTAAGGTGCCTCTCCGACTAGCGAAGGTTGGCGGTCAGTTCTACAAATTTTACTTTGTCTCTTGCGAGGCGAAAAAGTTGGGCGGCACTCGCAGTTCCCGTCCACTCTCGGATGTTGCGTAACCATGATTTCTTTCTACGACCAACACTCATTTTACCGGCAACTTTTCCCATCAAGATGAGTTGGAGGAGATCATATCTGTCATGCTTGAGCACGTGGCCGAGATACGATACTTTTCTCATCTTGATGGTCTGCAAAAGTTCTCTTTTTTGGTGGACTCGTCGTAGAACCTCCTCGTTTGTCACTCTCCGAGTCCAGCTTATGGCCAACATGCGCCTATATGCCCACATCTCGAACGCTTCTATACGTTTTCTGAGGTCTTCTTTTATTGTCCAGGCCTCGCATCCGTATAGAAGGATGGGCCAGATATAGCATTTTAGTAGACGGAGGCGCAAAGCTATTTTGATGTTGCGACAGCATAAAATTTTGCGCATTTTTTCGAATGCATTGCGTGCTACTTCGATACGTGTTTTGATTTCTTGGTCGCTTTCCCAGTCTTATTTGCACACCCTCTCCAACTTTTGACCGTTCACTATTATGCAGTCGTCCTTAACTTCTTTTCTAGATATAACCATGAGCTTCGTTTGTGTAACATTCATTTTTAGCTTTAATACAGAAGACAAAAGGAAACCACTGCATAACAAATTCCCGAGAAAGTCATCATGAAGGTATAGTCAAATACTGTTCATCAATATGGAGAATTTATAAAGTGTTTAATGGATTTGCTAGAGAGTATTAAATTGATTTTTTTTTTCTTTTGTTGCAGTAAATTCATGTTACGATAACAATTCTATATATATATATATATATATATATATATGTATGTAATGTATATAATGAACGTAATATAATATTGCAACATATATCTACAAGTTCATAGAATAAGCGCGTTTTGAAGTATCCTGAATAAAGTAACCAAAGAATATTTAATAATTATTATTAAATAGGTACAAATATTGATTTGTTAAGTTCTTTTTGTAAAGAGTTTATACTTAAAAAAAGAAATTAATGTATTATTAATACATATATACAAACAAACGAAACGAAATCTATGTAATATTCGCGTAGATATTACATATGAGGGAGATATTGGGATAGTGGAGCCACTATGTAATCGTATCTATGATCATATCATCCGGATTGATGGGAGTTGTAGCTGGTGAAGTTACTGGGGTAATGAGACTTAACATCATATCTCAAGGCAATAAGCGCAATATAGTGCAGTGTATAGCAACCTAACTGGAGCCACTTTGTGATATGAGGGTCTTACCATCGGGTGAACGTCTGTCTCGTTTCGTCGCTTCTTTCAATAAATATATATACATTTAGAGTTTAAAATTCTAGTATATATAAAAAAAGGAATCTCAATCGATTTCCGTTGAGTAAGCGTTTAAAGTTCCGCAACTCATATATAAACAGAAACAAAGCCATGAAACAAAGCGTAGTATAACTACACGCGGAGTGCATTCAACGTAGTGCTGTTTAAAAGTGAAATCATGACATTTCCCTCTACATTTAGGCACCTAAACCGTTTGCAAACAACATTGAGAGCCGGTGCGCGAGTAAATGAACGGGGGGTGAAAGGAGGGGTCCTAAACAAAAGGTGCGATCCCACCCCACACCCCACCGCCACATCGACCCGGCCCGGAGGGTAAAAGCGTGCGGTGACCATGGTGACAAATAAACTTATAACACCACAAACGTTAATTATTATTATTCTTATAAAATACTTCAGCATTAATTAAGACCTAGTTGATCTAGTTCTTCAGAAGTATCACAGTATTTTTTGTGTTACACGTACTATAACTATTGTTCAGGGGATAACCCTCTTTTACCGGAAGCAGTCTTATGACCACCGCAACACCTTTTTATGCCACTAATGGTAGCTTATGAAATTACTTGGAGAGTTCGACTCGTCGCTTGGTCGAATAAAAAAAAGTTTTTTTTTCCATTGCTAATTTAATAAGTTTAATCATACTCTATACAAATGCGATAATGAGACTTTATATCGTATATCTCAAGGCGAAGAGCACAATGTGGTGATATGTATATCATACCAACCAGCGCCACGTTGTTATTGGCATGCATATCATTTACCATCAGGTGAATATCTCACTCTTCCCATCATTACGTTGAATAAAAAAAATAACCAGATATCTCCACCGTCTCATTCCTTCGTGGAATGTTTATCATTCCAACTAGCGCCACAATGTAATATACATGTAACTTACTGTTCTGTAAACGTTTTGTGGGAAAATGTTAGAAAATAAGACAAAAAATGTAACCTACAATAAGAGTAGAAACAACAAATAAAGCACAGCTGACTCTCTCATTTTCAACTAATATGTATCGCTGATAACATATAAAATTCATATGTAGTATATCCGGCGCGCTACGAACGCGTGGTCGCCTTACATACGGGGTGGTTGTGCTTTTTCGCAGCGCGTGTCACTTGCGCGGCGGGGCGCGGGCGCGGGCGCGGCGGTCGACACTGCGGGCGTCGGGATCCGGCGTCCGGGCGCCGCGTTGCCATGACGACGACACCGCGACACCACCACACCACCACCCCAGCCCGGCGGGGCGACGCGCGCGAACCAAAACGACCCTTATAAACAACCACACACAGCGCACGATTGCTCACTTATATACCCGGCCGGCACATAAGGGTCCCCTGTCTACATAAGACGGTACGGTCAGGCGATGTAAATAACGCGAGATAACTTCGAGAGGGTCTAATGGAATAGGGAATCGTGTTTTGGAAAGTGCCCCGGAGAGAATGTTCTGGGTTGTTAGCCGACGATAAGGGGCCCCCTGCCATGTTAAGTGAAAGTCGATACAGGGATTAGGTACGAGAAATTTGATTATTCAAACGTTAGTTTGTTACCGCGTAACGGAGTGAGGTGACCGCACTTGCTTACCCTCCTCAGCGATACGTCCGACTGCCAATTTATTATCCGGTTATCTGAGATTTATCTTAAATCTCCTGAACATTGAACAAGTTTAAACTCTACTCACTATACTCTCCATTAACAACAAATTTTGATACTTTTAGCAACGTCACTACTTTTGTTAAATGTTTCTGTTTTTAATATTATATTATATTTAGAGTTTTGTTTACGTTATCAGCATCAACCGATGTCCACTGCTGGACATAGCATACATATCATACAAACATATATATCACGCCTCGTTCTCAATGAGGTAGGCAGAGACCACCTCTCCCCACTTGCTACGATCCTGGCACACCTCTCTCGCTACCTCCACTTTCATGAGCGTCTCCATACATGCTCGTCGGTTGCGAGTACTCTTGACCCAGCCTTTCTTTATCTTCGATTTGATCGGAGTTTATCCGCCTAGGTCGAGCTGCACCGATTTTTCCAATCATTCTTACCTTGTATACCTCTTTGGTTAATCTTCTTTCATCCATTCTTTCATTTATTCTGGACCTAAACCTCCTTCAAAGATCTCCACATCGATCTGTCATGCACTACCTGCAACTGGCGGCTTCCTAGTGCTTTCAGTCGTTGGTAAGGTTTCTCATGGCAGATTTCAGACATTTCCCACCACGCTGTTCCAAGGTGGTTACCAAAGTTTTATCAAAATGTCACTTGTTACTTTGGCTTTCAAACCGAAACACTGTAATGTTTGTACACTGATGGTAGAGATAGGAACTGTGGTGGTAACTATCTAGACGATCACCACCAACTGAGATCTACCAGTATTTTAATCTTCAACCTAAAAAGAAAGATACTTTAAGTTTCATCTAACGATGAACATTTAGCTCGTGTCTCCAACATGTTTTTATAAAAAGCTTAACCTCTTAGTCATCACATCATATCATCAGCCGATAGATGTCCACCGCTGGACATTTCATATGTGGGTTGGTGGGAGCAAGAGCCTTGATTGTTGATTAACAGGGTGCCACGAGCATCTGAAATTGGTCCCGTTGTTGTGCAGGGTCCCTTACTCCCCTTATATGTCTCATATTTAATGCAAATTGAGGTTCTTGATCGAAGAGAAATCAATATGATAATTTCCAAAATAATAGGAATAATCCAGATAAAAAGCATACACACACACACAGTAACATTAACTTTAATGATTTTTATAATGATCTACACTAAGATCTGTTATAATATCACGACGAAACAAGTTTATCCAAGCTACGATAATACGAAGTTTACCTAATTTATCACTTAGAGTATTTTATTCACTGCTAAACATAGAATGATCTATATTTTAATTCTCCATCGTCACCGAACTGCTTCGAAGTACCTTTTTACCACCTTCTCTAAACCTTCGGCGGTTGTCGTCTGAAAAAAGGTATAAAAATAAAATTTAATATCGTTTTCTAAAAAAAAACTGTGAGGAAACAGGAACTGAAAAGGTTAAAACAACTTGTGAACTTAATGCTTTGGATCTAACAAAAAAGGTTGGATAGGTTTAAGGGAAATAGCTTTTTCTTGGTACAATCAAGCGATGAGGAGCAAGACGTTCATCTGATGATCAGCGATACGCCTGCCCATAACAAAGAGGCGTTAATTAGGATGATATACACAGCACCATATAGTGCTCGCCGCGTTTTCATAGATGCTATGTTTCACTGATAACAGCGCCATTCAAACAAGAGTACTAGTAGAGTAAGAGTAGTAATATTTGCATGGGACATAGGCAGCAGATATAGAAGCTGCTGACCTACCTAAATGGTTTCTAACAATAGATACTTATAGTATATGATTAGCTATTTAATTTAAGACAATTATTTAAAATTAGTCCGTTTTTAGTTTAAAAAAAAAAAAATAGAGAACTAGAAGTAACACAAGCGAGGTCAAACCACATTGAATTTTCTTCAAATTCAGTAAATTAACTTATATGAGCATTCATAAATGAAAACGAAATACTAATAAATTAATATTAGTCGACTATTTATGTCCCCAACTTACTTGTCTCTACTCATGTGGACAAAGGACATAAAAAAATCGCTGCGAGCCACTGCATTCAAATAGCGCAAGTCTGTGTTTTGCGGAACACATTACAAGAGACCTGTGTCCATGGATTGATATGATGATCATGATGATAATGATGATGATGTGTATCACATTGTCTAGGAATTATTTGATCATTTTACGATAAAACAAATTTCACTTACCGCAACCATTTTGTCGTGAAAAAATTCGCGGATATGTTTTGATGTTCTGCCATTTTCTTCCCTCTGTGTATGTATCATCTTATTCCCTTCAATTGTTATCAAGCTTTTGACCTAAAAGTTTAATTAATACCAAAAGTGTATTCATATTTAAGGAGGGGTCCCACAGAACTTACTCGTGGTGTACCAACATACGAAGCTCTAGTCCAAATCCCCTATATCAAATGTCCAGCGGTGGACATCTATCGGCTGATGATATCACGTGATGACTAAGTGGTTAAGCTTTTAATAAAACCACGTTGGAGATAAGAAGTAAATGTTCACAGTTAGATGAAACTTTAAATATAGGGTTGTCAAATATCTCCCTTACATAACCTACAAAACGACGCTATGCATAATTAGTTTAGATATTGCGTTCAACAGTTATAGACGTGTAAACATGGAGTTCACTAACGCCGAAATTGGAGCCGAGAGTGGAGAAAACGACACCATGGATAACCCAGCCGGCGGAAGACCTGTGACGACAAATACCGATCAAATCATGGACTACATCGAGTTAGACCGGCATGTGGCATCTCGTGACATCGCCCAGGAGATGGGAGTTAGTCACCAAACCATTTTAAACCATCTGCAGAAGGCTGGATAAAAAAAAAGCTTGATGTTTGGGTGCCGCATGATTTGACGCAAAAAAACCTTCTCGACCGAATCAACGCCTGCGATATGCTGCTGAAACGGAACGAACTCGACCCATTCTTGAAGCGGATGGTGACTGGCGACGAAAAATGGATCACATACGACAATATCAAGCGAAAACGGTCGTGGTCGAAAGCCGGTGAATCGTCCCAAACAGTGGCCAAGCCGGGATTGACAGCCAGGAAGGTTTTGCTGTGTGTTTGGTGGGATTGGAAGGGAATCATCCACTATGAGCTGCTCCCATATGGCCAGACGCTTAATTCTACCATCTACTGCGACCAACTGGACCGCTTGAAGCAGGTGATCGACCAGAAGCGTCCAGAATTGGCCAACAGGAAGGGTGTAGTGTTCCACCAGGACAACGCCAGACCACACACTTCGTTGATGACTCGTCAGAAGCTACGGGAGCTCGGATGGGAGGTTTTATCGCATCCACCATATAGCCCGGACATAGCGCCAAGTGATTACCACCTGTTCCTGTCCATGGTGAACGCCCTTGGTGGTGTAAAGTTGAACTCAAAAGAGGCTTGTGAAAAGTGGCTGTCCGAGTTCTTCGCAAATAAGGAGGGGGGCTTCTACGAGGGAGGTATTATGAAGTTGCCGTCTAGGTGGAAACAGATTATCGAACAAAACGGCGCATATTTGAACTAAATCCGATCACTGTAACACTTTTTATAAAGCATTGAATAAAGAGCAAAAAAGCGGAAGGGAGATATTTGACAACCTTTTATATTTATAATATATATATACCATTAGATTAGATATATCGTGATTTTAGATCGAGAATAAAAAATATGATTTTCTATATATATATAATAGGGGGACCGGAAAGTAATGTCGTTTCTGCGCATGCCAATACTTGATTGTCATTTGTCAGCTCATTGTTTTGTTCAGAGGCGTACCAAAGACATTGTGAAGTTATAGTGATTTCTTTACTTATAGACAATTGAATTACAATTTTTTTTTGTAATTTTGGGTAAAATGGCCAGCCAAATACCAGAAGAGGTACACATCCGGCATTGCATGCTCTTTGAGTTTCGCAAGGGAAATAACGCAACAGTTGCTACCAAAAACATTTGCGATGTTTATCCAAATGCACTGGACATTCGTAAATGCCAAAGGTGGTTTTCCAAGTTCAAATCGGGTAATTTTGATCTTTCCGACTCGTATCGATCAGGAAGACCATCAGCGTTAGACAACGACGTGTTATGGGCGGAAGTGGAAGCAAATCCGTGTCAGACGATCGAGGAATTGTCAAACAGTCTCAACAAACCTTGGTCGAGCATCCAAGAACATTTGAAGCAGATTGGAAAAGTAAGCAGAGCAGGTGTTTGGGTCCCGCATAATCTGTCCGAACAGAATAAGGCTAACCGATCAATCACATGCAACTTATTGCTTCAACGACACAACACAGAAGCGTTTTTTGATCGCTTGATCACAGGAGATGAGAAATGGGTCCTGTATGATAACCCAAAACGCAAAAGGCAGTGGCTCTCTCCAAATGAAATCCCTCGGAGTACTGCTAAGCCAGGTTTACACCCCAAAAAAGCGCTTTTGTGTGTTTGGTGGAGTATTCGCGGCATTGTTCATTTTGAATTACTGAAAACTGGAGAAACTGTTACTGCAGACCTCTACAGCGAACAATTGCAGCGAGTCAATCAATCTTTAATTGAAAAGTGGCCAGCGATTGTCAACCGAAAAGGCGTCATTCTCCAACATGACAATGCAAGACCGCACTGCGCAAGGCGAACTCTAGAAAAAATTAATGAATTGGGGTGGGAGGTGCTGCCTCATCCACCATATTCGCCCGATGTTGCACCATCGGATTTCCACTTATTCCGAGCGCTGCAACACTTTTTAAGTGGCAAAACATTTGCAAATTTGGATGATATCCAAAATGCCATCTCTAGATATTTTGCCGAAAAACCAATTAATTTTTATCGATCAGGGATTGAAAATTTACTCACTAGATGGCAAAAGGTTATTGACAATGATGGGGATTACATCATTGATTAAAAATAAAGACTCGTTAAAAATGTATGTGTTTGTATTTAGCGTAAGAAAACGACATTACTTTCCGGTCCCCCTAATGTATATAAGTTTGTAAATTAATGAATCAATACCATATAGAAAAGCTGTTCCAGAAGAAGTACTACTTAATTATTTATTATGCTGTTACCTTAACACCGTCAGGTTTAACTTCATCGAATTCCACACCCGATACGAAGGTTACCGAGGAGTTGACCAATCTTGAGTTAAAGTGGAATGTATAGGAGCCATTCTCGTTAAAGGTTAGAATATGGGTCGGACGGAGAGTCAGCGCCGCTTTCCGTGCTATGTATCCCACACCTTACATGAGGCGATATAATTAAAAAAAATCATCAGTCTTATCATATATTAATTCCACACAATTCTAATTTTTAATATTTATTAGACCGAAATATTTTTTTTTTCTTCAAAGCGAGTATACGATGACGTTCATCTGATGGTAAGCGATACTTCCATAACAACTTGACGCTAGTTAGATATACACATCACATTGTGCTTGTCACCTTGAGACATAAGATGTTAAATAATCACCTAATCAATACCACAGATATTTCACTTGCTACAACGCCCTTAAAACTAGAACACGTTAATGTTTGCACACTACTGTTTGTCGGGAAAAAACGGAGTTGCGGTGGTAGCTACCCAAACGGTCTCCGTCAACAGGGACTTACCATCAATATTTAAATCTAAAAAACATGGTGTTTCATCACATGAAGATTCTACTATCATCATCATGTTCTTACAAATTACAGCTGAAAAGTCTATTTGAATAGAAATATATCTAAACAGATAACTTATTTCAAAACACTTACCTATAAAAATTAAATAATCCTCAAAGTTCTCTGAATCCACCATCACATATTTCACTCCCAAGAAGTCCTCCATAGTAACACTAGATACGTTTGTGGTGTACCGATTTTTTTTTCCACGTGTACCGATTCATATGCCGTAGTGAAGTGACATTGTTTTGGACTATATCAGTCTGACGTTGGGAGATAAGTCCGCTATCTGCCGATAAGAGGAGACCGACGATTTCCTGTGTTGTTTACTGATCGCGCTAATCGGTCGTTTATCTCCTCACTAGATTTATTCAACGCCCTAACTTTTACTACTAATAATTACTCGTTAATTCGGTGAACTAATCCGGTGCTAATATCTCTCCGTGAACATAAAACTAACTCGTAATAGCTAAAAATCTTTTCTTAATCTAACTTCTAACTAAAAATTATATTAGTAGTAGCTTTTACGGGTGCCGATAGACGACTAAGAGTGACGTTAAAAAAAACAATCAAAAAGTACTGCTTGTACGAGATATAAGAGGACCCCCACAAGAACACACGGGACGTTAGCTATCCTCACCTCCTCGTAATGCCACAACCATCAGACCAGTGTGGTGGGTAATGGCCCCAATCCCACCATAACCCCTACAAACGTCTTCTTTCGGTGAGGCCTATGTCCAGCAGTGGACGCCTATCCTACTTTACGTCGAATAAGAAGTATTATAATCAACAAAGCGACGAGACGAGCTAGACGTTCACCTGATGGTAAGTAATACGCTTGACCATAGCAATTTGGTACTAGTTACTATGAAATACACATCACCACATTGTAGCCGTCGCCTTAATACATAGCATCTCTCTTTCCAGTTACAGCGCCCTTCAAACTGGAAAGTTTGCACAGTAAAGTTTGTCGGCTACAATAGGACCTGCAATGGTACTTAGGCAGTCTTTCGAAACAGAAACCTACGATCAGTAAATTAATCAATACTATGTACATGTTTGAAGGACGTTGTATATAGTAAATCTAAATTTGATATTGAACGAAAGGATATTCAGGCAGTTGCAAAAAAAAAACAAATTTATGAAATATATTTGTGTTGTGCTCAGGTCATAGGAGCATTTACGATGAACCGCCACTGGAAGCTGGAGACGCAAGCAGCGGCTGCAGCAAACGCCAGGAGCCACTGGATAGCAGTATAGAAAGTAAGGAAAAGAAAAAAGTTATTTTTACTGTATTTACAGAGGACATGTGAATATAAAATTCCACGTCCATTATAAGCTGAAGTTAATGCAATCCAGCAGTGGACGTCTATCGGCCGATGATGATTTAGTATATAGCAATATGTATCTAAAACATATAAAATGATAATAATAATGAAAAATTTATATACTTCCTTTAGCTATAAAAATATTATTAACAAATATAATTTTCTTTTTACAGCCTTTTTTTTAATATCTCATGTCATATCTCAGGTGATCTTAGATATGCCTTCGCCGGTAAATGTCTCGACAGGTGTACTACCACTGTCACCATACAGTAGTGTGATAAAGTTAGTATTTCAAGGCGACGATCACTATGTGGTGTAACAGTCACAGCTCATGTAAATTATCTACTCGTCTCCGTTATTCATGTGAATAAAAAAAAAATATTAAGCCTGAAAATATTTCAAGAAATATTATCGCTAAATTGGTGGTGGAAAGGTCTCTGTTGCCGGACACCGTGTAGATTGCAACGGAGAGCCTATTTCTACCGCCAAACTGTAGTGTAAACATTACCGTGTTCCAGTTTAATGGGTGTAGATAGTGTAATTACCGGGGTAACGAGACAACATCTTATGTCTCAGGCGGCAAGCGCAATGTGGTGCAGTGTATGACATCCTAATTAGCGCCACGTCAGGCAATATTGGCAGGTGTATCATTTACCATCAAAACGTTCCGCTTCGTCTTGTAAGTTAAATGTATAAAAAAAAATTACGGAAGTCTTTTCAGGCAATATAAGTAGATGCGGAAATAGGAATGGTCTCGCATGACCTTTATATATGTGGAGCGTTTATAAAAAAAAGTGAAAAGAAATATACAAGAGTGGAAATTACGAGGTTTGCCGCATTGAGCGCGAGCTGGCTCCCAGGTGCTGCAAGGGAGACGCACTCAATACTTTCATTAGGGTGAGCGATGGGACGGGACGTCAACGTAATCCCGGTAATGGCCCCATTGTTGCGCCACCGCCGCCATTTTGAATCGTCGCTTAAGGCGTATGGGCCGCGCAAAGAAATCAAAGAACACGCATTTACTAACCGTCACTGTCCATCCTTATGTAAACTACCCCATTTTTATTCAAAGGGGAAATCATCCGAAAGTACCCTTAGCTGAGGAAGAAGACATGTATATGCGAAAATTTTTACTCACTAAAAACCTCTCGATGACCAACATCAGTACATACAAAGTAGCTCCAAGACCTACAAAATGCTAACTCAAGGAAAGACCAAACTCTCCTTATCACGATTGCTAGGCTACAGCAAGTGCGGGTTCATTTATAGCGATAAGGGCTACAAGCTGATGTGCTACGAATCTTTAGACCCTTTTAGCCTACTACGACAAGCAGAGCTTACCTCAGTAATATTCTTACTAGCCCTTGACTAGAGTGCTGTAGCGTAAACTACCTGTTGTAAAATTAAGTGTAATGATTAATCCGCTTGATACGAACAGCGCAATATAAATCACTATAAAGATCTATGGGCGATGACTAGCATCAGAGAACAAAATTGGCTTATGATGATGAATTAATTAACTTTACTATTGGTAGGTCCCTGTTGCTGTAGATCTTCTAGGTAGGTACCACCGCAGCGTCTATTTCTTCAGCCAAACAGTAGTGTAGTATGTTCCAGTTTGAAGTTTCTAGTGTCTCAACTTTTAATCTTATCTAATGATAGATTGTCATGGGCAGACGTATCACTTGTCATCAGGTGAACGTCTAGCTCGTCTTGTCGTCTCTTCGAATAAAACAGTAGGTTGAGTAATACACAAATGTGATATATTAAGCGTACAGATAAATATACAAAATGTAAGGCGAATAAACAATTACTTAATACTCATATGTATTTTTTGTATAAATACATTCATGTATTCATCTTTATGTATTTTTTTTTTCCAACAAAATGCAAATTATACTTCTCATAGGTTGTCAAGTAAAATGTCTCCATAACGTTAAGTCCGCTCTGTCTACTCTTACCTTCAACTGTTAAATAAAAAAAAATATATACGATACCTAGTTGGTAGTAAGATATCACAGTTAGAGGTACGAAAGGGAGGTGATGGGCTTCGATCATCATCAGGTGTGATACTTTGGCCGTGGGAATAAACTTGGCTATACGGCACGGTTGGCAAAGACAACGACCATGTTTTCATCAGCCATTTTTAAATTTAAAACACGTGTCTATCATCAGAAACCTTGACCTGTGCAGTGGCATAACCTCTGTGGAGGTAGCACCAGAATGGGTTGGAATGATAAGATTCTATCATCGAATTAACAGAGCAATAGATTTTAGATTTGATTTTCACCCTACTCTATAAATAATAAAAAACCTATCATGTTTGTTTTAGGTTACCGTTTCAGTTCTAGTTGATATTTCGCATATTTATGGTTTTTAGGTATTATAAAAAATATAAAGGATTTTCGCTTTTTTTCAAAATTCAGACAGCAGTAATGATGGCCTCGTCAAAATTCATAAGAAACGGCGCCTCAACACCAGCGTTCTGGGTGACAGTGATTGCAGTCCCGAACTACCCTCCACGCCAGAGAAAATACAAGATCCATCCCTACCAAGCACCCCTCAGAATGTTCGGTACGTAAAGAGTAATATATCAAGTATTTTAAATGATCACAACATTAACATGTAAAATGATGATAACCTCTTGTTAAGTAACAATGCCTCGTCATCCTCAAAACCTCATGTACTTATTTTTCTTCATTTACTATAATGAAGTCAATGTTTTTGATTATACCAATTTTTTTTTTTTACAATTAAGTACTGTTTAGAAAAAAGTATTATTAGCTAGTCTTGGATACCGTCTCGTTGATAGTTCTTATGGGTATCGGATTCTGGAATAAAGAAAAGACACTTTATCTGGATTACATTATTTAATATCATTGGCTGATCTGATACAAGGTTTCATTGACTCTGGAAGAGATCAATTTGCAGATTGCAACTGCCATTTAGAGGTCATCTAAGAATGGATTTTATAATATTACTTCCTCAAAGAGAGGCAGAATTTTTATCGGTAGCAAAACGAGCAGGAACAGGTACTGTTCTGTATATTTTCTGGTGAACTATAGTGTTGCTAGACTTTCAACCGATTTATAGATCTTACCGGATACTAGGCACGAAGACTCTAACAAAGGCTATGGTGGCGGATTCGGAAGTAATCTGTCACTAAAGGTGAAAGGCCTCGAGGTGGTGCGTGCGGTAGTTCCGCCTAATACTTGTATAGGAGGTGAACAGATGTAACTCCACCCCGAGATGTGGTCTTATCAAGGCCTCTCTGTCGGATCCACGGTTGTTCCCGTGCTTCCGGCCAAATGCGATGAATGAGAAACCATGGGGTTTTAGTCGGTGAGAGTCCGGCACAACTCTTCTGTTATCCAGCAGAAGGGTATTCAATGCAGGATTTCCTTACAGAAAAAAAAAGGCACGAAGACCTTGACTCCGGGGTTTAGTATAATTACAGTTGGACGTCCAGCGGTCGAGATGATGATGATGACAAAATAAAAAAATTCGCAATTAATAGCAAACTATATAATATTATGTATATGTATTATGTATGTTTATATAGGGTTGTCAAATATCTCCCTTCCGCCTTTTTGTCTTTTGAATTTCGCGGCTATGTACAAAGCGCTACAGATCTCGTATCTGGCAATACTATACATAATTTGAAAGGTCTTGACATAACCTACAAAACGACGCTATGCATAATTAGTTTGGATATTGCGTTCAACAGTTATAGACGTGTAAACATGGAGTTCACTAACGCCGAAATTCGCGCTATTTTAAAGTTTTCCTTCGTTAAAGGCAAATCCGCTAGAAAAACGTTCCGTGAGATTAATGGTGTTTTGGGGGATGGTACTCTATCACTTCGAACCGCGGAAGAATGGTTTCGATGATTCAGAGCCGGTGAAAACGACACCATGGATAAGCCAGCCGGCGGAAGACCTGTGACGACAAATACCGATCAAATCATGGACTACATTGAGTTAGACCGGCATGTGGCATCTCGTGACATCGCCCAGGAGATGGGAGTTAGTCACCAAACCATTTTAAACCATCTGCAGAAGGCTGGATACAAAAAAAAAGCTTGAAGATTGGGTGCCGCATGATTGGACGCAAAAAAACCTTCTGGACCGAATCAACGCCTGCGATATGCTGCTGAAACAGAACGAACTCGACCCATTCTTGAAGCGGATGGTGACTGGCGACGAAAAATGGATCACATACGACAATATCAAGCGAAAACGGTCGTGGTCGAAGGCCGGTGAATCGTCCCTAACAGTGGCCAAGCCGGGATTGACGACCAGGAAGGTTTTGCTGTGTGGTTGGTGGGATTGGGAGGGAATCATCCACTATGAGCTGCTCCCATATGGCCAGACGCTTAATTCTACCATCTATTGCGAACAACTGGACCGCTTGAAGCAGGCGATCGACCAGAAGCGTCCAGAACTGGCCAACAGGTAGGGTGTAGTGTTCCACCAGGACAACGCCAGACCACACACTTCGTTGATGACTCGTCAGAAGCTACGGGAGCTCGGATGGGAGGTTTTATCGCATCCACCATATAGCCCGGACATAGCGCCAAGTGATTACCACCTGTTCCTGTCCATGGTGAACGCCCTTGGTGGTGTAAAGTTGAACTCAAAAGAGGCTTGTGAAAAGTGGCTGTCCGAGTTCTTCGCAAATAAGGAGGAGGGGGGCTTCTACGAGGGAGGTATGAAGTTGCCGTCTAGATGGAAACAGATTATCGAACAAAACGGCGCATATTTGAACTAAATCCGATCACTGTAACACTTTTTATAAAGCATTGAATAAAGAGCAAAAAAGCGGAAGGGAGATATTTGACAACCTTATATAATATGGATAATGGCAATAATATTATTGTGGCAGAGTTGGAGTTTTATACAAAATTCAATATAGAAGTTTTTATCTTTCATTCAAAGACAGGTAACTACAATATTAACTTATCATATGCATGATGTATTGAATTGTTTTATACTTATTTTGTTATTAAAGGGTTGTTAATAACTTTAGTGCTAGAAGAGAGTTTAAACTATTTATCGTGCATCTACCTAAAGACTTGATTAGTTTTATTGCATGTGACCTTGAGATGTAGTCGCTTTAATAGTGTCGTATTATCCTAGACATTCGCTTCATTTATATAAGAAAAAAACTTGGTGGCTTATTAAAAATATTAACTGCTTTACTAACAATATTTATTGTACATTAACACTTTTTAACTGAATGTATATATATTTTAGTTCGGGATTCATATATTATATATAGATACATAGCTGCTATACAGATACATAGCTGGAAGTGGTCCTTTACATTTTAATATTACTTAAGAAATAGTAGTTTGATGGTGAATATCATATCCCAGTTCAAATGATAGTCATAGTAGAATCTATTTTTAGTATATTGTGAACCTAATTCAATTGTGCATGTAGCAAGTATCGTAGAAAACGTCAAGTATAATGTAACATCTGATATTATCTTTTAAATTACCGTGAAGAGGAACTAATAGTTGTGTATCATCATCAGCCGATAGATGTCCACTGCTGGATATAGGCCTCTGCGAAACAACCCTACATCGGAATGGGGATTCATATGGGATTAGAGTCATTTCCCACCACGCTAGCCCAATGCGGGTTGTTGGGAGCCATAGCCTCGTTTGGTGATTAACAGGGTGCACCACAAGCAGGTGAGGTTGGCTTGGATCCCATGAGTTGTTATGCGAGAACATATAAATATACACACAGTATGTACATGTATACATAGTATATATAACATATACTATGTCTTTTTATATGCTTACGTAGTTTGCGTGATCACAAAGAACCATCCTTACGATACAGCTATAGTAAACTTCCATAAGTTAATTTAATAAGAACTTTAAAGTTACGTTATACTTGCACGTTACTTATCAGCATGCGTAGTATCTTTGGTGACAGTGTAACGTTGTGTTTTCCAGACGCCTGTATAATCTGGTGGACAACCTCCGTCTCAGGACCTCGATGCTTGTTAATTCCAGTATCCCCACGATATACTACGGCGCGAGGACGCATAAGCAGTTGCAGCAGGTGGTGAAGGAGTTCGCCCGGACCGACTACTGCGGGGAGTTGCTGATGACCATATTATCCAGTAAGGAATACAGCTGCATACGTGAGTTCGACTCGCAGACGTGGAAGAGCAAGAACGATATGTGCAGGGCTTGCATTAAGGTGAGATCATATTTACTTAAGAAACTCTCCTTCTGGGAGAAGATAAGGTTACATGGGATTTGTTCCTCCTAAAATCCTCTCGGTGGTTGTCCTCAATGGGTTGTTGGGGGCTCCGAGCTATCGTACTGAACGCATTGGAACACAAGTATCCCTAGGCTATTATAGTATAGATAATCCTACTGTGTATTAAAATTTGTGGTGCTTCATTCAGTGTAGGGGAGAGTAAAGATACTAATCATCATCAACCAAGGTTTCATTCAGATTTAAATCTTTAGATAAATTGAAAAATGGATAACTCCTCATCGCTTAATAGTTCAACACCAGATACCGTTCCTTTACAAGAGCAGGAAATAAATTGTTTTTATTTAATTAGATGACAAGATGAGCAAGACATCGTCTTCTTGACACATTATGGTACCGTTACTCCAGTAATCTTACTAGATATCATACCCTTCAAAGCGAAACACATGATTAGGCGGTATACACCTTAAAAGTAACTTCTTTATGTCCATCACTCAACCGACATTGTTTGATTCCAGCCAACATCTGCGGAATGGAAACAGAACTCGAACTGCAAGTTCTACGACAATAGGATGGCGCTCAACCACAATTGCATGCCGCCGGCTTTCGATTTGGAAGAATTGGTGGCCATGGGCGAAGAGATGAGGGCATGCCCGTACTTCGCTGCACGCGCGATGGCAACTAGAGCTCATATCGTCTTCTGCCCTTACAATTATCTTATCGAACCTGGCATCAGAAGCAGCGTGAGTAAATTATTATATCATCATTATCATCATCAGTCGATAGACGTCCATTGCTGAATATAGGCCTCCCCCAAAGATTGCCACATCGATGAGTAGGGATTCATATCGGAGAGTCTGGGCTACTTCCAACCACGCTGACCCAATGCCGGATGGTAGGAGCCAGAGCCTCGTTTGATGATCAGCGGAGTGCACCGCGAGCAGGTGATGTTGGCTTGGGTCCCGTGACTTGTTATGCGGGATCCCTTACACCCCAACTCAATATATAATTGACTTTTATTATTATTTTCATAAGAGAAATGCTGAACATAAGAATCCATAATCGATCGGTCCAACTCCACTTGCACCAATCGATTCCCTGCGATTTTCAACAGGTTGACAGTCTTCGTTCATGTCTGTCCCAGGGTTATTAATGGACTGGTGGCAAATCTTTCTTGCAGCAGCAGCACCTATTTCTGCCACCAAACAGTTGTATGCTAACATTACTGTGTTCCAGTTTGAAAGCTCTGGCTAGTGGAACTACTGGGGTAACGAGACAACATCTTATCTCTCAAGGTTACGAGCAATATCGTGAAATGTGTATTACCTTAGCTAACACCACGTTGCTGTATGCGGACGTCTCACTCACCATCAAGTGAACGTCCCGCTCGTCTCGTAGATTAGTAGAATAAATAAAAAAAAAAAAATTGTAAAATGTGATAACTTGTGTTAGTACATATATAGCCGTTGGTGATGGATTCCTTTCTTCCTTGGTGGAGAACGTCTTCATATGGATCTCCAAATGATGTCGGCAAACTTTAATGTGTTACCAGTATTGAGGTCTGTCTTTTAATAGCTCTAGCTAATCAAGTTTATGGAGTAGGAAAACATCCTTACCAGTTGAGTAAGTTTCATATGTAATAGTGGGAGTTCTCTGTTGGAAATAGCAGTAGGCAAACATTAGTTTGTTCCGGTTTGAACGGCCGTAGCTATTGGAATTATCGGTGTAACGAGATTTATTATTTTATGCCTTAAAGCGACGAGCACGATTCTTGAGATGACATGGCGTCTGCTTCCTTATTATAGTTGTTTTCTTATCCTTCTATTTATCTCTTTATTGTACTGACTTTTTCCTGACGGTGTTCTTGACAAAGCCCTACAGCATCCAGTGTGTTCTATACACCAACGCATGTCTCAAATTTATAACACAGTGTGTAAACATTAAGATGTTTACACTCTGATACCATGTCGCTCTAATACTTTCATTACGCTGATGACAGGCCTTACATAACTTGGTTCCAGATGCAAATCGACCTGGAAGGCAACGTGGTAATAATGGACGAGGCGCACAACATCGAGGATATCTGCCGAGACGCAGCCACCTTCACCTTCACCAGAGACCAAGTGCAGACCGCTATTAAGGTATGACAAAACAAAAAACGCATCTAATATACAGCTAAACACAATACTTATCTTTTATTTATATATATTAGTAATAGTAAACAAACATGATTTTTTAGATAAAAACATTTTTTTTTTGAATACAGACCTAACTTGATTTTTTAATGGGAAGACAAACCAGCAAGTATTTAACTTGTGATGCATAATGATTAATAGTCAGTCCATCAGTAAGACAACTTTTTTTTTTGTTCCGATAAGGAAATCTTCGAAAAGATCATTGATGTGTCATGTGTCAAATTTTGTTGCTCCAATAATTTCTTTACTTATAGCGCTCTTCAAACTAGAACACAGTAATATGATCACACTCCTTTATGTAAACAGGAACTGCGATGGTAGTACTTACCTAAGCGGTCTCCAGCAACAAAGACCTTTTTTTTGGTTTCGGGGGTGAAATCTTCAAAAGATACTCTGTCTTCTGGGGGGAAATCAGAGTTATGTGGAGATTTTTTTCTCCGTGGTCACCTTCGAAGTTTGAAGAGGTCACGGGATCTCCGTTCGGAACACAACCGCAGCCTCGATAACGCTATGCTGGGATAGGTCTGTTTTATGCAAACCCTGCCAGTCTCGTGAGTAATTCAATTACCGGAGACCACGTCCAGGCATCGTCCTTCTCAGAGTCGTTTAGAAGGCGATGAGAACCCCTATCCTCACCGCCAACAACCCTATTAAAATAGGGGAACACTATACACCGGTGCGCCGTGATGCCGCGCGTTAGCACCACGTCGGCGTCTTCTCTCGATCCCACAGTCAGTAAGACAACTGCATCAACTGAGCGCTCTGTCTCCCTTTCCCTATACCACACTTAACATACGTCATTTTTCAGGAGTTGGAGATGGTCGCCAGCTACCGTTTTGCCAACCAGGACGCGATGAATTACGTAGAATATCTACTGCAGGCGCTTAAACACTGGAACGATTGGTATTTTGACTCATATTTTTTTTTTTTTATTGTAGGTACTTTTTCCTCCGATACTGTAATTATTCAGAGATCTTATTTACAATTTTCTTTATATACTTATAAGACATGAATATTCATTTAATTTATTTGCATCCTACTGCTGATATTTGTATTGTCCTTATGTTTATAGCACCTATTTCTATTATTTTTATCTATCAGTTCAATACTACTATTTCTTTCTATTACAGGTTTTGTTACATATTTGCAAAAATGTATAAATTTATTACTACACTCTTTGTACGCTCTCAATCAAATTATTAGCTTCTATTTTCATCCTAAGTTCTATTTCTAACTGATTTCGTTTTGCTGCCTATATTGGGCACTGTACTATTAGGTGTATACTGCTTTCTTTCTTGGTTTTATCATAAACACACGCCGGGCTCTCCTTGCGCTTGAATTTATACAAGTACTTTGAGAACCCACCGTGTCCTGTGACTAGCTGTGTATTAGCAGAGGATTTAATTAAATTTTTATTTTATATGAGGAAAGAAAATCTTGTGCTTGCTGTTTTGCCATTTTCGTATCGATCATTCCATTCATCAAGGGAGATTTTACGTATTTCTCCTTTGATGAATATTAAATAATATTGTCTCATAGCTTAGAACGTCCATTTGGTTAGGTGGCAACCTAGTTCAGACGTTTCATTTGATGGGGGGTGTCCTCCGCCGACTTAAGCAAACATTAAATATTCGATGAAAGCTGTAAATGAGTTCTAGAAAAACAAAACCCTTACAGTAAGATTATTCTATTCACAGGTTCGGTAATCAGTTGCCGCTTATCAACACGCAGCCGGTGAACGGAAGCGAGGCGGTATACAAATGGGAGGTGGAGCACTTCGCGCAGACCCTTGACAACCACAACATCGGACAACGGAACTTCAACGGTTAGTGACGTCATCATTATTGAATGAATTTCGTACCGTATTTTATTTGCGTAGTAACTACCTTTTTTTGTTTCGGGGGGTTATCTTTGAAACATACCCTATACATAGGGTATGGGGAAACATACCCTACATAGGGTATGTTTCAAAGATAACCCCTGGTCTCCCCTTCTGGAAGAAGCCAGGGTTATGTGAGATTCTTACTCACTAAAACCTCTTTGATGGTCTGCATCAGTGCATTCAGAGAGGCTTCGGGATCTCGTATAGAACGCACCGATGCCCCTCTTAGCTTTGTGTTACACGTCTCTGAGGAGGAGCCTAACCCTCCTATGTACCATCGCTGAGCCATACGCTGTCCTACGCAGGTTCGCTTGTTAAGCGATAAGGGCCCCACCCTCAAGGCCCGCGAAACTCCTAGACCCTTATAGTTGCCTTCTATGATAAGCAGGATTTACCTTAGTCCTATTCTTACTAGACTGAGACTACAGGCATAGCAACTACGTAGTTGAGGCGTTACTAACTGGGCAAATATCCCAACTACCGCTTTATGAGCATGTCAATATCATATATATCAATCAAGTGAAAGTTTTACTCAACTCATCGCCATGTTATATATAAAATATAATACACATTATAGAATTTCGGCAAAACGCGGAGATATTCTGCAAACGCCTGCGCGAAGACCCGCGCACGCTGATCGGAGTATCGCAGGCGACCGGCACACTCATAGAATCTATCGACACAGTGCTGGGTGAGGATATTTTTAAGCTTTTACTAATTCATTTATCTACAGGGGGCTAACAAATAATACTAATTTTACGTAGTCATGAAACCGCTGGTAGAAAAAAAACCTTCACTCAGAATATCGACTACCAAAAATGATTACTTCTAAACCACAATACTTATAAAATAAGATATTATCGCTTCCATGTCTATAGTAAAGTGTATTGCCAGGTTATCTTCTCCGCTGCTCTGGAAAGTACATGGATGACTTCAAGCCTGTTTTGATCAGAAACGTGGGCGGCACCGAAGCGCTCACCGAAGCAGGCTTCGTGCGATATTCGCAGTTTAACAAGGTAATCCTTTATTTGTCAACGTGCGGTTTCGGATCGAACCATTACCTCCATAATATAGGACAAGGGCTCGGCTATTGCGCCACGGAAGTAACTGTTCAAGTAAAATTTAACCCTTATGTTGGAAAGGTTAGCTGCCATCAGGTGAATAGAACTCTACAATTATCCTATTAACACTAACAAGACTCTCGTGATCTAAAATGTAAAGCAAACTTTTTAACCACTGTGCCATGAAGACTTACTACAATACATGAATACCTCAATACTTGACTTCATTCTGATTATCCAAATACAAATTTGACTTTAGGCGATAGACAAGGAAACGCTGTCTCTTCGTTTGATATGCATGAACCCAGCCGTCGTGTTCGAGGGGTTGAAGAAGGCGCGCTGCGTCATCCTCGCTTCCGGGACTCTCACGCCCTTAATCAGCCTGCACTCCGAGCTAGCGACCTCATTCCCGTTGCAAGTCAGCCTCAACCACATCATACCACCAGACCGGGTAAGGAAAATTCAACTTTACTACATGCCTTTTACTACTTACAAGTTATTACTACTATATTGTTATTTAGCAAATCAGCAAGTCCTCCTCAGACCTTCTTTTCAGCCTAGAGATATATTTCCAAAACAATGAGGATGTTTAAATGACACCATTCCGGCATAAATGACGGCAAATGCAGCCGTGGGACTCAAGTCTCGTTACTCTACATACTATTTGGCAGAAATTCTTCTGCAACTAGGCTAGGTCCATATTAGCAATAATAATAAATCGTCTTTATCCTGGTCATCTTAAGCCATGGCACCAATCTATCATTTTTCTACTGCGAATGTCCACTGCTTAATACACAGAACCATTCCAAGGAACGCGAAGGTCAATACAAGTTTATTATTTGTATATCAGTTCACATAATTTCTGAAGAGTTTAATTATCTTCATGGCGCAATGGTTAAACACAAGCATTATAATACAGAGTTCCCTGGTTTGATTCTGGTGATAAAAATTGGTTTGGAGAAGAATTTTTTCGAATCCATCTGGCTGGCTGCCACCCCCGTATTATAAGACTCGCTATAACAGAATTGCTCAATTTCCGCTATCAACATATGGAAAACACAATATTCTGGACGAGCAGACGTGTCCGCAGGTGTGGGTCGGTTCTTTGAGCACGTGCCCCAGCGGTGTAAGGCTGGAGTGCAACAGCCGGAGCACCGATCAGCTCGAGGTGCAGGACGCGCTCGGGCGGACCGTGCTGTGGGTCAGCAAGGTCACACCCAACGGAGTGCTTTGTTTCCTACCTTCCTACCACCTCATGAACAAACTGGTGAAACGGTTAGTTGCACTAATTTTTTTATCATTCACGTTAGCAAGTATAAACGCTTTATAACTTAATTAAGTTAGAAATTAATAGTTTACTTATTAATTTACCAGATTTTTTTTTAAATTTTAAAAAATTACTGAGAATACCGACATCTTTTTTTTATTCGTCGACGCTACGAGAGTAGGTCATCTATTATATGTCATGACACCTCACCTTAACAATGTGGCGCTAGTGAGTATGACGTACACTATAACGCATTGCGTTCTTCACCCAAAAAGACAAAACTTACTAAACTTACTCCAATAATTTTACTACCTGCAACACCCTCTATCTCCGGGAACAGTAGATCTTTCATCATCATCTTTTACAACTCCATCCAAAGGTTACCTGTTATACACCTCGACATAACTACATTTACAACATCAACTTTTACATTATATACAATATCAACTTACAACATATTCACTACTATTGGCTATTTACAATAAAAAAATTAGTAGTAATAATAGATGAAAAAAATCTTTTGACTTAATTGCGCAGATGGAGAGGGACAAGTATTTGGGGAGAACTGAACGACCTGAAGCATGTCTGCATGGAGAGCAGGAACGCCAGAGATCACAACGATGTTATGGAAGTGAGTTACATTTTTCATCACTTCAACCTATGGTAGGCCAAAGCTGGACATGAGGTTCCTTAATTGATTTCCAGTGCAACCTGTTCCATACCTTCCCCATCCAACGTTCGTTGTTTTACTAGGGTTTCGTAACCATACGTTATGGTATCTTTAGACGAAGACTATTTCGTGCAGTGGAAGTCTATCAGCTGATGATTTAGCATTAATGGAAACCTTTCGCGAATATCCCATTATAATATATAATCATCATCATCATGATTGTATAATCAAATATGATTAATTGTCAAGGATTTTTATAAAAACGTGTCGACGGTGCGCGGCGCTCTGCTGTTTGCTGTGTACCGCGGCAAGGTCTCAGAGGGGATGGACTTCAAAGACCATCAAGCCAGAGTAGTCATAACGGTAAATTCTCATTTATATTTATCAACTATTCAGTACTGAGGTGAAATATTGAACCCGCCTATGTGATTTTACTTAAGTATTCGTGGTGACGTACACGCTGGAAGCCTTTTTGACTCTTACAGCTCATCTGACACTGGGCTCGTGGACTCGGATCCACGACCTGCAAGGTTAAATGACTTGAAGGGACATTGGTTTCACATCGACCTAAGCTTACATTTCCGGTTAAAGTGAACATAGTGAGGAGAATGATTCAATCCAAACTCAATAGTTTTCCAGGACATGTCCATTGAACACAAATCCACTCAATCATAGGGGTAATTGCCCTACCTATTAAAATTACTGGGGTAACGAGAATCTACATCTTATTCTTAATGCGATTAGAGTAATGTAGTGCAGTGTACATCATTTCAACTTAGTACTGTTGGGAGGTCTTTGTTGCCGAAGATCGTCTAGGTAGGTCTGTAAACATTACTAAGTTCCGGTTTGAAGGGCGCTCTACAGTACGCTGAACAGTAATAGCATTAGCATACTATTACTGTTATAACGAATTTCAACATCTTATGTTTCAGGCGACGATGTGATGCAGTATATATAATTATAACTAGCTCCGCGTTGTTATGAGCGGGCGTATCACTTACTATCAAGTGAACGTCTCGCTCGTCTCGTTGCCTAATTTAATAACAAGAAAATTAGCCCACGTTGTTATGTAAAGGCGTATAACTTACCATCAGACGACTGTCTCCCTCCTCTCGATCCTCGTTGTATAAAAAAGCGGCATAACATTGCATGGTTATATAATCAAAAAAACTACAGGTGGGAATCCCGTATCCTAACACGAACGACATGAGCGTGCGGGAGAAGATGAACTACAACGAGAAGTACGCGACGGAGAGGAAGCTACTCTCCAGCCGCGAGTGGCTGTTGGTGCAGGCATACAGGTAATCATGTACCAATTGTTTCTGTAAAGCTGCTGTTTTGTAAAAACCAACAAACGAGCAGCGTAAATGCCATTACGTATATATGGTCGTAACAATCAGGAATGGAAGAGGTTTGGAAGGTGATCAAAAGTCGATGTAACCTTCCCTCGAGATCTGTGTGGCCTTAGATCGTAGTCTACCAAGCAGATCACTTCTTAGTAAATCACTCTACGTACTCTGAAAGTCATTTGTATGTTTGAACCACAGCATTTGTTCTTTAGTGGGGGAAACTTTTTTTTTTATATTATCACGCCTTTTTTCCCAATAGCAGTAGGCAGAGGTCAATGAACACCTACATTTCGCCAGCCGTCGGAATACTAACTGGGACTAATAAGATCTAATTACATAAACTAAGCACAATATCCCCCCCATGTGAACCCTTACATGCGACAGCCGATAGTCCCCAGCGGTCGGTATATATCGGCTGATGAAGCACAATTTACAAACACTTTTTTTTTTCGTGGAGAAAAATATGCATTGGATACTCTTCTGCTGTCGGAGCAACAGTAGAGTTATGCCGGACTCTTACCGGTTAAAACCCCATTGTTTCTCACTCATCGCATTTGGCCGGATGCACGGGAACGCTTTAGCACACAACCATGGTTCCGACAACAAGCGGTCTTGATAAGACCACATCTCGGGGTAGAGTTTCTGCTGTCCAACCCCCTGTAAATGTTAGGCGGAAGTACCGTACGCACCACTTCGAAAACAGTTATATATTTCATGATGGACTACTGTCTCGGTTCTTGATATTGCGAAAATCTAGAGTGATCCAGTTAATGGACATAATTGTATACTGCGTAACGACTTAGTGACTCATGTCATCATTTACAAATCTAACATTTCCTGGAGGGTAAAATTCCTGGATAACGTGTACAAGAAATGGTTTGACGACATAAAGGAGTGGACCGGTTTAAAATACCATCAGTTAAAAAGAATAGCTGAGGATCTAAATGCTTTTATCAACCTGATCGCCAAACTTCAGTTTGAAGGGGACGAAATGATGATGATGATGAAGCACCAATTACAAGTTTTCTCATATATTATGTGCCTTGTTATAACTTGTCGCAATATTTATTTGTAGGATACAGATACAATAGTTATAGAAATAATGTAGAACATGATTTAAATATATACTATACAATATTGAACAGGTGCTTATTTAGTTAACATTTCTATATATACACCTTCTTTTTACCAGACCTTGTTCCATCTTTACTTGGGTTCGACCCTCTTGGTCATTCTCCTAAATCTATCTCTATTTTGTGTCATAGCTTTTGTTAATTTGTTATTCTCTTGATCTTTATTGATCATCGTCAACCAAGTAGGCGAGGGTTCCCAGGGCCTCTCTTTTTAATATCGAGGTCCAACGCTACCCTAACCATATGCGTTATTTATCTTCCCATAACATGGTCATACCATCGCAGGGGGCTTCGTTGTAAAAAATTCAAATTCAATGAAATGAACCAATTCATTATATTACTTTTCTTATCTATTGAAAAACGATTTATTGGTGGTAAGTCTTAGTTGCCCAGCTCTATAGTCTTTACCTAGTAAGAATAGGACTAAGGTAATCCCTGTCTGTCGTAGAAGGCGAATAAAATGGTCTAGAAGTTTCAAGGGCCTTGAGGATGGGGGCCCTTATAAACAAATAGCTCAACAAGAGAACCTGCCTGCGACAGCGTATTGTTCAGCGGTGGTGCCTAGGAGGGTTAGGCGCCTCCGCAGAGACGTGTAAAAGAAGGTGTAGAGAGGCACCAATGCGTTCTATATGAGATCTCGGAGCGTCCCCGAATGCCTTAATGCAGACCACCTAGGAGGTTTTTAGTCTGTAATAATCTCACATAACCCTGATTTCTCCCCAGAAGCAGCATGGAGGGTACCGCTGTTCCTATTTCTTCTATATAGGAGTGTGATTACCTTCCTGTATTCTGGTTTGAAGGGCTAGTGAAATTATTGAAGTAATACCTAATACCTAATGATATAATGTGGTGTGGGCTGAAAACCAGTGTTGTCCCTATGGAGGCAAATGCACTGAGCTTAAGCCTTTAGCAGCACTGTTTATTATTTAAATAATGGTGCCAAATTTAAAAATTAGGTTATAAAACATCGCTTGCTGCCTATCGTTGTACCATTATGAGTATTCGTTTTATATGAATGTTGAACTTGCTAAGACTGTATGAAGTGTATATTACTATTTTTTGTAGTATTTTTTAGTAATATTTTTTGTATGTAATAAACTCTATTCTATTCTAATAGATTGTTGTGTGATCAGGGCGCTGAATCAGGCGGTAGGGCGCTGCGTGCGCCACCGCGCGGACTGGGGCGGCGTGCTGCTGGTGGACGCGCGATTTACCAACCCCTACTACACACAGCACCTCTCCAAGTGGGTGCGCAACTACGTGAGTATATTGCCGTTGATGTATTTTTACTTTAATTTTTTTTGTTCTATTAATTTCGGCATATTAACATCCTGCGATGAACGTAGTTGATATGAACATTTTGAGATGAGGTTATGAACATTTCTCTAAAATTCCTATTTCCGCCTAACTGTAGTGTACATTACAGTCTCGGCTTTAAGGACGTGGCAAGTAGTCTTAATCTCTTGTTTCCATGCGATGAGCGTAGTATGATGCTGTGTATATCATCCTAACTAGCGCTACGTTGTCATAGGCAGTCGTATAACTTATCAACGTCGTCGTCAAATAAAAAAAAAATGTTTACCGTATTCACTACGCTTGTTGTGTAGCGTTGGCAACGACGTTACAATAGCAACAATCATACGGAACACTGCTGTCGTTACTCTAGAAATCCCTCCATATCCGCTTTTTCGACACACTGCTTACATACCCGTATTAGAATGTTGTGAAAACCTATCATTAATGTTGCAGTTGGGAAACAATCATCATACTTACGATAGTCTGGTCAACAGCCCCAACAGCCTGGAGTCCTTCATGCAGAATATGACTATGCGCGAGCAAGAAGATATATGATAAAGCAATTTTTTTAAGATTTAGTTAAGTTTAAAAATAATATTGTGATTTCTTAATTTTTTTTAACCAATGACAACTTTTCCATGTAATCATTATGAATATTAAAAATGTATTTGATATTTTTTATTTTGTTTTATACCTCTGCTTTAGTTTATGCCCTCCATACTTTTCGTCTATGGCTTCTATATACTTTTGACTATGATTTCTATGACTATGGTTTATGACGATTATTTGACTATGGTTTTCTTCAGCTTTTATTCTTTTCTTTAATGTTCCGCGCATATTAATAAATATTTTGATTAAGAAATATAACATGAATTGTTTGAAAACAATGATTTTTTTATAGAAACTCCCAGATATGAAATACATTATTATCAATAACTGAAGATATGTATATTTCATGAGCGTGCATGAAGACGCTTATGAAAGTGGAGAAAGCGAGAGAGGTGTGCCAGGATCGTAGCAGGTGGAGAGAGGTGGTCTCTGCCTACCCCGCTGGGAACGAGGCGTGATATATATGTATGAAGATATGTGTACTGAATACAGCAGTTTTTTTTTTTTAAGTTGGTGTTAACGCTTAAACCTGGTATTGACTTTAGTCTTGATTGGAATATATTAATTTTCAACGTAACAACTGAATCAAGCTTTCTAGGCGCAGACGGTACCCGTTTACCAAGTATATCCCTGATTTCATTCTGGTGTGGGACCTGATATATATGTTATTGAGTCTCAGTCTCTTCAAGGGTTCCGTCTTTTGATCCCGTTCACCATTACCAACCCATCAACTTTCATAGCCTTTATGTTATTTACCGCCATGTGTAGATTAAAATAAACTTAGATAAATTTCATAAATATATTTCAGGCATCCGACGGATTCAAACAACAAAACAAAACATTTCGAGAGCTTTCGAGGACTTGCGACGCCCTCCGAACCGCACTCGGCCAACGTGCTGGAGAGGACCTTCACTCTCCACTTGTGAGAGATTTCGAATTCCAATAACGATAACATTAAGAGACCTTTATGTAGTGTTAACATTGATTTTGTTTGATCTGTAACAAAACCAAACGTTAATAAGGAACTTTTCGTAGACAAGTTCGCATGGATTTTCAATAGACATGCACTGCAATGTTTGACTGCGTACCCTGACTCTATACCTTATATTTTATATACAATCTTAAAAGATAACCTGCTTCTGGGGGGAAAACAAGGTTATGCAGGGATCGCACCCACTAAAACCCCCCTCGATGCTCTCCGTCAGTGCATTGAGGAGGAATCTCTTACGGAAGGCACCGGTGAAAAATTATCGCCCCGGCGGGGAATCGAACCGACCTCAAGCGTGACAGTCGAGGATACTAACCACTATACTACCGAGGATACTGGGTCTCTATACCTACATAAATAATCTCTCAGGTTAGTGGAAAGCTAAACAATGTTTTGACTATGGCTAAATTTAGTAATTTGCTAAATTAGTATGTTTATTTTTAAGTATAGATAAGCGCACAGATGGCGGATGTAGTTTGCGTATCCTATACGAAATCTTTATATAGAGGTTAAGTTTGCTGTTATCGTTTACCTGTTTGTGCAGTCGACGGTGCGCGCGTGCCTCCTGAGGTGGGACACGTGAGGGAACGAGCACTTGCAGACCTCACATACGTACGGCCGCTCGCCGGTGTGGTATCTGTAGTTTGATTCTAAAACCTTCTAAAACCTTTCTCTTGTCGTCGGCATTAGCCGACGACAAGAGAAAGGTTCTCAATGCGGTATGGCTTTTTTTTTCCATCTCCTTTTCACAGATGACTTCATTTCCAAATTTAAACAATATAATTGTAATTACAAGAATAATGTAAAAATATGTAGATACAAAGATCGTCACGATATACTTTTGATATTATTTACAATGACTCTAACTTTTTTTAATGTTTATTTTTCTTTTAAATATTATGTTTTATTAATTAATTTATTGACATGTTTTTGCCATGGTTTAATAATAACAAAATAAAAAAAAAAAAAAACTACTTCATACTTTATAATATGAAAGCCGATGGTCACAAACAGCCTGGTGATATTTAACAGAACAAAGACCTTATTGAGAAGCGAAGATCAAACAATTAAGTCATTATTAGGGATCAGAGGCTTATATCTCTAAGGTTTTTACTTTTTGACTTACAGCTTCATCGGACTCAGGGTTAGTAGATCTGGAAACCACGCAATCAATTATCAGAAATAAAGATTGGCTTTATTGGATAATGTGCATACCTCTTGTGGACATCGAGGTCTGTCTTCTTGTAGAACTTTCTGCCGCAGTGTTTACTGTCGCACGCGTAAGGAGTGAGGTGCTCGTGGTCGCGTTCGATGTGATTCTTTAACTGTTATACAGATAATTAACTTTTTATATAGGTAATTACCACCGCAGTTATCTACCGCCAAACAGTGGTGACTCTGGACGACCATACGCACGGATAGTCACCCCAACTTATGGTGTGATGACTAACCGGGCGCGCCAATTTAAATGCTCTGTGGTCCTATGAAATAAGGTTTAAATTGAAACCAAATACATCTTGAGTGGGCTTACTGTGGGCCTTGTCCGCAAGCTTAAGATTGCTGAGAGGGCGATGAAGCGAGCTATGCTCGGAGTTTCCCTGCGAGATCGAATCAGAAATGAGGAGATCCGCAGGAGAACCAAGGTCACCGACATAACTCAAAGGGTCGCAGTCGCAAAGTGGCAATGGGCAGGGCACATAGCTCGCAGAACCGACGGCCGTTAGGGCAGAAAGGTTCTCGAGTGGCGGCCACGTACCGGAAGACGTAGCGTGGGCAGACCCCCCACAAGGTGGACCGACGACCTGGTCAAGGTCGCTGGCAACCATTGGATGCGGGTGGCCCAGGACCGGTCTGAGTGGAAATCTTTGAGGGAGGCCTTTGTCCAGCAGTGGATGTCTTCCGGCTGATTGGATTGCATTGGATTGGACATCTTGAGTTCCCGCCACGCCAGCGCGTTCATTGACATGATTGTTTTTGATTTTGTCTCTTCAATGCAGGTTCTTTTTTTGGAAAAGTAGTAGTAGTAGTAGTATATTATATAAAACTCGTTTCATTTAGCTGTACTAACATGGCGGAGCGTAGTTAATGTTAATAAAACATTTTGAAAATATGGTTTTGTTTAATCTGGATCGATTTTTTCCGTGTCATCATCAAAGATGTCATTGGTACTATCGTCTGTGTTTTCAGAAGCTGTCTCCTAATACACAGTAATATATTGATTTCAGGTATGGTTTGCATATTCTATCCGAAATGTGTGTTCACGTGAAGTAATTAACACCAAGTAAACGAAGTGTTCTCGTTTCATGTCGAAGATGTGTCTTAATATTTATTTTTTTATTAACGTGTGTAAAAAAATGCTGTCGGAACGCGCACTCCAGAGCCAAGGGCCGACAACTGGATAGTGTCGGACTCTAACCAACCAAAAAGCTTCACACGGTGTTGCACCTCAAGTAATATCTACGAGGGTTGTGGAATACAATCGGACTCTTCCGCAACCCCTGTTTGGCGTGTCTTAATTTTACCATCCAGGCGGCACGGTACGTGTTCGTGCAGAGCGCGCAGCGGTGCGCCGGCTGCACGCGCGGCTCGTGCGCGCGTCGCACGTGCTTGTTCAGCGTGGAGCGGTAGCTGAAGCGCGCGCCGCACACTCCGCACGCGTGCCGGCGCAGGGACGGCTCGTGAGTAGCTACAAACCACACACATTTAACACAATATACATAGATCATGAAAACCGCTTTTTTTTTATTCAACGAAGTACCAAGACGAGCGAGACAACCACTTGATAGTTAACAAAATGCCTGCCCACGACAAAGCCATAATTAGGATGATATACAAATCAACACAAAATCCTCGTCGGCTTGAAATATCATGCTAAGCCTGACTACAGTTCATAAGTCAACACCCCTCAAACCAGAACACAGAAATGTTTCGGCTCTGTCTAGGTAGTCACTAACGCAGTTAAAATATAACAATACAGCGTTTTGGTATGAATGGCATCGGATTTGTGCATTAGTAAGGTAAAGAAACTTAACATTTTATATTAAAGTGACCATCACAATGTGATTTTGACAATTAAAGTGACAATCGTTCTAACTAGCGCCATGTTGTTATAGCAGGCGTATCACTTACCATCAGGTGAACGTCTTACTCGTCACATCTCATCATCGAATCCAATTGTGAATATAAATGGTACATGACACATTATCTCCATAAAATGGTAACAAAATGGGGAGATGATGATTAGATTAGAAGTAAAAGCAAACCATAACATGAATAAGATTCCGTATATCTTTATGATGCTCCTTTAAATTGAATTAAGTTTAAAATGTAACAAGTTTATAAATTTCTAGTTCTTGCAAGATTCATCATCATCATCAGACGACAGTCGTCCACTGCTGGACATAGGGCTCACCCAAAGATCTCACGTCAATCGGATATATTATCAGATTTTCAGAAATAAATATATAAATGGGATTTCTTTCTCTTAACATCCCAATAACTTGGTATTGGTAATATGGTTCACCTATTTTGTTGCTCCATTTCTATTTGTTTTTTTATTATTTGATTAGCAAATATGATTTATAGAATTAAATACTCACCAATGTGTGATTTATAGTTATCTTTCTTCTTAAAAACTTTATCGCATGTCCGACAGACAAAAATGAGTCTCTTCTTTACTTTATCTTTAACATTTTTCTTATTTTCTTTATTAACAGCAAAACCAATTTTTAATTCATTTGTATCTAAATTTTGTTTCACTTCATTTACGTCAACATTCTGTTTCATTTCACTTATTTCTACGATCACATCAACAACTTTTACTACATTATTTACATTATCTACTTCCGGTTCAGCTTCAGCAGAAACCTCTGCTGATTTGTTTTCATCTCCATTCAACTCCACACCTATGTTCAACATATCAGTCAGCTGTTCTGCATCTATCTCACTATTCAAACTTATGATAAAAGTGTCATCATCCTCTGTTGATATATACTGTACAGTGTTCTCTCCAATCAATTGATTTAAGTTAGCCGCTAAATTTGTGCTTGCTTCTAAATCAACATCAGACTCAAATATTGTGGCACATTCATTGACTAATGCAGGAGTATTAAGTCCATTAGGTTTTTCATTTAAAGCTATATCGGGAACATTCAGGAACTCATCGGGCAAGTTATCAGGTTTGACCGTATAAAGAGTGTTCATAATATCCTGTTCCATGCTTCTACCACCGTCGTTGAAGTCGAAAAGTGCTTCTCCGTTCTTGTCGTTTGTGTTATAGTCTATATAATTTGTATTAGTATTAAACACTTGGTTGTTTTGAAAGGTATCCAAATCTATATCATTATATAACAGTTCATCATCCAATGTATGTAACTGATTCATTTCCTTCAAAAATTCCACTTGCATTTGCATTAAATAATCATCGTTGGCAGGATCTATGTTGAATTGGTTATTGAATGTATGTATGCTTTGTTGGTTTGGCACCGTTATGTAGTCGTCTTCAGCGGAGAGAATGT
Organism: Troides oblongomaculatus; assembly: GCA_029032895.1. Lineage (NCBI taxonomy): Eukaryota > Metazoa > Arthropoda > Insecta > Lepidoptera > Papilionidae > Troides > Troides oblongomaculatus. Next base: position 1,597,572 of record JARDWC010000439.1, on the reverse strand, counting down.
CATCAACTATGTTATCAACAGTTCTATTCGTGTCCATGACAATTGGGTTAAGTTTTTCCTCCTTGTTAGGTTCTTTGCTTGGGTTTGTGTGTTGCCTAAAATGTAGGTAATATTTATGATGTATATATAGAACAGACAATAATTATATTTAGAACTTAAAAATTTTCTATAAACTTTTTTAATAATAATTATTTTCATATATTATATATTTATGTGATCTATGACCTATGCAGAGTTTTCGCAGGTAGTTGATTTTAAATGATAAAATATAACAAGACAGGATACTCATTTTTTTAATTGAAAAATGGATTCTTTGAAACAAAGAGAGTAGTAAACTCTTGATTTGGTATATACAATTGTATATTTATTTGATGACAACCGTCATGCAAAGAAAAGTTGCATTGTTCAGACATATTCAAAGAGGATCCCATTATGAGATCCCATAGTTGATGCCGGAGTGCAAAATTCCTAGAAAACGTGCACCTGGTAGATAGCGCAAGAAATGGCTTGATGACATTACGGATTGGATTGGATTTAAATACAATAAGTTAAAAAGAATAGCTGAGGATTGTATTGGTTTTCTCAATCTGATCGCCAAACTTTCACTTTGAAGAGGGCACCTAATGATGGTGAACTGTCCAGCTTTCCAGATTCTGGCTGCAGAAATATGTACTATGGTAGTACCTACACGAATGTTTTTCACGCAAACACCGATCATTAGAAACATGAAATTTAAAAAAAATTAGATACATATATTGATTTGTGATAATCATTCCCACCTGACGCAATGTTCCAGGAGCGCACTTTTAAATTGAAATGTCATGCCACAAACCCTGCAATGATTCTGTCTAACAGATTTATCCACAACTTCGGTTTGAGCTTTGTTGCTCATCGTACAGTTCTGTTTGTGCCTTTTCATAGACGCCAACTAAAATTTTTAACAGCACATTAACTTTAGATGTATCATTTATTAGGACTAGGATTAGATTTATATTTGCATCAATGTTAGTGTCTAATGACTTTAATAAAATATAATATTTAAATTGTACCTGTTTAAATCTGTTACCGCATCCAGAACAGCAGAATGGTTTTTCATTAGAGTGTGTCAATAGATGACGCTTTAAATTAGATTTGTCCCTGAACTGCATGTCGCAGGTAGTACAAGGGAATTTACGTGTATCTAAAAATTTAAATAAAAGAAAATGGCTAGCTGGTATGATTTTACAATCAGACATTGGTTAGAAAGGTACCACCACATTGCCACCAAATAATACTTTGCTAACTATTGTTCCATTTCGAAGAGTTATTTAGGTGCCAAAATTACTACAGTAACAAATCTAATGAATTATATCTCGGAGGAAAGAACTGGTTTATATCATCTCAGTAAATCCACCTTTTTATGGGTACAATGAATCACATACCACCAAATGTGTGCTTGAGTCAATATACAGTTGAATAAGCTGGAAAAAATATTAAGATTTTCAAGGTTTTAACAGAGTACAGACTACTTCAATAGACAAGCAGCAACTGATCTTTACAAACCGGTTCCTTAAGAAATATGTAATAAATTAATCAATGTAACATCATCTTTGACCATTGCTCTTTGGACTGAAAAACTTTCATGAAAAATCAGCTTATAAATATCAGATCCTGTGAATCTCAAAGGTAACAGTGGTGTTTTTATGATCAGTACACCACAACTAATCGTTTATAATTATTATTATTTGATTCTCACCATTATGCAGATACTTGTGTTTCTTTAGGTCTGATGGTTTAAAAAACGCCTTATCACACTGATCACATTTGTGCGGTCTGAAAAAAAAATTGATGAATATTTCAACAAAACATTAAAGCAAAGTTTTTTATTTTGTATAAATTTGCTTTAATATTACGCATAGCCTTGTGGATGCCAAAACAGGTTATGACAGTCCTACCTGATTAATACCTCACAATATTGCATGATTATTGCTTTAAGGCAGGACCACAAGAATACTTTGTGAAACATTTGTGACTTAGCTGAACGAAAGCTTACCTGTAATCCAAATGTTTTGCAAACAAATGTTGTTGCAATCTCCAGAGTGCTTCAAACGCCATGGTGCACTGTGGACATTTCCACACCCATGCCAAAGGTTTATGTGTTAGCCCATGTTTCATAAGTTGCTGTTTTGTAGAAAACTTTTGATCAGGACATTTGTCTAAAAGATAAGTCATACAAATTATTTAAACTTTTTTTGAGATTAATATTTTAAATGTTTGGATAAGAATTCATCTTATTCATATGCAGCTTAAGTGTGTGTTGGTTGTTCACCGATAGCTCATTGGCTTCTTGCGCCAATGGAGTGAATAGATAACAGTGCTAGCCAATGGAGTGAAGTTGCTACAGAATTCAAAGTAGCCCATATACACTGATACCATGCATGCAATTATCATTGTTAAATTAAATTTCCATAACAATTAAAATTGATAATAATTAGATTTTAACAGCTGTTCATATATACACATAAATATTCACTGATAATATTGAATTCTGCTTCGATTCGACTTATTACAATTTGAATTAGCAGCAACCTTTGAATAGATATTCTTAATCACAATTCATTACATCTAGAACATTGTTGAATTTAGTTGACTGCCAGGCTTTTACTAGTATAGTATCAATAAAAGCCAATTTACATCCCCATCGCTAGGGCACAGGCCTACCCTCAATATGTCATGGTCACTGTGCAGGCCTAATACGAATTAGTGACTTCACCACACACACCTTAGAATAAATTCTGAGTCATGTGCAGGTTTCCTTACAATGTTTACCATCACCATTTGTATTTCGCTGTTGTAACTTAAGTTCACTAATGTACATATTTCAAATATTAAAGTCATTTGTACATGTTAAGATTCAAACAGGGGACTTTCGTAATGAAGGGCACACACTAACCATTATGCCAGCTTTACTAGCATAGTATAATCTAAGATAACTTATAATGCATTTACCAGAAATATTATAATTCTAGATATCATATGATAATTGTTATAAAAAAGAAATGAAGCTTCATTAAGCAAATATAAAAACACTTCTTTTATAACAAAAATGAGAATTGGTAAATGGGAAAAATAGGGTCTGTGTATGTTTAATGTGTAATATAGTGTCCACAGTATCTTTTAGTATGAAAACTATCTTGAACCCAGTGGGAAGTAAACTCAGAATATTTACAAACCATTAAGTGCTAAGTTCACATATATGTTCTATTAAACAAATTTTTAATAACAGAATTACTTATATTATGTTCCATACCAAATTCGCTAAATATTACAGTTATCGATTTAAATAAAGGCTTACCACAAATCCAAAGGTTGTCCTTTGAATGAACTCTAAGATGCCCATAGTATTTTTTTGCATTATCAAACTTTTTATTACAAATCTCGCAATGTAATGTTGCCGGACCATTCAAGTCAGGCTCTTCTAAAGGTCCATCAGCTGAAAGAAACTGAGCCAATACATCATCTGTCCCCAAGAGCCCTCCATTCGTTGGCAAAGTTTGTAAAACATCGTAACAGTCTTGGGGTTTATTTTTGTTGAACTCCAAATCAGGTGTTTCGATATCAACAAACTGAAATAACGAAAACGATTATTTTTTTTTATGATACACTATCTAAACTTCCTAATCAGTAAAAAACTATGTACTCACAGGAAACTTGAAAAAGGACAGATTGGCATCCATATCTATAACGTATAAAAAACAAATAAGTACATGAAATTAAGATAAATGAAACAGTCTCATTTCTAGACAAGAATTACGTTTCATGGACTTATATAAAATCAACATTTCAACAATAATAAAGCAGTGACATTAATAAATGACATTGACATAGACACCAAACCAAACAAAAGTAGTACGCTCATAAAGATTGTAGGTAATACTATGAATATAGATAAGTAATGACAATGAGGGAAAAAAGGAAATAGAGTGCATAATTTTGTTTTTCTACAAAAAGTAATTCAATATTGTTACGTTAATAATATATAGTGATGAGGTAAAAAGAATGTTCATCTGATAGTAAGTGACGCGCTGTTGGTTAAGACTATGTACATTGCACCATACTATGCTCGCCGTTTTGATACACAGGATATAAAATATCTACAAGTGTTTGTTATTATTTAAAATTTATATTATGTACTTTGCATATACGATACAAACATATTGTATAAAATTTTAAACAAAATTATCATATAAGCATAGCGTAATACCCAGATGTGTCCCAATCAAAATTCGAAGTATTTACAAGAAACAATAAAATGGAAGAATTAAATTTTTGCCTTGGTGTATAATACGGGTTTTAACTAATTATGTTTTATCTCTACAAATAGTAGTATGTTCAATTCCTATATTATACAAATATTTATATAATACCGAGATTCGAACCCTAGGTTGGAATCTCGGCATGTACCAATGACTTTAATATTTAAGTTATGTATATTTGTGAACTTTAGTTACAACAGCGAGATACAAACGGTGAAGGAAAACATGGTGAGAAAACCCGCACCCTGAAATCATTTTGTGTGTGTGGTGGCCCCAATAAAGTGGCAACAGGCTCGCCCCTGTTACTTGGGACCTAATCGGACCACATCTGGCGAAACGTGGGTGTTTATTCATCTCTGCCTACCCCTACTGGGAAAAAGGCGTGATAATATATATAATACGTAGCATTTACGTTCTTATCGTGTGTAAGTGTATTATTTATTTACATGTACATTACCTCGTAGACGAATTAATAATTTATTATAAATAAATTACACCAATTATAAAAGTAAATCAGACATAAATGTAGATTTCTGACATTTGCAAATAGAAGAGAACAAGCCTATTAAATTATTTTCATAATAAATATATTTTAAGTTATCAACATCATCATCATTACAACTATTAATATTTTGTATTGAACACGAACCTTTCCAAATTTAGGTGTAATTATCATACAAGTCAAAATCAACATTTTAGATGCCAAGCGAAAATGCAATTAACATACAACAAAACAAACGATGTTTTTCATTCAGCGACCACAGCAGGGAACTTTGCCTCTTATCACATTCGGGCGTGCTCTTTGTGAAAGCGTCCAATAAAAAATATTTTTGATTGGAAATTTAGTTGGTGAACCCAGTATGCCGCACTTTATCTCGTAAAAAAACAAAAATTAATGCAACCGATAGACAGTACCCTCTATATTTGAATAATGTTACATATTTGTAATTTAAAATAAGGTTTATAGAAACGATTTTTCCCTTGGAATAAAGAAAAAAACTTTGTTTATAAAAATAAAATTAATAAATAGACACTTTGAACATGTGGAGTGCATTACTTTACATCATCATTACCTATTGCTGGATGTAAGCTTAACCAATTAATTTTAAACAATCGGCCCGATGCTGCAGGCATCCAACGATTTCATTCGACCTTCACCAGGTTGTCGATGCGTTTGACAAGCGTAATCCCACTTCGCGCTTGGCCCTTTGTGGTTTCCATTCAAGGATTATTTTGTAACATTATGTAACAAAACGAACCGGACGTTCATTTACCAATATTGTGTAGTAATTAAAATCAGTTACTATAAATCTAAAATATGAAATCAAATGCATTTAACAGTTTGCGTTCATCACTAACAGACGAATAAACTAAGACAAAGCATCAATCAACCAGACTGATACATAAGTAGTGAGATATTACAACTCTTTGCTCAGCGCACAAATCATATGTACACTGCACAGTAAAACTAGATTCGTGATGAGGTTCGCGCTGGAAGCCTTTGCGACTCTTACAGCTCATCTGACACTGGGCTCGTGAACCCGAGTCCACGGCCTGTGACAGTAAACCTACCTATGAAGCAAGTAAAAATACTGACTAAATTTTTTTTTATCACGATGCAATGACATAAGCAAGGCGATCATCTAAGTGATACGCCTGCTCATAACAATGTGGCGCTAGTGGGAATGATATACACTCAACTATATTATGTTCATCATTATGCGAAATAAGTGTCTTATATTTTTTCATCAATTTATAGGTTTTAAATGTAATATTGTTTATAATTTAGCTACTTTTAGATGGAATCCTAAAACGGTTACGTTGCTACCTACACTAACTCACTGTTTATAATAGTAATAATATTAAAAGGATACCATGCATTTTAGAATCTTTACTTGAAGCAAATCACTAAACTACATTATCCAACAAACCCATTTTGTATGCACGATGGTTTGTTTATGTTTAATTAAATATTTTTTTTCAAATACTTATCCAATAACATAAAAGTATTTGTAGTACTAAGCTCTGATCTTATTAAATCGCTATACAGATAAGGTAATCTGATTTATACAACAATGGGTAAGTCAACATTCAGTTCAGCGTTCATCTATTTAAATGAACTTTCTTCGTGCGTAGTGTTTGCATATAAATAGAAACGTTTGGCTCCGTGGGAAGAGTGGCAAGAATTAACAATACCCTCGCGAAGGTGGCCAAATTTCCATAACGACAGCAGACTTTTTGTTAGTGGTATGTCTCTGTTGCATAGGTACGACAGTGCCGATTTCTACTAGCAAACAGAAGTCTGCAAACATTACTGTGTTCCGGTAAAAAAGACAGTGAAGCTAGTGAAATTACTGAATTAACAAGACCCTCATGTGGTGCTAGTTAAGCTGATACGTAAGATGTGCCACATCGTTATGGGCGGGCATATTATTCTTTCCTTGTTATTTCGTGTTATAGAAAATATATATAAATAATTGAAACAATTGAAGTATAAAAACTTTGGTATGTGTTATTAATTTTTCTTATAATAATAATAGTGTTAGTAGATAAATATCATATTTTAATTTAAGCTAATTGTTAAATATATTAAGGTTAATGTGTCTAATTGTATAGTTATTTCCATTACATGAACGTTCCAATTCCGCTCCGCCAACACACACACCATACCTTAAATCAAGGATTAAAGGCAATATATAAAATGAAACTTCCATCATTAGGCTTCATTTATACTTAACATTTCTTAATCATTGTCGTTAAAAATGAGCTATCGTATTTATCTATTGTTGTTAATCGGCTTTCTCAATAGTCCGTATTGTCTGATGTTCACTGATCAAGATGTTTCTGAATTGTTAAAAAAAATACCAGTCGTTAAGGATATTGAAAAAGAAATAGATCCGCAGGATATGACTGAACTAAGGTTCACCTTAATATTTCCAGGTTAGTAATAAATAATAATACACGACTGCTTCCTCTTCCCATCAAACACGCCATTTTAAAAGCGATCTTTTCTTGTATTATTTCTATATAAAAACTTCTATGGTACGATGTTTTTATGTAATTACTAAGTTACTATACTATTAATAAAAACTTCTTTAAGCACGAATGGTATGATCAAACGGAGTAACACCTACTTTGTATATTTATTTTTTATGTTTTGCCGCAGTGTATGCACTCCAAGTAACACTACGTTACCACAATTTCAAATGAACATACTCGTCTCATCTCTTTTAACTGATTTATAACAATTCAAAATTAAGAGAGTCGCTTAAAGAATCTAAATATAGTCAATATTCCCAACCCCTCAACTCCCTTTGGGAATAACATTTCGTAAAATGTGACCTATACTTGATAAAAGGAATATTCCTATCAAATTTCAACTCTCTATGCCTTATGGTTCGAGAGATATCCTAATGAGTCGCGACATAGTTGGAAATATATATACGAGTAAACAGATATTTCAAGTTTTTACATCATAATATTATATACTTATGTTCAATTTCTTCAATATATATAATATAAATATATTCCGTACAAGTAACTTAATGGAGAAAGTTTTCCCTTGACATAGTAAAGTGTAAACTCTAAGTTTCACATACACTCGTACAATGACTTTGATAGCATGTTAGTATTATGCGACAATGGCCTCTTACAATTCTACCCGCATTCTAGTTTACTGCCTTTTTTATTATAATTATGAATCGGTTTTACTGAAAACTATAATAATTGCTATTAAATCTCGAGTAGTGCTAATTCCCAACTAACTACTTGAATAAATGTAGAGATTCCTATAAAAGTAACTAAAGGCTATATTCATCTTTTTGCCAAGGTTATAATTTTTATCTTCTATTATGTTTACAACAGATGACATCTGCCGAAAAATAACTCGATCTAAGTTAGGTAAAGTAAACAGATCACTTAATGCCTTTCACCTTGTACAGGCACTAAGTGGTGTGGCGCGGGGAACATAGCTGACGATTACGACGATCTGGGGAAAGATAATAAGACGGACTATTGCTGCAGGCAGCACGACTCCTGCCCAGACATCATCTCAGCTGGAGAGTCAAGATATAATTTAACTAATGACTCTTTTTTCACACGGTAAAATTACCTGTAATGAACTTGGTGTACTCTACAGCATTAGCAATGATAAGAAACTTACTGGTGGTAGGTTTCTGTTGCTGAAGATCGGCTATGTAGGTACCACCGCAGCGCCGATTTCTGCGGTCAAATATTAGTGTGCAAACATTACTGTATTCCGGTTTCAAGGTTGGTGTAGCTAGTGTAAATATTCAGATAACGAGACTCAACCAACCTCTTCTGTCTCAAGCGACGAGCACAATGTAGTGCAGTATACTGGTTGTTAGGAAACCACTTTCAAAAACGAAGACAGATGATAGCACTAATGATACATTTGATGATGGGACAGAAAAAAAATGGTCGTGATTAAAAAAAATATCATACTTTCATATCGTTAGTACAGCTAAATGAAACTATAGTTTCATAAAAAGATACATTACTAAAAAAACACATTGTTTTCATTAGCGTGAAATCGAATCCAGTACGTTGATCGGAATGAAAGCAGCTAGGTAGAGACTATCGCAGTGGTAAAGTAGATAAGATAGTTGTTTAGATAAATGTTGTAAATAAAGATTTGTGTGATCACTGCGGGCACTAGACTCCTCTCTCTCTCCTCTACTCTAGAGAACTCCGTGAACAAAAATTGCTAGTCACTGGGCTGTTAAATTTATTTATATTTGCTATTCTTATTTGATTGGCGCTTGATTTTACAATGTATTTTATACTAACATCTATAGTACCTTGTGATCGTATTAGAATAATTTTATATACATTGTTGATAAACAAAATACCATGACGAAGTTTGAAACACAAACAAACTAATTAAATAATAAATATATATACATAACAAACAACCTAACTTCAACTTCCGGACTCCCTTCAATTAAAAGAGTAATTTGCTGTAGTTACATGAATAAACATTAAGTTTACATATAATTTTAGTACTGGTGATAGGTGTCAGTTGTCGAAGCTGCTGAACCGTAGTGTCCAAACATTAACGTGATGCGGATTGATGGACGCTGTAGCTAGTGTAATTAGTGAGGGTAACGATATTTAAGATCAATGTCTCAAGGGGACGAGTAGAATGTCGTCCTGTCGTTTAGTCAAATAAAAAAAAAACTTCTTTAGGATTTACTAATATTTTTCAGATTACACTGCTCCTGTGATGAGACATTTCGTAATTGTTTGCGAAACGTAAATAGCGTAACCTCACTTAAAATAGGTATCACATACTTCAACGCCCTTGGCACCAAATGTTACAGGAAAGATTATCCCGTGATTGGATGCAAGAAACGAGGAGGGTGAGTTGGAATTTAAAACAAATGTAAAATCGTATCAAAAACACTATCAAAGTTATTATTGTAAACATTCATAACTAAAGTGTATCACCTGAAATTTAACTCCAATAAAAACAGTCCTTACTCTCCTGGATTTCTATGACATGATGACATAACTTGTGTAACATTCAATTCACAACGGATGTGTCCATCTATTTATCCATTATCACCCTTATGATATTCACCGCTGGCCATGAATACCAACGATCTCCTAATATGATATAAACATTATTATATTTTGGACAGGTGGCTGGGCAGCAAATGCGTTGAATACATATATAACACTTCTGGGATGATGCAGTACCAATGGTTCGACGTACCCAATTATTAAACAAAGAAGCGTTTTAGATAACATTTGTTTTAAATTTTTATCTATAAGATAATTTTACTTGTACGATAACATAACATACGACGCCTTCAAGTTGTTCTACACCTTTTTTGTTCTCATGAACAACGAGGAGCTAAAAGTCTTTGCTCGCAAACTGCGGCTGTCCACAAAATGACAATAGACTCTAGCAGTGTCTAGTCGTAGTGAAAAGGAGATGGAGGAATTATCTCGTGTAATTCCATCCCACCCTTTTCAAAATGTATCCTATAGATCATCTTAAAATTTGTCTTGTTAAGTGATATAATACTTATAACAATATTTGGCGTATTAAACAATCTCAACGCACTGAATTTTTTTTTAATTTCCTATCTAATAATCCTCAAAATTTACAAAGTATCCACACTATCAAATAGACAGTCACAACACAACACGAAAACATATACATATGTATATAGGGGTATAAGGGATCCCGCACAACATATCACGGGATCAAGCCAACTTCACCAGCTAATAGTGCACCCTGGTAATCAACAAACGAGACTCTGGCTCCCACCAACCCGAATTGAGCCAGCTTGGTGAGAATTGGCCTAAACCAGCCAAAATTAACACCTACAAGTGATGGCTCTTATTGATCAGCAATACCAAGGGTCATGCTGACTGTAAGGTCGCGGGAAGCTGCTGGATGTGGGCAGCTCAGGACTGATCGATGTGAAAACATTTTGGGGAAGCTTATATCCAGCTGTGAATGTCTATTGGCTGATGATTGATTGTTTAATGTGTATTTATTCTTATCTATAAAATGGTACGTGTTAAAGGAGTAAGGAGAGAAAATATTGAATGAGAGAGAGTTGAAAGGGTAAGTAGTGCTATAAGAAGAGAGAGAAGGAGGATATAGAACTAATAGGTACATATGTTATGTAATAGATATAACAACAAATATATGTTATATATAAAGTAATTATTATAAGTTTTAATCTTATTTTATAAATATGAGTCTTATGCTTTATAATTTTGAACATTGCGTCCTACTACCTTCTTTCCGTCCGTTTCCCCCAGGCCTCTGTTACAGCTTCTTTTGTTATACAAATAAATTCTACATATATAATATATGCTACTACATATTCGACTATATAAATAAAAGTAAATTAAGATTCTTAAAACTCGCAAAAATGATTCCACTACAACTTTGCGTGTTATCATTTATAAGGCAGCGTTTATTGTGTATAATCTTTAGCGATATTGAATTCGGCATTTTAATATAGGACTGCAAGTATTACCATGTCGTGGTTTAAAGGGCAGTTTAACTAGTAAAATTATTAGGCTATTAGTAAAATTTAAAGTAACAAACTTAAAGCTTCATCTGTGAAAGCGACGAACAAAAACTGATACAATATCTTCCTCGGCCTCTTGGACGGAAACTAAAGGGTGTCTGGCGGCAGATTTATATTTTAAAAAACGAATATCTCAATAAGTTATAAACAGTGCGGGGGAAGGTGGTGTCATTTGAATCATCGATCGTGCGGACTTCTTAGTCACGATGTCGCAGTGGTCGGGTGAGCATCGCGCGTTCGCTATTGAAGCATTTTTCAAGAGTAACGATTCTTACGTACTCGCTCGCCGACAGTTCACATTTCAATATTCGACGGATAGGCAATGGGCCGAGTGTGAATTTAATTCGTTCGTGGGTGGAGAGATTCCGCGCAACTGCTTCGGCTATGAACACACCACGGCCAGGACCTAGTCGATCATCAAGGACCCCCGAAAACATTGAACTGGTTAAACGCAGTTTACGTGAAAATGCACGACTTTCGATACTGAAAAGGGCACTTCACTGGGCACTTCACTGGGACTTCCAAGAGCAATTGTGCATGAAATTTTGAAAAAAGATGGAGTTTCATCCTTTTAAAATTCAAATAATTCAAGAATTGAAAAAAAATGACTTTGCGCCACGCAAATTTTTTTGTGAAACCATGGAGCGTTTTCGCACTGTGAATTCCATTTTTTGGAGCGACGAGGCTCATTTTCATTTAAACGGACACGTAAACAAGCAAAATTGCCGTTACTGGGCTCTAAGAACTCGCAATCCTCGACTGAAGCACCAAAATCCATAACATTGCCCAAGGGTAACTATTTGGTGCGCTTTATCCACGAATGGGATAATCGGACCATTTTTTTTTGAAAATGCACGGGGCCAAGCGACGAATGTCAATGGTGAGAATTATCGGCTCATGATTTCGAATTTCTTTTTGCCGAACCTGCGAGCTCATTCATCATTCTCATCACACACGTGGTTTCAACAGGATGGTGCGACCGCACACACGGCCAGAGCTTCGATGGATTTATTGCGAGAAAATCTCCCTCAAAAACTGATTAGTTGCTTTGGGGACATCCCGTGGCCACCGAGGTCACCCGACCTAACTCCAATGGATTTTTTTTTGTGGGGATACCTCAAAGAGAGAGTTTACGCCAACAATCGGCGAACTGTTGTGGACTTAAAAGAAAATATTCGGCGAGAAATCAGCGCAATTGAACCAAGTTTACTGCAGCGTGTGGCACGGAATACGAGGCTCTGTTTCGAACAGTGTGTGCAACAGGATGGAAGACATTTGGATGATATTATCTTTAAAAAATGAAATCCGCATTTGTACTCTATCTTTTAATACTTTTAGTAAAATTATATGTCAAACATATTATTTTTTATTTAAATTTGAAAACATAAATCTGCCACCAGACACCCTGTATAATTACTAGAGTAACAAGAATCAATATCTTATGCCTCAGGCGGCGAGCGCTATATGGTGCAGTATATATCACTTTAACTAATGTCTCGTTGTTATGAGCAAGCGTACCGCTTACCGTTAGGTTAACGTTCCCTTCGTGTCATTGCTTAATTGAATAAAAAAATAATAATAAGACAACAGTTAAATGATTTTTTGGAAAATTGTACATTGTTAATATTTCTATGCTATTATATAAGTCTGCGCATAATCTGCGGAAGCGGCACCGGAAGACAGCCATCCAGACCAGACTATCTCTGCAAACCCCTGGCTGACGCGCTTCCGCCGCACGGTCTAGCTCCTCCGCGGACCGGGCATTTAAACTATCCTCAATTCGTAACAAACGCATTTACTTGTAAAGCCCACCAATCCGTATCAGGCTAGCGTGGTTGGATATAGCCCAAATCCCAACAAATGAACCGCTACAAACAACTGGCTCTAGTGCCCGGCGGTATTCGAGGACATGCTGACAGTGACGGACGTTAGCAAGGCGCCAGAAACGGGTGCTAAAAATCCCCGCGCGGCGACGATTTCCCGTCGCCGCAGACACATGTCCAGCCAGCAGACAAGTGTCCGTGATCCGTACATAGTGACCAATACACATCACCAGACGCCCGTGTCTTATCAACCCATTCCGCAAACACTCACCTAGTGACACAATAATCGCTGTAACAAGATCCATCGTTATCATCCTCTCCGCACTGCAGTAAGAGATTTATTTTTTATTTTGGTCATTACAATTCTCAAACTCTATACAGTATTTGATTTATCTTAATATTACTGTGTTTTACTGTTTCATATTTACTATTAAAGTTCAATATGTCGGTAAATACCAAGTCCTAAGCCCGAAATAAACGTCACAGACGCGGAAGATAATGGCCAAAAGTATTGTGCTCATTCACCTTTACCTACAACTAGGTCAAATTAAAAAAGAAAAACACACGTGTAAAAATAGAATAAGACCTATCCATATCACTATAATTTATTAAGCTGTATATGCCATAAAGAAACCCTGAACTCCTTTTTGGTAAATTGCAATAATACCTATGATCTAGCATCGGATGACCTAAAAAGGACATCCTATTTACATATATCGTATGCCAACTCCAAGGCAGAGCACAAACAGGTTCCTCTATGAAAGCAATTACTAATTGGATGCAACTTAAAGAATTTCTCAAAAGACAGTTTTGTGAAAGCAAGCATCAAGCTCACATGCTAACTGAAAAGGAATTACTAGCCATCCTATATGACTGTAAAACGTTTCGGCCTTACCTTTATGGCCATAAATTCCAGATCGTTACTGGTCATTGACCTTTAAAATTAGTATTTAACCACAAAGACCACAGTACCAACATCAGAAGTAGCGTCTAAAATTAAAAGAAGACGAATAAGACATGGTATACCGTAAGAAAAAACTGAATTCAGCTGCAGACGCTATCTTCGGATACTCTGTTAACCCTATATATCTGGAAAACAGTGACTCTATTAATGTCAATCCTACCATCGATGCCAACCTTAACACATTAAATGAGGATTCGATAGATCTACTCATATCGTCTTCGTTATTTCATTCCGACGAACTTAATACAGTTTTTCTGAAACTGTCAATCCCTCTATCACAAAACCCAGAAGAACCTCCACAAGTAATTAACCCAACTGAAGTATTTGTTGAATCTCAACCTTCTATGAGCTGGTAGGTCCCGGATACCTTACCTGCATCTGTCCTTCCTGACTCAATAATTTCGGCTCTAAAATATGAAACTATTAACCTCAATCCAGAAACACCTCCTTCGGTACTAGAATATTTACCTGTATGTCCTTCCCCTGATCCAGAAGTGTCACTTTCAATGCTTGAAATCTTATCTTCACTTAACGACACATAATAAATTTATAAAATCACCATCAAATTCACATAATATTTTTAATTTATTTAATTTTATTCACATTGTAGGATATACCGAAAGTTTACTCAAAGGTACAGAAAAACTAGTATTAATACCGACTCCAATGGACCTGGATGAGTCCATGCCTTACGTTCAGGAAGTGCTCCATTATTGTCCAAATCCCGCGATGAAATTATTAAATTAGAAAGAACATTATACTTTTACCTATCTCTTACGTATGATAATAAGACCTAGCTTTTCCTTTTCACAAAAGTACATTTTTACAACTATTCATATCCTGATATGTTCGTCCTTGAAATCTGTACATGTTCAAATAATCATATTCTACTCAACCATAAACGAAATAAGCATATCCGAATCCAAGAACCCAATTGATAAATATTGTGTATGCGTTATATTATTCACGTATATTATAATAACGATCTAATAAATACAAAATGGACACTAAATGAAATTTTAAAAAGTTCTGTACATGTCGTACTAGCATTCCAGATAACAATTAAGGATCTTGAAATGAAAACAATGAATAAAGAAGCGGCATTTGTATCATTTATTTACCCCAGCATACTTCATTGGTACAATTTTAAAGATTTTATTCATTAAAGATAGTGTTCGTATATACGTTAAGTACAATTAATATGCACCTTCTCAAATGACGCACACATGAATGCTGGATTAATATACATCATTAATTTCAATATAATCCCGTATAAATAACCATACACGTTACATGTGATAAAAGATATGGATATAGTTTTATAACAATGTATAAACAAGTAAACAACATTAAACGGTTTTTTTTTAAAGATAATACTAGATTTATATCATTTATTAATTTTAGAAAAAACTTCAATCGATGTGGGCTACACTTAGATATGTGGCGGAGCGCGATGAAGAAAAATTTCGCAGGCTCTCAATATATACAACCGATGCATTATATACGTTATTAGATGTATTAAAATGAGCTAAACCGCTGGCTAAGTGTAATACCATTATATACGTACTCATATAACTAGTAATCGCAAGCTAATTTTGGATTTTTATATACGTGAAAAGATTTAATACACAACGGTGTAGATCCGTCGTTACGAAGCGATAAAGAGGACTTAATAGAATAACCCTTGTAGGAAGTGAGCATCTCGAAGTAGCCTACGGTCCAAGCAAACTTACCATTCAATATTTACAAAAGACAATGGCGTATTCAGAAATGGTATTTGGTACGTATTACACACACACACGTGAACAATGTATTCATGTAACGTGATAATAATGCAACCTAAAAGTGATTAATCGTAGAAGGGACGATAAAACAAGCATAGTATGTTCATTTGGAAATTTATCTAGACTTATATATAAACAACACTACATACAATTTAATTTTCCAATTCACTTTTCGTTCCCACTCAAATACAATATTTTTTTTTCTTTTATCAGTTATATGAAGCCACAAATCATTAGTACATTGTGCGAAGGGAAAAATTATGATTCATAGGTTATGTATACTTCCGTAATACACTTTGAAAAGATTCAATTATAACATTTTCAATACGAAAGTAAAAACAAGTGTTTTTTTTTATACATTTAAGCGCTAACATTTATGAAGTTTTCCATAATTTGCTTAAATGAAATCTTCCAACATTGTATTAATTTTTGACAAAGAATATTCATCTTGTAACAAATTTACTTTAGCATTATGTTTCCATAATGCTAAAGTACTAAGAAAAAAATTGCAGTTTTATTTTAGCATCACGTTTACAGAGCGCGTTATAAATAAAGTTTTACTTAATTTCATTGTTTAAAAAATCCTCTTTTCTTTTAATGTTTGGATATCTGTTGCGTAATTAGAAAATACTAAAAGATCTTTTGCATGACTAAAGTTTAGTAATATAATTATTTACTGCCACGTCTGTATGTATGATTTGACGTGGATTTGATATTAATATTTTATATATTACATATTAGTATCGAATGTAAATACAAAGAGTGAATTGAAGAAATTGTATACGATTGAGTCAGCAATATGTTTGGACACGTATTGAAAAGATCTTTATTAATCAGATTAACATAAAATTATGTCACAACTTGAATTTTTGGGAATCAATAGATTTACTAATAAAAATCATAAAGTAAGTAAATGTTGATGCAAGCAGTCTTTTTGAGGCTTAGTTCGCCGTTAGCGTAATATGTTAATTATTTATTTTTATAATTTATCATATAGTATGTATACCATCTTAAGAATCCATTAAAACGTTATATCCCTTAGGTGTTTTAAATAATACTCAATCATTTTATAACAAAACATATCACTGTCAATAACTTTAAAAACAAACACATATTATTAAGAATAATCAACAACTAAAAAGTTAAACATTTACTTTTTTAATACCTTTGTAATGTTTATAGGATTAATATAGAGATTTACTCTTAGCCATATATAAAATGAAGAACCCTCTCCTTGACTAGTTCTTCTTATAGTGCCACTTCAGGTCCTGAAAGTTGGATATCTGCACCAAAAATAAAGGCAAGAGACTATCTATTAACCACATATTATTAAGATAGATAACGGTAATGAAGTTTTCATCGAATTCGTAGCTAAATTATTAAACAAATATGCATTTCACTGTTGAGCGACGTCTACCGTTCAACAATAATGCATTTGTTTTGTAACAGAGAGTACAATTGTACAGTATTGAGGTCGGGTAAGCTCTCAGCCAGAAAATTCACGCTTTAAAACCGTTCGTCCGCATTTAGCGAAACGACAACACTGCCATTACGACGATAGTTCATAAAAACTGTACAATTAACCGTTAAAATACACAGAAATGACAGATAACAAACGATACAAAACACTACAGCCTTTCAATGCGCCATTTTATAATTTGGAAAGCTTCACTTTTAATATTGCTTACCTTGAATATATATGAACTTTATGCGCTATTCAACATTCAGTTTACATTTCTTCAAGTAATATACGTTATTTATATATTAAACATTAATTGTTAAGAGCTTTTTTTAATATGTTACTAGTGACATTTCGAACTTACAACGGCCACAGTTTTCTATGTATCGATTCCTTTTGGTTTTATATAAGACAGAACTTCATAGGATAAAAAGTCTGGAACTTAAAATTTAAATGCTACTACATATTATCTACTTGTGATGGTAACTAAGGTATACAAAATGTTTCTTCATACAGCAACTCGATGTATTGTTATTAAACATAATACAAATGTGTTATTAAACAATTGGGAACTCGAATGTCTATTGAATGCGATGAGCTTGATGTAATTATAAGAATGATAAAGATGTTATCACGTCCTACTATCACAGAATATTTTTGTTTCGAGTTATCATCGGGAACAGCGTACAAATTCAATGTGCATACACAGTTTTTTTATATAAAGCTAAAGAAATTTTCATTGAGATCCATCAGAATTATGAGACTACAAGTCTTAAAATTGAGCCCTGAATGCGCTTGATTTTCAAATTAAAACCTATCAATTTTCAAATCAAGCTCATCATTTTAAAATTTGCAGTTTGATAATACATGATACATATATCTTTATTCACAAGGGAATGCGTTTACTTATTAAGAAATTGAAGTAGTGGCAGTTCATTCTAAATACATTATCTCTATAACAACTATCGTTTCACCTTTCACACGTTGGTATCAGTGGGGGTGACATTGTGGGAGAAGAATTTGAAGAACGTTACAAATCTCATTATACACTATAATCGCCATCAACACATGAAAATATTTGTTCACATATTGATCTTAAGAGGGAACATCTAGCAACCAACAACATATAAACTATGTCATATAACAACAGGGTGATTGACATCTTAACAGAAATCACGTTCTAAACACATAAATTAAATAGTAATAGATAATGCAAACATTTCACATGCCAATTATTATCTATATATCTAGCAGACCAGCACAGGTCCGAGGAGGTAACTTAAGTTAAAAATATACTCGGGTGTGGGCACTCCAGTACTCCGGAGCGGGCTATCTGGGTTGCACTTACATTTGAATATCCACTAAACTGTGCGTATATTGAATTTTTATATACATCTCTTATACATACGCTTGTAACGGTCAACCGAACAACTTGTAGGAAAGTCAAATTGGCTTACAGCAGTAGCAGAACCATTCGAAAACAAAAAGGAAACGTCGAGCCAGTCGCACTTCACACGTTTACGATTCGACGACCACTTAATGAGACCTCTCGAGGCCGCGGCGCCGGCATTATTTGCCGCCGAGGCCGAACTTCATGAAGATGAGCTCCTTGCCTTTGCTGAGGATGTCACCGCCGGGCGCCGTCATCTCGGTGAATTTCTGCATGAGGTTCGGTTGCGAGGTGGGGGGCTGCGTGGTGGGTGGCTGCGGCGCCGGGACGACGGCGGGGCCGGCGCGGCGCGTGGCGGGCGGCTGCTGGGCGGGAGCTGGCTGCACGGCCGCCGGGCTGCCCGGGGACTGCACCGTGGGGCTGCCCGCGTTACCAGCGCTCGTGCGCGCGATCGAGCTCGCCGCCTGCGCGCTCGCCGCGCCTCTCGCCCTCGCCTGCTGTTGCAAACCTTCCTACACCCCGCACTTCATGAGTTCCGCTTACTTTAAATCACGTAATTCGATCTCTACACGTTAATATCTCGATATTATTGTTAAAGAAGTACTAAATAAATATTTTTTCGTTCGTACAACAACGTATAGAAATCGAGAAAGAGAGAGAAATGGAGTAATATAATAGGGAAGAAAACACTAAAATCCTTTTACGCTACTATCTAACATTATGGATCGAGGTTGATAGTTAACAAATAATTATTTCTAGCACATTCTATCCGAGACCACACTATATTAGGTCTTTAGTTTTTTAAAATTCATTCAAGTAATTAAAAAGTGAGGTGAAAAAAACGCTAGTTTGTCAGAAAATCACTTATTTTTATAATCTTAAGGCTATCATCTTATTCTAGGTACATAATTGTGCATAAATTGGTTCACACAACACAGTGCACAGCGTAAAAACATTTCATGCACGCGTCCGGGAGTCATGCATTCACATGCGCTGCCGAACAAAGCAAGACAGGGTAGACAGTTCATGAATAAATAGCATTTGAATAGTAGATTTCATAAACAGTTAAATCAAATCACACTTACATTCCTGTATAATAAGAAAACGACAAAACAATGACGTGTCTACGTATAAAGGTAAGCACAAGTCCTGTTTGTACCCCTCGTGTTGCGGACCCGATTTACAGGTCAGCGAGGGTCTGTATAATGGTGAATGGGTAATGGTATTCAATGTGAGTTAAGCATACGCCAGTGTTGTTCTGTACCAGTATGTATGACATAGTTTCCTATAGGCATAACAACTAAAATGACGTGTAATAAATATGATTGAAACAACTAGTCTGTTATTTTGTTATCACCAAATGCGATGCCGACAGTACCCTGCACCGCAATGGTATTCACGCCGAGCGATACAGAAAGTAAGAGAAAAGGAAAATAAATAAAACAAGGAAAACGAAACAGTGAAAAATAATAGAAATCTATATGAAGTGAATGAAAGTCGAACGAAAATCGAACTAGTAACCTTGCATAGTAACATTTGAAACGGTACTGTTGTGGGTCGATTATAAAACGGTATTTTTTTTTTACCTGAGAATTCGCCTGTTCTGGATTACTGGCGCATGTGTTGTGGTCTAACTGAGAAGGGGGAAGAGGGCAGGCATCTAGCAAACAGACAATACACACAACATATATAGTGACCGGACAAACGCTTGAATCTTGGATCACACGAGTCACTAGCACCGTGCTTTGTGCTTTGCTATGTTGCGTGTATTTCTTCAGATCAGCCCACCCTGCGGCGACTAACGTGATAATTATCGACGTGAAAAGTAAAAGCAGTAAGACTGAAGAAAACAAAAAGGAAAACAGGAAAGATAGTCAAGTACAAAACGTAGATAAAAGAAATAAAGTCGGCTCAAACAATTTACAGCATCCTCTTATATCTCTTGAAGAACTTGTTGTGTTCCTTGATTTTAACATTACTTCATTGAATTGGGGCGATGTTGGTGACTGTGTAATCCAAGATAGTGTTTTTCAGCATAGTGTACACCAAGAGTCTTTGTGCTCCGCAGATTGCAACCGGACTCACTTTTACTTGAAACAATACATTTGTAGACTTTTAACTTCAAACATAAATTGTTGCTTAACATATCCAATTTGATTTACTATTGTATAGACATTTCAAATTGCCATTAAAATACGAGATTTCTTCAGAATTGAATGAAACTTTTAAGAAAGCGATATTATGGGATAATACATTTAATGCTATCATAGTTTCGAGTTTCATTTTGAAGTTAAAAAACTACGATGTTCGACAACAGTTAGTTATACATTAATAAACAGGTGTGTTTGTTTGTACAATGTTTTGTATATAAATGGTGTTAAGCCGCAACTCGTCTAACGAGTCCCGTCCCAATCGAAAAGTCCGTGAACAAGAGAGATGACAAGGGATACCAGAGCGAAAAGGCGAGCGTTTCTCAGTAGTCACATAGCAAGTCCAAGGTGCAAACATGAAACACTCAAAGCTCTCAGTGATCCGGACCGAGTCGCACCCGGCCGGACGGAAATCGCGTTCTCAATTCATCATTTATTTGACAACTAACAATTATATTAACTATTACAGCGAATATCGAAAAGCTTCCACCAGCTTAGATCAACAGTAGCAATAACCGAAACACGGACACACAAACCTGTCTGTTCCTAATTTACACATGATTTTCAACAAAATGATTTTGGTTGCTTTTAATTACCTCATTTAGTAATAACTTGCTACCGCAGATATTATTTTATACACTTTTTTGTAATTGCAAAGTAGCAAATATGGACGTATAGTTAAGCAAAGAACTGGTATAATTTAGCAACGATATTTGGTTCCTGAATCGAAATACAGTAATATTGTTGATCGAAGCCCTTCAGGGATGTCAGATAAAAGTAATGATCTTTTAAACAAGATTATTATAGCTATTTAATAAATAATTATGTTATAACGTTTTCTACTTTTTAGAAGTATTAAATTTGGACTGAAAGTAACAAATTAAATGTACCGCTTCGTTGTCTAAGTATATTTGTTATATAAAAAACTCTTATATAAGTTTTTGATTGGTTCTTTATAAAGTATATACGATGATTTTTTAAGGGTTGTACAAGTAAATGCTATTAATAACGTTGAATGGTTCAGGTTTATCGCGATCTCATCTAACATCCCTGCAGCGTTATCGGCGCTACACATTACATTACATCGAGAGCAAACAGGCGAACCTGTCTTACGGTGGTGGTTCCGTGGGGCGGGGGCGACGTTGTCACGGGGCGGTGGTGGGGGACCGCGAGCGCCCAGACCGGGTGCGGAGCCCCTGCCGCGCCCGGCACCCGGCACCTGTGGAGTGGGTCCTGGTCCGACCGCCCTCCCACTGGCCATACCGGCAGCGCCAGGAGCTACACCTAAGTAATAAACGAACCTTAACACCTTTATAATAAAATATTTTGATCTCTAAAAGTCAACATGATTCGTACAATAATTAAAAAAAAAATGGTTTTTTTACTTGGTTGTTTTAATAATAAAATGCCCCTGTATTCGTTTGACTGTTTGCGATATTTTTTGTTTATTGAATTTTTTTTTTTTTGTTTATACAATTAAGCGAAAAGACGAGCGGGACACAATGGTACGTGATACTCCCACCCATAATAAATCGGAGCTGGTTAGGATGACGTATAAGTACACTTCACAGTATTGTGCTCGTCGCTTTGAGACATAAGGTAAAAGTGTTGTTACTCCAGTAATTTCACAAGCCACAGCGCCTTTCAAATCGGCACACAGTTTGCACACTACTGTTTGACGGCAGAAAATGGCGCTGCGGTGGTACTTATCTAATCGGTCTCCGGCTACAGAGACCTACCACCAGTAAAAAAAATACCTCAATGAAGAAAAAAATTTTCATGTTTTTCTTTTCCGATATTGAAATTATAAAATGATTAATTCTATATTTACAATCACAGAAGATATCTGACATTCAAAAATCTTTCTTAGAAATTTCCATAGAGCCTTATAACTCAGAACTTTTTAAAGATAAACTTTAGCAGCACAACTAAGGATATAGAAGTTGATTTCAAAGAGAAAATATAAATCACTGATCCTATGTTATATATAATAGGTTGGGGAAAAAGAAATCCATTATTTTTATATGAACTTCAGGACTTTATTTAACATGCTTCGGATTGTCCGATTTGGGTCAAATATGCACCGTTTTGTTCTATGATTTGTTGCCATTTTAAAGGTAACTTCATAATGCCTCTCTCGTAGAAGTTCTGGTCTCTATTTGCAAAAAACTCTAGTAGCCGATTTTCACAATCTTCCCTAGATGCCAATTTTTTATCACTAAAGAATTTTTTTAATGCAAGAAAAAGATGGTAATCGCTTGGTGCCAAGTCCGGACTGTATGGCGGATGCATTAAAACTTCCCAACCAAGCTCTAGAAGTTTCTGGCGAGTCACTGTAGACGTGTGTGGCCTAGCGTTGTCCTAGTCGAACACGACACCTCTCCTGTTGGCCAATTCTGGCCGTTTCTGGTTAATTGCTTTCTTCAAACGGTCCAGTTGTTGACAGTAGAGATCGGAATTTAGTGCTTGGCCATATGGAAACAACTCATAATAAATAATCCCCTTCCAGTCCCACCAAATGCACAGCAAAACCTTCCTGGCCGTTAGACTTGGTTTGGCCACCGTTTGAGGTGCTTCACCGCTCTTTGACCATGATCGTTTTCGCACAGGGTTATCGTATGTGATCCATTTCTCATCTCCAGTCACCATCCGTTTAAGAAATGGGTCTATCTCATTCCGTTTCGCCAAGGCTTCGCAGATGGAAATTCGATCCATCATGTTTTTTTCTGTTAATTGGTGTGACACCCAAACATCGAGCTTCTTTTAGAATCCAGCTTTGTGTAAATGGTTTAAAACTGTTTTGTGGTTCATTTTTAGCTAATGGGCGATGTTACGACTGCTAACATGCCGGTCAACTTCGATCATTTCTCCGATTTTATCGACATTTTCGGCGACCGGCCTACCTGTGCGAGGTGCATCTTTAACATCAAATATTCCTGAACGGAATCTACGAAACCAAAAATTCACATAATTGGCTGTTACAGTATCGGGTCCATAAACACCATTCACAATTTTAGCCGCCTGGCTTGCATTTTCGCCTTTGTCAAAGAAAAACTGTAAAATGTACCGAATTTTCTCTTTGTTCACTTCCATTTTTAACACCCTGTAACCTACAATTGAATGCACCAAACAAAAAACAGCAAAAGAATTTTTTTACTGCTAAATGTCACCTTTCTAACGAGCATAAATCTGAAACTGTTTGATCGATACTTTACGAGAAATTTATCACTACAGCCACCTACCGAAAAAATAATGGATTTCTTTTTCCCCAACCTAATATATATATAATATATTAAAAGAAATCGGAGTAAATTAAAAACGTATTATATATAGGGGAAAGGTAATAAATAAAAAAATACCTTGGCTGGTGTGTCCCGGTGGTCCGTACTGGTCATTGGCTTCAGTGAGAAAATTGCTGGGTACAAGCCCCCGCACACCATCAATCTCTGCCATGTAAAAGCCATCGTCATCCATCTCACCATACACATGAATAATTTGGCCCGTTTGGAAGCTCAGCTCCGCCTGAAAGTGTTGTTAACAATAATCAAAAAGATCTAATTTTTAATTGTCTAGTAACATAATTAGTTCATAGTAATTAAGTCATTCTCGTGAAATTTGGACAGTCTTTCTTTTTCTTTTACATTTCTACTCTTCTCCTCTTTTATTTTAATTCTACATTTCGCTTTATCTTCATACAGAAGCATTACGAACTGTATTCTCATACATATCACAGCTCTCTGGATAATTGTCAGGGTTCCATTGCTCTAAGTTAAGTCACTTTTAACTTAGATGCAAAAGCTTAGCAAATTTATTCAAACTAATAATCAATCATATCACGTTAATAAAACGTGGATATTCGGCTGTCCTAAATCTATTTAGATCAATTTTTTTTGAAACAGTAACCGGATGTGTTGTGTGCTATAATTCACTTTGTTTATTTATTATAAGATCTTTTATAGTTGAAGTATATGATGTTTGATAAGTGAGGAAGCGAGAGAGGTGTGCCAGGATCGTAGCAAGTGGAGAGAGGTGGACTCTGCTTGACCCACTGGGAACAAGGCGTGATATATATGTATATATATATATGATATTTCCTGTGGTGATGATAAAAATTTTAGTTTGAAAATATTATAATAAACTTACATCAGCGTCGACATTCGGACTGAGTTCTTGCGGATCGTAGTCATACAAAGCAACCATGCGGCGCACAGGCTGGTTCGCGTAGGCATCCGTCCAACGGTCGCGGGGCTTCGTCACCTGCCCCGTGGCTTCTTGTTCCGACACCTCCACGACCATGTTGTGCGGTACATAACCACGTCGTCCCCTACACTCACCCCAATAAAAACCATCAGCATCCTTGTCGCCCCAAACCTGTGAATGAAGCAATGTCTTACATCACAACCATTACATTATCTGATATGACTTTTAAGTTAGAGATTTATGTCTATCAATTTCTTGTAAATCTTAAACGCTAGCATCTTAGGGATAAAAAAAAGTATTTTTGTCTTAATTATTTCTCTGTTATAGATATATACTATATTTAAAAACCTTATAACAACTGGCTATGTCAGTAACAGTAACAATGTCATACTATTTACGAGAAAATAGTTATCTCTAAAGACAAACCTTAATTGTGTCTCCCTCGCTAAATGGTAACTCTTCGTCACAACTTTCAGGATTAGGACTCATGGTGACCGGATCGTAATCAAATAAAGCAATGAAGTAACGACTCCTCTTAGATTGCGGGTGAACTTGTGCACCCTGACGTGGTCCCGGAGGCGGTCCCCGAGGACCCGGAGGGGGCCCGCCACGTGGTCCATATTGGACACCGCCCTGCTGACCCACCTGTACCAAAAAATGTCTTAAACCAATGCCAATTCGAAAATGTCTCGACAACAAACTATAACAGGAGTTTGCGTAGATTATTATGAAAAAGGATATTGCCAAATGTTTACAAAGCAGAAATAATCTATCTATATATAAAACATTTCAATTGAGATTATTAAAGTTAGAAATGGGTAAAGAAATATGAATCTGAACTCGAAGTTATAGCTCACGCGCGTATTAAGGATAATATGAACCTGATGGGGGTTAGGAGGGCGGCCCCTTTCGTGGTGATTTCTCGGGGGTGGGTTCTGGTACTGCTGCTGTTGGCCAGGATATTGGTTCGGCTGGTTACTTGGGAATTGGCCGGCCGGTTGAAAGGGGGGTTGCTGCGTGCCATGGTAGGCTGGTGTACTCGGGTACGGCTGACCCGAAGGCGGCTGCGACGCTTGGGTTGGTTGGGACGGTTGCTGCTGACGTCCGTACGAACCAACACATTAATAAGGTTAGATTTTTCTATTAGAAAGCCAACAGCAATATATCCAAGCTTGTAGCCAATATTGTGGTCATTGTCATTATGCAATCGTAAGCAACAAAACATTACCTTCATCTGGAACATTTAATTTAGACATTCCTGTTACACTATTCAAATCCCCATGCACAACGAAAGCTAGCGTGCAGCGTTCAGATTTGAAATCACATTTACTTGTGAATTGTTACCGGCCATTGTTCCAAATACTCTTTTAGCATTTCCATAAGAAGATCGATCAAATAATTTGAAACAAACTACCAGACCGATACGCAGTTCCGCTTTAAATACCCTTATAAAAGAGAGAGAACGAGTGTGTAAGAATTGTCGTTTTGAGTAAAGGAGTTGAAGCCAAGACAACATGCAGGAACACGGACACACTCTGCGCATGCACAGATGAAATGAATCTGTGTCGAGTTATCTGTAAGAATGTTCTGATTTTCTCTATAACCTATCGACAGTTGCGGGCACCAAATGCATAACCTAAAGTAATATTCATCCTGACAGGTGTAAGAGACGTGTACTGGTGTGGTGTAGATCAAACATCGAAGACTTAATCGTGGCCAGTGAAGAATGAAAACACAAACAAAGAAAAAGTGGCAAACTCGTGATTTTGGAAACTCCGAACAAATTGAAAGAGACAGAGCGAAGTGAAAGTGCCAGCACATGGAGAGCACATCGATGACAGTTAGGAGAGATCCCAGACCTGCGGGCGGCGTCGCGTCGCCTCCTCCTCCTCGCAACCCAACTGCTCCGTGGCGCCCTCTTTAGTGATTTCGATGGCCGGTATCCCCGATTGCTGATAGTACCACATATTCATTCAAATTTTTAACAAAAAAACATCGTTCTAACAAGAAAAAAGAAAATGAAAGTTATGGCGGTGTCGAAGGGATGGTTAATGCAATAAATGCTCATGATGATTGAAGTGAATTATTACTTCATTATTATTAACCATCTAAGCGTGAATAGGTACGATATACGAAGCATTTGTTTATACAGAAGTGACAGAAGGCACATTAATTGCAGATATCATATTAGTTTTTAATAACAGAAAAGGCTAAGAAGAGCGACGGAAGCCGTTATTTATGAAAGGTTGAAGAAATATTGGTTCTTTTTAATGTAGAAGTGTTTTTGTTATTATTTATTGTCTATGAGCAAATTATTCTTCATTTCATCGATAATGTAATGATTGAAATGTGTGTCGATAATGGTTGTTTGTAACATTCGGATGACGATGTGAAGGTAACAAATAACAAACAATTTAAATAAACATTTCCTCACTAGACAATCAATGTGACCCCAAATAAAATTCTTAATAAAACAAATCCACACAACATATTCTCACAAATGCTAGCGCTACTTCATTTTATTATATCATCTAAAAAAAAATCCCATGTGTTTCTTAAACTAGAAGTCGTTACCTTCTTTTAAACGACTTTTAAAAAGATTAATAAATATCTACTATCACCTACATCGTCTCTAAGCTTAATTTCTTCGACTACTGTATATGAAAAGCATACTCAAACGTAAACGTCTTTATTATGGTACTTATTTAAAACCACTACAAAAATATTTATGAATGTATTATTACTATAAGAATACGGGCACACTGTGTAAATATAATATATTATAAAATAAGATATATAAAGAAAAAACTAATGACTGAAACTAAAACACTCTCAAACAACAAAACGGACAATAATAATAAACATAAAGGTGTTCATAAAACTTTAAAAAAGAAATTTAAAAACAAATAAAATGTTAAAAACGTGTTAAAATTCCTTACCGAAGGGGTTATTTTGTCGAATATACTCTTTAGTAGACCTGTGCCGAATCCACTCGTTTGCTATGGAAAGGTGTATAACAGTTATGTGAGAGAGCGAGGTAAGGTTAGACTTGGAATGAATATATTATGATCTGGAGGGTTCTGTCTGTGTCACAAAGTACAAGCTCTTTATATGTTCTAATATACAAAAGTAAAGTGAGGTGTGGGTTGTTCAAGTAACGGCCAATAGCACTAGAGTCTACTGATCTAGTTGCAAGCAGAATGCGCTCATTTGAAATCGATCGCTCGCGCCATAGTGCAGCTAGTCAACGGCGAGTGATCGTCGTGTAGTACCGATCGACAAAGTTCTATTAGATAGTAAGATATGCCAGCCACAGAACAGGAGATAGTATAAAGAGTGCAGTTTGCAACACCGATTAGAGATTCGTACGCGATTTGTTCGAAAATGCAGTTCATTCTATATAATATAATATATAATCACGCCTTTTTCCCAGTAGGGGTAGGCAGAGGTGAATAAACACTCACATTTCGGTAGATGTGAGTTCATTCTAAAACAAGAAATCATTACAACTATCCCTGTATACGATATCAAGCATTATATCATTTTAAAAACAAATCGCATACGACACAAGAAAGAGCATATGATAATGTAATGATAGCTAAGAATCACAGACGAAATGACATCACAAAAATAATCGATTAATAAGCTCATACTTGGTCTCGAGTAAAACAAACGATTTACAAAAAATGAAAAAGTTCACACAAGATTTACAACATTGAATTGCAAACTAATAGTACACGAAGTGCTGTGCCAAAACAACATTAGGAATAGGTCATGAATAACAAAATATACTCTCTTTTATAGATACAAGGGAAAAATTTACAAGCGATATTCAATTGCAAAATGGCCAAATTAAAATTACATTAGTACCATTAATGGTCATCAAATTACTAACTTAAATTCAATTCTTTGTAGATTTTTAAACAATATATAATGATTATAATGAAGATATAAAACATATCTTTTAGATGTTTGCTTCGAACTACCTTTGGACAATTGTATATTTAATCTCTAACACAGAAATCACGTAAGATGTGAATTATCACCTGAGCTCCATGTTGATCATGCCGATTCGCCGCAGTGGGGAATATTTCTTTATCAGATTGATTCTCGTCATGTTCGATGACGTGCTGTTGCTGCTGATACGCTTGCGGTCTCTGTTGTCCGCGAAACCCTGGCATAGGTTGATTTAGCATCGGTGCTCCACGTGGAATCCTCGATGCTACTCCCCGGAGGACAGCCGGTGGAATCGCTGTAGGTGCACTGTCACTGGACTGGCTGTCACGAGATTTTGTACGCACCTGAAATTAAAATAAAAATAAGCAATCTAATCCCGTTCCGACGGCATAGTCTTGAAAATCTAGATCTTGTGCAAAAACAGCGATGCGTAATTTCCTTAGACGCGTTATTTAGCGCATTTATATCAAAACGTAGCGCTTGAAAAGCCTACTGAAGCTCCGGATACGATACTCACAGTGACACACTTTGGATTGAGCCCAATGAGTTTGCCAATATCGATGAGAGCATGATCACCGGTTGGTGAGTCAACGTCGGTGACTTTCTTCCCATCAGCGTATACCGCGTATCCAGTCACCGGACCAGATGCCGGAGGGCGAAGTACGGGCTGCCATGTCACAAGGAGTGTTCCGTCCTGGGGCCCCGCTTCCACCTGCGACACCGCACCAATCACCACCAATAATCCAGCCAAATTATTAAGGCCAATTGGTTTAAATGTTTAAAAAACTGTGACCAGTTTCAAACATGTTAAAAGATCACATTAGGGATGAACCAAGGTCACAAAGGTGGGAAAGGCTAACGCAACAAGGTGAATAACACTATGAGTTATTATCAATTTGTCCTGGCGCTGGATTTATGGTTGCGATTGACGCGACTTGTTCGAGACTGTCGACCGTGCCGCGTGCTTGGAGGTTGTGGTACTTTAAAGGAGTAGGGTTGCATGTCCAGTGATAAAATAAATAGGTACGTATAATTATAATCATCACACACTTCGTGAGCGTTAAAAAGCTATTTTTAGTGCGTGTGCAATGAATGTAACTATAGATTGTACTCGAGGAAGCAAATTTATAAACCCTCGAAACATATATTATTTACATAGAGAGGTTTGACAACGTTAGTCATTGAATGTAATGGAGGGGTACATATACTTCAAGAAATTCTTTTCTCAGCGAGCGGGGAGTGTGAATGTAAAGTGTAAAGATATCGATCAAAAGCATGCTGAATCACATGCTAGATAAATAAAATTAAAATAAAGTACCATGATCTCATTTGGCGGATCTGGCAGTCCTTTCGGCAGAGTTCTAAAGTCGGTGTACGCCCCAGGAGCTTCTTCTATCGGTATTCCAGGGGGGCCCGCTCTTAAATGTTTGGCTCTCACTGTCACTCTATATTGTGTACTTGGTGAAAGACCGGTGATGGTATGACGATATATACCTGGCTTTACAGTTCGAACCTGTAAGATATTACGGTTTAAGGCGCAATAAAAGAAATAAGAATATAATATCTAAATCATTTGTTTCTTACTTCAACATTATTAACACAGACAACGTGTTGATGATTTGAATTCGCTGGAAGCCAAGAAATTACGGCTTGAGAGCAGGTAACACCGCTAGCCCTGACGCATGTTGGACCCATGTTGCCGGTGTCTCTGCCAATCACCATCGTGCAAGCTGCATCTCGAGAAGTACGCCGTGTTGCAGTCACCGAACGCACGCTTATTCGATGAGGCTTTAAGTTTATATACATATTTTATTTATGGATTTTTAATACAAATAAAATTCTAAGTGCACGAGAATTCTATGGAAAATTATACTTTAGCTAAAAAATAGTGCTAATTATAAACAAAATCTAAGAAGATAACAAGATCAAACTAGTTATTATTATCTGAACATTACTTACTCGATTAGCGTCTACGCCTTCAACCAACGCACGAGTCCTTTCTGAGGCTTTGACTGTTGTTTTCAGGACTCCGTCGACGTAGACGTGATAGCTTTCTATGTTAGCTTGTTGGACTCCCTCTGGCGCCGTCCAGCCGATCAGCACCGACTTGTTCAGCTGCCTCTCGAGTGTGAGCTGCCGCGGAGCAGGCACTAGCGACGAGAAAAACAGCTCCGCTGTTGAGGTCCGAGGGCAGATCGCGAAAGGGAGTGCAGCCAGGCAGGCGAAGTGAGTGCGATTACAATGAAGCGTGCGGAGAATTCCATTTGTTACAGGATGGGGTGGATAGGAAAGGATGAAGGTATAAAACTATATTTCGACGTAAAATTGGCGTTTTATCAGTAGTAATTGTTGGAAAAATTTATTCGTAAAAAAATAGAGCGCGATTAGGATCAAAACATGCAAATTTCAAATTAATATATTTTAATATTATAAATAAATTGTTTACTATAATCTAAAAAAGACTAAGAGGTAAACATTACTAGCTGGGTTTCGAATACTAGTAATTATCCAATTATTTGAGCATGAATCTAAATTTTATAGTATCTAAGTATATAAAATGAGCAAGATCTAAGTAAAAAGATATTTACCATTATCATCATCTTCAGGGCCTTCACTTATATCAGCCATTTCACTTAGACGTGCGACATCTCTACTAAGAGACAAGTCGCTGATAGCAGTAGTGGCCGACTCATCAGTATCACGGAGCGTAGCTAACACGGCCTGAAAAGGTGCCTAATTATTGAAATAGAGCAATCCGAATTTAAAGCCAATATGATTTAAAACCAATATGTTTGTTTTGTATATTATTAATCCCTATAAGCTATAAAAAGTTTATAGGATATACGAAAAATTCATAGATTAAATATACCTGATGAAATTCTAACAAATCATCTCCGACGAGCCTTTGGACAAAATTGGCGGGTACAAAGCCACGACGTCCATCAAGCATTTCAGCTTCAAGCACAGAAGCGTTGGGATCTGGAGGACCCCACACGAGCAAGTAATCACCAGCATTAAGCGACAATTCACCGTCGGCACTTTCAATACTAGAAGAATAACTGTTCTATTATTTTTTGTTTTTTCTTTAAAACACAGTTCACAGATATTTGATCTTTCCAATTCATTGTATTACTCACTCAGGGGGATCGTATGAAAATCTTGCAATATAAACGCAGCAACGTCCTTTCCCAGGAATATCCAACATATCGACTTGGGTCTCAGCTGGTGCTCCGCCGTTCATAAAATGGGTGTTGCGTACTGTAGAATAAACAATAAAAAGCGCCGTATTTGCTAATACATTCGGAAGAGTTTACAAAACATTTTTATTTTAAATGATATACTTACCATCAATGTCCAGTCCCGCATTAGGCATCATTCTTGGAAGCCCTCTTTGGTTTCTATCGTGACTAAATCCAGTTTCTAGTCCACCAAGTCTATCAGTTCCGAATTGGCTATCTAGTCCTAAATTCCAAGAGGGTTGATGCGGTGTTACAGGAGTAGCTACTCTAACTATATTGGAGGTATTAGTCCCATATCTGCCTAAACCAAGATCGATCTCATCTAAAGGTTTCAATTTAATATTCATTGCGTTTCCTGGTAACCCACCGGTAAGTAAAGGGTTTGTATATGTACCGGCTCCCGTTCCATAAGCACCAGTAGCAGTCAGACTTGTATTCAGAGGACCAAGTTGTGTACCAGTGGCTATATTAGAAATATTTCCTATTCCTCCAGTAAGAGATGACTGCAATCCCATAGTATGAGTAATCGCTCCAGGTAATGATGTCTGCACAGTATTTAGACAGCTACTTAGCCCCGATCCAGCGATAGTTCCTGTCAATGTTGGTCCAGTAAGTGTACCGCCCAGACTCATAGCTGAGACATTACCAGTGATATTTTGAAGATTACTTTGCAAACCAGCCAGAGTGCTAGAAATTTGGCTGATACTAT
Source organism: Troides oblongomaculatus (assembly GCA_029032895.1). Taxonomy (NCBI): domain Eukaryota; kingdom Metazoa; phylum Arthropoda; class Insecta; order Lepidoptera; family Papilionidae; genus Troides; species Troides oblongomaculatus. The sequence goes on along the minus strand of JARDWC010000439.1, from coordinate 1,564,526 downwards.
TCACAAGTGGAGCGGTTACGGGATTAGTAAAGGTAACTTGATGAGTGTTCGACAAACCGTACGTGTTAGTGGAGTAGGAGGGTAAAGGATTGGAGTACGAAGTTGGATTATGAGCGCTCATTGAATATGCAACAGAGTTAGAGTTCGGTGCAGTGAACTGTCCAGTAGCGTGTAGCGACGACAACGTGGGCATTGTGTTGCTCTGGCAAATGGCTACGTGGCCGGCCGTACTGGTGTACGAATGTGGTAATGGCGAAGGTATCGGCGAATGAAACTCTCCCAATGCTTGATTAGAGCCACTTGATTGCATACCTGTTGAAACAATTTTTACACACATTGTCAAACCAAAATATTATTTGAAATTAAAAAAAAAAAAACAGATTTCAGCATATTCCTCGAAATTTAAGGGAATCTTCTACATCTTTAACGTACAGATAAACTTTTGAAGCTTTAACTGCAATTGAATCAAGACAAAATATGTAAGAAACGAAAGAAACATTTTTTTTTGTTAATGATTTATTTATCTTCCTTATGTTATAATTTACCATGTGTTGTAGATCTGGTGTGCTCCAATTCCGCTAGGATTCTGTTGTCTTGCTCGATTTTAGCCATAATGCGTTCTATTTCGGAGGCGGGCTGTCCCGCTTGCGTAGACCAAGTCGCGGACGTGGAGGCGCCACGGGCGCGCAGTGCGGACGACAACTCCAGTTGCAGCTCCTCGCAACGTACCGTCTCCAATGCAGCCTAGACTCGCAAAAAGAATTACAGATCAGTAGCTATTTATGTATTATGAGAACATATATATATGTTATTATTTATAACATTTATCATTTAATATGATTTACAATATGATAATGCTAATTATCTAAACGAATTCGTCAAAACTTTACCATCAAACAAATTTCACATGTGGCTCTGTAATTCGTCTTCCGTGTTACACTCTTTTTCTGTTGATGTATATTGCTTGCTAGTCATTTTTTTACTCAGCTCATTTAATACTAGGCTAGTGGACCGGGGGGCCACAGCCAACTTAATTATAAAGCACAAAAAGTTTACTACTAGGGGTGTAGTCACCCGGAGGCGGATTTTCATTGTTTTGTGTCTGGATTACTGTATAACAGACAGATCTACTCGTCCATCGAAGGTGGGCTCAGGCTACTAGTGCATTTGTAGTGTTTCAGTCGTGTGTGGTGATGTGCTTGTTGCCGGTATTGATGGAGATATGTATGGTATGTGGGACCCCTAGGGCAAGCGGAATTAGCGCATGTCGTAGTCGGCTCTTTCCGATTTTGGTTTTCGATAGCAACTGATAGTTGATCGCGTTGGTCGTCAGAGGGTTCGGGTGAGAGTGTCGGCTTTGAAGTAGATCTTCGAGAATTCTCAGCTTTCGTTGGCAAAGTTGCAACGTCCACGGTTAGAGGTAGCGATTTCGCTGTTAACTAACCTTCTTTTCCAACTCTCGAACTCGCGACTGCAGCTGTTCGATGTTGTGCGCATCGAGGGGCGAGTGCTGCGCGGCCCGCAGCTGCGACAGGGCATCCGCATGCGCGCGTTCGGCGTCGGCGCGCGCGCGCTCTGCATCTCGCAGCCGCCGCGACAACGCATCCGAGTCTGCCACACCACCCGGCAGACTTCCGTAACCACTCATCATCTGTCATACAAGAAAATAATTTATCAATGTCGTTGGGTAACCGCGGCACTGCAGTGCATCAGGCACTTCCGCCCAAGCACACACAAATTACACCCTTTGTATTACTGCGCAAAAAGACTGCTTCTATGATCTGCAGAGTTCGGGCTAGTCCCAATTAAATTCTCGAAATGATTGCTGAAAGGTTGATTCATCTATTTTGGACCATTGTGTGCGGAGGTGTATGTCTACCGCACAATTACTTGATTAGTAAAATTATAAATTAACTCTATAAAGAAAATTATGAAGTACTAACCTGTTACTAACAGAATCAATAAGCAAAAGTTGTTCCTAACGTACTAACACTGTGAACAGAGATCGAATTAAACTTTATTTATTAATATTTTTTTAATCAATCAAACAAAGTTAACCTACTTATAACAACGTTGAGCTATTTATAATGACATATACTGCACCATAATTTGCTCGTGGCTTTGAAATATAAATTGTTAAGTCTCTTTTCCCGAGTTATTTCACTAGCCATCACGCCTTTCAAACCAGAACACAAACGTTTATACGCTACGGTTTAGAGCGGAAATAGAAGATACGTTTGTTCTCATCTAGATCAGTCTCCAGCAATAAAGACCTAGCAAAAGTACACGTACAATATATGCAAGTAAAATATACCTGTTAAAAAATAAGTACTTTTCCTATAAGTCACGTGTTGTTGTAAATATCTTTTATATTGACAAAATGTCTGTGTGTGTGTATTTAAACATGACTAATACTAACCATAGGGCTTACCAAAGTTGACGCTTCCAAACAAAATTCGACATGTTCATGTGATCCATTAAAAGTTATTCAACTTAATACGAAAGTACATTAAGATTATTGTGTCTATACATTAATAAAACGCGAGTAGAATGAAATGCTTTTTGTAAGATCACTATAATACAGAAAAATTACAGAACTGTCGGAACAATAAATTATAATTACCTACCGAGGTACCTTGCAATTACAGGAGACCAGACGATACTGAAGTAAACATTTGTCTAGAAAACAACGTTTGAATAAATAATGTGAGTGACAGAAGTAATTTTGTAGAGGCACACAATAACAAGTAAAAGCTCTTACTCATGTTTACTTGTATAAAAATACAAGCTAACGAAATACATACTAACATTGTAACGCGAAAGTTTCTGTCTGTCACTATTGGCAATTGGAAATAATTAAACAATAGGTTATTCTTTGCAGAGAGGACTTAGGCGATTAAACTTAATACTTAAGATACTACTCACAGTTACAAAATGATGAAACATGGGAAAATATTTCTATATAATTAAGGCATAGAAATTCACATTAAATGGTTAACAATTACGTAACGATTTTGAGTTCTAGACCTACATAGAGCAATTTGTCGAAATTCTACGCAAGAAAATAAAAACAAATTTAAGGACAATCATAGATATTTTTTAATAATGATTGTCTTTGATGGTTAGTTTCTTCACCTACGCTTTCTTATATAAACATGTGAAACGAACATACAAAGTGACGTCATCGTTCGACTCCCCGAAATTCGATATCGGACCATTGTTTCGATTTAGACTTCGGGTAAAAACCCGTCAAGTATTGCATGTTATTTGTCTCACCTGAATCCTTAAAGGCTATAATAATTGGTTGGGGAAAAAGAAATCCATTATTTTTTCGGTAGATGGCTGTAGTGATAAATTTCTCGTAAAGTATCGATCAAACAGTTTCAGATTTATGCTCCTTGGAAAGGTGACATTTCGCAGTAAAAGAATTCTTTTGCTGTTTTTTGTTTGGTGCATTCAATTGTGAGTTACAGGTTGTTAAAAATGGAAGTGAACAAAGAGAAAATTCGGTACATTTTACAGTTTTTCTTTGACAAAGGCGAAAATGCAAGCCAGGCGGCTAAAATTGTGAATGGTGTTTATGGACCCGATACTGTAACAGCCAATTATGTGAATTTTTGGTTTCGTAGATTCCGTTCAGGAATTTTTGATGTTAAAGATGCACCTCGCACAGGTAGGCCGGTCGCCGAAATTGTCGATAAAATCGGAGAAATGATCGAAGTTGACCGGCATGTTAGCAGTCGTAACATCGCCCAGGAGCTAAAAATGGACCACAAAACAGTTTTAAACCATTTACACAAAGCTGGATTCAAAAAGAAGCTCGATGTTTGGATGCCACACCAATTAACAGAAAAAAACATGATGGATCGAATTTCCATCTGCGAAGCCTTGGCCAAACGGAATGAGATAGACCCATTTCTTAAACGGATGGTGACTGGAGATGAGAAATGGATCACATACGATAACCCTGTGTGAAAACGATCATGGTCAAAGAGCGGTGAAGCACCTCAAACGGTGGCCAAACCAGGACTAACGGCCAGGAAGGTTCTGCTGTGCATTTGGTGGGACTGGAAGGGGATTATTTATTATGAGTTGTTTCCATATGGCCAAGCACTAAATTCCGATCTCTACTGTCAACAACTGGACCGTTTGAAGAAAGCAATTGACCAGAAACGGCCAGAATTGGCCAACAGGAGAGGTGTCGTGTTCCACCAGGACAACGCTAGGCCAAACACATCTACAGTGACTCGCCTGAAACTTCGGGAGCTTGGTTGGGAAGTTTTAATGCATCCGCCATACAGTCCGGACTTGGCACCAAGCGATTACCATCTTTTTCTTGCATTACAAAATTTCTTTAGTGATAAAAAATTGGCATCTAGGGATGATTGTGAAAATCGGCTACTAGAGTTTTTTGCAAATAGAGAGCAGGACTTCTACGAGAGAGGCATTATGAAGTTACCTTTAAAATGGCAACAAATCATAGAACAAAACGGTGCATATTTGACCCAAATCGGACAATCCGAAGCATGTTAAATAAAGTCCTGAAGTTCATATAAAAATAATGGATTTCTTTTTCCCCAACCTATTATATTATTAATTCAGCACGGTTCAGATATGTTACTTATAGACAATTTCGGTTTCAAATTGAAATTAGATTATATGATCTAAGAACACAGGATTACTTTTTCAATATATAGAAACTGCTAACCATTTCAAATCAAATCATTCAAAACCAATTAGGATAAATTCTGTGTATGTTGTACTTACATCTTCATGTGCAATGTCAATGAATATATATAATGAATAAGCAACATCGTAAAGTTAAAGGTATACAATATAAAATGTCGTCTCTGTTTGTAGTCGCGTGGTTATACCGTTGCTGAGGGCAATAAGCACGAGGGTGTAATCTATGTATGAATAATTTATTGATTTTACGTCGGCTTCGAGTCGATCATGGCGCGTCCTTCACTATATCGATTGATGTCAAAAGATAAAAGCCCACTGTTAAGGCGGAACGCATCGTCGTATTTATATAATACACGTTAATAACCTCAATATATTTAAAAAGAGATTCCTTATAGTCGTAATGGTATTTAAATTTATTTATTACCTGGTGCTTAAGCGATCACACCCGAAGGTAAATGGGGACGAAATCTTCTTGTGTTAAACGCACTACTCTAGAAGTACTCTATTCACTCTTCTCTTAAAAATTCTGAATTCTTAAGGGACAAATACCAATACCAAGATTGTCCAATTCTTGGTCTTGTTTTTGTTTTGCTCATCACTATAATTAATCAACAAAATATGCTAGTAGATCTAACATTATAATCTAAATTCGTTATTAAAATGTCTCCTGTAAAATTTCAGGAAATAACCTGGTTTTAATTAGAAATAAGTTCTTTACTAAAAAGGGTTTTGTAGTGAATCACCTCAAAAATAAAACTAACAAATGCTATACTTTTTAGTTTCCGCTAATAATACTCTGGTTAGCTCGGCTAATAGCACTCGGCTAGTAGCCCGCTGGCCTTATAGTTAGAGCGTGCGGCTTTCACTCCGAAGGTCGGGGGTACGAACCTCGGCATGTACCAATGACTTAATATTTAAGTTATGTACATTTGTGAACTTAAGTTACAATAGCGAGATACAAACGGCGAAGGAAACCCGCACACTGACATTATCTTTTTGTGTGTGTTGTGGTCACAATAAAGTTGCAACAGGCTCGCCCCCTGTTACATGGGACCTAATCTGACCACATCTGGCGAAATGTGGGTGTTTATTCACCTTTGCCTACCCCTAATGGGAAAAAGGCGTGATTATATAAAAAAAAAAAAAAATAACACTCTGGAGTACCAAAGATATAGAAAGGATGAGTTATTACAAATTTCCTCATTATAAGTATCTAAATTTGTATAGTAAATTTGACACTAAAACGAACATTCAAAAAGGTTATTTTGCCCCAACTCGTTCCAAACTTTGTATCCTCCTCATCACACTTATCCTCCAATATTTATTTTGGAGACATGGAATAAAATCCGGGGACAGATTGGTAACCGAGTTCAGAATAACACAAATATTTTCCCGGCTATTGGCACCGGCTATACTCCTATCGGCCACTCGGTCTTCTTGTTTAATTCATAAGTATTTCTTCTGAAGTAGTTATTGTAAAGCCGATTAATGGTAGAAGAGAAATCTTTTTCAAGAGCTGCCTCGTTCAGGTAAAAGCAAATTGCTCGAGACTGCGACAACTTTGCGGATAGTCTGTTGCAATTTAAATTTATTTCATCTTTAACTACAAGTACTCAACTCATTAAATATTTAAAAAAAAAACATCAGAATAATAAAAAAAGCTTAATGTTTGTAGTTTATGCAGTTACGTTATATTTAGTCCAACGTTTTATTTAGATAAACTCTCACCTTTCGGCTTTATATCCGAAGAAGACAGGACTAATTAATAACTTAATAAAATTAGATACATACATGATTTTCTTTGTTCCTAACTCTGATAGCTATAAACACTTAAGACTACATTATACAAACTACTACAGATAAAGATTGACATAATAGAGAAATAAAGACGAAGTTCCGTGATTGAAATGAAATTTTAACGCCGAAGTTTCTAACATAAATATTTGCAGATAACTTTGGGTTCGTATCTAAAAAAAACTTCATATGAATAAAAGGTATGCTGTCTAGACAAGTTCTTAGACCGACGCCACACAGTCTGATGTACACGTCCCACTTTTTTCATTATATATTTGAATGTTTTCATCTTACAATTTCTCGTAATATTTTGCTATTTGACAAAACAGCCTTGTCTATTTCTGGCTACACATTGAATGAACTACAAATGTTATAACATGTAGAAACGATCAACAGGACGAAATTTTCTGTTACAAGAAAATGAAAAAAAAATTAAAAATATTGAAATTTTTGAGATGCTTATGAACTCTACAGTGGATATCAGTTAAACATTATCATATATAGATTATAAAATTTCTTTCGAAAGGCCCTATAGCGAGTGTATTTTCTTGGCTAACAGGCAAGAGATAAATACATCTTCTATATACTAAGGTAGATCCTGTTCTTTACTTTGTGTATTGTCTTTTTACTGATCTATCTCTGTTGCTGGTGACCGTTTGTGTAAGTACTTCCGCAATGTATGTTTCTGCCGCCAAACGTGTACAAATCCCATTCGGTTTTAATGATACTATAGCTAGAGTTAGACTTGGGTAACGAAATTCAACATCTTATGTCTTAGGCGAAGAGTGCAAAGTGGTGCAATGTATATCATACTCACTAGCGACTCGCCTCGTCCCTTAGATTACTAAATAGTCGTCAAATGAACACTTAGTGAAAGCAGTGATAACTTTGTAAGTTCGGTATAGCTACACGCAATACGACTCGAAGAGGCACTACTTCTATATCAATAACGATCGAGTTTTCGATGAAGAAAAGTAAAGTGAGGAAACTGACATGTTCCAATAACAACAACTTACCTGGAACATCTAAACATGAATTAGCCAGATTGGTGAATAAATGTCGAAGTATCATCATTAGGGATTAAGTAGACTGTTCATGTTATGGATAATACATGTGCTGTTAGATATAAAACTGTAAGCGACAAACAGACTCGTCACATGTTTACGTATATTGTATAATAACGTCAACGGCAGTCTGCTAAAAGGCCTGACAAAGGCCTTCCCGCTAATAACTAGGAAGCATAATTACAAACCAACTCCACCCGTACCACTTTCCGCAACAGGCATCTGCATCGCTTCATCTGACGGGATTGCGGTCGCTTTACACAGCATCAGCCACAGGAATGGTAACCACTCGTGAAACTTTCTTCCACGATGGTAACATAATGACAAACAATTGCCAATTACACTCTGCGCACTTAAGCCGAAGATATCGACAAAAAAAACACCAATAAGTATTTTAAACATTATTTGGATTAATCCAGAGTCTAGTATAATATTGTGATCTACTTGGTAGTTATTTTTTGGGGATATCAATCTTAGCAAAAACCTAGCGGCCGCAGCGCTCGTTTCAACCCCTCATCAACATGTACATAGATTACAATAATAACAAAAAATCGGTGAAACACGTCACTGCAAGCGTTCATTTTATACGAGAACAAAAAAAGAACTATCTATACGTTTTTTCTCTCGTACCACTTTCTGAAAACAAAACGTGTAAAGGAAAAAAAAATGATGTCGAGCATTTCCCGCTGTTGTGTATGAATGTCATGCTCTTTTACTTTCAACCGTGCAAATGGCCCGCGCGACGCCGGCGCTCTTCGCGTCCACCGTCCTCGAGGCTTTATGCTCGTCGCCGCCTCGTCTCCCGTCGCCATGAGACGAAAAAGTGCGCTGACCTGATTCCACGGACATACCCCCACCCAGCCCCCATTCCTTTACGAAATCCGCCAGACACCCGGGCGTCGTCAGTCGGCGAGATTTGGCAAGTTCACCAGACAACGTACGCAATACGGCTTTTCTAACTACCCCCGTTACACAACCGCTAGCCGCTTACCTAGTAACACAATCCATAGTTCGATTCCGCAGCCAATAATTGTAGAATTCTGTTGATGATCCGATATTACCTAGGTTAGGCGACGAGACGAGCTGAACATTCACCAGATTGTAAATGATACGCATGCCCATAATAATGTGGCGATAGTTAGAATTGTATATACACTGCACCACATTGCGCTCGTCTTAAATAATAAGACGTTGAGTCTCGTTAGCCCGGTAAGTACACTAGGTACAGTGCCCTTCCTTTCCGGAACACAATAATGTTTCCATACTAATTTTTGGCGGCGGAAACAGGAACTGCGGTGGTAATTACCTAGACGGTCTCCAGTAAGGTAGGTATGTGTAGCTCTGCAACACAACGAGTGAATGTGGTGCTCATCATCCTAACTAGCGTCACATTGTTATGAACAGGCGTATCACTTATTACCACGTGAACCCTTCGCTCAACTGGTCGCTTCGTAGAATAAAACAGAATATAGGTTTTTCTTGAATCCACTGTTTAGCTAATGCTCTCATGTAAATACACCGCTTAGAGTTTATATTAGAATATTCTCAGCGAAAACACTTCACCATCATCTTTTGTCACTTGCCAAAAAGGTGTGGTCAAATATAAGGTTATTGCATATAAAAACAATACACTTATAAGTTTTAGTACTATGAAAGGTGGAGAGAAGGAAAAAGACATGGTTCAGTAATATCAGGGAATGGACGGGCATATCTGAGGCGTCCGAATTGTTACACCGAACCGGAGACAGAAAGGACTGTACCACCCTGATCGCCAACCTTTACTAGTTGGAGAGGCACTTGAAGAAGTAGAAGTAAAATTCTCATCAGTGATATTTTTTTGGAAGTCAAACCAGGGAGGGCTTAATGACAAGTTTTTCTATTTCGTCATTTCGTTAATCTTCTTTATATAAAAAAACTACTAAACAAGCGCGTCGTTTACCTGATGGTAAGAACTACTTTGTCGATTATAAATAAAAATGAGGAGTTTACTTATTACATAGCTTTTATCGCTGGAAACTTTAGACGTCTAGTCTCCTCATCCCACTGCATTAGCCACAGCTTTAAATAGTAACACAGTAAAGTTTACTCACTACTAGGTGCTGAAATAGATCTGTGATGATAACACTACCACTAAAATTACGGAGGAACGAGTTCATGATAACCATCAACACGATGTCCACAAAAATATAAATCTAATAAAAGTACTGAAGAATCCTAAGTTTTCTAATATCCAAGTTTATGTGCCAAAGCGACATTTGGCACTGTTATTACTTCGAAATCCTGCCCCTGATGTATTTTTAAACGTATTTAATAATAAAACTTTGTTATCCCCAATGTTATTTCACGTTAAAGAGTTGTTTTTATACAAGACGAGTCGGGTGTTCACCTGATGGTAAGTGATACGCCCGCCCATAACAACATGGCACTAGTAACACTGCATCATATTGCGCTCGATGCTGAGATATAAGATACTGAGTTTCGTTACCCCAACATTTACACTAGCTACAAAGCCTTTCAAACCGGAACACAGTAATGGTTGGTGGCAGAAATAGGCGATGCGGTGGTAACGTGGTTTCCGGTAACAAAGATTTACCACCAGTAGTCATTTACATTCTTCTTTATTTTCCCTCATCTTATCGGTAAATGCAATTGAGAAGTCGATGAAAAAAAAAATATTCAAACTCGAGAAAAATATTATACGATTTTTATATTGAAACTATATTAACTTTTCTACTGTTGCGGTTTGAAGGGCTCTGTAGATCGCGTATTTACTGGGGTAACGAGCCTCAACGACTTATGTCTCAGGTGACGAGCGCAATGCGGTTCAGAGTATACCATCTTAACTAGCGCCACGTTGTTGTGAGCGGGCGTATCACTTATCATCAGGTGAAGAATTTGCTCGTCTCATCGCTTAATTACTTAAAAAAAATTACCTAACAATAAATTAAAACTGATCACTTCATAATACTGCTTAAACATTTTATATCGCCATTATATATATTTTTGAAATCAACAAGGTTAGCCATTGATCCTGATGTTAAGTGGGGATGTAATCTCTGGTGGTAAAGCGCACTAATCCAGTGAGAGCATATTCACTCTTACCTTGAAGACACACACATCATCACATCGTATTTGGATAGGAACATCGACGCCAGCAAGTTGATTCACTCCTTTTCTGTTCTCACGAAGAACGAGGAGCTGAACCTTGTTTTTCTCAAACTGGGGATATCCACAACGTAAGGATAGAAACTGATCGCACGGTGGAGAAAAGGAGATAGGTGTTATTACGGGGTTGGGACTTTATGTTGTATACATTAAGAACTATAAATTATAAGAACCATTACCTGTAAAAGCATGCCCAATTAAATTACATTTAAAAAAAAATACAGCTGCAAATGCTGAATTTTGAACCAAATTCAAATACGAAGTGGTTTTGTTAAAGGTTTTGTGTCAAGCTGGTACTTAAAAAGAGCTGAACATAAATTGATTGAGTCTACATTTAATAAAACAAAATCTTTGTAATGTAGATTATAAAACTTAATATGTACTAAGTTTTATAATCTGTACTGCTTCGGAACAACCAAGGACGGGTTGAGAGGCTATTGAAAAAAGTCATCCTACTTTCAATCGAGGAGATGATACGATATTATCATGTTTGAGATCATATTATTAAGAAAATTAAATCAAAAACAAACATGCCTCTTATATTAGTAGACTTCATATACATTGATCTGGTTCTGCGTAAGTCGGACTGAAGTATCACGGATCAATCATGGATGTTGTTAGGTACTCAAAAAGTAAGGTAATACTTTGTTAATTAGAATGATATTTAATTTTATTTGAAGTGTAGTATTCTCGTAGAAATAATAAAAACTTATCATTACCTCGTCGCAACCATACCCTATGTAAATTGTACGTCGTAAAATTGTTAATAAGATTCTTTTATGGCAATCTACGACATAAATATAGCGTTTATCCGATTATACTCCTTCCTATAACTATATGCCGGTAGTATCATCATCATTTCAACCGGTGGACGTCCACTGTTGGACTTTGGTCTCTTGTAATCTGTGCCACAAAGCACGATCTTGCGCTGTTTCAATCTAGTGGCTCCCAGCGATTCTTTTTATATCCTCTGTCCATCTAGTGAGGCCACTGCGCTTTCTGGTGCGCTGTCGATTTCCAGCACTTTAAGACGCTAAAGTCCATCGGTTCTACGAGCTATGTGCCTCGATCATTGTCTCTTCAGCCTCGCTTCTGAGAGGACTATATCGGTAACCCTGGTTCTTCTGCGGATCTCCTCATTTCTAATTTGATCACGCAGAGATACTCTAAGCATCGGCCACTCCATCGCCCGCTGTGTTACCCTGAGATTTCTTATGAGGCCCATAGTTAGCGACCGTTTCGGAGTCGTAGGTAATCACTGGCAACACGCACTGTTCTAAGATTTAATTATTCAATCTAGTACTATGATGCCAAATAAACAGAAATCAGTTGCAATAATTTGCCTGTAATCTAGCAAAGGTCAAAGTGTTTATATGATTTGTAGTGTTAAATCTAAGATGACGGAGATCAGAGTCTAAGTGGCACACACAGCTCCAGTTTTTCCTGCTAAACAATAGTGTACAAATATTAATATGTTGTTCTTTTAAGGAGGTTGTAGCTAGTGAATTTTGCTGGAGTAAGAAAGCTTAACACGTTTCAAAACGTCAAGCATAATGTGGTGCAGTATTTACTATCGTTACTTACACCACGTTGTTATAGGCAGGCGTATCGCTTACTATCAGATAAAAGTCTCGCTCGTCCTGTGGCTTCGTAGAATAGAAAATGTATAATTTAGCATTTTCTTAATCTTAAAATAGTACATAATATTGTCTTTTATATATTTTTGGGACTAATTTCCTCAAGAAACTAACATCAAAGTCGGTAGTGTTGAAAACTACATGGTAATAATCTATACTTATTAGACGGTATATATTTTAACTTTATTATATTAAACTAAAATAAACCATATATCAGTTTTTTCATATGTTATACAAAATTACAAGAGATATTTGTATGCAATTGTTAATAGAAGAATTTATAAATAAGTTTCAAGATAGAAATTCGATGATTCCTGTAATTAAATAAACGCCTGACACTTTATCCTAGTCTTCCTTACATCAACGATTTATCACTTAACAGCTTCTACTGCTGCTACTTATATTTAATTATAAAATAACTAATAATCACTATCATTAACATATACATATTTGTACTACGATTTGGTTGATTACACTGATGGTAGATCCCTGTCGCCGGAAACCGTCTAGGTGGGTACCACCGCAGCGTCTATTTCTGCCCGCACACAGTAATCTGCAAACATTGCTATGTTACAGTTTTAAGGGCGTTGTAGCTAGTGTAATTACTGGAGTAATGGAACTCAACGCCTTATGTCCCAAAGCGACAAGCGCAATGTGATGTAGTGGATTAAATTTCTTTTTTTACGAACAAGTTGGGCACACAAATAAAAAACATGACCGCCACATCAACTAATAATCGGAGCTGCATTTAACCGTCGTCTCTTGATCATGTTCAAATTAATCACATGAAAATACTACAGCCTGTCTACGGTAGTTATAAAGAGCACTACAAAATTGGACAAAAGATATAAAAAGAGATTGTAGATATTTTTATGGCCAGCTTAAGTGGGTGGCTCGATAATAAGCACATCGGCTTGATAAACACGAAACGGATTCACGTGCCAAGAAGCGATGGGGCGGAGCGCTTTAGCTCTGTGTACGGCAAGATTAAATACGTATATGTATTATAGCAACATATGAACATGAAATCCAGCCAACTTTATCACACCAACATCATCTAACGGTACATTGTTGAAAATTATGTACCGAAACTTACTTTATATTCTAGTCTACAATCATACTATTTTTACAAACAAAAATTGTTCCTAAAGATTAACGTTATATACTTCGGCTAATTCTTATATTTAGGGATCTTGTTACAAAGGGCACAGTACTGCACTAGCACAACTAGAGAGAGGTCTAGAGTTAGTAAAAATAGGACTAAAGTAAGCCCTGCCCATTCTGAAATGCGACTAAAATGGTGTACGTGTTCGTGAGCCCTAAGGTTGAAATCTTCACAGCTCAATACGGAAGCCCTAAACAAACGGCTAATGCTAGGTGATCTTGTATTTGCTGTAACACAGCGAAAGTACTGAGGAGGGCTTTGCTCTTTCTTGAGACGAGCTTAAGTAGACCACCTAGGGGGTTCAAGTGGGTAGAAATCTCCATAATCCTAACTTCCGCACAGAAACAGAGTCATCAGAATCATTATCAGGCAGACGTCGACTGCTAGACATGGGCCTTCCCCAAAGATTTCCACATCGAACGATCCTGCGCTGCTCGCATCCAGCTGCCTCCCGCAACCTTCACTAGATCGGACCACCTAGTGGGGGGCCTGCCAACACTACATCTTCCGAAAACAGAGTATCTATTGAAAATTACTCTCCCAAGACAAACAAAAGAAGACACAACACAAGTTGGTACATGGTCCCTAAAATTTATACTTGATCCTGGACCACAGATTAAGACATTTAAATTAGATGGCTTATGCTAACTCTTGTTGTATAATATCTAAAGGCAAAATTAAAAAGATTAAATATAGAACTATTGTAATACTTCGATCACAGTTGTACGTTACTGAGTGTGTAATTTCCGAGAGCTTTGAAGTTTGAAAATCTCTATTTCTCATTCAGTCCTGGACAATTAAGCAAACACTAAGTGATTAAAAAACTTTATGCGACGGTATTTCTGGTAATTTAAAATGATATCCTATAGGTTCTTTGATTTTGTTTTTGATAATCGTTTTTCTTTTGTAAGTACTGCTAGGTTAGAATTATTTCTAAACTTAATTGCGTGACTTGTTTTTATAAGCAAGCCATAGTTTGTAAATATAAAAAACAAAATTGCTGAAACATTTGAAAGCGCAGCTGAAATAAAATGTCACAGTACAATACTAGAACTTGTGCAAGAGTTAAGCTTCGTGTAGGAGTAAAATACACTTGATTTAAATGACGCTAAAGAGCACTTGCTCCCTACTCCCAAAAGATTCATGAAAGTCTGACCTTTAAACTATTTCAACGTAACGTTGAATCGTGGGCTGTTCCATTATGTTAAAGGCAGTGACAACCCGAATGCACATCTTTTGGCCTTCATGGATGCCATTTCACGAACTGTAACTAATTATTTATCTAACAAATGTATACTTTAGAATGTATAATGATTATCATCATATAATTACTAAGTCTGTGTTAAAGAAAACTGTCTGGGTACAAATTGATGCTGTAACTTGTAAAATTACTGATCTAAGGAAACTTAATACCTAATCATCATTATCAGCCGATAGATGTCCACTGTAGGACATAGGTCTCCCCCAAAGATCTCCACCTAATACCTAATGATTCAAAGGAAATATTACATATATGGTTCCACCGATAATACAACCTTATTTAAATCCAAAAACAGATTGAATAGGAATGTGACGCTAGGCAACAAACCTTTTTATCTATTACGGATCTAGTAAAATAAATCCAGTTATGAATTATAATTATAACCTTAGTGCATATGAACTTGATGTTTTAAAACCTTTTACTAGAGGAAGCCACGCCATCAGGAAACGTGCCGAGTTTTATAGGGCTTTGCCCACTTACTTCTTAACGGCTTTAGGTTAAGATTTAACTTCAGAATGAAGAGGCATGGTAAGAAGAAGGAGAACAAGGTATATGCCTTTGCTAACAAAATGGTAAACTTTTTGTAATTATGATATCGAAATAATAAGATTAATAGCCGTAATCTTGGATTTGAGAACATTATATAATATATTCTGTTGAAATACTTTGCTTAAATTTACCTTTCAATTCTTTAGAGCGTCTAGACGGATGTCTTTATTGGAATGACGAAGGTTTGGATTTCATTGAAAAGATAAGAGCAAACCCGTAGATTGCTTCTCCATTTTACATTCTCAGAGAACCAATCAATCATTATTTTGACATCAAAAGGTATGACGTAAGTGATGATCAACACAATATTTTCAGGTTCTACTAATGTATGTAAATGAAACTCTTACGTTGTATAAATACAATTTTTTTCATATTTTTATAAAAAGTAAACATTTCGATACATTCGTTATAGTATGTCTGAAGAATGTTTTACTACTCGAATGTCCTATCGCTTGCTTTCTCCAGGTTCAGCTAAAATTTCATTAGTCCATAATTCGTCTTAGTTACCTTTGCCATTTACGATACTAGACGTGTGTATATATTTTTTAAATTATTAAAATCATTCATGAACTAATGATTCTCATAATTTAACAAATATTAGGAATGGTATTCTAGTTACATAATCTTATGCATCACTAAATCTAGAAATCTACTAACTTGATCGTAAAGCTACTTAAGTCAATTTGTACTAAAATAACTCACTAGTAATTCGGCGAAATATGTACAAATACAACTTTGTATTTATTGATCCTATTATCCTTCAAACATGAAAAAATTATTTGACTTAAAACTAACTACATTGATCCTGGATCACTGATAAAGAAATTTAAATTAAATGGTTCATGCCAACTCTTATTGTATGGGTTATAACGGCAAAATTGCCAAGATAATATCTACAACTATTGTATAGAAAACAGTTATTACTCTAGCGTATATTTGATATACCATAAATAACGAAGAAATTATTATAACCGCCTGAGCCTGGCAACCCCTGGAATCATCCTGCGGTATACTAATACTGCCATTAGAACGATGCTGTTTCTCTAGTCACATTATTGATAGCCAGGGTATTCTGAAAAACCACGCTTCAGCTTTAATGGTTTCATTGTCATTTAACATTATCTGAACCTTCATTGGTTCGTTACTAGGTTATGGACAAAGTTCATCTCCATCACTAGATTTCGTGTCATCATTGTAGTCGGAAATCCTAATATTTAAAGTTACAAAACTAACCGAAAGCTTTAAGGCACCTATAAGTAGAATAGACTTATTTAGACTTTTATTGGTCTTTTTAAACCAGAGAAGTTTCTTCACACGATCTCTGTACGATTACGATGAAATGTAATATGTCCTCTGCTTATACTATTATTCTAATATACCATAAAACATTTCTTAATTTATTTTCTCAAAATGCAAACGATCTTTATCTTTTTTCATTAGTATAAACTCTCAGTATTTAAAGCCTCTATAAAACACAGGAAAATCTTCAAAATCGTTTCCGTTATAGTATACTGCACTTTATATCTTTAGTATACTGCAGTTACCAAATAAGTACCAACATAAATTCTCGATCTTTGTCAGTATTCACTGTATCAGATTCAACAGCGTAAAGCAAGGTGCACCGGATGCAGATGAGATTGACATGGACTCCGTACGACGTTGGACTGAACCTCTTGCGCCCCATCCAGACTACTTTTAGACTACTATCCATTGATGACTGCATTACGTGGAATCGTAGTCAAGGGCTAGTCTATATAACAATTGGTGATGCCATTCATTGTCTGATAGATATGTACATTGCTTAACTTATTTATTTAGTGTGATTAATAAAAATTGTCTGTATTGAAGGAATTGAATTCATTTTCAGAAATTAAACAGTTAGTTGCAGTTTCTTTGTATATCGAAATATTAAATGTAAGTAGCAGAGAGATGTTTTCCAAAGAAAGCAATATTATCACAATCTTTGTTTTGTTCATTTGTAAAGCATGAAATGAATATTCATTATATTTAGTGAAATTTCCCACTCCATGGATAAGCTTATCAATTGACTATCAGACAGGGGTTTAAGTATAGAAATGGTCATATACATATTTGTATTACTTAAACATTATTATCAATATTCGATATTTGCTATGAGATGATACTTATAATTAAATAGATACAACGAATAAAATATGGATTCCACTTTTACTGTTACTAATTTTTAAAGTTTCATGATAATCATTCAAGACTACTATTAGTATAAATACTAACGTTAGCCTTACTATAATATTATATTCTTAAAATGGCTACCTGGTCGAAGATGAGATAACGCAGTAATACCTAAATGGTTTCTGTACAATAATGGAAATAAACGGCTCACGTAATGATCCCACTATTGGGATTCCAGGTCTTTCCTTTCAAAGAAACTGTTGAGGTCAATTTTCCATTATGCTGGCCAAGTGCAGGTTGGCGGATGTTACATATCCGCAAAAGCTGCTGTTCTTGGAGTAGGTAGGTATCCTTGCGATATATTGCCAGAAGCTCGAGCTGAATTCAAATAATCGTACAAACTATGCTAGTCTATGGATCGTAACAAATTTCGAAAAGTCTGTTAACTTTTAATTACATGCCAATTTAAACATTTCGTAACTGGTAACGTGTAAAAGTTTAATACGCTTTATGACCGGGGCGGGATTTTACTGAAAAAGCTCGGCGGCGCGAGGCGAGGGTGTTTTGGCAGCGGATCGCGTGCTCGCTCGGGTACCTACTGAATATTACAATAACTTGATATCCAAGCCAAGTACAATGACCGAATTTATTTGGAAAGGCTCTTTCTCTTGTAATTTGGCAGCCATTGTTCAATAAATATATTTTCAACAGATTAACACGAATACATTTTCAACCGTATTTAAAATCCACAGTTCTGGCCCGTACATGGCAATGTTACATAGATTGCACACACACTTAATAATAAGTTAAAATATCTTAATAGATACTAATGTATTGCTGACTATTACAGCTTTCTTTATTATACTGGATCGAGACAAAGCATAATTAGTCTGAAGTAGAAACAAGCTTACTAGAATGTTAATAGTAAAAATGGATTCATTTTCGATTTTACACAAATATACGCAATGCTTTAAACTTTTATTAAAACAATAAAATTATCCTAACATAGTATATTTATGTCTTGATCACTATTATCCTTTTTTCAATATTGCTCACCATCGGATCTCTAAATCCAGTTAAGAGTTTATGTTGTATTTCATCGTCTAACGATACTTTACCAAGATTTTACTAACATTCGCCTGCTCCACATTACAAGTAAACGAAGGCATGTACAGCATTATAAAATCAATATCTATTTGATGTTATTAAATAATGAAGTACATATCTACCACGATACAATAGAAATTAGTTAGTAAAGGTTATATTTAACTGAAGTGTAAGCGATTAATAACGATGGAGCGGCCTGTATAGTGCTGGCAAGGGTTCGTGTTGTTTGACACGCGCGAAAGGCAAAGGCAATTATCGCCATGTTTCCAAGTAAGACCACCATTATTCCACAGTTCACCCACACATCGTGCGACAGAAACCCTGTCGTAATATTCGTGTCACGCCGATCGATAGCCAGTACCGGCCGCCAACATGTACAGCTAATGATGCATTGTTTTGTCTAGGGCATTAATTAGTTTTACGCAGCGTGAAGCGAGTGTAGCGAGTGTGTACTCACGCCAGTAGCGGTCCGACGGGCGCGTTACATCTGCTCGACGGTCGGCTGCACCGGTGCGGGGCTGCTCGTCTTCAGTGAAGCACCAACCAGCCACTTCGTCTTCAACTTGCGTAACATTTATATAACGCACATACTGTACGAGCGAACGGTCCGGTCAGAGGCGCGCACGGCCGCCGGGGGCGCTCCGTCCTGCCATTTTGGATTCGACGGGAGCGAGGGCGGCGTCGCTGTCGGCGCGCGTGTTCACGGCGCCAGTTTCCGTTTAGTAAGCGTTAGTGCCCCGGTACAGGATGGCGGTGGTCGGCTCGCTCGAAAGGAAAATAAAAAAGTGTATATGGCGGAGCCGTCGGGCGGCTGCTAGGGGCACATGCCGCTCGATAGTCGGGCGCATGCGCGAGGAGAGGCGCGCGTGACGTCACGCCCTGCGCCGGCTCCCTACGACTACGACCTCTCAATGGACCATCGACACTTGACGCACACATCATCATTCCAATGACAACGATACTTGGGCTCTTTCTAATTAATGAACCGTTTCAAGTAGGTCTTCGTAGACTGTGGGGCCGGTGCTCGTCGGCGACTTGATTGCTTTCGGAAGAAATAAATTTGCTGTTGATTAATTGAACTATCTAATTAACTATCATCACCTAAATAATTCCTTTGAATATTTTTTTTTTCAACGAAGCAACAAGACGAGAACATAATAGCGTGGCGCTAGTTAGATTGATACACTGTAGCGCGCTCGTCGCCTTAAAAACATAAGATGTTGAGTACTGTTACCGCAGTAACTGCACTAGCTACAGCGCCCTTCAAAATGGAACATAGTAATATTAATACACTATTGTTTTGCGCCAGAAACAGAAGCTGCGGGGTTCCTACCTGAACAGTCTCCAGACAGATGAAAGATTTACGATAACATTGACCAGCCATTGATTGCAATAATGATCAATATTTAAACATTATATTTAAGCAAGCATTAATAAATTATGTAGTACTATTTTTACATATATAAGATAAGATATTCTTTATTATATACCAATTACATAGATAAGGAATACATTATTTAACCAAAAACTTAATATGCGCGGTATTGATCTGAAAGCAATTTCTACCAGACATTCCACATACTCATTCATTAGTTAAAATAAAGTGCTTATAATATGTAATTCCCATTGCATCTATACTGCTATATGTACTATATATGTATATTTTTAAAAGACGTCTAGACAAAATTAAGAGTGCTACACAGTTAAAGTCAATTGCCAAAACCTTGTCCAATGTTAAGTGGAATACGACGCCGGCATAAAAAAGGCTTGTTTGAGACAGTTTATTCATAGCATTATGAAACTGGACATATTCCATTTTATATGCTAATCACGAAATCTTATATAATTAAACTGTTCCTCAAAAGAACATTATTTAAATATAAAGTACAGAGTCAATGTCTTAATTTTTTATAATCGCGGGAGAAATCTTCTTAAAAGATACCCTGCTTCTGGGAGAAGACAAGGTTATGTGCGACTCGCTAAAACTCCTTCGGTGGTCTCCGTCACTACATTAGGAAGAGCACCGGAATCTCCTACGGAACGCACCAGTGCTTCCCTACACTCTGACTAAAACATCTCACGTAAGAGTAAAGCTCTCCTTAGCACCCACGCTACCCTTGCATGTACCGTCCTTCTAATGCTCGCCTATCGAGCTCTGAGGGCCTCACGCTCAAGGTTCATGAAGTCGACCGTTTTAGTCGCCTTATACGACAGGCAGAGAATACTTTAGTTCTATTCTTATAGCCTGAGACTACAGAGCTTTCAGCGAGAGAGTTTATTACTTAGGTTATTAGAATATTTATAACGTATTTCAAAACCTAATCTAATCTTTTTTTTAGTTTTGGGGGTGAGAGTATCTTCTAATAGATACTCTGTCTTCTAAGGTAAAGCCAGTGTTATGAGGAGATTTTAACCAAGTAAAACCCCATTGGTAGTCATTTTCAGCATTTCGAGAGGTCACGGAATTTCCGTTCGAACCGTAGTCTCCAGCCCGTCCTAGGGTTTGTTTTATGCAGTCCCTACCACCCTTACCGACGGTACTACTTCAATGACGGGAGACCACGTCCAGCCATTGTCCTTCTCAATCTAACGTAACCAGAAAGAACTGATTTTTTTTAAGCATTAGGCATTAACCATAGAGCGAGAGATCTTAATTAAGGGTAAACAGCATCCTTCAATTTTACATGATGTTAAGTGACAATGAGGCTGTGGTCGAGATCAAGCAAACCCCAAATAGTTTGGCTATGAATTAATTAGAAACCACCGCGTTAGTCCATGAAAAAAAAATACTTTATAACATTATGATTGTTTTATGTAAATGTGTGCTTTTTCATGACTTGAAGGGTTTAATAATAATAAGACTCACCCATCGCTGGTCATTGATAACCATTGAAGAATTTTTAAAATCCTTCTCGTCCATATGGCCTTCTAATTTATCCTCACACTCTGTTTGTTCCTTAAATAGCATTTTCTCATCGTGAATTACTCTATTAACGAAACTTTTATTTTCCAATTCGACTTTAACATCAGTTTGAACATATTTGTCTTTCGTAAGTATTCCCTCTTTCCAGTCACAGGGTATGGTTATCTCATCGGAGGGATCTACGAAAATTCTTTTCGAAACCAATGACGGTATAATGATTTCTATACATTTCATACAATTTTCCAAAAGGTTACAATTAAACCATTCCATTTTTACACCAACACAAATTAACCTAATAGTATGTACTTTTATGGTAGGAAAATATTCAAAACTGATTCTCAATTTCTGAATATCATTTTCTCTGTTACCTTATTTTTTTTTCATTCTAAACTATTTCTTGGGCACTATAATTTTATTCAAATCCTAAGTTATTTAATGTTGTATATAATGTTGAAGCCGCCAACAAAGAGGAGTGGCGGCGTGTTTGAAGCTTCCAACTAACTCCTAAAGTGCTGACCACGACTACTCTATCACGACCGATACCGATAAAGAAGAAGACAACGAGGTCTTATTATTTTTTTAAAATAAAATTAACACACATTTTTAAAGAAATTTACGCACACAGAGTGAAGCAAAAGCACTTCAGTTTTACCCTTTTATATTATTCCATTTAAACAAATACTATGCTGATAAGCGATTCCACGTTATCACTGCGTTCAATTCACTGTATAGATATAATCACAATCATTTTATTAAAGTACTGAAGCTTTTCAAGTTTTATTGTTCATTTGATTTCATTAGATTGAGAAAGTGTTTTAATTAAGCAGATTGTAACAAAAGTTAAGATTGCTTCCATAACGTTGTCCATTTTTTCCGCTCGTTGTTTTTCATATAAGGTTGTCAAATATCTCCCTTCCGCTTTTTTGCTCTTTATTCAATGCTTTATAAAAAGTGTTACAGTGATCGGATTTAGTTCAAATGTGCGCCGTTTTGTTCGATAATCTGTTTCCATCTAGACGGCAACTTCATACCTCCCTCGTAGAAGCCCCCCTCCTCCTTATTTGCGAAGAACTCGGACAGCCACTTTTCACAAGCCTCTTTTGAGTTCAACTTTACACTACCAAGGGCGTTCACCATGGACAGGAACAGGTGGTAATCACTTGGCGCTATGTCCGGGCTATATGGTGGATGCGATAAAACCTCCCATCCGAGCTCCCGTAGCTTCTGACGAGTCATCAACGAAGTGTGTGGTCTGGCGTTGTCCTGGTGGAACACTACACCCTTCCTGTTGGCCAATTCTGGACGCTTCTGGTCGATCGCCTGCTTCAAGCGGTCCAGTAGTTCGCAGTAGATGGTAGAATTAAGCGTCTGGCTATATGGGAGCAGCTCATAGTGGATGATTCCCTTCCAATCCCACCAAACACACAGCAAAACCTTCCTGGCCGTCAATCCCGGCTTGGCCACTGTTTGGGACGATTCACCGGCCTTCGACCACGACCGTTTTCGCTTGATATTGTCGTATGTGATCCATTTTTCGTCGCCAGTCACCATCCGCTTCAAGAATGGGTCGAGTTAGTTCCGTTTCAGCAGCATATCGCAGGCGTTGATTCGGTCCAGAAGGTTTTTTTGCGTCAAATCATGCGGCACCCAAACATCAAGCTTTTTTTTGTATCCAGCCTTCTGCAGATGGTTTAAAATGGTTTGGTGACTAACTCCCATCTCCTGGGCGATGTCACGAGATGCCACATGCCGGTCTAACTCGATGTAGTCCATGATTTGATCGGTATTTGTCGTCACAGGTCTTCCGCCGGCTGGCTTATCTATGGTGTCGTTTTCACCGGCTCTGAATCGTCGAAACCATTCCTCCGCGGTTCGAAGTGATAGAGTACCATCCCCCAAAACACCATTAATCTCACGGAACGTTTCTCTAGCGGATTTGCCTTTAACGAAAGAAAAATTTAAAATAGGGCGAATTTCGGCGTTAGTGAACTCCATGTTTACACGTCTATAACTATTGAACGCAATATCTAAACCAATTATGCATAGCGTCGTTTTGTAGGTTATGTCAAGACCTTTCAAATTATGTATAATATTGCCAGATACGAGCGCTGTAGCGCTTTGTACATAGCCGCGAAATTCAAAAGACAAAAAGGCGGAAGGGAGATAATTAAGCAACGTGACGACCGTGACGTTCACTTGATAGTAACAACTTGGCGCGTGGTATGACAGACACTGAACCACATTATGCTCATCGCCCTAAGACAGATGTTAGGTCCCCAGTTGGTACACTAGATAGAACTCCCTTCACACCGGTACACGGTAATGTTTGCATACTAGATGCTGCAGTGATACCTACCTAGACTATCTGAGGCAACAGAGACCTACCACCAATGATTAGTTCGTTTGACATAAATATAATAAAAACTCTAAAGACTTACTTGCTTATGACTACTAATGGACTATTTTATTCAGAGGTTACAATTAAAAAAAAACGGGGTAAGAAGTGATAAAAATTTTTATTTACAATACAATTATTATAATAAAAAAATAACGATTTGGTAAATTGTGTTTTTACATACATTGGTATTATAAAGGATACTGAATTAGCTTATTTCTTTATAGCGTTAATTGTTTAAACAATATCAATAACTTTCGATTACAATAACAATATTAACCAGCATCAAATTATTATAGCTTTGTGTAAATTTTCTACACTTTAGTGACGTAGCGACAATACAACCGCGTTTTAAGTGTTTCTCTACTTTGGCTAACAATAACCGGATACAAATAATTGGTAATAATAACCGTTATATTAAAACATATAATAATCAAATGGACAGTTTCTTTTTATAAATATATTGTTTTTCGAAAAAAATTGGATTTTGAAAGGCAATATACATTATTTTTACTTCATATTAATTTTTGTATTACCATCGAGCGATATGTTATTGTGAATTTAACCTTACTAAATATTACAAAGTAATTAATAATATAAGGTTTTTTCTTCAAGACACCGAATAGAATATTTACAGGATCAAACTATGATAGATAAACTTTTGACTCCTGAACGAAGTGTGGTGGTAGATCTCAGTCGAATGCAGATTTGTCTAAAAGAAGTGATGTGGAAACGATGGGTGCAAGTATAATTCTAGGGGTTAACGTGATTTAAAATCTTATATCTCAAATCGACGAAAGCTGTGAGTTGTTGTGTAAATATTTTACACAATTACACACAAGTTACATCTTAACATTTATCGCCAAGAGAACAAAAAAGTTTTATAGCTCTTACTAACTTAATAGCAATGTATACTATAAAAAAGTATTAAACTACAGCCATAACAACGCGGCGCTAATTAAGATAATATATACTGCCCCACATTGCGCTCATCGCCTGAGACATAAGAATTGAGTATCGATACCCTGGTACATTAGTTACAATGCCCTTCAAACCGGAACAATTTTGCAGACTACTGTTTGTGGGCTCCAATAGGCAAATTAATAGTTTTATCTATACAATAACATGATTATCAATACATTAACATAAGTATTTATACATTATTTACAATTATGTATACGTATCCTGATATTTATTTGAGCAAATCTTATTATACATGAAAGAAGGAAACAGTGTGATTGAGATTTTATAATCTTTTATAAGAAAAGAAATCGATTAATATAATTTATCTTCATTCGGATCGCAAATTCCCGTAACACAATCGTTGGAATGGAATGTCTTACTCAACATCAATCAGGTCATAAACTCCAGCATAATTGAATCGAAGCATTCTCGATCAGAATCGTTCTCAGATCTTCGCTTAAATTAATATTTAACTAAACTAAATCTCTGTACATAAAGCTGCATTATCTATAGTAAAAAAAAACTTAATAGTTTTCTTACTATTTACCAGTTTATAACAAAAATAAATTTGTTTAATTCATATGTCGTCTTCAAATATCGTCTTGTTACATTTGATAGTAATAAAGATCTGTTCATTGTTTAATTAATGATGACAATGTGGTATCGTCTAATTATAAAATAGAAATCTGTACAATTGTATCTATATACACACCCATAAAATTTTATGAACTGCCATCTTAAAGTTCCCACAACTGGGACTCGAGAAGTTCTCCCACAAGTAGAGACTCCGAGAGTTGATAGATGTTACATTTTTAGAATTTGGTTTATAGACTTAATTGGGAATCGAGTTGACGCTTCATTCAAACGTCTACGGCTCTAGAAACTGAACTATCACGACTTCTGTTACGACAATATATCACTTAACAAACAAAATATAAAAAAAAATACTAACTACAAGTAGATTTTGCTAGTTTATTGCACAGGAGTCACTTTAAAAGCTTTATTCACCTAAGATATTTTCATTAGTTGATAGACTAAGATATGTGTATAAAGAATAAATAAGTTTAGACGTAAAATATTTAAAATCTTAAAAAAATAGTGTTTCTATAGTAATTTCATAATATTCGATTTTTTTTTTCATTCTTGTTTTTGGCAATCAAGACCCTAAAGTTAACAAATATCAGTCAATATCCAGACTTTTAAAACTGCTAGTGAAGCTGGCGAACATCCCCTTACTGGGCTTCTTGATCCTTTTCTTCTCGTCAACTTTGAATATCTCCGACTCTATCAGCCATTCCCTGTAATTCTCCTCCATATTCTTCCTCTGTTCTTCGTGTAATTGCTTAACCGGTGGGGCTGTACCGCCGTAATCTTCCGGGAGAAGATCTTTGTCCACTATGGAGGCGGGACCTTCTGAAGAGAAATTGAGAAGGTTCAACAGATTGGAGTGGATTAAAGGCTTGACGAGGCACATCACTTGATTGATGAATGACACTGTATGCACCACGTGTATCTTCTTTAGACGACAGGGGTGCGCGTTCTGAAAAGTAATATATTACTAATTAATAAACATTCCTCTAAAATATATAAAAAAATCATAAAGATGGAGTATACATAGACATTTTTAGATGTAACTCTGACAATCGATCTTCATTGTGTCACAAAAAGAATTGATCAAAAGGTTATTAATAACATAGTTAAAAAAAAACTTTTGAATAACTTCTTTTTAATTATAATAGAAGTGAACATACTTGGATATAATGCATGAAGGCCCTCAAAGCGGGCAGTGTAACCCTCGTAAGATGGCCAAGATTGCAACCCTTCATATCAAAGATCACGATGTAGCCTTCTGAGACTCGATCCTCGGAGAGTTTGATGTCGTTGAACATGCAGAACACGCGAACAGCATCCGCAAAATTCAGCTTACTGTAGTCTAAATCCGACAGCCGGTACAGGAGAACGTGGTACCCTTCTTCCGTCTGCTTCGGTAGAGCTACCATATGACTGAAGAGTAAAAAGAAATTCGCATCAATTAATACCAATATGTTTTAATCTGGACTTACCTAGACAGCATCCAATAACAGAAACTTTCAACTGGGTATAGTTCAGAGCTACTAAAATCTTATATTTCTCTAACTTAAGAGAATTAATCACAATTATAAGAGATAGAGAGAGAGTTGACAGATGTAATACGTAGATCATATATAACAACACAAAATATTATATTTGCCTCCATTGATAGTCTCTGCATTAGCTGAACACATTGGCAGCCTTCCAAAATGAGAAACAATACGTCTCAAGTTACATTAAAAAAAAGTAGATCTAAGCGATCAGTCAGCCACTTACTTCCGGGTGATAGATCAATGTATATAAAACACAAGCTGAGTCATAGAACTTACAAATGACACAATCTTTAAGAGCACAGACAACACTTAATAAAATGGAAATAGGTCTTTTAAATTATCATCATTTTCATCTTCCTCAACCTGAATGTTCATTGAAGATCCAAGTCTTTCAGAATGCTTTTCATCATAAGCAGTCCTCTCAATTCCCCAGCAAGTTGCTCTTAAGCTTTTTAACAAGATCTTCACTCCATCATGATAACGAAATAATGCTGATCGTACTCCTTTAAATTTCCATTGACGTACTTCGATTGATGGGGAAGTTGACTTTCGAAATAACCTTATTAATGTAATACTTTTTATGTTACCCAAAATTTTTGCTGGCAGGTCAAATTTTAAACATGGCATTGTGATACACCACCACAATACCCATATCTACCTATCAACTTCAAATAGTGTAGATATATCTACGTCAAAATTCAAAAGGAAACTATTTTTATGTTAAATTCTAGATCTGTACTTCTCTACCTTTTTTCGTTTCCCTTAATAAAACTTTTCATTAATGAATACCCATCCCCTAATAACTCCATACCTACCATGTGTCTCGTTTTTCTTAAGCTCTATCTATTGTCAATATTAATTTTGAAATATCCTCTCCATCTTTTTTTATATCTTCTATAATAATTAAGTTTGGTATTGCTTCTAAGGTTCATCTTTAACTTCATGTAAACATTAAACATTGTAATAATATTGAAATAATTTTTTTATTAGTATTTCCGTCATTTCCAAAATTGCCACGTACCAAAAGTTAGTAATCTCTGTTCTAGACTAACAGCCAATGATTTAGATTCTTATGAGAATTATAGTTTTTTTTTATTTCCAATTATATCTAATGTTATTATTCAGAGGGTTTACCTTCTACTATTATTTACAACATATTCACTACTATTGGCTACAAAGATTGGCTGGTAAAGAATGTATATCCTTTGATATAATTATCATAAAGTTAAACAATACAGTAATTTATTTGTATAGGTTTACTACACAAACCGACAAACAGATAATTCTGTCGTACATATAATACAACTTACGTAATATCCAATACAGTCTTGTTCCGTGGCAGCATTGGATCACGATTGGTGAAGAGGTCTGGTGTATTGTTGCGGAGCGTGAAGTAGCATTCAATAGTGTCTTTTGTCTCTTTCACTTTGAAGTAATTTGAGTGAAGAAACAATAACACGTATTCATCGGAGATGTACGGCAAATGAGGTTGGCTCTTCATCCTGTAACAATGATCAAAGAACCTTTTCTATGGTAATTATTAACGAGTTATTAATTACATGAATTATTCGATATACTGTCGAGGCGGTCACCTGATGGAAAGTGATAGGCTCGTCCACAACAACGTGATACTAGTTTCGATGATATACACTGCACCACATTGCGATCATCACCTTGACACAAGATATTAAG
The DNA here is from genome assembly GCA_029032895.1 of Troides oblongomaculatus. Classification (NCBI taxonomy): domain Eukaryota; kingdom Metazoa; phylum Arthropoda; class Insecta; order Lepidoptera; family Papilionidae; genus Troides; species Troides oblongomaculatus. Next base: position 1,535,851 of record JARDWC010000439.1, on the reverse strand, counting down.
TGTCGATACCCCAGTAATATCATTAGCTAAGACGATCTTCATATCACAACACAGTATACAACTTACTGTTTGGTGGTAGAAACAGACACTGAGGTGGTACCTGTTTTTTTTTTATATCGGAGGGAAACTTATAAAAAGAGATCTTGCTTCTGAAGGGAAGACAAGTGGTCATCCGCAGTGCGTTACAAGAGGCCCCAGGATATCACACTGGTCCCTTATGGCATTACGCCTAAGCCACGTCCCAGGGAGGACTGTACCTCACGTCGGCACCTTCGCTTTGGTCTACAAGCACTAGACCACCTCTCACTTATCGTTCATCCCGGGCTCGCTTATTGGACAATGAAAGGTCCAACATTCAAAAATCCTCCTAGTCGTCTTTTACAACAGACCATGCCTACCTTAGTCCTATTCTTAACTGTCAAAGACTACAGGGCAAGCGATGGTACTTACTTAGGCAGTGTCCATCAAAAGAATACTATCACCGGTACAACAATATCATGTAAATCTAAACATATCACCAATAAAACAATATTGTCTTTCACAAAAGTTTGATTATTTTTTTTGTGTATTTAAGTACAATAAATTTGGACAACCCTAGTGGTACAAGTATTTTGCTGACCGTACGTTATTGTGTAAGATCCGAGAGCGGGCCGCGAACGCGCCCGATACGGAGAAAGTGACGAAGCGGCGGAATGTCAAACGAAACGCTAGCGGACATGTGGACACTCCTCCCCGCGCCCTTGCAAAATACTTTTATTGGCCGCGAAATTAACTTTTTTTTATATTTATTAATTTAACTTTATACACATTGTTCAACGGTGGACTTAATGACTGGCATTGTCTGCCATCATACCTTGGATGATGCTGAGATGTAATGAACTGGGTGCATAGAAAAGTAAATTGAGAAATATTCATTGGTGGTAAGTCTCTTTTGCAGGAAACCATCTACGTATGTAACACTGAGCTCCTTTTTCTCCTGACAAACATTACTTCGTTCCGGATTGAAGGGTGCTCAAAACTCCGAGACTCAATATCTTATGGTTTATCTGGTGAACCCAATGTGGTGGAGTGTTTAACATCATAGCGCCACGTTGTTGTGGGCAGGCGTAACACTTACCATCAGGTGAACGTCCGGCTCGTCTCGCCACTTAATTGAATAAAAAAAATAAAGTTAATATCGTAAAAAGCTACTATTTTAATTATTTTTAATCTCATCATTCACCAATCATTCATATGGTCATTTAAAAATCTATGATTTTTTTTTTTTTAAATATGACTGAAATGCCTTTGGCTATTACACAGTATAATGCCTAAAATGACTTACTTAGTCTTGAACTCGAAGGTTAATCTTTATTGACTGTGTAAAATATATTTAAAATCAATTATTTATGTGTATATATATATATAAATAATTAAAATACATTTTCTTTGTTCGCCAATCACGTGAAAACTAGTGAAAGTATTAACATGAGAACATGATCATTCATCAGAAGTCTTCGCTGCCGCGAAATGATTAGAAGATCCTTCATCATTTGATTTCTAATTAACTTTTATAACATTTTGTATACAATAAATATTTGTATTTCCAAAAATTTTGCGGTTTCTATAGAAAGTTATTTCCAGTTGGTCTCAAGGAATATTTCAAACTTATTTCAAATCTAATTTTACATTACGGTCAGCAAAGCAGGCGGGAAACAACTAGTATATATTTGTGCACGTAGGAACGGTTGTATAACAATCATATAATCACCTCAATGTTTTTGTACTTTCTCCATTTAAAACGACTGATTACTTAGATATAGTGATTATGAGACTTAAGTACAATATGGTTACATCCAGCACCGCAACGTCTATTTCTGCTGTCAAACATTACTGTGCCTTTTCAACCTGATACTAAATGGCAATGTAGTTCATACTGGAAAATGCTCTTGTTTAAGTGAATAGTATACGAAATATCTCCACGACAATAAAACTAGAGCTTATTAAATAGCCTTATCCTTTATATGTCAGTCTCTAGTCTCTCCTCCAGCTGTCATCGCATACAAAGAGATGATGAAGGATAATAAAAAAAAATACTCTACACGGAAGTGGGGCGCAACACCTGTCGGCCCGTGGCGTGACGCTGCTACGCTCGCCGCAGCGCGTCATGGCCATACGGGTCGTACGAGATTACCGTTCCATCTTCTTCGAGGCGGCGTGCGTCCTCGCCGGAACGCCGCCGTGGGAATTCGAAGCGGAGTCGCTGGCGGCAGAAGAGAGCTCTCGAGCGGGAGGGCGAACTTCCGCCACCGGAGGAGGTAGGGAGGTGGCGCCGAACGGCGCGAAGGGAGGTACTTCGGCGATAGGAGCGGCGACTCCTTGAACCGCCGCACAGTCGCCTCCCTGTTGAGGCCGTCCGGCCGGTCATCGGCGACTGGCTTGACCGGGACTTCGGAGTCCTCAGTTTACGCTTGGTGCAGATACTCACGGAGCACGGTTGCTTCGGGAGATATCTGCGCCAGCGAAACAGTAGAGGTAGGACGGACGAGGCGTGCTACGAGTGTGGCCACCCGGTGGACAAATCGTCCCACACCTTGGCCGATTGTCTGCGATGGGGGGGTGATAGGGCCGCGCTCGTAGCGGCGATAGAGAGTGACCTCTCACTACCATCTGTGGTCCGGACCATGGTCGGAAGCGAGGCGTCATGGAATGCGGTATCCCGATTCTGCGACACTGTTATGACGCAGAAACGGGAGACCGAACGTTTCATTGAGCGGGCGCCGAGGGGACAGGACGCGGACGGAGTGTGATGACAGCTCACCGCCGCAAGGCGCGGCCGAACGCACGACCGCCGAATGGTACCTTCGGCTGAGGAACCTGGCGCTGCGACCGGAATGGGCTTTCGGGCCGGCGCCCCCCTGGTAAAGGTACCTGGGGTGCATATGGTGATGCGTCTCGTATTCCGACGCGTCGCCACGTAGGAATTTTGTCGGGAGGGGTGCTTCACATCACACCCCTCCGCGAGGTAGACCCGTTCATTCGAGTGCCGATCGGGGGTCGTGGAAAAACTGAAACATGTTATCCCGCGACCCTCGAGTATGTGGATAAGGCGGGAATACCGTGTGAAGCTTTTTAGTCGGTTGGAGCCCGACACTATCCCGGTACTGGCCCATTGGCCACACGTTAATAAAAAAAAAGGATAATAAAATGGTGGTTGCGTTTTTTTTTTCGTTGGTTAAAGAGAAGTCCTACAGAGGGATGTAACTATCCCTGGGAGTTCTTAGGCGTATGTCAAAAGGCATACGAGCATATTAAGAACTCCCCAGGTGAGAAGAGCTCTCCTTAAAGCATCGTAGCTTTCCATAGGAAAACCCGTGGCCCCTCTTAATAAAATAAATGTGATGTCCATCGGTGTTTTAGCGACTAGAAAATCTTCAAATCCCTGTCTTCTTCCTGTTTTTTTTAAGTAGATTTCGTTCCGATATAGATTATTATTATATTCTTCTTAATGTGCATGTTCAATCAGAAGAGATTGGCGATCCGTTGTATTTAAATGATATAACTTTTAATTATATGAACTCTATATGCTACTTACCACTCCTTAACCTGTTGTATTTCATCATCATGCCCTTCCACCGTCGGTTTCAGTCCATTAAGGAAAGGATGTGAATATTTTGTGGCCGCCATGTTCGCGCTGTAGCGCTTTTAAAAATCTGAAACAAAAAATTTGGATTGTCTTACTTCGTCCAAACTTAGATGTTGAGTAATAAGAATAATGATCGTCTTAAGTTGTATAGGAATATTAATAAAAATCTATTTCGATGTACATTTAAAAGATACTTAACAAAAGAATCAATTTATTGCTAACGTTAGATTATTTTACCAAGAATTATATAACACTTTGTATATAAATAAGCGAGACAAGTATGAAGTACATCTGAGGTGATATGTTAATCGGTCTCCAGCCCCAAATAACATATATATTTACTATATTAAGTAATAATTAATACAAAGTATTATAATTAAAATAACCATACATTTTGCACTAGACATTAGTATCGTTGATTTTAGATCAATAACCTTAATATAATATAAAATCTCATCAGCAGATTGTTTTGTTTATAATAATGTAGAATCTTACTATAGTGTGGCTACATAAGGGCATTAAGTTAATAGTTATATCTATTAAGGTTCTAAAAAAGATTTAATCAATTTAACTGAAAAAAAATACAGCTTCAATGTATTATTATATACAAAATCAATCCTAGTTCTTTATCTAACTTTGTGTTTTATAATAATCAAAACTTATATAAAGAAGCTTGAATTAAGAATAGGGGACTTTCAGCGAAGAAGTACGGTACTTATAATCTTTTTTTTTTCAATGAAGGTATCGTCGATACCGATTTATTATAGTATTTTGGTTATAAAGGTTGTCTGGCGGCAGATTTATATTTTAAAAAACGAATATCTCAATAAGTTATAAACAGTGCGGGGGAAGATGGTGTCATTAGAATCACCGATCGTGCGGATTTCTTAGTCACGATGTCGCAGTGGTCGGGTGAGCATCGCGCGTTCGCTATTGAAGCATTTTTCAAGAGTAACGATTCTTACGTACTCGCTCGCCGACAGTTCACATTTCAATATTCGACGGATAGGCAATGGGCCGAGTGTGAATTTAATTCGTTCGTGGGTGGAGAGATTCCGCGCAACTGCTTCGGCTATGAACACACCACGGCCAGGACCTAGTCGATCGTCAACAACCACCGAAAACATTGAACTGGTTGAACGCAGTTTACTTAAAAATGCACGACTTTCGATACGGAAAAGGGCAGCTTCACTGGGACTTCCAAGAGCAATTGTGCATGAAATTTTAAAAGAAGATATGAAGTTTCATTCTTTTAAAATTCAAATAATTCAAGAATTGAAAAAAAATGACTTTGCGTCACACAAATTTTTTTGTGAAACCATGTTGGAGCGTTTTCGCACTGTGAATTCCATTTTTTGGAGCGACGAGGCTCATTTTCATTTAAACGGACACGTAAACAAGCAAAATTGCCGTTACTGGGCTCTAAGAACTCGTAATCCTCGACTGAAGCACCAAAAACCATTACATTGCCCAAGGGTAACTGTTTGGTGCGCTTTATCCACGAAGGGGATAATCGGACCATTTTTTTTTTTTGAAAATGCACGGGGCCAAGCGACGAATGTCAATGGTGAGAATTATCGGCTCATGATTTCGAATTTCTTTTTGCCGAACCTGCGAGCTCATTTATCATTCTCATCACACACGTGGTTTCAACAGGATGGTGCGACCGCACATACGGCCAGAGCTTCGATGGATTTGTTGCGAGAAAATCTCCCTCAAATATTGATTAGTCGCTTTGGGGACATCCCGTGGCCACCGAGGTCACCCGACCTAACTCCAATGGATTTTTTTTTGTGGGGCTACCTCAAAGAGAGAGTTTACGCCAACAATCCGCGAACTGTTGTGGACTTAAAAGAAAATATTCGGCGAGAAATCAGCGCAATTGAACCAAGTTTACTGCAGCGTGTGGCACGGAATACGAGGCTCCGTTTCGAACAATGTGTGCAACAGGATGGAAGACATTTGGATGACATTATCTTTAAAAAATTAAATTCGCATTTGTACTCTATCTTTTAATACTTTTAGTAAAATTATATGTCAAACATATTATTTTTTATTTAAATTTGAAAACATAAATCTGCCACCAGACACCTTGTACATAAAGAACCCAAAAAAAATTCATGCATCGTTTCCACTTTGCAGTCGGTTTTTTTTTATATCCTTCCCCCTAGTTTGTTTTATCTAGGGCCCTGTCTTTCTTTCTTCTTTGGTTTCTTTATTAATATTTATTTTCTATTAACACCTTATCCCAATCCTTCTTACTTTCCCTTCTTCCTTCCTTTTCTTCTATCACCCTTCATTTTTTCATCTCTCACTCTCCATTCTTTCTCCTTACATGCATCTCTCATAAATGAGGACAACTTTGCAGTCGCTTAGAAAATATATGCTATTAAATAAATTAAAAAAAAACCTGTGTTTACGTAGCATTATTTAACTTCTACATGTACGTTTAGCTCGTGCAGCGTAAAATGGAAATTAAAAAAAAACTAGCCTAACAGCAAAAAAATCATGTTACGCACAAACATGCTCACACCGCGAAACACAGCGCCACGTAACAATACACCCACTGGAGCGTGGTGTATGTGTGTTTTACTAACACAATTACCACACGGAACACTTTCTTTTAGGTAATCACTTGCTAATTAACCGAAATAGCATCACGCTCGATATAGCCTATTAATGCTAATGAATAAATATACTATTGCCGTATATCATACGTTTCAACAAAATGTAATGTTGCAACGATTATGAAACTATCAATTATTTTTGTAACAGTTTTGTACTTATGTATAACACCAGCTGTTCTCCGCCTGTTTTGTTGGCGGTAACACCCCTGCAACTCCCTTTGGGGTAGCAATTATGTAAAATCCATTCTTTAGCTGACCTCTACATGGGACAAGTAATATCTCTACCAAATTTTAAGTATTTACGTCTAATTGTTCCGGATATCTTGCTATGAATCAATGAATCTCTTGAAATATATATATGTGTGTATGAGACCTATGTTCAGCATTGGAAGTCAGTGGCTGATGCTGATAATGATTATATATATGTATATATGTATTATTTTTTATTCGATAAACCGATGAAACGACCACGACAGTCACTTGATGGTAAGTGATACGCTTACTCCTAACAACATGCTTCTAGTTAAAATGATATACACTGTATCACATTGTGCTCATTGCCACGAACATTATTAACAAGTTCCCTTAGTTTCACTAGCTACAACGCCATTTAAACCAGAATAAAGTAATGTTCACCCTCTGTTTAGTGGTAATAATAGGAGCTGTGGTGCTACACTTACCATCAGCTGAAAGTAATAAAGAAATAAATAAAAATACTCCATGCAACGTTACGAGGCCACATTTTATAAACATTGTAACTTAACGAGAGCACCCGAAAGTTTTAAATAACGGTTTCATGAACAACCAATAGTACTTGTTTTTAATTAATACACTCTCCAGTTAAAAATATATCGGCAAACATGTATTCTGATGTTGAAGAACCGTTTCAGATTTACCACTTAACAATTTCAAAAATCAAATTAAAAATGTTTTAATTATCATAACATACTGTACCATTGATGAGCATTTCAATGACTATAATGTGTGGAAAACGTGTCTATTCTCAAGCAGATATGTTATTCAGAATAATAATAATAATAACATTTTGAAATAAATATACAAATTAGCTGTTTCTACTTTGCTGGCAGTAATATAGAATAGATTTGAAATCTAGACTTGAAATTTGTCAGAAATATTCCCGCCTGGCGGCAACCTACCATTCCCAGACCCTTTCCCGTTATTAACTGCAACTCTTTACTACTCCTTTGGAACTTCGTAAAATCCATTCTTAGCTGACCTCTAAATAACAGAAGCAATGTGTCTACCAAATTTTGAGTGTTTAGTGATTAGAGAGATTAGAGTACATCTAATATTAGGGGGACCGGAAAGTAATGTCGTTTTCTTACGCTAAATACAAACACATACATTTTTAACGAGTCTTTATTTTTAATCAATGATGTATTCCCCATCATTGTCAATAACCTTTTGCCATCTAGTGAGTAAATTTTCAATCCCTGATCGATAAAAATTAATTGGTTTTTCGGCAAAATATCTAGAGATGGCATTTTGGATATCATCCAAATTTGCAAATGTTTTGCCACTTAAAAAGTGTTGCAGCGCTCGGAATAAGTGGAAATCCGATGGTGCAACATCGGGCGAATATGGTGGATGAGGCAGCACCTCCCACCCCAATTCATTAATTTTTTCTAGAGTTCGCCTTGCGCAGTGCGGTCTTGCATTGTCATGTTGGAGAATGACGCCTTTTCGGTTGACAATCGCTGTTCGATTGACTCGCTGCAATTGTTCGCTGTAGAGGTCTGCAGTAACAGTTTCTCCAGGTTTCAGTAATTCAAAATGAACAATGCCGCGAATACTCCACCAAACACACAAAAGCGCTTTTTTGGGGTGTAAACCTGGCTTAGCAGTACTCCGAGGGATTCCATTTGGAGAGAGCCACTGCCTTTTGCGTTTTGGGTTATCATACAGGACCCATTTCTCATCTCCTGTGATCAAGCGATCAAAAAACGCTTCTGTGTTGTGTCGTTGAAGCAATAAGTTGCATGTGATTGATCGGTTAGCCTTATTCTGTTCGGACAGATTATGCGGGACCCAAACACCTGCTCTGCTTACTTTTCCAATCTGCTTCAAATGTTCTTGGATGGTCGACCAAGGTTTGTTGAGACTGTTTGACAATTCCTCGATCGTCTGACACGGATTTGCTTCCACTTCCGCCCTTAACACGTCGTTGTCTAACGCTGATGGTCTTCCTGATCGATACGAGTCGGAAAGATCAAAATTACCCGATTTGAACTTGGAAAACCACCTTTGGCATTTACGAATGTCCAGTGCATTTGGATAAACATCGCAAATGTTTTTGGTAGCAACTGTTGCGTTATTTCCCTTGCGAAACTCAAAGAGCATGCAATGCCGGATGTGTACCTCTTCTGGTATTTGGCTGGCCATTTTACCCAAAATTACAAAAAAAAATTGTAATTCAATTGTCTATAAGTAAAGAAATCACTATAACCTCACAATGTCTTTGGTACGCCTCTGAACAAAACAATGAGCTGACAAATGACAATCAAGTATTGGCATGCGCAGAAACGACATTACTTTCCGGTCCCCCTATTATTTTCAGAGATCTCGCGATGTCTTCGAATCTTTGAACATCATTTATCTATAATATAATAATACCGTTGAGTTTCTTGCGCTTATTCTTCTTAAGTGCAAGCAATTTTTTTTTTTTTTGTGAAGGACCGGTTCATATTGAAGTTTAATAAGAGAACAAATGTCCCCATATTAAATACAAAAAATTCGACTTTTACTAAAACTCCTGCAAGCCAATCAACAAATATAACACGACATATAGATATGTAGTTCACATCATAATCTTCCTATAGATATACAATGATGAACACAGGTTTTCCTCAAAGAATCTACACTTATCCTTAGCTATTTTACTCAAAGGACACGGCCGATGAGACAGTAAGCTCTGGAGTTAGGTCTTTGTTACCACAGACTGTCTGGGTAAGTACCACTGCAAATACTATTTCTGTCGCCAAACATTACTATATGCTGTTATGAAAAGAGTTGTAGTTAGTAAAATTATTGAAGTAACGAGTCTTAACATATGTCAAAACGACGAACATAATATGATGTTGTGTATATCATATTAATTAGCACTATAGTGTTACAGACATTCATATCACTTAACATCACGTGAATGTCTCGCCGGCCTCGTCGCATCTTTATAAAAAAAATTAGGTTCTCAAGTTGCGGACGCGTACCTAATGACGAAATGTTGGAAGGCCCAGAGAACCTATCTGGGCACTGTTGCAGGAAACCAATTAATATGTACAACACGTATTATATAACAGTATACTTCAATAATATTTTGCGATTTTTCAAACGAACAGTTTTTCCTCTAAATTTTATTTATTGTTTGAGTCTCGGGCCCATTGCAGATGAGAACAATTGTACTGTGTATCTATATTCAAGGTTTTTTTAACGACCACAAACAACAAAAAGTAAATCATGTCACATTTCCCCTTTAATACCGAAGCTGGCATCACCGGCAACACTTTCTACAGTCGAGAAAGTACCGCTCCGTCTGCTGGATGATAACTACTCGTGTCCGACATCCACTGACGTATCCCATAAGAAAATTACAATATAATTTACTGTATAACCATGGGAACTTGCCACAAGTAGTAATTTACTTTACTAATCGCTGATAGACATATCTATAAAACCATTAGTTTTGTATCTATATAACAAAGAAATTCTTAAGCAAATATTATTTCCATGCTTAGAAAAGTATATGAAAAGAGAGATGAACTTAATACGATACCTATAACTATAACAAACAACATTTAAACATATTTTATGTTTTCCTTTTTCTGTATATACATATATCTACACACATATATGTGTTTTATTTCTAATTAATATTAATATATACATTATAAAGTAGACGATTCATTCCACTTATTATCTAGATACAGTGTATATATTAGTAATTATACACTATATCTAGATAGAGATATAGTTATCTCTCGGAGCGCAACGAGCCATGCATAATAAAATATATGCTCATCAAAATATTAACAGTTTTTTTTTCGTCAATAATGGATAAACACTTGCCTTTAATTTCACGTGATGTTAAATGACAATGAGATCTAAAATGTGTATTTACTCCAAAGATAGCCCCAACTAAGCAATGCTATTATGGTCATAAATATACAGTTTGAAAGAGATAGCTTGCCAAGTAGATTCAAAGAACCTTATCCACCATCAACGTTGAGATCAAACCGGAATCGAACGACTAACTTCCATGTTACAAGGTAAGCATTTAGCCAGTGCGCTATGGAGACTCTAAATCATGTAATATCTACTGTATATGTGAATGAATTAATTGTGACAATTGATATTAAAAAAATCAACTTTCTAATAAAAACTAAAACTTTTTTATTATTCAACGAAGCGATAAGACGAGCGAGAAGTTCACCTGATGATAGAATGTCCATAACAACGTGGCCTAAGTTTGGATGATATACACAGCACTACATTATATACGTCGCCTAAATAAGATTTTTAATCTCATTACCTCAATAATTTCACTATCTTTCATCTCCCTTCAAACCGGAACACAGTTTTGTTTGCACAATACTGTCTAGCGACAGAAATAAGCGTTGCAGTGGCACCTACCCAAACGGTGTCCTTCAACAGTAACCTGCCACCAACCTGCTATAAATATTAGTGATATTCTTATGAAAGTATCTTCTTCTCCTTAACATTTGTACCATCTTATAACAGGGTCGACTTTCCTACTTCTGTCACTCCGTTCATTCGCCAATATACGTCCACAGCTGGACATAGGCCTCACCCAAAGATGTCCATATCAATCAGTTCCGTGTTGCTCACATCAAGTGAGCTCCTGGAATTCTCACCAGATCGTAAATTCTCTTTCACTCCGCTTTACTTTATTATGGACATCTCTTTCTTTAATCATTCCAATGTATGATATATCAATATTATTTTACATACTCCAAAGTTTCTCCTTAAATTTAATTGCATTCATACCAAGTAATCTTTATGTTCAGAATCAAACCCGAAACGTAATTAAATGGCCAGATAATATGACCGATGAACTATTGGCCTTCAAATGTAAGCAATATCTAATTCCAATCGCTATCATGGAGTCAGTGGGTTAAGGTTAATTGAAGTTAATGTGGAACAAGTGCACTTTGTAAATATCACTGGGTTTTATCGAGTTTAAGATACATCAGAAGGACGATTCGATACAACTGGAAATAACACAAACTGTCCTCGTAACGTTCCCACTGCTGGGACTTTTAAGAAGGGAGAAAGATGAGCTACCATTCTAGCCGTATGCAAGTCGCATTTCCACGAAAGTTGAATGTAGGTCTTTGTTGCCGGAGACTAGATAGGTACCACTGCAGCGCCTATTTCTGCTGCCAAACAGTAGTGTGCAAACATTATTGTCTTCCAGTTTGAAGGACGCTGAAGCTAGTGTAATTACTGTGGTAACGCGACTTAACGTCTTATGTCTCGGGGCGACGAATACAATTTGGTAAGATGTATACCATTCTAGCTGGCGCCACGCTGTTATAGCCAGCCGCATCATTTACCATAAGATGAACGTCCCGCTCGTCTGTTCGCTTAATAAAATAAAAAAAGCTTTTGTTTTTGGGACTTATCAGTTTCACTGCCTTGTTTTCTTTCACCAAAAGCTCAAACTCCAGTGGAAATCAAACCAGCTCTTCTTCCATACGTATACGTATCACGAACGTGAACTTAACTAAATGAGTTAATGATAGCTTCAGCAGTAAAACATTTTGTTTGATCTTCAATTAAAATGTCTCTTTCTATGTTTACGTAAACTAGTGGTATTGGTCTCTAATTTTAGCGTTTTAAATATGCATTTTTATTATTCTTCTTCGTTGGTAACACTCTTAACATAGTAATCGTGATCATCACTTCAAGGGTTGATCGCAAACTCAACAACACATCGCCATTCCTTTACCTTTACGGTTACATATAGGCTTTGATAAAAATAACTTTTATCGATGTAGTTTAATTATTTATAACCCCTAACTATGAGAGTTTTGCATCATCCATGGTCATGACACATGCTGACAACATAATACAACAAGGCTTTGAAGATTTTTTTTATGCTACAACGAAACGAGCTGGACTGGGGTCAAGATGGTGAGTGATACCCCAGCTCATAACAATGCAGTGCTAGTTAGGATATTATAGACAGTACCACATTGCGCTCGTCCCCATGAGACAAAATGATGAGTCTTAATAATTTCTCTAGCAACAGCGCCCTTCAAGCTGAGAACCAGTAATGTTTGTACACTACTGTTTGGCGGCTGATATATGAGCTGCGTTGTTACTTATCTAGACGCCTCCGGCAACAGAGACCTGGCACCAATGAAATTATAGTGATATGTTAAGTTCCGTTATCCAGGTAATTTCATTAGCATCAGTGCTCTTCAAATCGGAACACATAAACGAGGAACGAACCGCCTCGCAATGTCACTAAGAGCGCAAACACGGACAGAACCATCGCTCTTCGGTGATTGCATAACTTATTACTTATTTAGGTCATTGTCGATTGCTATAACTATATTTATCGATTTATACCGACGAAATCAATTCTTACATACAATATGATATTACCACATAATACAACGTAAATTTATATTCGACAAACGCTTTACCGCTTTTATGGTAGTGTAACTAACCGATAGACAGCTTGTTCATAAAATATGCCAAAATAAAGTGATAGGAAACATCATAGAGAGGAATAAAAGTAATAGCTAAGTGAAATAACTTAAGTAAGAAAAAACTTAAAATGAAAAAATAGCAAATTGTAAAATAAATTGGATGAAAGATGTAAAAAAGTATGAATGAGAAAGTAGAAATAAGGAAAGAAAAGAAAATACATAAGAAAGAGAGTAAAGGAAACAAGAAGGGACAAAAAAAACTGATAGTCCTTGAAGTTTGAAGTCCTTGAGTTTTACACTACTACTTATCGTCAATAACAATCCCATAATCATCATATAAGAGCTAATGTATTCTCAAGTACTGAAGTAGCTACCGCGCCTTTCAATCCGGAACACAGCAATGTTTGCACACTACTCTTTGATGGCAGATAAACTGTTCGCATTCATCATCAGCCGATAGACGTCTACTGTTGAATATAAAACTCCCCCAAAGATCTACACAGAGTTGATGGAGAGGAATTAGACCTTAGAACACCACGCAGGCCCAGTACAGGTTGGTGGATGGTCAGAGCCGCGTCTGTTATTCAGCAGGGTGAACCGCGTACAGGTGAGGTTGATCCAAATCAACACCTAACCTCTTATGTAACCCGCTACTCCTCTGTTCGCTTTATATAATTGATATTAGGTCACTTCTCTGGAAGATCTTCTAGGTACAATCGCTTCTTGTTACTAAGTTCTAACTTATATCTATCGAAACTACTTGAATAACGATAACTAACTGCTACCATCGTTTGTCAGATGAAGATGCTCGTCTCCTCGGTTAGTAAGTAAATGGTGAATACGATAATTCGATGTATTACAGTAGACTATATTGTTGGGTTAGCCATGATATGGGTAATTTTTTTTTGGAAAGTATGATTATTAAAAATATTCTCCCCTCCACTGTCAGCGTGTGGAGTGAGTGCGGCTTTATCACGTAACCGTCCACGTAACGACCGGTAACCACTTCGTTATGGTTATGGCTGCTCGGACAATTTCTTCTTGGTCATGTTATATAACATTGACATTGGCAATTCCGGATTACTCGTAATAGTAAAGTTTACAAAGGGAATTCCACCTTTTCACAATTCCTTGAAGTCGTGATCTTAAAAAAAAGATTTAAGGTACTTAGCGAAATTTTTTTTTAGGATACAAGTGTTGATATCAAATAATCTACTAGTGGTATGTGCAATTATTGCTGTGTATCAGTTTGATGGATGTTGTAGCTATTGGGTTGTGTGTGTGTAAATTTCTATGGTAACAAGGCGATACCTTATGTCTCAAGTTGATGACCTTAATATGGTACAGTATATACAATGCTACCTGAAGTTACGTTGTTCCGAGCAGGCATATTACGTGGTATCATATGAACATCTTAATCATCTTGACGTTTCGTAGAATAAAAAAAAATCTAATTAACTTGGTGAAGAGCGATGTAGGATTTTTACACAGTCCAATCAATGTATTAATTGACAGGCTTATTACTATGCTTACTTTTTTCAGCCTTTATATGTATATGTCGGCACATCTGCAAATAAATGCTTAATATAGATTATGACTATTTTTTTTATTAATTTTCAAGCAAACTTCAGCGCTTTCTCTTCGAAGGAATTAATACAATATATTTTTGGTGAAAAAGTATAGGTACGTACTAATTTTAAAACTAAAGATCTAAAGATCATCGATCTTAAAAACTTTAAAAGGAATGGCTTGATATTATAAAGTATTTCTACTTAAATGTGCAGTAATAAATAACCTAAGTAACTCTTCATAAACTCAGCAGTGAAAGTTCCGTTAGAATCAGACCAGTTGGAATCTGGATATGTCCTAGAATAAACAGACAATAATATTTTTGGTATCAGTATCGCGTAAACATTTTTGTAGTCATAGAAAAAAGCTAGTACTTTTGATATTATAAAAAAACCATGCAGTTTTGTTCATTTGAATCCATAAGAAAACCTTATCCACGATATTTATCGTTAACTTTGTTCGGCTTAATTGTTTTTAATGAAACAGTACTGGGGTAATGAGACTAACTAGCCATGGAACAAAAGGACAGTAAATCTAATAATCCTAGACGTAGCTCACCGGAGACTATGGAAAGTAAAAATTACAGGGTTAGAAAGATCATAACTTCCAAACAATTATTTCTCTAAGACAACCTAATAATATTCTATCCAGTGCAATTGAAAACAAGATTTAATGATAAGAATAAAGCTGAAGATAAAGTCAAACATCTTGATGCTAGGTCTAAAAATTCTCCGAGAGTGTCTGATGAAGACATAGATGTGGAAGATAGAAATGACATGCGGAATAAACCCGCAACAACTAGGCAAATAGAAGATAATAATACTGATTTTCACACATGTGATATAGACTTTATTTCTCAAGACGATGAGCAAAATAGGGTCCTGTTTAAGATCCAATTTGAAGATCAGCTGTTATTATTAACAGAAGTGCTACTCTTAATAGATTATAAAGAGAAATTATATCCGTTAAATAATACACTAATCAACAACTTCATCTCTAATATTTATATAAGCTTCGTTGGCAAATATCTTCACGATAGTTTTTTAGTTACCTAGCAACAGTTATGTAAATCATATCACATACAATCAATGTGTCCGTTCCGTGCACAACGGAATTATTTTAAATATCATTAAAAAAATCATCATTTTAATAGTTTTATTACACAAATACTTAAAATATGGCTTTAACTTACAAACGTGAGCTGAATACAAATTTAACGCCGTAATCGAAGCGATTTAAAATCAAGGAAACGTTTAACGCGAAAAGAAAATAGTTCATTCGTGATTTTAACTGGACACGCATCGGAGTTTGGTTAAATAAACCATTCGTTCAAATCTAACGCACACTTCACGCAACTACATAACTAACTGAATTAATAAATGATTGTATATATTTTAATTCCGCAAAGCGACCAGCCGAGCATGACGTTCACCTGATGATAAGTGATGCACCCGACCATAATGATGTAGCGTTAATTAAGATGATATACACAGCATTAAATTCTGCTCTTCGCTTTGAGCCACAAGATATTAAGTCTCGTTACTTCATTAATTTATACCTTCAAACTGAAACACGTATATGAAGACTGAAAAGACGGTCCTATAAGAATAATATCACCAGTAATTTATCTGATAGATTCAACAACACACAAAATCTTGAATGAACAAAACAATATGAAATTAGAAAGCGAATGCTTCCGGATATGGTGTTGTGATTTTTAAGATCAGTGTGATTAGATTGCTCCTAACTGAGTTGAGTACTAAGCTTTACCTTATTGGCTTACCATCAGGTGATATAGTTGCCAAACACTAGTCTATATGATCTTGAAAAAAATCGCGAAAGTAAACTAAGGGTAATAATCTAATCATATTCCAAATAGTTCTGCTGAAGTAGCAGAAAAGCTAAAAAATACAAAAAAAATTGAAACCAAAGAGTTTTTAGTGTTTAAAAAAAAATCATAAAAATCATTATTGTGACGTCCCCTTTATTTATAAACCAATATAGTGCAACCCATTATGTGTTTTTTTTTAGATGTTTTACGTTTTTTCACCTTACCCCGGTAGTTTCACTATACAAAACACTTCAAACTGGAACACTGCAATGTTATCATTAATCATTACTTATCACAGTAACTCAGGAATACTGCAAAATTGTCAAACTAAAAACAATCCACATTACTAGTATCATTATATCATATCTTTTTTTAGAAATTGAAACAATAACTTATGTATTTATGGTTTTGTTTAAGGTAACAATAAGATCTATTAAAAAAAACTGAATACAACTATTTGTTTACTACATTATATTTATTAGTATTTATTAGTTTATTTTTTTCTGGTAGATTTATGCTGCATCAGTTTATATCTGTATCTGTCGTATGGCCATCTAAACATGATGATTTTTCAACCTTTCTAATTTGCCCATCATTAGAAACCATTTTACCAACTAGAATTCATTAACTTAATTTCACCTGATATTTCTTTCATTTCATCAGTAGGCAGTAAAGTATCCAATTTTTTTTTATTGTTACTTTACAATCTATTTAATCAAGCCAATGAACATAAATAATTTATCATTCAATATATATTATACTTATTTTAAACCCTAATACTACTACTACTACAATACTACCCAATATACATTATCACAGTTAATCTTTCGTCCTCAATACAACCTTTACCGATAAAAACCTGTTTATCTTCGGATCAGGACATCATAAGTGAAAAAATTAAGAAAAAAATTGATAATAATTGTGAGAAAAGAAAAATATGTATCTGTATGCAAATAGAGGTAATTTATTTCTACTTTATAATAGAACTTCGAAGTAAAACATTCGTAATGCTAAGTATCGCTTTTCAAATATTATTATTGAATATAAACGTTCCATTTCATTTGTCGATAAGAACTAATTAATCACATTATTTAAAAATCTAATTTAAAATGGTAGAAATTGCAAATTCCAAAATAAAAGCTTTCAATCTTTCACGCATGACATAACCTAACAGAGTTTATTTGCTCTTCTTAGCGAAAGTAAAGAAACACATTAAAACAAAACGGCATCAAATGTATAAATTAATCATGTATATATGTTACATAAAAACATATATATATACTTACTTTTGATGAAAATCCTTTTTGTACGCGATAGAACCACTTCACAGTGTTAACGAGAAAAGTGGGCAAGCACACGCGATATGGACGAGATCACCGCGTCTACACTCACCGGCATACAGAGCCCGACTGAATGAATCGCAACCTTGTACAACTTTAAGCCGGAATAAAAAAAAAAACTTAACTTTCTAAATTCGAATTTGCGGATCCGACAACAGGTGGACCGGACAGTTGATCGCAACTGCGGAACTTATCCAGCATTTACCCATTTTTTAAACATACAGAAAACTTTATGTAATCAAATTAATTATACGTTACCGTTTAAGATGTTTTAATGGCGATTTTCCTTGTTTGTCATTAATCTATGCTACTCCATTGGAAACAAAGGTTTAAGTGTATTTCCTTATTTCATTACAGCATATTTACAACCCCACTGTTGGGGCCACAGGCCTACCCTCAATATGAGGGCGATGGAGCCATAGACGTCGAGCCCAATGCGAGTTGGTCACTTTACTCACACCTTACAATAAATTCTAATTCATATGCAGGTTTCCTAGCGATGTTTTCTTTCGCCGTTTTGTATCCCGCTGTTGTAACTAAAGTTCACAAATGTACATAACTTAAATATTAAAGTACATGCTGAGATTCAAACCCGGGAGCTTCGGAATGAAGGCCACACGCTCTAACCATTAGGCCAGCGAGCTATTTCCTTATTTATTAAACTAATTCAACATTGCAGCATATTGATATCCAATGCTGAATGTAGGCCTATCCGGTAGACTTGCTATCGGAACCACGGTTGTGTGTTGAAGTTTCCTTTAGTTCCTCCGGCCAATGGCGTTGAGTAGTTCACCCAGGGGTTATAGCCGGTGACACCGGCATAACTTCTCTATTTCCCCAGCAACGAAATGATATGCTAAAGAGAAGTTTCTCACAAAAAAGACTTTTCCTGTATGAGAAATATTACTTACATAACGATCAGATTAAATATAACATAAAAAGAAATATAATATTTCTCAGAATTTTTCTCTCTTCAGTTATCTATTATGAGGGTAGTTTAGCGTTGACGACTTTAAAATATTCTATATAGAATCTGTATTCTATACGGAGTTAATTGTAATGTTACATACTTTGCATGTCCTATGAACATACAAATAATTAATTAAGTTTATTAATCACACTGAACTTTTTATGTAAAACATACGAATTTAAACACTGACGTATATATAACATCTATTTTGTTTAATAAGCCATTATTCTGAAAAATTAAAACAATCGTAACATAATACAATAACCTTTTGTAATTATATATGGTTATAATATAAAAAAAATACAATTGAGATCACAAGTTCGTGTATTCCGTGATCTCTATTTGCATATTACATACCATATTATTAACTCTCAGTTGTTATGTTACTTTATTTGTACTCATTCCATAATAATTTCATTACTCTGTAGAGTGAATTGTTATTTACTTCATATATCAGTAGTTGGTTGGCTATTTCTTCTAAGAAGTAATAGTCAAGAATTATATGAAAAGATCTATTATATAACCTTTACCTTACGTAAAAAAAATCAAGCAAATTTATTACAATTTAGAAGGGGTGAGTCAGCAATATTAAAAATTAATAGAGTGAAATATAGAGATTTTATTAGCACTGAAACCTCACTAACTTCTCTTCTTAACAGGATCAGATTTTTGTAAAATACTACTTATTGCCATAAATAGGCGGTGTATATTTTTTGTTATCGGGAGAGAAACCTTGTATAATAATATCCTGTTACTGGTGGGAGACAAGGTTATTAGAGATTTATACCCACTAAAATCCCCTCGGTAGTAATCAACAAAACGATGTGAGAGAACTCGGGATCTCCTACGGCACACATCGCCTAAAGCATGTCCCTGGGAGATCTTCGCTTTGATACGACCAACATTATACCACCTCGTAATTGTCGTTCATCCCGGACATCCTCAGTGGATAATGAGGGCATACACCTTCAAACCCCACGAACCCGAAAACCCTTTTAGTCGCCTTCTTCGTCATGCAGGGCTTACCTTAATCTTATTCTTAATAACCCAAGACTAAAGGGTAAAGGCGGTGCTGTACCTGCAACGATGGTCTCCGACATTACCGAACCCTACCAGATATATAGTAGATTCATAAGAATTGTTAAACGAAGACTGCTAGTGATGTTACGATCATTACGGGAAGAATAACAGACTGCTTTGGACTTTGCGCAAACAGCAAACTATTTATTATTATCTCCGGTCATCAATATTAAGCAAATTTGACTGGGGTCGCACAACAATGAGCAATCTCCGACGCCTTTAAACACTGAAACATGGGAATTGCTGATTTTAATTTCCTTTGTTCTATCTTATTCTGACGCAAAGAATACATCACAGAAATACTTGATGTATGACGTATTAAAATTTATCCCATTCTCTATTTGTTTAGGTCAGATGAGTATAAACGTTCATTACGAAATTTTAGAGCAGAGAAACATTTTACAAATACCCTTGTAACTAATCAAAGTTAATACTAAACCTAAAATGCGTCTTTCTGATTTGTTAGACAACTTATAAATAGTGATGAACAAAACAAGAACAAGACCAAGATATGAATAATCTTGGTATTGTCTGTTCGGTCTTGGTCTTACACATTCAATCTTATAATTTCATCAATATTTTGTTTCCTGAAGAAAATCATATGTTCAAGTTATGATAATAATTTTAACTTATCATTTTAACGGAGGTTTTATATTTTCGTTTAGTCTTACATAACAGGTATGCTCGTGTAAAATTGCGAAGCGTCAAGACCAAGACCGAAACCAATTTAACTCATAACGATTTATAACGTATCCTTTTCCATGTTGAATATCTCATTATCTGATCAATCCATGATTTATAAAAAAAATATGATAATTTTTTGTTTAAGATCACTATTAAATAATTATGTTTCCTTATAACTTATATTTTAGTCTCTAACTGTTGCTTGCAAGTGCCCTACATTAACAATTCTTTTGCAATGCTTATTATAAAATAGTTTTATCTGTTACTGATAAAACAATAGACTCGTAAACTATATATATTTATATATTATGGAAATATGTTTACTTTGTCGCCGATCGCGTGAAAACTAATGAACGTATCGACATAGAAACATTATCATTCGACGCGGAATGATTTGTACATGGTTATAGGCTAATTATTGAATTTCATACACGTTTTTGTCATTATAAACGTAAAATATAAATATTCATTTCGTATTATTTATACGGTTCCTATAGAGAAGGTTTAACTTATACAAAGGTTTAAGTATACATTGGATTATCAACTCATATGATAAATGAATAATATAAATTAACAAACATTTACAACAAGCAAAAGTTTTAGAAACATGCTAAAAAAACTCAAGCCGGCGACGACAAGAAAAAGAAAACAAAAAATGCCTATGTTTGGTTTTTAAAGTTGGGACACTACAACTAAAAATTTTGATTAAATATAAACGGGCGAGAGACTGCTAGTGTATAATATATCATATATAGTATATAATCTTTCATATTTTTTTCACTGAGCTACTAGATGTTTAGAATATTTACTTGATGGTGATATTCCTGCTTCTTACAACCTTGGGCTAGTAAGAATGTATGAATATATACTGCAGTCGTCGCCTTGAAACATACGACGTCGAGCCTCAGATACCCCAGTAATTTAGCCAGTGCACCTTTTAAAAGCTAAACTGAATAATGTTCATTAGTATACAACCGTAGAAACAGTAGCTGCAGTGGTACCTGCTCAGACGGTTTCCGGCAACAGAGACCTACCAGTAGGTAAACCTACCTGTTATTTTTATAAACGCAAAAGATATATAACAGCGACTAGTAAGTGAAACATTCCTGTTGCTGTCAACAAAAATTGGTAAAGAATTACTTTTTGTTTACTACGAAGCAACGAGACGAACGAGACGTTCATCTGATGGTACGTTCGCTCATAACGCTGTCGTTAGTTAGTAGACCTAGGCGGACATATTCCTATGTCCTGTCCATGTCCTGAAAAAAGCCGGGTCGAGAGTACTCGCAACCGACGAGCACGCATGAAGACGCTCATGAAAATGGAGGAAGCGAAGGAGGTGTGCCAGGATCGTAGCAAGTGGAGAGATGTGGTCTCTGCCTACCGCACTGGGAACGAGGCGCTATATATATGTCTGTATATAATTACAATCTTATACACAGCACCACATTGTGCTCGTAGCCTTGAGAACAAGCTGTTGAGTCTCTTTACACCAGTAGTTTCACTAGCTACAACTACCTTGTACACTACTGTTTGGCAGTAGAAGTAGCTGTTGCGGTGGTATTTCTACCTAGACAGTCTCCGGAAACAGAAACCTACCACAAGTATATTTCGTAAACTAATTTCCAACCCATAGCAATAAAAATGCAATTGGCGATTAAACCGGAATAGTTTATAGTCATGGTTATTGGTTCCGCTTTGTATATTATGTTGTGAAATCGAAATAATATCAAAGCAATGTTCGTGTTTCGGTTAATTTCGATTTTGTCATTTCTTCACTTTTTACACGTACAATGTGTAATACCAAACTTAAGCGTTCATAGACGTAAGTTATTATTATTATTATCTGCATTTGCAGTCTTAAATGACAACGAAGCCTCTTTACCTCAGTAATTTTACAAGCTAAAACACCGTTCAAATATGAACACAGTGCCCTCACACTACTTTTTGCGATAGAAATAGGTACTACGAATTACATAAATAGAAAGATTACAATGTGGTAACAGGACCGAGTAAATAGTAATCAGTTTACATTAATTTAAGTATACTTTACATAATATTGTGGAAAATGCAATGTTTGTACAGTACTGTTTCGTGGCAGAAATAGGTGGTGCGGTAGTACCTGCCTAGACAGTCACCGGCAACAGAGACCTACCACCAATAAAATCATATACTCAAAAGTAACCGTAAATATGCTATTTACAAATAGATAACCGATAACAAGTTGTGATTGGAACAAAATAAGTTGGCATACTTTGTAATATTAAATTTTTTTTAAAAAATAATTTAAACCATTATTCCAAATTGGAAATAGATTACTTTTTACTTTGAGGCATTTTGATAACGAAATTAAATTTGTATTTTCTAAACGATTTCACATTACCTTTACCTGTCATGATCAATTGATTATCAACATACTTAAAAAAGTACTTATACTTTTTGGTATCACCCATAATTCCACTATTTTCATGTTTGCAACTTTGCTAATTATTTAATAACGCCTGAAATTATTATATTGGCATATTAAACTATTGCAAATCATTTTTCCCAGTGGATACAAAACTAATACAAAGAAAACGACAGGACACTTTAGATATGTGTCGTATTTTTAATGAAGAGACCGCACGACTTGAAAGAATGAATAGTGCAAGAAAATTTGATATCAGTACTAACAAAGCCAATGCACAAGGACATGTAAGAAATAAAAGAGATACAGAACCTAATCCGGCCCTGAAAGTTGAAGATATGAAGCGTGTTGAGAGTATTGTTGATAGACTGTATGATGATTTGGATGATAATGGGCAAAGAGTTACATACAGACATAGACGAATTTCTGATGTGACCACTAAAAAGGTAGGTTAAACTTCATGATCAATTGTTTGAAAATTATACTTTAATGTAATAAATATCATATACTTCGGAATAGATCCCAAGGTAAATAGAAATTTTTTATAAAGGTGTCGAGGATTAGAAATTCTGAAAGAAATGCGTATGAGGCAACGTCAATATGATGTTGCAACTTTATTCTTCATCGAGGTTGAATACTTTGATGCTTTATTGTTATTAGTGCATAGATTTCTGCAAGCAGGATATTCTTTATAAAATTACTTCCTGTGTTTATTCTCTCTTAATTTGTTTTGACCACTTTGAAGCCTTAGTTATAAATTACTCAATAACATTAGTCACTATTAAATCTTGCTTTATAATTGTTTACAGTCAGGAAATAGTTTTATTCGACAAATAAATGTAATATTGAATGTGTTTTAGACAGCTCAGTATGCCAATATTTATATCTTAAGTTTCACCTAATATTGTTCCTCAGGCTGCTATAAACTCGACGGCGAGACGATTTTACTTTGCGCCTGCTAAGCTTTCGGGACCGTCCTTGGACAACGTAAAAAATATCCCTGAGGAAGCAGATAAGATGTCGTGGCACAAAAAATGGAAACAAGGCATTGTACCTTATTACATTGACCCTAATACCTACGGTAAGTTGAATGATATGAAATGATGATACCTGGCGGAATTAAACATCACAAATACCGGGCTATGAATTTTGGTTACAGATTCTTTACTGTCAGAGACTATTATCAATGCCTTCGATTACTTTGAAAAAGCTTCTTGCATTCGACTTCAGCGACTAAGGGAGAAACCAACTGACAAAATATCCCTGCAAAACGTTGAATGGTTATATATAAGCAATCCTTATGGAATAAAGCAATGCGTGCATAGCAATGAGAGAAAAGAGAATAGCGGTGTACAGGTAGCTATATCACAAATATTATTGTAGGTATTTTGTATATCAAACAATAACCTTTTTTTGCCGTAACGTTTTATTATACAAATATTATTAACTTAATATGGAAATTATTTTCAGATGGTTGTCTTGGGATACGATTGTCTCTCACTTGGGGAAATCGTGCATGAAGTGATGCATATATTAGGTTATTCCCACGAGCATACAAGGCCAGATAGAGATCAATTTGTAACAATTATGTGGGATAACATCAAGCCAGGTATGAACTTTTTTAACCCAAACACACTTTATCGGAGATTAAAGACTTTTAAGTACCTAAATAATTTCCTTTTATTTCAGGTTACAAAAAGTACTTCACAACTCGATCAAATGATCCGTTGTTAAGTCTTTCTTATGACTATGCGAGTGTCCTTCATTATCCGGCGCGAGCCTTTTCCAAAAACGGTCAAGCGACAATAGTTACTAATGTAAAAATTCAAAAGTATTGAAATATGGTACCATAGAAGTATCAACATAACGTATCTGGCAGAGGAGAATTAATTAACTAATTGACTTTATTACAGGCTAATATAAAAATCGGGCAACGGGAAGGGCTCAGTGAAACTGATATTGAAAAAATTGGAATAGTGTATGGCCATGAATGCGTTGAACGTAATCGACAGTACCTTTTAAAAACCTGTCCTAGTGTAGTAAAAGTTGAAAATGCATCTAAAACAGCTAACAAAGAAGAAATTGACAAATATTTCAGAGATAGAGTTTGGCCTTTTGGCATAGTAAATTATAAATTGAAGGATAGATTCGAATTCTGTAAGTCTTATACGTTATACGTTAATATTTGTGAAACAAACTAAAGAAATGAAATAACAGAAAAAACTTTTCAGCTGCTGAAGAAAAACAAAACATTAAAGCTGTAATCCGCCACATAGAGAAGGAAACTTGCATTGAATTTCGTGAAACGACATCGGAGAGTAGTGAAGAAAGTCAGACTATAAATGACGATAATAAAAGAAACAGTGATAAAAACAAAGCCAAAAGTAGTAAAAATGTGGTTACACATAATGTACGATCCACTCCAGCAATGAGTGATAATGAAATTAAAGATAATGACTTGCCAAACGTTGAAGGAGCATCTACTCCGAAAATAATACCTAATACTGTCAAAAATCATAGTATGGAATATGTTAAAATATGTTTTTTTTTTTCATCTTAACAATTATTAAACAAAGAATTGACTCTAGCTGATGTTACAGCAACTTCGGAGATTTCCACATCAAACAAAGCTTCAAAACCGACTTCTAGACGTCATGCAGAAAATATTATAATGTTATCTCGATCATCTAAGTCTGGATGTCAGTGCCCGCCACCAGGGAGACCTAATGGGAATAAAGTATTTATTAACTCTTTAACTTTATACCTATTAAGATAACTTTTCCATTTTTTTTTTACATAAAACGTGTGCCAAATGTTATTAGAGATCCAACTTATCAATGCACGGTCCCTTTAAATTTACAGAGACTTAAGGCTGTTGCCAATGTAACAGATACTTAATTAATTTTAACAAAAACATCAGAGACTTAATGTTTAGATGTTTTGTGTACGTTATAAAATCTTTTGTGCATCGTTTCCATATATATTTCAGATATTAGAAATCAATGCAGACTGTTTCAATTCAGTTAACGAATTATTGCATCTATTCGTTCATGTGCTCGGCTTGGACCACCAACACAACATGCATGACCGAGACTCGTTTCTCCACGTTGTTTGGAATAATTTGACTAAAGGTAAGATATAAAAAGTGTGGAGGGCAACACTACAACTGCTTGTATTTAGCCTTAGAAATAAGAAAAAGAAATATATATACTAAAATTAACTGTATCATTGGATAAAGTCTACAAGCGAGTCAGAGTGCATTGGCACTAACAAAAAGTTAAGATAAGTTATCTCAACCCGTCTGCTATCATTATTATAATTGTCAACTAACTGAAGTTTTCATCATGAGTTAAAAAGATTTAAAACAAATATTATCATAAAACTATGACAAACTCTGTAACTATTAAAAATTTCAGAAATAGAAAAAGAAATGCAACAAAAACTTCCTCCTGCTGCTTCTGCTGGGTTTGCTTACGATTATTTAAGCGTCATGCACTATCCGTGGTTGCAAATAAAAAATGGCGTTACCAGCATTATGTATCCAATTTGGGTAAGTGAATATATAAAAAACACTGATTTATATTTTAAATTTGAAATAGAACTTTATTTATGTGATCTCAATATTTGATAATTTTTACATTCTACTGTATCAAGTAAGGTATGTTACTTGCACAACGTCCTAAGGAAAACCTATTAATCTATGAAAAGGTTAATCACAGAGGCATCAATATTTTTTCTTATTATTCTTCAATATAAAGCATCCAACAATTGAAGGAAATCACAAAATTAAATTTATTTTCCAGAATGATGGGTGGGCAATGGGACATTGGCAAGGACTAAGCTCAACAGACGTCCATAAACTAAACCTTATTTATTCCACACAATGCGCTAAACGTAGAGATTTCGACAATGGCGGTGAAAACAGATAATAAACGAATAATATCAACTTCTTACATTTATTTTTAAGTCAATTATTTTATTAACAAAAAAAACTAAGTTATTGAACTGTTGGGGTACGTAAATGTACATAATTTAAACTAACCATATACTTTGAAATTTTCATTATTGTATATAATAGTAGTCATTATTTTTCCTTTCTTGAAAGCTTGCGCTAATGCTGTATTCGATTTCCATAGACGCTTTTATTTGTTTGACTAGATGACGAAATCAATTTACAACACATCTTATTTCAACAAAACAACAAGTCGACCAAGACATACACCAAGTGGTATATAATACATTTTTTCATAACAGTGTGGCGATAGTGATTATGATACACACTCCTCATCATTGAGTACCATCAACAAATTTAAGTTGCAATGTGTCTCGTGTCATTTCAACTTATATCAACTTTATACCAATAATTTGGTATACATTCAAGGAAACCTTCGCCAGACATTTAATTAGATCGTTTGCTATTTTATTGTCAATTGATTAACTTATTTAGCAATAAAACTAGATACTAATTATAATTTTGCTAGCAATTAAAGCGTGTCCACTTTCTCAAATCATCGCACCACTTGTGCGATGTTGTGTCCAAGAACAAGCATTGGACCGTACACCACCACATCGTTATTGGCACATTGACATATTAATTATAGTCTCCTTACCTAAATAATTTCTCAAAATACAGGACCCTTCAAACAAGAACACAATAATGTTACTGTTCGGCGGTGAAAACTGGTGTTATAACATATTAAGACATTCTTAGGCAACCTACCAACCCTACCAGCAGTAAACACACAACCTAATATAAGAGTTTTATGTACTGTATGCACATTTTAATTAAAAACAATTTTTTATCGTATTACTAATAGATACCAATGTAATTAATGTCTAGGACAATGAATGTAAACAAACAACCTGATTTGTTCAATAAGACACTTTTCACTACAAAAGCGAATTTACTTGTTTGGTAGCTGTGTTGCCTTAAAAAACAATAATATTATAATTTTTTTTATTCTTTATTTAATTTTGGGACTTTTAATTGACAATCATGACAGTCCCATCGTACCATACCAAAATTACATAACGAAATGTTGTTGTACCCAGGACATAATAAAATTTTAGGACAATATTAAACCGTGCTCTAGCCTACTCCAAGCACGGAGAAGACAGTTCCCTGTGATATGAACTGATGTCTAATTGATTTATATTAAGATTATCAATCCTACTGCTCCCGTTCCGGACTCATTACTGTATATTAGTATATGATGCAGATCTTCAGTTTTGTTACACATCTCACAATAGAGAGAGGATACCTTCTTCACCAAAAACTTGAATTTATTTAAAGGAATGTGCTCGGAACGAATTCTATATGCGATTTTAATAATGCTTTTTGAAAATTATTTTAGTATACAATTTTCAACTTAACACAATTTCGTAAGTGAAGTAAATTAAAAAAAGAAAAAGAACATAGTTATTATGTTAACATTTTTTATTCATCCGCTTCTGAATGTTTTACCATGGCGCGTTTCTTCTCTTTCTGACTATCATCATTATCGTTCTCATCATCTTTGATGTCACTCACATTATCTGTAACCTTTTCATCGTTAACTTTTGCAACGGTTTCATTGACCTTAGAGTCATTTTCATCATAATTCTGACTTACGTTATTAGTATCTTTGACAACGTTTGTATTATTCGCGTTAGGTTCTCTTTTGGTAAGCATTTTTCCCGTAGTTTCAGATGGAGCAGATTTTGTTTTCTGTTTAACGTCTTGATGTAGAACCATCTTACATATGTCCAATAAATCATCTACATTACGCTTATTACATTCATGCCCAAATAACAATCTTAGTTTCATAGTATCTAACTGTGATAAACTATCTGAAGGTTGGATAACTAGCCCACTTATCTGCAATTTGATTAATTGAGTTAAATTGAAAAGTTATACTATTAAAACATAATTGTCGAATTACGAAATACTTATCGCACAACACACTTAACAGCATACGTTAACTTCAAGCAATATTATTAATATGCTTGAGGTTGGATTGAAAAACATTATATAAAATTTTTTAAATAGATTTATAAGTACCCACCAGAGGCGCAATGGTTGCACGACCATTAATACTAAATGCTCTGTCGTGAAAGTGCATTATGCTCATTGGATCATATTCGACACCACCCTTTGTTGTCATGTCGCCAGTTTGTATGCGAAAAAGATGATGATATGCTGAAATATTTGATAGTAGTCCATCACACTACACCATGATATTGTGCCAGGCATTAGTTATTACAAATATTTTGTAATCCTAAGACATCAACTATTTTCTCAATAAATTGTCATTACAAACACATGTTAGTGACTATTTCATTTAATTATGGTTAAAGAAAGTATATTAAACAGATAAACTCAAAAGATATATTACAAAGCTATGAAAACTAAATTCAATCTAATTTCGTTAAAAAAGGTTTAAATTCATTGCACTTAGTGATTTGTTCTCTCATCTTGTTTTATTTAATTTGTTTACTTATTTATAGCTTATAAACATAAAGTTAAAATTAGTAAAAGTTTATTCACCAGGTTGTATGTTCTTCCACAAAATCCTAATGTACTGATCCCGCTGGGGATGTGACACCTCATCATTAAATCCTATACCGTGCATAAGAGTATGTAGGACCTGTTGCTCCGACAGGCAATCTAAACCAAAAACTAGAAGCTGCGGAAAAAAAATAATATTCTTAGCGCGAAATAAATTGACAAGGTGTTATTGTAAACGTAAACGGAAAACGTATTCATCCAATCTCAATGACAATTGTAATACATTTACAGTATAGAATAAAGATTATTTACATGCCCATTAGAATAATTTTTTTTAACCTTTAACTGAGGTAGGCAAAAATGACCGTAAAGACAGAGGGAAGATTCACGCGGTGTTGGTTAATGCGCTTATCCACAGCAAACAAACGCTAGTCAGTATGGCCTACTACTACTACACTACGTTCTCCACCTATATTAGATCTTTACAGCTCTTAGTAGGTACCGCTTCCTTCAATCGAAATGCTACAATGTTTGCAAGACGCTCTTTGTCAGCAGAAATAAGCTATTAATTTTACTAGTTGTGATTCCATCAGTAAAAAAGTTTTTTATATTGACCTAACACTTCATCCCAATTAGAATTGAACAATAAGTGACAATAACGCCGTAAATGATGAGTCGCACAGAATACTATGGTTCATATATTAACGGTCAGAACATAGAAGTGCTGGTAGAGAAACAGATTAACAACGGGTGTGGTCGCTAAGAAAAGAGTTCGTAACAAAACTCTTTTGTTAAATACTCCTTGTGGTACCGAAATAAATATAGTTTCTGCTTCTGGAAACTTCTCTGTTGACGGACACCAACTAGGTAAATACCACCGCAGCGCCTATTTCTAACGCCAAAGGGTAGTGTGCAAATATGACTATATTTCACTTTAAAGAGCGTTGTAATTAGTGTAATTACTGTGGTACCGGAAATCAACATCTTTTCTTCACGAGCACAATGTGATCCTATGTATATCATTATAACTAGAGCAAAGCATTACTTAAGTTCAGGTAATCTTCACGCTCATCTCGTCGCTTCGTTGAATAAAAAAAAACACACTTTTACCCACTGCGTCTTAGAAGTAATTCAAAATGAATAACGGATTCCTAATAATAGGGGGACCGGAAAGTAATGTCGTTTCTGCGCATGCCAATACTTGATTGTCATTTGTCAGCTCATTGTTTTGTTCAGAGGCGTACCAAAGACATTGTGAGGTTATAGTGATTTCTTTACTTATAGACAATTGAATTACAATTTTTTTTTGTAATTTTGGGTAAAATGGCCAGCCAAATACCAGAAGAGGTACACATCCGGCATTGCATGCTCTTTGAGTTTCGCAAGGGAAATAACGCAACAGTTGCTACCAAAAACATTTGCGATGTTTATCCAAATGCACTGGACATTCGTAAATGCCAAAGGTGGTTTTCCAAGTTCAAATCGGGTAATTTTGATCTTTCCGACTCGTATCGATCAGGAAGACCATCAGCGTTAGACAACGACGTGTTAAGGGCGGAAGTGGAAGCAAATCCGTGTCAGACGATCGAGGAATTGTCAAACAGTCTCAACAAACCTTGGTCGACCATCCAAGAACATTTGAAGCAGATTGGAAAAGTAAGCAGAGCAGGTGTTTGGGTCCCGCATAATCTGTCCGAACAGAATAAGGCTAACCGATCAATCACATGCAACTTATTGCTTCAACGACACAACACAGAAGCGTTTTTTGATCGCTTGATCACAGGAGATGAGAAATGGGTCCTGTATGATAACCCAAAACGCAAAAGGCAGTGGCTCTCTCCAAATGAAATCCCTCGGAGTACTGCTAAGCCAGGTTTACACCCCAAAAAAGCGCTTTTGTGTGTTTGGTGGAGTATTCGCGGCATTGTTCATTTTGAATTACTGAAACCTGGAGAAACTGTTACTGCAGACCTCTACAGCGAACAATTGCAGCGAGTCAATCAATCTTTAATTGAAAAGTGGCCAGCGATTGTCACCCGAAAAGGCGTCATTCTCCAACATGACAATGCAAGACCGCACTGCGCAAGGCGAACTCTAGAAAAAATTAATGAATTGGGGTGGGAGGTGCTGCCTCATCCACCATATTCGCCCGATGTTGCACCATCGGATTTCCACTTATTCCGAGCGCTGCAACACTTTTTAAGTGGCAAAACATTTGCAAATTTGGATGATATCCAAAATGCCATCTCTAGATATTTTGCCGAAAAACCAATTAATTTTTATCGATCAGGGATTGAAAATTTACTCACTAGATGGCAAAAGGTTATTGACAATGATGGGGAATACATCATTGATTAAAAATAAAGACTCGTTAAAAATGTATGTGTTTGTATTTAGCGTAAGAAAACGACATTACTTTCCGGTCCCCCTAATATTAACACAATTACTTTTTATATGTATGATAATATTGCGACATTAACAGACTTACCGTTTCACCATTGCTATTATGTCGCGGCTCATGCATACAATCACGTTCAAGCAATGGATTAGAGATGTGCAGCCATGTCGAGTTCAAATTCGGAGAACCAATAATCGGTTTAAATCTTATACAAGAAACGCTTTCCAATACGTTCATTGCCAATCGTAGTCGATTAGCTATCATATGATCTGTAGATGTTAAAAATAATAAATTTAATTTAATCTTAATTCTATTACCCCATCACAAATAAATAAGAATGTGTTAAATGGGCATTGTTTTACGAAATCAGGTTAATGAGACGGAATGTAACCTTAAAGATAATTGGTTTGTTGTTGTTGGATTTGTTTGTTTTTGAAGAGGGGCTACTAGACAGTTGGTTAACACCAATCGGTTATTTCTACTGCCAAGCAGAAGTTTACAAATATACTTTGTTGTAGCTTAAGGGGCTCTATAGTAAGGGTTTCTGCTTCTGGTCTTAATCGGTTATATCTGTTCGGCCAACGGTTACAAGTGTTCGACCCGGACTTCGTTCTCTCCTAAACAACCTAATATGCACTTAATTATAAGAAATGGACAGTGGTTTCAGGTACTATAATACTGTTCGTTTTGTCACTTCCATGAGTAATATAATAATAAAAAGACTCGTCATTCCATATTTATAGAAATATGGAATGACGAGTCCATAGGGACATTTATTGAATCTTCTGGAAATATAGTTATGGGGCGATTTACACATCACATATGTTATAATGCTAATATTACCTTTGATTTCGATAATATACATGACCGCGGTTCTACAAAAATCTGATTTCGCAAAATCTGTTCTAATGTGAGTATTTGTAGCTAGATAGATTGTGAAAAAACTTAAAAAGAAAGCTTTTTCATTAACAGGAACTTGTCATTCTATTATCATAATCAGCAGAGAGACGTCCACATCTAGACATAGACCTCCCTAAAAGATCTCCATATCGATCGATCATTCTGTATCATTAGAAAGATTCACGTACAATACAATTAGCTTTAAAAACATTAATACTAGAAAATGCACCGTAAAAGTAAAATCTCACCATAGCTCTTTGAATCAAAAAAGTATGGTATAATTCCATTTTGCCAATTAACTTCAACCTTCTTCTGGGCGTAAAAGTTTATCAATTTGTTTTTTACTAAAAAGACATTAACATAGAAAAGAAATACAATTAATTTATTTTATATATTATTATGGAACAACTTAAGTGTTATTTTCCATTGAGCTATTACATTACCTTTCCATTCTTTCAATTTATTTGCTTGACCATAATAAAAATACAAAAAAATATTAATAAAAAAGTATGTAACTTTTAGCCTCATGTTAGTTTTGTTTAAAGAAAACTGTAAATTTTTATATTTCAACTATAAAACGATGAAGTCGATCAAAACAGAGATTAATGTAATAAAATTTTTAATCTTACTTTTATTTATATTTTATGTATGAACACGAAAGACGCTTTCAAGATCATCGTGTATTTCTTGTAGAGAAAGCTTTCATTTTAAAAATCTAAGACCTAGTCATGAATGTCTAATATTATGTCTTCTGTAACATATTTTCTCCTATTGTAGTCATTCGTGCAAATGTACCAGATGTTTCATGGCAATACTTTACTATCAACTCCTGCTATTTTTCAGAAAATCGCATAATCTTAATCGAATATTCTCACTAAGAAATTGATGGTTATTTTTACTAACTTATAATCCTAACAGCATTTCGTTATCACCATTCCTTTATATAATTTTTTTGGTTTTAGCTTCTATCCTTATTTTAGACAACTCTACAATAAGAATCTTTTTCCCTTTGTAATGAAAATAAAAAGAATGTTGGAAAATTCAACTACTAGACTACAAAATTTTGTGATGATAAATTCAAATTAATCTTTGAATTTTTTAGACATACAAAAAAAATGCTAATCATTCGTAAAACTACTTTAGTAACCTAGAATCTAATTATAATTCCCTGCTGTATGATTATTGATTAGGTATAAATTCTCTTTCAAAATAATAGGTATACTTTTTACTCGCATGTTTTCAGGAACACGTGTAAAAAGAACAAACTATTACATGTGTAATCATTTCCACCAATAAATTTAGACCACGGCTAACGTAATTCACCAATAACGAGTTTCATTTCTTTTACATTCCGTTATACGCACTTTTGAAAGTGGATTTTTTATTATTCTATTAAATTTTAATATTCTTATGTTCGCTTAGCATTCTACAAAATAGAATTTATTTACTACAAAATTTATTTACTAACTTATAAGATATAAAACGATAAATTAAAATTATAGAAATGATTATTACAAAACCCAGTTCCAAGTACAAAAAACGGACCTCATTTCTATATTCCGTTTCCCCCGGCCTCCAATTGTCAATAAAACAGCGTCTTATAATTGTTAGCTGATAAAATCAAAACGAGATTCGTCAAGTATAGACGATTGTGATTAGAGTGCAGTATTTTCTGTTACATTCTGGATTGATCCTTTGTAAACTGATAAAATGAAAAGAATTGTGACATCTCTATGGGCCATATTTACAATATTATTTTTTACTGAAGCTAGTGCTGCAAGCGGTTCTGTTGAATTAGACGAGTATTCTTTTGATAAAGTTATAAATAAATTTGGAGCCGTTCTTGTAAAATTCGATGTTGCATTCCCGTATGGCGATAAACATGATGCTTTCGTGGCAGTGGCAAAAGATGCTAAAGATGTTGAGGATTTATTGGTAGCAGAAGTCGGGGTAAAAGACTATGGTGAAAAAGATAACGAAGAACTAGCTAAAAAGTATGGAGCCACGAAAGATAATTTCCCAATTGTAAAATTATTTAGAAAAGGTAAAAATGAGCCTATTCCATTTGATGATTCAAAAGGTTTTACGGTTGACGAATTGCGGCGATTTGTCCGTGAGAAGACGGGGCTGTATCTAAGCTTACCCGGATGCATCAAGGAACTTGATAAGCTGGCCATCAAATTTGTGAAAGCTGATACTCAAGAAAGAAAGGAAATTTTAAAACAGACCAAAAACAAATTAGAGAAAATTAGTGAAAAGGTGATTATTTTATTATTCTGCTTTGTATAAAATTGTATTTCTGTCCAGACTTTGATAACATAAGGTAAAATTTTTCTTTGTTTTAGGAACTGGTGTCTGGAAAAATCTATAAATTGATTATGGAAAGGGTTCTAGAAAAGGGTGATGAATTTACAAAGTTGGAAAATGAAAGAGTAAAGAAACTTCTTACTGGTAAAATATCAGAAGAAAAGAAAAAGGAACTGGGTGTTAGAATTAATATATTACAATCATTCCAAACCATAGAAATACAAAATAGTATTCCAAAAGAAGATCTGTGATTCCAGCATTATTTCAAGTAAGGATGGTATGTTATTAATATCTTTTCCAAAACCTAATGAGGTTTTAATACTACTAGAGTTGAAAACTAGCCCATATTAAAAAAAAACATACTTATTATGGATGAACTTAATAACATACTATCTTTAAATAAGGAATAATATTAATTAGTGCATTTGCAAATTACTGCAAATATTCATTCCATCCACTTTGTTTATATAGAATAATGAACTATACCAAAGTAAATTTATTAAGCTGTTGACAATTCATTGTGTACACTTGATAGGTAACGCACGATAAAGCAATGATTGGTTTGTGCAGTGTGAAATTTTTAACACCAAATAAAAGATTTAAAGTAAAAATCTTCTTTCATTTTTATTTATTAGAAAAACACAAAAGCTACAAAATAAAAAGTAAATAATTCAGTGAATTACATCTAGGAATAAAAATAAATTTTGGATGTGTACTATGATTATTAAGCCAGATAATTAATTCTCAAGACAAACACAAAGACTGCCAGCCAATTCCTCATAAGTTGTAAAAATATTGGAACAATGATAATAATGATTTTATCACCTACATTAAGCAATACATTAATGAACCTGTTGAAGGTATACATTAATCCAACAAATTCATTAATGGGGAATGAACAAATGCAATGGATAGATTACTCGTCTATATGCTTACTGCTACAAAATAATATTATGGGTAGATATATATGCTAAAAACTAATATATTATCAATTCAAATAACTTCAAGTTAACTTTGAAAATCTAATTAGTCTGTTTAGAGTTCTATGAAAAAAAATAATTAAATATTGTCTTAATTTTATTTACCTAAAAAAGATCATAATGCTATATTTGTGGTATTAAAAAATTCTTATAAATTTTTATTATTTTATAATTTCAATAGCATAAATAAAATTTCATCATGGTTTGTGTTAAATACATAAAACTGTAACAATCTGTATTGATAGCGACTGTTACTATACAAACCAGCAAATGCTAATCCTTAAACACATACTATTTATCAAATCAAAAAATTCAGTATTATTATTCAAAAAATTGTTTTATTTCAAACATAAAACAGATCATGAAATGGCAGCTTAAAACAACATGTAAAATTTTTTTTACATAATATTATTATACTCATTACAAATTTATTTACTATTTTTAAGTATGCCAAAATTTGAGTTATCAAATTTTACAAAACATTGGCATAAAAGGCTTATTCCTAAGTTATTCTGTTTTTTCAGCATTCACTTTAAGTTCTTTCAATTTTAGTAATACACCATCCACCTTTGAGTTCACAGCTTCTTTTTTGCTTTCATCTTCGGATGGTCTGTCCACACTCTTAGGCTCCGGGGTATCTGTGTCTTCACTTCTAGTGATACTACTTTCATCATCTGATGATTGATCTTGGGTATATAGACTACATTTTGTTCTGACTATTTCTTGCGCCTCTGCAAATTTAGCCTTCCACAGCTCAGCATCTGAAATAAAAAAAAATATTATATCCTTCATTTTTAAATAAAGTCAATGAACTAAAACATTATTACAACCAATAGATTAAAATTATAGTCCACTTGGTTTAATAAAGATTCAGTGTGCACGGGCAACATGATCAGAGTACAAAATTTTTCAACATATATGATTTACCGAATAGTAGTATAACAAGGATATATATATATGTGTGTATAGGAGATATACACACATACACATGTGTGTATATCTCCTTGTAAAGAACACATTAGATCCTAGCAAAGGAAACATCATTTATTTAATTTATTCATTGTCTATTAATTTTATATCTTGCATGAAATAACCCAATTCTCATAACTTCTAGATAAAAATAAACACTTAAAAAATGAAATTTCTTATTTATTTTATTTCTTAACATTTATGACTTACTTTGTGGATTTCCAAACTTGATTGCCAGTAACTCCTGCTTACATGTTTCATCTGCATAATCAGCAAACACTGACCAATTAAAGGCTTTATCAGACCCACAGTGCACATTCATTCTGATGTCAGGTGTTATAAAGTGGTTAGCACACACCTTAAGTGTTTTATCCCTTCTCATAACAACTCTAACAGTATTATTTGTTCTGTGTCTTAGTAATTTGATATCACCAGTTCCTCTCTCCTAAAAATGCAAAGATTTACCTTATAAGTTCATATTATGACATGATATTGAAACAATATTATCAAGATTTACTCTAAGAGATTACAATTAAAAATGTATTATTACTTCAAGAATTTATAGCATAACAAATATTAAATAATGAAATTAAGTTGTTGGTCAAATTATTAAGCCCTACCACTCATATGCACAAATTTTCCAACTTAAATTTTAGTCATTACAATGGTAAAAGGCAAATTCAGGTTAAGGAATATTTCTTTATATAATAAGCATATAAGTTAAAAACATATTAATTAAAACCGATATTTTACCTTCCACTCATGATCACCGGTATCATATCTATATAGTCTAGCGCGTATCTTGACCAGTTCCTCTTCTTCTTCTTCATTAGTGTGAATGTCTACAAGAGGTAACGATACAATGGGATCAAAGTGAGGATCATGCTCTGGCGTCTCTACTTCCCCGCATTCACTTTCGCTGTTACGCCGCACGCTTTCTTCTCTCTGCTCAAAACATTAAAGTACAAAACGTTACAATTAAAATTTATTTAGAAAACTAATATATCAATTTCTTTTATATGCAAAAAGATTTTACCGGTGACGACATTATCAAGCCACAAAGGAGATGTGTTTACTTTCTTTTTCTAATGGTATTCAAATATATAAATGTATGTACAAAAGAAACAAACTTGGTTAAGTTATTACAGCACAGATTACAAAAACTAAAATAATATCTTTCTCCTGTGAGCCTATTGTGTCTTTCAAAAAAATTATGAACAACTTTTTGTTTTTTATTTTTAATGTCTGTAAAAATTAATATTCACGGAATTCCATTTTCATTGCAAATCATTGCTGTATCAATGCTACAATAATAACATAATTATTGTAGGGAGAAGATACAAAAGGTACAGTTTTATACAAAATAACGTTATTTAACATCATATTTTTGTAATCAAACTAAATGAAATACTTAAAATTTTGATTAATAATACTTGTAAATATACTACATAGAATTAGGCTGTTCCATTAATAATACGTTATTCATGTGTCAGTGTCAATTATCTGACAAGTTATTGGTTTATATTTGACATTCACAGTTTTGCTTCTGCTTGTGAGAGTGTTTCTGTTTTTAGTTCCATTGAAATGAGATAGAGTTCCTAATTTAAAACATAAAAGTGAATGTGTTTGCCAAAATAATTATAATTTGCAAACATATCGTTTGGATTGTTTTTACTACCTGTCTATAAAGTATAAAGTAACAATTTTGCTATTATAAATTTTAAACTGTCTTCTAAAACCAAAACTGTGTTTATCCTAACACTATCCGGTAGAAGTCAATGACCAATAGAATAAGTACATCACGTCCTATTTTTGTGCTGTATTTAAAGATTCCTTTCTATTTTAACAATGCTCTAGATATAGAAACTAATTTATGTTAAGCTATTTGAATTAATATTTTCTAAACGTTAATATTACGAACTTTGTGCATGAAACATACATAACTATACGCTTCAGAAGGCTTTGTTATGACATTTCGTGAATTCTTATTATTTTTGTAGTAAAAATATTTCAAAATCATATTTTATCTAAACAATATTACTAATAAATAAACAAGGCGTCCATTATTTTTAGGAGAATCTATCGCTATGCAGAACATTGCAAAAATGATAACAGAACAGCTCCGTAATCCCAATGAGTTAGATATAAGTCTTAGAATGGAATTTGGGCCATTTGAGACTGTACATAAATGGAAAAGAATGTCAGAATGCTATGAATTTGTTGGTGCCAGGTAATGCTATTTGTACTACATATAAGCTTTAATACTGCTAAAGATAGAGATATGACATTATAAAGTTAAATATATACAATGTTATTAGAAAAAAAAACTTTTTACATTATCTGTTAAAAAATATAAGATAATACATTGTAGCATTTTTGTAGATTGTATAAAACTATGCTGTTTTATATAATAAGAAAATAGCTACCTTACTTTTACATGATTTTTCATCATTATTGTCTAAACCTTTTGCCTTTCACTGCCTAAAACTGATAAACTAAATTGTATTTCCAGGAGAAGCAAGCACACTGCAGTTGCATATAAAGATGCAATTTATGTTTTTGGTGGTGATAATGGAAAGTCAATGCTAAATGATCTTATAAGATTTGATATTAGAGAGAAGTCATGGACAAAAACTGGCTGCATGGGCACTCCTCCTGCACCTCGATATCATCATTCTGCTGTGGTTAGTAATTTGATTATATAATTAAAATGTTTTCTATTCAATGGCACTTGTATGATATTTACACCATTTTATATATGGATTATGGTTTTATTGCACATATGATATCATAATACTTATTTTTTTAAATATTATTTTTCCTTAAATGGATGGTTATTTCTACTGCCAAACAGTACTGTACTAACATTAATGTGTTTGGTTTTGAACAGTGTAGGAGTTGGTGAAGTTACTAAAATATTACAAAGTTATAAAAGGTGGTTTTGTGTATATCGGCTCATTTAGAACCACATTGTTAGATGCAGGTACATCTCTTACCATCAAAAATGTCTCAATCTTCTCATTGGTACATCAGTTAAAATGGATTGTGTTATGTATAGATAATTACTGATAGTAAGGTCACTATTGCTGGCGATTTTCTCTGTAGTTACAAACAGCACTTTTTTCAGTCTCATGCCATGGTGTACAAGCATTACTTTGTTTAAGTAATATCACTTATGTATAGAATCTTAACTACTTATCAATTATATTGTTATGGATATATCAATTACACACCTAGTAAAAGTCTTACTCGTTTTATATTTTAAAGGTATAATAGAAAATTACATCTAAATACTCATTACAAGTAAAATTATTTCTAGAGTTTACTAGGATCACATGGAAAAGTGTCAGTGGCATTGATAAACTGGCACAAATTGACAATGATGATGATCACAAACCATGCTATTATAATTATATTAGTTTGGCAAATATCTCCCTTCCG
The DNA here is from genome assembly GCA_029032895.1 of Troides oblongomaculatus. Taxonomy (NCBI): domain Eukaryota; kingdom Metazoa; phylum Arthropoda; class Insecta; order Lepidoptera; family Papilionidae; genus Troides; species Troides oblongomaculatus. The sequence goes on along the minus strand of JARDWC010000439.1, from coordinate 1,495,541 downwards.
TTTTTTTGCTCTTTATTCAATGCTTTATAAAAAGTGTTACAGTGATCGGATTTAGTTCAAATATGCGCCGTTGTGTTCGATAATCTGTTTCCATCTAGACGGCAACTTCATAATACCTCCCTCGTAGAAGCCCCCCTCCTTATTTGCGAAGAACTCGGACAGCCACTTTTCACAAGCCTCTTTTGAGTTCAACTTTACACCACCAAGGGCGTTCACCATGGACAGGAACAGGTGGTAATCACTTGGCGCTATGTCCGGGCTATATGGTGGATGCGATAAAACCTCCCATCCGAGCTCCCGTAGCTTCTGACGAGTCATCAACGAAGTGTGTGGTCTGGCGTTGTCCTGGTGGAACACTACACCCTTCCTGTTGGCCAATTCTGGACGCTTCTGGTCGATCGCCTGATTCAAGCGGTCCAGTTGTTCGCAGTAGATGGTAGAATTAAGCGTCTGGCCATATGGGAGCAGCTCATAGTGGATGATTTCCTTCCAATCCCACCAAACACATAGCAAAACCTTCCTGGCCGTCAATCCCTGCTTGGCCGCTCGACCACGACCGTTTTTGCTTGATATTGTCGTATGTGATCCAGTTTTCGTCGCCAGTCACCATCCGCTTCAAGAATGGGTCGAGTTCGTTCCGTTTCAGCAGCATATCGCAGGCGTTTATTCGGTCCAGAAGGTTTTTTTGCGTCAAATCATGCGGCACCCAAACATCAAGCTTTTTTTTGTATCCAGCCTTCTGCAGATGGTTTAAAATGGTTTGGTGACTAACTCCCATCTCCTGGGCGATGTCACGAGATGCCACATGCCGGTCTAACTCGATGTAGTTCATGATTTGATCGGTATTTGTCGTCACAGGTCTTCCGCCGGCTGGCTTATCCATGGTGTCGTTTTCACCGGCTCTGAATCGTCGAAACCATTCCTCCGCGGTTCGAAGTGATAGAGTACCATCCCCCAAAACACCATTAATCTCACGGAACGTTTCTCTAGCGGATTTGCCTTTAACGAAGGAAAACTTTAAAATAGCGCGTTTTCGGCGTTAGTGAAGTCAATGTTTACACGTCTATAACTGTTGAACGCAATATCCAAACTAATTATGCATAGCGTCGTTTTGTAGGTTATGTCAAGACCTTTCAAATTATGTATAGTATTGCCAGATACGAGCTCTGTAGCGCTTTGTACATAGCCGCGAAATTCAAAAGACAAAAAGGCGGAAGGGAGATATTTGCCAACCTTATATTTCTTTTACAGGTACACAGATCTTCCATGTTTGTGTTTGGTGGGTACACGGGAGATATTCTGGCTAACTCTAATCTAACTAACAAAAACGACCTGTTTGAATACAAGTTTCAGAGTGCTCAATGGGTCCAATGGAGGTTTTCTGGGCAGTATGTATTTTGAGTTGTTTTCACCTATTATATTAGACATATCCTAGTATATTTATGCAAGGAAAATGCAATGCCCATATGCTCACATACACAAAGTAGGTTGTTTTAGAGGATTTTTACTAACACACACCATCATCCTCAAGGCCCCGGAAATGCAAGATACTTTAGTTGTATGGTTGGTGGAACATAGGAAGAGTGAATAAAATATGAAGCTGAAACATAGCAATACTGTTATGGCGGCGACAGTACGAAAGTGGTAGTTTCCTAATACTTTCCCAGACGGGGTCGTAAAAATCCTCCTACCAAATGGAATTACACAACATTTGGCCTGTCTGTTACGCATGGCAAAAGTGTGGCCTCATTGACATTTTAGGAAATTAAAATCAACTGCTAACCTGAAAATAAAAAAAAAGAGTAACCAATGTTAACGCTTTTTGGGCCGTGCACCAAATGCCGTCGCATCTGCGGTGCCAAACCGCTTAGTAGAGATCGAAGCAAACCCCAAATTTTATACTCATGCTACAAAATAACACTAAAATGTTGTAAAAGTAGATTAAAGACTTGCCAGTAAAATACATTTACACACTTTCTGTCTGAAACCCATTAACCTAAATATTAATGTCTTGGCTAAAAGTCAAATCTGAAATTAAGTTCTGTAGAAAGTAAAACAAACAAATAAGCCATTACCAGATCACAATCCGGTAGTAAAGTACTCGTGTCTCTTCCTTGCATTCAGATTAATATTGAGTTTTTTCCAGAGAGCCTGTTCCGAGATCGGCACATGGTGCAGCGGTTTACGACGACAAGCTTTGGATTTTCGCCGGTTACGACGGAAACGCTCGCCTCAATGACATGTGGACAGTTCATTTAGTAGTAAGTTTATCATATATCAACCACTAGCTGGCTTGCTGACTGTAATATAGAATTTGATTTGAGATTTAGACTTCAAATTTGTCAGAGATGTTCCCCAGCTTTTGGGGGTAATGTTTCATAAAATTTTAGCTGATATGTCCTCGGTAAAAGGAATATTCCTACCAAATTTCAAGTATCTAGGCCTTATGGTTCCAGAAATGTCGCAATGAGTCTACATATGTGGAAATCTCTTATAAAGGGTGTCTGGCGGCAGATTTATATTTTAAAAAACGAATATCTCAATAAGTTATAAACAGTGCGGGGGGAAGGTGGTGTCATTAGAATCACCAATCGTGCGGATTTCTTAGTCACAATGTCCCAGTGGTCCAGTGGTCGGGTGAGCATCGTGCGATCGCTATTGAAGCATTTTTCAAGAGTAACGATTCTTACGTACTCGCTCGCCGACAGTTTTGTTCACATTTCAATATTCGACGGATAGGCGATGGGCCGAGTGTGAATTTAATTCGTTCGTGGGTGGAGAGGTTCCGCGCAACTGCTTCGGCTATGAACACACCACGGCCAGGACCTAGTCGATAGTCAAGGACCCCCGAAAACATTGAACTGGTTGAACGCAGTTTACGTGAAAATGCACGACTTTCGATACGGAAAAGGGCAGCTTCACTGGGACTTCCAAGAGCAATTGTGCATGAAATTTTGAAAAAAGATATGAAGTTCCATCCTTTTAAAATTCAAATAATTCAAGAATTGAAAAAAAATGACTTTGCGTCACGCAAATTTTTTTGTGAAACCATGTTGGAGCGTTTTCGCATTGTGAATTCCATTTTTTGGAGCGACGAGGCTCATTTTCATTTAAACGGACACGTAAACAAGCAAAATTGCCGTAATTGGACTCTAAGAACTCGCAATCCTCGACTGAAACACCAAAAACCATTACATTGCCCAAGGGTAACTGTTTGGTGCGCTTTATCCACGAATGGGATAATCGGACCATTTTTTTTTGAAAATGCACGGGGCCAAGCGACGAATGTCAATGGTGAGAATTATCGGCTCATGATTTCGAATTTCTTTTTGCCGAACCTGCGAGCTCATTCATTATTCTCATCACACACGTGGTTTCAACAGGATGGTGCGACCGCACACACAGACAGAGCTTCGATGGATTTGTTGCGAGAAAATCTCCCTCGAAAACTGATTAGTCGCTTTGGGACATCCCGTGGCCACCGAGGTCACCCGACCTAACTCCAATGGATTTTTTCTTGTGGGGCTACCTCAAAGATAGAGTTTACGCCAACAATCCGCGAACTGTTGTGGACTTAAAAGAAAATATTCGGCGAGAAATCAGCGCAATTGAACCAAGTTCCAGAACCAAGTTTACTGCAGCGTGTGGCACGGAATACGAGGCTCCGTTTCGAACAGTGTGTGCAACAGGATGGAAGACATTTTATGACATTATCTTTAAAAAATGAAATCCGCATTTGTACTCTATCTTTTAATACTTTTAGTAAAATTATATCTCAAACATATTATTTTTTATTTAAATTTGAAAACATAAATCTGCCACCAGACACCCTGTATATCTATATATAATAGGTTGAGGAAAAATAAATCCATTATTTTTATATGAACTTCAAGGCTTTATTTAACATGCTTCGGATTGTCCGATTTGGGTCAAATATGCACCGTTTTGTTCTATGATTTGTTGCCATTTTAAAGGTAACTTCATAATGCCTCTCTCGTAGAAGTCCTGGTCTCTATTTGTAAAAATCTCTAGTAGCCGATTTTCACAATCTTCCCTAGATTCAAATTTTTTATCACTAAAGAAATTTTGTAATGCAAGAAAAAGATGGTAATCGCTTGGTGCCAAGTCCGGACTGTATGGCGGATGCATTAAAACTTCCCAACCAAGCTCCTGAAGTTTCTGGCGAGTCACTGTAGACGCGTGTGGCCTAGCGTTGTCCTGGTGGAACACGACACATCTCCTGTTGGCCAATTCTGGCCGTTTCTGATCAATTGCTATCTTCAAACGGTCCAGTTGTTGACAGTAGAGATCAGAATTTAGTGCTTGGCCATATGGAAACAACTCATAATAAATAATCCCCTTCCAGTCCCATCAAATTCACAGGAGAACCTTCCTGGCCGTTTGAGGTGCTTCACCGCTCTTTGACCATGATCGTTTTCGCACAGGGTTATCGTATGTGATCCATTTCTCATCTCCAGTCACCATCCGTTTAAGAAATGGGTCTATCTCATTCCGTTTGGCCAAGGCTTCGCAGATGGAAATTCGATCCATCATGTTTTTTTCTGTTAATTGGTGTGGCACCCAAACATCGAGCTTCTTTTTGAATCCAGCTTTGTGTAATGGTTTAAAACTGTTTTGTGGTCCATTTTTAGCTCCTGGGCGATGTTACGACTGCTAACATGCCGGTCAACTTCGATCATTTCTCCGATTTTATCGACATTTTCGGCGACCGGCCTACCTGTGCGAGGTGCATCTTTAACATCAAAAATTCCTGAACGGAATCTACGAAACCAAAATTGCACATAATTGGCTGTTACAGTATCGGGTCCATAAACACCATTCACAATTTTAGCCGCCTGGCTTGCATTTTCGCCTTTGTCAAAGAAAAACTAAAATGTACCGAATTTTCTCTTTGTCCATTTCCATTTTTAACACCCTGTAACTCACAATTGAATGCACCAAACAAAAAACAGCAAAAGAATTTTTTTACTGCGAAATGTCACCTTTCCAACGAGCAGAAATCTGAAACTGTTTGATCGATACTTTACGAGAAATTTATCACTACAGCCATCTACCGAAAAAATAATGAATTTCTTTTTCCCCAACCTAATATATATATTTATTTCCTTATACATTGCTATCCCTATCTACCTATATATGAATTTTATCTTGAATAGTAAAAAAAGGACAAAAGTATTGAATATTAAATTAATCATGAAGACAATCTAGGTATTTTCCGCCCCAGTTCCTAATTCTCCGTAAAATAATTTCAAGCAAACATTAATGTTCGGGTTTGAGGGGCCCTATACCTTATAAATATAGAGGTTGGCAAATATCTCCCTTCCGCCTTTTTGTCTTTTGAATTTCGCGGCTATGTACAAAGCGCTACAGAGCTCGTATCTGGCAATACTATACATAATTTGAAAGGTCTTGACATAACCTACAAAACGACGCTATGCATAATTAGTTTGGATATTGCGTTCAACAGTTATAGACGTGTAAACATGGAGTTCACTAACGCCGAAATTCGCGCTATTTTAAAGTTTTCCTTCGTTAAAGGCAAATCCGCTAGAGAAACGTTCCGTGAGATTAATGGTGTTTTGGGGGATGGTACTCCATCACTTCGAACCGCGGAGGAATGGTTTCGACGGTTCAGAGCCGGTGAAAACGACACCATGGATAAGCCAGCCGGCGGAAGACCTGTGACGACAAATACCGATCAAATCATGGACTACATCGAGTTAGACCGGCATATGGCATCTCGTGACATCGCCCAGGAGATGGGAGTTAGTCACCAAACCATTTTAAACCATCTGCAGAAGGCTGGATACAAAAAAAAGCTTGATGTTTGGGTGCCGCATGATTTGACGCAAAAAAACCTTCTGGACCGAATCAACGCCTGCGATATGCTGCTGAAACGGAACGAACTCGACCCATTCTTGAAGCGGATGGTGACTGGCGACGAAAAATGGATCACATACGACAATATCAAGCGAAAACGGTCGTGGTCGAAGGCCGGTGAATCGTCCCAAACAGTGGCCAAGCCGGGATTGACGGCCAGGAAGGTTTTGCTGTGTGTTTGGTGGGATTGGAAGGGAATCATCCACTATGAGCTGCTCCCATATGGCCAGACGCTTAATTCTACCATCTACTGCGAACAACTGGACCGCTTGAAGCAGGCGATCGACCAGAAGCGTCCAGAATTGGCCAACAGGAAGGGTGTAGTGTTCCACCAGGACTACGCCAGACCACACACTTCGTTGATGACTCGTCAGAAGCTACGGGAGCTCGGATGGGAGGTTTTATCGCATCCACCATATAACCCGGACATAGCGCCAAGTGATTACCACCTGTTCCTGTCCATGGTGAACGCCCTACTGGTGTAAAATTGAACTCAAAAGAGGCTTGTGAAAAGTGGCTGTCCGAGTTCTTCGCAAATAAGGAGGAGGGGGACTTCTACGAGGGAGGTATTATGAAGTTGCCGTCTAGATGGAAACAGATTATCGAACAAAACGGCGCATATTTGAACTAAATCCGATCACTGTAACACTTTTTATAAAGCATTGAATAAAGAGCAAAAAAGCGGAAGGGAGATATTTGCCAAACTAATATTATAACAAGACACGTATAAAAATGTATTGATAGTATTTTATCCTTCTAATATCATCACCTCACGATGGACGTCCCGTAAAGATCTCCATCTTAATGTTTTTTGTATGTTACCTATCCGGATAACAGCGCTTTGTGATATTAATCACTTTTTGTTTTTAGGGCGAGAACCGTCAATGGGAGAAAGTGGAGCAAAAAGGGGAATGTCCGCCGACATGTTGCAACTTTCCGGTGGCGGTAGCCAGGGGCAAGATGTTTGTGTTCAGCGGGCAGAGCGGCGCTAAGATCACCAACGCTTTATTCCAATTCGACTTCGAAACTCATACGTACGTACCATCCATTTATATGTATGAATATTATATACTTATAACTTGGTATTGATAATATCGATAGTAGCACATATGTAATTTCTATAACATGGTTTTTAATGGTGTTACAACATATGCTTATCTCTAAACAGTGGTGGATAAGATGTGTAAGTGCATGTAATATCTTTCTCAATAGGGTCAATTCTATGTATATATAAGTAGGAACCATTCGAAATACTTTAGGCGTGGCTTCTGGTAGTGTGATTACCAGTTCCGGCTGCGTCTTGTAACTGTATGCTGTATGGTTTTAGATCACCCGCCGCGATGCGTTCCGCTAACTCCTCACGTGCTTTAATACTATTTATCTTTATTTCATCGTGGTAATTAGTGCTAGAAGCCTGAAAGAACCACAGCTTCGATCTCCACTCGGATTGAATTTGCGGTAATGGAAAATATCGCAGAAATCCATGTTTCAAGAAAGACAGCTTCTTTTCTAACCAGCATTTGGCTTGTGTGATGGATTCGACTCTTTTCTCGTGAAAGGAGGCACCCAGTTCTAGCTACGGGGACTATTTATTTTATGTATTGTTTACTAACAAACACCTTTATTATTATTACTATTATATATTTCTACCGATGGACGTCCACTTCTGGACATAGTAGTCTCTTGTAATGTGTTCCACAAAGCACAGTCTTGTGCTGTTTGAATCCAGTGCCTGCCAGCGATTTTTTATATTTATATAGAGAGAGATAAGTAGAAATATATACTGGATAATAACTATATTTATTTGTGTCAGGTGGAGCCGCGTTTGCACGGAGCACCTGCTGCGATGTGCGGGCCCCGCGCCGGCGCGCCGCTACGGACACACGATGCTCGCGCACGCACGCCACTTGTACGTGTTCGGCGGCGCGGCGGACAGCACTCTACCCTCGGACCTGCACTGCTTCGATCTGGACACGCAGATGTGGCACGTACACAAGACGTTGAAATTTCTCTTAACCAGTTAAAAGCCGATAGAGCTCGATAAAATGTCAGACATACGTCGACGAAGGATCATTTAGAATTTATTTGTTAATCGTACCTGTAATACTATACCGTTTTGTAATAGTAGGTAAGAAAAGCAACAAATGCCAATACTGACCTTCTTCGTTATTTGGCTATACCAACAAAGTGTGTACTGTCATTTCAATTTTTTTTATATTTAACCTAAGAGATGTCGAAATATCTTCTTTAGATAACTTCGTTCGTCGTAAAATCGTTATTTAACAATTTTTCCTTCAAATCCTATTTTTTAATTCATTATAGGTCAGTAGTGCAGCCATCAGCGGACTCTCAAATTCCTTCAGGGCGCCTCTTTCACGCTGGGGCCGTGGTAGGAGACGCGATGTATATATTCGGGGGGACCGTTGACAACAACGTGCGGAGTGGAGATTTGTACAGGTTTCAGGTATATACAAATCGTCCGTAGTCGACTTCTTGCAAACTAGTTTATTCGTAGTAGGTTTCTGTGGGTGGTTATCAGTGGTTACCACCTAAGCATCAATTTCTGTTGTGAAACAGTTGTGTGCTAACAATACTTGAGATTTGGACAGCACTGTGTCTAGTTAAATTGTATCTAACCCACTGGACGTGGGTAACACGGGACCGATCGATGTGGAGGTCTTTGAGGGAGACCTATGTTCAGCATATCGGTTGATGATGATGTATGTAGTGAAATTACCAGATTAACCAAATGTTAATGTATTGTTATATATATCACTCTAATTTCCATTATTATGGGTAGAAATATCACTTATCAATATCAAACAAAAAAATAGAAAACAATTAAAATTTCAAAATTTCAAAATGTACAATAGCTATCCAACTACCCGCGCTGTACTCTTCATGAGGACTTAGGGCGCGTGCTGCGCTCCGAGCAGTTCTGCGATGTGATCTTACTCGTTGGAAGTGAGCCGACGGCCGTGCTTGCGCACCAGGCCATGTTGGCGGCGCGCTCCGTTTACCTGCGAGCGAAGATCAAGTAAGACGTATATGTTTTTTTATACATATAAATATTCATTTCTTACTATTTCTTTTTTTACTCCCACCCATAATTCATTATGTAATTTGACACTCGTTAGGATGATAATTTACATTGTCTTGTGCTCGTCACTGTGAGACATAAGCTGTAGTATCGTTACCCCTAGTAAATTCATTTACGGCATTCATACCGCAACATGGTAACATTTGGGGTGGTGCCTTTTGGTGGTACTTATCTAAATGGTCACCAATACTAAAAACCTACTACAAGTAAATGATATCTTTTCTAATGATAAGTTTACTCGCAGAGAAGCACGTGAGGAGTTGGCCGAACGCATCGCGGCGGGCGAACTAAAACCAACTGAGGCATACAATTACAAGGCGCAGCCAGAACTGGTCATCAAACTGCCAGAAGCCACGCCCGAAGCTTTTCGGATGGTCCTCACTTATATATACACTGATAGAATTGACCCTACTGAAAAAGGTACTACTTGCCCTTTACATGCATATTCTAAACAGGTAATTGATTTAATTTTATCTTGTTTTCACACTTTCAATTTCTTTGGACCCCTTAACTTATACAGACCCAGGGTACATACTCCAAATATATATCAAGGACATACCGGAAGAATGCCACGTGAAGCTTTACAAATACTTTAGGGTGGATATGCTAGTCGCCTTATTGCTTTGCGGAACAAAAAAGTATAAGTCATCTCTTGTCATAAACATTTTTTGTTACATAACAGACTGACAGAAATAGAATCGAGTTAAATAATGTAAACACGAGTAGTGGTGATGGACAACACCTCAGCTCAATTTTCTTGCAATCCATAGTTCAGGTATGGAAAACTTGTTAATGGATTTGTATAAGTGTATTTTCTTAAATCTAATTTGTACCTTGCAGACGAAAACCCGGCCTCCCCCGCGACGATACAGCTCGTGATGGAGGTGCTCCGGCTAGCGCTTCGACTCAGCATTCCACGCCTGCGCGGACTCTGCGCTAGATTCTTGCGCGCCAACCTCTGCGCGGGCAACGTGCTGAAAGCACTGCACGCTGCACATCATTCCAATTTGAACTGCATCAAGGAGTACTGCTTGCGGTTAGTAGAGTTTTATATCATTGTGCTAGAGATTGTACAAGCAATACTGCAGCGCCTATTTCTGACATCCAATAATAACGATAATAATTGCTGTGCTCGAAACACCGTGATAAATGAGATAACGGGTTTTTAAGTCTTATTGTAATGTGGTATAGTCACAACAACTTAGGGATATGAATACAAATATAATCTTCATCATCACCAACCACGTCGTCTTCTGGACATAGGCCTTCTCCAAAGAGCTCTACATATAGTCAGCATGGTTGCCGGTACAGCTGGGCACTACGGCCGGTCGTATGTCCCACCACGCTGGTCCAATTTGGGTTGGCGGTAGCCAAAGTCTCGTTTGTTTATTAGCAAAGTGATAATAGCTTGGGTTCCGTGAGTTATAGTGCCGGACCCCTTACACCCCTTAATATAATCACCTAGTGAATATTTTAATTCTCTTGTGGCATATAAAAAAAAGTTCCGGAGAAAATTCATAAGCTCAAGTCATGATTATATTATTTGATTACCGGCAAACATTGTGCTGTGATCTCTTGAGTATTTAGATTGATTAAACTAAATTCGCAATTTTTATTTACTTGAATATCGTCATCTATAACATCCGTATAACTACTGCATTATCATCATCATGATCAGCCGATAGACGTCCAGTACCCATAGGTCTCCCCCAAAGATCTCCACATCGTAGGGTTCCGGGTTGCTCGCATAACTAGTTCATTGCTAGTAATAGGATTTTCACGTGTACATCACTGAAGCTCTTTCATTCTCACACAGCTCCTTCCTGTTACTCTATATAGTCTGATCGCGTCTTACACTACGCTGACAAATCCTCATTTTCCAGTTAATAACCTCCATTTCAGTGACATACATTTTTATGTTTTAGTTTCGTTGTGAAGGATTACAACTTCACGCCGATCGTTATGTCGAAGGAGTTCGAGGAGATGGAGCAGAACTTGATGGTCGAGATCATTCGGCGACGTCAGCAACCGCCGCCGAAGCAACCGGCCGCCGCAAGCGAGTACGACGAGGAAATACAAGGTAAAGTCGTTTCACTCCAAAAGCAACTTTTGCTGGAGAAGTTAGGCTATCCACAATCTTGTGTATCTGCCGCCAAATAACAGTGTCCAAGCTTTACTGTGTTCCGGATTGATGTGCATCATATTAGGGGGACCGGAAAGTAATGTCGTTTTCTTACGCTAAATACAAACACATACATTTTTAACGAGTCTTTATTTTTAATCAATGATGTATTCCCCATCATTGTCAATAACCTTTTGCCATCTAGTGAGTAAATTTTCAATCCCTGATCGATAAAAATTAATTGGTTTTTCGGCAAAATATCTAGAGATGGCATTTTGGATATCATCCAAATTTGCAAATGTTTTGCCACTTAAAAAGTGTTGCAGCGCTCGGAATAAGTGGAAATCCGATGGTGCAACATCGGGCGAATATGGTGGATGAGGCAGCACCTCCCACCCCAATTCATTAATTTTTTCTAGAGTTCGCCTTGCGCAGTGCGGTCTTGCATTGTCATGTTGGAGAATGACGCCTTTTCGGTTGACAATCGCTGGCCACTTTTCAATTAAAGATTGATTGACTCGCTGCAATTGTTCGCTGTAGAGGTCTGCAGTAACAGTTTCTCCAGGTTTCAGTAATTCAAAATGAACAATGCCGCGAATACTCCACCAAACACACAAAAGCGCTTTTTTGGGGTGTAAACCTGGCTTAGCAGTACTCCGAGGGATTTCATTTGGAGAGAGCCACTGCCTTTTGCGTTTTGGGTTATCATACAGGACCCATTTCTCATCTCCTGTGATCAAGCGATCAAAAAACGCTTCTGTGTTGTGTCGTTGAAGCAATAAGTTGCATGTGATTGATCGGTTAGCCTTATTCTGTTCGGACAGATTATGCGGGACCCAAACACCTGCTCTGCTTACTTTTCCAATCTGCTTCAAATGTTCTTGGATGGTCGACCAAGGTTTGTTGAGACTGTTTGACAATTCCTCGATCGTCTGACACGGATTTGCTTCCACTTCCGCCCTTAACACGTCGTTGTCTAACGCTGATGGTCTTCCTGATCGATACGAGTCGGAAAGATCAAAATTACCCGATTTGAACTTGGAAAACCACCTTTGGCATTTACGAATGTCCAGTGCATTTGGATAAACATCGCAAATGTTTTTGGTAGCAACTGTTGCGTTATTTCCCTTGCGAAACTCAAAGAGCATGCAATGCCGGATGTGTACCTCTTCTGGTATTTGGCTGGCCATTTTACCCAAAATTACAAAAAAAAATTGTAATTCAATTGTCTATAAGTAAAGAAATCACTATAACCTCACAATGTCTTTGGTACGCCTCTGAACAAAACAATGAGCTGACAAATGACAATCAAGTATTGGCATGCGCAGAAACGACATTACTTTCCGGTCCCCCTATTATTTACTGGAATATCGAGACTTAACAAGTTATCTCACAATACATCGAATATAATGTTATGTACCGGAGGTACGGAGGTTTACCACTTACACCTTTCTCTTCACAATATTTCATGGAATAAAAAAAATATGCATTATTTTCAGGTAGCACGCTGGAGCAGGACATGTGCGTGTTTCTGGGTGGCGGGGCGGAACTAAGCGACGTGGTGTTGAGGGTGGGCGGGGTTTCACGACCCGCTCACCGATCCGTGCTCGCTGCTCGCGCTGCGTACTTCGAGGCCATGTTTCGCTCGTTCTCGCCGCGAGATAACGTCGTAAACGTGAGTGTTGCCATATGCAGCAATGAAAATATAATAATGTTTTTATTTAAATATAAAATAGCTTTCTTTATATTTCTACTACTAGAAATCGTTGGCCGTATGTTACCATTTGAGAGTCAAGGCCATATGTTAGGTAAGTGCCGGTAGAAGTAGAATGAGCCTTAAAGCATGTCGTTAACCTCACGATGATTTACTTCACCAGAGACTCTAAGTGAGGATCGATCGATTATGTGTATTAAATATTTCCATTTTGTATCCTTACCATAGGCGGTTATCATTTTACATAGAAGTAGACTATAAATGTTGACTGCACAATTTGATATATTTGTTTTCACAGATACAAATATGTGATACGGTGCCATCGGAAGAGGCGTTCGACTCCCTGCTGCGATATATATACTACGGCGAAACCAACATGCCCACTGAGGATTCCCTGTATTTATTTCAAGCTCCTATATATTACGGTAACTCCTATTTTATAATATTATTAACGTCATATATAAACAAAATTTGGCACCAATATTAATTCAATTTTATTGTCGCAGTTTATGTAATATATATATATATATATATATACACGCGTTCCCCGGGCATTAGTAGGTAGGCCTTATATAATCTTATTTTGTCAACATTTTTAGTTCGTTTTATTTACGTCTTTCCCTTGTTTGTAATATTCTGCTTCTTTCATACTTTCTATCTTACTTTCAGGATTTGTACCTCTTCCATTCTCCATTCTAATTCCTTATCTAATACTTCGCACTTAAATGAGGGAAACAATCGTTCTTTATTTATTTTTCCTTTCATAATCTATTACATTATTTGCCTTATTTTATACATTTCATTTTGTTCATTCTAACGTAATGTATATTACTGCGCATCAAGTTATAGTTTCGAGGAAGTGGATGAGGAACCGTAACCACGTAGAATAGTCTCGACTCTTATGTTGGGAATTGGAACACGAGAATGCAGGAATTGCGGCAGATTATTTAAAAAATCGAATCAGGGACTTCGTTACAGGACCAACGTCTAGCCGCTGCTCCAACGAGGCAGAAAAAAGGTAAAAGGGAAAACTTACGGTTTACTGAGACTTGATTATGATTGTAATAGACAGTATTATTAGAAATCTTATTACCAATAATCTAAATAACTTATTAGTACATTATCACATCTTTGCTAACCAGGATTCACAAACAACCGTCTGCAAGTGTTCTGCAAGCACAACTTACAGAGCAACGTATCACCTGAAAACGTCCTGGCGATCCTGCAGGCTGCGGACAGAATGCACGCGACCGACATCAAGGAGTACGCGCTCAAGATGATATCACACCATTTTGGACTTGTAAGTATTTATGTGTAAAACAAAAATCCCGTCTTCAATAAAGATTCCTAAACTTATCAGTACACCACCAATTTTATTATAGAACGAAGCTTGTATATAAAATTTTTAATAATGACATAAAATTTAACAGGTGGCTCGACAGGACGCTATCAAGAACCTCGCTCAACCTCTCCTCGTTGACATTGTGCTAGCTCTGGCTGAGGAATCTCAATATGACACTCCCCTGCCTTTACAGCCTCGTTCTCTAGCGTCCTCCTCGTCCGCAGACACGATCACCGATGACCCGGAGTACACTCGCCACAGAACTTGCAAGTAGTAAACTAAAGAGGTTTACAAAGGTTATTTCGGATAATAAAATCGGTTAACTTACACCAGTAAGCTACTGGAATGTAGTAAAAGTTGAATGGCAGTCGGAGAATACTTCTTATGTAGCCAAAGGATGCACATTCATTCCATTAATACTTATAACAGTTCTAAGTGAACTTTTAATAATATCTTTAACTGACAAATTATATTTATATAATTTATTATTAAATGCTATATTTACTGTTAAATTTTGATCAGGAGCTACGAGATGAATTTGTTCACCTGATGGAACAAATACACTTGCTTCTACACAATGTGGTGCTAGTTACTATGATGTACCACATAGTGTTTGTTGTTCACAATTGTCATTGTCAATTTCAATATTTCCACATTACTTTTTGTCAACAGGAGAATAGCTTTGTCAATAGCTCTGGTATAACCTACCCTGTTGCTCTCTGGCCACATAGACTATCCACATGTATAGTGCCTATTTAACAATCTTATTTCTTTTTATACTCAGCTGATGGGAAATTTTGCACAAAAATTATGTCATGTCAAGGAAACGTTTTGATATTAGTCATGAAATTAAAACATTCTAAAGAAACTATAAAAATCTTATATATTATTTTGTTATAAAGCAAACAACACAACATGTTTTTGCAATATAAACACAGTATGGGTGTCATAAACGATGAATTAACTCGTCATTAATCAACAGTTGGACATGATATCACTTTTCTCATTGTGGACGGACAGCAATGTTTACACTAAATAAAGTAGTTTTTATTTAAGATATGGCAATTATATAGCTTTTATTTCCATTTATAGGAGACTATATTCACATAAATAATAAATGTAAAAATATTTTTATGGAGCCACTTTTATGCTATCATATTTATATATTGCAAAAATAGTAACTTGTTAAACAATATTGAAACTGTTATCTGTTCAATTCATTAGTAGTAAATCATTATGAGTCAGTCCATATACATTCGGAGGTTACTTACAACCGTTCCTCAAATTCTCTACAATATTTTTCCTGAGCCTTGACTAGGTTGTCAGTTCACAAACACAATTTTTAAAATATATAAATATAAAATAAATGTACACTAGCAGGAAATTGTTGGATTCAGCCAGCCCCATCGACTGTCCCTAAAACTAGTCAAAATAGATTATTTTTTACTATTGTTAATACTGTATTTATAATAAAACAAATTCATACCATGTAATCATAATTTAATCAAGTTTGTAACAATTGTTCTAATAAATTAATTATTGCAGGTGGTTGTTTAATTTCAATGTATTCATGTTTCATACTTATGCTTGATGTCCTTCCACAGTTTCTGTAATTAAACAATATTATACTTACAGTAAACATATTTAATACGAGAAATCTTTATTCAATAATTATATCACCTGAGTGCATTATTTCTCATATTTCAACAAGTAATTAATTTAATTTTAAAATATAATTATCAATAGTTATCATTATTTCAACCAATGGACTAATCAATAATTATGAATGAAATAATTTTTTTTGCATATATGTCCCAAATTGTTCAAGAAATATGAAAAAAATATTCAATGTCTTATTAATTATAAGAGTTATTAATAACTACAATATTATGAATTTAATTAAAAATGCCATTTTCACCATATGATCAAAAAACATTTATTGAATTGAATTCATGAAATTGTACTGTTGTGTATTAAGTGATTTTATTGTTCCTGAAAAAGTACAATATGTATAATGTATAATGATTCAGAGCACATTGTTAAAGAACTGTAAAATTATACATAGACTTTAGCCTTTTGCTACTCACTCCAGAACATAGGTTTTAATATAGTCGCTTTAATGATACACCTTTACTTTTCACTTACAAAAATATTATGTCTATTAGTTCCCTTATGTCTGTGGATCATGGTCAGTGCTAGGGTTGCTGTCCAGAGTGGACAACCGATTGTTACTAACACATATACCTACTGAAAAAGGTACGAGTTACAACAATTTAGGAATGCGTAAGTGAATTCGAAATGTACTCTTTGCAGTCGATTCAAATTATTAAGTTTGCAAATTGTATACCACTTTGAATCCATGTTCAAAATATCATTAGGCTCTCTCTTCAAACTGAAGTTCAAGTACTGTACTACATGATCAAATCGCAAAAATTATTTTTCTTGTAAATTACATAACAAATACTCACTCCTTTGTTGATAGATTCGAAGATATTCAACGAGATCACATCAAAAGCTCTTTCAAAAAAGAAAGTACCTGCAGCCACGGTTAAGGCGAAGGTTGAAGTTCGCCGAAAAACATTGCGATTTATCGTAGACCACAGGGACATTTTGAAATCTCTAACCTAGCTTCGCGAATGGCTACCAAATCAAATGTCAAATTTAAAAGTCGAAAATTTATACAGATGTTGTCTATTTATTACATTGTCTATGCCCCATAATTCTAAAAAAATAATAAATACTGTCGCGGTTGATAGCACTGAAAAATCGGAGATCGTACTATTGTTTTGAAGAATGTGATGAATATTTTTCAAACATTGTAATTTTCTGCATCAACACTACTAGTGATAATCTCGTTTTAGTTTCTAAATACGAGACCCGTGAAAATTACAATTGTTAATTAAAACGGTTTTCTTACAAATATAGAAATTTATCTGGATAATCGCCATATTACAAAAATAATTATCACAATGAACTCATGTTCGCCGCATCAACGATGTTCCTTAGTTGCTCTATTTAGAAACTAATGATTTAACATTACTTTCTATTTAACCCTTAAATGCATAAATTAGTAAAACTGCAACATACCATTCAAACGACCATAAAATTATTAGTATGAGTTCAATGCATGCTATTGCAGGATTATTGTTTTAAAAATTTTCATATGTAGTTATTGTCTAGTGAGTGCATAGTGTTGTAGTTCTGCAACAAATGGTTTTTAATAAAAATAGCTATGAAAATAAAAAAAACTATTTTTTTTATTATTTCTCCCTAAATCAGCATATTCATGGCTCCAAAATATATTTTTTCTCGGTCTAAAAATAAAATCATGCATTTAAGGGTTAAAAGTTTTTGTAAGTGAAAAATAAATTGCAAAATGCTATTTATTAGATGTGCTAAAATATTTTCGTCACCTCAAAACTGATAAACGCATTGTTATTGTTAATATTCTCTAGTTGATTGCCTGTCTATATTTTTTTGAAGTCTTCTCCCTCCTGCCTTTTTTCCAGCTATGTGGGGTCGGCGCAGTATGTACTTCTCTTCCATATCCCTCTACCAGCCGTCATATCTGAATACACATTCTTCTTACAAATGCCATCTTTCACACAATCCATCCACACTTTCTTCGGTCTACCCTTATAACCATCCACCATTATATTTGAAGTGAAAAACATAAATTTCATACAAATTTCATCCATATGTAAAAAACAAAAGAGAACAACAAAAAGGGGTAAATAAAAATACTAAGTTTATTATGGGCAAAATATATCATCTATTTACATTTCCGAATGCTGGTATGAACAATATTTTCTTAAAAGTAATGAGTAATGAAATGAAACAATTTGGACAAAAATACTTTGCATAATTTAGGCTTGTATAAAATATTCGAAACAATCTTGTGGCCCCATGATTATATATTTCATAATACATAGTTTAAACATTGATGACAAGTTAAAGGTGAACTTGGGTAGTCTAATAATTGTGTTAATATATAAGCGGGCCATAGAAACTATTGTACAGATTGTACGGAATGATCAATAAAGAGAATGTTATGTAAATAAATTATAACAATTTATCTATTTTTATTTATTTAAAAATGAATATAGGGTTCACCTAAAGTAATCTAAAATTACTGTTGTCTTACAAAATGGCATATGTCATGTGTTGAACAATTTCATGAAATGTTTTATACATTTTTATGTACTTGGAAGTGTTTCAAACATTACATGTTGATGACGAACAGAATAAATGAAAATATTAAGCACAACAAGTTACTTACAACTTTGTTCAAATTACAAAATCCCTCAGTACAAATAAACAATTTTTTTTAATTTCATTTATAAATTCATATTCAAAGATTTATTTTGGTAAAATTAATGTTAAAAAGATATTTATGTAACATTGATTGAAAGATTGTTCATTAACAGTTTATAATGTTATGTAAAAACAATTTTATTTTTTAAGATTGAAATATGTTTACGACTTGTACGACGCTTGTTAAAACTCCTATATTTAAAACATAAGTGGCAATAAAGCTCAAAGGTGACGAGACCAATTCATTATAGGATCTTACACATCGTTTTAATACCAAAAAATAAAATAAAACCTAATTATAACTTAATGGTATACAATTAAACCTACATGCAACATTTCCCATATCAAACACCATCCATCACATAACTTTTTTATATTAAGGGTACAAACATACACATTAACTATATTTTTGTGATATCCTTGTAATATTTGGAGTTTTCTTTCATTTAATTTATTAATGCTTTTTATTTGAGATTGTTCAACCCAGCACATAGAACTAATACTCAAGATTGCAGCAATTACAAGGTTGTCATAGATACTATAGATAGAAAATTGACAGGGCTACGCAGAATAAAACTAACACCGCCACATATTGTATTTTATAGAGATCATCTTGTATACTGTTCACAATAGAAACTGCACTAAAATTTCATAAGTTCTTTTATATTTGCTGATATCAAAATACAATATTCATGTTTTACCTCGCAGCAACAACTTATAAGGTTACATTTATAATGGTAAACTTTCTCGGCCAAGGTACCTTGGAGTCCTGCTAGGGTTGTGCAACATTTGTCTCAATATTTGAGCATGCTATAAGCAACATCCCCGGCATACTGCCATTGCATACAGTCACTGACAACATTTTTTCACATTCTTGGTTTTGGTACCTTTTATGTTTACTATATCATTTGCTGTAACATTTTGTCTCTCCTTCATTTCCAATTTTGATCTGAGTACCTGCATGATTGATACACATTTTGTTGATATATTTTATATAGAAATTAATGACAAAGTAGAAATGTAATCTTTATATGAATCCAGTGTCACGATAAATAAATTCTGTACTATGACTTTTTACTTTTAGATACTTGAAGAATCTCTTTATGCAATAAATTTTTAAAATTTTTAATAATATAATTTGTTATAGTATTTAAAAATAAATAAATCCTTCTCAATAATCGCTCAATTATTTACAAATTATGAATTATTGCAATATTACAACTGCAAAAGTTCATGACTGAAACAATTCTCTTCAGTGCCAAACAGTCTAGCCAGCTATTATAGTTAAATATTTATTAGTTTTGTTAAAAAAAAAAATATTTACCATTTTTGTGATTGTAAGGAACATTTCCTCGACATTGATGTTCTCTTTAGCACTAGTTTCAAATAAAGGGATGTTCATTTGGTTAGCAAACCTTTGGGCATCCTCAGTAACTACCACTTTTCTTGAGGGGCAGTCATTTTTATTACCAACTGGAAAAGAAATTTGGCATTAATGTATGAATGTAATAAACATGTTTATTGTTTGTATAAAAAAATTTAGTCTATTAAATTCAAAAAGGTATATATAGTTCAAAATTTGCAGTTGAGTATTTGCAGTATAATAAATTTAAATAAGAAAAGTAAATCCTCAAATATGACTTGATCAAACAGTTAAAATATTATCAATATTAAATTTAACTGGAAGATAACAAAAAATATGTTAACATTTCTCCTTATGTATAGAGAATCATTGAAATTATTCTCTACTTAAAATATTATAACTTGAGAAAGTTTGACTTTTCATTTTTAAATTGTTATTTTAAACTAGTATTCTTTAAATAAAATATATTTCTTTTGAAATAGAGAAACTATTGTACACTTTCACATTATTTCAAAAGAATAGCTACATCAAGAAGATGTTGCAACCCTACAAAATTGCTTAATTGTGCGACAATAATAACATTCAAAATTTTGATAAAGAGTGGGGATATTTTTAAATTTTATTTCAAGACATATTCAATCCATTAAAGTAATAATAATAATTGTTAACATGTATAAAACATTTAACACAAAAAATCAATAATTTAACAAAAATCACTCACCTAGAACTTTGTTTACGACATCACAATTTTGCTCAATCTCGTGCAGCCACCTCTTCACATTAGCAAAGGACTCCCCATTTGTTACATCGTATACAACGATGACGCCGTGAGTTCCTCTGTAGTATGTACTCGTAATCGTTCTGAACCTCTCCTGACCTGCAGTGTCCCATATTTGAAGCTTCACTCTTTCACCATTTATCTCTAAAGTCCGTATTTTGAAATCAACACCTATAGTCGTAATGTAACTACCGGAGAACGTATTGTCAGCAAACCGCAGGAGGAGACAGCTTTTACCAACACCTGTAATACGGGAACTTTTATATACAGCACAGAAATGACGTTAGGAAGTAATAACACTACTTGCGATCACAGGCCTCGCCCACTCACCACTGTCACCGATAATCAGCAATTTAAAGAGGTGATCAAATTCACGTGCCATTGCTTATTATATATGTGTATACTTTTCTAATTGGTCATGTGTTTATTGCTAATTGCTCTAATCGGTGTACAATTTTTACTATAGAAATATTGAATAAACGCATGCCGTAAAACGTTACGCTTGCGTCACTTTACAAAACGTCCGCCATTATTATCTTTCTTTTCTACGTTCCTTTTCAAATTAAATTTGAACGTAAAGAGCTCATTTCAGACACTTAATTATTTAAAATTTTATGTTATTCGTTTCGGTTAGTTTAAAATATATTTCGAACTCAGGTAATGTTTAGTATGAGAAAATTTAAAATTGGTTTTGAAAAAATATTTTACACTTTTGACACTTGTGTTAGCACTGTATAAAATCGTCTCAAAACCACAATGTTTTTGAAACCCGTTAAAACTATTCTAAAGAAAGAAATTCAGAAAATGTTAACAAAAGTTAACATTTACGATTAGTTTCCATTGTCATTTCTTATTTTTTTTATGTGTCATGATAATTGAACATTACTAAGCTGTCAAACAAAGTGTAGGTGTGGTATACAAGAAATCGTTGCAATAGTTTCATAATAATGTCGGCTACTTTAAAACCTTATTTAACTGCTGTTCGGCACACTTTAACTTCGGCAATGTGTTTAGAACATTTTTCATCACAAGTGGTAGAAAGATACAATAAGCCCGAAGTTGAAGTACGTACTAGCGAAGAACTGTTATTAAATCCGGTGATTATTTCCCGTAATGCTAACGAGAAAGTTTTAATCGAATCGTCAATAAATTCCATACGTGTAAGCATTATGATCAAACAAGCTGATGAAATAGAGAAAATTTTATGTAAAAAGTTTATGCGGTTCATGATGATGCGAGCGGAAAACTTTATCGTCCTTCGCCGGAAACCGGTGGATGGCTACCATATCAGTTTCCTGATTACGAATTTCCATACTGAACAAATGTATAAACATAAATTGGTTGACTTTGTAATATATTTCATGGAGGAAATTGATAAGGAAATTAGCGAGATGAAGCTTGCTGTTAATGCTCGCGCTAGAATATGTTCCGAAGAATTCTTAAAGAGGTTTTAAGTGTTTCAAAAAGCTGACGTATTAAAAAAGTGACTATTCTGCATCATTTCTTACCACAAATGTATAATTAACATTTGTTTATAATCTTAAGTAATAAAACAGTATTTTCCAAATGTAAATTCATGCTTTAAATATTTTTTTTTTTAATAATAAAGATTTAAATGTAGCTCGTAAGTAAAAAAACCTTCCAGTGTAATATTTCAATGTATAAAAATTTAAACAATTTTAATAAATTAAATTCTAAAAATATTTAAATATAAATGATAACTGAAACCTTGTATTTGCTTGGAAATTTAAAAAATAAATTAGTAAATTTACTTACCATCAACAAAGTAATGTTGATGATCAATAAAATTGTTTTCAAAACATACATTTCAATATAAAGATATACAGTGTATAGACTAATGAAAAAAACGTTAGGGAACATTTTTTAAATGTATTCTAGAGGTAACAATAAATTTTACTTTTCATTCCGAGATTAAATTTTTATCTCAACAATCATGTAGAACAATTTGTATAGAATATGTAAACAATTTAAGATTTATTATATTCACTTTTTTCCTGCTTTTTGAATTTAATATAAATACCATTCATTGTTTTTGTGCTTATAAAACGGTTTCAGATTTATTTGTAATGAGCTTATCTAAATTTTGCAATTTTTAGCTATAAATTATAAGTTTTTCTTATACATTGTTCCAATTTTATGACTGTCACTAACAATATAAATGAAACATATTTAATTACATTTTTTTTATCAGTCATATAAAACAAGTTGGTCATTTGTCTGTTTTGTGAAATGAACTAGAAAATCTCACAAAGCTTTTCTTTACCCATAATTGTGTTATTAAAACAAGTAATACAATGAGTCAATAAACTGAGAGATAATACAAATTCCTTTATTTAACATTCAAATAAAACATAATTAAGATTATATCAGTATATTAATTTTTATAACAAATTATCAAATCATGTAAATTATTTTCCCATTAACAAATTGAAATATCTTGCAAAATCAATTAAGCCAAAAAAATCATATCATTTATAGATTATAATGAAAGTTTATAACATCAAAATATTAATTTTAAAGTTGCCACTCTTTACTATTAGTATGATCTTAAAAAAAGAAACCCCTGAGTTTGTTGTCAGTTCTTAGATGAGTTCTTATTACAAACTGACTAATACTAAACAAGTAATAGTTAAAAGTGACTACACAAACAAATCCAATTTGATGAATAATTTTTATTGTGTATATACATTATGAGTATTTTGCAAAACACTTTATTAATGGTGCAAAAAATACAAAAATAATTTACATTTAAATTTAATAGAGCTATTAAATTCTTTCCAAAAAATTGCTATCTTTACAAATATTTTGGTTAGCGACTTTTTGTTTAGACCTGAAATTTACGACAGTTAAATAGGTTTATTTTGTGATTGTACACCAACTGTAATCAAGGCTTTTGATAATTTGTGTAAAACTTTTGTTTATAAAAATGGAAAACAAAGGTAACTATCTTGGGCTATTTATATTCTATATTTTCATAAATATCTAATTCTTTGACTTGGCAGTACGTAGTGTAAAACCTTCTCCCTTAAAAGCTTGAAAAGGTTCCACTGGTGCCTCTTCTTTAGCACTAGGTGGCCGAGAGTTTCTTATAAATCTTAAAGTTCCAACAACAAAATCATAATCTGGAATTCCACGTACATAGGCCTGTAATATAAATTTTTAATTAGTAATTTTCATTTTCCACCTATTGTTTATTTTATGATGTGATGAGACAGACGGGACATTCATATAATACTAACTGGTATGCCTGCGCCTAACAAAGTGATGCTAGTTCGAATCATATAAACATTGCACTGATTACCTTGAGACATAAGATTTTATGTTTGATTATCCTAGTTATTTCACTAGCTAGAATACATTCCAAACCGAAACAGTAATGTTTGCATACCACTGTTTGTCAACTGTTATAGTTGCTGTGGTGGCACCACCTATATGATCTGTAGTAAAATTGGCCTACAACCCAATCAATTTTTTTTTTTTTTTTTTTATATTTTCACGCCTTTTTCCCAGTAGGGGTAGGGGTAGGCAGAGGTGAATAAACCACCCACGTTTCGCCAGGTGCGGTCAGATTAGGTCCCATGTAACAGACAGCGAGCCTGTTGCCACTATATTGGGACCACCACACACACACACACAAAGATGATATCAGTGTGCGGGTTTCCTCACGATGTTTTCCTTCACCGTTTTTTGTATCTCGCTGTTGGAACTAAAGTTCACAAATGTACATAACTAAAATATTAAGTCATTGGTACATGCCGAGGTTTGAACCCGCGACCTTCAGAATGAAAGCCGCACGCTCTAACCATTAGGCCAGCGAGCTACTCCAATCCTACCCAATCAATCATTTCAGTTAACCCACTGCTGAACATAGACGAACAGGTCTATAGACCTATAGGATTAATTTTCTTTTGAAATCTAAATATATTCTTTGGCATTGTTCGGTGTGGTAGTGGTAGTGTTTCTTTGGTGTGGTGGCATTATTGAGATATTCAAAACAATGCCCTGCCTTTTATAGTCGTGCTCAACATTAGAACATACCAAAACATATCTGTTTGTGAAGTACCTTATTGTGAAATTCACATATTCTGTGATTACCTTCTTAGCACCTGTATCAGCAGCTAAACAGTGGTTTTAATATTTTGAAGAGTGCTTAGCTAGTGAAAATATAATGGGACTTTAAATTGTAAGTCTTAAAACAATGCAAGCAAACAAGGAGCTGCAGTATACTTCATCTTACACTCTACATTATTTTCAATATGTAATTCACCATGAAGTGAACATCCCGCATAACAATGAAAAGTATAACAGTTTACATGCATTATATTTACTTAAAATTTAAATTTACCTGTCTAGTCTGTGCATTTTGCGGTTCTGATTCACTTTCACTGTTTAACTTTTTCTTTTTACCATCAAGCCTATTACCCTCACCACTGAAAGCAACAAAACCACTAGGTTCTGGCATCATCCCAGCAGGATCTTCATCCATACTTGTCACTGAGGTACCATCAGCAGCTCTAGGAATGTGTTCCTCTTCTTTATAACCAACAGGTGGAGCAAATTCAACCTGATATTATTGTGTAAAATTATTATTTTAGCTTATTAATCTTAAAAGCAAAATTAATCAATAATTATGAAAAAATAATTTTAACTCCTTCAATGTCAAAAAGCATAATTATAACCTTTTTTGGTTACATAATTGGCGCATAAAAAGTAAGATGTTTACTTACGTTCATATCACATTCAATGATTATAACAGCGTTGCCTGGTTTAGTTTCTAAAACACACAGCTCATAGACTTTAGAGTTATACTTAATTGCAATAACATCACCAGTTGTTAAGCAGGAAAAGTTTCGTAGACAATTTTCAAGAACTGAAATACAGAGTTCATTTTATTGTAATATGTTATTGACCAACCCACAATTATCCTGTTTTAATAACCAATTGTTTTTGATGGGAAAATGTGATGATATATTTGGAAATAATTTGGTACAATTATTTAAATAATAGTTACTGACCTACATAACAATATATAGATAGCTAAAATGGACATTGGTGCATGAAATTCAAAGAGTTTATGCTGGTATAGTATTTAATACCAGTGCAGCTTTCTAAAAATTGTAATGTTTTATCAATCAACAAATAAATATAGTAATGATTGATTATTAGTTGTTAACTAGCTAGATGATTGCCCAATTGCCCTTATTTACTTAGACACTTTAATTTAGCTTGATGTTATTAATACCAGAAACTTTAGGTTTTAATTAATAAATCCTAATTTGTAAATTCTTAAAACTTACCTGCTTTAGGATTTGTGATATCCAAGAAATCTTCAGATAATGGCTGAAATTTTGAGAATGTTGCAACTGGGAGAGAGACACTTTCTATTTGTAACAATGCTCCTTCTTCAAGTACCAGATTTGCCATCATCTGTTGATAATAAAGTACTTATTGTAATATTTTTCCATAATAATAATATCAATTAATTACTTAAGTAAACAGTAACCCTAATTTTTTTCATAACAAAGTATATATATATATATCACATCTTGACTTATAATAAAGCAAGATTATTGGTTTCAGTATGAATATCAGTATAAATGTTTATTTTTAATGAATAGTTAAAAGCTACACTCTAGCATTAATAAGAGAAGGGATTAAATCACATCTAATTAAAATATGAAAACTATACAGAGTACAGAAATTGTAATACAAACCCAATGTGGTAGATAAACTTTTCCTTCATCTGCAACAAATTCCAAAACACCACAATGTGTAATCCTCTTTGTCTTCTTATTTGTAAGTTTAAAAATCATTGGGTACTCAATACTCAGTCTGGTTAACAGCTCTAGCGCCGATGGGGGCATAATAACTGTAAAAAAATTAAAACTAAATTTCTTCTAATAGTAATTATGATGTTTTATTCTATAAAACAGCTTTACTTGATGCTGTCTTATTATTTTTATTAAATTATTATTTTTCAAATACTTACTTTTCCCCCCTCGTTCTACATCCTGTCTTTCATTTCCAGGTAACATAGACACAGAAAAACAACGATAAGTCATATTAAACGGTCTGGTAATTTCGTGAAACATGTTGAATCCGAACTGAAACTAAAAATGTGTATATTAAGTGGATAAGTAAACCTTTTTACATCATTCCTTAAGTATTCAAATTTTTTAAGTACCATTTTGATAGCAGATATTTTAATACTTTATAAGTCAAAATTATTTGCAAATCATTCACAAATTTCAAGTCTTTATTTTGATATTAAACAATCACTAAAATGTCACTAGCCAATGAATAGTGTTACTAGTACTAAGACAAAAAAAATATTATAACATGATTTCAATAAATTAATGTGCATATAATCATTACATGTTATTCTTACTAATTAATATGAAAACAAAAATTAAAAAATTACGTCTATTTTCTTATAAATATTTTTTAAGTGATCATTGTATATTCTTTTACGTACATAGTAATATTCTGACAATGAATGATTGGCGTTTTGAGTGGGTTTTGTTTCAGTTCTTTCTATACAACGTAACATTAAAAACTTTTTAAAGCTCTATACCAAATTAATACATATCTTTAATTACTTGTCACTAAATACTAACGTATTTATAAAAGTTCAGAATTAAACTAATAATAAGAAAATTTATCATTTAAATCATTATTTAAGCATTAATTTTTTTTTCTGTGTCTGTATATAGTCTTTCAATAAAATTCCTCAAAACATACATTAAACTTATAAGTCTTTTATTTTGCAGTGTGGGATAAAATAGGAATTTATTTTAAAGTCTTATTATATATTCGACATAATGAAGAAATCAAACTATTGTTCTTGACCGTTTAATTACATATTATAATCTGATTGTCTGGTTATAACAACATTTTTTTTTATTATTGTAGTTCGTTTTAATGTTTTAATAACAATTTTTCAAAACGACAAATTTTTATATTGATGCATATCCGAAAAGTGTAGATTGGCAACGATCACTATTTTCTATCCCGTTCTATCTAGTAATCGTTGATCGGTCATTTTATTTCATTCATTTGTATATGTGGCAGCCGCGGGTGCATTATTCGCCAATTCTTGTTACAAATAAAAAAAATAAAATTTTCTTATTTTGTCTTCATGTAGAATCTAAAAAATTTAGTGAGTACTTTGCAAATATAAGATTTAGTTTGAAATTTTTTCTTATTATCGTTATACAGTCATTGTCATTTTCTTTCAAACATGAATGAACGCCATGTTGATTGTCAAAGGTGTTTTCTGAACGGATGAGACATAGCTAGATTGAGTTTTGCGTTAATTTTACAGAGTTCGCGATATCTAAGGATCGCTGTAAAGCCGGTTTTATTTATTCAAAGTAAAGAGTTTTGCAGTCATGGCACAGGTTTTACCTATACGTTTTCAAGAGCATTTACAGGTAAGTACGCCCATCGGCTCTTGTTAGTTTTGTATGTAGTGCTTTCATTTTCGTGAGAAGTGTATCAGCTGTAATCGGTCAGTGCAAACTTGTTAGGAATGTAGTTACAGTATTTTTCATATTATAAGTGATAAAAGAAATGACATTGCGCAATTGTCGTAGTGACATTCCACCCCCTACTCTGCCCACGGAGGTGTACCGGTATTGATCTTTTGCGTTCCCTTTAGATCATATGATTTGCTCAATACATATAATTAGGTCATACATTTTCTGCGTTTTTTTAATATTCCAATTGATTTCTTTTCTTTGACATTCAGTAACAAAACCTACATAGGCTTTATTACAATTTGATTACTACCCCTCTTGTATAAGAATTTAAATGTTTATCTGGTACGATTCTTATTAGTTGATGTACCGACATAGACTTAATATATTATAGATACTTGTAATATATTATGAGACCTAATAATAATTTAAATATAGTATAGAATTTAGTTTTTCATAATCAAATTATTTAATGTAGGTACATTTTCTGATTGATCATTAGGTACTACCTACCATACTCATAATAGTACATGTTTTTTTTAATAAGTTGATATTTTTTTTATGTAATAACAATACATAATTTAAAAGCTTTCACAAAAAGTAACATTATATATTCAATGACATGGCTGGACTTTAAATCTTTGTGTACTTTCTTTTGTTACTAAACTAAAACAAATTATTTGGTTTTAAAAAAAAATTAACTTCAGTAACATAATTACATATATTATCATGTACAGTTTGTAAATTTTTCAATACTATTTTTTATTATTGAAAAATGTGAATCCTTTATATATATATTATTAATACCATTTATGGCCATTGCAGCTCACAAATGTTGGAATTAATCCAGCTTCAATTACATTCAACACCCTCACCATGGAGTCAGACAAGTTCATCTGTGTCAGAGAGAAAGTTGGTGAGACTTCAGAGGTTGTCATCATTGATATGGCAGATCCTACCAATCCTATTAGGAGGCCAATTAGTGCTGATTCTGCCATCATGAACCCAGCAAGCAAGGTCATTGCTCTTAAAGGAAAAGCTGGAGTTGAAGGTATGTCTATATATTGCATGTTACATAATATGATTTAAATGTTTAAAGTACTTAAATTATTTTTTATTCCAATATAAAGTAATAAATAAAAAGCTAGTCTGATTAGTTCAGTTATAAATGAGAGATATTTTAAAACCTATTTGTTTATATTAAGTTTATTTGCTTATTAAAGCATAATTTTTAATGGTAATCAATGTGAGCTTTGCAAAGCTTTATTACATATTTTTTGCAAATAACATATTTTAAATTAATATTTATTTCATGATGCAGGTTAGTGAATAGATATAGGTTAATCTGCATCTTAAATTAATTAATTGACAAATTCAATTATTATAACCAGCACAAATTTATTCTCGAAAATTAATATTTTTCATTGTTCATTACAATAGAAATTCTTCTATTACATACATAAAGAAATGTTATATTAGCTTCAGCTAGACCATTTGTTTTATCATATTGTACAGTATTGAACAATAATGAAATTTACTAATATTTCCCTTAATAATATCTTGTCATTAATTGATTACATCAAATAATGCCCGACTTGGGATTTCTCGGATATGGACGCGACGATGAGTCATTTTGGCGTAACATCTTTATTCTTCGCCCAAAACAAAAGGCTAACTACGGAAGCGACGATAATGTAAAAGCGCCTTCCGGTATTTAATGTCATTACACGATGAAAATGATAAATATAACAATAACACGCCTAAAATTTACCTTTAATAATTTTTCCGTTTCTTATAAGTGATTCGTATTTTTTTTTGTCACTTTTCATAAATAGCTTGGGTTGCGTTTTAACCACTTATAATATTAGGCTTACTTCTAAAGTGTAGTTTGAACCTGAAATACTCAATATACTGTCAAAACGACGGTAATTTCTCATTACCGAATCTGTATAATATATAAGCTTTAATATTATATTTGATGCCCGATATCATATAAATATATGAATTATATAAATAACAAGAAATGGACTTGCTTATATTTTTTAACAGAATTTCTATACAACTAACAAAGATAACTTATTTACGATATAGAATTAATCCGAAAAAGTACTAACGTGGATATGTTTTTAATATATTTGACGAGTAAACAAACAAGTGTTTATAAGAAATTCAAACATATGCTAGTAAAAATACTAAAGGTGAAGTGTCCTAAAATCCATTATGTTTAGACGATGAGCGCAATATGGTGGAATGTATATCAATCTAACAACCACCACATTAACACCGTAGACTTTAAGGTTACAATTTTTAATTGATTTCTAAAGGGCCCTTCATCATCATTATGATTATCAGCCGGCAGACGTCTACTGCTCAAAATAGGCCTCCCCAAAGGGCCCTTGAACTTTGCAAAAATCGTTATAACTATTGTGTTTTGCGTTGCCAAAGGTTATATTACGTATTGACACGATATATAAATCTTATATTATGTAAACACTAGATTTTTTTTCTAGTTTATACTTTTGGCACGATTTTCTAAAGCTTGGCTTTATGCCTTATGTAACTCTTGAGTAGCCTACTTTTACTTATGATAGGTTTCAATGCACTTTATATGCTGATATATATTTCCCCATTTGCATACACTGATATTATATATGATTAAATTTCAGTTATATTAATACAACAGTTGTTTAGTTTTAACTTAAATTTACATAGTTCATATAAGGTACTTAAACCGGAAGGATGTGTTTATTTTTTTTTTTAATAAACAGTACATTTTAGTAAAGTATTATTATTTATCGTTTTTTCGCCACTTTTGGTGGTAAATTATTACATATATAATAAACGTTTCTTATTAATGCTAAAAATTGGTGATAAATAACAATGTTCTACATTTATCTGGGATCCCTACTGTCATATAGCAATAAAGATTCTAAATGTTACTTTGCTATGTTTAACCGGTGCATTGATCTCATATAATATCAAATTACTGATACTGCGCGTGCGTCATAGCGTTATGGAGAAATCGCGTAAGTACGTATTGTTTTAAAAGAGAATAAAAAAGTATTTCGTGTGTATACCTAATTATATTTTTAGAGAATAGATACGGACAAAAAAAATAGTGTAAAAAGGTAATTACGCGTAAACAATATTTAAAAAATCTTATAAGATTTCGCATAGGAATATATTTCGCGCTTACCATATTTTACTTCCATACATATATATTTTATTTATTCCACGAAACAAAGGTACAAGCGATTGCTTCACCTGATGGTAAGTGATACGCCCGCCCATAATTCGGCGTCGATAAGGATGACGTACACAGCATTGTCCTTGTCGTCCTGAGACATGAGATGTAGTCTCGTAGCCTTCTGTCCAGAACACCGCAATATTTGCACACTAATGTATGTTCTCAGAAATAAGAGCTGCTTGGTCCTTGATGGTCTCCGGCAACAAAGACTTACCACTAGTGAATATATTATAAAATAATATATGATCTATATTTTTTTAGTATCTAATGGCTGAAAATCGTGTAAAAGAAAATTTGTATCAAAAGGAGAATTAAGTGTAATAGATTTTACAATTATAGATTAAAACATAGATTTAACAAGATTTATGCAAGCGTAATGTGGTGCAGTGTATATCATCCTAACTAGTCCCATTTTGTTATGGATCAGGCGTATCATTATCTCTTAGAAATCTGAAGTCTCTCATTTCTGAGATTCATTGACCCAGCACGAGATCTCCGAAGCCATAATATTAGGGGGACCGGAAAGTAATGTCGTTTTCTTCCTCTAAATACAAACACATACATTTTTAACGAGTCTTTATTTTTAATCAATGATGTATTCCCCATCATTGTCAATAACCTTTTGCCATCTAGTGAGTAAATTTTCAATCCCTGATCGATAAAAATTAATTGGTTTTTCGGCAAAATATCTAGAGATGGCATTTTGGATATCATCCAAATTTGCAAATGTTTTGCCACTTAAAAAGTGTTGCAGCGCTCGGAATAAGTGGAAATCCGATGGTGCAACATCGGGCGAATATGGTGGATGAGGCAGCACCTCCCACCCCAATTCATTAATTTTTTCTAGAGTTCGCCTTGCGCAGTGCGGTCTTGCATTGTCATGTTGGAGAATGACGCCTTTTCGGTTGACAATCGCTGGCCACTTTTCAATTAAAGATTGATTGACTCGCTGCAATTGTTCGCTGTAGAGGTCTGCAGTAACAGTTTCTCCAGGTTTCAGTAATTCAAAATGAACAATGCCGCGAATACTCCACCAAACACACAAAAGCGCTTTTTTGGGGTGTAAACCTGGCTTAGCAGTACTCCGAGGGATTTCATTTGGAGAGAGCCACTGCCTTTTGCGTTTTGGGTTATCATACAGGACCCATTTCTCATCTCCTGTGATCAAGCGATCAAAAAACGCTTCTGTGTTGTGTCGTTGAAGCAATAAGTTGCATGTGATTGATCGGTTAGCCTTATTCTGTTCGGACAGATTATGCGGGACCCAAACACCTGCTCTGCTTACTTTTCCAATCTGCTTCAAATGTTCTTGGATGGTCGACCAAGGTTTGTTGAGACTGTTTGACAATTCCTCGATCGTCTGACACGGATTTGCTTCCACTTCCGCCCTTAACACGTCGTTGTCTAACGCTGATGGTCTTCCTGATCGATACGAGTCGGAAAGATCAAAATTACCCGATTTGAACTTGGAAAACCACCTTTGGCATTTACGAATGTCCAGTGCATTTGGATAAACATCGCAAATGTTTTTGGTAGCAACTGTTGCGTTATTTCCCTTGCGAAACTCAAAGAGCATGCAATGCCGGATGTGTACCTCTTCTGGTATTTGGCTGGCCATTTTACCCAAAATTACAAAAAAAAATTGTAATTCAATTGTCTATAAGTAAAGAAATCACTATAACCTCACAATGTCTTTGGTACGCCTCTGAACAAAACAATGAGCTGACAAATGACAATCAAGTATTGGCATGCGCAGAAACGACATTACTTTCCGGTCCCTCTATTATTAGACGTAAAGACTCAAAATTTGGTAGAGATGTGGCTTCTGCCATTTAGAGGCCAGCTAAGAATAGATTTTACAAAATGTCTTCTCTAAAAGGAGGTGCGAAAGTTGTGATATGACCATGATATATATGTATACCGTCTGTTCTTCACTTGCTTTGCTGGCTATAATACCTCTGCAACCGCTTCTAAGGGATAAAGTTCCGTAAAATTTTTTTTAGCTGACTTATACTAAGTAAAAGGATTAAACTTCAAGTCTCTAGGCCTCGTAGTTCTCAGCCTTATAGTCTCAGGTTAGTATGAATAGGAATAAGGTCGCTCGGCCTGTCGTAAAAAGGGACTAAAAGGGTCTAGGAGTTTTGCGGGCCTTGAGAGCAAACAAGCGAATCTACGTGGAATAGGGTATGGCTCGGCGGTGGTGGTAGCAAAGTTTGTTCCTTAGAGACATCCTAACACAAAGTGTAGAAAGAAGGGTATCAGTGCGTTCTGTAATCCATGCCGGTGCCTCTCGGAAAATACTAATGTAAAGCACCAGCGGGGTTTTAGTGAGTAATCTCACATAACCCTGACTTCCTCCTAGAAGTTTTTTCCCCCCAGATTTCTCCCTCGAAACCAAAAAAAGAAAAGGTTTCGGTTCCAAAGATATCGTGATAAGTCTCTCTACACCGTGTGTTAGGTAACCGCTGAAAACGAAGACAGACGATACTACTAATGACGCTTGATGAGGGGTCAAAAAAACAAATGAGTTGCAAACAGAGAGAACTGAATAACTGCATAGATTCTCAATTTACGCAGTTAACATCTTAGCATTCAATGAATTTCTCATTATCATTGTGCGTTTTTTTTTCTGTTTATATAGACTAACGTATGACCACAATCCCTCCTGATGGCACTAAATCAATACCTATTACCTAGGTTGACGTCATACTGCTATAGTTGCATAAAATTGTTAGCATATTAATTAATTTAATATATTATTATCTCTTGTTGCAGTAGTACGGTATAATGTATATTGTATTCATGGCGCTTTTTTTTTTTTTTTCTTTTCACTGGTGGTGGAGTTGTGTGTTTCCGTGTTGCTGTCTGTTCAAACAATACTCTGTTTCGGTTTGAAGAACGCTGTAGCCAATGTAATTACTGGGGTAACTACACTTAATATACTGTCTCGAGGTGGACGAGCGTTATGCGGGGTAGTGTATAATTTCCTAACTAGCACCAGGGGGTTATTGGCGTGGGTGTCTCCATCAGGTGAACGTCCTGCTCGTCTCGTCCCTTCATTCAACATCATATGACTCAGGCGACGAGCACAATGTGATGCTGTATATACCATTGGGTAAACGTTCAGCTCGCCTTTTACGATAGGCAGGGCATTACCTTAGTCGTATTCTTACTATCACGAGACTACAGAACTGAGGAAATGCATCTATCTGCATTAGTAAATCCATATTAACCATGATCATCATTGTCTGCCATTTTCTTAAAAAAGGTTATATGTTTGCAATAAACGGTAAAATAATAAATACGTATGAAATTGTGTACAAACCATATACGCTGTATCTCACACCGGCGCAGTCATCAATTACACTGATTCGGACGACCATGTGGGATTGTTACTATTTAATGTGACCCGATAGTCGCATATGTGAACTATGATTTATGCTTGTGAAATAAATATATAAGATTTTACTAGAAAAATTCCATACAAATGTCGAAGATTTGACTTTTGCCTTCATTCATCATCGCTCCTTATAGTTGTAGTTTAATAATTATACTTTACTGCTTCTGTACAACTGTATAAACAATACTTATTAGTATAAACAAATAATTATTAAAAGCGTTGTTTTTGAGTAAAAATAATCCCTATATTTTTTTTAACCCTTAATATCCAGCAGTATAGCCATAGGGTTAATAAATAGAAAGTCATGATATAGCTTCGTTTGTAACGTGCTTATACTATACGAATAGAAGAGGAATCTATACTCATTTTGCTTCGGCTTCCAGTCAAGGAACACGTAGTTAGAAAACCGGTTTATTTTAGAAACAGTTACCACGTATCTTCCTCTTCTTGCTAGAGGAAACTCCAGCCCCATTAGTTACAACAATAAGAGAGCTGTTTATTATAATCTCAGTTTAGTTCTATTGAACAAACTAATATTGAATAAATAACTATGTAGTGAAAATATTATATTAATCGTTGCTAAAGCGTTTTGTTATTATTATGATTATATAAAAAAAATCGTACTGTATTTAATGTATAAAATAGAGGAGACTTAATAGTACAAGTAACGAGTATTTACTTTCTTATCGTTGTTTGTAGTCGTTGCCCTCTATCGAAGCAAAACATTCTATTTTTGTTTTACATTATATATATATATATATATATAAATGATATAAGATAAAACAATTATTAGTCATATTGTTAAAATGGGCGTATGAGACTGATATCGAATATAAACAGGTTTGGATTATACAACGATTTATAATAATCTGCAGGCTCCAAAACACACCTAGTGAGATTCCTCTGGTGCTACTGATGGTAATAGGCTGCAGTGATCGCTCAACATCAGGTTTACCTGATTGCCTCCTAAGTGATATAAAAAAAAGCAATGTGAATTATCCATTTAATGTAACAATTAGTGCTTTACTTTTTACTATATGTAATCTAACTAATAATGAAAAATGTTCATTAAATAAATTTTACTTACAGTTTGGATGTAAATCTTCTTTCAGACATTATGCTTAAGTGTCAATTAGAAATGAACGGTTAACAATTATTAGTTAGTCAGTCTGTCTTGCTGTTAATATACGTAAAGCCGTTGTAAAGGTTATATTCAATTGTGGTAATAAATACTTTATTATGAGGTGCAATAAAAAAAGTCTTTGGTCTCGCAATGACGCCAAAAACTGATACATTTAATACTTTACTGCAAAGAATAACAACCTATATTGCGTTATGGACACTGCTTTAATACCCTGACCAAGTAAACTAGAAGCCACTCGTAACAAGCATCTCTTAAAATGCCGCTTACCCAGCTTCGCTTGATGGCTGCCACTGATTTACTCGCTGTACTTGTTACATCAAAGCATCTGAAGCGAGACTTTCCTATGTCATTTTCTTTTTTTAAATAATAAACATCCGTCTACACGTAATCGTTACTTGTTTTTGAGTATACGTAATTTACGAGTTATTTATATCGCGCTAAATCCAGATACTTTCATCTGGATTTAGTGCTGTAGTCAGCATGACAGTTCTTAAAAATATTATCTAAATTATATAGTGGCCGTCTTTTAGATAAGTTTACTACCTTATGAAACATTAACGGTCTACACTAACAAAAAAAATATTACCTATTGGTTATTCTAATTCTTCTGCAGGGTCGGTGATACCTCTGGTGTTACTGGCGGTTATAGGCTGCGGTAACCGATCTAGATCATGCGAGCCTGAAGCTTGTTTGCCACCCTAAGTGTATTAGGAAAAATAACATACAACCGATGAGTTATTTAATGCCTATAGAATGTGATCATGACATTTTTTTTATGGTATTAAGGGGAGAAACGAATGGACTCACTAATTATAAGTCATACGTCTGCTCATATTGCTTACTAATAATAGTCGTAATATTTGCTTACTACATCGTACGCCAGAATAATACCCTGCTAAGTTACCTACCCAGGCGGTAATAAGGCAGAATACTTACATGGCATTGTAACATTTAATACTGCAATTCTTTACTAAATCTTAATTTTATTTGCAGCTCAAAAAACTCTCCAGATATTTAACATCGAAATGAAATCCAAGATGAAGGCTCATACAATGACTGAAGATATCGTGTTCTGGAAATGGATATCTTTGAATACGCTTGCGCTAGTCACCAGGGTTTCAGTATACCATTGGTCGATGGAGGGTGACTCCACTCCGGTGAAAATTTTCGACAGACACTCTTCGCTCGCCGAATGCCAGATTATTAATTACAGGACCGACCCGAAACAGCAGTGGCTGTTGCTTGTAGGTGAGTTGGCTGTTTCATAAATCTGGATAATTAAAAGGAAATTAATGCAGAGTGATACATTATTCACTTTTAGGTCTTATTACCTTTTAAATACAATGTATTCAAATGTTTCCTTTATCCAAAGCTCATGTTTACGACCACTTTATGTATTGAGTTGTAATAGCTTTCTAAGATTTATATTTTGAGATTAATTAATGAATATTACTTTTATTAACTATGCAGGTATCTCTGCGCAACAGAATCGTGTGGTTGGCGCAATGCAGCTCTATTCAGTAGAGCGCAAATGCTCGCAACCTATTGAAGGCCATGCGGCGTCTTTTGCCACCTTCAAATCGGAGGGTAACGCAGAGCCATCGACGCTCTTCTGCTTTGCTGTAAAGACCGCTCAAGGAGGAAAACTGCATATTATTGGTATGTTTGTATCCGACGACGCCATAAGATGAGCGGATTGGTCAGATGACCATTAGATTATGTTAAATGATACGCCCACTTATACCTAATGCAAATCATATTAAGATTGCACATTACGCCGCATTATGCTCTTATCTCTTTGAGACATAATGTAAAGTCTTATTACTTCGGAACCCAGTAATATTTGTTAACAGAAAAAGGAGCCGCTTTGGTAACCATCAAACACCTGCCACCAGTAAAAATGTTGAATTTTGGAAATTTTGTCTTTTTTTGTGAAATAATAAAGAATAGTCTAATAATAAGTACAGCTATTATGAACATGGCATTTCATTTAATTAGATGCGGAAATACGAACAGTAAATAGGTGATTTTAATTTATCTTTGGTGGCTAATTAATGAATTGTAATGGAAATTTATTAATATCGTAAATATTACCTCTACTGAATATATCGGGTTTATTTAATATTGTTTGTTATGATATTATTTTTTCTTTCGCATTTGAATAGAGGTTGGACAGACGCCTGCCGGCAACCAACCATTCCCCAAGAAAGCAGTCGACGTGTTCTTTCCACCTGAGGCGCAGAATGATTTCCCGGTCGCCATGCAAGTGTCTCCTAAATATGACGTCATCTATCTAATTACCAAATACGGTTACATACATATGTACGACATTGAGACCGGAACATGCATCTTCATGAACCGTATCTCATCGGACACGATTTTCGTCACCGCGCCCCACGAATCCACTGGTGGGATTATTGGTAAGGTTTATTTATTATTAACATTCATAGAGTAAACGAAGAATGGTATCAATATCTTATTTACTATAAATGTAAACCCTACCTGTACATGGCTCACGATAGTGGAGGTCGTTCTCATCTTAGGGGTGCTTCCTTAAAGAAAAAGGTTACAAAAACTTTTGGGACCTAAATGCTCCTAAATGCTGGTGTGTGAAGGTAATATGAAACCATTGTGGAACTACTCTTCATACCAATCGTTGTTGAGCAAGTAGTTGTTGACTCCAACAGTTTGTCAAGATTAAAACAACAGAAAATACTAAAATTGATGCTATGATTGTGAGCAGTTTTGTATTTTTTTTTAAAATATCTGAATTAATATAAAACTTTTGGTCTAGGTGTAAACCGCAAAGGACAAGTACTATCAGTAACGGTGGAAGAGGACTCCATAGTACCATACATAAACACTGTTCTCCAAAATCCTGAGTTGGCTCTCCGGCTGGCTGTTAGGAACAACTTAGCTGGCGCGGAAGAATTATTTGTGCGCAAGTTTAATATGTTGTTCACCAATGGACAGTATGGAGAAGCTGCCAAGGTAAATATTAAAATATGTCCATGTAGTATTATAGTTATTGTTGAACACTAATGATTTGTGTCACATTGTTATGACTCATCGCAACAATTATCACAAGGTGTGATTGGTCTTCTCTAGTCGCTTCTATCAATAACGCGATATCCAATGCTTTTAAATTTTGTTTAGGTAGCAGCGATGGCTCCTAGAGGAATCCTCCGCACACCACAAACAATTCAACGATTCCAACAAGTGCCCACTCAGCCTGGACAAACATCCCCATTGTTGCAGTATTTCGGAATTTTACTTGATCAGGCTCAATTGAACAAGTTTGAATCTTTAGAACTCTGCCGTCCCGTGTTGTTACAAGGTAAGAATATTAAAGTGACAATTAATGTTTTTGTATTATTAATTTTTATTTACAATGGCTAACACTTGACCTAGTTTTTTTTTTTTTTTTATTTATAGTCACGCCTTTTTCCCAGTAGGGGTAGGATAGGTGAATAAACCTAGTTTCAAGTGATATTAAGTGAAAATGACGCCGTAAATGGTGAAATGTACTGGCTCAAAATAATCTATCTCTAAAATATTGGCAGAAGGAATACAGCAATGTTGTTATGGTGACAGATTTACAATATATGTGATATACAGTTAGCCATGCAGGCACAAACAAACCCTACCACCCACCATATTTTATAACATAAAGCACATATATAACAAAATAACTATAACATAAGTTAATCTGTGTCAATAGAGGTAGACCAAACTTGTAAAATTTTATGTCGTATCATATTTTATTGGTAGGTCGCAAACAGCTGCTCGAGAAATGGTTAAAAGAAGAGAAACTGGAGTGCTCAGAAGAGCTTGGTGATCTTGTGAAACAAGTGGACCCCACTCTTGCTCTGTCCGTTTACCTTCGTGCAAATGTAGCAAGCAAGGTCATTCAATGCTTTGCTGAGACAGGACAGTTCCAGAAAATTGTGCTTTATGCAAAGAAGGTTGGAACTATGTTTCATATTACAACTTTTTACTAGACATAAAATAAACTGATATATTCCTAAAATATTAGTCAGTGTCATCAGCTTAACTGTTTGCTTTGGTATTTACTGACTTCACCAACAACAATAGATACTTTGTCTTAAAAATCGAATTTATTGGTGGCAGTATTTTCTTCACAGAATATAAAAACATATGTTACATAATTTTTTTTATAATTATACACAGGTTGGGTATACGCCCGACTACATTTATCTCCTCCGTTCGGTTATGCGAACAAATCCCGAACAAGGTGCCGGGTTCGCTGGCATGCTGGTTGCGGAGGACCCACCGCTGGCCGACATCAACCAAATCGTAGACGTATTCATGGAACAAAACATGGTGCAACAGTGTACCGCATTCTTATTGGACGCACTTAAGAACAACCGCCCCGAAGAAGGACCATTGCAAACAAGGTTTGCTATTTTTTATATAATAAATAATATCATTTTTTACTTTCAATATTATATTGTTAAGTATAGATGTTTGTAATTTTTACAATATGGTCTGATAAAATGTTATAGAGATTATCACAAGAGCTTTATAGCCAATACAACAATCTCAGTCATGACATCTATCATATTAAATTGCCTTCTTGACATATATGTTTCATAAGAATAGAGTTTAACTTTCTACTAACAAATACTTTCTCCACTATTTTTATCTTAAAAATAACGAACGAATAACGATCCACTATTTCTTGAAGAACAGCTATTAGCTGAATCATTGATATTTATCAAAACCCATTCTATCACATTGTGATCGTTGCCCCGAGACATACAAAGACCTACTTTCCTTAGTAATTTCATCGGCCATTCACACTGAAATGTAGTAGAGCGCATACTACTTTTCGTCGACAGAAATGGTAGTATTTCTTAGACATGTATTTTCTACAATAAAACATTAATTTTTTACATTAACAGATTGTTGGAAATGAATCTAATGTCTGCGCCGCAAGTAGCGGATGCGATCCTCGGCAACGGTATGTTCACACACTATGACCGTGCACACGTCGCGCAGCTGTGTGAGAAAGCAGGCCTACTGCAGCGCGCGCTCGAGCACTACACGGACCTATATGACATTAAACGGGCCGTGGTAAGTGAGCACATTAGCTTTACTATTAATACATATTTTTTTCATCGCCGTTTTCTACAGTAGCGCCCGATTCATTCTCAGCTAAATTATAACTTCAAATGCAAAAATTACTTCGTGTGTATAGGAGACATAAAAGTATTTCCTAAAGCAATTAACGCATTATGGTACAGCGTAAACGTGTTTGTTATCACGTTGTTGCCAGTGGGTTTGTGTATTACTTTCTTCCTGCGGCTTAGGTCTTCATTAACAATTAGTACATAAAGAATAAAAAAGAAAATACAATAAAACTTTATGTATGAATTTGACCTACAAATATTGGTTTAAAAAAATTGGAAATGTCTGTAATTAAAATTTGAAATTAATTTTTCTAATTACCACCTTTAACATGTTATATTTATATATAATTATAAATACATTTTATGTATTTTTTGTGTTATTGTAATTTGATATATTTTTTATTAACAGGTTCACACTCACTTGCTATCAGCAGACTGGCTCGTTACTTACTTTGGGACACTCTCAGTAGAAGATTCTCTTGAATGTCTTAAAGCAATGCTCCAAGCGAACATTCGTCAAAACCTGCAAATCTGCGTTCAAATTGCTACTAAATATCACGAGCAGCTGACTACCAAAGCACTTATCGAATTGTTTGAGAGCTTCAAAACTTACGAAGGTCTTTTCTATTTCCTCGGCTCCATTGTTAATTTCAGTCAAGATCCAGAAGTACATTTCAAGTACATTCAGGTACTAAATTATTTATATTTAAAAAACTTCACGAATTTAAAAGTATATTAAAATATTAACATTTGCAATATATTAAAAATGTTGTTTTTTAATAAAGTAATTTTTAAATAGTAATTCCATAGCCGCCTTTACTTAAAGACAAACCTTAAGACATATAATTTTTCCCTATAGGCTGCTTGCAAGACAGGTCAGATCAAAGAAGTAGAGCGTATTTGCCGTGAATCAAACTGTTACAACGCAGAGCGCGTCAAGAATTTCCTGAAAGAGGCAAAGTTGCCCGATCAACTGCCTCTTATCATTGTGTGTGATCGCTTTGACTTTGTGCACGATCTGGTGCTCTATTTGTATAGAAACAGCCTCCAGAAGTACATAGAGATTTACGTACAGAAGGTATGTATTTCAACGTTAATATGTATGTATAATGTTTGGCTAGTGGATTCAATGTTTCATAATAGTATCTTGCTGTTTAACTTATGAAAAATTATTGGACAAAATATTTAGCGTTTTGAAGCTATGACTAGGCACAATGTGTACAAGCGTCACATTGTTATCACTAATCATCAGATGAATGTCATGCTCTTCACTTCGTGGGTTACAAAAGTACAAAGTTCTTTATAGTCAAGAATCTTTAAACTCCGAGGTAATATTTTGTATTATTTTTATTCTAAGTTAAAAGATAAAGTATATTATAATATTTTTAGGTAAACCCATCCAGATTACCCGTGGTGGTTGGAGGTCTCCTTGATGTTGATTGCGCCGAGGATATCATCAAGAACTTGATTCTGGTCGTTCGCGGACAATTTTCAACTGATGAACTGGTGGCAGAGGTGGAGAAAAGGAATAGGTATGTTAGTTGCTGCTAAACTTAAGTTTACATATCTATAATGTTAAAGGTTTTTTACTATTTTAAAGGTATGTTATGCAAACAGTACCGAGTTACAGGTTGGAAGATGTAGTAACCAGCGTAATTACCGGGGTAACAAGACTTAACATACTGTCTCAAGGCGGACGTGCGCCATACGGTGCAGTCACGTCGTTATAGGCGGGAGTGTCTCCATCACGTGATCGTTCCGCTCTTCTTATCGTTGCGTTGAATAAAAAAAAATTTAATTACTAGGGTAACGAGAAATAACATCTTATGTCATAAAACGACTAGCACAATGTGGTGCAGTATATACCATCCTAACTAGCGCCACGTTGTTATGGGTAAGCGTACCAATTATCATCTGGTGAACGTATCACGCTCATCTTGTTACTTCTAAAGATTAAAAAAAATACTTTTTCAATACTAGCCAGTTGGTAAACAACAAAAATAAAATTTATATTATCTATGCTTACATGATTTATACTTTATATTAATAAGGTAACTTTGTATCCATCATCAACTGATAGACAACCACACAGGTGTTCCCCATAGATTTCCATACTGATTGGACCCTTGCTGCTTGCATTACTTCCTACAACATCATACCTTGTGAATGGCTTTCCACCACTAAGTTTCCCGTACGCGGTTGCTACTCACGAACTAGACGTCACAGGTATAAAATAATACATCTTCAATTTTTTTTTATTTTAGGTTGAAGCTTCTTCTGCCATGGTTGGAAACACGCGTTCACGAAGGTTGTACGGAACCAGCTACTCATAATGCTCTCGCCAAGATTTACATTGATTCCAATAACAATCCTGAACG
The DNA here is from genome assembly GCA_029032895.1 of Troides oblongomaculatus. Classification (NCBI taxonomy): domain Eukaryota; kingdom Metazoa; phylum Arthropoda; class Insecta; order Lepidoptera; family Papilionidae; genus Troides; species Troides oblongomaculatus. Next base: position 1,452,086 of record JARDWC010000439.1, on the reverse strand, counting down.
ATTCCTCAAAGAGAACCAATGGTGAGTAATTTATCACAAGTTTTTAAGACATTTTGCAATTATTGCATCTTATAATTTCTAAGCATTTTGCATTCAATTAAATTAATCTTTATAAATGTTTATCTGGAATATAAACTAATGTTTGTGTGTTTGCTTTTATTTTATGACGCCATTACTATTGCACGTAAGGTAAGGTGGTTGTATGATAATGTAGACACATTATTCAGATTACGGTATCGAAATTAACCTAACATCAAGGCATATAGCGTGTATTAGAAGTTAGTACATACTATGCATTAAAAATGTACATGTGCTTAGTAAAATTAAATGCTTCCATTTGTTCAGGTACGACTCGCGCGTTGTGGGTCGCTACTGCGAGAAGCGTGATCCGCACCTAGCGTGCGTGGCGTACGAGCGCGGGCAGTGCGACCGCGAGCTGATCGCCGTGTGCAACGACAACTCGCTGTTCAAGACGCAGGCGCGCTACCTCGTTCGCCGTCGCGACCAAGATCTCTGGCTCGAAGTGCTCGCAGAATCCAATCCCTTCAAGCGCCAGTTAATCGACCAGGTATGGCTAAACTATCATACTATATATACAAACTTTTGCTTCTATTATGTTTTGATCATTGAAATATTCGATTTGGGAAATTTTGTATGGTTATATATATATATATGACAGATGTAATGATAAATAATTTCTCAATTTTAGGTTGTTCAAACTGCTCTGTCGGAGACCCAGGACCCTGAAGATATTTCTGTTACAGTGAAGGCTTTTATGACAGCGGATTTGCCAAATGAATTGATTGAATTATTAGAAAAGATTGTGCTTGACAATTCAGTTTTCTCAGATCATAGGAACTTGCAAAACTTGCTCATTCTTACAGGTATAAACATTTTTTTTTAAAGTGATTATTATCCAAACATTACAAATATCTATATATCAATTGTTTGAGTGACTAAACATCAATACATTCTATTGTTTTATTAACTAAACACATATTGTTATAACAAAAAGGTATTTCATGATATCTGTGTAGCTTTTTAAGAAATATGAAATCAATCATGAGAATTATGTTACACCTAGAAATGCTGCATTATTTATCCTTTCAGAACAATCCTTTAATCAAGCACTTTATTACATTAAAGATTTTATATTCCTATCCTATATAGTCCTATTTATTATTCAGTAAAAAATATGATAGTTTAATAGTTGAAAAATAATGGATAATTTTTTTCAATAGCAATCAAAGCGGATCGTAGCCGCGTGATGGAGTACATCAACCGCTTGGACAACTATGACGCACCTGATATCGCAAATATTGCTATTAATAATGAATTGTATGAAGAAGCTTTTGCTATCTTCAAGAAATTCGATGTCAACACCTCTGCTATACAGGTATGGACATCAAAAAACGCCCCAACATGTTATTTAATAGTTTAACTGTAAAAAGCGACGATAAATGAAATATAAATTAGAAAGGTGAATAACTTATCAAGCTTAAGAAGCTTATTTTTGTTACCCTTATTAGGACTTTCATCTTTATGCTGCTCTCTCATGAGGTTAAATTTAAGGCCGTGCATCCACGACGTTGGTCAAGTCTGGGTTTCTAGATGTTGCACATCCACAGCAGTTGCTGTTCTTGGTAAACTTTGTTACCTTCTGAAAGTTAAAAATAAATTTGAAACAGGAACCATCTGATTATTTTGAACAGTTTTAAAAGAAAAGTATATTTTACTTTTCTTTTTCATTTTTAATATTGTCTTTATTATGATGTAATTTTCATAGGTGTTGATTGAACAAGTGAAAGACCTGAAACGAGCTTATGAATTTGCCGAGAGATGCAACGAACCTGGCGTATGGTCACAATTGGCCAAGGCACAGCTTCAACAGGGCCTTGTCAAGGAAGCTATAGACTCTTACATCAAGGCTGATGACCCTTCTGCCTATATGGATGTTGTGGATACTGCCACTAAACAACAGTCTTGGGAAGACCTTGTTCGATACTTACAGGCAAGTCAATTTTAATATAATTTATAAAGGAAATACACTAAGTACTTAAAATTTTTGTGAAACATAAATTTCTTCACAAAAGTTTAAGCTTAATTCTTTTAAAAAAATATTTATCGTAAATTAACATTAAATTACAGATGGCGCGTAAGAAGGCACGCGAATCATACATTGAGTCCGAACTTATATACGCATATGCGCGCACCGGTCGTCTGGCCGATCTTGAGGAGTTCATCTCTGGTCCGAACCATGCTGACATACAGAAGATCGGTGACCGATGCTTTGAAGATAAAATGTACAATGCGGCAAAACTTCTGTACAACAATGTCAGCAACTTTGCCCGGTTGGCTATCACTTTGGTACATCTGAAAGAGTTCCAAGGTATCTTAAACAATATTAAAAATTAATTTAAAAGGCCCTATGGAAGCCATTATCTTTAAGTGAATTATTGTGCATATATTTTAGCTAGTAGTGGGTTACATGGGTGTTCTAGTTCAGATATACTAACATCCTCAAAAGGAATCGTTTTTTGTTTACCAATTTGACAATTGGTATGCTATCATTGGTCCATTATTTTCTATTAAAATAACTCTTATTTTAATTTAAACAAAATATAGTATATTATATAACATTAATATAACATATTTTATTTCCATATTTATAATTTTCAGGTGCGGTGGACAGCGCCCGCAAGGCTAACTCAACGCGGACCTGGAAAGAGGTTTGCTTCGCTTGCGTAGACGCGGGAGAGTTTCGGCTGGCGCAGATGTGTGGCTTACACATCGTCGTCCACGCAGATGAGTTGGAAGATCTCATCAATTACTACCAGGTCTGATTTTAATGTTCCTTTTTTTCAAAACAATTTAATGATTGAAACAAGCAGAATGTTTACATAGGGGTAAACTATACTAGTAATTTTATTAAAAAAATGAATATCACATAGTATTTTTATAATCAACAAGGTGAATGCAAACCTGTTCTGGCGGATGTTAGTACCTAACTAGACCCGTCTTTAGAGATATACCACCAGTAAAGTGGAAATTATTTCTTTAAAACGTATCCTATTACCTTCGTAAATTTAATTTCCCTGTGTGCACTTGGTTTACAATTTAGATAACTTATAATAATTTCTTAGGATCGTGGCCACTTCGACGAGCTGATAAGCTTACTAGAAGCAGCATTAGGTTTGGAACGCGCTCACATGGGTATGTTCACTGAGTTGGCCATCCTCTACTCCAAGTACAAGCCAGCCAAAATGCGCGAACATTTGGAACTATTTTGGTCGCGAGTTAATATTCCCAAGGTAAAAAGTTTTATTTTCTTATATATATACTTTTATTTCAACTAGTTCATTTTGCTCATTATTTAAATTGAATTCAACTCTTTAAAAATAATCATTTATTATTTTAGGTGTTACGTGCGGCGGAACAAGCACATCTTTGGTCCGAGCTAGTATTCCTGTACGACAAATACGAGGAGTACGATAATGCTGCGCTCACTATGATGCAGCACCCTACTGAGGCCTGGCGCGAAGGACACTTCAAAGACATCATTACTAAGGTTTTTTTCCCTTTATTTCTTAAGTAAACATGCTTAGGACTTTACCACCTTCTCTGTTCGGTGATGGCGTCAGCTGTGGTAAAATGCATTAATCTAGCAACAGCAGTTTCGCTCTTTTTTTTATGACAATCATTTCGTCCATAAGAGAAAAGTAACCCGCCAGGAAGGTTTGAAAAACACTAGCACCAATCAAATGCCACAACTTGTGTTCCAGGAGTCAAACTTCCATGTTACAAACCAAGCAATGGCTGCAATGTTATTGACATATTTTAATTCTCATGATTTATTACCAGTCAATTGCTAACCTCCACTCGCAAAGAAGATGATTTATTTACCCTGTCATGTCCACCAATTTCAGTTCCTTCTGCATATTGTATTTCATTGTAGGTTGCTAACATGGAACTTTACTACAAAGCAATCCAGTTCTACCTTGACTACAAGCCCCTGTTACTGAACGATCTGCTGTTGGTTTTGGCGCCGCGTATGGACCATACTCGCGCTGTCAACTTTTTCACCAAAGCTGGTCACCTGCAACTAGTGAAGGCTTACCTTCGCTCCGTGCAGAGCTTGAACAATAAGGCTGTTAATGAAGCACTCAACTCGCTGCTCATTGATGAAGAAGATTATCAGGTGATAATTCAATAAATTAAGTCAACATTTTATTTCAAATCATTCAAACATTTAATACTTAACACCCATAAATTAATACAATATTTGCTTCTTCCATGTATAACATAAATAGGCGAAAAGTTTTTTGTTTATTTATTATTATGTATGTACCACTCTTATAAGCTGTTGTTTCATCCAAAGTATAAAAAGTCGTTCAAATATTTTTTACTATGAATATTAAGTACAGCAAAAAAGATGAATTTACAAACTTTCAAACATTGCAATTACATAAAACATTTTATTAAGGTATTTCAATGTCGATTGATAAATATCTATTCCTCTATCTACTTTCAGGGTCTGAGAACGTCGATAGATGCTTTCGACAACTTCGACACCATCGCACTAGCCCAGCAACTAGAGAAACACGAACTTACTGAATTCAGAAGGATTGCTGCATACTTATACAAAGGTAAATAGTAATCAAAAATCTTGAAAGTAATAGAACAAAGGCGGATATCGGGTCGAGCTCGGTTAGTGTGTTTTAATATGAAAACCACAATCTCTGATCGCGATGAAGCCCTAACTCATTTTATTGAAAAAGAAAAACAAAATTTAATGTTTTATACAACTAAAGGTAGCAAACAAAATGAAAGCGCGAATGGGGTAAGGGTGCACCTCAACGTTTCTGTTTATTTACTTTTTTACACTTGTAACAGGCAACAACAGGTGGAAGCAGAGTGTGGAGTTGTGCAAGAAAGATGCTCTGTACGCCGACGCTATGGAATACGCGTCTGAGTCGCGTCAGCCCGAGGTCGCAGAGGAACTACTCAATTGGTTCCTGGAACGTGATAACTTCGAGTGTTTCTCTGCTTGCTTATACCAGGTTAACCTACATGCATATTTTTTTCTCTATGCAGTAATGGGATAAGAATTAAGTAGCTACTGAGGTTAACCTACACTGCATTATATTGTGCTTATCGCCTTGACATATAACATGTTAAGTCTCGTTACTTCAGAAAATATTACTAACTACAACACCCTTTAAACCTGAACATAATAATGTACACACAATACTTTCTGGTGGCAGAATTAGATATTGCAGTGATACCTATCTATACAAGGAATCTGTATTATATAACATTAAGCACTCTGTTATCATAATAAAGATTACTTTAAGAACAATATATAACCAAATTTACCTTAGAAATCAAATTTCTATTAAATTATTAATTAAAAATATTGGTATGTTCTTATAGTGTTACGATTTATTGAAACCGGACGTCGTTATTGAGCTGGCGTGGAGGCATAACATCATGGACTTCGCTATGCCATTCCTTATCCAAGTAAGTACATACAATCATATACCACTGAGTAAACATCATTCCGGTCGAACAGTTTATTGAGAAGAAATGTGTAGATAGCAAGTTGAGTCTTTTTATAGTAAGATTATTGTTGAATAAAGGTAACATGTACATTCAATATTATGAAAACAATGTAGTCTTAAGTAATGTAAATCATTACTATTATTTTTTAACTACAATGGAATTACTTAAACCTAATTTCTCATGGTGTTACGTGACATTGATGCTTTGAGTGATGAAACATGCTCGTACAATACTCTGGCTCTTACATTATACACACACCGTAACACACAGTAAACAGATTAATATATGTTGACAGCTGGGACACTGCTATTATGCCATTATAGTAGTGGAATCACAATATGACAGTGTGTTCATGTCATGAGGATTCAAAAAAACCTTAACATCAATTAAACTTAACTTGTATCAATGGAATAATACTAAAGACTTAGTGTGTAAAAAGACAATATGCTTAAACTCTTCATCACTTCAGTGACAGATAAATACCTTTCCATATATTTGGTTACGTTCAAATGCGTCTTGTTACTACTAATTAGTGTTAGTAGCTCTTAGTAGTCTTATTATATATTAATGGAGTATAGTCTAGATAGAAAAATAAAACTTATTTGCAGACCGTACGTGAATTGACAACGAAGGTTGAGAAATTGGAGGAGGCGGATGCGAAGCGCAGCACCGAGAGTGCCGAACATGAGGCCAAGCCCGCTATGATGATGGAGCCACAGCTCATGCTCACGGCCGGTATGTGGTATTTTTGTGTATTTAGGTTTTACTTTAGACTCATACTTAATAAGTTAATATTCTACTATACTACAGCTATCTAATATAAAAAATATATATTATACTGAGCACTCTTGCTTTATTGTTTTACGTTGTAATCTCTACTATATTTTTCTTATCGAGACCTATCGAAAATTAAAAAAATAGTACTTTTTAATGTATTAGTTGACGAAACTAGGGTAAGTCATAAAACTGTGACAAGCAATAATTTCTTAACATAAAACTAAAAACTACTATGAATAAGATAGATATAATACATATTATACCTTTTTCCATATATGAAGTTATAATTTTTTTTTCCCCAGGACCTTCTATGGCTTACCCAGGTGTAGCGGCTCAACCCTCACCTTACGCGTATGCCGCACAAGCACCTTCGCCCGCCCCGTACCACGGCTACGGCATGTAGGGAACTGCCTCCCCACACGCGTGGGGGAACTATGCTCATTTCTGAGCACCGAAATAACACCGGGGCACCTGTACATAACACATCTGCCCAAATACAACATACTAGTACTGAAATATATGATAACGTTTTAATATGTTTGTGGTATATTCAACAACTATTATTATTAACTCTCGATGCACTTTTAAAATTACCATCCCCACATTTACAAAGCACCCTCGAAATAGACAACATGTACTGGTCTTTACTTACAATAAACAGAGGCCTAATTTTTGTTTACAATGAAAGTGCATGGAGATCGAAGATTTTGATGTTTAATGTTGTGGAATTAAAGAAAAATACTATTGCGAAATGGCTCTCAATGCTGCTATTGAAATAATGTAGAAATTAATGTTGCAATAACATATTAAACTAATTAATACGCGATAGTGCTTGATGATTTTAGAAAAGATTCATGAATCCGAATAATGACTTGAAATTAATGGTATTATTTATTAGGCAATTATGGCGGCAACACATGCTATGAAATATTGTTCGTATAAATTTAGATTTTGGGAGATTATATATGTATCTACGATTTCAACAGCATTTAGATGTTATAGAAAAAATTATACTGGTGTTACGATGCTATATGAAGGTTATAACATAATATCGTATTTTTTTTTCATTGTTGGGAATAGTGCGTATGTACATATATATCGATATACGACGCTATGTTTGTCCTTGACATACAAATTAAATAGCGAGCAGCTGTGACCAAATTATAGATTTGCCGTCGATGCTTAGATCTGCCACTAGGTGCATATAAAGAAATAACATTTTATGTATATAGTGGTTTACATTGTCGTTCCGAAATTAGACTTTTCTAATAGGTATTATTATAAACCACAGTCTTAATAATTTTTTCTCAATTATGAATAATGTTAACTAAAATTTTGATTATTTAATATTTTTTACTCTATGTAGTGACAAAAAAGTTTTATTTAAATATGACGCGTGGTTTTTTAAATTTAAATATTTATTTTGTAACCGATATTCCCTTGAAATAACTTATGTACAAAAAATTACCGCCTTTTTTTTTTTTCAAAGTTATATGTATATAATGTTTTCAATATAATGAGCAGTGGTTTAAGAGTATATAACAATTGAATTTTGTCGCCAATGCCTCAGCGGTATTGAATGTTTTAATAATCTTACTTCATACAATTAGATTTAGTTTAGGCAAAATTAGTATAAACTATGTTATTGTTAGCAAACATATGTGCGAGAGTTTGTCACGGGTGTTGCTTCAGTAATAATATATACCTTGGTATGCCTTCATTAGATAATACAATGATTATTATTATTTGCTATCTGATTTCTAAAACTATTATACCACACCAAGCACTTCAGAATGATGTTTGAAGAGTATTCTAACATATGCTGTTATTAAAACTCGTGAACTGTTATCTCGTGAGTCGTGAAAAATAATCATTGTTCTTACATGATGCTGGATCCACATAATCATTCCTGTCATTATCAAAACGTAACGTTGTTCTTATTTTGCGTTTCGTGTCTTAAGAAAATTTTAATTCAAAAAATAATTTGATTATTTTATTAGTATTGTATTTATTCATGTATGATACTGTTTCTCTGAATTTTATTATTATAAGATTATATTAATATGAATAAATAATCTCCGGATTTTTTTTGTCCTTTACTTGAGAAAAGAATCCAAAATCTTGAGGACGGTTTCCGAGAGTACTTATTGGTAAACAATGAGGAATTTATCAGTATAATGGCAAGTGATACCGTAAAGTTATTTTATTTTGATAAAAAAATATTATCAATGTCGTCTGCTTGAGATAATATCGCCTATGACGACAAGAGATTACAATATATTCTAATACTTGATGGTATCAGTCACCACGGTGATACCTTTGCCCGCAATCTATAACGAAGTCACTAGATAGTATAAAACTTAGTCGCTTCCCACTGCCTGTCTGTCCCTATGTATGTTTAGATCTTTAAAACTATATAACGGATTTTGATGCAGTTTTTTTAATAGAATGATTCAACAGCAAAGTTTATATATGTAAAATAGTAAAGAAATACTGATCATTTTAGAACATTCCAATGTGATGTAAATAAATACATTGTTTGGATTTACATTGTAAGCTCTGGCTGAACCCTACGAGATAGATCAAAATAATGTATTACAGTATCATACACCTTAAGAAGGTCTTAAGTACTCTATGGTATATGTATATCACTTGGGGATAACCCACAATTTTCTATCCTTTATTCTTACGACGATACCTGCTGGGCCTGTAAATAGTACGGTATAACGTAATCTTTTAAAAATCTATATGTATAGGAGATGTAAAATGATCCAGTAACTCATCACGAGATTTCCGAAACTTTAAGACTTAAACGTTCAAAATTTCGTTTCGACGTTGCTTCTGCTATTTAGAGGTCAGCTAAGAATGGATTTTACAAAATTCATTCTCAAAAGGAAGTTCCGAGAATGTTAATAACGAGACGGGGCCCGAGGGGCAGCGGTTCGTCGCAGGGCGATAATGTTTCTGACAAATTTCAATTCCACATTGCGCTCGTTGCGTTTAGACATAAGATGTTAAGTCTTCTTACTCCCGTAAATTCAGTAGCAACAGCGCCTTTTAAACCGGATGACAGTAACGTTTGTACAGTACTCTTTGTAATTCCATATTACTTCCCGCAAAGCGGGCAGAGAACACCTAGTACTTTGTATAAAATATCAAACTAAACAAGGGCAGTCGGTTAAAACGGAATTTGATGGCGAAAAACAATTTTTTAAAGAAAAAATAACTCTGCTAATATTATTAAATATTGACCATTGTAAAATTGTTGATTTTCTGTTATTGATAACTATAAGTACTAGATTTTATTCGGTGCTCAACAAACTGGCAATATTGGTTTTGAGCACAAGCGTGCTAATTAATAAAATTATGTAGTTTTCTACGCGGTTACTATAAAAAAATATTAATCTTGTTTTTAAAAAAAGATTTTATAATAAGTATATATAATTACTTGATTATCATTACTTTAACGTTGATTCCTTAAATGACGGCTGTCATTTTCTACAAAAGTAATACTCTGTGTTAGTTATTGATTATTGCATGTGTTTTTAAATTTTATTATGACATATAAACGCAAGAAATACCATCACGGTGACACCCACTTAAAAAGGCGATGGAGAGTAAGAAATAGGAAAAAAGATTTAGATGAAATTGATAACGATTTAAAAGAAGGTAAGCGCGCAAGTAGCATTTTGCCATGGAAAAGTAAACACGTTTTAAGTTATAGGTTATGTAGTTTAAAAGTTGTACTTATCTTTTGCAGAAAATGCAGAGAAATTATTAAACCAAAACGTAGATTTAGATTTACCTGGCGCTGCTCAACATTATTGCCTTCATTGTGCTCGCTATTTCATTGATGAAAAAGCGCTTACTGAACACTTCAAAACAAAAGTTCATAAAAGAAGACTAAAAGCTTTGGAATTAGAGCCTTACAGCATTGAAGAGTCTGAACGTGCCGCTGGTCATGGTAATTTTAAACTTCCGAATAAAAGGAAAATTGAGACTCAAAAAGATAACAGTGATGTAACAGATGGTGACGGTGATGTTATATTAGACGATATTTCCCCCAGTAAAAAGAAGAAAATTATTGAAAACGATGTTTAAACCAATTATTAATCAATTGTTTAAGTTAAGAGAATCTTACTTATTTACTGTTAGATGTTCTGCTCTTTTTATAAATGGTCCCAAAGCTACAGACACATTTGTTTATGTAACTCCGCATATAGATTTTCCTGAGTCTATTAAAAATAAAAAATACATTGAGACCAATCTTCTTAAGAGAAAATCAGATGTTGATTTAGCAAAAATTGAAAATTTATGGACTCTGTACGAGGACTTGAAAAATAAAAAAAATGAACTAGAAAAAAGAAAAGCAGAGTTAAGTAATGAATTATCTAATTTAGTAAAAAATAAACCAGGTGATAATGAAATAGAAAAACTAAAAATTCATACGAGTTTGTTAAAAGAAAATTTAAAAAAACTAAAAATTCCATTTTGGTCTGCTGAAGAAGCTGCAATAGTTGAATTATTGAAATTGCCGAACAATTTACATTCACAGACACCAACCCATAACTGCAATATTATATTCACTTATAAAACTGAACCAAAAAATAATAAAAATCATCTGAAGATTGGAACCACTAAAAATTTGCTTCAGTATACAAATTCAGATAATTATTATTTAAAAGGTGATGCTGCTTTATTTGAGATGGGTGCTAAGTTCTATATGGGCCAAGTACTCAAAGATAATGGTTTTATCCAATTTTCCAACCCTGATTTTGTGAAGAGTTTAGTAATTGAAGGATGTGGTAAAGATCACACAAACCCTAAACACAGTTTTATTTTACACCATAATGAAGATTCTAAAGTTAGCACTGATAACCGTTTACATTTAACTGGAGGTGGATCATTGTTTTCTTTTTTTGCATATTACACTAAAAATGTGTTGTATAGTCGCGTATTCCCATTGAAGCTTTTTGCTGTTGGAAGGCAATACCATCCAGCAAATGAGGAAGAAATTGGACTTTTTAATGTAAGCCAATCAGATGTTATATCAATGTTCATAGCAACTAAAAATGCTGATGAATGTGATGCTTTATTGGAGGAAACATTGGAAACCATAAAAACTATTTACACAAAACTTGCTTACCCATTTCGTATGGTCATTCTACCAGCAGATAAACTGCAAATGTGGGAATCTTTGAGAGTCTCCATACAAATGTATTCAAGTTCTTTAAAAACATTTGTTGATGTCGCTAATATATCTGTAAGTGGTGATTTTATAAGCAAGAGACTAATGTTTACTTATACTGAAGAAAAACATATTAAGTATCCCCATGTAATATCAGGTACAATTTTAAATGTACCCAAACTTTTAGGCTGTGTTTTGGAGCAAGATTGTGATTTTGCATTATTAACAAACTTCATGATAAGCAATTGGTGCGTTCAAAAATAAAATTCAAAATAAAAAGTGCATAAAGTTGATAAGATTTTATTTACACAAAGGATTATATCTTAATCTTGAAATGAGTTTTCTCCCAGGATGGTTTCATGGGGTCAATTGGGGACTGCATACTTAATTCAATAATGTCTATTTCACCTTCTTTTGTAACTAGCATGACAGTCTGGGCTCTGAAAAAGATTTTTTTTTTATTAAATATATTCTAGTTAAACTTTTAATACTTTCAATCTTATTCAAACATTCTATTTTGTATTTTGCTACAGCTATAGTTTTTATATATCATTTACAGTCCACTTGTCAACTGATATTACAAATCCCATTACAACTACAGTAAGACCATTTGCTTTTGTAATTACTCCATTAAAACAACTCCAAATAATGTAAACATTGATGAAGTAAGTCTTACCGTGTTCCATATCTTCCTTTTGGTATTTTAACAAAAATAGAGCTCAGTTCTTTAAAACATTCTGGTCTCCGTTGTTCCAATTGTGGATCTGGTAAGTTGCTAGAATAATATATTTAATATATTGATAAACTCTCACTTTCTGGAGATGACTTAGAAAAATGTAGTACTGTTTGAAAGTAGAATTAACATTAAATTATTTGTCATGTATTATTGTGAAAAAAATAGGGAAACAAGTGAATCACCTTTCTTCTGATCTTAAAATATTAAATAATTCATTGATTAACTTTTCCTTCTTGTTTATTTTATTAAACTTCTTACAGGCATCTTCTAACTTACTTTTTCCAAATTCTACCTTTCTAAGTGGTTTATCAGGTAGGTTGTTACTAAATCCCGAACATTGACTATGCCAATAATTTAATTCATTGGTCGCATTATTGTAGGTCTGAACCACTGGTATTAAATTTCTGAAAAAGATTTCTAGATAAGCTCATTCAAATTAACCAATATTATTTTGTTTTCAAGTATATAATTAATGTACCCAAATTCAATAGCAACAAAAACAAATTGATTACATTCCAGAAAATAACTTTTCATAGATTCTGTGTATTCTTTAGCTTCCATATTGTTTTTAATATAGTTTTCTACAATTTTACCTCTACCTGAAAAAAAATAAAATTTAAAAAAAAGTTTTAGTCATGCTGTAATTCAAAGTGTAATTTTGCAGTATTAATGTTGTTGTAAACCTATTATCACAAAGAAAGATATAATAATATATAATATAATAAGAAAGATATGAAATTGCCTAGTTTATTTCGTAATGTACAGGTTTAAGTTTCTGGCAAACATTGCCCATTACTGACAAAACTTACTTTTAAGATTTGACGACTCGGATGCTCCAGGTAAATTGAGAAGCAATCCAATTTTCTGGCAAGAGGTAGAAATCGCTAGCCAAGTACCACCTTCACATCCTGGTTGCAAATCGCGCCCTAAATGGAGTATGTACAAGTCTTAATGTTTATTACTATATAATTAGGATCTGACTATGACGTGCTAAAACTGTAAAACAGTAGTTAACAGAGTAAGGCTTATTTTAACAATATCTTATGTATCTAGTAGAAATGGTACAATAAATAAATTCATGGTAAAAACAAACTGTACCTATTTTCTATGACAGTTCATATGTTATCTATCTATGAGGAAAGAATTTTAATTGAGTTATTTGTGAAAGAGGAACAATATTACATTTATATATATATATATATATATATATATAAAGGTATTCTTTGTTATTTTACCGCCATAAATATTGATATCTTCGTTCCAAGGCCCCAGCTTCATTGATGGCCTATCGTAAAACTCATCTCGATTCGATATTACTATTAGTTTATAATCACTATCATCGTCAGCTCTGTACGTATATGTAAAAACTATACACATTTTTGGAATATTTAGTATTTATCTAAATTAGGAGTATACTTCGTGTTAAAAGTAGTTTGATGGTTTTAAATGTACAAAAGCAAATGTAGATAAAAATGCAAGTATTATCATATATATGTCAGCATATACAAAGTACTATGTGTGATCTAATAATTTAATAACAAGGGTTACGAAGTTAATTAAATTGATGCCACTACACAAATACAAATCTATGTACTAATTAAGAATTATAACTGCTTCTTGGTGTGTTTGGGTTAATTATTTGGTTATTTACATTCATCTTTAAACTTTGGAGTAGCCATACTTATAATACATAAAATACTAAGTAATTAAAACACTGAAATGATTTGACGCCTACTTGTGTCTGTCGTTATTAATAGGTAAAATTAAATTGTGTATATCGGCGAGAGTCAAATCCGCGCATTTTTAAAATTACGTCGACCATGTGAACATAATTTTAAAGTAATAATATTATTTTCATTAATTGTTTTAGTATTGGTGATATACAAAAAAAATATTTCTGTCCATCGAACGAGAATTGAAATTCGCTAAATAATAAAGGGATAGGAATTGTTTTAATCTGCGGCTCGTAATAAAAAAAAAGTAATACATTGTGTAAATAATTTACTATCCCGAAGTGTCCTAAATAAACTTATTACACAATATATAAACATATTATGAGCTGACAATTGAACCAATTCCTTTATACGTAAATAATAAAAAATACAAACGTATATAAATTCAAGGATATACCCTCGGAAGTTGTTGTCATTACGATTTACAATGTACTATAATCACTTTATAATATCATTGTGACGCTAATATATGTTTATATTTATTCTTTCCATCTAAAAAAACACGCACCCATCCCGTTGTAATTTTTTTTTATTGCGTACTTGTTTTTTTTTTTTTTTTATAAGGTCTAGTAGGCAAACGAGCAAGACGGGTCACCTGATGGTAAGTGATTCACCGCCGCCCACGGTCACCAGCGATGCCAGTGCGTTACCCACCCTTCAGGTAAGAATATGCTCTTTTCTTGAATAACCCAATGTCGCAGTTGTTGGGGAAGACCGCTGATGGCAACGAATTCCAGAGACTTACTGTGCGTGGCAGAAAACTGTTTTTAAAACGCATTGTACTGGAACGCCAACTATCCAGATGGTGCGGATGATAGTTCCGGCGAGACGATCGGTTGCGAAAATCAGCAGCTTCTATTAAATCGAACAACTCCTCAGAACACTGCCCATTGTAAATTCTGTAAAGTATGCATAGGGAAGATAGATTCCTACGCAGTGCCAAAGGATCTAGCCGATCGACAAGTTCAGGATCGTCGACAATCCGAGATGCCCTACGTTGGATTCGGTCAAATGGAGATAGCTGATAACCCGGAGCCCCGGCCCAAAGGTGGCAACAATACTCCATGTGAGGCCGCACCTGCGCCTTATACAGTTTAAGAAATGTTTTGTAAAAGGCTGGTCACCGCAACAATATATAATTTTTTCAATAGTATTTTTATCAGGTATTACTAAATAACAACTGGTATTAGCGCGGTACGAGGGCTGTTCCCGTCATTTATATATTATTCAATAATATGAGAATACGATTAGGACGGATTGGCCTCGTCCTAAATCTGAATATCAATGATAAAAGCCACTTTAACAAATTTATTATGTAATTTTATTTTAAACAAAATTATTTTATTATTTTATTACATTCTACGAAGCGAATGACAAACAAGACGTTTTTTGAAGTGTGTTGTTACTGTCCATTAATTAGGATTATATAAACTGCACCACATTGTACCGTGTTTTGAAACATAAGATAGTAAATCTCGTTTACTTGTCCCCAGTGGTTTCACTAGCTAGATCGCCTTTCAAACCGGAACACAGTTATTTTTACACATTAAAATTTGGCGGTAGAAACAGAAGCTGCTATAGTACCTTCAGACGTCTACGGATGATAAAAAAAATTAGTTTATCTTCATAATTTTATTGTAAATAGTATTTAGTTATAATAATAAACATCAAGAATCTTTTACATTTTTCAATATAATTGTAATTCTACAATATAATGTAATAAATCATTAAAAAAAAATATTTTACAATACTTATTTATGGTTATATGTCAGTATAGATTTGTCTATGAGAAACAACTTTTGACAATGACATACTAGGCCATAAAATCTTCAAATAAGCAATTAACAATGACAAATACTCTGTTTATATTTATTATACGGTTGAAATTACACAAAATAATGTTTTAGCATTGTTATAAGTTTCGGACTATGTATACATAGATTCATAAAAGATTTTTGATCTCGTTCTTTTTATAATTAACGCATACCTTAAATAAGTAATATGGATAATCTTAGGAATATTTGGAAACCCGAACGTAGGTTGCAAACTGTTTGAAACAGTACAGTTATTATTCTTTTTTTTTTGAAATCGTCAAAAAATTTTGTTTATTTTTTAGTATATCGAATACAATTAGAAGCTCCTATACCTAAGAGAATAACCTGCGAAAATTGTCAAGATAGGCCTGAATTCTATGGCAAGGAATATCACGGCATTATGGGACATAAAGAGGCTGCTGTTTTACTCGAGAATGAACCCAATGGAGCTTTTTTAATTAGGAAAGGCAATGAACACAATGATTTTTATACTTTAACTTGGAGGTACATATGTGTTAAGTATTACTGTCAAAGTTCTGAAAACAAATTTTGGTGGTCTTCAATATTTTATGTTGTTTTGAATAATACTGGTTAGTTCAAAATATCTTGAGCACTATAGAAGTAGTAGCAGTAAAAGTAATAATAGTAGTGGTATAACAGCTACACATTTTTAGAGAAATTACAAAATTTTCAATTATAGTAACATTTTTATTTCAATCTATATTAATTCTAACTAATATTATATCATTGGTTAATAAGAGAAGGCTTAAGATAGAAATGAAAGATTTGGATAAGTTGTGTTACACTGATTACAGGTTCAATGACAAAATACATCACTATAAGCTGTACTATGATGGAACTCATTATATCAAGGATAAGAGATATGATACAATCTATGACTTGGTTGCTGATGGACTTATCACATGTCATATGGAAATTAAAGCTCATCATATCTTGGAAATGATTAATTCAAGGACTAGCTACACAGATAGTCCTTATGTGACACTGAATAGACGGAAAATGAATACACTGTCTCAGATACATAAGTATATTTATACTTATATCTATATTTATAAATTTTCCCTGAAATTTTTAAAACTTTTAAATGTATTATTCAAGATTAATCTTTTTCATATATTTTTCATTGAGTATTTTGTAGTGTCACAAAATAATTTAGATCAATGGAAATTAATAGAATCTAGTTACTCGACCTTAGTATGAAAAAAAAAAAAAAAATAGACCAGTCAGTTACAACAGTACTTTTATGACCAGTGCTGCTGGAATTCATGCAAAATTTACTACAAAAATGATGTGATAGGAAACCACATATTAATCACTATTGTCTTCATTCATTTAGAAAAATAATTATTGACAATAATTTTGATTTTCAGAGCATCAAATAGGTCAAGTCCAGTTATTAATAAATTGGAAAATGTTAGCAAAGCAGATTTAACAGTGAAAAAAATGAATTTTGATCTGACACCTACAATAGAAGACATTCCTTTATTGTATAAGTATTCAAAGTCCCACACTTTCAAAGTCCACACATTTAAAGGCCTTAATTGGTGTGAGTTGTGTGCAAACTTTCTTTGGGGGTTTACAGCTCAGGGAGTAAAATGTGAAGGTACATAATTTTTTTTAATATGATAATCAAAATTTTCAATATATTTAAAAAAAAATTATACTTTCTTGAGTATTTCTGAATAACACATTAATCTCTTAATAGATGCATTAATTATTAATTACAGATTGTGGGTTTATAGCCCATTCCAAATGTTCAGAAAGAGTCCCAAATCATTGTTTGCCTGATTTGAAAAAACTTCGTGGTGTGTTTGGTATAGATTTGACCACATTACTTAATGCTCACTCGAGTACACTACCCTTTGTTGTGAAGAAATGCGTAAATGAAATTGAAGCAAGAGGCATGGATTCTGAAGGGATCTACCGTGTTTCTGGATTTGCTGATGAGATTGAGGCACTGAAAATGGCGTTTGATAAGGGTTAGTACATAAATATTTAACTTTTATTAATTTATTATTTCTAAGAATTTTTTTAGATTCATTTTAAAACTTCCATCACAATATCTTTGATGACTATTGTCATTAAAAATTGGCAGTAATCAGTCAATGTACAAACAATCCCTGTGATGTGTAACTCCGTCAGTGGAAGGTGGTTTACTGTCTGTCAAGTTCATTTCGGATCTTCAGCTCAGTTATAGCAACATGTATAAATTTGATGGATTTAATTTTTTTTTATTTGTCTATGAACCGAGAAGAGCGTTATTTAAGACAAATGTACTTTCATCTTAAGGTATTAGTTCAGTTGATACAAATTTACTGAAATAATTTATACATTAAAAACTATTTAAGTTTAGCACAATGAAAAATAAAAAAAAAACATTAATTTAATCTCTGGGTTTTACTATAATTGTTTTTTAAACTTTTTAAAAGGAAGAGACCACCTAAATGTTCACCTCATGGTAAGTGCTACGCCCGTCCATAATAACAGCTCTATTCAGAATGGATGAGATATACTGCGCCACACTACACTCGTTGTCTGAGACATAAGAAGTTAAATCTAATTGCCCCAGTAATTTCACCAGCTACAACGCGTTTCAAACCGGTAACTTCAAACACAGTAATCCGCTGTGGTATCCACTAAGACGGTCTCCAGCAATAGAGATCTACCACTAGTAAATAACTTAATAAATATCTTAGGTAAATAACTTATATATCATTAGCCGGTAAACGTCCACTGCTGGACATAGCGCTCCCTTAAATAACTCCACACCGATCGGTCCTGCGCTAATTGCTTCCAGCCATTTCCTTCTAATTAGACGCAGACCCGTCTAGAAAACCTTCCTGCCTCATCGTTCGCCAGTCTTACGAGCAATGTGAGCCGTTCATTAATATTCTTTTAAAAGGGTATATTGTCTGTTAATTTTAGACGGCGAAGCAACTGACTTAAGCGTTTACAGCAATATTAATGTAGTAGCGGGAACTCTGAAACTGTATCTTCGACTCCTTCCTGTACCGCTTATAACGTACGAGGTTCATCCCAAACTAGTTTGTGCTATACGTAAGTATTTCAGTCTGTAAATATTGTATGAGCTACCTGATCATGGGAATTGCAAGTGCTTGATATACTTACGTTTTATAGCTTTAACCATTTTATAAACGTTATATTTAATTACCAATGATTAAGTTCATCATTATCAGCCGATAGTTGTCCACTGCTGGACATAGGTCTCCCCCAGAGATCTTCATTTACAGTCAGCATGGCCTCCTGGATCGCAGGTCACTAGGGCCTGTCGTATGTAGGAGTTCATATAGGGGGATTTGGGCCATTTCTAACGACGCTGGCCCAATACGGGTTGGCCGGAGCCAGAGCCTCGTTTGTTGATTAGCAGGGTGCACCACGATCACATGAGGTTGTCTTGAATCCCGTGAGTTGTAGTGCGGGACTCGTTACACCCCTTAAGGATTAAGTCCATATCCATGGTAATTACTTTGTACATATTTCACTGTTAAATTTGTAAACTCATAATGTACTTATGCAGAGAATGAAGTGTAGTTTTTGTTTATGTAACGAAGCGACGAGATTTGCGGGACGATCACGTGATGGCAAGTGATACGGAACAGTAATGTTAGGCAAACTACTGTTTGTCGAAATTGGCGCTGGTAGTGGTACTTTTTTTTTTCGTGGCTTAATCCTGTATTGGATATCCTTCTATCGCACAGTTTCTCACTCGGCGAATTTGTCTGGAACCTCGGGAACGCTTTCGCACACAACCGTAGTTCCGATGGAATTGGTACCAACCTAGACGGTTTTCTGGCAACAGACACCTACCACGAGTAAATAACTTAGTAAACATCTTAGGAATATCAACCATTTGTAGTGTATCCAAAGAATTATAGTCAGCAATGTGAATGTATAAAGTTCTATTGTAATTACTTTTCTACAGAACTGAAGACGGCAGCAATACAAGTCACGTCACTTCGCGAATGCCTGGATTTGTTGCCACCGGCGCATTTCAATTGTTTACAATACATGGTCCAACACTTACATCGGTACGTAAATTACACTACTAACAGTATATCTAAAAAAAAACTGCAACATTGTATGCTGCGCATATGCATTCAGATATATGCGCTGCATAAAGCAGTGTATGCTAGACAACTCGTACAAAGTTATAGCTAGCGGTGGTACTCTCACGGCCTGGAAAAGGTCCGTTGGAAAGTTTCCTTAGACCGTGTCACTCTTGTCCATTAGGCGGTGAGGATCCTAGTCCAGCACAAGTAGATCCTATGTGCGGTTTTTTCGACTTACATAGAATGAAAAAAAACCGCACGTATATATAAACAAAATATAGAGTAATAAGTATAGATATGTTTTATTTTAGTATTTATAAGTAATAGATATTACTTATTATTATTATTTATAATCTTTGGGGGGAGGCCTTTGTCCAGCAGTGGACGTCTTCCGGCTGATTGGATTGGAATAGATATTATCAGCATTTTATTTTTCCAGTGTATCCCAACAAGCAGAGCTGAATAAAATGAGCGCGCATAATTTGAGCACAGTGTTCGCTCCGACGCTCGTTGCGACGCCGCCCGCCATTACCGACCTCGCTTTTGAGATTCGCGCGCTACAAGCGCTCATAGAGTATTGTCCACAGATATACTATGGAAATAAGTGAATGTTATCCGTCTGTGCTTGGAGCATAAAGATAATATAATTTTATTTAAAAAAAATTTAAGTATTTTTAGTTGATAGTTAACAAACTGCGCAAGCTATTTGTAAACTCACGTGTACTGATAACATTTCTTTAATTAATCGTTATAAATTATTCTTCATAGTTGTAAACTTATAAAATGATTGCAATAATAGCAATAAGATTTTTGATAGTTATGTTTGAAGCAGTTGTATTGTGATTTGAATTTTTATTTAAATTATCAAATATATTCTAATTTTGGATCGAGAACAAAAAAACTGAAGCGTTTTCAGTTATGGTTTATTTATACATTATGTTATACTCATAGTACTATTCATATTTATTAGATAGAAAGTACCGATTTGCTTTAAAGTTATTACTATCACCATCCCTCACTCGATCAGGGGGTTAAATGGTTTTGTCTCTTATGAAGCGTTAAGGGCCTGCCGTTGGAACGTTAAGTGACCTGTTTATTATTATTACCAAATCACTATTATATATGATTTGGTGATGCAGAAAACAAAAAACCTTCTAATAATGTCTCTTTTTATATTGCCTTTACTCATTGAACATATTACTTTTGTCCAAAATATCCTTTTAAATATGACCAAATGAAATTACTAATATAGTATGTTAATGCATGTGAGATAATTAATATATTAATTACATAGCTTAGATTTTTTTTGTGCGGCAACACTTAATATGGGCTAAGTATTTAGTATTATTTCAATATGATATAATCCTGTAATGTAATTTATATTAAATATTTTTTTTTCTATAGCGACTTATGATGGTCTATAGAAAGCGATGTTTTAGTTTATAATTATTTGCAATGATCTAGTAATTAAGTGATAATGAGTCCATGGATAAAGAAGTATGCTGGCTCAATATAGTTTCACTGTTATATATATATTGTCAGCCGGAATACGGTAATGGTGTTATTTAGGCAGATTTGCAATATGAGGGTGATAGGTAACCACGCGGGCTAAATATATTCTATTTTCTCTTTGTGGTTCTTCGTGTTACAAGACAGGCGGTTAGCGACTACGCTGTGGAAGTATTTTGACCATGTGTAATAATAAAATATCTTAACCCTTAAATGCATAAAGTAGTAAAACTGCAATATACCATTCAAACGACCATAAAATTATTAGTATGAGTTCAATGCATACTGTTGCAGGATTATTACTATATATATGCATAAAATCATGCATTTAAGGGTTAATTTACATGTTTATTTATTATGATGTAAATGACACGATATAATTTTTTTTGTGTAATCTCTTATTGGCGACATGGTTTTGCTCGTTTTTTTGTGTCAATTAGATTTTAAATTTATCAGAAATATTATCGTGATGAGTCTTTACATAAGTGGAAATTTCTTTTCTATATATATATATAGGTGGACCTAAGATCTGGTGTGAATAGCGAGAATCCACTGGATGCGAGCAACGTGGGGATCTTTGGGGAGGTCTGTCCAGTAATGGACGTCTATCGGCTGATGATGATGATATATTGACGTTAGTATACATATTTAACCTTTTTAGGTTGTGCTTTATGATATAATGGGAATTATGTATTCAAACAATGTTTACAAGTTCTTAATGTATTATGTAAGTAATTACTAAAATAAAAAAAACTTTCATATTATACTTTTTAATGTTTTCTTTTCTTCTTTGGTTTGCTATTATCATCAATATCAGTAACAGTTTTAATTTGAAATTTTTTCAAGTCTGCACAAAATAAAACCTAAAAGAAAATAATAGATTATTTATATTTATTTAGATGTTTAAAAAAATTAAGATACCTGTTAACAGGTAAAACTTAAAACACGTTAAATATACGGTATCATGAGTAATTCAAAGTATGAAATAGTTTTTAACACAATAACAATGTATTGTTAATAAACAAGACATAACATGCCGTGTGGGCCCATCCTGCCATTTCTCCGTATAGGCTCCTGAAGTGGTCACCAATTTCTGCATACATTTTCTCAGTGACATTCTTCTTGCCTCTAAGATGTGGTAAGTAATTTTGCGCCGCTATTTGATATACATGAGTGTCTACAGGAAGCGCTTCGAGATGATTCAGCGACATTAAACATATGCAATCAGCTACCTAAAAATTTTAATACTAGTTTAAGTTACTTGACTCTAAATTCACTTAGTGTTAAATGACAATAAAGCTTTAGAGCTCTAGTGTTAGTTCATAATACTCTGGCTCTGATAACTTGACAGCATAAACAAAGCAGTGCTGTTATGGTGGCAGGCATATAATATTTATATGGTATGCTAGCCAGGGAGGTTGTAAAAATTTCAACCACTGATAACTATGACATTCTGGAATTGAACAAAGGACCTTACATGTCACAAAGTATTTAGTCACTGCACTAATGTAGGAGTTATATCTAAAGTATACTGTCCTTTTTAATCTTCTTATCTTTGTCTCAATATATATGTGATAATACTTATCTAAGTTAAAACTTAGTTATATCTATTTCCGGCAAATGTTAACATTTACAATGAATGCAATGTAAAATGTTTATTTATATATTAATTGACTTCAACAAATATAACCTTTGGTCCTATTCCACATAATTTCATAAGCTCTTGCCTGGCATCTTTGTATTTCATATCCTGTAAACTGCGAAACCATTCCTCTCCTCCCCATTCCATAATTTGTGCTGCTGATTTCTGAATAAACTTTGCTCTGTATCCAAAACCGAGTTCCCTTAATTTTGATTCAACCTAAAAATTTAAATATTTAGGTTGAATCAACAGTTAAATAATGCATACAATACATAAATTGTTCTGTTAATACCTGAATTTTTGATAAACTTTCTACTTCAGGAAATGAAAAATACTTAACACCATTATGTTCACATATTTCTTCTCCATAAAATGTACACAATTTTTCTACCATGTTTGTTATCCTGAAATCAATTTATTTTAATATGCAACAAATTTAACATAATAGGGATTATCTTCATTTTTAAATATTAGAAGGGCTATATTATTTATTTGAAAATGTATAACAACTGTATGGTTGGTTGTCTTATGTCTTATAGGATTAAAGAATATGTTTTTCTTTAATTTGAAACTAAAATAGACTTTGATTACTTTGGTTTCGAAAAAAAAAGAGACAATTCAACATCTAACAATCGCTGATAATCACAGGATCATCAAGTTACTATTACTACCTTACTCTCTCACTAGCTACAACATTCTTCATATCATGTTTTTTATAAATAGACAACATTAAAATCAAAAAAGAATTTAGAATTTTTGCCTTTTATAGGTAATCTGAAACAGCTCCACAGATTATGATTTAACTTATTGTTGTTATATAGTGATTAGATAATTTTTTTATTAACAAAATAAAGTAAGTACACAGGGACATTACATCCAGCCACTTTCAAATTATACTCAAACAAATTTGATCATTTAGGTGCATTATATTACCTACGTTCCCTATTATATTACTTACCTACCCTATCAGCTATAGCACAGGACCAGTCAGTATGGAGATCTTTGGGGAGACTTATGTCCAGCAGTGGATGTCTATCGGCTGATGATGATACCACTAACATTAAGTATAAGTCATATCTATTACATTCCACATCATCTGATTTTAATCTTCTATCATTTTTGATTTGAAACTGCAGAACATATATTTTGAAAAGATGTTACTATCAAATGCATTACAGATGGTTTCTTACTATAAGAATTGGACCAGAACAATAGGACAAAATCATAAGAATTAAATAAATATTTATTACCTTGAAATATGATTATTTTGACTGCAAATGAAAGAAAAGAGATTCTCAACGTAATCTTGGTCAAGCATTCTAATTCCATAAAACTGTGAACAAGCTGTTTTGAAAAGTTCATCTTTTTCTGACCATACCTTATAAAATTTAGCGAGATTCAATTCTAGGCGAAAATATTTTTTTAGTAAAAATTCGAAGTTTAGTTCATTGTTTTTGTTTTCATTAAAGATATTTTTGGTCCGTGGGTTCAACAAGGAACCAACGATTTTGTATTGCAAACAATCATCACTTTGTTTTAATCTCCAAACAGTTTTATTAAACACACCAGTCCATTCATCAATATCTTCATTGTAGCTCCATCTACAATATATCGGAAATTTAATTTAAACTAATAAATACATTATATGCCGTATTGTTTAGTTATTGACCTGAAACTTTGACCACCGTTCAGAGTACCGAGTAATTGTAGTTCTTTATGATTACAAAGTATCTTATTCCATGTCATTGCAAATTGACGTTTTTATTTATAAAAAAGTTTACTGATGAATTATTTAAATTCGTTAATGTAAACAATGTATATTAAAACAATTTATACTTGCGGCGGGAATTGTTATACCAGTTTTTGACAATGACATATTTTTGAAATATTTTTCTTAACCGGATAAGTAAAGGATAAACTTCGTACAGCCACATTTCATAAATTGCTTTAGTCAAATTTTCTTTGCGGTAAAAGTTGGCTATAAGTTCAGTAAAAGCTTTAATCCATATTTTATTACTTTTAAAATTTTATAGCTTTCTTATTATTTTTAGAGTGTTGGTTTATTTACAAAACGAAGTATTATAAAAACATTAAGCAGACATAAAGGTCAGCAAATTTTTTGGTTTGGGGGTGGGGGTGGGGGAAGATACCCTGCTTTTGGGGGAAATCAGAGTTATGTGAGATTCTTACTGACTAAAATCACCACGTTGGCCTGCATCAGTGCATTCGGAGAGGTTCCGTGATCTCTTATAGAACGCGTCTTTCTACACTTTGTGTTAACACGTCTCCGAAGAACCTAACCCTCCTTTGCATCATCTCTGAGTCATACGCTGTCCAACACAGGTTCGTTTGTTGAGCGATATGGGCCGCCGCCACTCTCAAGACCCGCGAAAGTCCTTTACCCTTTTAGTCGCCTTCTACGACAAGCAGAGTTTACCTTAGTCCCAATTTTACTAGTTCGAGACTATAGGGCTGACGGGCTGGTGCGTCCATTACCGTCGCCCTGTCGTTTTCTTCAAGCGGAATCAACCCTCAAAGGAAACTAGACGAAAAATGTCAATAAAGAACAGTGCCAAAAACTCCCACATGCTTAATTTACACACAATTTACACAATTTAATGGCCCGGATTCAGAAATATTAATTATGTTATAATAAAATCCTGTTTCTCATTTTGCTTGTGAGTGTTATTGTTCTGAGGTAATTATAATGAAATAAATTCCCACATTACTTTTAACATTGATTGTTGTCACTCATGTTTACTTACAGTCGTGCTTCGATTTTCATATTATTATCAAATTAAGCCTAACAATAGTCGTGCAGATACAGAATTGTTGTAATACGACTGGTTCAAAGCTAGTTTCATCTGGCTTAAGCCACTAGTTGCGCAACCACTATACTAGGTAAAAATTATTGATCTCTCCAAATTTTGATATTTTTTCATTGAAAATATTATTTATCAAACTACATATATTTAATAGTTACCTACAGCTGTAATTAGATGGAAGTATAAGGATAAACAAACATATATTCCGAAATCGTTTATTTTTGAGCTAAACAATTTTATACATCCACTTTTATCTATTGATCATGAAATGCTTAGAAAATACGGTATATAATAAAAACCAGATGAAGAGAACTGCTAGTATTTTCTTTACATTAGTTAACCATGCAATGTTCATATCTTAATCCTGTGGAAACTCAGCGATAGTTATGGTAAGCCAAAAATATATAAAAAGAAGCAGACTTAACATTAATTTAAATCCAATTAAAGGTCAATGTTGTCTCTTCTTTGTTGAACCCTATTAACAAAGTCATAGGTAAAATTTAAATGAATTTTACAGCTTAACAAAGTTTTCCATTTTGTTAAGCTGTAAATAAGAGGCCATATGACGTATACAGGACGTATATGACGTATATATGAGATAGGTGTTTTCTTCTATTTTCTGCGTTTAGGTGGCATTGCAACATATAAGAAAACACCTGAAATTACTTTTCGCTGGTCAGTCTCTTGTACGTTTTATTAACTTTCATATGATCACAGTGATATTCTTCGTTAATGGTTAGTTATATCCATGTGTTTGTGAATTTATGTTAGGTCTGTTTCCTTTAATAAATCTATGTTAAAAATTAATATCCAGTGTAATCATTTTTCTTTTTTTAGCTGATTTTGTTTCGGTTTGTGAAGAAAATCAATTAAATTAAATTTAAAAAATAATTGTGTGAAATGTTAGCGTTTCTTAATAATAATGATAAGTAAGAGTGTTCAGAGAGCGCAAAATCAATTTATTTGACATTTTAAAATAATGTCAAAAATAGTAGCTTTCTACAATCCACGAAAAGTTTTTAATTATTTGCGATTTGTCACTTAAACACCTTTGGCGACGGAATACATTATTTCCAAATTAAAAATCACGTTTAAAGATTAGCATATAACAATATTTTTAATTAGTTTTTGAAATATTAAAGCCTAAACATAAGAAATAATCTGAATAATTATTTTGATAATATAAAAACACACGTTATAAAACCGTAAATAACATACAATTGTAAATGCACAGTACATTAAACAAAGAAGTACTTTGTCCTTGCTATATAAATATAAAAGTAAAAAAATTATCTTATCTTTTACGAATCAATAATTTTATGTCTAAAACAACATATATTTTCTAATCCATGAAGAGTATTTAGCAACATCTGTGAAGACCACATACTCCATGAGGTTGCATCTTTTGTCGGCGGAGGTTGCTGAGAGAGCGAGAGAGACTATACCTCTAATTTTCCAACGACCGTCGTCCAAAATAAAAAAACCACCCCCAGAGTCACCAGTGCAAGGTCCGGATCCATCACGTTCACCTTAAATAAATTATTAATTAAAACCGCTTTTCCTTTACATTTTTTAATTGAAAAAGCCTAAACTATTGTGGGCAGAAACTGCATATTCGATAAGATTACATTTATAGCATGTTACGAAAAGAAAAAAAAAAGTTAAATTATTATTATTATATCATCTCAATGCGGGAATCGAAATCGCAATGCACACTGTAAAAAAAAAACAATCCAATAAACTAATATTTTTCTCACTTTTACTGGAATTATATACGTATATAAATGTGTAGGAAGATATATATCTTGTGAAAGAAATGTAGCTCGCTGGCCTAATGGTTAGAACGTGCGGCCTGACTTTAAAAAAATCGTTAAAAAGACTAGAAGCATTAGCGTGATTCTAATAAAAAGCTATGTATTACATTAACGTAATGTCTGTGTACTTAATTGTAATTAACTAGCATTATGCGTAGATGCATACCTGCACATATAGTATATTCAGACGTAAGTTTATAGAAGTCTGAATTACTCTCAATGCAATCTTTTCGGCTGACTATGGGTAAGCGGATCATTTGCGGGTTACCGTGTCCTCCTTTGCCTAATTCGTTATCTCCCCAACCTGTTACCTTTAAGAGAAAATATTTTTTATTTTTATAAAAATAATATACCAAAAAAAAAACAATAGCGCTTTAGTCCTGACTAATATTTTATACCTTATATAATACTTATAATGTTACTACACATTTTAGTGTATTTCTCGGTGATAGAAGTGAAGTCACTTTTTAATCGATTCGCATTAAATTTGGTGAAGCATTTTCAAAAGTATTTATATAACAAGATGTAACAAATTTTCTATTTATATATGTGAATTTTTGCTTTCTTTTCTTTTTAGGTGTTTGCTTATTTACGTACCACTCCAGTTTGACCAATAATCCTATTAGCGTCGGCATCTTTACCCCATAAGCAAACTGGTTTGATATTGGTATTGAATTTGACAGATTTCTCCAATGTAAACAACGCGATGTCATCTGAAAAATTTATGCAGTCAAGGAAATTTTCATCCACATTATTTGATGTTATCGCCTAAGGTACGTAGACAACGTTTTCATAGTACCGCATAGTCCGACCTAAATTTCAACAATTGAATGCAAAACTTATCATCATGGCCTAAGATTTGATGTAATTTTTTTGTGATGACGAGGCTATGTATTTTTGAGCTTGCCCAGAGTACTCTGTCTTTCATAGTTATTAACGCCGCAGAATTATAATGAAGTCGGCTAGCAAGAAGAGATAGAAAAATCTTACTAACTTCCAAATTTATTGCTCAGATGGCTCCGAAGCTGATACGTTACGGACTTCGTCGCACAAGCAGCAATTATATTTTGAATAAATACAGAACTGAGGTATAGGTATTAATATAATATGTCAAAGAATTAAATTACTGTTGTATTTATTTGGATTTTAAAGCTTGTGAGTTTCAAGTGTAAGCTTAAAGTAGCTCGCTAGCCTAATGGTTAGAGCGTGCGACTTTCATTCCGAAGGTCGCAGGTTCGAATCTTGGCATGTACCGATGACTTAATATTTAAGTTATGTACATTTGTGAACTTTAGTTACAACAGCGAGATACAAACGGTGAAGGAAAAGATCGTGAGGAAACCCGCACACTGAAATCATCTTTGTGTTGTGTGGTGGCCCCAATAAAGTGACAACAGGCTCGCCCCCTGTTACATGGGAGCTAATCTGACCACATTTGGAGAAAAGTGGGTGTTTATTCTCCTCTGCCTACCCCCACTAGGAAAAAGGCGTGATAATATAAAAAAAGAAAGCTTCAAGGCAGAAGCTTCTAATATATCCGTTTTACTTTAATTTGTAACATATAAGATAAAATATAATCTTTTTTTTATTATTAATATTTTTTCTTTATTTACAATGCGTGATGATATATTTGCTTGAGTTTTATGGCTAAAGTTCAAAACGACTCTTACTTGCAAAATTGGACCTCGTGAAATTTTCGTGTACAAAGGCTGATTCAAGTGTTCTAGTTTCAATATCGCCGCCCCATTCATCTAGATTGTAAATTCCTATTTTTACAACCATGTCTGAAGCTTTCTTATTGTGCATGCAATGGGCAGCTGAAAAACAGAATAAGCTTTCAAAAAATTGGCCTTAACTGTGAAATTATTACTAATTTTTCATTAAGGTCAGTGGATCAGTTATTAAAAGTTATTTTAATCATAATATAGTAAATTTTAAACATCATAATATAAATTATTATATTTACCTGTGAGAATATGCCGGTCTGATACTAAAGTCCCGGAACAGACAAAGTTGAGGGAGTGAGCGATGTTCTGGTAAATAGCAACCAACCAAGGCCAATCGCCGCGTTCGTAACCCTTTCCATACCATAAAAGGCCTATTGCTTTTTTTGCTACCCCACATTGTGCGTTTGAAACTAAATCCGAAAAATCATCAGAATTCCGAGAAGACGTTGCAGAGGTTTGAATTCTGTAAATAAAATATCAATGTTCATACTAGCTGAATAATTTATACAAAGCTACTTAAAAGTTTTTTTTGTAAAAGTGTTCAAAAATTATTAAATTCAAATGCTATGTAGTTAATGATATAAGTAGGTTATTAAGGTATGTCTATGTCTCAAGGCAGCAACAATTTTCTGTCGTAGGAAAATCCTACATGGGATATATTTTATTTACAATTGATGAGTGTTGTTAAACCTTTGCCGAATGAAATGTTATGATGTCTTTTTGTACGACGTTTCTTTAAAGTGGGAAAAGCCCTCCGTGTACCTGCTCTAGCAGGCGCAAAGACAAGTTATTTCGGAATCACACCGACCAAAAGCCCCAACTTTAAACCCCGCAATGTTACTCCGTCGTTGCTATACGAAACCACAAGGCGGGAACGCCTTCGCATACAGTGCGTCCTCCTAACCTCAGTCAAGAAACAAATTCTCCCGCATCCGTCACCTAGAGCTCGAGGGAGCCAAGAGAAGAAATTCAGCGGAGGATCTAGCTGAGGGTTCCTGTATTAACGTGTCAGAGGTGAGCCATTACTTTGGCGTCGTGGGTAGGAAAAGCGGCAAATCGTTATTCCATTACTCCTTTCATTGTATGACTTCACCGCGGCTGTACAGATCCGAGATGAGCTTATTTAGTCCACCTGGAGCCTGCCGGGCAGATTCCTCTTAGCTATACCTTGGGTAACTAGGCTACAGGTACTGAGCTCCACATACTGTCGTAGCAATGAAAGCCTGCAGTACTTAAGTTTAATATTTTGGATTTACTTATTCAAAAACAAACAACTTAGATTCGTCACATATACAGTTCGTTAGTAACACAAAAATAACTTAGGTTTATGTTAATAATTAATGTGTGAAAACGATTTAGTCATGTTAATGAAATTCCACTGCTTTTACTCGCAGAATGTTTATACTTGATGAGCTGTGCAATATACTTTTAGCAATGAGCTTTTTTGGCCAGATCGAATCAAAATCATTTATGTGTGCCTCTTGGCAAACATTTGCGATGTATGGAGAAAAGTTCAGGTCGTAACAACAAAGAATGCTATATTGCATTGGACACGCAGAACGTTGCAAGTCCTTTGGGTATAGTTAAACCACAACCCGCTCCAGCATAGTGACGTGCAATACGCTTTGAACAGATATTTACTGTATTAATGTATCGAACAAATTTGCGTGTCGAAATGTTTGCCCGGGGACAACAACCCTCTGCTGATATTTAACTTTATGATAAACTACCTTTTTGGCGGTTTTATGGGCGGCGGAAGTACCGGTATGGGAGTCGTTGTAGTGGTCGTCGTGGTAGTTGTTATTTCTTGTTGTGGTTTATTTATATTACTAGAGGACATCCATTTCGTTGGCCATCTCTCCGGCTGAAATTCTTGCCAGTTACCAGTAAGTTTGATTATATCAGAAAAATATTCTTCTGGTTTGTTCTTAACTACGTCGGTTAACGGTCTGTTTACATTAGTATAATAATCTGGAACATGTAATAAAATTGTTATCGTCTTTTATGATCTGTGAATGTATTTATACACATGATTATTCATCTTTTTGAATAATACTCACAGGTTTTATAGGTAGTTTGATCGTTAAGCAGTCTTGACGGTAACGTGAAAAGACTATCGGAGTTATCTATATAGTGGATGACTTGGGTCTGTTTCACAGGTTGGTTCGTGAATTTTGTGTGTTTGATTACCGTAGGTTGTGATTCCGTGTACAACATATGCTGGAGTGATATCGTCGTCACATAGTTACTCGTTTCGAGCGTATCTGTAATGGAGTTAATTATTTTTTATTATTATTAAATACTTTCGACGTAGATGTATACATATAAGATGATAACATTCACTGGTAGTAAATTCGTCTCTAATTCTTCATCTGGTTTATATCACATTATGGCTCAGTGGTTCAGTAGCCGGTGTTTGCGTATTGACGGTGAAAGAAAAAAGAACTTATATGGTCCGCTGTAGATATTAAATATTTTTATTATCAAAGATATTTATGCTTGTTCGTTACAGGCAGATGACTCGATTACTATCACGTGTAAAAAATATTATATTTATTTTGTTACCTGGACTATCGGAGCATACGAGCACTTCGTTCACGTAAATAGCTGTAATCTTAGGAAGGGGGGAACTTATTGGTAAGTTAACCCTGTACAGTATCGTGTTTCCTTTATTATATTCCGTAATCGCGTGTGCTCCTCCGTATGGTCGAATATTTCCAACATAATCCTGGTAACAAAAGAGTTTTTAAGGATTAACACATTGTAATTTCATTTTATTAAATACAAACAAACAAATTACTTTTAATATATATTATTTATGTATAACACCTAAATTTAATTTCTTATAAAAAAAAATTCTTGGTTGTTTTTGCATCTTAAATGTATTATTTTCCCCATAGGTAAATTTATGGGAGGTAAAATTCTTACCGTATTACTAACTTGGGGAATACCAAGCGAATTTCCTAACACAAGAGATTGAGATCATTTAAAATCGAGGTTCATGGCCTCGGCGTAGTTAACTGTTTTTAATTTTTTTACGTTACATATAGTGATTATCATTTCATGGGCGATACGGTTAATGTAAATAAAATATTATACGATAGCTCTATATATATCTTTAATTGGGGAATTTTTATAACAACAAACATTTGTCATGAAACTATCGTGTATAAATTTTGTAACAAAGTATAGAAAATACGAATTTTAACTATGTTGATATTATTGTTGATATACTCTGATGACAATTCACCGTTTCATAAATGTTTTATAAGCATACAGTCGCATAAAAATTAATTAAACAATATTACTTAAAATACTTAGAAGTAAAATATCGTATAGCCGAAATGTTTGGGAAATACAAACGTTAATTCCCGTGTGAAGATACATAAGTTAATTTGCGGTCAAGTTGAATTGTGCTTGACGACATAAAAAAACGTTTTATTTTTGTGGTTTCTATAAAGCTTCTTATATTCTATCTATTAAAATACACGTGTAAAAATATATGTAAATTGTGCCCAAGCTGTATCGAATAGGATAGGTTGTTAAAATATAAATAATGGTATCATAATATTAATTGGGTTTTGAGAATGTTTCCATCATTAAAAGTAATTAAGCTATGATAACTCTGCGAAATGTTTTTTTAGCATATAAATGATAAATATTGAGAAATACACAATCACAAGGACACGAATATTTAGAAGTAGTATAAATCATATCTGAGAGAGAGGCATTTTACAACATAATTCGCTTAAGGGTATATTATAATGTTGAGAAGAAAGATAAAGTGGTCTCGTATAATACAGTGAGGGTACTGGGGGTTATGACCCTTTTCGTAACGTGATTATGAAGTGCAAGGAGTAAGTAAAATCACGAGACCATGTTGTTGACACCAAACGTATTTTAGTTTAACTTTCTAAGGACTACCCCTGATGACAAAAAAGAGCAAGGGATGTAAACTTACAAAGTTATCAGGATATCTACATTTGCCTAACAAAAGTTATGCCTTAACAAATGAGTTACCATAGAGATACTAGCCGTGCTAGTTATGATATACGCATATCGTAGCTTTCGTTAGCCCATTTAGTGCGCAAACATCTTTGTGTTCCGGTTTGAAGGGCGTTGTAGCTAGTGTAATTACCGGGTAAACGCAACGCTATGTGGTGCAGTATATATCAACCTAACTAGCGCCAGGTTGTTATGGGCAGACGTATCACTTATCGCCAGGTGAAATTACCGCTTGTCTTGTATAATTTCGTAAGAAAATGATGTACTGTTAATATTTAGGTGTTCTTTGTAAATGTCGATGTAATAAAACCAAAAAATCTCTATAACATTAAAACCCAAAATAACGAGAACAAAGTACGCCACGTGAGCCGCAATTATACCGTTGCGCATAGCGAATATAGCGGACGGCAAAAAAAATAACAAGTTTCAATCCTCCTTAAAATGAAAACCTGCTAAGAGTTGCTTTATAATATAGCGATACATCATTTAATCCCATAATTATCATAGATTTATGTAATTTTTTCCCATATAAGACTTTAAGGTAGCTCGCTGGCCTAATGGTTAGAGCGTGCGGCTCTCATTCCGAAGGTCGCGGGTTCGAACCTCAGCATGTACCGATGACTTAATATTTAAGTTATGTACATTTGTGAACTTCAGTTACAACAGCGAGATACAAACGGTGAAGGAAAACATCGTGAGGAAACCCGCACACTGATATCATCCTTTGTGTGTGTGTGTGTGGTGGTCCCAATAAAAAGTGGCAACAGGCTCGCCCCCTGTTACATGGGACCTAATCTGACCACATCTGGCGAAACGTGGGTGGTTTATTCACCTCTGCCTACCCCTACCGGGAAAAAGGCGTGACAATAAATAAAAAAAAAAAAAAAAGAAACTTTTATATCAGAATAAGTAAGAAAAGGCAAACAAAATAACAAATATTGTCTTTTGAAACATTTCTATTAGTTTCATTGTTTGATTCTATGAAATTTTAAAATTATATAAATCTCCTCATAAATTAGTAGACAATTTAAAAATTTTAACGCATGCTTTTGATCATATAATCATCATCAGCGAACACACGTCCGCATGATAGTTGTATGGAATAATTTAATATTTATATCAATAAATCGTATTTTTCAAGTTAATATTACATCTGTGTAATAATAGTACAATTAAAGAAATAATCGTTATGGGAATAGATTAACCAAAATTTTAAATTCTCAATTAATGTGTAGTTCTTCCATTAAGTCTAGGACATCGAAGTAAAACTTTAAAGACGTAGTATTCCGTTAATGATAACGACAATGATGTCAACATGATATCCATTTGTACAACATATTTTTTTTTATCTAACGAAGCGATGATATCAGCAGGATATTCATTGGATGGTAAGTAATACACGAGCCCATAACAAGGTGGCGCTAGTTAGGATGGTATACACAGCACCACATTATCCTCGTCACCTTGAGACAGGATGTTAAGTCTCGTTACCCCAGTAATTACACAGTGATATGACACTACTGTTTGGCTGCGGAAATAGGTGCTGCGGTGGGATCTAATTAGACGGGTTCGACAACAGAGACCTACCACCAGTAAAACATCGTCCAAATCTCGTCATACTTCGTACAGGTAGTATAGTAATAATAATTACGAAGTTCAATATAACAATAACAAAGCAGAAAATTTAAAAGGGTTTGTTTTATAGCAGAAAACAGATAACTAATTCAAATGTTTTATTGGCTTATGAATTTATAATAGAAATGTATTATTTGTAATTAACTCGTTTACTTTAACTGGCTTGGAAGTATACGATAGTTAATTATTTTTTAGGAATGAATCAAAAAGGAAAACCACAACAACTATTGATATAGTTGAAAAAATAGTGTCGTTTTAGGACTTCAGGTAGAGTTACATCTTGGAGGTGAACCCAAGACCAGATCCATCGTAGAAAGTCGGAGGAGTTTTCTCTATAGTTTCCCATGGCTTCTGGATGACATATTTGGGAGGACAGAGGTGAAACTGCACAGCTAAGCTTCATCCCCACGAGATGAAGCTGCCGGCGCTGACGGGGTCACGGTGCGAATGCGTTCCCGTGGGTCGGCCCTAAAGCGATGACGGTGGAACATCGTTGGGGTTTTAGTCGGTGCAAGTCCGACATAACCTGTCTTCGCCCCCGTGAGGGCAGGTATGCAACGGCATATCTTCCACGTAAATCAAAAAACAGAATCATATTCTGAGTTACCTAATTAAAAATTAACATCTTCCTTGTTTTTATATAAGCTTTATGTACATCGAAGAATATTAATTATGTTAATAATATGTATATAATTTTGTTGCCAAGTATAAATTCAATTTGGTAAGATATATGCTAAATTTAAATTATTTAATGCAAATATTATAATAAATTAAATCGAACCAGTTACAAGAAATTTCTATAAAGATCACGTGCGTCAGAGTAAAGTAGTAGCTTGTTTTTCTCCTAAGTGACAACACGGCCGAGACGTTCACCTGATGGTAAAACGTGATATTAATTAGCATGCAGCATTGCGCTTTGTCGCTTTATGACATACGATGTTAAGTAATGTTACCTCAATAATTTCACTAGCTAAAACGCCCTTCATATTGGAACATAGTAATATTTGTACACTACTATTTGGCGGCAGAAATAGGAGCTGCTTTAATAGCTACTTCGTTTCAGGTAAGAGTAAAAAAAACTAGTAAAAAATTTAAGTTTATTAAGAAATCTAGACCTAAATAAAGCTTCCATTATTTTTGCTTTTAAAAAAATCAAAACAAAAATAATGTTATGATTACTAAGTTTTTGATTCTTGGAACTCAAAAGATGTGATCAGAAAGTTGAAAACAGATTAAACAAAAGATTAAAACTTTTTCTTCATAAGCCACATTCTTTACTGACGGTAGGTCTCAGATACCGGAGACTGTCTACTAGGTACCATCACAGCACCTGTTGCACCTGCCAAACTGTAGCGTTTTTTTTTATTGTTCAATTAAGCGAGGAGATGAGCGGGACGTTCATCTGATGGTAAGTGACACGCTCGTCCTAAACGTGGCGCTAGTTTCTAAACCATCTTCGGTACACCGCACCATATTGCGTTCGTCGCCTGACACAATATAGGTCTTGATGATATCTGGTTGATAAGATGATGATAAACAGGTCTCGTTACCCCAGAGAATGTGCAAACATGACTGAGTTCCGATTCGATGGGCATTGTAGATAATGTTTTTACTGGAGTAACGGGACTCAACCTCGTCTCAAGCCACGAGCGCAATGTGATGCAGTACATAACAGGCTAACTAGCACCACGCTGTTATGGGCTGGCATATCCAACCAAAAAATCTCTATAGCATTAAAGCCCAAAATAATGAAAACAAAGAACGCCACGTGAACCGCAATTATAGCTTTGCGCATAGCGAATTTAGCGGACGGCAAAAAAAAATCACATTTTGATTCTCCTTAAAATGAACTTACCACTTATTACATGAACGTACCGCTCTTCTCGTTGCTTAATTTCATAAAACAATGCAACAAACTTATATTGTTATTAAGTATGAATATATACGTTACTTTGTCAATTATTTATTCTGTATTAGATGAAACAAAAACTTATCACCTTTTGCTATTTTACAAAGATCCGGGTAAAGATTTAGATGCTTACTGTTACGAAATATAATATTTATTACAAAAAACCAAAGTTTGGATTACCATCATAGTACTTTAATAATAATGTTTTTTCTTATATATATATACATATTACATATAATTTAAAGCGTATTACGCTCTTAAATTGTTATGTTTTTATAAAAGCGATGACCGTCATAAATTTTGAATACATTTTTTATCAAGACGTATATGTGAGCCATTGTAAACAGGTTATTTGCGGTTTCATAGTGATATGATCTCTGGTGGTAAAGATTTTTTATATAAGATATACAAATTATCTATATATAGTGACGTATGAAAGATATTTTTTTTTGCTAAAGTTAAGAAAAATCCTTAAAACATCTTTCGATTTCCAGCCACATGTTACGAAGGATAAATCACGTCTTTGGAGCTGTTCCATTGATTACATATACATTATTATTGTTATAAAATTAACCACACCCCGTATAAATAATCAATGAATTAAATATTTTATTTACCGTTTTCATAATAATCTTTTTGTTTTATACATTCCACTTAATTTGAGAGATATAGATATGTTGTTTGAGTCGAAAGTCATTATAGTTATTCAAATAAAAATAACTTCAATACTATATACTGATATACACTATATACTGACTATACACTATACTGACTATACACTACACTATATACTATATACTGATATAATCACCGACGGCGGTGATTATCTGGGTAAAAACACTAAACAGGATGTGTTTCAAATTAAAGGGTGTAGTGGCTAGTGTAATTACTGAGGTAACGAAGTTTAACATTTTTTGTCTCGATACGAAGAGTGCAAAGCGCGCCTCATTGTGCTCTTATATTATACTGTATAAATCACCACAAACAGTGCCATGTTGTTATTAAAACGCTTTCACTTACCAGATGAACGTCTCCGTTATTTTATTCTTTGGAATGACAGGACGAATGGTAAGTGATACACTTGCCCATAAGAAAGTGGCGTTAGAATATCATACACAGGACCACATAGCGCTCGTCGCCTTGAACTATATGTTAGGTTTATTTCCCCAGTAATTACACTAGCTACAGTGCCCTTCAAACAGGAACACAGTAATGTTGACACTACTGTTTGGCGACGAATAAGGTGTTGCGGTGGTACCTAACTAGACGCTCTCCGGCAACAGAGATCTACCACACATCTCGTCGCTTCGCCAAATAAAAGAAAAATATTCATTCATTTTTTTAAATTACTTAATATATAATATACTAATAATTAATAGTTTCAAGTATACTTTACTATACACTTTTAGTTTATTATATACTTTTATCTAATAAAAATATATGCGAAATTAGGTTTAGAAAAGGACGTTTTAACACAGCGTTTAATCAACAGTGGTCATAGTAGATAAATCTTTTTTTTCTGCACCAACAGAACCCGTGGCTATAACGTCCGTTTTCCTTATAACAATTTTAGCAAAGCTACAATTTTATTTAGAATACATCGACGTATTACATGTCTGCATTCTAAATAAAATTGTAGATCGACTGTTCACAATATAATTGCTCTAACTATTCAATCTAAAGAAACATTTAACTTAACGGTTATATCAGAGCACTAGCTGCTCCTCGGCCGCTTTATTCCTTGAGTATTCGCAGCCACAAATGACTTTCTGTAGCAGCCGTTACTATAGCAACCGTATAAATAATACGAAATAAAACTGTTTATTAAAGTTATTTAGAAATAAAATGATGAAGGAATTTTTTTTTTTTTATACTTTTACGCCTTTTTCCCAATAGGGGTAAGCAGAGGTGAATAAACACCCACATTTCGCCAGATGTGGTCAGATTAGGTCCCATGTAACAGGGGGCGAGCCTGTTGCCAATTTATTGGGGCCACCACACACACACACAAAGATGATTTCAGTGTGCGGGTTTCCTCACGATGTTTTCCTTCACCGTTTGTATCTCGCTGTTGTAACTGAAGTTCACAAATGTACATAACTTAAATATTAAGTCATCGGTACATGCTGAGATTCGAACCCACGACTTTCAGAATGAAAGCCGCACGCTCTAACCATTAGGCCAGCGAGCTACTTGACGAAGGATGAAGGATATACGAAATTTAAAAATATGGTAACGTTTCCATGTCGATACGTTCACAAGTTTGTGATTAGCGAACAAACAAAACCCATTTTCATTATATATATATGCAGATATGTTAAAACCGTCTAATTTTATTATTTTCATGAAGAAAAAATAAAATTTTTATGGATTTCCGCTTGAAATGTGATCAGTTATACTACTCAGAACGCGCATTCACAAATTAAACCACATCTCATAAAGATCCTATAATTAGAAGTATTTTATCATTAAATATGATTAATATCGACACAGATCGGATCGAAAAAACCCATTCTTCTATTTTTTTTAGCTATCTATTTAGTATGACGAAGTAAGCTAAAAAAATATTAAAAAGTTTTATAGCTTTGTTTCATCCGTGTTCATCTTGTAACTTAATTTATTACAAAGCGGTTAAAATAGTGAACCTGGTCATTTAAACTTTTCAAATACAATTTACGAATAGTAAACAACAAAAAACAATTTCAAAATATGTCAATAGTATATTTTAATGCGTAAAATTTTATATTTAGATATTTATATGCGTTTTGGTATGTGCATATTTGTGTATTATATATTATATTGCATTTATTTGATGCACCTACCTCATCATATCTGCATTACACAAGGTAGATTGAAAGATAATGCCAAAGGAATTAAGTCCAACTTTACACGATGTGTATTAAGTTAAAATAAATAAATAAATTGGAAAAAATTAAGTATCTGTTATATATATCAAAATGACATGTTTTTCTTTTATTTTAGTGACCACACGAGCGGAACATTCCTGTGATACCCTCGCCTGCGGTAGTCACTGTACCACATTGCGCTCGTCGCCTGAGACATGAAATGTTGTCTCATTATCTTAGTAATTGAACTGTTTACATCGCCCTTCAAACTGAAACAGTATGCATACTACTATTTGGCGGCAGAAATAGGAGCTGCGATGGTGACAGAAACCTACCCCCATTAAAATAAATATAATATTAATGTATATATATTTGCGTGGTTCTATTGCCAGGAAGCCGATTTAATTGCTGTTGTATCTGAAGCTAATTTTAAACAAAAATAATTGATTATATGTATTCTTTAAGATCACAAACAAGATGTCTTTATATTACTCCCTTTGCTGTACTCACATCTTGTCATTGGATAGCACTGCAGTATCAACTTCTACGTCGTTCGATAAATTCTCACGATGATTGTTTATTATCGTGTATATTATAGTTATGCAAATTTAAAACAATATTCAAACCGGATAACATATACAAGTATAGATCATAAATATAAACAGATTAGTTTTAAATGATCGGTACAGTATACATTATAAATCCTTCGTATTGTGTAAACGGGTTCTATGTTGTAGTTCTTAGGACTCTACAGGATATATAGAAAACGATATAAAAAATACTTTAAAATAGGAAATAAGTAACGTTATAATACAGATAATGCATATTAAGTATGTATTATATTATAGTTGTCGTATGTAATTGGTAAACAGGAACTGATCATTAAGATTATTGTGAGTCAGAAACATTTGCTTTGCATATACCTGAATTGAAGAATTAGTTTGTCAGGCGAAAGCTTCACTTTATGTTTGTATCAATATTTACTATATTATTGTTTAAAATTAATATGACTGTATTTGTTTAAAAAACTTTAGTGATATACACGAGTGAAGTTAATGCTTTCAATCATTCTCAACCCGTCAACCCAGTGTTTGAAATAAATATGTTTGTTGATTGTTGAACTTCGCATACAAGTTCATGGGATTTCCCCGCACAGAAATCCGGTTGTAAGTCTCGGTTGTTGATAAATAACTGTTGACTTTCAAGCGATCAAGTCGCGTGACGCAAGGTACAATAAAACGAGAAAGTTATTGCTTTGTTCAAAATTAAGTTAATACATGTAAATATGAAACAATCATTGTCCAAATAAATTAAATTTGTACTTTGAATAATTATTTTATAATGTTAAGCGACACTGATACCTAATGTTTTCCTTAAATTGAAACTAGCTTAAAAACCCTTCAGATGGTGGGTTCCTTATCAGAGGTTTTATTCTCTGAATAACATCTTTATGATACCTCGCATCAGATTCCGGTTTCCGATAAATATTATTGTGATCATTTTGTATGACGCTAAATAATTTCTGAACCAAAATGTTAATGATTTTTTTGTTATTAATTAAATTATACCCGTACATACGTACATACAAAAAGTATGACCTTTTCATCATGGCATCACCGGTGACCTTTGTGTTGTTATTTAAGTGATCATTCGCTAAACTAGTTTAAAGCAAGCATTCGGCCGCTGTCACGTAAAGAAATATCATTACAAATAGTTTTGGATATTCTAACCGGTTACTCGTTCGTTTTTCTCAAGACGTCCTAAATAAAAAAAGAATATAAAAAAAAACTCATGACGTACATACCTCCTGCTGTTAAGTTATGTTTTTGTACAAGAATCCGAAATCAAGTCTTCGAAAAATGCGTTTTAATTTTAGTCGTCGCTATGTAAACGACTGAAATTTTGGAAGAATATATAGATACTAGATAAATACTCCCATCAATCCGCTTTAGAACAGCGTGGTGGGTAGTGGCTCAAATCCTCCCATATGAACATCTACAAACGTGGAGATCTTTGGGGGAGGGCTATGTCTAGCAGTGGACGTCTATCGGTTGATGATTGAGATAATTACTTAAAACTACTTGTGGAGTCTTTGTTGTCGGAGAACGATTAGGTCTGTCTGTTTTCCGGTTTGATGGGCGCTGTAGCAAGTGAAATTACTCAGGTCATAAGACTTAATATCCTATATCTCAAGGCGAAGAGCGTAATGTGGTGCAGAGTGTAACATCCTAACTAACGCTACTTTGTAATGGGCCAGCGTATCACTTACCATCTGGTGAACATCCTGCTTGTCTCATCGCTTGAATAAAAAAAAACTTAAAATCTTTTCGGAAGGCTACCTCTGTCGCCAAATAATAATGTGCTTTACTGTGTTCCAGTTTCCAAATTACTGAAATAACAAAACTTAACATATTTTGTCTCAAAGCAACGAACACAATGTATGTGTGTTTTCTTTTAAATTGTTTGTCTGAAAATTGATAATTTTTTTTATGTAAAGTATTATTCTGAACCAAAACGAACATGTTAGTGTCACCATGTGGGTGTATCTACTTGAATTTATTTTTATTTTTATTTCCTTCAGTACTTTCAGAAATAAAAGATGTACACGCAATAATGTTAGGAGAACCTTCAGATAGAAAGACCGTTTAATAGTGATAAGCATACACGGTATTAATCGATGTGTATATTTACTGGTGATTATTAACTGTTACCAAACTGTGTGTGTGTAAGCAAACTGTTAATATACACAATAATAAACGTTTTCTATTCACATTATGATATCTACGTATATACGTGTAATAGTATATAAGACAATGTTTAGGAAAACTAAAAATATCCAAATAAAAATGTTATTGCTTCGAATTAAGAAAAAAAAACACGATGACGTGTACGTCAATTGGTTTTACCTACAACCCGTACAATATGTGACTATCTTCCAATGTTAGGGGGAAATCCCATCGTTTGTATTTTAATTAGACACATTTTTTTTAATATAAAACATACTATCAAATGTATTTCAATATTGATTAAAATATATAATTTGAATATTAGAAATCGAGAGAAAGAAAATGTGCAAAGTTCAATTTTATGTCTTTTTTCACTCGACTCAATCGAATAACATACTTTCACAGACTACAACGTGATATCAATATTGATTTTTTTTTAAAGGTTGTTGATCTTCGTCTTATTTTATGACGGAAATAAGTTGTTAGCTTATATGAAAAAGGGATTGTAGAACGTGCGCTAAACAGGGAGGGTTGTACTTTATATGTACTTAGTGTTACGAGATACTGAGTTCCGTTATTATAGATGGAGGAGCTATCAGTATTAAGAAATCTTACCCTTACTTTCCATATTGAAGACATGGACTATCTTTTATTTTGTACTGTACCCCAAAAAAAAAGAAAACATTTTCGTCTAAAATTGCAGAAAAAATATTATAATTTTACTATTAATTTATAGTAAATATTACTATTAATTTTGTTATAAATCCTCTTTGTCTTGATTGGGCTG
The DNA here is from genome assembly GCA_029032895.1 of Troides oblongomaculatus. Taxonomy (NCBI): domain Eukaryota; kingdom Metazoa; phylum Arthropoda; class Insecta; order Lepidoptera; family Papilionidae; genus Troides; species Troides oblongomaculatus. The sequence goes on along the minus strand of JARDWC010000439.1, from coordinate 1,408,760 downwards.
GATTTTATTATTATTGTGTGGTAATTCTATATAAAAGGTACCTTACGTTCAACTCAAAAAACTTTGGTGTAAAATTTTTAGCATGGAAAAGATTTCAACGTTCATTGAGCGACAATTCTGATGGTGTGCTCTAAAAAGCATTGTAACAACACAATACAACTTAATTACAGAAAATCGGAAAGAAAATCTTCGCAACTATACCTCTGGGATTTATATTTTACTTTATATAATAATCATCTTCAGAATTTTTGTATATTTATGTATAAACAAAATGCTTCGTCTGTTTAACTTAATACAAAATATACCAACAGCATATACACATATATAATATAAAACAATGAGATTTTGCCTAAAATAATGTAATTAAATTGTGGTAAATAAGTAAAATTAACCGACTCTACGATTCAACTATAATTTTGCTGCTGAAAGAAATATTTGATTTATTAAGAAATACGTATCTCTATCTTAAACAAATTATTAACATAGTATAGTGTAAAACATTTGCGTACATAAACTTAATTTAGAAGAGGAGTGGGCAAAGCTTAGTTTACACGTAATATAAATTAATAATTACAAATGTTATTTAAATTAATTTATGAATTATTTCAAACTTTCCGTTACATAGTTGTTCTTACAATTATTTGTTTTTGACCAATTAATGTTATATCCTACTATTAATAATTCTGTTTGTTTTTGCGGTCTATCAATATCAATAATAGACTTGGTATAATACATTTACAATTGAATTTTGACTACTGGAGAGATCACCAATTTTATTAAAACAGTTTCTGTTCAACCTCAAACAGTCCGACCTGTTTCAGCATAAAATAATATTAATAAATGACTGCTAATTATTTCAATAGTAATACAATTATTGCAAACGAGTTTTCTACTTAGTAAAGTGCAACGTGATAAAAACTCGATATGAGTTTTCCGGTTATTTTTTACCTACCACCATTTGCGTGATTAGTTCCCCATGACGTGCGATACTAAATTAAATCACAGGACATTTATATAAAATATGGCTGCCGTAAGAATAATTTACGAAGGAATGTGAAATAATTTAATATGGCATAAATTAGGTAAGCTATTCTAGTTTTTGATTATTTATAGCATTTTCATACGATAGTTTATATCTAGATTGCCTTTATAGTCCGACGTTTAAAAGATGGCCATTCTGGAAATAAAAACTATATGTATGTAGATTTATATACAACAAAATTTTAACGAAGAAAGTGCGTTAAAGGCTATTTACGTCTTGGAAAAACCCTCTTTGCTCCTTCGGATTGCGATGGTTAACGGACGAGTTGAACCAGAATGTTATCTTACGAGTATAATATTCCAGCCTCACTGGGTAACTTGATTCCAAAGGGAACGATATTTTAAAGTTTACTTATGTATACTAATGATTTAAATATACTTAAATTAGTTAAATCTATAACATTTATGTGTAATTTTCATTTAACTTAATTTGATCACAAATATATAACTAATACAGTTATAATACTATTATGAATGATGTATGTATGAATTGTTTTTATTTGTATACTTAACGAATAAACAAAAGTAAACCACACATGCAAATGAAGAAAGGTTATTTAATGATTTTTTAAGTATGAAATTTACACAATTTTTTAAATATTTTACTTATTAAAGTACTTACAGAATTTAATTTAGCCGTAATTGTAAAATTGGTTCTTATGGTTATTGTAGATTTGTATCCGTTTGGTTTTAATGTGATGACCCCGTATACGCCATTATCATCGTTTTTGTATTGAAAAATATCGGGACAGGGAGACTGAGCGTTCAAAGGATAAATCTGCGATAGTCCTATAATCACAAAAACACTGATCGATACACGTAACATTTTGTACTTTTTACAAATATATTAGATGAAAACACGCGCTATGCTATTGGCATTTTTTAATAAAAGTTATAATTGTTTTTTTATATTTCATACGGATTGCTTCACGTGTTTTCGAAGCTCCGTGCAATAAGATACTAAACTCATGTAAATAAACGTAGGTTGTTGATGAATGTTCAGCAAATGATGATGCTAAAAGAAGATGCGTGAATATGTATCTTCTGACAAATTAAATAAAGTTGGTTTGCTTTTGTATTGTGAATCTCTGCTCCTCACTCCCCACTTATGCCGGTTTTTTATAGAGTGACTAAGAATGTGTAAAACTTTATTAGATTTTCCTATAACACAATTGTTGTCATGTTATATTATTTCTACCTCATGACTCTGTTATAACATAATAATGCAATAAATGCTACCTAATCCTTACTTATGTTTCAGGTATCCCCTCCAGAGGTATCAAAGTTGTTGTGTTGATTTTTATATAAACTAAAATAGACAAAGCTTTATGTTCTATTTCCTAATTTTTTTAGGATGTCTTTGTAATAGTTACGTGCCACTATTCTCCATTATCATCTAACGATGGCGACAGTTTTCTCTTCTTCTTCCACACTCCTTATAAAATTTTTGTACGGGGCAATATAAACTAAATTTCATAAAGAAAATATAAATATTATATTATTAAAAATACTATATTTTATTAAAAGTAACATGTTATTAAAAAAATCATATTATTGAAAATAACTTATCTCTGACAGCGTTCTCTTCCCGACAACGTGTAAGTTGACTTCTTCATAATGAAAACAATACTAAGTTCTTAGGTAGATAAGTGACAACGCCGATGCGATCGACTGGCTTCAAATACAATATCTCTAGATAATTTATTTGTTTACCAATTATTATATTGTAATTAATTACATTTTACAATATTACAATGATTTATCTTTTGTTATTTAAGTAAGCTTTTAAATAAGCGAAGAGAAATTTCAGATACTATCAGGAGCTGTGGTTCTACAAACTATTTGTTTTAACTTATTAGGTCGGGGGAAAAGTTTTTTTAAGAAAATTCAAAACATATTTTAATATAGTTTATTTATATTTAACTAAAGTATGTAGGTACAATTTTGTTTAATAACTTTTTGCCATCTTGTAGGTAGAGACATGACCCCATTGCTATAGAAATTTTGGGGCCTCTGATCAAAATTCCGCGACAAATGGTTTTGGCATTCCTCTCGTGATGTTAATCTGACTAAAGAATTCTGAAGAGATCGAAACAGGTGGAAATCTGAAGGTGCAAGGTCAGGACTATACGGCGGAAGCATTAACACCTCCCAGCCAAACTCTCTTAATTTTTGCTGAGTGGCTAAAGATGTGTGAGGTCTAGCGTTATCATGATAAAAAACCACACCCCTTCTGTTGATTATTTCCATCCGCTTTCTGTCAACTTCTTGCTTTAATCTCATCAGTTGTTCGCAGTAGAGTTTAGAATCGATGGTCCTGCCTGGTGCTAACAGCTCATAATGAATAATGCCCTTCCAATCCCACCACACACACAGCATCACCTTATTGCGAGTTAACCCGGGTTTCGTCACAGTCTATGAAGCCTGACCGGCTTTTGACCACGACCTTTTTCGCACGCTCTTCTCGTACGTGATCCACTTTTCATCACCAGTTATCAGCTTCTTTAAAAATGGTTCGATTTTATTGCGTCGTAATAAATAATCACAAACGAGTACACGGTTCATTATTATGTTTCTCTCAGTGAGCTCGTGAGGTACCCAAATATCGAGCTTTTTTGTCTACCCAGGTTTTTTCAAATGCGTCAAAACTGTTTAGTGGTCAATTCCCTGTTCTTCAGCTACGTCGTAACTACTGATATTCTGATCTTGCTCCACTTTTTCAAAAATGCCATCCATTTTATCCGTAATAGGGCGACCAGAGGCGACGTGCTTCTTTGACATCAAATTTCCGGATTGAAAACGCTTAAACCAAATTTGTGTTATTTTCACAGACACTGCACACTGGACTAGACCCATAAACATCGCAAATTTTTTTTGCGGTTTGCGTCGCATTTTTACCTTATTTGGAGTAAAATTTGAAATTGTATCGAATTTCTTGATTACATTCACTCACCTTGACAGTACAAAAAACAAATGAAAATCACACATTTTCCAAATTTGGCTTTTATTATATAATATTTACTTGGTAATGGTAGCTCGCTGGCCTAATGGTTAGAGCGTGCGGCTTTCATTCCGAAGGTCGCGGGTTCAAACCTCGGCATGTACCGATGACTTAATATTTAAATTATGTACATTTGTGAACTTTAGTTACAACAGCAAGATACAAAAACGGTGAAGGAAAAGATCGTGAGGAAACCCGCACACTGATATCATCTTTGTGTGTGTGTGTGGTGGTCCCAATAAAGTGGCAACAGGCTCGCCCCCTGTTACATGGGACCTAATCTGACCACATCTGGCGAAACGTGGGTGGTTTATTCACCTCTGCCTACCCCTACCGGGAAAAAGGCGTGATCATATAAAAAAAATATCTGCTTTCAGAAAAACTTGAACCTTTTGACTGTATAGAAATTTTATCTTCATTGTTTACTGCTATGACACAACGACAAATTACCTGTTTTTATTATATTTCTTACTCATTAAACGTTAATAGGGAAAGAGAAATATGTCTTTATATTTCTATGAGGAGCATTTGGTGATCTTTACGACCAAACCGATATCCTTTATAACTAATTATGCACCATATTGACAGCTACCGGATCACAATGTATTCATTTGCATTCGTTTTTGACTTAATCTGCAAGGTTTAATTGTGCAATTAAAGATAATTAAGCTATCATGTTTTTCAACTTTTAATAAATTAATATGATAGTTAGCTGAATAAATGGTTGACAATTTATCAATAATGCAAAATTTTTGTGTTAACAAAAATGCATAATCACAGTTTTGTTTTGAAACTTAAAAAGCAAATAATATCATTGTTAAACTTGCAAATTATTAAAGACTTTTTTCTTTGTTTTACAGAGTAAAACTTTTTGCTCTCCCTATTATAATTCCAGTTTATCGATTATTGACAGATTAATACAATTGTACTCACCTGTAATCCGCCTTATCATTTTAGAGGAGTCAGACCCATCAGAAAAAAACAAAAACCTTCCAACCCCCAAGGGCCCGGTAAAGATAGAGATCTTTGTGTCACATGGCAAGCAAAGATAGTTTAAAATATTTTGACAAACTGTAAATTGAATTTTAATCACAAAAATAACTCTACGAATTATAAATTCAAGGACGTTGTATGAACTCATTCGTTTATGGCGTGTGATTTCGACTAGGATGTTACAATGCCAACGTAAATATTTTTGATATATTCACCAAATATTTTACATGTTTTAGAGGACAAAATATATCAGTTAAATGTGTGCAATGTTAATGGTGAGCAAAAGGCATTTAAAGTATAACAAAAAGGGCAATGATATCATAATGTGTCCAATCCAATTCAATCAGCCAGAAGACGTCCACTGCTGGACAAAAGCCTCCCCCAAAGATTTCCACTTAGACCGGTCCTGGGCCACCCGCATCCAATGGTTGCCAGCGACCTTGACCAGGTCGTCGGTCCACCTTGTGGGGGGTCTGCCCACGCTACGTCTTCCGGTACGTGGCCGCCACTCGAGAACCTTTCTGCCCCAACGGCCGTCGGTTCTGCGAGCTATGTGCCCTGCCCATTGCCACTTTGCGACGGCGACCCTTCGAGCTATATCGGTGACCTTGGTTCTCCTGCGGATGTCCTCATTTCTGATTCGATCTCGCAGGAAAACTCCGAGCATAGCTCGCTCCATCGCCCTCTCAGCAATCTTAAGCTTGCGGACAAGGCCCACAGTAAGCGGCCACGTCTCTGCTCCGTATGTCATCACTGGCAACACACACTGGTCAAAGACTTTTGTATTGAGACACTGCGGTATATTGGACGAGAAGATATTTCTTAGCTTCCCGAATGCTGCCCATCCGAGTTGGATTCGACGAGAGATCTCTTTCTTGAAGTTGGACCTACCTAGTTGGATAGTATGTCCGAGGTAGACATATCTGTCAACAACTTCAAGTGTAGAGCTTCCAACTGTTACTGGAGTGGGTACAATATGGACATTTGCCATGATTTTGGTCTTGTCCATATTCATTTTAAGACCCACTCGTTGTGAAACTCTACAAAGATCATCGAGCATTGTGTTGAGGTCCTCCATGGTCTCAGCCAAAACCACGATATCGTCGGCAAATCTAAGGTGCGTGATGTACTCGCCGTTAATATTGATGCCATATCCTCCCCAATCCAGAAGCTTGAAGACATCTTCCAATGCAGCGGTGAACAGTTTCGGAGATATGATGTCTCCCTGTCCTTATTCCACGCTGCAATCGGATCGGTTTCGAACTCTGGTCTTCGAGGCGGACTGACATGGTGGCGTTCTCGTACAAGCACCTTAGAACATCGACGTACCGGTGGTCTATTTGGCACCGTTGGAGGGCCTGCAACACGGCCCATATCTCAATCGAATCGAAGTCTTTCTCATAGTCCACAAACGCTAAGCATAGGGGCTAGTTATACTCATGGGACTTCTGTATAACCTGCCGCAGCGTATGAATGTGGTCTATGGTGCTATAGCCTTTACGGAATCCAGCTTGTTCGGGAGGCTGGAAGTCGTCGAGTCTGATTGTGAGACGATTCGTGATAACTCTGGAAAACAACTTGTAGACATGACTTAAGTGAGATGGGTCTATAATTCTTCAACTGGGTTTTATCTCCCTTCTTGAAGAAAAGCACCACCACACCTCCGTGCCATGCCTGAGGCGATCGGCCTTCTAGTATGACGGAATTGAACAACTTCTGCAGGACTTCGAGGATCGGCTTTCCACCAGCTCTCAGAAGTTCAGCTGTTATTTCGTCATTACTAGGTGCCCTGTTGCCTTTAAGCTGATTCAGAGCCACACTAATCTCGTGTAGGCTGACAACCGGGATATCTTCAGAGTAGTGTCGGGCTAGACCAGCTCTTGGATCTGATGCTAGTCCACCAGGTGAACATGTAGTCGTGTAAAGCTGTCCATAGAACCGCTCAATCTCCTCCAGAACCTCGGCCCTTGACGATACGATCCTGCCGTCCTCTGTCTTCAGCCACGTCAACCGGCTTTGCCCGATAGACAGATCTCGTGCGAATACTTTAGAGCCTTTGTTCCGCTCTATTGCCTCTTTAACACTGTCAGTATTAAATCGGCGTATGTCGCGAGTCAGACTTAGAGACCTGCCTATTCAGCTGCCGATATTTGGTGGCATCTTCAGGAGACTTCAGGACCAGTTCTCGTCTTTCGGTCATGAGGTTTAATGTGTGGTCAGAGATCGGCTTCTTCTTTCTGGTACGGGGGACTTTAAAAATCTTAAGTCCTGCCGTACGGACAGCATCTACGAACCTGGTGTTGTAATCGTCCACATCAATGCACTCGCCTAGGGATGCAAAGCGATTTCGTAGTTCAAGCTGAAAGCTCTCGGGGTTTTGGAGTTGGATGGGCGCTGGCCGGAGCGTGGACTTCACCAGTCGAAATCGTTCGAGCTTTATGTTGATATTCAAGATGCCTCTCACGATTCGGTGAACGCTGCCCATTTTCAGAGCATTGATCACTGAGACATCCTTGAATATCTGCCTCTTCGTCGACATGATGAAGTCTATCTCATTTTTAGTGGCTCCATCAGGACTAATCCACGTCCACTTACGGCTGGCCCGCTTCTTGAAGAAGAAGTTCATTATATAGAGGCCCTCCTTCTCCATGAAGTCAGCGAGCATTTGGCCTCGTGGATTTCTCTGTCCATATCCAAATTGCCCCACTTTCAGTTCTCCACTACTTCGCTGCCCTAGTTTTGCATTAAAGTCTCCCATGACAACGGTGTACTGAGTTTTGGAACTGTGTATGGCTTTAGAAATATCCTCATACACAGTTACCACCTCGTCATCAGAGTGTGCCGTAGTCGGTGCGTATACCTGTATGACCTTCAGCGAGTAACGCTTGGTAACTCTGAGTATCAGGTACGCTACCCTTGCTGACACACTAACGATGTCGACAACGTTATTCACAAGAGACTTGCGGACGATAAACCCGACGCCACCCTGGGACTGCCGGTCGCCCTCCCGGAAATAGAGCAGGTTGCCTGATTTAAGAGTTATCGTGTTCTCCCCCTCTCTTCGGACTTCGGATAACCCTACTATATCCCATCTTAACCTGCTCAATTCCTCCTCCAGCTCAATTATCTTCTCGTCAGTCCGCAGTGTACGCGTGTTTAGTGTTGCCAGGGCCAGATGTCGTTGGTTTCATAAAGTGTTTATTCTTGTAAAATCACATAAACTTGTTTCGCATAGTATAAAAAGCACAACGCATAAAAAATAAACACAGCAATGAATTTTGACAACTTAATTTATGTTACAAAAAACTATTTCATACATTGCAATTAAAATTCTTCAGTACATAATAGATTTTGTAGAATTCGTTTTCAATACTATGTTTATATCCACTAACCTTCCATTAACCAGAATGGTGAATAAATCTTATTTACTAATTGAGCAATATGAGGGCTGTATAATATCTGCTTATTAACAGCACGTACAGCGACGTGGCCACTTACAGTGGGCCTTGTGAAAAAGCTTCAAGTTGGACAGAGAGGATTATGCTTGGGGTTTTCTTGTGTGATCGAATTAGAAATGAAGAGATAACTAAGATAATCGATATAGTCCAAAAGATTGCTAAGCTAAGCTCAATTGGCAATGGGAAGGACACGTCGCTCGAAGGTCTGACGGTCGCACCAATGTCAGCGCAGGACCGATCGATGTGGAAATGTTTAGGGAAAGCCTGTGTACATCAGTGGACGTTTGTCGGCTGATGATGATGATGATAATATATGAATATACATCTAAATGTTAATTGTTATTGTATTCTCATTTCTTTTTCGAAAGAGATACAATGTGGTGTAACTTACGGTATATTTCCAGTAAAACAAGGTAATCCCCCTAATACTAATAAAAAAAATGTTATTATAGAATAATTATATAAGTGGATCATGCGGGTAGTAGATATGTTGATTATTCTCTACTTGTTATGAAACCACTTTGTCTAGATACTTGATAATATTTGTGTAAAAATAATATATTTATTTTTAATCAAAAAATGTATCTAAATGAAACATAATTTTTTTTTTTAGTTTTACATGGGGGAAATGCCTATGCATACCCGTCCTCGCGGGGCAAGGATGGGTTATGTCGGACTCGCACCGACTAAAACCCCCACTATGTTCCTGACACGTTGCCTAATGGCAAGGGTCACGGGTACGGCTAGGTGCCTACGTCCGCGACCCTCACCTGCGCTGGCCGCTTGTGCAGACCCACCTCGGTAGGGAGGGATAAACCCCTCCTGCAGGGCGCGCCGGAACATGCAGCGCGCTTCCACCTCGGCCTCCTTTGTGCGGACGACGGATTCCCCCGAACCGGGGGAAAGGGGAGAAAGGGGAAACCGGCATAAAGCCGTCCCCGGGCCCCCATCTGCTCCGGTGAGCTCTAGTTATCCCAACCGGTGCTCGAACCAGGAGCGGCCGCTTCATCGCGGGCCGACTAAACGAAATCTCGCTGACAAATAAGTAAAGCACGATAATGGTGGCAAGTAACTATGTGTGAGTGTGAAGTGGATTACCAGATGGAAGAAAATGTCTCATCTCAAATGATTCGTTACTATCTTCAGAACTCGAATTTTGTAAAACGTTTATTTGTAATTTGTGTTATTTAAAATAGAAATTGATGGAATATAATAAAACATATGGTGGTATTGGTGGTGCTTAATATATGGAATCTTTTATTAAGCAATGCAACATCATATGATCCTAAAGAAGTTTAAAAGAATCTTTCATTTTTAATTTCTCCGGAAATCGAACCTATAATCATCCCACATTTAGGCTAATTAGGCAGAATTTTGCGAGTTGCTGTAAAACCTACTGTTTTATTGTTTTGATAAATTAATTTACTTGCTTATCTGTGAAGATTGATTCCTTAACGTTTTCTTATTATTTCACTATAGTTCCCATAGTTTTACATAACGGTATTTTTTTTGATTACGTGATCATGTGGAGCGATTTTGGTATATAATAGTGGGATTTACTATTGTTTGAATGTGTACTGTTTATATAGCAAACGTAACACAAAAGGGTACTTCGCTTTTTAGTACGGGAGACGCTGTAAAGACATTTTAATAAGTCTATGGATTATATTACATAAATTTTAGGGTATCGTCCAATCATCTCCATCAACAATATTTATTTGTACGTCGTTATGGAATTTTAATAGTTTGATGTTAAAACATTGTTTTGGTTAGTTCACGGAAATGTCCTTAAAGAACCCTACACCATATCAAGCTCTGTTTCCTAGCATCACATCGGGCTCAGCACTTTTATAGATAAAAGTTATTGAAACAACTATGAATTAGTCATATTATAACATATTTTTGCCTCGGAATTATCGCCAAAATATATTAATTGCAGGTGACTACTTCTAAATTGTAGTTTCAATTTCTTTTTCTTAATTGACCAAGAATCCAATAGCTGAATTAAAGAAATTAAAAAAAGATTAATTATGCCGTTGTAATGAAAGATTCTCATGAGCTATTATTTATTTATTGCAAATATCTAATTAATGTTTGGTTATTTAAATTAGTTGAGTCTATATTTTGTAAACAGAAAACAAAACGGTTCGTAGTCTTTTTCAATATGTCTTATCTGTAACAAAGATAAAAAAAAACAATAATGGCAACATCAAAGATGGACGTCGTATAAAATTTCAGCTTTCGGCGCTTTATAACACTTTTCAATAAAAATGTTTATTTAAACCTTAATTTTATATTGTCTGTTAAAACAGAAAATGGTAACGATTGTTGACGATCTAGATTCTTTGAGTTTGCAAGAGCCTATATTTAAGGACGTTAAATATTACCTCTCTGGCGATGTCTCTGAAAGGGTTTGTTTTCATATATTTTTTGTTTTTATTGTTATTTATAAACTGTCGTTCAGTTATTCTAGTCTCATTGTTGTGTTTACAGATTATGCACTTACTGCAGTCAGGCGGCGCAGAAAACACTAAATATTTTTCGGACTATGTCACACATCTAATTTGTGGGCAAAATGCCGCTGATACGGACCTGGACGACGCGCAGGATATCTACCAGATTCCTGCTGTGACCGAGAGCTGGGTTCTCGCGTGTGCGCGTTTGAAAAAGTTGGCCAATCCAAAGCCATACAATCCGATAAAGAACAAGATATTTTCGAATGTTATTGCTTGTATATCCAAAGTGAGTCCAGGTGATTCAAAGGCATTGTTTGCCCTCCTTACATATCATGGGGGAAAGGTGAAGTTAAATTTTGACTCCCAGTGTACTCATCTTGTTTGTGGTTCAGCATCAGGAAAGAAGTATAGTATTGCTCTTACATTGCCCCCTTCTCGAGTTAAAATTGTGACTCCTGATTGGGTTTTAGAGAGTTTAAGAGCAAGGATACAAGCAGTTGCAGAAGTATTTCATCCTAAATTGTTGGTTATACCCCAGCCACCGCCTAAACCAATGGATCGAATCAGTGCCATAACTGGTTTTGACTTTGAAGAAGGTATAGCAAAGAATGAAGTACCTACTCAGAATATGGCAGAAAATAAAGATGATAGTACACAAGCTCTTTTAGATAAGCTTAAACAAAGGATGCCATGGAATCATCCTCCATCATCTGCTAACACATCAGCTGTAGCTACTGCTGTAGTGAGCTCAATGGGTTACACAACAGCAATGTCTACACCTAGTATTATAAGTAAGTCCATACCCCAAGGTATTTCTACCCAAAATGTTCAAATCCAAAGTAGTCAAGGTAATGTACAGTTAATGCAGAAGTTTGGCCAGAACACAATAGTATCACAACCGAATATTAATATGCAAAATCAGCAAATAAATGTTCAACAACAATATCAAAATCAACAGCTTCAGCAACAACAACAACAGCAGCAACAAATTCAGCAACAACAGCAGCAGCAACATCAGCAGCAACAACAACAACCTCATGGACTATCAGCTATACAAATTCAACAACAAAAGGTGTTACAGCAACATCAGTTTAGGATGCAAATGCTCCAACAAAAGCAACAAGGTTTCCAACAATCTAATGTTGCAGTATCTCAAATGAATCAAAACATATCAAATCAAATACAACAACATATTCAAACCAGTCAACACCATATTCAACAAAATCAAAACTTAAATCAATCTAATACATCAATGAGTTCAGCACAGCAGCAAATTGAGAACATAAGTCAGATGCTAAGTCAAAGTGCTAATAATTTACAACAGGCCCAGTTAAACCAGCAGAATATGGCTATGAAGCAAAGCCTGAGTTTAAGTCAGCAAAGTGCAGTTCAGAATATTGCACAACAACTGGCACAGTCCACACAGAATCTACAACAAAGTTTGCAAAATGCTAAACTTAACCAAAACCTTGGGCAAACCCAAGTAATCAATCAACAACAGCTTCTAAACCCTGGACAGCAGCTGTCTACACAAAATCAAAATTTAATACAACAGCAATCAGTTCAGTCATTGTCAAATCAACAACAAAATATCAACATGGGTATAGTGAACCAACAAGGCCTTGTCACATCAACACAATCGCAAAGTGGCCAGAGTGTTCAATTAAATCAGCTTGTAAGCAACACTGGTCAACAAAATGTTATTGGACAACAAATTCAGTCTGTTCAACAAAGTATAACAGGCCAACAAAGTAGTAGTGTTCCTGTGCAAGGAGCATGGAGACAACAAAATATTCAAATGGTGCAGAATGTGCAAGGCCAACATCAAATAATCAGAAGTCCATTAGTACAGACGCGTAATCCACAAAACCAGGTCATCCTACAGCAACAAATAATGCAAACACAGCAGCAGCAATCTCTCATAAATAACCAACAAGCTCAGTTAAGTCCCCAACATACAATCCAACAAGCATCACAACAATTACTCCAACAGTCTATTGGATCTCAAGGACAGGCAATAAGTCAGACTCACCATCAAATATTAGTCCAAAAACAGCAGTTACTTAACAGCTCTGGTCAGCAACAACTGGTGCAAGCTCCGCAGCAAGTATTGATCAATCAACACACAGGACAGCAGCAGATATTGGTGCATGGAAATCAGCAAGTGACTCTACAAGGTGGACAGCAAATAGTATCTCAGAGTCAAATTGTGCATCAAGGAGGGCAGTTGGTAAACCAAGGAGGCCAACAAATAATCACCCAAGGAGGTCAGCAAGTATTATCACAAAGTGGGCAACATGTCATTACACCACAGGGGCAACAGCATCAAGTAGTTATTGCTCAATCATCACAACAAATTGTCACACAGTCCGGACAGCAAATTATTGGGCAAACTGTGGGACAAGGACAGCAAGTTTTGTCCCAAGTTCCTCAATCACCTCAACCCGGTACTCAACTGACAGCTGGTGGTAGCATACAGCAGATTATCACACATAGTGGTGGTCAGCAGATTGTTTCACCAGGAGGACAGCAGATAGTGCAAGGTGGACAGAATGTGGCATGGCAACAGCAGCAATATTTGCAAAGGCAACAAATTGGACAACCTGGTACTGTTGGCCCAAGGGTGAGTGGATATATTACAGATTAATCAAAAGAAATTTATTCCCCTTTCTGCATATCTTATCTGTAATTTAACAAATATTGTGCTTTTAAGTTTCAAGGGAAGTTAACTTTAAAGTAAACTAAAAAAGCAAGGATATTTAAATTTAATCAATTACTTAGTCGTTTATTAACAATAATTTTTTAATCATAGCTCTTTATGGGAAGAAAATGGCGACGGAATGAATAGTAAGATGTCATCAAAATAATAAAAATGGAATTGTTGAATTGAAAAAATGTAGTTATTAATACTAAATGTCTTTAGATTCATATTAAACTATTAAGTATTTAGAAATAAATGTTTATTTAGATGTTGATAACACTTTGAGCTAAGAAATGTAGACTGAGCAATTGGTAACACTATGTATTACAATCTATAACAACTTTATAGTATTTTGTTACATAGAAAAAAAAAATTATTATTAGTAACATATTTATATTAATCAACATTATGTAATTGCTAATATCTGCATCACAGGTGTCATGGACGGCTGGTGGTGGTGGCAGGCAGCTTATACACTTGGATGCACAGACTCATGCACAACTGCAGCAAATGGATCCACAGCAGCGTGCCATGTTTGTGGCCCGACTCCAGAAGAGACATCAGTTGTCTATACAGAGAACTGCAGCTTTAGCACAGCAACAGGTGACTAAATTATTCTCGCTTCCGTTTTTGTTACTAAATTCTATTGTACATTAAACCTGTGCTTTTTTTTGAGATTAACTATAAAATACAAAATTTACTTTTAAGGATATATCCATGTACTTCAAAAGAGTATATTCATGTACTCTGTAATTTATTTACAAGCCATATTCCTTTCACTAATACAAGAGCTATTAAATAGAGAAATCCAAGAGATGAAGAAACGACAGAAGTGTTTATTGAGATTAGAGGTAGTATTCTGATACTGTTGATACTCTAGGTTGCTCTAAGCTCATATTTCTACCACCAAACAGTAGTGTGCAAACATAACATTGTTTTATGAGCAGGCAGATCATTTATTTATCTTCTTTTTTTTTTGTGTGTGTATTGGCATGGTTTTAATACACAATAGTTATAATTACATTTTTCTTCAAATACTTTAGATAGCAACATTAGTTTTTGTTTTTAATTTGTATTAATTTTAAAAAAGTTCCAATTGCCAGGTGTAGGTTGTAGATCTTTGTTTTTAAAAATGGCCTTGAGACCCTTTCTTTGAGAGTGAAGAGTATATGTGTTCTCATTTTGACCATAGATAAGGATTTTTTTTTGTTACTGACATGTTCGTCTGTGCGATTTATATATCAAATAAATTACTTCAAATTTAAGCTTGCTGTTTTTTTCTTCTTCAGAGATTAAAGAAACAAATGAGCAGTACCACTTCAAGTAATATTTGTTTGGAAACAAATAATAACTGTCCCAAATCGAGTAACAATTGAGTTACCCAATTTTAATTTTATAATAAAAGATAGTTTGATTATTTAGTGGGGTTTTAATTTATCATTTGTAAACCAATTTGTGAAAAGTCTTATGTCCAAGACTAAATATTTTTATTTCCAATAAGCCCGGGTTTGTATTATGAAAGAAGAAATTTGTCATTATCTTAATTTCCATTACTACATTTGCATGCAAATTATATCTTTACAAACTGTAATATATTATATATATTTTTTTGTTTTTAACATAATATAACTGTAGAAACACAATATTTCAATTTACTATTATTTATTGCTTTTGTAGTGTTTATTTAAAGATTATGTAAGTAATTAAATAATGCAGAAATATTAAAAACAGAATACACACAATTGATGATATTTAAGTACTCCAGTAGTTTTCATATTTAAGAAAAAAATTATTTATTATAATATATGATGTTGTCTATAGTTGTCTTACATCGGGTCTTATGCTCAATTAATTTAATTATTTTTATTATTAAAATGCTGTTATGGAGTTGTCTATGACTACAATACATGTTTTGTATAAACTAAAATACTAAAAAAATATTATAAGCCTTCATTTTATTTCATCACACTGGACATCTCTGTTATATTGGTGGATATAATATGTTTAATAAAATGCATAAATTAGATATATATAATAATAATAAAGAAGAGTAAACTTATAAGTTTGTGTATTACAAAGCCGATGTGAAGAAGTCTGAGAGCATTCTTGTAAACTCTGTTTACTAATTAATATTTTCCCAATGCTACATTATCAATACCAGCCGGGCGCAGTGGCCGGTGCAGGCGCTCCGCCCTCGTCCGCGCCGCAAAGCGTCACATTCATAAGGAGTCAGCTGCCGCCTGGTCTCACTCAGCAGCAGCAAGTAAGTTACAGAAAGATATGTAAAAATTATTAATAAGGTAATATAATGTCAAGTGTACTGAAGACATTTAACTGCTGATTTCATGCCCGTGGTACCGTTTCCTTTGTAACACCGAGGTTTCTGGTTCGATTCCGGGCATCATGTGGAATTTGTATTGTTTATTCGAATTATTCGAATATCCGCTTAGCAAGCTTATCACTTTTATAATATTAAACAGCCACCAAAACAGTGTTGTTGTGATTCGGCTGTTAATATTATATATGGAAACCGGATTATGGTGAACTTATGGCTAGGGAGCATACTCGCCAGTTTCTTTTCGTAGAAACGAGCAAGTGTACACTACTGTCGTCTGCGAACATTACTGGGTTTGAAGGGCGCTGTAGCTAATCAAATTACTGAGGTAACGAGACTTAACATTTATGTTTTAAGGCGTCGAGCGCAATATGGTGCTGTGCATGGTGTCATTCGGTAAATGCCCCGCTCGTCTAGTCGCAACTCATCGTCTACCTCTCTGCCACTTAGTAGTAAAGTTATTACCATTAAAAAAAATATTAAAATAAAATCGTTTTGGTGTTATAATGTTACCTTGCGTTACTGAATCAATATGTAAAATTTTCATTGTACTTTTTCAGTATATTACATATATGATAATATATTCTAGGTGCAATGGCTGCAACAGCAAGGAGTCCGCGCGGCAACCATACCGGCTGCGGCGCCGACCCAACCGCCGCAATCGCCTGGTTAGAATTGTTATTATACTTTAATATTTTTTTTATTCAGAAAGATGTTCTGTCAGATAAAGGTTCTGTCAAGACTATATTGTTTTTGGCATTATTTTCGAAGAGAAATTGTTCCATAATTTTAAAGAAAAAAAATAACACCAGTTTTTATTTTCATCGAATCAACTTTGCAGTACAATTGGTAAGCGTACATAAAAAAGAAAATACGAAATATCGGTTATAAAATATTAGAAGCTTCATTAGATTATTTAAGGCGACGCAAGGTTATTTAAGTATATATCGTATGGCTAGTTGAGAGATGAGGGAGGCGTTAGGTTAGGATTATACACTGAATCATTATATAACGATTTAAAAAAAAAAGCTGTTTGCTTCAAATAATATGCGAGTTGGGGAGTTTTGGTATTAAGATTATGGCCTCATACATAGTTATGTGGTGACGACTGAAACAATATTATAAATTCAAAGCTGCCCCGTTCTAAGTCGGCATCGAATATATTTTGTTATACCTCTAATGTTACTTGCGAAAAGTGTTCTTTAGAGATATTCTTCTTATTTATCCTTTGTGTATATGACTGTCCCATCGTAAATTGTGTGGAGAAAAAGACTGGACTGGTGAACAGTAAAAGGATATGGATTCTATGGAATCGGAATGTAAGTAAATTTTGGAAATTGAATTTATTTATTAGGATAGCCGATTATTTCAGCGTGGAGATGGCAACAGGCAAAATAGTTTGTTACAAATTTTATGTTGATTTGTATTAATAATGATATAAAATTGAAAAATTAAATAGTACATGGCTTAAAAAGCCGTCAGTTGAAATGTTGATAGTGACTATTTATGTACATTAATAACTAAATAAACATATTTTTTTTCGTTTAATTATTATCTTGTAGACTAACTTCTTAATAATATAAAACATGCGATAGTGAAGTCACTTTTATTATAAACTGCATTTGTTTGCAGTGGGCGGAGCGCCTGTTGCGAGTCCAGTAGGAGGCGGGGGCACGGGTGGGGCTGCAGTGGAGACACAGCTGCAACAGTTGCAGCGGCAGCAGCAGTATCAGCGTCTGCAGCAGTTACAAGCGCAGCGGGAGCACGTGGCGCATCACCACGCCGCTGTCAAACAGGTGTAAAAAATTACGAGTAAAGTATACGTTATGGTAATTGATACGGCCTACTTATAGCAACAAGGCGTTAGTTAGAATGATATACAAAGCATAAATAATAATAATGAATTATACCCACGCTGTCTATGGCAATAGAGACCTACTACCAGCATATGGTCCTAGTTTGGAAATTTACTTAGTATTACTTTATTGTAGTCATCGCTTTAAGATTTTGCCATGAATTTCATTATCTCACTAATTTCATTCGAAATGGAATACAGTACTGTTTGTACATATTGTAGTGAGCATTAGTATTGCGCTAGAAATGGCGGTGCGTACTTTTTTGGTGTCGATAAGTATTCTTAGGAAATGTGTGTATTATTTCATGGTAAAATGCACTTGGTTTATGAGAAGCCATAATTATAATATAAAAATATCATTAATAATAACAATTGTTAAGTTAAATTCAACAAGCGTTTGACCATAGGTGGGCCCCGTGACGCAGCACGTGGTTGGTACCGCGACGTTAACGGAACAGTCGGTGGAAGCGGCGCTCTTGACGCCGGCGCCTGATCAGCAACAAGGTGAGATGAAATAAAATATGAAGGTTAAATGATTTCTAAGTAATTAATATACAAAGTGTAGTTTCTAAAACGGTCGTACAAACTATACACCTAGAAGGAGTGCGGGTCCAATTCTCTTTCAGAGTTTCATATAAAATATCTTCAAAATACAATAGCTTTCGTGGATATGTAATATTAGCAAACTGCCACTAGATCAACGTGAATACATAGCTTATTTTAATATATGGACTCTCTTTAAGTGTATTGTTCTCTCAAAGCGCCTAGTAGTGGGAAATAAAACTGATTATTTCTTTAAATCTATTTAATGTCTACTTAATATTTATTATGTAACAGGTGCTGCTGGTAACACGTTACTTGTAAATCCAAAGACGAAAACCGCACTGGCCAACATGCTAAGTATACGTCTACAGGGCGGCGCGCCACCTCCCGACCACGAGCCTTCGGCAGCGGGAACACTCAGGTATCTAAAAAAGACCTCAGTGACCTCTAATCTCCCAATTTGTAACTAAAATCCATAAAAACAAATAGTTCCTTTTTGAAAATTACAAATATATACACGATATAATTTAAATATATATTGCCTTTGTGACGATAAGCACTTGTTTTCTAACATGACAGTCTGTAGTTCGATTCCGTGGCTACATATTGATATGCTTGGAGGTGGGATCTTTTAGAACCCGCCTATCTAGCTATGACTAACATATAAATCTATCGCTTTAACAGCATTCTGTGTAGCTTAGAAGGATCCGAGCGAGCACCATTTAACCCGTGATATTGAGAATATGTATTTGCTTTTGTAAATAAAAAAAAGTAAAGTTATGCAGGTATTGTGGCTTTATAAATCACAGGATTGTTCGTCGACCGTATTTGTACTATTTATTGTTTTTCTGAAACTATTTGATTTATTCGATAATTTATTGTTATTGTATTATACTGATTGCGTGATGTTCCGGCAGACTGATGACCGCTGCGCACGCAGCGGCGGGCAGCGTTCGTGCGCCGGCGCGTTTGCTGCTCGGCGCAGCGCACCACCCGCATCAGGTGCCCGCGCCGGTCGGTACACTTTCATAACGCACTATTTTGATATATTCCTAAATTTTGTAAGATTAATTAATTTTTATATAATTCAATGAAATGTGTTATAAATAAACGACCTAAGCTCATCGCTCGCACGAGTCTCGAATTCTTACAAGATCATGCCTATAAAATCATCGCACCTTTACCTTTTAAGTTTAAGATGTTAGTTACATTTTATTATGTTAGTAATTTTACTGGTTACAGCATCTTTTAAACTGGAACACAATACTGTTTGACCGCAAAAATAGTTGCTGTAATAGTATCTATTTAACGTGTTTTCAGCAAGAAAGATTTACCACCAAGGTGGTAAACCTTTGTTTACTTTTGTGGTAGATCTGTTAACAAACCGACTATTTTATGGTTCGATTTCCAAACGTTATCCAGAAAAACCTTACTGATTTTAATAATTGGTGTATTTGGTAATTTTTTTGATACAAAAATAAATAAAAAAATCAGTTACAAATTGCATTTTTGACTACATGAAGTAATTATAATATGAATTATAGATACCATACCAATACCAACATATATAGATACCAAAACCATTTCATTAACAGGCTGCTGGACCGGGTGTAGTTGGCAACAAGGTGTACGCGAGCGGTGTCGGCGTGGGCGTGGCGGGCAGCGTGGGGGTAGGAGGTGCAGGTGGCGTGCGCGCAGTGCCCCCACGCGCGCAATTCTACGGACATAACCCTAATCTCAAACTACCGCCTGACCTTTTTCTGTTGGGCTGCGTCTTTCACATCGTTAGTGTATAAACGTGTTCCTAATTATGATGTCTGTGAAGTCACTTTTATGTAGATAAGAGTTTAATTACAATCCCATCTGATGGTGAGTGATGATGTAATCTTTGATCGAGAATGCACTAGAAAAAGTTATAAAAATGTTGATATTTTATGTACCTAACTTTAGAAGGAACTTATTTTTTTTACGTATACTCAAACTCTGGAAATAGTTTACGCTATAGATGATATGTGGACTGTGCATTTGCTACTTTGTCTTAATTCTAGTGTGCAATGAAATTTATTTTAAAATATTTGAAGATATTAACGGTGTGGTAAAATCTGACAGGTTGAATATCAGCAATCGTTTGGAGCCGAGCGCGTTACGAAATGGTCGGAGGCCATACAGCGACGCGGCGGCGAGGTGGAGCCCAACTACTGTGCGCGGGTGACGCACGTGCTGTGCGAGACGCAGCGGCACGGAGTCGTCATGCAGGTAGACTGCTAATGATTGATTACACTTCACACGGGCAGAATTATATATTTATATGTATATGTTATAATACTTATACCTCTGGCGTGACTAACGGAGTATTGATAATACACTTAACCGGTAAAACACTGGTAACAGATTTATTCATACGATATTATATTAATGCTAGTAAAAGCCCGGCAGTCAACAGAATTGACTGCTGTTGTAGTATTATTTGTTGTGAAAATCAATCATGTGTATATGAACAGATGTTTTACATTAAAATGTTTTAATTATTATCAATTTTAATTATTATGGATAGTGAATTTAACTAGGAAAGTTGTATGCATGGTATCAGTGTATATGGATTATTTGAATTCCGCGACAACTACACTCCATTCGCTGGAACTGTTACTGAAACCAATAAGTTGTTAGCGACAAGCTGACACACACTTAAGCTGCATATGAATAAGATATGTATGCTGTTAGATAGTAGTAAAATATATTTTATATAGCTATATTACAGTTATGTAGTGAATATATGATATGACACATGAGTAGGTACTATGTGTCGTTAGCAGCTAGGTAGCTGTGTTCTGAAGTGAGATTATGTGAATATATTATGAAGTACCCACTTAGTTAATATGATTTGTCAATAACACATACAAGTGAAATACCCACAAATATAACATTCCTTCCTCCTTATCAAAGCTACTGTAACTAGAAAAATAAAAGCTTATATTAAATACTTTAAACTATCTAAATCAGTAAATCAGAATATAATTTAAATGAAACTATTGTAAATATAAATTTTCTGCGCCAGTACTAGGTCTCGTATATGGCTTTTGAGAATGCGAAGACGTTCTGTGTTTAATCTTTCCTGGGACACTGCTTTCAGATGTGGGTGATATTCCCAATATCTCTGCCCATTTATCGGAATCGGAAATTTAATTTATTCCTTCATATTCCTCTAACTTTTCCTGATTATGTTGATCCTTCTCCTTTTCACGTCTCTTGATCTTCTATTACTTCTTCTCGAACTCTAACTGTACTACGCTCATTATCATTAAACGCTATTCTCTTTATAAGCGGATTGATATGGCGATTAAGCAAATTCTCACTATCTGTTCGAACTTCGTTTAGTCCAGTCCACAAGTCTTGGCAACCATTGTGCCGGGTAGCTATCTAGGACCTGTACTATTGTAATTACGATACATAATTTCTTGT
This sequence comes from Troides oblongomaculatus, assembly GCA_029032895.1. Taxonomy (NCBI): domain Eukaryota; kingdom Metazoa; phylum Arthropoda; class Insecta; order Lepidoptera; family Papilionidae; genus Troides; species Troides oblongomaculatus. Next base: position 1,386,918 of record JARDWC010000439.1, on the reverse strand, counting down.
TCTATTAAAACTTCTCTGTACTTTCTCTGACTATTATTGATGACCTGTTTTCTTGTTCTTTCTTGTTGCTTATTAGCCGGATGTGTAGTGTCAAGTAATGTAAGTAATTGCCTCTTCATTAATAACTCTACAGGACTCTTATTTGTTGTACTACATGGAGAAACTCGTAGACCTAATAATAAATTTGGAATTTTAACTTTCCATATTGAATCTTAGAAAGCTTATTTTTGACAGTTTCAACAATTCGTTCTGCTAATCCATATGTTGCTAGATGATAAGGGGCAGTGGTCTCGTGGCGGATCTAATTAGCTTTTAAGAATTGACTCGTTTCCTTTGACACAGTGGAAGGGCCGTTGTCAGACACGAGTAATTCACACAAACCATGAGTAGCAAATGCGGTCCTTAACAGTCTTATAACTGTGGTTGACGTAATATTATTCAGCATGTATACTTCGGGACGGTGCGAGAATACGCGTCCACAAGAATTAAAAAGGATCTTTTATGATATGGTCCAGCAAAATCGATGTGTATTCTATACTCGTAACTCGTAATTCAAAAGGTTTTCGTTGTGATTCTAAAATTATTCTATACTACAGCATAGTGCGCAATATTTTGGAGTACTGCTCAGTTGTATGAAGGCCACACTATGCTACCCATACATTAAGAATGGAACGGATACAAAAAAAAATCATAAGACATCTAAAATTCTCTTGTCATATTCCTAAACGAGAACCCATCATACAAAGAAAAAAAAATCATACAAAAACCAACTCTCACATTTTATAATGATCTCTCTAGCTGATCGCAGTGTATTAAATGACTTATTGTTTGTATCCAAAATCTTTAATAATAAACTAGTTCGTTCTCCATTGTTAGAAAAATTTCAGTTACGCGTCCCTGTTAGATATCCCAGGTACAAAATAACTCCGTACCAGCCACCCTTTCGTAGAACAGTTTTCGGATCAAACTCTCCTATTTCCAGACTAAGCAAGTTGCTCAACGAGTATAGCGATCACCTGGACATCCACAATGATTCACCGAACAAACTCCGCCGAATAATTAAAGATTTATTTTTAAACAGTTCCTAGTTGGAATGACTTTCTATAGTCGTTACTATAACATAATAACTGCTAGTATTTAGATTATATTAATGTAAGATTTATTTACCTGTAATTGCCTTGTTACATTTGATTTTGTAGAATTGCATGTATATTGTCAAAGTATTAGTGTATACAAGCTTTGGTAAATAAAGAAAAAAAAAAAATCTGGACTACGGTCTAGTAGGAGTTACCCACGTATGCTTAGTTTTTGCAGGCATATGTCGGCTCTCCAAACATTTTACACACCACATATAACTCCTGGCAAGCGCTTTTGTCTGAACTATACCAGTGTGTTTTATGTAAAATCTGCAATGTCTTATATCGCATTGGTTTTGATATAACCACACGAGTGCCCCACAGTATACACTCCTCGTGTACAGATAAATCTTTGCATTGCAACCAATATAGTCGTAATTCTGGATCTGATACTTTTGGAGGCCAGGCTCGTATGTAATACACCACTTGCGATAAATATTTATCCCTTTTCGTCTGCTCAGCTGTCTTCTACATTAAATGGGAACTCTTCCGGCATTTCTGCTAATAGCATGGTGTCTCCTATCTGTGCTTCTGGTTGTTCTGGAACTGGCTGGGGCCATCTACTTAAATTGTCTGCATTTCCTATTGATGTACCTGGCTTATAGATTATCTCATAGTCCTGAGACATTAGAGCAATAGCAATCCTTGTGAGACGTGGCGCCAACATGTTTTTAATCGTTCGCCCTAGTTTGTTTTATCTCGGGCCCTGTCTATCTTTGTTCTTTGGTCTCTTTATTAATATATTTATTTTCTATTAATTCCTTATTCCTTTCCTTCTTATCCTTCTTTATTTCCTTTCTTTCTTACCTCATTTTTCTTTCCTTTTCTTCTATCACCGTTCATGATTTCATCTCTCACTCTCCATCCTTTCTCCTTGCATCCATCTCTCATAAATGAGGACAACTCGCTCCATCTTTCTAACACATTACATTTTTTCTCTCTAATTTTACTTTCACAGTTTTGCTTATTTTTCTACTTATCTAATTACATTGGCGAAAACATGTTAGACTTTGGCTTGTGAGGGTCAAATATACCCAGCAACGGTTTGTGGTCTATAGGTTACCTTGAAATGCCGACCCATGAGATAATTGGGAAATTTCTTTTTTACGAACATTATCAAAGCTGCTTCTTTATCTAACTGTGAATAACGTCGTTCATGTGCGTGTAATGTCCTAGACACTATGGCTATTGGACGTTCTTGATTTTCTACCTCATGTGATAATACTGCACCCACTCCGTATTCTGAGCTGTCACACGTAAGAGTAATAAGTGGTTTATTCACATCGTAGCGTATTAAGGTTAAATCAAAAGCAAGTAAATTTTTAGCCGTATCAAATGCTTTGTTCACAATCACTCCATGTCCAAACTTTTGAATAATCCAATAAGCGATGTAAAGGTACTAATATCGTGGCTTTGTGAGGACCATTGGAGCAAACCAATTTGAAAAGGATGTGGGTAGTAAAACTCCTTCTTTCTCGAGTCGATCTATCTCCTTCTCTACCCTCTCTCTAACAGCGTATGGTACCGGTCGTGCTTTTAAAAATGTCAGCATAGCTTCTGATTTCAAGTGAATCGTAATAGGGTGTCCTTGGGAAGTATCAAGCCCATCTTCAAAAACACTCCTGTATTTATCTACCATACTTTTCATGTCCATCAATTCAGTGTTTGAAATGTAATTGATATTCATGGTAATTTGAAGCGGATCCAACCAGTCACGTCCATGTAGGTTACACCTGTTTTCTTTAGCCCCTATAATCGGTAGATTTTTCGTGAGGTCTTTGTAGCGTGCAGACAAATTAGTTTGCCCAAGAAGTTCTACTGGTGTGTTAGTCCAAGTGCGTAACACAACAGAGACGGGATGCTGTGTAGCACGTTTCAGATAATAACGAAGTGTATGCCATGTTCGCTCGTTAACCAGCGAAAAGCTAGCTCCTATATCCAATTGCTTAGTGATAGGTATTCCTGCAAGTGTCACCTCGACTTCATACGGAGGTACTCGAGTGATGCCATTCACACAGTAGATGCCGTTTAACAGGTTGTTTGAATCTTTCGTGATATTTAACTGCCTAACCTTACCTACTTAATTATGCATACTTTTTTTAAATGACCTCTTTTTTTAAAATACCGACAGACCGCATTAACAAACCGACATTCGCCACCATGGCGTCCACCGCAACGATAGCAAAAACAGGGCTTGTATAAAGTATTGATATCCATACCTCTGCATCGCCGCCACGTCCAGGGCCGCAGCACCAGCCGTGTTGTCGCGAATCATACGGACTTCCCACACTACTTTCTGATGACAACATAGCGCCCACAACATGCTGATAACATAGATTGTCTCGTTTTAAAAGTTCGTATCGTAATTTTTCATCACCTATGCCGTACACCAGCTTATCGCGTAACATTCGCCCCAGGTCCATGTAGTCACATCCGGCATTAAGTTTACGCAATCGTGCAATGTAATGCAAGTTGCTTCACAGCTTTTCTGATTGCAATTCTAAAATCTAAACGAAGCCGAAATTTCGTCAGATTTAGGGCTATAGTGATTTGTCAAAATTGTTTGAATTTCACTAATACATTATTATTTTTTTTAGGAGCAATTAACGCCATCAAAATCTCATACACTCGCGGCCCGCACACTGTGAAAACATTAGCTCTTATAGCTGGATCTAATACGACGCTATTAGCTTCGGAACAAAAGTTTAATCGATCTATATAATGATCCCAATTGTGCGGTAGTGGATTAAATTCTTCAAATCTTACTGCCTTTTTGTCTATTTTATTCACTTTTTAACCTCGTCTTCACCGTTATATACTGAATATATGATAATACACATGAGTAGGTACTGGGTCTTTAGCAGCTAAGTAGCTGTGTTCTAAAGTGACATGTGAATATATTATGAAGTACCCACTTAGTTGATATTATTTGTCAAATATATATACAAGTGGAATACCCACAAATGTAATAATTACTATTACTTTTCTATAGTAACCGTTGAATTTATTTTTAATAATAAAAAGAGGTGTAATATGGGCTGTAGTAATTTAAGTATGTCGGCAGGCGCTGCGCGACGCAAAGCGCTGCGTGACCGCGTATTGGCTGTCGGACGCGATGGAGCGCCGCGGCGTGGTTCCGCCCTGGCAGGCGCTCCACCTGCCAGCGATGCACGCGCCGCGCGACCGCCCCGCGCGCCACCACCGCGCCGCGCTCGCCGGCTGGCGGCGGGACGAGCGCCGACGGCTCGCATGCTGCCTAGATCTTGTCGGCTCGAAAGTAAGCAACACACAAATATACGCATGCGCACGCGCACACGTAACATATATAAGAAACATTACTGTCCGACAAATATTCTAACATATATCCAATCTTTTTTTTATTTAAATATATTACTGTTTTCGTTTATTCTCCGAAACGACGAGACGAGCGACACCACCTGATACTAAGTGACACGCTTATCCTTAACAACGTGCGGCTGGTTAGGATGGTATACACTGCACAACATTGTTCCGTCGCTTTCATACATAAGATGTTATGTATGTTTACCCCAATAATTTTAGCGCACTTTTAGGAACAGAATAATGTGTAAACATTGTTGTTTGGCGACTGAAATCGACACTGCGGTGATACTTATGTAGACGATCGACAAAAACAAAGACCAACCAACAATAATTTTTTTTTCACCCCCTTCAAAATCAGCAGGAATCTAATGACATGTATTACTCTGCCCGTTTTGTTATTAATTCTAATTCTGTTGTGTTTTTTCATATCGGTTTATAAAATAAAATTAACCCTTGAAAGTATCAACCAGACGTCATATCTTTTACCTACATTAATATAAATCCTTGTGTATGGAAAATATGACTTTTTCCACGTGCCATCTTAGCAAATTACTAGCAGGTAGTTTGTCTATATATATCATTATCAGACTTTGTTTATCCACTCCTGGATAAAGGCTTTCTCGCATCCACACACTTCCGACCGCTCTGATGATGTCAGAGGATGGAGGAAATGTTATATTTGTGTATGTAAAACTATATGTTGACTGTGTACTGATATGTGGTATACGATGGTCAGCTGACGCCGTACATGTCGCGCGACAACACGGTGCTGGTGTGCAAGCGGGCGGAGGGCGCCAAGTATCGGCGCGCGCGAGAGTGGGGCGTGCCTGTCGTCAGCGCGGCCTGGCTCACGGACCTGCTGCTCGGCAACATGAGCGCACTCTCTCAGGTATTACATAACTGCGCGGCAATGTCTGTATTGAATTGGTAGACGTGGTGTTGGGAGGCCTCCCACAAGGTGGACTGATGATCTGATGAGAATCTCGGTAACCCACAGGATGCGAGCAACAGGGACCGATCGATGTGGAGGTCTTTGGGGGAGGCCTATGTCCAGCACGTCTATCGGCTGATGATGATGAAGTACAAGAGTAAATGTTCATTTCGCAAATTAGCTATTATTCTGTTTACAGATTGAAAATGCAAAGTATCAACAGTTCAACTTGGCGAGTCCGTTCCGTATCGACTACAGTCTGGTGTCGCATTTAATGAGTGAGTGATGCTGTAGTTAGTGTAATTATTGGGTTAACGAGATTCAACATTTTATGACTTTATGAGCACAATATAGCGCATTTTAATTAGCAACTCGTACTCTAACAACAACTGCTCTCGTTGCTTCATAGAATAAATTAAAGCATTGTAAAGATATGTATTTTAAATGTATGCAATACAATATTATTATTTATGGTCATATGCATTCTTTTAGATGCATGGAAGATGCCGATTAACATAACACAAGAGTCGCACGAGAGGGCGAAGCGCGGAGCCGCAGCTGTTGGAGGCGCGCGCAAGGCGAAGCGGCCGCGGCTGGAGCCCCCGGAAGCGCTGCCGCCCGCGCCGCACGCTCCTCCGCCGACACCTCCGCCGCTACACCTAGCACCGCGCGTACTGTTCTCCGCGGTGCCGTCCAACGAGCAGCTACGTTTCGCGGCCATCGTACGGTACGGCGCTCATGTTGAATCTTATTCATATGCAGCCTAAGCGTGTGCCAGCTTGTCGCTAACAGCTTATTTGTTTGTTGCGTAACAGTTGCAGCCAATGGAGTGAAGTTGCCACGGAATTCAAATAGTCCATATACACTGATATTAATGTACCTAGAGCTCGCTGGTCTAATGATTAGAGCGTGCGGACTTCATTCCGAAAGTCGCGGGTTCGAATCCCGGCATGACTTTAATATTTACGTAGATTTGTGAACTTTAGTTACAACAGCGAAATACAAACGGTGAAGGAAAACATCGCGAGGAAACCCGCACATGAATTAGAATTTATTCTAAGATGTGTGTGAAGTCACCAATCCGCATTGGGCCAGCGTGGTGACTATGGCCCCATGGCCATCGTATTGAGGGTAGTTCTTTGCCCCAGAAGCGGGGACGTAAATTGGCTGTTGAAAAAAAAAAGTAACTAGAACAGCAGTCAATTCTGTAGACTGCTTAGCTTCATATTGTTCACGTCGGTTTGAAATTTGTAGAAATATATTAGTTATTATATTAATTATATAATTATTAATTAAATATATTAATGTTACAGTCAACTCGGCGGGCTCGTAGTGACGTCGGCGGCGGAAGCGACTCATCTCGTGATGGAAAAGCTGGTGCGCACGTGCAAGTTGGTCAGCTGTCTCATTACCGTAAAGCACCTGCTGTCGCCCGAGTGGATCCTTGAAAGTCAGCGCCTAAATAAGTTCGCGGACGAGGCGAAGTATGGACTGCGCGACGACGAGTTCAACAGGAGCTTCAAGTGCGACGTGTCCGAGGTGCTTCTCTGCGGGGAGCAGAGGAAGAAGTTATTCGAAGGCGTCACCTTCTTCATGACGCCGTGCGTGAAGCCGAACCGGGCCTCGCTCACCGAGATGATAGAGCTCTGCGGCGGCAAGGTCGAGAAGAATCGCCGCTCGTACGTCTCCATACAGGAGATGCATACACATAAACCTTACAGTTACTTGGTGCTCACCGTGCCCAATGACCTGCACCTCGTGTACTACCTCCTGCAGTCCGAGAAGACACTGAATGTCGTCTGCAGCACGGAGGTCGTGCTATCAGCTGTGATGCGACAGAAGTTGCAGGTCGAAGAGTTCCTCGTGAAAATTGATTGAAGGTTCAGAATTCTGGACTACTACTAAAATTTTTAAATTTATAATGGATGTGGAAATTTTATTTTTAATAATAATTCTTTATTCATAAGTTATGTCCTACACGGAATAAATGAATAAACAGTTCTTTAAATGTTCCCACAAATGGGATGTACGGATTTAGCTGACACGGAGAGAGTCAAAGCCGTTGGCCAAGTGAGGATTAGAGGACATATCGGTTTCCTCGTGCTTTCCTTCAATGGAAGATCAAGCTCATTGGTAATCGAACCGGCGCCTACTTGAGCAGTACAGCGCGAACTACCGCCTTAAGAACTAAGTTATCACGACTTCGCCCACAACGCAGGCTGGGAAATATATCTAAATGTAATATTATATTATAAGTTTTATGAATAAACGACCGTGTTTATGTTCCCACTGCTGGGATTCGTGGCCTTCTCTCACGAGTAGAGAATCAAGGCCTTTTATATGTATAAATAATGTTATGTGGTAATACATAGTATAAACTAGCAGCAATATTACTTTTCGTCTGATTTTATGAAGATTTTATCTGATTTATAAATTTCTATGCATTTTATTTAACATTAATTTTTTTCTTTTATCGAATTTTAACGATTTTGTTATATTATATGATTTAATAATGACTTTTAATGCTTCAAGAATTTCCTGTTATAATTATTTTTCTTAAATAGTATTTGACGTGAGCATTTTTTATACTAACGTGTAGATGAATATACAAAAAATATATATATACGAGTAAACTTAAATTTTGAAAAATTTTATTTTGATATTCTAATATAGATGTAAACATTACGAAGTGGTCCAAACCATAATTTTGTAAATATCTTTTAAGTGCAAAGTATAAATATATTAACATGTTCACGTAACAAGTGTTTTTATTTCTTTTATAAATAGTTTATCGCTGTGGTGATCACACAAATATAAGAAAACAAAAAGGATGAAGCAAACGAAACTTCAACAAATAATTATTAAAATCGACAACAATTACAAAAACATTTCCCTTCCGTGTGTAGTGAAGTACTGCAAAGGGCCCAGGCTCAGTGCTCATCACCCCGTAGGAACCACACTGATGTTCAGATTATATATATAAGCGGGACTTTATCGGGTACTCCGTCCATCCGACTGGTCCACCGATCAAACGGCCCGACGGGAATATTGTTATCCTATTATTTTAGTCATGTTGAATAATTATTCCAATAATTAATATATATACTTTTTTATTACGATCTTAGTTTTTTATTCAACGAAGCAACGAGATCAACAGGCCGTTGGCTTATGTTAAGTGATACGTCTGTCTATACAGCGTGATGCTAGTTGTTGATGTGTCGTGATGGATCAACCACACGGCGATCTTGACGTTGGCCCACTCTTTAATGTTATATAGCCCTGACTTGTTTTTGCGGCTTTTTAATATGATGTATGATTAGGATGATATACACTGCACCACATTGTGTTCGTCGCCTTAACACAAGATATGTCTCGATACTGTAATTTCACTAACTACAAATACGAAAAATGAGAAGAAATAAATTTAATCTAAAGTCATTATTATATAAGCGGGCGGGTAATATCTAGTAATAAATAAAAATAAAGCTAAAAAAACTGACACTGATACAACTTTAATTCTAGATATTGAAGAGTTACTGACCTTACATTTTTCTTTAAACAAGAAACAAACTAGAAAGTTGCTTTGTGTTTGATTTTAATGTCGTAACGATAATGATAGGACAAATTTACTGGTAGCAGGTGACTGTTGCCAGAGACCGTTTATATTGGTAACACCGCAATTGGAGGCAATGGTGGCGGATTCGAGGAATCCATTACAATGTACATTAGGCCTCGAGATGGAGCGCGCGGTACTTCCGCTTATTACTGATAAATGGAGTGGAGAGTTTCAGTTCCACCCCGAGACGCAGCTTCATTAATGCCTCTCGCTGTCGGGACCACGGTTGTGTGCGAAAGAGTTCCTGTGGTTTTGGCTAAAAGCGTTGAGACGTACACCGTGGGGTTTTAGCAGGTAAGAATCCGGCATAACCCCTCTGTTGCCTCCGCAGCAGAAGGGTATCTACTGCAAGATTTCCCCACGAAAAAAAAAGGTAACACCGCAGCGCCTATTGCAGCCGTAAAATAGCAGTGTTTCAAACATTACTGTTTCCGTTTGAAGGGCGTCGTAGCACGTGGAATTACAGGCGAAATGAGACTAATCTTAATATCTCCTGTAATATCCTAACTAGCACCACGTTTTTATGGGCACTATAATCAGGTGAACGTCGAACGAAGTATATAAAAAAGAAATTAGGAATAAATGTAACAAATGATTTTGTACTTTAACGAATTATGTTTTTTTTTAATTTCCTGTTTTAATAAAATAGTTAAGATCAATGATATCTCTTATGACTCGAATTTTGGTTAAGTTTTATTAAAACTGTTTTGTAAATGACTATAAACGATTTAATTAGGATCGGATGAATAGGATGTTTCCATATATTTGATTAGTATAGCAAGCGAACGACAAAAAAAGTTTTACTGGATTTTTTTAAAAATATAGTCTATGGAGAGGTTTTTATTGCAAATAAGTTTCAACGTTAGTGCAGAATAAAGACTTTTTAAGCGCTTAAGTCTATGCTTATGGTCAGCATTTTTTTATCCGGATAGTACACAATACCGATTAGAGTCTAATAGGTGTTTCCCAAAGTGTGGCGTATGCACTACAAGGGGGCAATTTGATAGTTGAAAGAGCGCAATTTTAAAATAACCGCGACGATTTAACCTGTTCGCTATAAGCTTCGAAAATGGATTGCAAGATATCAGTGAGAGTTTATTAATTGTTTTTTGAAATAGTTACAATTTTACAGTACTTACTTATAAAACTTCTCATTAATATTAATTAAAACAAAAATAATGTTTTGAAATTTATACGGGGGACATGGAGCTTCCGAAATTGCTAGAGGGGCATAGCTCAAAAAAGGTTGGGAATAATTACAGCGTTGACTTTAGACGAATAACCTGATCACTGCATTCGCATTAGTGACGTTCATCTTATACCTCGAATTATTGTAGTTATTCTTTAGCAGCCATATACGAGTACATGAAGACGGTACTCCTTTTAACTAAAGAAATAATTACTGTTACACCATGAATGTGTAAATGCAAGCAGTGAACCAAAGTGGTTAAGTAAGGTTTGGGTCTGAAACTTTTTGTGTCAGTACAAAGAGCGAGGGAAAAAATAAAAGTTGTGTACATTCAGATAACATATATATTTTTAATTAATAAACAGCGCGCGCCAAACGGTCCTCGTGGAGGTAATACGACAGCGGACTACATGATACAAATACAACTCTAATAAACATTCATATCCTAATGGAATTTACAGTCATAGTCTTTAATATAACTTACTTAATATTTCGTAAAACGATAAACTTAGAGCAACATATACATAAATAAAATTGTCTGGGAGATTACGATTTGATGATGGCTTCGTAAGCTTGGAATATGCATGTGGCTACTTCCACAGTGCGCGATTTGAGGCTGAGCGTTGCCTCCGGATTGCCAGGTTGCAGCTTAAGCTCCAGAAGCACCCAGATGTTGTTGGTGAGCTTCAGGGACTGGTATAGCATATCTTGGCCTTCGACGTTTCTCTTCGCTATGGTGAAGATGTTGTTGAGAGTCATCTTGTGCGCGATGGAGTCAGCGTTGCCAACGACGTTGGTAAGCGTGTGCTGCACCTCGTTGGCGGCCGGGATTTCCTTCCAGGTGGTAAGGAATACGCGCTTGTCCAGTTGACCGTCCTCGGTGAATAGCACGTGAGCGGGGATCAGGCAAGCGAAGTAGAACACGTCCACGTTGTTCTTGATTGCAACCTGATCATAAAAATTTAAATGTAACAAGTATATTTATGAAATACGAAAGCTACGGCCAAATGAGTGGAAAGCTATTAACCAGAGTGGTGTGTTTGTTCAGATGTTTATATAAATTTAACTGTAAGTTTGACAACACAGAAAAGTGTGTAGACTACTGTTTATTGGCGAAAAGAAATCCATTAGGTTATTCTGCATCTGTGAGGTTTCAGGTAACTCACGGGACTCGAGTCAATCTCACCTGCTTGTGGTACAGTTTTCTAATCAACAAAAGAGGCTCAACACAACAACTCGCATTGGGCCAGTGTGGTGAGAAAGTGCCCAAACCTCCATACGAACCCTACAAAGCATGGCTTCTGGTGCCCGGCGATGCGGGCCGTGCAGGACCGATCGATGTGGGGGTTTTTGGGGGAGGCTTATCTCAAGCAGTGGACGTCTATCGGCTGATGATGATGATATTTAATATGATTTGGAACAAATATAGGTCTATAAAAGTTTATATATTATTACATTTATTTCTACTATACTTAAACAACAAAAATTGTCATGACCGTATTCTAGTCCGAGATACTAGCTCACTGAGTAATATAGCTGTAATAATTTATTTCTTATTAGAAACTGACTATATAAAAAAGTACACATTTATCATCAGCCGATAGGCGTCCACAGCTGGACATAGGTCTTTCCCAAAGATTTCCACACGATCGGGTACGGATTCATATGGGGGGATTTGAGCCATTTCCAAGTATCAGGATGCTCGCACAACATTCATTAGGTATGTGTATATCTGTGTGGGGTACCTGCAGGTTGTTGAGCGGCTCCATGCGTTGGACGGGCCCGCCTGCAGCCAGCGGCAGCGCAGCCTCGCTGCGTGCTCCCGCCGCCACTGCGCCCACCGCGAGCGCGCCGCCCGGGTACACGCCGAAACTAACACGACATACGATAATATATATGAATATCAACATAATATATATAAAATTATAATTTTACATACATCTCTACAATTAGCTACTGCTCTAGAGGGCACTGACTATTTACCTTGAAATATGGAAGTCCCTGGTTCGATTTCCAACCCACATTTTGTGGAATATGTTTGGTTGTGTACTTTTTTGAACCCGCTGGATGAGATACTAGACACATTTTGTAAAGCTTCCGCCACAACAGCATAGATGTGTTTCAGCTGTCAACATGTTAGAGACGGAGTATCCTGAATGTATATGCTCCATCATCCACCCACGACTTCATTGTCACTTAACACCATATGAAACTAGGGTCAAGTGTAAGCCCATTCGTGGATAAGAAAATACTGCCGACCTGTTCTTGTTGAGTTGTATCGCAAATCCGCTCATAGCCTGCATAGCTTTGTTCGTGAACGTCATCTCCATGCGAGGCTGACCGTTTTGCCGGCTGAATGTGCCCCAGATCTCCAGACCTACGCAACATATAAAAAGAACCGAAATGAAATTACGAAAAACAAAAATTGCAATTTCTATGCAATGAACAATAAAATCTACAAAAGATTTCTGATGAGTAGATTCCATATACCTCATTGTCAATAATAGGTTTAAGATGCTAGATGCTGAAACCCTAAGACCTCAAATGTGATAACCATAATAACTACCCTAGCCACCGCACTCTTTAAACAAGAAAACAGTACTATCTATCTAAGATGCTAAGAAAGATCTATATACCTATAATAGGTAGTTTAGACTAATATAATTCAACTAATCCTCTCTTGTTTTTAAAAATGAAACCATTTTTTTTTATATAATGCGAGAGACTTTTCTTATAAAATAAATCTGTATGTTTGTGTATTCACCTTTCCCCTTGTCGGCGGGCAACCAGCATTGCTTGGGTGGAACGTAGCAGGCGGGTGCAGCGGCTACGCCGAAGATGTCGCCCAACAGGCCAGTGGTCGTTGCAGCAGCGCTCGGCTCCGGTCCGCCCAACTAGACGGAAAACTTTTTTTATTATTCTATTAAGTGACGAGACTAGCGAGACGCCTCATAGTGATACGCCTACGCATAACAACGTGGGGCTAGTCAGAATGGTATACACTCCATCACATCGTTCTCGTCGCCTTGACCATATAATGTTGAGTCTCGTTACCCCAGTAATTATACTAGCTACAGCGCCCTTCAAATCGGAACAAAGTAATGTTTACACATTACTGTTTGGCAGCAGAAATAGGCTATGCGGTGATACCAACTTAGATGGTCAGCGACAACAGAAACCATTCACCAGTAAATCTGTTCATCTCTCAATGAAAATAAGTACTAAACATTAGTTAGAAGGAATATAATAAATAATGGCTTTAGTGGAAGGCGGTGTACCGGAATGATTAAAATAACTGACCAACACATCAAGCCCACCCGCGAGCAGGTCCAGGTTGGAGGCGGGCGCGGCGGCGGGCGGTGGTCCCGAGATGTCCATAGATAGCAGATCGCCGATCAGTGATTCCTGCAATTTAGTATCATATATAAGTAAACTGCAGGTTGGGTTATAATGGTAGAGGAAGACAGAAGAAAGTATGAATGGATAGTGTGAAAGGTGACATGTGTAAGAAGAGTGATTTGAGAAGTATCGGCTGCTAGTGGGATATGGAAGAGCAATACATACTTTGCGGATCCTACATAGCTGGGGAAAAGCCAGGAGGAAAAAGGAAGTAACATAAGTAAATTGCAGACAATCTTGCGTGAAGTGCACTTCTCTTAAATAATAGCTGATTACAACAGGCCGGTGGGCAACGTACACAGTGACGTTATAATGTATGTCTGCGAAGGTCAACTACACCTCGTGCCTAGCCGTGAACGCGACTTTTTAATTGATTTTGGCTCTATCGTGATTTTTTATTCCGTCCAATAACATGCTATAAACAAATATACCTGACTGCAAAGGGAAATGGATATAGGATTACTTACCTGTTTTGTTCATTAAAAAAATTAGAGACGCCATGAAAACTTTCGTCTGCTAAAAATTTAATAATGGCATAAGCAGTTCAAAGTGTACCTGGTTGGGAATAACAGTGGGTTGCTGCGGCATAGACTCTTCGGAAGCGGCGCCGCGCGACGGCAGCGACTTGCGCACACCGGCGCCCCGTCCTGATTGAAACATAGCCTCCGGTATTAACAGAATTATATATATCATCTTTATCATCAGCTGATAGACATCCACTGCAGAATTTAGGTCTCCCCTAAAAATCCCCACATCGATCGGTCCGATGCTGTCCGCGTCCTGGCCCGCACCAGGGGCTGTCATTTGCAAGGGTCCTTAGGGGAGGATTTGGACCAACCACGCTGACCCAATGCGCGTTGGTGGGTCTACATATGAATAATATGAAAGCAAAAATATCATAAACTTTCAATCTCTTAATATGAGAACAAAACTTTGTTCGTGTCATTTTGGTGCATAAAAAAAAATCAGTAAACACAACCTACCTTCAACGAACGCTGTAGGCGGTTTGTGGTAGACAGAAGCGAGCGAAGCGATGTGGCAGATGAGCTCGTCGAGCAGTGTGGGCTCTAACAAGTCCGTCTCCTCAGAGATGAGCGGCTTGTCCGCCAACACCACCTCCTTGGCGGCAGCAGGATCCGTGGACAGCAGCCGCCAGTAGATGAAGCCTCGGTCCCTGCGCAAAACATACATTATAAATAATGTTAACATTTAGATGGAGTTCAGTGGTGATAGATTTCTATTGAGCCTGTCTAGATACATACCACTAGTTCCTATTTCTGGCTACACAGCAGTATGCAGATGTAGCTGTGTTCCGGTTTAAAGACCATTTTAGATAGAGAAAAATGTAGAGTAAGGACGCGTAACTTTGGACTTAAAGCATCATCAATATGGTATAGGTATTGCTTACCACATTACTATATGACTAGGTGTTAATCATTTATCAAAGCTAGTTTACCTAAGATCAGGGTTGTCGGAGTCCTGTGTGGCGAGACTGAGCACATGCTGTACCAGTTCCTGCGTGTCCGCCGGCCGCTTTAGGAACAACTTCACCACTGCTGTCAGAAGCTGCAGTTGCACCTGCAATTACATTACGATTTGGCATCAACATAGTTTACTAGTGGTCAGTCTCTGTTGCTGGAGACCGTATTGTATAGTTACCATCGCAGAGCCTATTTTTATCGCCAAACAGTAGTGTACACACACTATTGTTTTCCGGTTTGAAGTGTGCTGTAGGTAGTGAAATTAAGCATCGAGCGCAATGTGGTTCTGTATATAACATTCTAACGCCATATTATTATGGGCGGGCGTATTACTTACCATTAGGTTAATTCCTCGCTCGTCTCGTCGCTTCGTGGGGTATATAAAAAGTATAGGCGATGCGCTGGTCAGTCGTGGCAAGGTCGTATAAGGTTCAGAATTGTAATGTATTAATTGTTGCTCACCTGCGCATTCTCATCATGGAAGCCCTCGAGGAATGAGTCGAGCAGCTCGTCTGCGTTGTCGATGCGCTCAGCGTACTCTCCCACTATCCACACCTGAACAGTTGGACAATCGATTAAAAACTAGGAATATGATAACCGGACAGAAAGATATTGAAAAAAAAATTAAGACTTTAGCAAAGAGAAAGGAAATAAATAATAAATTAAAAAGAATATCAGTTCTTTATGTAATCATATAAATGCTGCTATTGCAATGAATTGAAAATAAGATGGTGGTAACTTAAAGAGTTTGATAAAACCCTACCACAAACTCCACAATAAGTAACTCTGCAATATAATTAGTGATGAGCAAAGCAAAACCAAGACCAAGACCCAAATTTGTCCAAGTCATGGTCTTGTTTGTTCAATCTAGGTTTTAGTCTTACATATTCAGTCTTAGTTTCACACATTGGATTATCTCTTGGGTTTTATTTTAAATTTTTTATTTAAATTCATTATATGCTTTTTATAAAATATGAAATGGAAATTACATAATAAAGCATTTTATTACGATCTAAGAAATATTAAAAATTTATGAGAAATAAAATAATAATATTTTTGTCATAATTTCAACAGAATTACTTTTTAGTCTTGCATAATAGATCTAGGTTTTGAACTTTGTCTTGTTCATTCCTTGGTCGTCAAAAAAGCAAAATCGAGACTGCAAAATCAAGACCAATTTTACATATAACCAATTCTAACGAGGGTCTATCAAAACAATATTTTACTAACCATTGAAGCTCTGGCTTCTGGCTCGTCCAACGTGTCGAGGTTTTCGCACAGAGTGCTGATGATGCTCTCGTACTTGTTAGGGTACTTCCGGAATATGTCCTTAATCACCACGATCGCCTCTTGCACCACGTAGTTCACTTTAGTCTGGATCAACTCCAACAGTGTGGAGACGCAGCGCTCAGCTGAAGGTTCCACCTGGACAAATGTATATATATATCTCAAAATTATTATTTCTATAAACATACATAGACCAAAGTTTTAATCTTCAATTAAGTGATATGAGGGTCATTAATGTCTTGTAAGAGGAAGTCCATAATTCTCTTCTGGTTCCATATGTTTTGGTTTTTGATGGATGGAGAAGTGATTTGTTTGACCTACCAAGTAAACCAGCCGCCATAACAGCATTTCCAGGTTCTAGCTGTGGCGAGCATGCTTTACTATTTACTTCCTCTATGTCATTTAACAGTACATAAAATTTAAGCTATTGTTCTAAGTATAGTTAAAATTTAATTTAGCTCGTGGTTTCCGAATTTTTAAATCTCGAAGCCGATGAATCTGTAAGTCTCCAGGTAGACCAAAATATGATTCGACATATAAACATTGTAGATAAAAAATGATTTTTTTTTTATATAGAATAGAATATAAAAAGACTTATTTTCCTTTTTATTCTAGATATTAAGAAAAAACTGTTTGAAAATCTTTAATATAGAGAGAAGCGAAATATTTTGTATTTTAAATAATATTCGTTAAAAAGCTGCAATTAACCTTAATCGCACATCTTCCTATGGCTCTAACAGCCTTCCTGACGAAGTCTACGTCAACCTCGGTGGCGTACTCCTTAAGCTCGCCGAGCACCTGTGCGATGTTGGCTTGCGACGCCAAGCGGATCATGATGTCCAGCTTCTCAAGCTTCACGTAGATAGGGTCGTTGTATTTCACGAAGAACACCTGGACACATTAACGAAATAAATCAAACTACGATCTGGAACGGATACGGTTAAGATCCAATATAATATAACAGGTAAAATAACTGTTTATCTTAATGGAATTTAAAATATTTGAATCAGATCTTATACTATTTGGTTTATGCATCAGACATTTAGACTATATACAAAGAGGGGATAACTAAGATGATTATACAACAACATATTGCTCCATAGCTTTGAGAACATAAGAAGTAAATATTTCGCGTATCAGTATATATAATATATGAGTATCTTCAAGTGAAGTGAGCTGCCTAGTGACAAAGCAAAATTCAACTTAAGCAAAAACAAGCAAAATTCCACTTACACCACCAACATCGCACTCAACATCAATAATAACCTATCTAAAAAAAAAAATCGACAGTTCTTTACAGAAAAAAATATGCTAACCTTCATCTCATGTTTTAGTATATCGGGTCGCTTTTGCACGACCAGGTTGATGTTCCTGAGTGCAACATACTGCACTTCCGGTTCCGCACTCAGTAGCGTGACTAAAGGCGGAGCCAGCTTGCGTGACAGTGTGTTCACCAACTCCGTATCCTCTGACACCATCTCCATAAGCTTCATTAAAACCTGTATTAAAAAAAAAATAACTCCTTGTAAATTGTGTCTTCAGTTTCATTTGCATATCGCTTGCAACACACTGATGGTGACCATCAAGAAGATTTTAACAGTTTATAAGTACTAATATGGTTAACTAAGGAGACAGTGTAGGATAATTTATTGTAGTGTAAACTTCTTAATTACCGTCGCATTGTTAGGGAAAGTCTTTCCTTTCAGATATTCAATGTCTTTCTTTATAACCCACCCCTATTTCGTCGAGGGTTGTTTATCTAGAACGGGATTTGACTCCAATTATGCTTGGTGTTAAGTAACAATGAGACCATGAATGGTGAAGTGTGCTTGCCCGAAATAGATAGCCCTTAATGTTGACAGCCAAAACCCATCGAAACATCAATGCCGTTACGGCGACAGTGTTACAATATGGGGATATTAGTGCGGTTTGATAAAACCTATCTCGAATCAAACTCCACAACATGTGAACTTTAGAATGGAAGCATGGAGTGGAACAGGGCATGCGGTTATTAGGTAAAGTACCTTGACGGCGGAGAGCACGACGGCCGCGTTCGCGTGCGCGAGGCGCGGCGTGATGCGCTCGCAGATCGAGTGCGCCTCCCTCGCGTCCTTCGGCGAGTAGTTGGACAACGCGTCCAGGATGAACACCTGCCCCCACTCCGTGCACTCGTTCAGCGCTGTCAGCAGCTTGTTTATTGTCGGCGCGTTCATCTCTGTTACAATATAAAACTTGTACACAATATGAAAATTGACTATGAACATCATCTTTGTTTTTTACTTGTCTATGCTTTTTTTTAATATGTTTGATTAAATGTAATGATAATCAAATTTACAATGTGAAAACCATTTGTTTTAAGTTGAAAATTACATATTTTTCATACAAATAGGAAAAGTAATGTTTATTTCACTTTCTGTATATCATCATTATTGTTATTTCAGTCCTTTGTTCACTGTTGAAGTTATGAGATAGAGCACACGACAATAAAATATAGAATTACGCTACCCCAGGTACGCAAAATAGTTTTAAATCCTTATAAATACCTAGTAAATTTGTGTTATCAAAGATGTCAATAAACTACAAAAAATTTAAAAGAAAATTGTATTATTACCATGTTTATATTATTATCAGAAATAGCAAAACAAGCCACGGTAATCAAAAAAATTACTAACCTACAAGAGGTTGCCCCGACACACTAGCTTCATTTATCTCAGATAGTGCAGCCACAGCATTTGCAACCACCATTGGATTGGAGTCACTTAACAAATCTTTCAATTGATCGAGGAATCCCTGCAGAAAATCAGCCTAAGTTACAAAAATGTTACATCATCGCCAAATCTTTACATTATATCCTAAAAGAAATGGATATGATAAAATAGTAACTGCACACTTAAAAAAAAATACTTCATTCCTATCCTATCATCCTATCATTTATAAATATGCTTGATCGAGAAAAGAAAGTCTACCTGATCTTCCACCATACTCGCTGATATGTCATACAATTTTGCAACACATACGGCGGCCGTCTTCCTCACATACGGATCTTCATCTTTCAAGCACTTCCGCAGTGGTTCACACAAATATTCCGTAATTTTGTCCACTCTGATGCAGCCCATGGTCCTCACGGCCAGTGCTCGAATCAATGGGTTTGAATCTTCGCAATCCTGAGGTTTGTGAATATTGTTAAATTTATGGTATGTAAAATACGAAGGAAAGCGATACATTGATAATACAGTAGCAATTCATCTAAAAGCATTTATAAGTACAAATTCGCTATTCTTATTGGATTGATTGATTGAAAGATGTTTTTCTTTAATTATTTATAATACATTTTTAGAAAAATTTATTGATAAATAATTACTTGATTTCTTGAATGAATATTGTTAATCAAACAAAAATACATATATTAGGGCTATGAAAAGTAGATATAGAAATACAGAGCAATAAAAATCTTTGTACTAAACTTACACATAACATAAAGAAGCCACATAATACACGAGGAGCTAGTCGATAATCCCTAACACATTACATTCAAAGCAAGTTTCAAATGAACAAAGTATCTTAGGAATAGCGAATTTCTACCAAATGGTACATTAATAAATAGCCTATGTGCTTTTCTAATCTTAAATATAATGAGGCATGGAATTCATATTTGTATCAATTCTATATTTCAGCTTTTAAATAGATAAAGGAGATTTTATAGTCAAATGTAGATTTACACATCTGTGTGCCGTGATGAGTTTGCATATTAGCTTTATTTACATTGATGATGTACCATGCAAATTGGTGTTTAGCCATGCGGAGTGGACAATACCTCTTTTACTATGTTGTACACAAATGTGCTGAAAGTAATCGTGAATATTATTAAATCAAAACTGTTTATAAATGTGTAAATCTACAGACGGATGACTGATTGTTTAGTTTTTTTTTTTGGATCATTTTAATTACCTTAACAAGCTGGTATGTTGGTAGATCCTTCCACCCATCATAATATGGTACAGTAGACATTAAAACGATAAAAAAGACAAGTCACACACACACAGATATCTACACTACTCATAGGTAGAAAGTAATATTATTTTAAACATATGATATGATACTTTTGAAAGTTCCATGCTCAAAATTTAGAAAATTTTGGCTGAAAATATAATCTCAAACATTTCAAAAACTTTTTAAAGAACAGTAATATTTATCTCCATGTACATTAATTATATCAAATTATTTATTTTCATTCATCAAATATAAACAGTGAAAGAATAATTAGAATTGACATTATTATTTATTGCAAATATGCAAATTAAATATAAAAGCAATTTATAAAGTCATTTTCATCAAACTGAAGTTAGATCTAACAATATAACTAAACATATTCCTTAAGAATACCATATCTTTAGTTAATTCGGCACATACCTTTACAAAAGTGTTGACAGCCATTATAGCCATATCTGGTTGAGACTTGGCATAGTTCATCAGGTATAAGTACACCAGTTTCTTGAGTTCCAAATTATCAGTTTGCATACAGTTCACAACATCAGGGAAAAGAGCTGACACATCTTTTCCCACTGTCATTGAAGCAATGACCTGTGCAATTTGAAAATATTAATGTTTTGTGAAAACTATTTTAATTATCTATTCATAGAATAAATGCTTTTCTTACCACATCATCAGTATTACTAAATATTTAATTACAAAATGTATTAAAACATATAGAAATATGAATAATTAACATTCATTTCATTTTATAAAACAGTAACAATTTGTATAAGTCAATTTGTCCTTTTTAAAAAATTATGTAATTATATTTGAAAAAAAAAATTTTACTATTTAGTCTTTATATATTTTATAGTCATTATCATTATTACAGTCATTAATAATTATCTTATGAGATAAAAATGCCTATAGAAAATTTTAAATTTTTACAATAAATTTTTATTTATGAACTCATATTATAAGATAATAAATAAAAATTCATGAGTGTTAAAGAAAAAATAAACATTTCTTAAATAAAATAACATGTATTCCACAAAAAGATGAAAGACATTTCCTTTTTGTTATATATATATATGTCTTTTTCTCATCAACCCACATTGGGTCAGTATGGTGGAAAATGGCCAAGATCCTCCCAAATGAATCTTTACAAATGAAGGTCATGGAAATCCGCTGGATGAGGGCAGGACCGATGTATGTGGAGATTTTTAGGGGAGGCCTATGTGTAGCAGTGGATGTCTATTGGTGGATGATGTCTTTTTACATTATATAAAGTATCAACATTCTAGAAAAAAATGATCATTGAAGCATGATTATTATTATGATATTTATAAACGAGGTTTATAATATTTTAATTAAAATATGTTATGGATACCTTTTTCACAGCCTCTTTCTTTTTTTCCTTTTTATCACTGTTCAATTCAGATTTCAATTCAAAAATCTCTCCTTTCTTGGTAGTTGTAAAATACTTTGAATCAGTCATTTTAGCAGTTTTACAGTAATGTTAGGTGATTTCACAATACCTAGTAAATAATGTTTTGAATAAAGTTAAAATGATTATTAGAAAATCAATAAAAGAAAATATAGTTCGAGAAATTAAAATTCTTTACCTCTTCTTAGAAGAGTTTTTGAAATAACGTTAAACAAAATCAATCCTTTTAAAAGAATAAGTACAGAATTTTATAAAAACTAACAATAATTTGAAAATTATGGGATCGATATAAGGAAATGCAGTTTTGACAGATTTTGAAGGGGCGTAATCATTTTTATACTTCAAGTTTTACGTCTAGGCTTAGAGTTGAGCAACGTGTAGCATTTACCGATTTTTATAAGTTTTTGAAAATATTATTTGTAATAATAATTTAAAACAAATTTATAATGTTTATACTGTATCTTCATGAATTTTAAATATATTTTGAGTGAATTACTAATTTTTTAAAGTTTACGATTAATAGTGTTGCAAGTAACTAAAACCTAAATATTTATTATCGTAACGTTTGCATTACTCAAATATATATTTTAAAAAATATACGAAAGTAGTTATGACAATTAAATTTATTAGCGATTCATATCTACGTTATACAATTGATAAATAATTTTCTCTCAGCTCGATTTCAAATAAATAAGTTGGTCTTATCAATAATTATTTATTAGTAGATTGGGAGAGCGTATCTCTCAACTCTGTGTTTTGAGACACTAGAAAAAAATTGTCAACCTAAGAATAACTATTTAGGAATTGAAGATTTGGTAGGTAACGTATTTATTGAAGTTTCAACACATTAATGAATTAAAGTCTGTCATTGCCGTTTATTATTGGTTTACTTATTTTTTTTCATACTCTACATAACAATATGTTGTGATGTTATCTCGAATTTGTCTCATTGTAATGTTAAATCACCTGAACCGAAAATATTAGTGATTAATTACTGTGTTAGATTATATATAAATTGAATTATAATATATAAATCAAAAATTTTTCCTGTTAATAAATACTACGGTGTGATCCGACTATCGTTAGTAAGTTATTGCTGAATATGGTAAAATAATTCTTCAGTAAATGATAAAAAAAAATTAATTTTCTCGACATTATACTAATAATTGTTTGTTGTTGTATTTCCAACGCGTAATATTAAACAAATCCAAATTATATAGCTTAATTAAATTTCAAGGAGTAAGTAGTTTCAATGGGGGAATGTATTAAAATATAATAAAAAGCATTACGTATATTATATCCGTTACTTTATTATATAATTTCAATTTACAACCAATATTGAATGAAGTAACATTTCATCACATTGTCTATTTTACATTACACATTAAATATAGACATATATATAGTATAGTTGCGGTTACAGACACATAGTTACGTACACATAGAATGAGGTTTAATAAGTAAATGTTACAGTTTAATAGTATATGAATGCTTTATACTCAATACATATTGGCTAATACTAGAAAAAAGAAGCAGGTGGAAGAAATTTTTATAACTTTAAATACTTATAAGATATGTTTTGATTGTCTAAGAAAAAAAAGCAACAACTCTCGTGTAACAAATAAATCATAGAATAACAGTCTGATCACACGTATTATTACAAATTAAATAATAAATGTCTGCCGTCTAGTTATTTACAGTAGTTAGCTAACTAAATAACAATCAACCTAACATTATGAAAGTTTATTCCCACTTTATCTATCTTCTAAATACTGACTGTGAATGCACGCAGCGCAACAATGAATATTGATCATTGATGATGTCCTAATTATAAACTTTTAGGCTAAATAAATAAGTCGAGGCCTTGTAAATATGGCGCGGGGTGCTACTGATGTAATTCATTACATAAAAAAGTCAAGAAGTATTTCCGGATACCTTTTTGGAATGCATACATAGTTTACATACGATATCCTTACATTTGTCCCATAGTGGTAATCCACACCAACGCCATTTGTCATCTTATTAAATTATTTTATTATTGTTAAAGCATTGATAGGCGATACATTGGCCAGTCATTTGGTTTTTCATGAAAAAAAATAATATTTGTATGACTATACGTAAAAACTCTAGTAATTTGAAGAGTACATTTTTTTAGCTAAAAGTTAGTTCACATAACTTTTCCTATACTCAATAAGCATTATGAAGATCATGATTAAATGTTTTTGTAAAAGTTCAAATACTCTATTATACCGATTGAAAAAGTTATCGCACTTTCGATAGTGATGAATAAAAGAAATCGATGACCGTTATGCAAACGGTATAATAAAATAGTTTTGAATTATATCAATTTAATCTTAACAATACAAATGGAAAACGCACCTACATATATATATGATTAAACTTATTATATCATGGCAGACAAAATCCAGAATACAGTACATCACTAATGTCCATAAGTCACTCACGAATCACCAGTCAAATGATTCCCGTGCGATACTCACCGCAATACTTTTTTTTATTATATTTTGAATAAAATCGATTAATCGAATTCACAGTATAATGTATTGTTTATATATATTTTCTACATTTTTATTAAAAGAGAACAGTGAAACTTTGACAGTACTTCTTTAATTGTAAATAGATTTCACGAACTTGATTGTTTGAGAACAAAAAAAAAATATTAATTTTGTATTGTGAAAGACAGTCCTCTATAATTAGAAGTGTAGAATTCGAAGTATGAAAATGTATTTTTCATTGTGATGCAGTGGTTAGTGCCGGAATCAATAATTGACTGTGCTTGATTCGCGAGTGTTCAGTCGATAGCGAGCTGGCCTCGCTGCCGCGAGCAGAACACGGCGCACAGTATGGGCAGCGCGCTCGTGAGCAGGCCCGCGGCGGCCGGCGTGGGTTATGCGTACGACTCCTTGATAGGGCTGACGGGCTTCGACGCGGCACCACTGCTTCGACTCTGGCGGCCCTCGGGGCTGTGCGACCTGCGCGAACATGTACCAAAATTAATTCGGGAAGTGAACAAAATAATACTTAATACACAACACATTTTAAAAAAAAATTCTCATCCATGCAACATAGTTTTTTATTTTTTCTTTATACGAATCACCTGGCGTTCTTCTGGGCTGAGTCTCAACAGATCGCAGCACGACGTTGCTCAATCGACTGAGCACAACACCTCACATCCAACATAGTAGTTACTACCTTAGCAACAATAAGTAACGTATAAATAATGCAGTGTCCTAGCTTGAACGCTTGAAGCCTAAACCCATCTGTCTTTGAGTATTCTTTAGGCCCTAAATGTTCCTGTAGACCATCAGGGCCTACACAGTATGCGAGAAAATCCATTTTGAAAGACACTGATTTAGTGAAGGTTCCATATTGACATTCAACAATCAATATAAAATCATACATAGACTATTAAAAACTTTAAAATAAAAAAAAACTTTAAATATAATTTGATCGTTATAAAGAACTATGCATACTGCAACAAGTTGAAACAGTTTTAATAATTTTTCTCAAAAAGTCGAATGACACGAAAATTTTATATGGACAAAGAAAATGTTGAACTAATAATATGAGATAATGAAAGGAAACTACACTTGTAAAGCAGTTGTTCTTGATGTATATTATTTAATATATTTATACAGCTTAATTGAAGAAAAGTAATTTCATAAAATTTCCTTACTTTTGTGATTCAAGGTGCGCACTGTTCCTGGACGGCGCGGACGGGCTCAGCTTATGATTCGCAAGGAACGTGCCAATCGACTCGTCCGAACTGTAACTGTCGTTGTCACTGAAATAAACATATTTTTTTTCATTATTTTTCCACACATTCAGAAATGAAACACGACGAGACGACAGGAGAGTACGCGTCACCATTTAGATATATAATCATCATTATCAGCCTTTGTTTATCCACTGCTGGATATAGGCCTTCCCCAATGTCTTCCACCAAATGCGATCCTCAGCTTCTCACATCCACCCACTTTCTACTGGTCTGATGATGTCGTCGGGCCAACTAGAGGGAGGGCGTTCTACGCTATTTACCCATATATATAAATCAATTATGTCTATTTATATTCATCTTGCCGTTGAACGCTCGGAATGAAGAGCCCTATAAAATTGATTTGAGGACCACCGGCATCATAACCTGGATATCAGACGCGATGCAAGGAAAGCCCGATCATCGGTGGTTTATAACTATAAATACTTTAACAGCAAACTAACGTGTACTCAGTCCGCGCGAACGTTCTCGAATAAAATTGGCTATATCAGCTACATTAAGGCATATGGAAGGCAAAATATCTGAATCAATCGCCGTAGCCGAAAACGCCGGCTCGGAGCACACACAGGACAAATCAGTGTCATGGTGTTACGTATAATCGCACAGTTCACAAATTGCCTTCATGATAAATGGGTTAACCTCTTGCCATATAATACGGATGTCCTTCAATCAATTCCCGAAGCTACGGTGTAGTTTGTTTAGTGATTGGGATTTTCCAAACTCTCCTAGTTTCATATCGTATGAATAAGCACGCTCAGAATCTCTGTTATTAAACATCGAGGGAGATTGAGATCAAGTGTTAGCTCTTTGCAGATCATAAAGATATGACTATTGCTATGACGTATGTTTACTTTTTATTTTAATTACCATTTTAATGGTATATGTAAATAAATCTATGTGTGGATAACGGATGCTGTTGTTGCTTCGGTGGTGTGCTACCTGTCGGTGTCGCGTTCGTTGTTGCTGGAGAGATCTCCTGCAATGGCCTCTTGAAGTGCGTGGGCGCGGCGTGCTGCTAAGCGCGCTTCATCCCGAGCGGCGGCCGCCTCGCTCGCGGCTGCGCTCGCCGCCGCTTCCGCTGCTGTGCGGGCTCGCGTCGCCTCGCCCAGCCTCGACGTCAGTGAGCTGTTCTCCTCTTTGAGTTCCCTATTAAATTTGATCAGATTAATTGTTTACTAACAGAATAAGAATAAGACATTTGTTAACCGGTTGTAAGCACTGAGTCTCGAAGAAAAGCGGCTTCGATTCTGAGTTTGAATCTTTCAATATCACACGCGTCTATCTCAACGAGTCATAACTGGTCATGACCCTTATCTGTCTCCAAGGCTAAGAACCCTATTTATTTTGCATCATAAGTTTTTTTAACATACAAGTCGACTAATACGATAGTTCCTATAGAGCAGTTTTCTCAACCTTTTTTGAGCCATGCCCCACTTTAGTAATTTTAAAAGCTCCATGTCCTTATAAATTTCAAAACATAAATTTTTTTTCAATTAATAAAAATGAAATGAAAAGAAAAAAATTAATAAACTCTCACTGATATCTTACCTTCCATTTTAGACACTTATAGTGGAAAAGTTAAGTCGTCTCAGTCAATTTACAAATTGCCCCCCTATGGGGCGTACGCCCCACATTGGGAAACACTTCTATAGAGAAAAGCCGTACCTAATTGAGCGCTGCAGCTTACGCAGCTCATCAGCGGCGTGCTGGTCTCGTGCACGCGCTGTCGTCAGCTCTGCGGCGAGTGCGTCGTGTGCGTCACGAAGCCGCGCCAGCTGACCTTCGACACGAGCTCGTGATGTTGCCTCCAATTCGAGGCTCGACTCTAGTTCCTGTACACATGAAATGGTTTTAATCTTTTTACACTCATCCTATCCATTGATAATGTATTAGATGTTGAACAAAAAGTTCAGAACGTAGTGACAAAAATCCTTCTTTATGACGTCATTTCATTACGGTCTAAACCATATTGTTTAAATTGTAGCAAGTAGTATGTTCAAAGGTTAATATGCTACAAAAGCGATTAGGGCAATGAGTGGTATATAATACTTTACTTCCTAATAAATGTAACGACTAAGTAAGCCTTAATATTAAAAAAAAATCTTTTTAACCATTCGGTAAAATATATCGTACAAAGGTACTAAGCTGCTACAAGCTAACCAAATCTTCTGTAACGTAAATGTTCTTTGTAGTATTCAAAACGGTACGTCTTAGAAATATGACAAGGAATTTAAGAGAGAATGAGAAATAAAACTTTTATTCGGCACGTAACAATTTAAAGTACACACATTAAATTTACACACACCGAACAAGAACGGACACAACTCAGTATAAAATTTAAAATCCGTGACAAAGACTTAGATATAACAATACAATAAATGTTATAAAAAATAACATTTATTGTATTTAGACAAACTAACAGTGTTTATCGGCGATATAAGTTTATTTTTATTTTCACATAACGCTAGATATCTTTATAAAAAGTAAATGAAAAAGCTACAATTTTTGAGGTTTGATGTTTTATTGTTTACCTTATTCCTCATCTCGAGGCGTCGCTCCGCCTCGCTGTGTCCATGGGAGTGCCCGGCCTCCGCGTGCGCCAGCCGTTGCGCTAACTCCGCTAGACGCTCCTTCGCTTGGCGCGCCTCTTCCGAGGCTGCGTCGGCGCGCACTATCGCCTCCCTGGCCTCCGCTTGAGCCGCGCAGAGGGCGCTGGTGCTACTGCGGTATTTCTTTAGCAGCTGTTGGAAAACGTTCGTCGTTAATTTAAACACGAAGATCACAAGTTGAAAATGAGAAAACAGCACATTTATTGTATATTATTGTTTTTAAAATCAGAAAAGCTGGTATATTATTTTGTCTCTACCCATCTGCAGTCCAATATTGAGTATTGATTCGAATGTAATCGATTTCTAGTTCGATAGTACTAATGCCAGCCGTATCTAACGATTTTCATTAGTTG
The DNA here is from genome assembly GCA_029032895.1 of Troides oblongomaculatus. Lineage (NCBI taxonomy): Eukaryota > Metazoa > Arthropoda > Insecta > Lepidoptera > Papilionidae > Troides > Troides oblongomaculatus. Next base: position 1,358,360 of record JARDWC010000439.1, on the reverse strand, counting down.
TCAGACCACATAGGAGTCATCTTTAACAAACTACACACCCATGCGTGGTCTCCCTTTTACAATTTTCCAGTATCATCAGCAGTCCATTGTTTATTTTATAAGATCATCCATCTTTAATTTTTTAACTAAATCGACATTTCTGATTTTAATCAGACTGTTCTCGGTGATTGTTAAAACAATTACCGAGAATTGTCCTAGCCCTCATCCTTTAATGAGGCGTTTGTCAAGATCTATCATTAGAAATCAATCTATAGCTTTGCAAGAAGTAAGCAAGAGGTTGGTATAATATAAAAAAAATGTTCTACTGTTTTAATACACAGTCTAAAATCATCATCATCATCACGTACGTAAATACGGAAATATTAATCATTAATTCAATTTCATTGATATTTATCGTGACGTTGACTGATAGGCCCAAAAGTTAATTTAAGATAAGTGAATAATTCAGTATTAGCAGTACTTCTGCTGCTTCTTCCTCAGCATCGTCGAGAGCGGCACGAGCGGTGGCCGCATCCCGCGAGGCGGTGAGAGCACGTTCCGCAGCCTCAGCCCGCGCTCGCGACGCCTCTTCTAGTGCTGCAGCCGCCTCTGAAGCTTCCGCTTCTGCTGTCGTTCGTGCTTTTGTTGCAGTGCGCAACGCCAATTCTAAATCTTCTACCTGTAGAAATTTTAATTACAGTTTAATTAAGAAATAAAGTAAGATTAGGAGATTACACAAGGAATTGCAGCAATGAAAATGGAAAAATTTATAAAAAGAAATATATTATGGATACATTTTTAGGTTATGAACAGTTCTCGTGAGGGTCGCGTTACAAATTATGAGAATGAGAACGTGGATGGTGAAGCGTGCTCGTCCAGATTACTCTAGCTCGCCTGTGTTGACAACCGGAACTATGCAATGCTGTCTTGGAGCTAGATTTACAACATGTGGAGAGTAACTAGGTCGTTTGACGTTTCGTACTCGAGAAGATAAGACTTGAAGCGATTGTAAAAGGAAGAGATTTTTTGTCTTCATATAAATAGATGATATTGTTAGTACTTACTTGGTTTTTCAATTGACGTATCTGAGCCTTTGCCCCACCTTCTTTTTCCTTTTGCTCCAGCATAGTTTGCGCGTCGCGAAGTAATGCTCGGTACCTCTTTAGGTCTCTGTCATAAAAAAATTGTTCATATATTTACTTATATTTTAATATATTAACATACCTCTGTTGCAAACGTGTAATATTAAAATGTAACTGTTTCTCTTTCGGAACGTTATCATCGTCTGGTTCAAATAAGCTAGATCAGGCTACCAGGTAATATCTTGCGAGTTCCAAGTACTGATGGCATGTCTCTGATACCGGCGACACTCTAGGTAATTAAGATAGTAACCAAGCATGACTATCTCTGCTTGAAAAAATGTTATAGTTAGAGGAATTATTTGGGTAACAAGAGATAACATCTTGTTTTTCAAAGCGACGAAGCACAAATCGAGTGATACGTTAACTAGATGATAAGTCAAACACAAACATTGTGTTCGTCACCTTGATACATGAGATATTAAGTCTCGTTACCCCAGTAATTTTACTTGCTACAGTGTGTTTTACGTGTACATGTATGTGTGTGTTGCATAGTAGTTAGCAGCAGAAATAGAAGCTGCATTGGTACCTACTTAGACTGTCTCCGACAAGAATGACTTACCACTAGTACTAAACGTCCTGCATATCGCGTTTGTTTGTGACGTAAAAAATGTGACAATGATAAAAAAAATAATCAAGTCGATGTGTGCGTTGCCTGTTGCTGAACCTCTTGCAGCTCACCTCTTGAGCCGCTGGACGAGCTGCCCCTGTTCGTGTGTTTCAGCTCGCGCGGCCTCCTCGAGCGCGGCGAGCCGGCGCTCCAGCTCGTGTCGTTCGCGCAGTAGCAGGCTCCTCTCACTGTGTTCACTCTCAAGCTGGCTTTCGAGCACTAGGTTCACACAAAAAGAATAACTTTAGTGTTATCTCACTCTGGCACTCAGTATTGACTACTGTAACAGAATGATGATAGCACTGTGTAAATTGGTAATCACGAAGGAAGTGGAATCTGATTAGGAATCTCTGTGTCAGTGTTAGACGCTATACGGAGGCAGTATAATCAAGAGAAATATTCACTTTTTAATTTCTTGGCGGCATTGGCTCTGGTCTCTTCCATTTCTTCGTCCCTTGCGGCTGCTTCTAGCCTCGCTTCTTTACGCTGTTGTTCCAGAAGCATCTCTAACCTTAGCTTCGAGCTCTCTAGAAGCTAGATTGAACAAAAATAGTACTTTTAGATTCATTATCAAATGAGGTTTAGGTTTTAAACACAGGGACCATTTGTATATTGTGATATACTTTTACTTTTTTCTATACACAATAATTTCTTATCGTCTTATTTATTATTTGATGTCACAATTTTGGTTATTAGCATTGTTTAAAATGAAGGTAGTTACAAAAGGCTAACACTTGACCTCAAGGTCGTGTCAAGAGATAAGGCTGTGCGGTGTTATTTAATAAGGTCTGTCAAAGGTGAAGTACGCTCGCCTAGAATACTCTTTCTCCCATATATTGACAGGTTGCACACAGTGATGCTGATTACGCAGATAGATTTACAACACCAAAAAATATCATCAATCATACTAAACAACATGTGGCCCTAGAGTTGAACCAGGGATCTGCGTGGTATTAGACAAGTCGTTAGCTACTGCAATATGGAAACAGTTTATTCTGGAACATGGGTATGAAAATTACAATCATTATGATTTATAGATTATAGATGTTATACCTGTATCTGGCCGGCGAGATCATCGAGCTCCTCTTCCTGGTCGCGTGCACGTCTCTCCAGGTCAGTTCGCGCGCGACGCAGTGCTGCCACTTCATCACCACCGCCGCCGCGCTCCTCCAGCTCGCGCGATGCCGCCGCCAGCCGTTCCTCCTTCATCTCAAGTTCGAGACGAGCTTCCTGCGCGCGTTTCCAAAATTATCAAAATCACTATCATCTGACTTTATTGCGTTGATTGCAGTATGTTGGCCTTGCCTTTTCAACAAATGTGTTTTAGAATCTTTGTATCCTTCCAGAGCCGCCGCTCTTACTAGATCATAGGTTCATTTAGAGAAAGAGCGCCCCCACATTCTTACTTCAATACTTTCCTCCACTATCGATCGCCATTGATAAAACAGATGTAGTCGGCTTGCGGACAATGAATGCTATGTCGATAACTTTTATTGTGATATCAGTGTAAAGATCTCTAAAGAGTGTCTAGTCCACCATAACAGCCAATTTACGTCCACACTGCTGAGGCAGAAGCCTACGCCAAATATGAAGGTGATTGGGCCATAGTTACCACGCGGGCCCAATATTGGTAACTTCACACACACCGTAAAATAAATTCTAATTCATGTGCAGGTTTCCTCGCGATGTTTTCCTTCACCGTTTGTATCTCGCTGTTCTTACTAAAGTTCATAAATATACATAACTTAAATATTAGTCATCGGTACATGCCGAGATTCCAACCCGCGACCTTCGGAATGAAGGCCGCATGCTCTAACTAATGGCCAGCGAACAGCTTCTGAGTCACACTGAGTCTAGCGTTGGACTTTCGACTGATAATGATGGGAACATAAATTGAAAATAAAATTTATAAACAGCTCGGATGTTACTGTATATCTCATTCACAGTCATATATCGGCAACATTGTTATGGATTTGACTCTTATATTAAAAGAAGCTTGTGGGCAAACTTACTGAGAGGCTCTGGTCGAGCGCGTACTTGTCAGCGAGCGCCTGGTCGCGCTCGCGTGCGTGCCGCTCACGGCTGCTTCGTTCCCGCTTCAGCTCCTCGTTCGCAGCCTGCAGCTCCGCGTCGAATTTACGCTGCCGCTTCTCCAGCAGGTTATTGCGGCATGTCTGTTTAAACAGGTGAATTCGTATATAGTGTGCGAAAGCGTGTCCGTGACTACTGTTACTAAGTTAACACGCCTTACCACCACAGATAACATCATCATTTAACATCAGGTCTTATCGTGGTTGCATGCTAACATTGGTAATTTATAAAAAAGACTTCGTAAAGCGATGGAGGTGAAACATCGTGGACGTTTCAGTCGGTGCAAGACCGACATAATCTGCCTTTGCCCTCGCGACGGTAGCTATGCAAAGGGCATTTCACCCGTATATAAAAAAGTTAATGCGTGTAGTTTTACAATTTCTTTCTATCACGAAACGACGAGTAGAAAAAACATCTTTCCCATGAAGTTAAGTTATCATCATCATCATGAGTGCCTATAACAATATGGTGATAGAACAAATTCTAAACCATATAATGATCCGTGCTATTGAGACATAGGGTGTCAAATCTTGTTACTCTATCAATTTCATTTGCTAGCTCTTTTAAACCTGATCACAGTAATATTGGCACACTGCTGAGCACCTACTGTTACTCTCAGTAAAGAATGTAAGTAGTATCTTCTAGTATTTATTATTGTTTTTTTTTAAACGGCAGAAAACATAACGCTAAGGTAGAAAAACCATTTTAGGGTTGCTTGTGAAGTAATTAGTTATAAAAAAAACTTTATTATTATGTATAACCGATATGTTTGTATAAGTGAAACGTTAGGATGTTTACACAGCAACATTCTTCTAGAGATTTATAACAATAAATTATAATTATACTGCATATTTGCACACTGCACATACTGCACTGGCAGCACAGGTTGATGTTATGGTGATAGCTATTAAAATTGTGTCTATGTCTAGACTTGGCTCAAACAAATGTCTAGATTGATACAGAATTATTACTGACCTGCTCGTCTAGTAAAGACCTTAGGTCGGCCATGTCGTTTGTGAGTTTCTGAAGTTTGCGCTTCCAGCTGGCGGCAACCGCACGTTGCTCCTCCACTTCTTCGTACGCATCTTGGACCTGGAATTATTAATAAAGGTATTCAAGTTTTATTTAACTGATATTACTAGGTGCTTTTTTTATATGGCGTGTTTATACACATACAGTGTAGTTGGCATTAGCCATATAATCATCCGGTCCAGCAATTTCGGTCTTTTGCGGGTTTTAAATACGAGGGTGATTCAGAAAGGATTTTACATTATTTATACGATTAAATGTAGTATTTAATACTAATAAAATTATTTATACAAGGGTAAATGTAACCACTAAATATGGGGTTAGATTCAACCTTGTATTTGACTGTAACTAAGATCAGGAGTAAGGTAACTCCAACTTGTTATTAACGAAACTCACAGTGAGGTACGCGAATTTTGAAATTTTAATCGTTCTTCAAACCCATAAAAAATTTTTGGGGAAAAAACTTCCGTCATATTTGTAAGGAACTTAAAGGTTATTAGAAAATTTACTGGTGTAGATATTTGTTACTGGAGACCGTCTAAGTAGGAAGCACCGAAGCTCACATTTCTGCCGCCATACAGTAGTGTGTACTTCAATTACTGTGTTCCGGATTGAAGAGAGTTGCAGCTAGTGAAATTACTGAGATAATGAGACAACTTCCTATGTATCAAGGTGACGAGTGCAATATGGTGCAGTAAATAGCACCCTAACTAGCGCCAGGTTGTTATATACTGGCGTGTCACTTACCATCATATGAACGTTCCGTTCGTCTCGTCGCTTCGTTGAATAATAGAAAAAAAACAAATAGAGAGAAAAGTTAATTGTGAAAATTATTCCAATAGGTAGAGAGCCATACATACATATGATAAAATCTTTACTTAATCCGAGCTTATTTATAAATAGTTTATCGTTGTAATGACATGAATAAAGAAGATCCCTTATAGATGAGTTGGTAAAAAAAAAACACTCGAATTATTTTATGCTCCTTTGGATAGGAGCCAAGCATAATGTCAAACGTTGGTACGATAATGCAATAACTGTTCAGATCACAAACTATACGTAAAATAAAAAACTACCAATTAATAGTTCACAGACCTGATCATCTTCGTCCATCATTTAAATTAACAGGTTTAAACAATCAGCACTGCTTCAATAATAACTCAGTATTACGATAGAAAGAAACAAATCCATCTCAAAACTATGAAATTTCACAGTAATGACAACCAGATTTAGGATTTCATTACCAATGTAATGATATAACGTCGGTTACGCATAATTACCGATAACGACTGATAATGATATAATGATTTAACACGCCACTAAACAGACTAATAGAAGTAGCTGTATTGGAGACATATCAGAGATGGTATCATAACGCCTGTTACACTATCAGCATCAGTGGAAGGAAACTGAGATAACTAAAATTTTTCGGACTCAGATAAAGCATTGTGATCGACCTATATATTTTTTTTGCTTATAGATTTATCTTTTATAGATATTTTTAGTACATCACTCGATTACATACGTATAGCGGTAAAACATAATTGGCTCTTAATCTGTTTTAATATTACTTAATCGTTGTTTTTAAAATGATAGTGTCCTCTATTATTAATTAAAATAAAAATTACAAAAAAAAATTCGTGCTAATAGGTTATTAGTAAGTAGTTAATAGTATTTCTACTAATGAATAACAATCAATTTATATATAACCTCAGCATCTCTATAACGCGTGGTGATATAAGCGATGAGACGAGCGGGACACTGACCTGAAGATGATATACCAGCCCAGAACAACATGACGCTAGTAAGGATGAAATGTTGAGTCTCGTTACCCCAGTAATTACACTAGCTACTGCACCCTTTAAACCAGAACTCAGTAATGTTAGCACACTACTGTTTAGCGGCAGAAATATACGCTTCGGTGGTACCTACCTACTTATTTTCATATTATATTCAAACAAAAATGTTTGATTAGTACTCCTTAGATCAACAAATAGACTAGGGCCTGCCTGGAATACTAAAGGCATCATAAGCGTGTTGCTGATCCCAAATCCTTCATGGCTGAAGATGCCACCGACGTGGTACTACTGCGCAGTCTAAAGCAAGATCATATACCAGTAAAATTGTATCGATATTTTTAAAAAATGTCGCTGTAGTAAAGGGTATCTGGCGGCAGATTTATATTTTAAAAAACGAATATCTCAATAAGTTATAAACAGTGCGGGGGGAAGGTGGTATCATTAGAATCACCGATCGTGCGGATTTCTTAGTCACGATGTCGCAGTGGTGCAGTGGTCGGGTGAGCATCGCGCGTTCGCTATTGAAGCATTTTTCAAGAGTAACGATTCTTACGTACTCGCTCGCCGACAGTTTTGTCCACATTTCAATATTCGACGGATAGGCGATGGGCCGAGTGTGAATTTAATTCGTTCGTGGGTGGAGAGGTTCCGCGCAACTGCTTCGGCTATGAACACACCACGGCCAGAACCTAGTCGATCGTCAAGGATCCCCGAAAACATTGAACTGGTTGAACGCAGTTTACGTGAAAATGCACGACTTTCGATACGGAAAAGGGCAGCTTCACTAGGACTTCCAAGAGCAATTGTGCATGATATTTTGAAAAAAGATATGAAGTTTCATCCTTTTAAAATTCAAATAATTCAAGAATTGAAAAAAAAATGACTGCGTCACGCAAATTTTATTGTGAAACTATGTTGGAGCGTTTTCGCCCTGTGAATTCCATTTTTTGGAGCGACGAGGCTCATTTTCATTTAAACGGACACGTAAACAAGCAAAATTGCCGTTACTGGGCTCTAAGAACTCGCAATCCTCGACTGAAGCACCAAAAACCATTACATTGCCCAAGGGTAACTGTTTAGTGCGTTTTATCCACGAATGGGATAATCGGACCATTTTTTTTTGAAAATGCACGGGGCCAAGCGACGAATGTCAATGGTGAGAATTATCGGCTCATGATTTCGAATTTCTTTTTGCCGAACCTGCGAGCTCATTCATCATTCTCATCACACACGTGGTCTCAACAGGATGGTGCGACCGCACACACGGCCAGAGCTTCGATGGATTTGTTGCGAGAAAATCTCCCTCAAAAACGGATTAGTCGCTTTGGGGACATCCCGTGGCCACCGAGGTCACCCGACCTAACTCCAATTGATTTTTTTTGTGGGGCTACCTCAAAGAGAGTTTACGCCAACAATCCGCGAATTGTTGTGGACTTAGAAGAAAATATTCGGCGAGAAATCAGCGCAATTGAACCAAGTTTACTGCAGCGTGTGGCACGGAATACGAGGCTCCGTTTCGAACAGTGTGTGCAACAGGATGGAAGACATTTGGATGAGACATTATCTTTAAAAAATGAAATCCGCATTTGTACTCTATCTTTTAATACTTTTAGTAAAATTATATGTTAAACATTATTTTTTATTTACGAGGCGTGATATATATGTATGTATGTATGTATGAAAACATAAATCTGCTACCAGACACCCTGTACCTTATTACATTTAGCGATACAATTTTGCAATATATAAAGACATACCTTCTTCTCCAGCTGCTTCTTGACGGTAACGAGTTGTTCCAGGTCATCTTCGTGTTGCCTCCTGAGCTGGGCACGCAGTAGTTGCAGCTCCCTGTGTGCCTGCTCGTACCGACGTTTGTACTTGTCGTTGCTGACCCCGCTCTCTGCTTCCGAACCTTCCGAGTCAGACGGCTCCACTCCGTTCTCAGCTGAACGCCAGTGGAGAAGTTCTAGCTCCAAACGTTCTGATGCCTGGAATTGGAAATTGCATTATAAAACCAGGCTTCGTTGTTAGCTGGTATGGAGTAACAAGCGATTTTTTTAAATTGGGTTTTTAATTATATTTATCCAGGTAAAGCTCATTAATTGGATGCTTTTAAACGTCAAACCTTTTTTGGGAAGTCAAGATGTATCATCAGCATCAGTTTGCTTTCGGTAGATGCTTCTATAACATATACCTTCATGTATGTAAATGTATACTGATGTGGTTTAATTGGGATTTTTTGGTTATTAACTATAAAGTTTTATGGTTTACCTGCTGAAGACGTTGGTTATTGCCGACCAAGTCCCTGTTGTCCCTTTCGACCCTCAACCTCTCCGCTGCCTCGGCGTCAGCCCTCTCAGTCGCCAAAGCGGCCGCCGCTCGTTCCTCCGCTAACTCACCGCCCACTTCTGATAGCTGTCGGCAATAAACATCTCTTAAGAATTTGTATTGAAAATATTCAAGAATATTCTATATTTTCAGCGTATAAATTTCCACGTGGAATGAAGTTTACACCGTATCATCTCCCACTACAATGAGGAATGCCAGATATAAATTATTTACTTGGCATGCACTATAGCTGCCTTCGCTTTGCCGTTTTGATTACGTTGTTTCACAAATTTTTAATGTACCCAATATATTAATAGTACTATCTAAAGTAATTATTTATATGACATTAAATAGTAGGAATTATTAATTTTTTTACCTTACTACGTCTAGCCCGGACCATTTCGGAGAAAATGTCAAAATGAACGACTTCTTCATAACGTAAAATTCAACAGATTATTAATGGATTGGGTCGTTAAAAAGCGATATACAAACTTTTTTTAAGCCAACAAAAGAGTAGTCAATTATAATCTTTAACAACAAAGAGATTCGATGCTTTGTCCAGTAATTAAAAGTTAGTTAATAGGTTTTATAATTAATGTACAACTTAACAACGTCCATTATATTGCTTCGTTTTAATTGCTATACGATTTATCATCAACGTTGGATCCAAATGGCGATGGATAACAAGCTGGTAGTATATCAAAAGTGTATAAGGGTTTATTATTGGATCGCATTGACGTCGCGAGTGGGAGGGTTCGTCCATAACAAACATTTCTTAGATTTGCATTGCTTGCAAATTTACACGTTGCCAAATGTATGCCAAACTTCCTCCCAGTTTAAGACGGCATTTGCGTCAAATTATATAACGAGTTTTGAGCATCTCATGAAAAAGTTCGAATGCTTTCGCTTCTAGTTTGAATGACAATGTTGATAGGTACTTAGGAGAGTAAGCCAAGAATTTTACACGTTTGTATAGCGATTTTATGAAAAACAATAAATAAGAAGAATTTTTTCTGGCAACAACCTCGTTACGTGATAATAGATCGACAATGGACGCAAGCGCCACAATTAATGTTTATAACTGTTTGAAAGGTCGGGAACGATTTTCTGGTTGAGGCAGTCTTATGGAGTACATAAGATGTCCGTTGTAATCCTTTAACAATCTATTACCGACCTCATCCATCTCAGAGACGGTTGTCCTATCTTCTGATATTCCACGGTGGGATCTACAGACGCTACTCGCTCTACTCCCGCTGCGGCTGAATAATGTGAACCCTTTGATCATAATATTGGTGGCCGATTTTGACCTACCAATACTTCTCTTTTGACCATTACAGTACATATCAAGGTCATCTTTATGGCCAAGTCTCCGCCATTCGTCCATAACATGATCGGTTCTTCTGAGAAAATTGTCAATTTTTGTGCTTAAATAATTAGATGATGTTCCTTCTTCTAGATGGGCTGCGATCGGTTTGAACTTCTGGCGAATTGGTTGTTTGTTACATCCAAGGACGAAAGATAAATTAGCATCAAATACTACTGGAGATTGCTCTTTAGCTTTAAGTTCTTTTAAATTCACACGGAGAGCGTTATCACTGGTCTGCGGGTACATTCGCCGAGGAGTTGGTGTTCTATTGTATAAAGTCGAATTCATACTTGATGATCTAGAAATCGGTACAAAAGTATCATTGCTACTGCATGTTGAATATTGACTTGTTGAACTCCTGATACTGCTGTAGGATGATGGACTCGGTGAACGGGAAGTTAAAAAACCACTATATGGTACATGTCTTTTAGCAAGCTCTGCGATAGAACCTTTCTCTATCGATAACGACATGCTTCTTTTACTTGAAGGACTAGGCGAGCGCGTCACTAACAATTTTCCATTTTCCGGAGGTTTCTGTGAAATTGTATGTACTTCTTTTAATTGCTTTGTAGTAAATAGTTTCTTGCCGCTAAGGATCGTAGTTGAAACTTTAGGTGGGACTTTCTCCTCGAAATTAATCGGTAACGTTTTGGACTTTTTCATAGGTAGAATGGGACGACCAGGAGGTGCCTTCGGCGGTTTCTTTGGAGTCGCATCCAATATGGGTGGTGAGAGTGGCCCATTGGAATTTGGCGATAGGGCTCCATTGGAAGATGTTACAGTGCCGTTAGTGTTGGGTATCTTTAGATTGAGCGGTAAGCCAGTGCCGTTCATTCCGTTGGTGGTGATTATGCGAGCGTTCTGTTGAGCGTGCGGCATGTTGTTCTACGCGTTGATGCGCCTGCGTTTCCCACAGTGGCGGAAGTTTTCCCCGCAATGAAAGTCCAGTGCCATTTCACAGTCGTGTGCGGTATTATCGTCGCGAGCGGGTCGGGATGCGACGGGACATCGGTTGGAAATAGAACCGGCCCGAGAGGGCTTCGCGATCGGACTGCGCCGGCTAACTCGGTCGCCGGGCTCTCGTCACAACGACTATTTTAGTTTGCGAACATGTCGAAGTGCAACCGAACGAAGGGACCTTCAAACTTCTCGAGTCTCCACTTTGATTAAATTATTAAAAAGAAACATGAATATCGATCATTTATATATAAACGTACAGACGTTCTTAACAAAAGAACTACAAAAATACCTAACATGCAATATCTCCATAAAATCAAAAGTTCTCAATAATGAATACTTCTGCAGTAATAGGATTGGGAAGACCACATGATTATGATCATTATTTTAAACCCGTTAAGCAATGGTGACTAAAATGATGAATAAAAACCAGACAAAGAATATAAAAGGAGCGACTTTCATAGTAACGAAAAATATTCCTTCTAAATTTATAATGGAACCCTTTAGTTGTATTGTTGATTAATCTGATTTGATAGTACATCATTCATGAGAAAACGATTTCGAAAATCGATTATTGATAGATCCAATTAATATGTTACAAAAAAATCAGATGAAATTGATATATTTTTTTTAAAAATGTAGTCTTACTATTTGATATTTGTAATGTTAACTACATAACAGTTTTGTTCGATGTGGCTGTCTTATCTCTTCATCACTGTTGGCCATAGACGTTCTGGCATGATACTGCTGGTTTTAGGTCTGTTGTCGGAGACCGTCTATTTCTACCAGTTTGAAGACCTCTGTAGTATAGACCTTCTGGTATGATACTGCTGGTTTTAGGTCTGTTGTCGGAGACCGTCTATTTCTACCAGTTTGAAGACCTCTGTAGTATAGACCTTCTGGTATGATACTGCTGGTTTTAGGTCTGTTGTCGGAGACCGTCTATTTCTACCAGTTTGAAGACCTCTGTAGTATAGACCTTCTGGTATGATACTGCTGGTTTTAGGTCTGTTGTCGGAGACCGTCTATTTCTACCAGTTTGAAGACCTCTGTAGTATAGACCTTCTGGTATGATACTGCTGGTTTTAGGTCTGTTGTCAGAGACCGTCTATTTCTACCAGTTTGAAGAGCTCTGTAGCTTAGGCCTTCTGGCATGATATTGCTGGTTTTAGGTCTGTTGTCGAAGACCGTCAAGATACCGTCTATTTCTACCAGTTTGAAGAGCTTTGTAGCCAGTGTAATTACTGGGATAAGGAGACTAAACATCTTATGTCTCAGGCGATGAGTGCAATGTGGTGGTGTATACTATCCTAATTAGCGCGTTGTTAATATGGGCGGGCGTATCACTTACCATCAAGTGAACATCTTGCCTTTCTCGTTGCTTAAATTAATTTAAAAAATCTTGATGCATCCTTTCTTTAGAGAAATGTATTAGTATTGAAAATATTAATCAATGGTTGAGAACCCCTTTCTTCGCATGCATGTAAGTGATTGATATGATTGTTATAGCATAAAGTGTAGTATAGTGTAGAGAAAATAAAAACAACTTGTACCACAGCGAATGCATGAAATTTGCTGCGTTTGGCAAAAACAACCAGCGTTTTGCCAAGAATCACTGACGCCTCGGTTAATGGGTCTCGAAATAGCACAGGTTTATGTTCAGTTGTTACTTTAGTTCCGGAACGTATAGATCAGGTACTGTGCGCGGTTTAGACTTATTTATTTATTGAACAACAGCTGTATGTATGTACAACTAATTAAAAATAAACACCTGTTTTATAGGATCTCTTATAATTTTTTTTCCCACCTTTATCTCTTTCCCTTTCCCTCTCTTCATCCTTCCCCTGTATGTGGTCAGGGCCTTTATTTTTCCAATCATTTTCTTACTACTTTTTAACTTATTCCAATCTTTCATTCTTTCTTATCTTTCGTTCCCTGCTCTTTTTACCCACTGATCTCTTATATTGCTTAGGTAGTGATGAAGGTAAGCTAGTAAGAAGGTAGTAATAAAAATTATAAGAAATCAGTGCATCATTTGAATCAATCAAAGCGCTAATTGAGGCAAACAGTATTACGCTGTGCTGTTAATAAATTATTTACTTCAAGTGCGTCTATGATGAACTCTATTTTTATTTAGTTTTCCGCTTACGTCCTATAGAAGTATTTATTTACCAATGTATACAGAAATAATTTTTTTTTTGTTTGTACAATTATAACGCCGATGAATGTTAGAAAGGCGGAAGGCAAAGAGTAGATAGATTGCTTATATGAAATAAGTTAAATTACTCTATGAAGAAAAGGAGTTAATATGTGGCTAGCTATTTCACTTTATTATGGTAAAAAGGAACTTATGCAGGATAATATATTATAATATTTTTTTTTATTCAATGAAGCGACGACACGAGTGAGTTTACCTGATGGTAAGTGAAACCTACCCATAAAAATATAGTCCTAGTTAGGATGATATACACTATACCACACTGTGCTCGTCGCTTTGAAATATAAGGTATTGTCGCGTTACCAGTTATTTCACTATCCAACTGAAACAGTAATATTATCATACTACTGTTTGACGGGAGAAATGTTATCAGCGGTAGTAACTATTTAGTCACCGGCAACAGTCTTTCTCGTATAATACAAATATTTCTTTAATACTTATAAACTAGTTTCACTATAAAAAAAATATAGTTATTGTTGTTAAACTGATACTGATAGTATATATACTAAGTCTAAAGTAAATTTTTGATAAATAGAAACGGTCTCTATGTTATATGCTTTGTCTAGTGTCGGGACACTGTTTTTACTCTTTAATATTATGTACTTGTTAGTGTGGAGTGAAATAAAAAGATTACTATGTAAAGTCGAGTCGATTGGATGATTATTTTTTTACTGTTAGCTAACTGTGCCAGACGTTGCCGGGCTGTTGCCAGTGTAATAAATAGCCTGTCGCGTAGTTTGCCAATGCGCTTGATGCAATAGGCGCCCAATCGACACTCCGTCAACTAGATCGCGTGGATACATACATCTTTGTATAATATTATTGTTTATCTACAGCATTCTGTAGTCACCATCAAAAAGCCTTTTTCTTTATGGACTCGAGATAATATAATGACCTCAATTTGTCAAGATGTTAAGTAATAATGAAGCATTATAAAGTAAAGCGCGAAAGTACCGATTCTCGTATAATAGACAGTTAAATCAACAAGTGGGTAGTTCCACATTTTATAAGATAAACAGTAAGTTAAAGATTAGTCGCATTAAAGTATAAAACAGAATTAAATTTATATAACATGTAAATTGAAATTATTATGAATAATAAGATAGGAATGAAAGAGAAAAAAAGTGATAACTTAGTAGACAGAAAGCAATTGGAGAAGTAGTATCGTAATAAATATAAGTTACTATGATGTATGAAAGAAGAAAAGAAATATTTTTTAGAATAAAACATGAAAATGAAAGGAGACGGAGTATATTTTAAAAAAAATATATGAAAAAGTTAAAAAGAAATAACTATAAGGATGCGAGAGTTCCAGGATCGTAGCAGGTAGAGAGAAGTGCTCACTGCCTACCCCACTGGGAACGAAGCGTGATATGTATGTATATGTACCGAGAAGAATAATATAAAAAACATTAGTAAGGTATATAAATTTCTCGCGGAATAAGATGATGGTTATACACAGTTAACTGTGTACTTGTTGTGTAAATCATTTCCAACAGGTGATAAAAAGTGATATGCCTCACAACAATAAACAATGCGAGCAGTCTCACGACGTAAATGAAAAAGGAAAATTATGATAATCAAATACGGTAGAAAACAAAACCTTTTCTTAAATTCCAGGATTAGTAGTAGTGTAAATATCTCTTATTGAAAGAATTACAATCTTTGTCTTAGTTATATAAATACAAATATATAATAGTTCACCGGTGAGACATCTTCGTTGCAGAAGGCCGTTTAAGTACCATCGCAGCTCCTATTCCTGCTAATGGACAACAGTGTAGAATTATTACCGTGTTCCGGCTTGAAAGGCGCTGTAGCTATTGACAATACTGAGGTAATGATATTAAACATCTACATGTTAACGCGTTTAAGTATATATAATATATATGAATGATCGTCATATACTGTCGATTATTTTATATAAATATGAAGCAGACGTACAGTACCTGTTGATGGATGATGCACAATACGGCGCTAGTTAGAATATTTACACTGCATTAAATTTTAATATTCGATTTAAAATAATAAATTCAGTTAGCTAATTTTATATGTAGCTCATTATATCTATAATGAAACGTTGAAATTATATCCTTTGGTTAGTATTATAGCTCATCGTCGTCAGCCTATAGACGTCCACTGCTGAGCCTGTAGACCTCCCTCAAAGATTCCCATACGATGGAGTGAAAATGAATATGTCCAGCAGTGGACGTCTATCGGCTGATGATGATGATGATGGGGTGAAAATTTATATGAAGGGATTTGGGTCAATTTTCACCATGCTGGCCCAATGCGGGTTGGTGGAAGTCAGAGCTTCGTTTATTGATTAGTAGGATGCACCACGAACAGGTGAGGTTGGCAGGTGTTACAGTCGACGTCAATTTATTAGATATGTTGGTTAAGTACCAAAGCAGACTAACCGTTAAGTTAAATAGATAACAGTGTTAATGTAATTGTTAAATTTAATGTGATTATTAATTAATAATTAATAACAACTTCTCTAAATCAATCTCTCCCTTCATCACATCGTCGGTGTGAATTACTTATGAGTTTATAACACAAACTTTATGGCTTTCTCTTTTAACTAAACCGTTGTAAAAAACTTACAAATAAAAAAAAAAAGAATACAGGTTAAATTTTATTTAATCTTTTGACAGTTGACGAATTAACTATGAAAATATGAAAGTGAACAATTTGAACGGTTAATGAAGAATATCGCTTGCGGGCGGAATTAGACGCGATAATTTTCCAGCTCGAGGAATATTTCTGGACAACTAAATCTGTGAAATTAGGGCACCGAGTCCAACGAGCGACGTGCCGGCTCGACAGTGTTACCAGGCGAAAGAGTTATTTTTTGTTTATTATTAATTTTACGAATATTTTGCAACCGCTATCTGCTTATTATTTTTATTACTGCTTTCACCAATACCTAAACCGTTTTGTTAAAATTTCGTCGCGATATCCTAAGTATTTATAATCACAGCTTTTTCCTTAGATATTTATATATTTAAAGGTAGTTTAATCTACTATGTATTACAGTTTTTCACCTATGTAGGGTCTCATCATATTTCTAGGACTATGATAGATAGAGAATTGAAATTAGGTAGTAATATACCTTTTGTCGAGTAGAATTTAGATAAGAACGGATTCCACAACATTTCTTTCCCAAAAGGAGTTGCAGCCAGGAAAGCGAACAGGTAGTTTTAAATACAATTTGATATGTTTCGGTATAACTAATGACGGAGCCAACTAACTACCTAGACTGTTTCCTTCAACAGAGATTTGATACTAGTAATACTTTTATTGTTGTTACTATAGGTTTATTCTTCCAATAAATTAATGCACTCTTTTTTACAGTACATTTTGTACAAGAATCTTGGTGATAACATCGTTTGAATCAATTTCGAAAGGATATTTCTCTCTTTCTCTCGCTCTCTCTCTGTCTCTGTCTCTCTCTATATATATATAAAAAGTACTAAATAGTCTGGAGATATTTCGACATTCTGTTTGGTGATAGAATATTAAAATTAATATTAATATAGAATATAGTTACAGAACATAAAGTCTATCGGCTCGTTTATAAAGTAAAAAGTATGCAAAAGATATATTTATGTATTTTCAATAATAATCTCTTCTTCACATTGACTTTCATACCATTGATAGATATTGTGATTTGAAACACACGGGACAAGTAGTGTGAGACTAATTAAGATAAGCAAATCTAATTTTTTAAGACTTTTACGTTGATAAAAATGTAGTAAATCAGTAATATAAAGAACATTAGTTATTTTTAGTTTACTTTCATTTTCGCATACCGCAGTAACATCGCAAAATGTAGCCGCATCGCTAAAAACTGACCTGACACAAATACGTCACGATATATTTATGTTTTCATTTCGTGAACATTAGTAAGAATATTTTGATGTCGACCATTTACACCAGAGGTTCCCAAACTTTATTTTCTCATAGACCCGTTTTTACTGATTCCTGTGGACCCTCTGCAGGTTCAATACTACCATATCTAAAACTCGGCAACATATGTTAAGATTAGATCTAACAGTTATCGAACATAGAAAATAGATGAATCCTTATAGACCGCCGCTTACTAATTGTGCACACCCATTTCTATGTCATGCTAACGTACACCCCTATCGAGTCTCTCGAGGACCCTATAGGGTTCACCTGGTTCACTTCGCGAATCACTAATTTATAGTCTATTTAAAGTAAACGCAGGCAGCTGACAAAATGCATGCAAAGAAAGGTTGCATTTTTCGGACACCTTCAAAGAGGACCCCTTTATGAGGTTGATCCTGGTGGGAAGAATTACTGGAAAACGTGCACCTGGTAGACGGCGCAAGAAATGGTTTGATGACATTAAGGAATGGACCGGGTTTAAATACCATCAGTTAAAAATAATAGTTGAGGATCGAATTGGTTTTCTCAATCTGATCGCCAAACTTCAGTTTGAAGAGGGCACCTATTTGATGATTTAAAGTATCTGATGTTATATAAATAGTCTGAATAAACACAATATGTTAACATATGTAAACCACACGTTAATACACTTTTTAAATTTTTCTCTATCGAAATATAACGAGGCGAGTAACATATTAAGTTGATGTTTAATAATACAGCACCAGATTGTGCTCGTCGGCTTTTACCCCGGCTCTTCACTCTAGTAATTACCTAAAACACCCTTCAATCTAGAACTCAGTAATGTTTGTAAACAGAAATAGAAGCTGTAGTAGTTTACAAAACGTTGTAAACAATGTTCAGTTTGAAAACAGTTATTTAAGATTACTGATCTTGATATAATTAATATGTAATGGTGTAAAACTCGTTCACATAGACTTTTGGGGTAGGTGGCTGTTGGAGTAAGTAATGGACTTATTCATACCGTTATCAGAATACTATTACAATAATATTAATAAAACTCATCGTCATATATGGAGACAATATTACTAGTAAATAATCGCAGGTAAAACATTTTTAAATTAAAAATTCAGTCCAGATCAAGAGGCTGTTCATGATGTACCGATAACGTTATCCTTGCCCAGGAGTGTGTCAATTTTGACTGTCTCCGTGGCGCAGTCGTTAATGGGTTGTATTGTAAGACGTCCTTTATGGAATATATTACAAGAAACCTACGTCCAGCAGTGGGCGCCACTCTGTAGAAATCAAGATGATTGTAAAACGTAGGTCCCTGCTTTGAATTTGGGACCACAAATGGCGGAGTATAATTGGTGGGAAGGCGTTTCGAAACCTATATACTTTCATGTTCTTGTTGTTAATCCAATAATAATCCCATAAACCGGATCTTTCTTCAGCTGATGACATTATCTGAAGAAAGTTCTCGTGCTCAGTGTGACTAATGCTATGGGAATCGCTTAAAAATAATACAATCGTTCTGCGTGATTTTTTGTTTTCGTAGGCGACCGTTCAATGCCGCACTAAAGATAAATGCGCCGCATTCGTTACGAGTAATTTGAGTTATATTATACTATAAATTTTATTGCACGATCAATATATAAATAAACAGTATTTATATGAAAAACTATTTTTTTTTATACGACAAATATAGGTGACTAGAGAGACGTACATCTCAAATACACCAGCTGCTAAGAACATGGCGCGGATTAGAGATACACATCGCATCGTCCTCGTCGCTTTAACCATAAGATGTTAAACCGTTACCCTAGTAATTTGACTAGCTACAACGTCTTTCAAGCCGGAACACTAACGTTTGCATACTACTGTTGTCTGTGTGTCTCCTATCGAGATGTCTTCGGGAACAGAGACCTAGTTTTTAATAACAACGAGGTAGCAAAGCGTAAAGTTAATTAGTATGTAATTACTATACTACCATAAATATCATGACCGCAGTGGTGACCTTTAAAACAGTTTTTCTATGTTATAAACAGTCACAATTCGATCTCAATTTTACGTGATGTTAAGTGACAATGAAGCTGTGGATGTCGAACTCTCACCACACTAGTTCGATCAGAATATGTCTCTCATACATAGTTGGAATACACGAATGCTATTGAGGCGGTCGATTTACATGAATTTGGCAATGAGACAGGAAAGGTCCCAAAAACACGATGTTCCGTAACGCTCATATGATAGCTCTGATGCTATGGTAACTGCTTATCATCAGGTGTACCAACTAACCAAACGCGACAACATATGCTACCCCGAAACGAATTATATTAGATACAGGTTGCTGATAGTAAAGACCGTCTGTGTTAGAATCACCGATACAGCTTATTTCTTCAGGCAAATAGTAGTGTGCGAATATTACTGTATTCCGGTTTGAAAGGTGTTGTAGTGAGTGAAATAACTAGAGTAATTAGTAGAGTGTCGTGTGTACATCATCCTAACGGGCGCCACGCTATCGGCAGGCGTATCACTTACCATCAGGTGAACATCTCACTCGTCCAATCGCTTCGTAGGATGAAAGAAAATATTGTTATACACTTAATATTTACAAAGTCGCATTAAGGTGTTTAAAAAAACTGTGTAGTATATACACTCCACCTGTCCGGTCAACGCACTTGGATGTTGTTTAGCGAAGTATTTACGTTCTCTCGGTCAAGGGATCATGCTCTTGAATGCTGGACGCATTTCAGTACAGTACCAGCGTTACGGCATTTTTGTTTTCTGTCAACATATTTTCTAGGTAAAACCGTGGGCTGTTATTAGGTCATACGCCGCGTTTATCTGTCGGTCTGGTGACCGAGTTTCCTTGTGGTTTCTTTACGTAGTCGTGTGTTGATTTTATCGTATGTAAATAAGCGTTAAATTTATAAATTTGCAGCACAAATCGCTTGAAAATCTATACAGCACATTTGAAGTCTGTCCATGTTTTAATATTTTTATATATATTTATATAAGAATATAATTTCATACATCAAGGCCATCCGTTGATTTATAGCCTGACGTTGTAGTGGTAATATACCGTCTAGGTAGGTATCACCGCAGCGCCTATATCTGCCACCAAACAGTACTGTGCAAATATTACTGAGTTCCAGTTTGAAGGATACTGTAGCTAGTGATGATTACGGTAACGCATACTTGTTCTGTAGTTTCGGGCTATTAAGAATAGGACTAAGGTAAGCCCTGCCTGTCGTAGAAGGCGACTAAAAGGGTTTTCGGGTTTGTAGGCTTTGAAGGTGGAGGCATTCATTGTTCAGTAAGCGAGCCCGGGATGAACAAATATATGAGATGGTCTAGTTCTTATTGTACCAAACCGTAGATATCGAGGAGAGTTACAGCCCTCCCTCAGACATGCTCTAGGCGTAGTCCTGGGAGAGCAGATCCCTGGGCCTACCATAACGCACTGAATATCAACACCGAAGGGGTTTTGTACCTTGTCTTCCCTCCGATAGTAAAAAAAAAGGTTACACGCTATATTTTAAATTTTATGGCCTAATTAAACATTCGTATATGTATAGTTGTTGAACATAGTAGAAAATACGTTTTCTCTTAAGAAAGTTAAGATAATAATTTACTATTTAAGTTAGTCCGTAGACATTTTTATTGTGAATATAATGTACAAGCTGTTTCCTGTTTGCTTTGCTGGCTGTATCATCCTAGAAATTCACTTAGAAGGTCACTGCTCAGCTAGCCTTTAAATGGTAGAAGCAAAATTTCTACCAAATTTTGAATGTTTGGGTATAACAGTTTCGGAGACCTCTTGATGAGTCAATGGATCTTTGGATATCTCATATATATATGAGAAAGTAAGTACAGTAATTTTATTATATTAGTAATATAAGTATTATTTATTTTATTGTCTGTTTATGTATGTATTATCTATATTACATTTGCCTTCAAAATTTTTGTTTCTGACCCTTAAGTCTATCTCCAATGATGAATGGCAAATAAATACATATGTACCCTACTGCTAAATTAATAAAGAAATTCGTAGCAATTTTTGTATGTATTAGTATATGTATATATAAATATATACACATGTACTAATATCACAAAGAGCACGACTGGCTGTGCATAGAGGCGTGTTGGTCCCCATACTGATGTATGGTAGTGAATGTTGGGTATGGCAGAAGAAACATGAAAGTAAGATTAATGCTGTGGAGATGAGAAGCCTGAGAAGTATATCTGGAGTGAAACGGATGGACAAAGTGAGGAACAGTGTGATAAGGAAGCGGTGCGGCGTGGTTGAAGATGTAGTGACAAGGATAGAGAAAGGGATGCTTAGATGGTTCGGCCATGTCGAAAGAATTGATGAAAGAAGATTAACGAAAGAAATATACAAGGTAAGAATGATTGGAAAAATAGGTGCAGGCCGACCTAGACGGACATACTCCGATCAAATCGGAGATGTCCTAAAGAAAGGCCGGATCAAAAGCACACGCAACAGACGAGCGTGCATGAAGACGCTTATGAAAGTGGAGGAAGCGAGAGAGGTGTGCCAGGATCGTAGCAGGTGGAGAGAGGTGGTCTCTGCCTACCCCACTGGGAACGAGGCGTGATATATATGTATGTACTAATATATGTTTTAATTGTTAGGGTATATTAATTAGTTTTTTGAGAAAAGTGATTAAACAATGTAAACGTTTGTACTAAATTTCATATTATCTTTAACTAGTATAATATGTTATATAAACTTATATTTACTTCTACATTACCTTTTAAATTTTTTTGTCTATTAAATTAACTGTTTGTATGTGTACATAAAATACGCATGATATTAGATTTGTCGGTAATTAAAAAAAAATTGTTATAATTTTTCATTAACAAAAATATTACATATTATATGCATATAAACTTCAGTGTTTTTATGACTTGTAACATAAATCTAACATACATAAAAAAACCCACTTACATGCATTTATTAATTATGTTCTCGATATATTATATTACTAAAAAGGTTTCCACAAACTATTTACTCAACGAACGATATTCGGTAAATGTGATTATGAGAAAAGTTAACCATCAACAAACAAACATTAAAACCATGGTCTTAGTTTATGGTATACACTGGACCGTCCCTCGCCAGCGAACGCGCGAGATAATCGCGGCCTATTGTTCCGATTCTAACAATCGATTTGCAAACGATTTAAAATTATGTTCATGAGAATCGATTACACGATTCTTGATTAATAGCTAAGTGACAATGTCCTTGCGGTCTAATTGGCAAACTCATAAATAATAATAAATACTCGTATCTTGTAACAGTGAACGTCGATGATACGAGCAAGACGTTCACCTGATGGTGGTGATACGTGTGATAACGTGGCGCTAGTTAGGATGACATACACTGCACTAACTCGTCGCCTTGAAAGGTAACATTCAATATTGTTATGCCAAAAATTACATTAGTTACAGCGCCCTTTATACCGGAACACAGTATTGTTTGCATACTACTGTTTGGTGACAGCGATATGAGCTGCTGTGGTATATCGACGGTTTCCGACAATAGGGACTTACTACTATTAAAAACGTGGTCATAATATATAATTTGTAGATTTATTTTGTGTTTTCTATTGCCTTATTATCATAGAGATTGTTGGTTTGTTGTGAAAGTCTGTAATTTTATTGAGGAGGATCATGGAGACTTTGGATGGTGGTAGCAGGTGCGTGCGCTCCATACAAGCAAATAAACACTGCATACTCTGGCTACATACTCTAAACAATATCTCCACTTACTCTAAAGCTACATAACTATAATTGAACTATTAACTGGTATTAAATTGACTAAACTGCTAAATTGGTTAGTCTAATTATAAGTATAGATAAACAACTACATTTCTGGTGTGGTTTCCATACTCTACCTGAAATCTCTGTACAAGTCCCATGTTGTATGGTATTATGTGGTAAACTTGTCATCCTAACGGTATCAATATATTCCAGCTATCGATATATAAAGCAAGTGTATTGTAGATGAGTACTACTTCATTGTTACTTAATACCTTTGTATATTGGGGTCAAGTGTTTTGACATTGCAGTTAAAATATGATCCCACAGGAAGAGGACAAGGAAGGAGAATTCTGGTGCTGTATTATATATATATATACTAATTTATTTTTCAAGTTTAATTTATATAACAGCAATATGTCATGATGCAGTTTCTTTTTTTTTTTTTTTTTGCAAAATAATTTCTATCGACTATGTAAACTACACTGCAAAGAATCAAACACGCAACTTTGCTCTTAATTTTTCGCAGGCGTTGATATATTTTATTTGTTATATAATATAATAGTGTATATAGTTGTGTAGTGTATATGTATGTATAGCTGAAAATCAGTGCATTGTTCAGTTTGCTCCATTGCATTGCTTTTTTTACTTCAGACAAAATTTGTAAAGAGACATTATGACACATTTGTTATGTACATATACTTCATAATGTTGTATTTGTTTTTGTTGTTATGTCTGTACTGCATGGACAAATAAACGATTTTGTTTACCTATCTACATTCATAAAAGAGTAAATGAATGAATTGTTATTACGTAAACTAAATTACTGTATGTAAATAGAAATTAGCACCAACCCGTGTCGGATCAGCCTAGTGGGAAATTGGGCAAATCCCTTCATATGAATTCCTACCCGATCGAGTGGCCCAATTTAAGGTTTTAAGTAGTTTAATAATAATTTTTTTATAGTTTTCTTGTTTATATAAAAATGTATTAGGTTTAATTTAAGTAATTACTATTTTCCATATGATTTAATCTACTATGGACTATGCCTTTAGCTTAATATCTCACTGTTTGTGAAAATGAGTCTGTTGATAGTTGAGGATGTTAGTCCAAAATACTTTTTTTTTTAAATTCAACAAAGCGATTATACAAGCGACATTTTCACCTGATGGTAAGTGACAAGATTGCCCATTACGCATTGTGCTCATCTTGAGACAGACCCAGCAATTTTACTAAGTAAACATCCTTCAAACCGCAACTCGGTTTTGTCTGCACAGTACTGTTGGGCCGGTGGAAATAGGGATTGTGGTGGTACCCATTTCCGGTTTCTGTCAAGGGATATCTTTTTTATCGCAGGGGAAATCTTTTTAATACACTTTGCTTCTGGGGGGAAGACAAAGTTATGTGTCTTCTACCCACTAAAACTTCCTCGATGGTCACTGTCAGTGCATTAGGAGGGGCTCCGGGATCTGCTACGGAACACACCGGTGGCCCTCTGCATTGTGCCTACAACATCCCACAGAAAGGCAAAGCTCTCTTTAGCACCCACGTTGTGCTACGGTAAATACAAGACCACCATGCATTTGCCGTCCTCTTAAGCATCGCTTATCGAGGACCTCCACCCTAAAGGCCTACGAACCCTAGGACCCTTTTAGTCGCTTTATATGACAGACAGGAAATACTTTAGTCCGATCCTCAATAGCCCAAGACTATAGGACTGCCGTCCAGCTGTATCTTCAAGTACTATATACTACTACCGGAAGTTACGATTGTAATTACTAAGATTTTCTCTCAATTCTAGTTCTGATGCGAGACCTTTTTATCCAACCGCTGTTCGACATTGATTTATAACCTCAAAAAGTACAGCTCGAATATATATATATGTATACGTACTTTTTTTTTTATAAACCACATCGGTCTTATGGGAGTACACGGTACACGGCATCACACCGGCGCAAAACCAGAATCAGTTCGCTCGTTAGGAGCACAATTTAATCGTCACATTAAACACCGGACCCGTTTTGCAAACGAAAAACGTGTGCTCGCCAATAATGGCCGCCATTCCCATTTAAGTTATATTCGAGCCTGTTTTATAATTGCTATGTAACTAAAGAAAAACTAAAAAAAAAAACATTACATTGTTTCGCCCTGGGAATAATGCGTGCGTTTGTAAAGTTCGTTACACGTTTTGCTATTTTAGTACACTAACCGACAATTATAGTGGCCTATTTAAAGTATAAGTGTGCAAGTTTGAAAAATAAGGTCAGTTGTACACTTAGGCGTGTATGCCATATTAACAAGTTTAACTAAATTAAACTTAGTGGATCTATTGTGTCGGATCATCCAGCAGATGGTCCGACGATGTGGTGAAGGTTGCGGGAAGCAGCTGGATGTATGCAGTGTAAGATCGATCGATGTGGAGATCTTAGGGAGAGGCCTATGTCCAGCAGTGGACGTCTGTCGGCTGATACTGATGATGAACGCGTAAATCAATCAAGTATCAGTTTTTAATTAATTTACATGATATACAATTTACATTTTATTACAGCCGACAAACAGTACTGTGCATACATTATTGTGTTCCGGTTTGACAGGCGCTGGATCAGTGAAATAACGTAGGTAGCGAGATTTAACATCTTGTCTCAAGGCGTTAAGCGTAATGTGGTGCTGTCTATGTCATCCCAGATAGCAAGACGTTGGTATGGACACTTACCATCAGGTGCACGACGCGCTCGTCTCATCGCTTCGTAAAAGAAACAAAAAAAAATTACTAAAAATTTTTTTTTTGTTTCCATAAGCTGAGAGGATTGTTATAAAAATAAAGCAAATTTTTTTTTTTTAATATAGGTTATCCTTTATCTTTTTTTTTGTTTTAGCAAGAGACATCTCTAGCGGTGAATCCTTATTAGTTTAGATGAGGAATCAGCCTAAGTCTTTTATTTCTCACTAACCTAAGATATAGTTAAGTTTCTTTTTATCTTTCATACTGCTCTATATAATTCGTCATAAATAGTTTTGTGCGAGGTAATTGACATATTTAAGTACTCATATTCTCTTCCCTTTGTTATGTAAATATTTTAAATTATATTATAACACAATATTATACATATAGATATGTACATAAAGCAAAAATCTTTACCTTAGTCTCAAGTTTTGCCGTTTCATTCTTATAGTGTGTGCGCTCGCTTTCGACCTTCTCTAGCTTCGTACGTAACGTTTCCAGCTCTTCCTGTGAATGAAAATAGTACAATATTAATAAAAATAGAAAATAATATATTGATTTCATGAATAGGTTCTACTGGTTTTTTTAATGTCTATCCTTTTTCTTAGAGTAATCACAAATTGGATACTCTTCAAGGTAACGGAGTTCGTACTCTCGCCGATCTTCGTTGGTAATAAGTAGTTGATTTAAATTCCACAGTGAACTTGTCATCGTCAATTTAATAAGCTATAGTAGTCATGCCGACTACCCTGTAGTCTATAATGTAGTCGAATTGACTACTGTAGCTTACAGTGTATACCATCATTCCTATCACACGCCATCATACTATAGAGTGTTTACCAGAAAACGACTAATGGCTTTTACATGCTTGACAGATGCAATACCTCAAAGTAATCAAACAGTTTTCTCGATATCTTGTTTCATTGCCATACTAATGGAGTGTTATTTTATTACAAGTAAAAAAAAAATTACGAATTTCGAGTTTTCCGTTTGTAAACTACTTATTGACATTTATAGGATGAAGTTCATTAGATGCCCTTAAAACGTATGTAAAGCAAACGTGGAGGTTAGCATTTTTCTCATGGGACAGATAACAGAGCAACTTTTTTTTGTTTATTCCCGTAATGATCTAGTACTACTGTTGATGTGCTCGTTAGTGATGTCGATGTTAAAGAAAAAAAAAACAAACTATTGTACACAACGCATTACGACGACAAGAAACCGTTTAGTAGCTGTAACAGTGATGTATGTAGTTGCTATGTGTATATAAGATGTACGATTTCCAAAGAAAGCGCGTAAGATAGCGTTCACGATCGACTTGCCCGTTGCAGTGTGACGATCCGACATTGTGATGCATTAGGATTCTTTCAGTTTTTTTGCGATACACAACGCGTGTAAAACCGCGTGTTAGATATTCATCGCAAAAGATACATTGTATTGCATTTGAGATATCACATATTTATTATCTTCTTCAACGTTGATTTGTATGTATATATTAACATTCGTTATTATGGACCTATGATTAATGTGATGATGCACTTGTTAATTTTGTGGTTACCTATATATTAAATATTCACATAAGCAAATAAATACCCTTTAGTATTTCTTTAAGCGTAAGAATCTTGCTTTATACAAGTGAATTTAATAGAAGATACGTGTAACTCCATAAATTAGTAAAAAACAAATACATATCTTGAATATATATATAATATGACTTGGTTATGAAAGTGGAGGAAGCGAGAGAGGTGTGCCAGGATCGTAGTAAGTGGAGAGAGGTGGTCTATACCTACCCCATTGGGAACGAGGCGTGATATGTATGTATGTATATATGGTTATAAATTAAACTTATGGTTAAGGGCTTTAGTTTAAATAACGAAATAGTTTTATAAGCTTTTTATCTGTAAATGTTGGACAGTATTATAGAGATCGAATTGATGTTTCATACGAAGGAATAGCAATTGAGACTCATAAACGAAGTAGTAATTATTGCGGGTAACAAGGACAATGCTATTGTTGCAATATTAAAAATTACAAACTTCTTTAATGGATATAACAACGTAACATCAACAATTAAATTCGCAACGTTTTGCAATGATTTCGCAAACAACGCCGCGCATACAGTAAGAGAATGCAACAATCAGTATGAAAATGAAACATTTCGAAGAAGTCATCAGGATGTAACGCATCAAAAAACTACATTACCAGCGAGCCGACCGCCGGTTGATTTCTACATAATAATAACCATTAACATATATTATAATTCGCTTACAGTATATAATTGTAAACAAATAAACAGTTCATCGAATAGCTTACGATATATCTACTGATCTCATCATTCCATGCGAAGTCATTATTTCAAACGATGAATAGGTCATCATCTTTTCCTCTAATTATCGTACCAGAGGTATGAAATATTAAAAAGAAAAACAATCTATGATTTTTTTCGTTTTACAATAGATTACTCGTTCACCTGATAATAAGTGATACGCCTGCCACTAATAACGAGGAGTTAGGATGATATATATTGCACAACATTGTGTTCGTCGCTTTAAAACATAAGGTGTAAGGATTCTAAACTCCAGTGATTCCAATGACTGCAGCGCTCTTCAAACCGGAACATAATGATGTTAACAGAGTAGTGTTTGGCGGTTAAAATAAGCGCTTCGTCGGTTTGCTTAGGGTATCCGGCAATAAATATCTGCCACCATTAGTGTAAATATTCTAAATGATGATGGCAAAGTTTACGAAGTTTTTTGTTCGGTGCAGTGTTCTGATGGAGCGACGACATCATAAGGGCTGGAATAAGCTAAGGATCGCATTTAGTGGAAGACGTTGGGGAAGGCCTACATCCAGTAGTTGATAAACAAAGGCTGATAACGATGATGATGTAGTGTCTGCTGTTACTCCCATTTATGGCTTTAATAGTTTTATTGAAATCAGGGCACGCGTATTAGGAATCCGCGAGCCAGACAAAAGAAATACATAAATATGTAAATCATTTTAATTCGAAGCGTTACCTAAGGACAACACTTGCCCATCATCATCATCATCATTATTATCATCCTCAATTTATCAACTGCTGGATATAGGCTTCAATGTCTTCCACTAAATCCCCATAACAACTTGACGGGAAACAGTAATGTTTGCACACAGTTTGACAGCGGAAATTAGGGCTATGATGTTAGATACCTAGATATGATGTCCGGGAACAGAGATCTACTGCCAGTAAATAATTCATAATATACCGCCAAATAATTGTAAGTAGAATAAACAGGTGAATAACTGATATAGCAAAAGATATAATGTAAATGTAATATAGTGGAAGGAGAATAAGACGGAGTACATTATAATATAAAGATTTGATACTGACATTGTAAGGTAATAGAAAAGTGATGTGATATGTAATATAAATGAAATAAAATTTAGAATAGAATAATTAGGATAAGTGAAGATCTAATAAAACAGAAATCAATTTAGAATAAGATGAAACAAAATAAGCCCAAACACTAAGATAGATTAAGCATGGAAATATTGTAAAAAAAACAGCCCTGAATAGGAATATCTAGATACAGAGAAATTTAATAAAAACAAATATTATACAAGAAGATGAAGGGGTAGTAAATATTTAGATAAATATACAGATTATTATTTAAGAAAGAATAAGACAAGAGGGTAAACTAAATCTAACGTATCATACAGAAAGTGCAGTGCATCAAATTATATCCTAAGTACAGCATACGATTGCTTGTAAGTTTTTTTTTATAAAGATTTATATTTAATATGACACTGATGGAGATTCCGGAAGCATTAGAGCCATAATGAAGGGCCACTTTTTTATACTACCAGCATTATGGTAAATTGAATCAGGTGTAATGAGATTTAGATTGTTCGTAGCGTCTTCTTGCTCGTGTACATTAATTTTTTTATGAAACTAGTTTAATATAACATTTTTGCATTTCTTCAAAGGTTCTGTAATATCTTATCAATATCAATAGATAAAATAGCGATAACATAGTTAGTTTTAAATATATCATCCTGATCTATATATCGGGAGAGATTTTGATTAAAAGGAACGGCACTGTTGCTCTCACTGCTGGGAATCTGCAATTTCATAATGAGACATCGCTATTTATCTAAAACCCTGGCCAAATGTGGGTTGGTAGATTCTATACGTCGAGGAATGTTGTAGTTCTTGGAATATTCCTTCATCAAGAGGTCCAGCTGAGTAGGGAATGTAACCCCCATCTCTTTAACACTGCCGTCGCTCATACGACTGTTTTACAAACTGATCATATAGCCTCTTGACTAATGACTTAATAGTTGATACATTACTTATTTACAGTGAGATTATGTTTCTTTGAAATATATAGATTCAAAATAGGCATATATTACTAGAAAATACTAAAGCGAAATTAATTTTTTTGATGTTATAGGATAAATTCAATTTTTTTTATTAGATGAGTCGAGTTAGACTTGATGGAAACTGATGCACCAGCTCGTAATAATGTTGCGTGGGGCTATTTATAACATCATATATTGTGTTACTTGTTATACGTTAAGTGTCGATACTCAGAATTTCACTAACTTAAACGCCCTTCAAATCGGAACACAGTAATGTTTGCATACTATTAATTGGCGGCAGAAAGCCGTGATGACACCTCCCTAGACGTTCTTCAGGAATGGAGACACTAATAGACTACATCGTTGTAAATATATAAATTTGATACAACCAATAATTTTATCCCCTTATATGGATAATCGCCTTATATGGATCCCTACCTGAAGTGGAAATCTTTGGGGGTGGTCTATATCCAGCAGTGCACGTCGTGATGGACATGACGGAATAAATTTATGTATGGTAAGTATAGTACAGAAATATAACCGATACTTTTCGCTTCACTATAGCAACTGGGTGGGGTTGAAGAGAAATGGAGCGCGACAAATTGACCATAATGTGACCGCACCGCTTTGACATGACGACCATTTGGGAGCGACAGTTTCAGGACAGCAAGTCATACATCATACGACCAAGTTATAACTTGAAGACTGTCGGCTTCATAAAGTATTTTTTTTTAAAATGTTAAATTACCGTTATAATAGTTATATGGAGACAAGATTATTTTTGTCGCGTATCTTAAAACTTCTTATGAAGACTTCACAGTGATATCTTCATAACTGTTATAATGACGGTGACGCTTTGACGGTTCCGGAGACCTAGGTAGGTAACACAGTAGCTTATATTTCTGTTACTAAACAGTAGTGTACAAACATTACTCTGTTTCCAGTTAAAGCGTTGTCTGTTGTATATATGTATGAGTTAAAATAGTTGAGGGGTATTAAGATAGTGAGGTATAGATAGAGGAAACGGATAGTATGGCGGATATTACAACTGGTTTGTGATGGTATAATAAAAAGTAGATAATTGTAATAATATATTACGACAAGACTTTTGTGATAGTTTTTTTAAACAAAATCTATTGGTAGAATGTCCGGACTACTGTCCCCTCAGCTCTCTCGTGACCACTACTACAAGAACTTCAATACGTAGTATTAATTATAAGTAGTTGAATAAACGCAATGATATTGTTATCGGAGTATAATCCTTGACAGCTGGACATGGGTTGCTATCACAGATCCCGAGATGGTTAATATAAACCATTATTGGATCCGTTAGTATCCATATGTATGAATCGCGCATTAACAAGCAAGGTATCGGTTTTTACACCGGGGTACAGTTAGCGACCTAACTAGCTGCGCTAATGCACGGCCTGGGTGGGTATACCGGTCCCATTAGCTTCAACGTTCACTTGATTGAATACAGAAGAATCGAATGCGTTCTCATGTTTACGAGGGTTACATTAGTGTGGCATGTTTTTAGCTGATCTCATAAACATACTAATGGTACAATCTATGTGCCATTGACGGTGTATGAAAGAAAAAGCGCCGTTTCGATCGCTACTTAAAAGCTTTAGTGAACTTGTACATACAAGTCATAAAAGCTAAGGAACGCATTTAGTGGAAGACATTAAGGAAGAACTAAATCCATCACTATATCATGTAAATGAAATACAAACAAAGCAGAGATGAGCAATGATAACACGGAAATGATAAGGCGATATATAATAGTAACTCGCTTTTTTTTTTCAACAGCCAATTTTCGTCTCCACTGACTTTACGAACCCGCGACCTTCGAAATGAAGGCTGCACGCTCTAACCATTAGGCCAGCGAGCTAATAATCGCAAAATTAATAGTTAATAATGTTCTTCTACAAAATAGTTATAGTAACATTGTGTTGAATAATTCGCAGATAATTATTTGACAAGGTCATACAAGTTAGAATAAAATTTAACTTAGAATAACATAAGAGAATTACATTGTCTATATGAAATAAAAAAAAAACAATGAAACAAGATATCTTCTTCGTAGCCAGAGCAATATTATTCAAGGTAATATTTTTGATTATATTTGAAGGAAAATTGAGATTTTACATTATGGTTTCATCAAGGTAGATCTCTGTTGCCCGAAACCCTCTAACTACCAACACAGCTATTATTTCCGCCGTCAAAACAGCACTTTGCAAACATTACCGCCGTTCGGTTTGAAGGACGTTCTAGCTAATAAAACTACTGGGGTAATGAGAACTAATGTCTTCAATCTCAAGGCGACGAGCATAATTTGGTGCTGTATGCATCCTAACAGGAACGCACTGGATGCGAGCAAAGCGGCCCGGAGGCCTATGTCCAGCAGTGCTGATGATCATACATCCTAACTACCACAACGTTGTTATGGGTTTGTATCTGGTGAACGTCACGATCGTTTCGGAATATAAAAATAATCAGGCAGAAGACGGCCACTACAGAGTATAGGCAATGAAGGATTTCTACGTTGATCCAGCAAGTTAATCTTCCAACAGTGACCTTCATTACATTGTTGGTTCATCATGTGAAGAGTCGGCAATTGCGCCTACCGTTATTTGAATATCATCTGAGTCCCTTACTCCATCCGTTTCCCACTAAACAGCTTATGAAATTGCACTTGTCGGCTTTCTTCAACTTGACCAAGTCATCGCTCCGTTCCGGAGGAATCTCATCCTTGGGGGAGTTAATGGAAATTACTTTCACAGTGAGACTACCCATGACTGATCTGAGAAAAATGGTACACTGATAAAAAACGGATCCCTGATGGGGAGTGTTAGTATTTAAAAGGTAACAATTTTTTTTCTTACGGATCTTACGGTGTTAGAGTGATATACACTGCACCACATTGCGCTCGTTGCTTTGATACATATGTTAAGTCTTGTTATCTTAACAATTTCAATAACAATAACGCCCTTCAAACATGAATAAAGGGAACTTTTGCATACTACTGTCTGGCGGCAAAAATAGGAGCTGCGGTGGTATCTAGACAGTCTCCAGCCACGGAGACCTATCACCAGTAAAGCCTTTGATAAAAACTAATTACTTTCCGTTTATGGTATTGAATATCTAATTATTTACTAGCTTAATGTACTACATATAAATTAAAAACATGTAATGAGAGAATAACTTTAGATTGCTAACACCGCAGCACTATGTTCCAGTTTGAAGGGCGCTGGGCATTGAGAAATTATTAGGGTAATGTGTTTTAACTTAAAGCTACCAGCACAATATGGTGCTGTGTATACCCTAACTAGTGACACATTGATATGCGCAAGTTTTTTTACCATCATGTGCAATAAAAACTACACTATCACTCAATACTAAGTGAAGTCGTGGTTAAGCATAAATCTTCAATATATATATATATATGTGTACGAAAAAAAAATATGAATAAAATTCTTACGTGTATATTTTCCAAACGTCCGCATATTTTAGTAGAATCTTTAGTTTTCTTTTCAACCATACTAAAACATTCATTCGTGTAAACACTAAAGAATACTTAAAATAAACTAAGTCCAGTTTTAACTGTGGACTGATTACTTAGGTCTTACCTATAGACTATCTAAATCTTGACTGTATGTATTCATTAGATAATAATGAACTGATATAAACAAACAGAGAGTTAGTATTTGTGTATTTATGTTTACATACAATGACCAAATATTTTTTTTCGCACTCAGTTAAGTTTATTTGTTTACTTAACGATCAATAGTTAAGTTAACCGGCACATCCATTCTTCCATCAAGGCGTTAGTATAATAAAGCGATGTTTATATACAAATTCTTTAATTCATTGATATGTTTATCATCATCATCAGCCGACAGACGTCCACTGCTGGACTTTTTTCCCCAAAGAAATGTTTATCGTGTAAACAAAATGCATAAGTAAAGCTTTTTTTTAATTAATATTTTTTTTAAAGTTAATTTCACACAATTAGAGGAAGTTGATATCAATAGACAGGAAACGTATCAATTTTCAAATTTTGATGAATTTTCTTGGTTTTTTTTTTTAAATACTCCCTATAAATCCTCGATCGATGTGGGAATCTTTGGGGATGCCTATGTCCAGCAGTTGACGTCTATCGGCTGACGATGATGATAATGATGAATAGACAATGAAAATTAAAAGTATTGATTAACTATAATACCATATAAGTTTCATCAAATGAATCTCAATCATTTAAAAGCTCTATAACCATATAGACATGAATAAACAATTATTTATATATACGGACCAGCTGTTCCCCGCTGGCTTTGCTAACCGCAATATAGGATTAGATTTTGATATTTGTTATAAACACCCCCGTAACAATCCTTAGGGATAGACATTTGTAAAATCCATTATTAGCTGACCTCTGAACGGCAGAAGTAATTTTTCTACCAAGTTCTGAGTGTTCACGTCTAATAGTTTCAGAGATCTCGTTATGAGTATGAATCCTTGAGGAGATATCCAGGGATATCAATGAATCCCTGAATATCTCCTAAATATATATATATATATATATATATATGTTAACATGTACTACAGTAGTCAATTTAATAACGAATGTAGTACACAGAGGTTATCAATTCGACACTATTTCTTTATAGATAAGCGAGAGTTTAGTTTATTTTTTAATGAATATACTTTGAGAATAACTGTTAGTTAAAAAAAAATTTAATGGAAAAAAAAAATTGTAACACCAAATTACTGCTAAGTACCTATGATCTCAATACAGCCTTTCCTGTATCATTACGATGTTCATTTCAATACTGGTATCTGTTAGGGTCAATGACTCATTCACGACGATTTGGGACCCCGACTCTGCTGTTATAGCTCATGTAGCTTGATATTTAAGCTGGCGCTAGTTAGGATGATATACACTGCACCACATTATGATCGCACTCTTCCGACATATTAGAATAGAGTGATGTTTTTACTCTACTGTTTGGCGGTGGAATGCGGGTTCCATAGTGTCTATAGAGTCTAAGATATAAAGACCTAGTAAAAGTACTAGACGACAGACCTCACCACCTGGTGAATAGACCACATTAAAAGAACCGCTGGAAGCCATTGGATTCGAGTAGCTGAAGATCGTGTTTTGTTGAAGACCTAACATACCACATATGTCCAGGAATAGATGTCCATCCCTTTGATTGATGAACAGTACCACCAGTACAAATATATCCTGCGCCCAAGTCGACTTACGTAAGCACACCGCTGGAGCTGAACTCCGATAACCCCCGTTTTGAAACTTTTTACTTGTTTCTGCGGGCGATTGCTTAATTACACTAATTTCGATACATGTTATAATTATTTATTTCCTAATAGAAAGTAGAGCAATTAACTTTGAGATAATGAACAGCTTGTTGTTTATTATAGTAAATAACTAGCTGTTCCCTGCTGGTTGTGCTTGTCGTAATATAGAATTATATTAGAAATTTGTTAGAAATATTGCGTTCCGCCCTTCCCTAGGCTCTTTCTTTCATTACCATCTCCGCAACCCCTTTTGAGGGTTTTTGGTAAAATCCATTCTTAGCTGAAATATATTTGAAAAAGACGACAAACGGTGGAGAGGAGGACCGAAGGTGCGATGGCTGAGTGTAGTGACAACAGGGATGATAGGTATGTAGAGAAAGGATAAGAGTGATGTAGAGTGAAAGAAGTAAGAAAGCAGTCATAAAACAGGACAAATGCTAAGAAGAAGAAGCTGAGCTATATTCGGCTAAAGCAATATGTCCACAATTCACATCTCCTGGCCGTTTGGTTCTAGATACATGGTGATGAGTCTATAAATAAGTAATTTCTTATATATATACATATACAGATTAAACTGACACTTGAAATTATGTGATCAGAGTGAGGTTAGTGTTATGAATAGTTTTGAAAAACATAGAATTTCTTTTAGTGTTCTCTTTCTATGGTCTATATTATAGTTATGTATATAAGAATACAACATTTCTGATACATAGGTAAATAGATAAATATCTTGTTATTTTTTTTTTACACGAAGGGACGAGAAGAACGAGACGGTCACCTGATGGTAAGTGATATGCCAGACCATAACAATAAGGCGCTAATTAGGACGATACACATAACACATTGTGCTCGTCACCTTGAGATCATAAGTTGAGTCTCGTTACTTTAGTAATTTGACTAGCCTCAAAATCCTTCAAACCCGAACAATAATGTATAATATATAAAGTAATGTTTGTAAATTACTGTTTGGCTGGAAGAGTTACGGACCTAGCATCGGATAAGGATGTATAACTGAAGTCTAGATGTTGTAAAGATAGGTATGCAAAGAGTCACAGATGTGGTGATGCTGTGGGTGGTTTCCGACGAAGTTGTTCTCTCTCACCTGCGCTTGTTTGAGCCTGTGCTCGGTCCTGTGCACGGCGAGCAGCGGAGTCACGCGCACCAGCAGCCTCCACCACGGCCAGTCGCGCACCGCCAGGAACGCGCGGACGTTGCGCTGCACACACCTGATGGTGAAACATACGCACACGTTAACGAACATATATCACCTGCACACATGATATTTTAACTCGGAGATGAATATTAAAGCATCTGAATTTTTTTTTTTTAAATCTTTTTCAAACACACACACAGAGATGCTCTTATGGGGGTAGATTAATAATATGAAGGTGATCAGCCAGTCGGAGCTGAAGAAGCTGTACCGCCTACCAAACTCGACAACCGGTGGCCGCGGAATCAAAGCAAGGACTTGTGTTACCAAACCGGCGTTTACCTTCTACATTACAGGATCTTTAATTTTTTTTTTTTTTGGGAGGGGTGGGTTCTTTTATCCCTTACGGAGATGTCAACCTCATTAGCACAAAATAAAACGTAGGGTGCTAATACTGTGGTTACATATCAAACAAATCTTGAGGTGTTCTAGACTGGTTGACATGATACCATGTGTTAGGAGTCCAGGATTTTTAAATTAAGAATACAATAAGATTTTTTTTTTTTTTACTTTATTGTAAAACCCCACAGCGAGTTATACAAATGGCATTCTTGATGACTGTTCGCATTCTCTACCAGCAAACCTTCGGTGAGGATGAATTTTGCATAAATAGCGTAAATAACGTTATCTGTACGAGCGGATTGTCAATTTACGTGTTTTATCTGTGGTACACTCACACTACAGAAGTAATTGAATATCAGCACGTATTTTACCTTATTTCAAATATAAATATTTTTTTTTTAGACACGAAGCGATGAGAGCAGCGGGACGTTCACCAGATGTCTGGTTAGGTTAAAAAGTGAGAACTAAAAATTTGATAAAGCTATGGATAATGAAACAAAAATAATGTAAACGTAAGTGAAAAGGGCGTTATATATATGTATTTATTTATATATATATGTATTTGTATATTATAATAGTAGCTCGCTGGCCTAATGGTTAGAGCGTGCGGCTTTCATTCCGAAAGTCGCGGGTTCAAATGTCGGCATGTACCGATGACTTAATATTTAAGTTATATACATTTGTGGACTTTAGTTACAACAGCGAGATACAAACGGTGAAGGAGAACATCGTGAGGAAACCCGCACACTGACATCATCTTTGTGTGTGCGTGTGGTGGCCCCAATAAAGTGGCAACAGGCTCGCCCCCTGTTACATGGGACCTAATCTGACCACATCTGGCGAAAAGTGGGTGTTTAATCACCTCCGCCTACCCCTACTGGGAAAAAGGCGTGATTATACAAAAAAAAAATATATGTATTTGTACTATTTATACGTATGCAAAACATATGTTTTATCTATACATATGCTGCTATATAGTTTAAGTCAATAGTTACCACCTACCACATCTCAACCCCCCCGAGGTGGGCCCGGTCATTCGGTCGCCGTTCGGGGGGTCGCGGATGAATTGCAATACTTTATCCCGCGACCTCACGAACAAGTGGATGAGAGTGGAATACCGTGTGAAGCTTTTTAGTCGGTTGGAGCCCGACACTACCACCGACGCCGGCCCAGTTTGGCGACGGGGTGTGCATTTCCGTTAACATTTTGTTACACACGTTAATAAAAAAAAAAAACCACATCTCAACTCACCGAATGTTAGCTGGTAGAGAATGCCAACGGGCATTAAGCCAGCCTTTTGGATACCTCGCTATAACGTTATACAATAAAGAGAGAAAGAAAAAAGTTAAATAGAGTAAAATTGAAATAAGGTAGAAAATAGTTGTAAAGTAAATATAAGAAGTAAGAAGAAAATTAAGGAATGCAATGTTTCATGAATTTCAAGTTTCTTTTCAGACAATAAAAACGAAGTATATGCGGCAGTCTTCACCTGCGAGAGGCATGAAAGAAGGAAATTGAATGAAGAAAGATAAGTTAGTAAGAAAGAAGAGTATGGGACAAACTAGAAACTAAGAACTGATGGTATATGGAACTGTAAAACAAGGCCCTGACCCACAGGGAGGGAGGAATAATTAAAAAAAGGAACAACTTAGCATAACGTACACTGCACCACATTGCACTCGCCGCTCTGATGAGGTGTTAAGTACGAATATTGCTACCCCAGTACATTCGCTAACTACAGCGCCCTTCAAACTGGAACACGGTAATGTTTGCACACTGCTGTTTGCCGGCAGAAATAGGGGATGCGGTGGTGCCTACCTAGACTGTCTCCGGAAATAGAGACCTAGCATTAGTGTCAATTAATATACAAATTGACAACTTCTTTACTTTGCTCCAACTTACAACGAATTTATAGTACTGTGCAAACATTACAGTTTACCTGTTTGAAGGGTGTTGTAGTTAAGTTAGATTAACGAGACTTAACATATTATGTCTTAAGGCGACGCGAATACTATAGTACTCTGTGTCAGCTGAATTCGAGCGATTTTGTTAAGGGTGGTCGAATTACTTAACATCCGGTAACACCTCGCTTCGTCAAGTTGATAGAAATCTTTAGAATGTTACTAATTTTTTTTTTCTTATCAGGAAGATATCTTCCAAAGATACACTACTTCTGGGGGGGCGTGAGTGTTATGTGGGATATGTACCCATTGAAGTACCGTCTATGGTTATCCTAAGTACATTGTGAAAGCCTTTGGAATGCATCGGCGCCGCCTGGCACTAAGCCTAAGCTCTCAGGAAGAGTCATAAATCTTGTTGGCCCGGTTGCTACTACAAATATGTCTTCATCTTCTCTTTGTCGTTCACCCTGGGCTACTTTAGTTGGCAACCAAGGCCTTCATCTTCAAAGGCTACGAACTCGTAAACCCTTTTAGTCACCTTCTATGACAGGCGGGGCATACTATATACTTAAAAGACCTTGAGAATACTTGGCAGATTGTTAATGTACTAATATTTTTTTTTATTTACCGTGCTGCTGTGTGCTGGGTGCGGAGGCGTTGCGCGCGTCTGCGGGCCAGCAGGCCGCGGGCTCTGGCCTGGAGTCGCACCAGGACCCTGGCGAGGGCGGCGTCGCGGCGCGCGTCCAGCCCGCCCACCACGCCGCCGCGGAACATGATCTACGACAAAAACATAGCATGATCAATTTATATCAAAATTTGTTATAATTCTATACATTATACTCTATTTACTGATGGCAGGTCTCTGTCGTCGAAGACCGTCTAATTACCACCGCAAACATTACTATGTTCCGGATTAAAAGGTGCTGTAGCTAATGTAACAGCTGCAGTAGAGACTTAACATATGTTTTAAGACGATGAGCAAGTAGGACTGCATATATCATTTTAACTATAGTAATTTTATGAGCAGGCGTATCACTTATTATCAGGTGAACGTTTTAACACTAACAGTTTATCTTGTTATAACAACATCGGCAACTGTCATCGAGTGAGGATCTGGGAAGTGGCTCGCTTCACAATGGATGGAGTCATGCTCGCCGGAAGCGGAGTAGAGCAGTGTCGGCGTTGCGGCACTTGTTTGTATTCCTTTATCAAGTTTACTAACTGTCCAACATCCGTTATACAGTAAAGTACGTTATTAATAGATAATAACCGGTAATACCACCATTGAAAAGAAAGTCAAAATGTCTCAAAGCGATGTATAACATTTTAGGTGCAGTGTAAACCATCCTAACTAGAGCAACGTTGTTATAGACGTGTGTATCACTTAATATCAGGTGATTTGGTAAAATAAAAAAATAATTTCATCTCCTAAACGGTAGTCATTGTATTGTAATTTAGATATTTTTATTGTCTATGTTATGACACTATCACACGATCTGAACTGTAATATGAATATCGGTCTAACGGATTGGTGATATCGTAAAATATTATTGGTTGTATGAAATTACTATACTGTCTTAATTTTTTTTTAATATAACGAATATTCTCTAAACGGTACCCGCTGCATAGAATTCCAGTTTAATTATGTTTCATACGTCGCACCGTACAAATTCTAAGTAAACAGAGCGAAGCGCTTGGACTTTCTACATTTTTCTAAACAATTAAATATATATAGAAATATATGAATACTTTGATAAAACTGCTAAAGGTACAATTTATCAAATTAGTTGATAGAAAAACTGTTTTATCAACTTACTAAAAAGTATTTTATATATAATATATAAAAGTTACATAGACTACGAGTAGGTTGAGCCGGGTGTTTATAATGTGTACTGAGTCTACTTAGCCGTAACTATTACATATATAATGAATTATTGAAGTATCGGTAAATATATATATATATATAATATATATATATATGGAAAAGCATTTCCTTTTAAAAATTATTTAAGTACTACTAAACTAAAATATATACAATATTTATCATAAAGGCTTCTGTTCATTGATATCCTTTATTTTTCTCTCTGTTCCTCTTAGTGGCAGGGTCTTAGAGGGTTGCTTGGAAGAGATTGTTTATACGCCCTTGTCAATAATTAGGTTATAAGTTTAGTTTTAGTCAATTAACTGAACCTACACTAATGTGAGCAATAAACTATTTATCTATACGTCCTATCTCTCTACAATGGTTTAACACTTTTTCACTAATGGTAGGTTAAACTTGTCGGAGACTAAGTCTAGGTACCACCCCAGCTCCCTATTGCATTCGCTAAACAGTACTCTCTTCCGGTTTAAAGGGTACTGTAGCTAATGTTATTACTTGGTAAACAAGTCTAAATATCTTATGTGGTGCATTGTAAAATACTCTAACTAGCGCTACGTTGTTATGAGCAGGCGAATCACTCACCATCACGTGAACGCCTTAATCGTCTCGTTGCTTAATTAAACAAAAAAAAATATTTCATCTCAATCTCAAATAGTGTTAAGTGACAATAAAGCGTGATAGATTAAAATATTTTGCCTCCTAAACTGATAGGATTATTATTGGACGAGGACGTTGTTATGTAAACTTCACAACATGTGGACCCAGAATCGAACCAGGGACAAGATGAGTGGTTAATTGCTACCAAAGTAGTTGTTAATTATATTTTACTTTCAATGTATCATTAAATGAATATCCAAAGGATCAATAAGAGTTTATATTCATTCTGCGAATTAGGGCCAGAAGCGATGCACACTGACTACTGATAACATAATTGAACTTGCACCGGCCTCGAACGTGTCACGCCGGTAGGGTTGTCGCATTTTTATTTTTTTTTTTACAGTAATAATAAATCTAATTTTTTTTTGTAGCATTAAAATTTGAAAATACATGTATTTTTATTCTCAAGGTATCATATATTTACTGGAGGTAGCTCTTTGCTAGAAACCGTCTTGGTTACAACCATCGCAGCTCCTATTTCTATCACCAAACAGTAGTGTACAAACACTAACGTGTTCAGGTTTAAAGGGTGGTTGTCTCTAGTTAAATTATTGCATATATGAGATTATTATATTATTATATATATGGGAATCAATATCTTGTGTCTAAGTGACGAGCGCAATGTGGTACAGTATCATAGCTTATTAGGTGAACTAGACCTTCATTTCAACGACTTTGGGATTAAAAAAGATTTCAATATCGGCCGCGAATCCCAGCTGTGGGAATATTAAAAGGTGCTATTACACACAACATATTATATTATAACATATATAATATTATATAACATATTACATTTCAATGTGTTACTATCCATCCATTCTAGTAAGATTCGGGTTTTTATAATGTTGTAGCAATACTGACCTACCATTTTAATAGCTTTTATCCAGACGGTCTCCATGTACATTAGTCTTGCGTCTTCAGCAATTACTAGGCTACACATGCCTGGAAGAGATAAGCTGTTGGAAGGTCTACTCTGACGGAGACCATTTAGATGGATACCATCACAGCATCCGTTTCTATCGACCAGGCATTAGAAAGACAGTACAGAGTTAATGTTTACAGGTCGCTGCTACGTACTTTTCGATTGTAATCTTATTTTATGCTAAACTGTTTTTTTTTTTTAATATCTCGTTGTGAACCTTGAAAAGTGCTGTATGGTGTATAACTGCACACTGTATCTGCAGTTAGATGCGGCGGATGCAAGTGGAGCGAGTCGCTCGCGGAGGCTGCTTGCCGAGGCACATCCGTCTATTGTTATGCTATATGCTCGTATCGTTACACAATCGACTGTATGCCATAATATAAATTCATCGAAGGATCTTTATATATACAGTAATCTAACCGTCCAATAGTCAATTCATAAATTATTGTTAAAATGGTAATAAACTTTTGATGTTTAAGTATCGATTTTCAGTATCGATCATATATCATTGATTTATAATCACAAGACAGAAGAAGACAACAGGAGAATATTATATTTTGATATAAAAAGAAGTATAGTATGATTATAAGTAATATTTTATAGTTAGAACTATTTCTATATATTTTCTTTCATTCGACTAAACGACGAAAAGGACGTCGATTGATGTCTGACCGTCCATAACAAAGTAGCGCTAGTTAGGATGATATACACTGCACCTCATGCTGCTAAAAGCTTTAAGAAGTTTTTTTTGAAAATTGTGTGCATATATAAATAAATTTGTTTTCTTTATTATATACTGCATTGCAAACTACTAACCTTTGAGCTTGATGTTCTTGGAAGTTGTTATGATAAGGAAGATAACTGCTCGTTATAGTTTAAACAAATAGCTCTAATAAATCTATTTTTATCTATGGTCCATTCATTATCATCTCATTGATGTGATGATGAAACTCATTTAATATACACAATGATCAAATTCCTTCAATCTTGTAATTGCTGTTAGTAGTGTGCAAATTTTACTCTGTTACCGATTGCAGAGGTGATGTAGGTAGTGAGAAAACTGGAGTATAGATAGGTTAATATCTCATATCTCAAGGAGACGAGCACAATGCAGTGTATATCTTCCTGATGTGTAATTAGCGTCATGTAAGTATCGACCCAACGCTTTTTTGATGTGGTTTGATATGATAATGTGCTGTGATAGAAACAACTACTCCCTTTCCTTCTTTTGACGTAGGAACCTAAATATTTTTCTTAGGTTCCTACGTACGCGACGTTCATCTGATAGTAAACGATACGCCTGCCCATAACAACGTGGCTAGTTAGGATGATATACACAGCACCACAATGTGCTCGTTGCCACAGGTTATAATATATTATCACAGTAAATCGGAATACGGTAATGATTGCTTACTACTGGTTCGCGGTTTGCATCTACTTAAACGGTTCGACAACAGAGACCTTACCATTAGTATGTTTTATTTTATGAGAAAGGAAACATATATATATATTTGTTAATAGTATATCTTTGCTACAGGTATGTAATTTCTACTACTTCTCGGAAAACAACGAAACGAGAAATGCTTAGCAGCTTTTCCCCCTAGTCTACTCGTTACATTCAACGGCTAAGTCCATTCGTGGTCCATTACAATTGGTTATTTTACATATATATGCATTAGACGGTCACGAACAAATCTACATTAACCTAACTCGTCAACAGTAATATTTATTAAGAAACATTAATCAATTCCAATAAAAACAGTAGACATGGCATTGATTGACAAAATTCAAGGACACTTCTAACTATAAAATTCATCGGAGTCAACCTAGGTAGTGTTATATATATACTAATTATATATGTTATATATAACAATGTTTTACGTCGTAATCACTAGTTTCGTTAATTATAAATTGGTAACATTTGGAATAAGGCAACACTGACTGAACGTCTGAAGGATTTCGATTGGTCTGTCTCGATCCATTCGGGTCTTAGCTACTGAAAAGCGAAGATCATTGATATTAAATAATTTCAAGAGTATTGTATTGAAAAGTTGTAATTTTTTTTTATTAAACATAGCAACGAGGCGAATGTAAAGTTCATCTGATGGTAGAGAATACTCGTATCCATAAA
The DNA here is from genome assembly GCA_029032895.1 of Troides oblongomaculatus. NCBI lineage: Eukaryota > Metazoa > Arthropoda > Insecta > Lepidoptera > Papilionidae > Troides > Troides oblongomaculatus. The sequence goes on along the minus strand of JARDWC010000439.1, from coordinate 1,313,763 downwards.
AACGTAGCGCTAATTAGGATGGTATACTAAGTATCACATTGCGTTCGTCTTGAGATATAAGATATTACATCTAGTTACTCCAGTAAGATCACTAACTACAAATTACTAATTTTTGCGGGTGCAATTGAAAATGCGATGGTGGCCTTTAGACGGTATCCTGCAAGAGATCTATCACAAGTATAACCACAATCGAATATTTGTTCAATTGATGCTACTGCGGTAGATACTGCCATAGATCCACTTCCTGCCGATTAAGGCTCAAGGTGACGAGTAGTGTCTATTATCCTAACTATCGCTGCATTGTTAACAGGCGTATTACAAGTTGAACGTCCTATTCGTCTCATCATTACTTAGAATGAAAACAATAGTGAAACTTCACTCCAAGCCGACCTAAGGTACACCCGCGCTACTTTCCTACTCTACTATCACCACCATACTCCGTCGACCGCAATTATTAATAATCAAGTACGTAAGTGTCGGCCGTTTTATATGAAATAGTATCGGCACCGCAAATCGCCACTTTCATAGGCGAAAGCTATGTAAAGCTAAGTAATACTTTGATACACCTTACAACGCCGTGTTCTATTGTGGGTCACCGCGGTAGATCATTACCTGGCGCACACCTGCGGCACAGCAATTATCACCCGGGGTATACTAGAAACCAGTCGTTACCATCCCGGGTAGGAGTGTTCACCAAATGCCGACCAGTCGTGGTTTTTTTTGTTGTTATCGCTTACGCGTTTGAAATAATCGAAACGTACAATTTGTTATGCTCCCATGTTCATCTGTCCGGTTTGAATATAAATGAAATTCTTATAAAGTTACACGTTGTGCTAGGGTTGTCAAAAATCTTGAAACTGTACAACGGTTAAATAAATTATTCGTTGTACCGTAAAAAGTTTATAGCAACATACATAAATGTTCCTACTGCCGGGACTCGGGGCCTTCCATTACTTGGTAGGCCATGCTATTTACACATAACTCTGACCTAGTGGACACTGGTGGATACCATGAGAGCTATTCTTGGAATTTTCTTTCACCGGAAGTTAAACTTCAGTGGGGATCGCACAAACTGATCAGTATCGTTTCTTAAGAATATAAAAGATAGATTAAATCCAGCATCTAATAAGAAAAAGATAACAAGTTCTTTACTTAGTGAATTTTGCTTGGTTTCTTTATTCTTTATTCAAATTGTGCTTTAATACTAAAATGGACATATTTATATAAAAATCATATAAAGGATATATTATTCTGGAGTAGTAGCACCCCTAATATAGGCGAGCGGGCCTGGTTACTTGAAAATAACAATTTATAAAGAAGCTTGTCCCATGTCTATATACAGCACACCTGTTATGGCACTGTTGTGTGCATTTTCGAAATTTCTACTGTTTCAGAGGTCCGATAAAGTTGCCCGTGGTCACAAAAAACGCACTGCCATACCTCTGGTGGTGATCGTAAAATTTTATGAAAATTCCACATTCAGTAGATATAATGGTTGAGGTTTGTGGGAAGCAAAGAGAAAATGAATTAAATAATTTAGTTGGATACTGTTATGGTGTATATATATCATGTACACTACTTTATACGTGTCTATTATACATACTAGTTGAAGCCAGTAGACGTTGAAATTCCTGTTTATATTTATTTCACAATAATATAATTGATAAAGGGGACTTGAAATGATTCTCAACAAATTGAAACACTTGCCAACATAAGTAACACGGAATTGTTCAGTTTCATCGATTTTCCTACGGAACACATGTTATATTTTTTATGTTATAGTACCCAATCTTATTCGTCACATCTTCTAACTATCTGCCAGTGAAAGTCATAAAGAAATAGCTCTAGTTATTTCAGAATTTACCCAAAACAGGCAAAACGAAGAGATGAGCCACACGATAAATTAATCGTCAGTGATACACTATTATCATAACAACGTGGTACTATTTAGGACAATATATATTGCGTCACATTATGCTCATTTGCTATTGGACGGAAGACGTGTCGTTAATTTAATAATTTCACCAATTACAACGCCTTTCAAACCGGAACACAGTAATGTTTCTTCATAACTGTTTGTCGGCTGCGACAGAAGCTGCGGTTATACCTACCTAGACGGTCTCCGATAAGAAAGGTTTATCACCAATATTTCTTGTATATGAGTATGGCTTATATGAAAAGCTGTCATTTTAATAATCACAGTTGTTATATATTTATATATAGATATAAAATACATCATCGCATTGATTTCTTTTATCTATGGAGAGAAAATTATGAATGCTATGAAGCTTCTCGCGGATTTCACACGCCGTAGGTTCGTTCGCACACGAGCGTATAAAACAAAATGGAAGCCGACCCGCAGCGTGCAATTACAGCAAGTCAATCACATCTCAACTTGTCGTATTGTATCAATAGTCGACTTTCGCTGCCAACTGGCAGACAATATGATAACACAGCCACACGATGATTGCTACCAGCGAACAAAGCCCAATGGTATTAGGTTATATATACATAAAAATATTCCCAGTCGAGAAACACATTAAACTGATCTTGAGTAATACGAATGATTGAAATAAGTAATAAAGCATTAGTTAGAATGACATACACTGCATTACAGTGCTCGACGGCTTGAAATATAAATACATTAAGTTTCATTATCTCAGTAATTTCACTTGCTAAGGCACCTTAAAATTAGGAAACAGTAATGTTTGTATATTACTGTACAGTAGCAGGATTAGGAGCTGCGGTGTTACCTACCTAGACAGTCTCCGGTAACAAAGTGATGTTACCGGTGAAGTTATGTTAAGTGACAATGAGTGGCTAAACACATAATAATGTAGCTCTTATAAGGTGGGAGACTAAAGTAATGTCGTTATTGTGAGATATTTATAATATGATGATGGCAGCGAACCGCACAATCGAACTATGTACCTCTATGTTAGAAGGCGAGCGGCTACCCACTGTCCAGCTGAGGAAGTTAAAATAATAATGAGTCTTATAGCATTCACTATAAAGGTTAAAACTTAACAAAGTAGTAGTACTAGTATCAAAGTAAGGTAAATATTAGACGGCGCAATCAAAGCGCACAATGAACGGTGGTCGGAGTGATGGATACACTTTTTTAATAATAGCCTTTCGGTGGAAAAAGAAAAAGTGAAACGAGTGGAAGTATCATATTCCCCGCCGAAACAACATTCACTTTCGTCTTGCGCAATATATACACAAGGAACGTAGAATTTATTTTTTCCATTCCGAATATCTAATGTGGACCGAACTTAACTTTAGATAACTAAAGGCATTAATAAAAGTTAATTAATGTATTTTTTAAATAATTGAATAAAATTATCACATATACTGTTCCGCCTCGCAAGAGACCACGCGAAACATGGCGAACTGATCGCCAACCTATAGTCGTAGAGGCACCTTAAGAAGAGGAAGATCACAAATACTAGGAGACTGTCTAGGTAGGTACCACCGCAGATCCTATTTCTGCCGACAAACACTAGTATAATTAGGTATGGTGGTAGGTAGGTTAACGAGAAATATATTATGTTATCCCATCATCACGATCACAATGTGATGTGCATATCATTCTAAATAGCAACACGTTGTTATGGGCGTATCATTCATACGCTTCTTGGAATAAAATAAAATAGTTGTAGATACTTTCTTAATCACGTTTCTTTGCTATAGAACCCAAATCATATATTAACTGAATTAATATTTTGAGACGTGGTTCTCTGGTGTATCTAAAAAAACTAAATTGTGCAATAAAGAAAATAAAAACACGAAGTTATTAGCATTCGTTATATTCTAAAGAAAGGACATAGCTTTCATCGGCGCACGCGCCGGCGAAAGCTGATACGTGATGGGCATGACCGAGGCTCTGAAGACCATCGGAATTGTAGACGATGGTCGCACACAAAATTGTTTACGTGACCGAACAAATTGAAATGACTATGACACACGTATTACGGTGATGGAATTCAACAAAACAACGCATTTACCAGACTCAGAAGAAAGGACTCGGAATGCTCTCACGCAGAACGGAGAAAGAGTTGTGATGTGAATTTGGGTAAAAAATAAGTAGTAAAAAATACGTAATGTTAAAGATTAATATAAACAATTTAAGACAATAAACAATTATGAGGTCTGATATCATTGTTAATAGCAGTAAACTGCCAAAGAAGAAAGTTGAGTAAAATGTTGTAACGCGAACGATGAATAGTTACTTTCGAGCACTTTTATAGGCAGTTAAACTTGAATGTATTATTTACGGTCGGAACATATGGTACTGTATTGCGTAGCGATAAGGCAAGAATTAAACCATCAATTTCAAAGCATTACTAACACCTCCATAATTTTGTATTATTAAAACAGCTTAAGAAAGTATAATGAACGTGTGAAGGATTGAATGCGACCCGTAAAATTTTGAGTGCACATAGCGAAATAGAAATTTCGAAAATAACAATTTGACTTTCAATGGTTGCGTAATTGTGTTAAGTATGCACTCGCAAGTTAACTGTTAAAACACCACTAACACCACATAAATGAACGTAGTAATCTTTTACGTCACCGTACGTCACCTGTAGAGCAACGGCAGGTGGAAGAATTCGGTGAAAGTGAGGTCCGTAAATAAAGCCGCCCCTGGTGACCCGTGCGATACACTTGTCGCGGACCGAGAAATCTTTAATCGCGATTTATAATACCGTGGATTGTATCAAATCGATTTAGAAAATAAAATTGTCTCGTTTGTTTTATAAGTACAAACTACGTCTTTTTGATTGATATTATTCAATCAGTTATGCAAGTAATGGATGGTTGGGATGATAATCGAGAAACGCAAAGTGGGTCCCAAAAGCACATTCTTTGGGATGTTATGTAAATGCTTGAGTGTTAATCAAACATTTTGGATTGATAAATGTTGATTGGTCGTTGCGTAATATAATCATTTACTGTGGTTGTGTGTATGTAACACCGCGTCTTGTGCTTAAGCCGTCTCCGTCAAATAAATTGTGATGAACGACTTCATAAATGGATACCAAAAGAAAGAAGCTATGAATTTTATAATGGGTAGAAAATAGCAATTTTCATTAAGCTAATACGGAAATGAATGTACAACATTCTTATAAAGAAATTGAAGCATATAGACGAAGGAAATTTCATCCTAATGCTCAATAAAATTGTGTGCAATAAATAGGTAACATGCAATAAAAAATAGTGCTGTGAGTCAGATCATAGACCACAATATAAAAATCTAGACCGATGTAAAATAGGAAAAATTGCTATGCAAAAATGCAACTTAAACATTTTGAAATTATGGAATAATCAATGGTTTGATCAATGCGGTCGACGTTTGGAGGTTTTCAAGTAAGAAAGAATTTTTTTTGAAAACCCTGCAAAAGGTAAAACAGCAACAATAAAATAAAAAAAATATGTTTGTGCTATTATCATCATCAGCTGATATACGTCCACTGCTGAACATAGGCCTCCCCTCAAAGATCTCCACATCGATTGGTTCTCGCCGAGGGGACAGGACGCGGTCCGAGCGCACGACCGCCGAATGGCTTCTCGGCAGGAACCTGGCGTCGCGTCCCACAAGGGCCGTCGGGCCGGTGCCCCCCTTGGAGAGGGTTCCTAGGGTGCATATGGTGATGCGTCTTGTATTCCGACGCGTCGCCACGTAGGGATTTTTAACGGGAGGGGTGCTTCACACCTCTCCTCGAGGTGGGCCCGGTCATTCGGGCGCCGTTGGGGGGTCGTGGATGAACTGCAATACTTTATCCCGCGACCCCACGAACACGTGGATGAGAGAGGAATACCGTGTGAAGCGTTTTAGTCGGTTGGAGTCCGACACTACCACCGACGCCGGCCCAATTTGGCGACGGGGTGTGCATTTCCGTTAGCATTTTGTTACTGCGTTGCTTGGATCCAGTGGGTTCGCGCATGGTTTGTGCTATACATCCGTAATAATAATTAGAAAAAAATGCTAAATAGAATACTTAATATATACAGTGAATATATTAATCAAGTAGATATAAAAATAATAATCTTTTAATCACTTCTTAATGAAGGAAGTTACGGCGTGGATATAAAGAAGAGCATTCTAAAGACACATTGCTTTTACAATATTTGTATGTTCCTGTCAGTTACCAAATTCAGATGTGTGTGTGTGTAATAATCAATAATTATTAATTTATATAATATAAGTTAGTGTAACTTTGAGTTAGTTAAAATTCAAGATGAGCAATTGATATTTAGATATGGTATTGTTTATGTATACGCATGCTAATGCACACTTGCATGTCTATTTTCTGTAACTCGCTTGCATAACTTAGGGAATATGAATTGTTATTGTAACAGTGCGAGGTGGACGACCTGCTGTGAATAGACGGAATTGAAATGAACATTACAAATTCAGCTCGTATGGTTTTAGGTCTTTTAAAACTTCTAGTCAGACAGTATCGGTTTGAAGGGTTTAAAATTACTGTGATGATGAGGCTTAATATTTCATGTATCAAAGTGTTGTATAATGTCGTGGGGTGTACATCGTACTAATTAGTGCTATATCATCAGGCGAAATGTTTTGTTTGTTTCGTGGTTTCGTCGAATAAAAAGAAAGGTGGAAGTGTTGATGTGTTGTTGTATATGTGATCTTAATATTAGCACGTTCGGGAGACTATCGTTTGCACCTGTGTATGCGTTAACAGTGTCGCGTACCTGCTCGTCCGCTTTCGGTGCGTCGGCTCGGGTACCGCTAGCGACCTCGTTGCTGCGCCCGGCCCGGCGCGCCGGCCGCACGGGACACACGCTCTGCGCATGCGCGGGCAGATCTATCCCGAACTCCTTCGGCCCGTCGAAAATTTTACAATCCACTTCGTCCACGCTAGTGTTCAGGTCGTGCACGTTGTCGAACGGTGCGTCGTTGTCGTTCGCAGCGTCGTTGGAAACGTGACCCGAGTCATCGCTGCAGTCCGAATGGGTGTCCGATATCTTATCCATGGCGTGTTTATGCAAATCGATCTTTTCATTCTGCGAGCATGTCTTGGTGTCGTCTCTCGACTCTATACATTTCACTTGACGACCTACGAGTGTGCTCAGATGGTTGTGGAAAGTGGTGTTCGCTACACACACCTCCTTGTGTATCGCTGGAATTACTTTACAGCTTGCAAACTGTGCGATGTCGGCCTTAGTTTCCATCGCTGTTTTAAATTCCAATTTCTTTACGATATACTTGACAGGTGACAGCGTATCGGTCGCTTCCGGTTCGGTTCCATTACGTTTGGTCTCGGGCACTGCGATGACCAGGTCTCTTTTGTTGTTTACTTTTTTTTGTTGAAGCTTTGCTCGCACAGCGTTGATTTCGTCCGAGTAATCCCTTATCGATAACTTCGGAGATGACGTCGCTTTTTTATCGGCTGTTTCTTTCTTGCTTTTGTCACACTGCCGTTTTGAATCGGCTTTCAAATTAAGCTGTGATTTTTGTTTTATTTGCTTTGGTTCGAATTTCTCTATATTTTTTCTTGTTGTAGCCGGCTTTTTCTTCTGAGCACACTCTCTGGCCTGGTCTACATTATTTAGATCAACCGGAGTGGGAGAAAATAGCGCTCTAGTGCTACTGAATTTATGTTGTGACATTTGGCTTCTGATCACCGGGATCTTACTTGGAGAACCCGCGATAGAAGTGGTAGATTTAGTTCTTTCCAAGTTTGATGAAATTAAAATTTCGTTTCCTAGCTCCCATACACTTTTCGCCTTTTGCATTTGCGATTTCGGTATTTCTTTACAGTCTAAACTAGTTCTTGTCTTTTCAGACAAAACTTTAGGTCGTAATTTTTTTGGTTCTATTGATTTTTTTGTTACGGGTTTGGTTTTATTAATTACTGGCACTGGCGTAGAAGGCGGGTTCGATAAGGTTTTTTTGAGGATCCTAGTTTTTACATCCAGTTTTTTCAAATCTTCCGTTTTTATACAGTTCGAACGAGAAATATTTTTAGTTGAAATTTTATAAGTTGCATATTTATCAGAATTTATTTTATCGTTTTGTATAGCAGGTAAAGGCATAATCGGAGATGATAATTCCTTACCCTTCATGTCGTCGAGATTCCACAAGCTTGTAGTTTTGTCAATCGATTTATTTCTTGTCACCTTTTTTCTTAATTTTTTGTCAGTTTCTGGATCTGAATTGGATTTCTTTAAAATACAGCGTGATTCTATAATACTACAAGTTTTAGACTTTTGTAATTTAGGTACAATAAAAGTACTATTACCTTTAACTTCAACACTAAGCGACGTGCTTGAAGAAAATTCAGACAAAATTTTATCGAAAGATTCTAAAGCTTTATTTAGTTTTGATTCAGCGTTAGAGTCTCCGGTTTTATTTTCTTTTTCCTTGTCTATAATTGTGATATTTTCGTATATAGATGAAAATCCTTTTGTCTCTTCTAACAATTTATCATTAACGGTCGTTTTTATTTCTTTATTTTGTACGTTTACATTTTCGTACACGCGCTGTCTTTTCGATACGTCTAATTTACCGGTCGCGTGTTTTTCTAGAATATTTCCAGTGTTCAAATTGTTTAGCACGTTATCACTGTTATTTTTCACTATAGGTTCACTAACGATCCGTTTCTCGATGCAGGCGGCGATCGCAGTCACTTTACCACCTTTGAGTTCGCTAGTGGTTTCGGGACCGACTGAGAATGTCCTGTATAGTTTTTGCATCGCCCTGCTGTGAGCGGAAGTGGACGCGGGATGGTTCTCGGTCGGCTTCTGCCCGCCGAATATGTTGAATACTTTCACTGCGGGCATTGCCGGCGGCCCGGCGCGGGCTTTCGCGTCGACGGAGCGTGGATGCGCGCGCGCGTCGCGGCGGGCGGTGGCCGTGTGTCGGCGCGCTATCACACTCGCGCGCCGCCAACAACAAACACAACGTCACCGCGCGACGCCAGCGGGTGCTGCCTGTCTACAGCAACGATTACTCGATACCAATCCTTAACGTCATTCATAATCCTGATGCAAGGAAGAGTTACGCAACTCACTGTCTCTTCGGAGATCGTCTGTGCTGACATTTGTGTAGGATACTCAGAGATTCATTGACTCATCGCGCGATCTCCGAATATTAGAATTAAACACTCAATATATTATAAACATATTACTTCTACTATTCATAGATCGGCTAAGTATGGATTTTACAAAATTCTTTCTCCAAAGACAGTTGCAGGGGTGTTAATTACGAGGAGCCAGGAAGGAGGCGAGTGGCTCTCGGGAGGGAAAATTTCTCACAAATTTTAATTCTACATTGCGGTCAGCTAGTACATTATATTGAGTACCCAATCTATACCTAAGCACAAGCATGAAAAGTGAAATGTAAATAGCTATAAGTATAAAAATATAGTATTTTAAATCTTTAAGGAAAATGTAGTATCTAATTTGCGGCGTTTGGCTTACATAAAAAAGGGAGCTGTAGTTAGTGAAACTACTAGGGTAAAGATGATTAAAAACGTACAGAACGCTAATGTGTATATTTGTAATAATAAGTAGTATATATTATATGTATAACAAGATATACAATGTGTTAAGAAATATTGTAAATATATTAATGAAAAAAAAGATATATAAGAAAAAACGTGCGAAGTGAGATTTTTAAGTTCAGAGGAAAGAGAATAGATTAATAAAGCTATCATCGATGTTGTGTATATCATTCTAACTGGAACAATATTGTTTAGAAGTTGGGTACGATTTTCCATCATAAGAACGTCCATCTCGTCTTGTGTCTCTGTACTGTGTTAAATCGGTTAATAGATAGATTATATGTGTATACCAAAATAATCTATCTACTAACCGATTTAAACGCCATTAAACTTGACTCGGTTACTGATACTCTGATACTAAACCTAAAACCTGAATAAATCGAAGTACTTTTGTGCGTAAATTAAACGTAAGAAGGTTACGTAAACATTTTAAATAAGTTAACGATTCTGTAACATAAGAAATACGGTTATCCGGTCTTTAAATCGGAAATACTGGTAATTAGGACAATAGTAAAAAATCATCTGTTATAATAAACTGTGTTGGCTGGTGGTAGGCGTCCAAATATACCAGGTACCATCGCGGCTTCTATTCCTGTTGACAAACAGTACACCTTACTGTGTTCCGGTTTGAGGGGTGTTGTGTTATAGCTGGTAAGTACTGGGTAACGACACTTAACATCTTATGTTTCGAGGCGAAGATCACAATATGCTGTTTTGTATAACTAACACCACGTCGTTAAGGATCGTCTCGTCTCGTAATGTTTTTCATATTAAAGGTAATCTTCAATTTCTAACCAGGAAAAGAACCTCGATATAAAATAACGAATCCTTATCTAATATCCCGTAACTTGTCGCGTCGTGTACTTTGTGTGTATATCCTCACAACTAAGGCGAAGAATTGACAACAATTAACAATCTCGAGACTCGTGATGCTGTTATAATTAGTACGGTGGGTGTGAACTCGTTAAATCTGACTCATTGTACTCCTGACGGTTTTATAGGGTCTTCAAACATAATTGACTTAGTTCATTAATAGACAATTGTTTCACTGTGTAGAATGTGATTACTGGTAAGTAGTGTGCAAATACTACTGTAGTCCAGTTTGAAGGCAAACATAATAAAGAAGTCGTTATATTATAAGAACAACAGCTTCCGACGAAGTAATCTACCGACCCACACTTGATTAGGGCTAAGGAGAAATGGTTGTTCCTCTTTCTTTGTGGAAGAAGGTCCCTAGTCCAAACAATGGAAATGCGTTATTAATTATTACTGTTGTTTTAAATATAGCTCGCTGGCCTAACGGTTAGAGCGTGCGACTTTCATTCCGAAGGTCTCAGGTTCGAATCTCGGCATGTACCGATGACTTAATATATAACATATAACAGCGAGATACAAACGGTGAAGGAAAACATCGTGAGGAAACCCGCACACTGAAATCATCTTTGTGTGCGTGTGTGGAGTCCCCAATAAAGTGGCAACAGGCTCGCCCCCTGTTACATGGGACCTAATCTGACCACATCTGGCGAAAAGTGGGTGTTTATTCACCTCTGCCTGCCCCTACTGGGAAAAAGGCGTGATAATAAGAAAAAAACTTTATAACTATTGATACTAATTGTAGTATATAAATAGATGAGTCCAAAAAAATTATATGCAGCGAAGATTTACAACAAAATTAATAAGGCTGCAAAGTAGAAAGACATCAAACGTATGACAAATGAATAGGAGCCTGATTTGCATAATTAAATTTGTGCAGCATCAATCAATTACCAAAGCAATGAAAGTCTCTTTCGCTAGAAACTTAAATTGCATAATTTGCATTGAAATTGATTACTATTATGATTCCCGCTCTCAGACGCAAATAAAGCTAAAAATAAAAGCAAGTCAGGCTGTTAAAAAAAAAGCAGTAAACTTACGTAAGAAATAACTGCTTTTCTTTAAATAGTTGAGTTATTGCGTATACGGTTTCACTGCGGAACCACACACGAGTGGAATTCATTCCGATTAAACCTTCACGGATTTAGTAGAAACTGATGAATTACATAATTACATTAGAATATGAAAGTATCTGTACATATCTGTACTAGCTGTTCCGCCGCCCGCTTCGCTGGCTTTAACACCCTCGGAACTCCCTTTGGGGAAGGAATTATGTAAAATCCGGTCTCAGCTGACCCCTAAATCGCAGAAGCAATATCTCTACCCAATTTTGAGTGTTTACGTCCAACAGTTTCGAAGATATCTGATGACGAGACAATGAATCTCCGGATGTATTGTATATATATATAGAAAAGATGTGGTTATAAATAGCTACATCATCATCAACTTTAGTCTACTGGTGGATATAAGCTTCCTTCGAGGAACGTGAGTGGGCAGTAACCAATTGTAACCTCTTACGTTTTTAACCAAGACTTCTCTAGAGACGTGGTTCAGGGTTCGAATAGCGAATTGAATTTAATAGTAAACTATTGACGATAGTAACCCAAGCTGAAGATCTGGCTTTATAAAGACGAACGAAACGAAAGTGAGACGTTCACTAAGTATAACGACGCGGCGCTAGTTAGGATGATATACACAGCATCACATGCTCGATGCCTTGAGACGTAAGATGTGTATATGCCAGGAATTTAACTATCCATATCGCTTTTCAAACTGCACACATCAATGTTTGCATACTACTATTTGTCTTAACTAGACCGTCTTCGGTAACAGACACTTACCACTTTGTCGTAACTGTTCTGAACTATTAATATAGATATCTTACACCTTTTTATTATTCTATAAAAACAATATTCTTTTACACTAGTCTAGGATTTTAAATGTCATCAATACCTAATCTGTATCAACACTGATAATTTAGTTTAACCTTGTGTTAAAGCATAGTCTCCTAGACTTCCTCGATAATCATCGTACAATGAGGAACTTAACAATATCGTAAAAACAGATATTTTCCTTTATTCTAGTTTCTTATAAATAGTTGTATTTTTGTTTAGTGTAAAATAGTATCCCACGTACTCAGTGATTTAAGTGGTCGTCTTGAAGGCTTGATTGGCCGGGATCGAATCAGACACGTGCGCTGTACGCACAAATTGAATAACGTCCGAGTTAGTTGCAATGACGCAAACGGCACTCGCCATCAATGAAGAGGTAACGATTTGTGTCTTTAATCGAAGATATGATTGTGTAGATATAGGAGAGTGGTCGTAGAAGGCGACTAAAACGGTCTTCGGTTCCGCGAGTTTGGAGACGGGAATCATCATCGCTCGATAAGGAGGACAGCAAATGCGAGGAGGTTTTGTATTTGCCGCAGCACAACGAGGGTTTTAAGGAAGGCTTAACCAGAATGAGTATACTTATATATGTGAGAAGAGATCCTGGGGCCACTATAATTGCACTGACGGAGATACCGACTTAGTTTCAGTGGGTGGAAATACCACTTAATCACAACGTCTCCTCTAGAAGCTGGGTATCTCTTTAGATATCCGCCCCGATACCAAAATAAAGGCATAGTTATACTAAGAACAAACGTTGCTATCGTTTGCTCTAGATACTTAATTTTGTATATATGCAAAGTAAATAGAGCAAGCAGTGTTTAATGGAATTTGCATGAGATTTATGTCCAGCAGTGGACGTGTATACGTTGAGATGATGATGATAGCCACTAGTGTATTAGGTGAGTTAGTTGTAATAGATTTTGCAATCTTATATCGACCGCCAAAAGATTGCTTGTGTGATTGGATGATTTTTCATCGACTCTAGATTTACGTTTTCAGCTCAATCATATAACCTGAAACCGAGATAGAATACCATCAGTTAATAAGAATTAAGTAGGTCATAAAAGGTTCAAGCTTGTAGTCCAAGGTTATTAAGAGGTTTAAGGTATTCCCTGCCTGTCGTACAAGGCGACTAAAAGGATCCTCGGGTTCGTGGGCTTTGAGGGTGTGAGCCCTCAGAGTTCAATAAGCGAGTCTTTAGGAGGACAGCAAATGCATGGTGGTCTTCTATTTGTCATAGCATAGCGCGGGTGCTTAGGAAGGCTTTGCCCTTCCGTGGGATGTTTTAAACAGAATGCAGAGGAGCGTGCGTTCCGTAAGAGATCCCGAAGCCGCTGCTAATGCTCTGAGGGAGACCACCGAGGGGTTTTAGAGGGTAGAAGCCCCACATAACCTTGTCTATCCCCAAGAAGAAAAAAGTATATTTTAAGAAGATTTCCCGCGCGATAAAAAAGGTCATAAATTAGAAATTTATGGTCTAGGTAAAGATCATGCTATGACCTATATATAGATGTATGGCAAAAGTGACAGTGACGATAATGGTCTGATAATGGTCATTGTTGTGTAATGGAACCACCGCATCCACTGTCTTTACTGGATACAGAGACGAACTATAATGTATTAAAACGATAAGATAAGTGCCATTTAATCTTGTGTATACATCTTCGTTATTATTGTTCGGCGTATGACCTACCATCGGGTTAACGTTCACATTATCGCTTCATCACATATATATATATATATATATATATAAAATAATTATAGCTAAAAATTAACTAGTTTAATTAACATTAAATTACATATAAAACGTTAAATAATAAATGGTTAATAAGAGATAGAGAGAACCCTATGTCCAGCAGTAGACGTCTGACGATGAATATGTACTAAAGTATAATAAAAGTAAGACCTAACATGCTAGCGTAATTTCAGGTAATAATGAACGAACAGTAATACGTTATTAATAAGTAATAACTTAAATAAATTAATGCTTTAGATGTGTAGTATGTTTGAACAAATGTATGCACTTTTGGGTATCGTTAACAAGTGGCAGTAACGAGTATCATGCGCCTGCGCAAATGTTTACTTCACTATTACAAGCAGTACTACTTACAGAATGCTTTGAATAAAATTAGACAGCATTCTAAATATTCCCACTATTGAGACTTAATCTTCCCCCACAGTTAAGATGATTTATCTACCACGGTGATCAAGTGTAAGTTAATATCATTAAACAGTTAAGTAACTGTGTAGGTAGATACCACCGCAGCTTCTATTTGCGCCACCAAACAGTAGAGTGTAAACTGCTGTTCCAGTTTGAAGGGCGTTGTAGCTAGTGAAATTAGTGGTGTAAGAAAACATCTTATGTCTCAAGGCGACGAGCACAGTGGTGGTGAGCAAATTAGGATGATATACATTAGTATATCATCCTAATTAGCGCTAAGTTGTAATAGGAAGGCATATAACATCCTTCATTTTGATGTGTTGCTCCTAACGATGTTAGTTGAACAAAAAAAAACTGTTTTTCGTCACCGCTGCAGTTAAAAAATTTATTAGGACAACAACATTGCTTTTAACTAATTACATGTATAATACGAAGTACGTTACATGGTGTTGTATAAACATCTTAACTAGCAAAATATATTAGCAGACATTCACACTATCCGTTAACGTTTCCTGTTCATTGTGCAGTTCGACTGTAGAAATCTGTTTGTAGTTATGTAGCTAAGGTAGCAGGAAACCAGCCCTTTGCAGGGATGTGGCGAAAGTCTCTCGCTCTCAATGTGGCAATACGTCTCGTGGCGGTCACGTACCGGAAAACGTAGCGTGGGCAGACCCCCCACAAGGTGGACCGACGACTTGGTCAAGGTCGCTGGCAACCATTGGATGCGGGTGGCCCAGGACCGGTCTGAGTGGAAATCTTTGGGGGAGGCCTTTGTCCAGCAGTGGACGTCTTCCGGCTGATTGGATAGATGGATGGATGGATGAATCGGGAGCCGGATGTCGTTTAAGTACTCGTATGTGGAAATGAAGATGTATTACGTAATGCAAAATCAATATGACCGAATGCGGCAATATATTACATTCTTAACATACTATCTTAAACAAGTTATTTTGTATAATCTAATTCTAGATTTTTTTATAATCTATTCCTTTAAAAAAATTAGTTAACTATAATTGCACGCGACCACCATTATTCAATAGTGTTAACAGAAAAGTAATAAAATATAATGGATGTTATGTTGGTAATACTACCTACTTTAATTATAAGTTGGCAACACTGAATAAACGTCATAATAATTTGCGGGTATTTTGGTAACCTTACGTCATTCGGATATTAGCTACAGTAGAGCGAGGATAATTGCTATTAAATAATTTCAATAGAATTGGAGTTTATGTACTAGTAAATTCTTCTAGTTGTGAATAATCGTAACCATTCATTTGTCAACTTTTTTTTTATAATAGGGGGACCGGAAAGTAATGTCGTTTCTGCGCATGCCAATACTTGATTGTCATTTGTCAGCTCATTGTTTTGTTCAGAGGCGTACCAAAGACATTGTGAGGTTATAGTGATTTCTTTACTTATAGACAATTGAATTACAATTTTTTTTTGTAATTTTGGGTAAAATGGCCAGCCAAATACCAGAAGAGGTACACATCCGGCATTGCATGCTCTTTGAGTTTCGCAAGGGAAATAACGCAACAGTTGCTACCAAAAACATTTGCGATGTTTATGCAAATGCACTGGACATTCGTAAATGCCAAAGGTGGTTTTCCAAGTTCAAATCGGGTAATTTTGATCTTTCCGACTCGTATCGATCAGGAAGACCATCAGCGTTAGACAACGACGTGTTAAGGGCGGAAGTGGAAGCAAATCCGTGTCAGACGATCGAGGAATTGTCAAACAGTCTCAACAAACCTTGGTCGACCATCCAAGAACATTTGAAGCAGATTGGAAAAGTAAGCAGAGCAGGTGTTTGGGTCCCGCATAATCTGTCCGAACAGAATAAGGCTAACCGATCAATCACATGCAACTTATTGCTTCAACGACACAACACAGAAGCGTTTTTTGATCGCTTGACCACAGGAGATGAGAAATGGGTCCTGTATGATAACCCAAAACGCAAAAGGCAGTGGCTCTCTCCAAATGAAATCCCTCGGAGTACTGCTAAGCCAGGTTTACACCCCAAAAAAGCGCTTTTGTGTGTTTGGTGGAGTATTCGCGGCATTGTTCATTTTGAATTACTGAAACCTGGAGAAACTGTTACTGCAGACCTCTACAGCGAACAATTGCAGCGAGTCAATCAATCTTTAATTGAAAAGTGGCCAGCGATTGTCAACCGAAAAGGCGTCATTCTCCAACATGACAATGCAAGACCGCACTGCGCAAGGCGAACTCTAGAAAAAATTAATGTAAAACACTTTTTAAGTGGCAAAACATTTGCAAATTTGGATGATATCCAAAATGCCATCTCTAGATATTTTGCCGAAAAACCAATTAATTTTTATCGATCAGGGATTGAAAATTTACTAGTGAGTAATCTAGTCATCTAGTGAGATGGCAAAAGGTTATTGACAATGATGGGGAATACATCATTGATTAAAAATAAAGACTCGTTAAAAATGTATGTGTTTGTATTTAGCGTAAGAAAACGACATTACTTTCCGGTCCCCCTAATACTACTTGAAAGACAAACAGGCTTGTGGATCCCCTGATGTATCACACCAGAGGTATCACTGGGCGTGTTGCCGACCCTGCAGTAACCTTTTCACGCCAACTGAATCATAGTCCTTAAAATAATTTACTACAGTAATTACTGTCTATAGGTTTTTGAGAATATTCTAGACATTCCTCTCATTCACCAACATCAGCATGATGAGGATCGGGCTACGATAATGCTCTTAATGTTTCATATAAACATTAATGTTTACTCCATTCGCTTCCCGTATTGATATTAGATTTCAGCGGCGCGAGAATAACACTCGATACAAAAGTTAATGTGTTTATAACGTAGAGATATTTCCATACATCATAACATACAGTTCAATACAATATGATTGTATAACAAAGAGATCGTCTCTCGAATAAACAAACAACCACACAATGGATGGATGTGTCGCAAACAATGTGAGGTACGCCCAGCTGTAGTTCGTTTAAAAAAGTAGTTAAACACAGTAAAACCTTTTTCTGTGCGGACCTTTTTTATGCTAATTTTTGGTTGTACTAGTTTATTGTTTACTTTGTTTATATATCAGAATCCCTAAATATCAGAACAGTAATTCATCAGTGTACTTTTAAGCGGAAAGGACGAGAAATTCTCCTCAATGAAATAAGGACGGAGCCGTCCTTGCAGTATTTTGTTATATTTAGTAAATATCATGTATGTGTGTCTGTATATATATATTTATGTGTATATTTGTGTATTATATATTATATTGTATTTATTTGAAACACCTTCCTAATCATCTCTATATTACCCAAGATTGATTGGAAGATAATGCCAATGGCATTAAGTTTATATATATATATATATTATATATAGGTTGTGAGCAGATAAATTAGTCAATCAAAATAGAATCTTCCTAGCGACTGAAGCGATTCTTAACCAAGATTTTTTATTAGAACAAACGATACTTTCACCTGATGGTAATACGTCTGCTCATAAGGATAATATACATAGCGCCGCAGTATACTCGTCGCTTTCATATATATGATGTTAAGTCTATACCCTCGTAAGTACAGTAGCTACAACCCCCTTCAAACCATACACAGTAACATTTATACAATTCTGTTTGGCTACATAAATAGCTGCGAAAGACTATATTTTTGTGGAGAGGAAATCATCCCAAGATACGTTACTTCTAGGAGTAAGACAGGGTTACAGTCAAATTTTTACTGATTTGCTAGAGGCCCTGGGATCTTCAGCGGAACAGGCCACATCGGAAACCCTCACCAGCGTCCAATCTTTGCTACAAGCACAAAAACACTTTGTAGTTATTGTTTTACCAGGGTTCGTGTAGTAGGCAATACTGGCTCCCGCCTTCAAAGCTCACGAACTTAAAAACCCTTTTATCTTAGTCCTGTTAAGAGACCTACTTAGACACACTGGAATTGGAGACCTATCACCAGCGCATCTTTTATTATTGGCTAACGATTATTCCGCAATTATATGCCCATTGATTACAAGGAATGGATAAGAAATTGATAATTGGCGGCCAAAAATCTTAACGAATCAATTATTTCGTAAATACGCATCTAAATGTCCGGAGCCTACTTCGTAAGGTCCGTGCAACGATTGGCGACGGATGAACCTCTCAACAGCCCGGTATGAGCATCAGGTCCTCATCTTGAAATGATTTTCACCAAACGTTCATACGAGCTCCTACTGATTGTTATACTATCAACAAAGATATATTTATTCGTGACACCGAAAGAAAACATTCTGCTAATCGTAAGATTGCACACTACTGTTTTGTGGCGGAAATAGACTTTTCCATGCTGTTTCTATAAACATAACATTTCCAAAGAAACAGATACAGTATGGAAATATTGTAGCGTTAGGGTTCCCATACAACAGCTAACGGGATCCAAGCCAACCTCTCCTGTTCGTGGTGCACTCTGCTATTCATCAAACGAGGCTCTGGCTCCCACCAACCCGCATTGGGCCAGCATGGAGGTAAATAACCCATACCCACTCATCGAAAACCCCTACCTAATCGATATGACAATCTTATTGGGAAGCTTTCTTTTAGAGGACTTTAAAATCTAGTTCTAGAATAAAGTCTTTATAATGTGGTTTGTGAGATTTTAGCAGTGATTTTAATACTGAAGATTATACTATTATCATTATCAGCCTACAACCGTCCACTGCTGGACACAGGCCTCCCCAAAAGATCCCCACATCGATCGGCGACGCATACAGCGGCTTTCGTTTGTAGATGTTCAAATGGGTGAGTTTGGGTTATTTCATGTAAATTATTAATACAAGAGTATATCTAGCATTAATAAGTTTATTAGCTTAATACAAAAGTTATAACTTTAACCGTTTTATTAGTAAGATTCCGAAGTACAAAACAAAGTTATAAGTACAATAGATCAAGTTTTTTTAAAGGAAGCGCCAATGTAACAGTTTTCTAAGAGCAACGACGCCGTGGGATTGATAGTACTAAGAAACAGTCATTCTCTTCCTTGTTTAAACGTAATGGGTTTTTTTTTTCTAACGTTTTAAATACTGTTGCGCAGTTATCCGTCTAACAGTAGTAACCATTTCCGGTTGTCAACGTTTGAGAGTTTAAAAGTATTCTGAACGAACGCGATTCATCGTCTACAGACGAACGATTAGAGTGGTAGTTAGACTGGTTACAAAAAACCCTACTAACCAAACTACACACCGGAATCGAACCCGGAAATCCTGTATAACAAGTACAAGCGGTTTTTTTATACAATAAAGCCACTAGTCGAGCGGGACGTTTACTTAATGCTTAGTGATGAACTTCTGTCCATAACAAAGTAGCGCTAGTTAGGATGATATATACTGCACCACATTGCGTTCATCGCCTGAGACATAAGATGATGAGTCTCATTACCCCAGTAATTAACTAAAGCCTTTAATCCGGATCACAGAAAAAATTGCATACTAATGTTTGGCGGTAAAACTAGGACCTGCGGTAGTACCTATCCAGTTTGTCTCCGGCACCAGAGATAGGTCTCTCTTATAGATTACTTGTTTACTAGAGCTAGATTACTAGTAAACTAGTAAGTAGTATTTATATACTACTTACTTGTTAGGCTTTAATCTATACTTATATAAGTGTATATATATATACAGATTACTTCACACATAAGAAATGTGTGCTTAATATTTTAAATTGGGTATGTTCTCAAGTAGTTTTTTACTTGTAAGAACAATATACACACACCACAGTGCTTACACAGTTATTAACTAGCTACAACGTCTTTCAAATCGGAACATAGTAGCAGCTTTACATACACAAACGGTGCTCGACAATACAAAACTACCATCAGTATACACTATACAGATATGATATTATGGTAAGTAATATTATTCAGAGACAATACTTTGTCATCTAGAATTTAGAGGAAATAGATTTACTGATAAGTCGGAGACAAAAAAAAAAAAAAAAAAATTAGTTCATGGTAATTTTTTTTTTATTAAAACCTTTTTAATGATTAGATAACTGAATTGCAATATAAACGTCGTGTATCGTTCAGAGCTGCGTTAAAATCGACTTTCGACGGTAGCGGGTTGTTTTTTTCTTGTTCTCTCATCCGCCTGTGGTACATATATAGTAACGTGTGACGGTACCAGTTCAAGATCCAGCAGTTAGCAGTGCACCAGCGACGGCGGTCACACGCCCGCGGGAGGACGGAGCTGTAGAAAGTCGCTCGCGTGACGCCTTGCTCCGCTTGCAACTCGCATTAACGGGAGCTAGGCATGGATCGATATAATACGACAGTTTTACGACGTACGGGAAACGCCATGATATACCGTTCGCGCGGCGACTTTTACATTTACACATATAACGTCTACTATTGAATGTCTGTTAAAATGGATGTTAACTATTAGGTAACGAATCGGCGTCTTACATAACTCACATGTTTGATTTGATAGAAGCCCAAATTAACAACTTATACGGCATCGTACTATTTATATTTTTTGTTAATTACTTGTAATTTTATATTAGAACAGATTGTTTATTTTAGTAAGTTAAGAGAAAAGTAAGGTATTCATCTATGATAAGTGCTATCTCCAACAACACGCTGCTTACTAACGATGTTGAACACTACCACCAGATATTGCTTTTCCCTTTGAGACACCGTTAAGTCTCGTTACCGCAGTAATTTCACCTTCAGATCGAAACACAGTATTTTTTGCGGTCTACTGTTTGGCGACAGAAATAGGAGCTGCAGTGGGGCTTAGTTCGTGTCCGACAGAGACCAGTAAACCATTCAATATATAAATAGATGATATCACAACCAGTGAATTGTTGTAATGTTTAAAGGCCATTCTAGGTCTTATAAATATTACGTTTGTGCACTAAAAGGTACAGTAGTTCCGATAAAAGCGTCAAATGGAAGCCTGTGGGATTTTGCAGACAAGCGTCCAGCATAAATCTTTTGTTGTCTTCAGAGCGTAAAGGGTAACTCAACGTCTTATGTCACAAGCGACGAGCGTAATGTGGTATAATAATTAATATCCTAACTACCGCCATGTCATAGGCAGACATAACTCTTACTACCAGGGAAACGTCTCGTTTGTCTCATTCTTTCACTGAATAAAAAAAACGAAGGATTTGCACAGGAAATAAAAGGGCTTCAAAAGTAAGATGGACCATCGATCTCGCAAAGGGTAGAAGAAAGCTGAGGATACAGGCAACGCAAATCTGATGTGTTCATAAGGAGATATAATTGATAACTATCGGCTGATGGTGCTGACGATGATGATTGTAGTCAGCAAGTGGACTTAATGTCGGTGTATATGGAATAATCTCATATATGAAAACTGATTAATGATCGCCGAAATATTTAACATAACTTCAGTTCCCGTTTTGATATTTTCTAAACAATATAAATATACTCATAATTTCTTTAAGAAAGTAAGAAATTAATGTTTAGATATAAATCTCTCGAGACACGTATTTCTCTTATTTATTGAAGGTGCCAAAGGGTTTAAGACTCCATGTGAGCATTGATCACCTCATTTGGATATATAGAAATCGCGGAATATATTTGAAAGACGAGATTTGTTTACAGCTGTATTTAAATATCCTAGTAATCATCACCATCAGTCGATAGACATCCACTGCTGGATATAGGCCTCCGCCAAAGATTCCCACATCATGTAGGAATTCATATGGGAGGATTTGAGCCATTTCCCACCAATGCGTTTTGGTAGGAGTCAGAGCCTCGTTTGTTGATTAGCATGGTTGTACCCTATGAGTTGTTATGCGAGATCCCTCTGACCCTGGCTCCCACCAATCCGCATAAAGCCAGCGTGATGGGAAATGACCCAAATTCCTCCATATGAAACCCTAAAAATAAAGGTCGCGGTCAGCGGAGAATCGATGAATGTGGAGATCTTGTGGACAGGCCTATATCCAGCAGTGGTCGTCAATCGGCTGATAGTGGTGGTGAAAAGTTTATATAATCACCTTCATTTATATGACAAAGTTTTAACGTTTATTTAAAACTTGCGCGTATTTATTTAGCATGAAGGTTAGTAAAGGTCGTATTTAAATTTTACACCTTTGTACCGCGGTGTCCACATCATACCATCCAATGAGCATGAGATAAAAATTACTATGCATATTAACAATTTACCCACACACAATAATTGTGTGCATGAGAAACATAAAAAGTATAATGTTATGTTAATGCCTTCAGCCCGTGCTAGCGGAAGACTCGCGGTTTTTGAACTTCAACGAGCTGCTTAGTTAACTTACAATTTCATTTCATTATATTTTGCTTAACTTATTGACTTTTTAAATAATATAAGATAAACTTTATTATCCAACCGGGCGTGATGGGAAACGACAGCCCCTAGTGCCTGTTGAAGGTCGCAGAATGTACCTGAATGCGAACAAGACAGGACCGATCGACGTGGAGTTCTTTAGGGGAGTCCTATGTCCAGTAGTGGACTTCTATCGCCTGATGATGTAAACTTTATTACGATTCTGACGCTATAGTGTTAGTAAAAATTTTATGTAAGGGGCTCCGCACAACTCACGGGACTCAAGTCAACCACACCTACTCGTAGTGCACCCTGCTAACCAATTAACGAACCTCTGGCTAACACCAACGCTCATTTGGCCAGCGTGGTGAGTAATGGCTCAGATCACCCCATGTGGACTCCTACAACAACGGCTCCTAGTGTCTGCCGGTGTCGGAGGCCATGTTTACTGCAGCGCAGGACGATCGATATGTAAATTTTTGGAGGAAGCCTATGTCCAGGAGTAGACGTCTATCAGCAGATGATGATGAACAATTTTTATTAATAAGCTATGCCAGTGTTTTAGACAAAAAAAGCAATGGAGTCTCAATATTTTTTAAAGCGGTTTCATCATAATCATTTCAACCGATGGAGGCCCACCGCTGGACATGTCTCTTGTAATGTGTTCGACAGAGCACGGTGTTGACCTGTTTGAATCCAGGTTAAGCGGTTAAGGACCTCAAAATCTAATTAATTTCTGTAATATACAAGTATACTTGGGCTTTACTGTTTTAATAAAGTACGATATAATTACAGTGTGATATTTATGAACAAGTATTTTTTTTACTTATCGCAATACTGGAAATGTTTGGTTGAATATTTACAAACAAAACACATCGGAGATATAAAGATTTGTATATATATGTGATATCCAGAGATTCATTGACTAATCACGAGATCACCGTAAGTATCAGGCGGGAACACACAAAACTTGGTTGCAATAGTGCTTCTGCCATTTAGAGGTCGGCTAGGAATGGATATTACAAAATTTCTTCCCCAAAAGGAGATGCAGGGGTGTTTACCGCCAGTAAAGCGAGCGGGGAACAACTATTAAAGAATAAATAACAAAAAAAATTAGACAACAACGTAGTTAAGGAGCAGTCCTATTATTATTCCAATCGCATGATGAAACTTTCCTCTAGAGCCTTTCGTTTTCTAACTCCACATGTGACTAAACGCCAAACGCATGGAGATGAAAGCGATAATGTTGAATTGCGAATACATTGAATTTAAATTCAATAGCTGTTGATGTTTTGTTTACATTTAGTATAATCTTTGCTCTTACGAGGGAAAATGCTTATGCTCAAAAACCTCGCAGCGACAAGGTCACTTTATATCCTATATGTACCCACAATGTTCATATCTTCTTCATCGCTTTACGTGATAGCATTAATTGCAATCTGCGATCCTGTGAGATCCGATCCTTATGAGAAGTTCTTATAGTAAGATCCGGCGGAATATACAACGGCTCTTCCTATTCTTAACAGCATGAACTGTTGCATCGAAATAAACCTACTGAAATCGTCATCTGAAAGCCACAGGAGTCAAGAGAGCAAGCTCTCTCTGATTTTTTATTAACCGCACCGACGAGACGAGCAGGATGTTCACTTAATGGTAAGTCATACGCCTGCCGATAATAACGTGGCGCTGGTATGGTATACACTGCACCACATTGCGCTCGTCGCCTTGAGACTTAGGATGTAGTCTTGTTATCCGAGTACCATTACTTACTACAGTACCCTTCAATCCAGATCACAGTGATGTATGCACAATATTGTTTAGTGGGTGCAATAGGAGCTGCGGTGGTACCTGCGTAGATGGTTTCCGGCAACAGAGAACTACCAGTGTCTTTACCCATGTGTTAATTCTGGCTTTGGATTTCGTCACCAATTAAACATTCAACCGGTGAGGGTAGTAGAACGCCAAAGTGTAAAACTGACCCCTTCTCTTTTTCTCGGGTTCTTTACTAATTTATTGTAGTGATACTACTGTAAATAGTTTCAGAAATTTTCTCCAAATTTAACGTATAAAGTATATAATAGACAAGTTTTCGTCATGACCGATGCAGGCCCTTACAGCTAATCATGATGGGCAAGGGAGAGGGTAAAAGTAGTGTTGATCTGCGGAAGAAGGGTAGATCGGGATCACTTTTCCAAATTGTCCAATTAATGCCATTTATAACAATGACTGTTAGTGCCATCCTATTACTCAACTATACTCTTTTTATTAACAAACTACTTAATGATGATTTAAGGAATTTGAAAAAAAAATCTTGGAATGATATTCGTTTTATATATAATTGTAAAGAAAGTAAACATAATTATAATTATACAAACATAGAAATAAAAAAAATCGTTCAATTACTTTAGCCAATCGTATGGAGTCATTGTTGGCGAAATTGATAAGTAATGACGAATCAAATAATTTGCGAATCGTTTTTGCATACTGATGATGTAGTGTCAATGACCTTACATGTTGTTGCACTTAATAATGTATTGGAAAATCAAAATTTATGTATGAACTTTTCGGTGTAAGTAATAAAGGACATGCAGACAAAATATCTCATAAGTGTTACGCTAAAAAAAGTAGGGTACCGCAGTAATTAAATAATATTTTTATCCCTTAAAGAATTGTCTCTACTTCAAAATTATTTCCTAATAATAATAAATATCCTCATCATATCACACCCTTGACTTTTTTTTATAACTGACAAGAATAATATAACAATAATTATAAGACACTTGCTGATAACTATGCAAACAAATGTCCTAAGACCTTCCTTTATAGGGACATATAGCAAAATTTCGAAATCTCGAAAATCCAATATTTATGACATTAAAATTTGTTTCTATTATTAGTACTAATGGGATTTTTTCACCGGAAGCTCAATAGACCGAAACTAAATGTGTTAAAGTCCGACAATGTATATCATTGCAACAGAAACATAGCTATCGCTACTATAGTCAATGTTATTTAAAGCCTGTGAGAAATTTGCTATTTTCTCTTTTATTAAAGGAATCTGGTGATGGATCTCTCTAGAATATCACCGATTCGTAATAAATAAATGATAGTTCATAAATTGGATACCCTTCTGCTGTTGGGGCAACAGAAGAGTTATGCCGGACTCCTACCGGAACCACGAACACAATTTCGCACACAACTGTGGTTCAGTCAGCGAGAAGCTTTGATAAGTCCACATCTCGGGGTGGAACTACTGCTCTCCACCTCCTATAAAAGTGTTACGCGGTAGTACCGCACGCAACATCTCGAGACCTTTCATTTTTGGTGATAGATTATCCCAAAATCCGCCACCATAGCCTGCGTTATGGGGGTTCGAAGGCGTATAACTTCCTCCTTCGACGTCTCTGACTCTGCCTACGGATTGAGAGATGGGTGTTTATTTCTTCGGTGGTATACCTACTTACTACTAGTCTATGATTTCTTATAAAAGTACGAAAGGGTAGATAAATTAATATAACGCATTAAAAATGCAGGAAGGGTTCGCAACGCCGGTTAAGATGCATACACTGTTACTAGTTTATGCTAACGTTAGAGAAATTCGCATGTATTCCGTTATTATATAAGGATAATGTAAATTCGATGCGTACGCAACGCGAAAGCAAATTGCCGCACCGCCGGGGCCTTTGAATTATGCGGACTTCGATTCCCGGTGAGAGCATGCAGCGTAAATTGCGTTGAACTGAACGCCCGGACGTTTTCACTGTGCGATCACGCTTTTCCCATGTGAACAGTGGACATATAGATACAACACTATATATACATATATGTCTGTTTAACATTCAATACAATACATGACCTAAACAACGTCAATACTGAGGCATGTCATCGACGATACAAGCGAAACGTTTACCTGATGGTAACGTATACGTCTGCTCAATAAATAGCACTAGTTAAGATGATAGAGAACAATATAATACGCTTGACTTGAGACATTATTATAGATAGACAGCAAGGCTACTGTGGTAACTTCACTAGGTTCAAACTGGAACAGTAATGTTTGGCGGTAGAGATAGACGCTGCGGTAGTATCAATCTAGACGGTCTTCGACAACAGAGACTTACGAATAGTAAATGTTATAAATATGTTATTAAAATCAAGTAGCTGGTATGTATGTATATGTTTATATTTGTGTATATATATTCATTAACTCATCACGAGATCACTGATACTATTAGACGTAAACACTCAAAATTTGATAGAGATATTGATTGCTTCTGTTATCCAAAGGTCAGCTAAGAATAGATTTAACAAAATTCCTTCTCCAATGGGAGCTGTGGAAGTGTTAATAAAGGGAATGAGTCTGGAAGGCTACAGTGGGGGATGAGACAAGCCTAAATTTCAAATCTAATTCTGTATAATACGGCCAGAAAAGCGGCCGGGGAGCAGCTAGTGATACCAAATATAAACGTCACTGGTGGTAAGGTCACTGTCAAGGATCGGTTGGGTAGATATCAGTGCAGTTCTTATTTCTGGCACCTAACAGTAGTGTGCAAACATTACTATGTTCCTGATTGATTGGAGTTGTAGTGAGTCAAGTTGGTGTAACGAGACAACATCTTGTCATTCTTACTGGCGCCACGTTATTATGTCCAAGCGTATTACTTACTATCAAGTGAACGTCCCGCTCGTGTTAAATAAAAAAAATGTATCTGATTGTGTCAGTTTAGTCCGCACTTAACTGTAATTTCAATAAAACGATGCATAATAAAGTTTTTATTACTGACTCGGCCATACAACAGTTGTGTTTGATTAGTTCAATTTGTTTCTTGTACGGCACCGACTCGGCGCCCACGGTATCCTTTCGAATTCCCCTCTCACGTTACCCTCTCATTGTGTATGACTAATGTCCTGATAAAGACCAAACTAATTTAGATACTCAGACAAGATTATTTTTTTAATTTATGACATAATAGGATCAATACAGCGTTTCAACGCTTTGAAACAAAATGGTACGTCGTATCGCAACCTAACCTCATCCTTGGCGATGCAGCTAACCTTTTGCCATTTAATTAGATATTGCCTTACAGTCTAGGGCTATTAAGAATACGACTTAGTTAAGCCTCGTCTATCATAGAAAGCGATTGAAGCGAATTCCGAATTCATGGGCTTTGAAGGTCGAGGCCCTCATTGTTTACTAAGCGAAGCCCGAGTGAACGACAAATACGAGTCGATCTTGTTTGTCGCAGTAAAAAAGAGGATTGAAGCAAATAATTTTTAATTCGTTTTATTAAAAAAATAAACAACTAAGAAACCTAACTTTATATTAAATAATAACTACTTATATTTAACTTAATTTAATCACTACTTGTTTAGTAGTGGAAATCGCACTGAGAAAATTTCGCGGCATTCTGTTAGATCGTCGGTTTGATGCGGCGGCCTGCGCTTTCCATGGGAGATCGTATGGTTTACAACCAGCACCAGGCGACGTGGGAGTGGTGCGTACACACACGCGACAGGAAATGCCCATCACTATTATTCATACACTTTCACGATAACCAGCCGTTTTACGTTTACGCCGCCACTGCTTTTATAAAGCTGTATACACACACAGGGTCTTTCTGATATTTTAATACAATTTTTTTTTCGAAAATTATTTGCCTTATGCAAATATTTTTTTTTTAATATGGATAAATTAAAAACCTCATCATCAAGATTTCAGCCTATTGCTAAAAAGAATCACTGGTATTAAAAAAACATATGTAACCGACATATTGTGACCTTGTTCACAATTTTTTTTTTAAATTTTGCGTTTGATTTATTTATTTTTAATGTTTTTACTTTAATAGAAAAGATTGAGTATCTTTTCTGTATATTTACATAAACATATAAATCAAAATTTACTTTATTTTTAACATAAAACATGATAGAATTATTTATATCCTAGTATTTTATCAATTAAGTAATGTAATATATAAATAAAATAATTTATATCTGATCATCATCCAATAGTCGTCCACTGCTGGACATAGGCCTAACCCCAAAGATCTCCACGTACAGCCAGCACGGCCTCTGGTACCACTGGGCACTAGGGTCAGTCATATACATGTGTTCATACGGGGGGATTTGGACCTTTCCCCACCACGCCGGGCCAATGCGAGTTGGCGGGAGCGAGACCCCCGTTTGTTGAT
The DNA here is from genome assembly GCA_029032895.1 of Troides oblongomaculatus. Lineage (NCBI taxonomy): Eukaryota > Metazoa > Arthropoda > Insecta > Lepidoptera > Papilionidae > Troides > Troides oblongomaculatus. The sequence goes on along the minus strand of JARDWC010000439.1, from coordinate 1,284,805 downwards.
TAGCAGGGTGCACCACGAGCAGGTGAGGTTGGCTTGGGTCCCGTGAGTTGTTGTGCGGGACCTATTGCACCCCATTATATATGTATTATTAACATGAATTAGTTATATAGCATTCGGGTTCTGCCCGCCGTACCGATCGGACGTCCCATGCGTCCGCTGGCAGTGCGCGAAAACTCTGCCGGAGCCTGGTTCCGGCACTGTAAGTAGCCTTTTTTTAATCGCCTCAGAGGCGAGGTTATAAATAGAATCTGTCCCATTAGGCGACGGCTAGGTCCCCTGCTCGAATAGGCACACAACCCCCCGCCGCACGGCGGGGCGGGCTACACACAAAATGGCGTCCGTGCAAACGGCACAATTTGCGTGCTTTGCACGCAAACAGTTCCCCGAGGCCTGGGAACAATTCACCAACTCGGCCTCCACCCTTCCCGCGCGTTCCGTGTGCTTTGACACGGACAGCCCGGCCTCTCCGGACCCGACTCCCGCGACTCGAGCGCACAACAAGGCGAGGGCCCCCATGGCGGGGCCTTCCAAGCCCGAGCTGCCCGCCTCCTCCGAATCCGACTCGGAGGGCTCCGCTAGCGGCAGCGATATGGAGGTGGACCGTCCACTCTCCAAGACCACCGACGAAGAGGGCTTCACCCTCTACGTCAAGAAGCGCAAACGCGCTTCTAAGCGGCCCTCCGAGTCAAACTCGGACCGCTCCTCGCCGACCAGCACGCCGGCAAAGAAGGCTGCGCCTCTCGCGCAACCCCCCAGCACTTCGGCTACGCCCGAAAAACGCGGCCCGAAGCCGCCTCCCCCGATTGTCCTCCAGGACAAGAGCAAGTGGAACGATGTTTCCAGGTGGTTCGCGAACCACAAAATCGCATGCCCCAAAGCGCAGAACACCGCGCAGGGCATCCGCATCAACCTCCAAACGGTTGACGACTTCCGGGCTGCCACCAGGCACCTGCGGAACGCCGGACTCGGCTTCCACACCTTCGCTCTCCCCGAGGAGAAGCACCTCCGCGTTGTCATACGCGGAATCCCAACGGAGATCGACATCTCCGAGGTCGTCGACGACCTAAAAAGGCAAAATTTCCCTGTGCTGGAAGCCCGTCGCATGACAAGCATGCGAACAAAGGCCGCACTCCCACTCATCCTGACAAGTCTCGAACTCTCTCCGGAGGGTAAAAAGATATTTGAGATCACCCGCTTGTGCAACCTCACCAGCGTGAGGGTAGAGGTCCCGCACAAAAAAGGCATCATCGGCCAATGCCACCGATGCCAACTTTACGGCCACTCAGCCCGTAATTGCTTCGCCCGCCCGAGCAAAACCGAGGGACACCCCGCGAATTATCGCGGGTGCACCAAAGCCCCGCGTAGGCAACCCGGGGCCGCACAACGACGCACCACCGCCCCCACAAAGGCTGCACCGCAGCCATCTGCCTCGTCCAGGCCACCGCCCGCACAGCCGGCCGTTCCGCCGGCGGTGTCGGCGTGGAGCAAACCGCTCCTTGGGCCAAAAGCCGCCGAGGCTCCAAAATACCGCCCCTTTGTCGGGGCCGCCGAAACCACAGGCTGCTCCCAGCCAAACACCTCCGCCTTCGGAGCTACAGAATATTCTCGCCTACATCTCAAAGGTGAGCATACGTGACATTCTCCTCTTAGGAGAAAAACTGCGAGCCGCGAAAAGCTCGCATGATAGGTTGAGGGCTTGCATCGAGCACGCCGACACTCTCGCCGCACTCGAACAACCCTTCATTTAGCCACTGCCCAGGATTCTGTCCGAGACCTTTGGTGTTCCATCTCATTCAAACGTTATGGAAATACACCGGATCTTAGGAAGAGTTAAACCCCGCTCGCTGACTGTCGCGTACTTCAACGCGAACGGCATCCGCTCTCAAAAGGAGGAAATAAGCCTGTTTCTTAGGAACCATGACGTCGACGTCATGCTCATTCAGGAAACATTCCTCAAACCGTTTCATCGCGATCCGAAAATCGCGAACTACCATATTATCCGCCACGACAGGCTGACCGCCCCAGGAGGCGGCACACTCATCTACTTCAAGCGGGCCCTGCATTGCATACCGCTTGTTAGTCCAACCCTCGCCAAAATAGAAGTCTCGGCGTGTAAAATCTCCCTCACCGGTCATCAACCGATCGTCCTAGCATCCGTCTATCTGTCCCCGACAAAAGAAATGCGGGAAACAGACATAAGAACCCTTCTCGACCTAGGGCCGGCTGTCATCGTCGCCGGCGATCTAAACAGCAGGCATAGCACCTGGGACCCGATCATGTCAAACCGAAATGGTATAATCCTCTCCAAGCTCGCGGATAAGCTCAAGTTTAACATTGTAGCTCCGCAAACCCCGACGAGATACCCTACCGTCGCGTTTCACAACCCATCCACACTAGACATTGCGTTATTCAATAACGTAACCGTCCCACTGCATTCGATCGAGACCATAGACGATCTCAGATCCGACCACCGCCCGGTTCTTATGAAGTTGGGCCGGCCCGCTGGTGAGGTCCCTCTGACAAAAACCATCGTCAACTGGCGCAGCCTCGAGGTCAAACTCAAGGCCGCGAATCCCCAGCACCTAGACGGAATCACTGATACGATCGACTCGCTCGGCGCCGCAAACCGAGCGATCGACTTGTTAACGCATCATATCGCCACAGCCGTCGAGGAATCGTCGAGAACGGTGCCCGAGTCGGACTACCTTCTCGGGTCCTTCCCGGCGGACATTCGTCGGCTGATAAGAGCTAAAAACGCCACAATGAGACTCTATACACGATACAGATCCGAGGAGCTCAGGATAAAACTGCGCCGCCTCCAAAGGCTGGTAAAAGAGCGCATATCCGAACTCAGATCCGACAGATGGGACAATCTGCTTTGCGACTTGGAGCCTTCGAGCGCCAACTTTTGGCGTCTGGCCCGCAGTCTCAAAGCGGAGAACATGGCCCGCATGCCTCCCCTCGTAATGAGCGATGGTTCCTCCCTTGCGTTGGAGGATGCCGAAAAAGCAGATTGTCTCGCCGACAGTCTAGAGAGCCAGTGCACTCCCTCTACCGCACCAGTGGACCCCGATCACCTCAAATTGGTCGAGGACGAGGTGCGTCGCAGGGCAGCCCTCCCACCCGAAGGTCCCCTCTAAAACCGGCTTCCCCCGGTGAGGTCGTTGACATCATAAAGAGGCTGAAAACCAGATCAGCCCCGGGATCCGACAACATCTCCAACAGAGTTGTGAAAAGTCTCCCGCCCCCGATCGTCGGTCTGCTAGTGGCCATATTCAACGCCCTGCTAGCCGACTGCTCCTCCCCAGACGCCTGGAAAGAGGCCGTAGTGATAGGTATTCCGAAGCCCGGAAAGCCGAGGAACCTACCCAACAGCTACCGTCCGATCAGCCTACTGAACACCTTGGGCAAACTTTACGAGCGCATCATTCTAGAGCGTCTGCGCCATTTCACCGCAGAGAACAATCTCCTCCCCGACGAACAGTTCGGATTCAGGAGCAACCACTCTTGAGTCTATCAAGTGCACCGACTGACCGAGCACATTTTGGCCGGTCTCGAGCACAGACAAACGATCGACACCTGCGCCGTCCTATTCGACGTCGCGAAGGCGTTCGACAAAGTCTGGCACGAAGGCTTGATATTCAAGCTTTACTCTCACAAAGTGCCTGACCGTCTAGTCACCGTCATTCGAGACTACCTCTCGAATCGCTCCTTCCGCTTTCGCGTCGAGCACGCTCTCTCCTCGCCCCGGCAGATTAAAGCCGGCGTCCCTCAAGGCTCTTGCCTCTCTCCGCTACTCTTCTCGCTCTACACGAGCGACATACCCAGAGACCCCTTTGTCAAGATGGCCCTTTTCGCGGACGACACCGCTCTTTATCACTCCGGCAGAGCCCCGGGTCTTATAACGATGCGCCTACAGAACGCGACCACCCGCTTAGGCGATTGGTTCCAGACGTGGCGAATCGACGTAAACCCGGAGAAAAGTGAAGCCATTCACTTCACCCACCGAAAGTCATCTACCCTTCTCAAGAAGGCGACAAAAAGCGGCCATAAACTGGGCCAGATCTCCCTTTTCGGCCAGTCCATCCCATGGAGGAACTCGGTCAAATATCTCGGCGTCACGCTCGACGCCAGACTCAATTTTATCGCTCACATTCGCGAGGCGAGAAAGAAAGCGGCCCAAGTACTGGGCAAGCTATACCCCCTGCTGTGTAAGAAGAGCAAGCTCTCTCTCAGACACAAGCTTCACCTTTACAAGGTATGCGTAAGACCTGTAATGTCTTACGCAAGCGTTGTCTTCGCCCATTCGTCCGAAGACCGTCTCAAACCTCTCCAGACTCTCCAGAACCGTTTCACCCGCATCGCGACTGGTGCCGAATGGTACCAGCGCAATGTGGACATCCACAGCGACCTTAAACTCCCAACGATCAAGGAGCACTTCAGAGAGTGCTCCGCGACCTACTTCGCCAAGGCGGCAACTCATCTCAACCCTCTGGTGGCCAGCGCGGCCAACTACGAGCTACCTCCGAATCCCAGGACGAAAAAGCGCAGACCGCGGCACGCGCTTATTCCGACATCCCAAGGGGTCCCGCAAACCACACACACGCCCACAGTCACCGACAACACCGACGTCACCACACACACTTCGGACACTACCAACACGCTCCGAACATCATCATCACGCCGCCCTCGCTTCAGAACGCGGCGCCGCAGCTACTCACACACCGCGTACACTAAGTACACCCGCGATCGTGGGCGGTCCTCGCCGCCCAGAAATTCCGATACAGGCGAAGGTAGTCAGGGAACGGGCCCGCGCCCGGCCTCGACGACCGAGTAGAATCGCCAGATAAAGCACTACAAAAACCAGACACATACAATCATCCGCCAGACAGCTACATCCCGCGTAGCGCATTTTAGTTTTTAAGAAACTTCAGGCCGTGGATCCGGGTCCACGAGCCCAGTGTCAGATGAGCTGTAAGAGCCGCTGTGGCTTCCAGCCCGCTCAAAACAAGAATATAGTTATATAGCATCGTTTTTTTGTTATTTATCAATTCACTTAAAAATTATTTTATTGGCTCACTGTGTGCAAATCCTAAGCTATAAAAAATGGCCCGCTGTGTATTAACTTTCTAGGTGTTAAATGATAATATTCTGAACGTGAACCACGTTTACACCAGTTTTTATTATTTGCCGTAAACACTCCACGGATAGCGTAAATTTAATTTTCTTTATGTAGTTCTTCATTAGCATAAATACACCAAACACGTGTAGTGCTCGGTACATAATAAAATTATTCAGTATATTACTAATATAATCAAATCTACTACCATTTTCTTTGCTCTTATGATGGATGGAGGTGCAGGGTCTCTGGTGAATGGCAACCCACGCAGAAATATAATATAAGCACTGTGTTGATAATAATAGAGCGATTTAAAGTACAACGAAAGTTACTAAGTACAACAGTACTGCGAAGATCCAAAGAGATCCAGTTGATAGCTACATTTGTACACTTAGTGATAAGCTACTGTCTCGATTCTTGGTATCACGAAGATCCAGTAATTGGATACAATTGTATATTCTATATTAACTTATTGGCTGAAAGCAATATTCCCAAAGATCTACGATCCTTCTAAGGATCTTCGCTATGATAAACGATAGCGTGATCTATTATTCATGGTGGCGCCATCTGTTGGGTTGTTTTAAACTTCTTGTTACAATCTATATTTATTTTAACTAATTCATGTAAATATCTATATATATATATCAAAAACAAATTAACGGAGTACAGGAATATATAGTATTTAGTATGTATTATACATTCGTATTAATGTAATATTATATGTAATCTAGAAAGTTACTGTAAATGATATAAATGGTAAAAACTTATTAACATATTAGATAAAAAAAAAATACGCAGTTTACATTATTGAACAGTATTATATTTCGATGAATCGATCGTTTGGATGATTAGGTTTAGACTTGAAATAAATAATTAAAATATCATGAGTAGTAGTTTGATTATCTTTGAGTGGAGAACTACATAATAGCTTAGTGTGGGAGGACGCCTGCCAGGTAGTCCGATGACCTGGTGAAGAACGTTCAAAGTATTTGAATGCTGGTTGTATAGACTGATCGATTGTGAAGATCAATGTTCAGCAGTGGACAACAATAGAAGAATCGATTATAATATATTTCCAAAAATATAGTCAGTATCAGTATCAGAAATAAGACATAAGTAATATTAATGCTGTGTATATTATTATTATTTTAGACTATATTCAAAATCTATAATATTTTTAATACACATTATTATATTTAAAGATAAGTTAAGGATCGAATTTTCTCAATAAGGTTCGATGAAGGCACCTAATGATCACGATGATTATATTCGAACAGACAACCGACTCCGTCGGCGGACGGCAGACAACTGAAGCGGATAATGTAACGAAGACATTCACTCGCATTGGTTACCGACGAGCTGTATACAGCGTGTTTGTTAATTCGTCGCTTGAGGATTATGCGACCAAATTAAAGAGGTAACTAACTAGCTATAGTTTAATAAAAAAGAAAGTGCTTGTATTTAAACATGAAATGTAAAAACAATATTTTTAAGTCCGCTTAGATATTTAGCCTAAAATTTTGTTTCATCATTCTTCTGTCAATTTTTATGAAAACTATAAAATATGACATAATATTATTCGGTTATTATATCAACCACTTCTTCTCCACTGCTGAATGCGTATCTCCATAAATGACATTAATTGCACTCCTCTATAAGTATGGTGTTGGTGTTGGCTCCAGCTTTTTCCAGAACTTATTCTCTCCTTAATCACCTTTTATATGGCGAGGAATATTCTAACCCGTTTTCCATCATGGGAATGAACAGGAAGTATGATTTTTTATAGTTCTATTGTAGAATGGGCTATCAAAAAAGTTATAAGCCTTCAAAAATTATAAAAAAAAAAATTTAAACATAGATAATCAAAAAATTAAAAAAACATTCAACTCAACAGTTGTTCAACATCAAATTCCGTGTTAGATAAATACTTAATTGTAATAACTACGTACAGTAGACTCATGAGGAGGAGGAGGTGGAACCGTAGCTGCTTCGCCTGCGACCGAAGACCAACCACAACAGGAATAGGGCAGCCGCGAGATAGTGGGCCCATTCCGGCAATGTGAAGTCCACAGCAGCGGTTGTGCATCTGGGCAGTAGGGTGTTAGTTGCGGCGCGTTCGTTTAAACCAGACGCCGTTACATGTGACACGTTTTTTTTTTAATATTTTGTGAAGAGTAATGTACTTTAAAAATATTGCTTTGTGAACAAAGATAGTGTGATTAATGATCGTACGTATAAAGTAATAAAGTTTTATAATTATCCCATCAGCATATAACCAATTCATCAGCGAATAGACGTACTGCTGCATATAGACCTCTCCCAAAGATCTTCACATCATTCGGTCCTGCCCGCATCGCCGGGAATTAGGACCCGTGGTTTCTAGGGGTTTACATAGGGGGACATATGGCTATTTCCCACCATGGTGTCAGCCAGACCCTTGTTCGTTGGTAGGGTGCACCACCATCAGGTAGGTTGGCTTGCATCCCGTGAGTTGTGCGATGTTTATCGTAAAATTATTAATGATATCAATTTTGTTACTTTAGCAACAAAAAAGGAATATATATATAACTCTTCTCATTAAAGTACCATTATGTGTTAAAATGTTATTGTATTTGTTAATGTTTTACTCGAAAAAAAAAATTATGTAATGACGAGACCAGTGAACTGTTTATTCACCAGATGGTACGTGATACGCCTGCCGATAACAACGTGGCGTTAATTACGATGGTATATATTGCACCACATTGAGCTCATTGTCTGTAGACATAAAGTCTTAAGTCTCATTAAGTAATTTCACTAGCCTCAACTCCTTTCAAACCGGAACACAAAAATAATGAAAAAAGGAGAATTTACAGAGTCTATGATGAAGTAATTTATTTTGTTATTCACTTCCACTAGGTTTTCCAACATAGTCGTATTATACTGTAAGAGTGAAATAAACATCATACTGTATACAGTACTTGAGTATAGTGGGGGGAGTGAGGTTTACCAGCTGTTACATCATTACACCGGCGAGCGCCTGTAACACCGCATTGCTCCGGCGCTTCCGTTTAGAGCGGACGGTGTGACAGCGGCCGTCATACTTTGTCTATTCGAAAATACATCGAGACGTGCGGGAAGGTTAGCTTACGTTAGATGGTACATCTGCCCATAAATTTTGGCCGTAATTAAGATGATATACACTGCATCACATAGTGCTCGTCATCTTAACACACTAGTTTTTTTTTTATATATAAATTAAGCGACAAAAAGCATGACATCCTGGCGATAGATACAATGATATCCTCTACACCATATTGCGTTCGTCGCCTGAGACGTAAGATGTTACGTCTCGTCATCCCAGTGCATCAACCTTCAAACCGGAACACAGTAATGTTTGCTCCAGTAAATCTACTGCGTCATATTCACTATAATTTTTTTTAATTGACAAAAGGACAAGACCAGCCTGAGGTTGTCCTGATCTTAAGTGATACTCCAACTCATGGCGCTAGTAGGGATCATATACATTGAGGTCGTCGCCTTGAGATGTAGGATGTTGTCTCGTTACCTCAGTAATTTCACAGTAACGTTTGCACGGTACTCTTTGGCGACAGGAATAGGAGCTGCAGTGGTGACCAGACCTTTACTCCCACAAATGCCCACAGAGATTTTAAATTAGATGCTCTTGATACGAGTAAAGTAACGACTTAAACTAAAAAGGTTAAGCGGTTAGTGGAATAACGGTGTCTTTAAAAAGTTCTCTTTCACGTTTTATTACTATAACGGCTTAAATAATTTTTTTTTTTAGTTACATGTTAATATTTACTATGTTACTATGACACGCAGATTATTTAAAACGTTATCTATATTTGAACACTTAAGTACTTAATATATTGACTTAGTGAATATGTCGTCTTATATTATTTGTATTTTTACTTAACTTGGTACAGATAGGACTTATTATATAGGGGTGTAAGGGGTCCCGTACAAAAACTCATGGGACCCGATCCAACCCTACCAGCTGTTTGATGCACCCTGCTAATCACAAACGAGGTTCTAGCTTCCACCAACCAGCATTGGGCCAGCGTGAAGGGCAATAGCCTAAATCCTCCCATATGAACCCCTAGAAACGATGTGGGGATCTTTGAGGGAGCCCTAAGTCCAGCAGTGGATGTTTATCGGCTGATGATGATATAACTTATTTAAGTGAACACTTACTTATATGTAATAAATAAATATGGCATACTTCAAATTAATATTGTTTTGGGCCAAAAATTTGATGTAAATATATTTTTTTATGGAATCCATTTAGTTTTCTAGTATTAGATCTCTGTTGTCGGAGAACGTAGGTATGGTGCAAATATTATTGTGTCCAGGTTTGAAGGGAGTTGTAACTAGTGAAGTTACTGGGGTAATGAAACTTAACATATAATGTCTCAAGGCGACAATAAGTATTTCACTCATGTCGTTTCGTTGAAGAAAAAATAGGCTTTAAACGAGGATCACCATAGTTTCAGCAGTTAAAAATCACCTCGTGCCCTAAACATTCAATTAGAAGGTCCCTTTTTGTAAACTTACTCCTTGATACTGAAAGGCGTTAGTGTTCCAATATGACAGTGTGGTTTGAAGGATGTTGTTGCTAATGAAATTGGTAACTAGACTGGACAGCTGTTTTCATGGGACGACCACAATGTGGTGTGTGTATATCATTCTTGGTTCACATTGTTCAAGGTAATAGCTTACCACCGGGTAAACGACCTTGTAGCTTTGTCAAATAAATACACCTCTAAGCGAGATTCTTACGAAAGTTTCGAGAGCTCTTATTTAAATTTCGTGAGTTCGCAGCTTTTTAATACCATTATCTGTGCAAATACCGCGCTGTTGACATTGAGCAGAATTTGGACGCGAGTCACCGTGGAGCAGCTCTCTACAAACACGGAGCCACGAGAACCAGCCGGCGCTGGAGCCGCTCACTGTATGTGTAACGTCCTACAACTGTCACGGCGTGGGCTCGGTGCGCGGGCGTCGCGCGTACAGTCAACAACATATACGTACAAATAGACGAACAAATATTTGAAATTTCTTCTTTATTTTCTTCTCCAAATATTAGTGTGAATTTGGATCAGTTCGGGTTTGAGTTGGAGTTGAAAGGAGATAAGTATATACCAAATGTGGATGGGCTAATGCTTATAGCGCCTTCCGCGGCCTTCATTGCGTAGGTCGCGGGTTCAAACCTCGGCATGTACCAATGACTTAATATTTAAGTTATGTACATTTATAAGCTTTAGTTACAACAGCGAAACGGTGAAGGAAAACATCACGAGGAAACCTGCACATGAATTAGAATTTATTCTAAGGTGTGTGTGAAGTCACCAATCCGCATTAGGCCCGCGTGGTGACTATGGCCCAATCGCTTCACATTGACGGTGAGCCTGTGCCCCAATAGTGAGGATGTAAATTGTCTGTTATGGAAGTATATACCATAATCTAGTAACAAGTTGAGTTGGACGTTCTGATAAATCTAGTTTATTAGTTGTAGGTTTCCATTGCCGGAGACTATCGAGATACCACCGCAGTCCCTATTTCTACTGGCGAACAGTAATATGCAAATATTACTGTGTTCTAGTTTGAAGAGTGCTGTAGCTAGTGAAATTACTGGGGTAACAAAACATTACATCTATGTTTCAGGGCGACGATCACAATAAGGTATGGTATATATCATATCTAGCTTCGTTGTTATAGTTCGGCGTGTCACTTGCCATCAGGTGAACATCTCATTAAGATGATGAGATGAGATGATGATGTTATTAGTAACGAAAGATATTAATATCATAAAGAAGTTCACATGAAACAAATCTCCTTTATGTATATCATTTAATTAAAAAAAATGTTGCTGTTTATAAATGATGATAACTAAGACTAAGTAATACCATCATAATGATTATCATTTCGCTTTTATGGTATCTGTTTCACCGCGGGATAGTTGTTCGCTTTTTTTTCCTACTTACTAGTTCGCAGTTAAGTTGGTCTCATTGTCAACCGAAGTTTCGTAACCGGTCGCAAATGGAAGTGCTTTCACTCGCTGAGCTAGTTGCGCAAACGATGCTTGTTCACAATAGACCCCCTGGTAAAGGATACAGTTACAAAAAAAAAAAAGATAAATGGTACATCAAGTGAGGTTCGTGACGAGTGGAGAGCATGAGACCTTGATACTCGTTTCGAAAAGAAAAACAAATGATCACGATGATGGTATATACGTGAGGTACGTGATGGTGGTGTCATTAGTTATAGCTGTCAACGGTAACGATGCCGTTAAGCGCTTTTGAAGGTATCTTAGAAAAATCGTTCACGATGTCCACACGAATAATATTTTTTTTTTTTTTAAATAATAAAAAACTCTTACTAATAATATTAATAAAACACCTGTGCTGGTAGGTCTCTGCTACCGGAGTCCGTCGGGGTAAGTACTGCTGTTCCTTCTCCAGCGGCCATACAGTGTTATGTAAAAAATACCATACTCCGGTTTGAAGGAGGCTGTAGCTATTAAAATTCGGTAACAAGATTTAACATCTTCTGTCTAAAGGCAGCGAGCATAATCTGATGCTGTGTATATCATCCTAACACTATATCGCGTTGTTATGAGCATGAGTACTACTATCAAGTGAACGCCTCACTCGTTCAGTGTCATCGAAAAAAAAAAAAAACGATTAGCTGAACAGTTTTATTAAGTAATAAAATAGCCCACTTTGCTATCCCACAGTTGGACCTCGAGGATTTCTCTCACAAGGCGACAGGCGATAATTTATCCCGTTGGTTATGTGTGATTTGGTCTTATGCCCTTTACACCACAGCTCTCAGTACTTGTTGATTTCTCCATAATATTGTCTTTCACCGGAAGTTGAAGGTTTAGTAGAAAATGAACCAGCGTATCTTTTTTTATTATTTTCCCTCATTACCATAACTGTCATATAACCATAGATAATCATTGTTATAACATCATCGTTATCAACGTTAATTTATCCACTGCTGGATAGAGGCCTTCCCTAATGTTTTTCACCAAATGCGATCCTCAGCTTCTCGCATCCACCCACTTCTGACCACCCTGATGTAGTGGTCGGTCAATTTGGAAGGAGAGAGTCCTACACTCTGTTATAATACATTATGTATAAATAATATAAAAGATCGGGCTTTAAAAAATAGACTATTTAGTGCAGTGATCAATGAAACAATGCGATATGATAACGTTTGTATATAAAAAAAAGGCTGAAAGTGATCTCATCTGAGATCGCCTCCGTCAGATGATGGTGATGGAGTTTGATGCAGCCGCGTACCTCAATAGCACGATTGGTTAAATCGATCTCGTTGAGATAACAATCGGACGTCGTGGTCGCGATACGAAGCGCGCTTAACGTCTCCGAGTGTCTAAATCGAATAAATCAACATCTGATTAATCGTTTCGAGAACTACCTGTCGGCACTTTGAAATGTCTTGTAGTCATTAGCTCATACTTGTTAAAGACTGCTAACCATATTCTTGAAGCGGCGTGATGAACGAGATTGAAGGTTCGCCGGATATTACCACCCCATAACAACGTGATGAAGTTAGGATGATATACACAACACCACACTGTGTCTGTCGCCCTGCGACGTTGTTATGTTAAGTATAGCCTCCTCACCTCAGTTATTTCAGTAGCTATAATACCCTTTAAACAAGATCACGGTAATCATTTCTCACAACTACTTGGCGGTAGACAGGAAGCGATAAGACGACTGGGACGTTCACCTGGTGGTAAGTGATACGCACGCCTATAACAACAGCGCTAGTTAGGATATTATACGCAGCACCACATTGCGCTCGTCGCCGTGAGACATAGTTTGGTCCATCTCAATGGTAATGGATGTTTAGTGTTTTCCTGGTGAATAAGGGTCGTTGACATAGCTCACCAATCGTGGATCGACAGTCTGGTGAAGGTCGCCGGAAACCGCTAGATATTGGCAACACAAGACGGTAAGTTCAGCAGTGGGCGTAAATCGGCTAATGATATATAATCGAAATCATCATCCTTCTCACTAGAAGGATGACGGTGGTAGGCCGATGCTGGTCAATTTAGCATATCCCACAACGCTGGTGAGGATGTATGGAAATACAACCAATGATACTAACAGCCAATTTACGTCCCCACTGCTGGGTCACAGACCTACCCTCAATGTGAGAGCGATGGGGCCACACCACGCGGGCCCAATGCGGGTTGGTGACTCCAGGTTTCCTCACGATGTTTTCCTTCACCGTTTGTATTTCGCTGTTGTAACTAAAGTTCACAAATGTACACAACTTAAATATTAAAGTCGATATATGCCGAGATTCGAACCTGCGACCTTCGGAATGAAAGCCGCACGCTCTAACCATTAGGCCAGTAAGCTACTCTCAACCAAGGATTAGTACGTTGTAATATGGACTTTACGGCCATCATCTCTGCTTCCCTTGGATTGCTGCAGCGTTAACTTTGAGCATCGCCGCTTTGAATCTTACTCGAAGGAGGTTCAGACGTAATTACGTATGCAATATGAAATTGGCAATTATCTTGTCTGACGGTTACAATGAAAACTTTGGATTTTCTTTAGTTTGATGAGAAACTAAATAAGTTGGTACGTAAGCCAATTGAGTGTTGAATGAGTTTTGTTAACGAACCTGTCAGCTGTTCGATGATTGCTGCTGAGACCGCGGAGTGCATTATGATCGAGCTTCGTTCCTCGTCTTCAAGTTAACAATAAGTTAGTAAACGTAAGTTAATTTAAACAGTTTCTTTGGTTGTATATATTTTTCTATAGAAATACACAGTAATGTTTTATTATATACGACTACTGGGTCTGTACGATTGAGTCTAGGTATTTTTTCGACCATTACCAATGTTCCCGTTTGAAGGGAGCTGTAGCTAGTAATTACTGAGGTAACGAGACTTAACATATTATATCTCAAAGCGACGAGTGCAATGTGGTGTTGTGTATATCATCCTAACTAATGCTATGATATTAGCAGGCGTATAAATTCCTTATTCCTTAGTCCGATTTCTCATTTAATCTTAAACGTCAATACGGATCAAGCTTTACAATGATGCAGTGTAAATCTAAAGCTTACTGGAGCAGTGAAACAACTAGTTTTTTTTTATATTCTAAATCAGAGCAAAATGAAAGTGTCGTGATAAAACTGGTTTCATTGAATATTAACAATTTATAGATATATCTACAATCTTCAACTCCTACGTATATATTGCAAGATTCAATAAATTAGAACCATCTGAGTATTAGGCTTTCGATATTAGCTTTTCAATATACAGTATGACTGTAATTAATAGCAATAATAACAGTAAAAAAAATCGGTTATTACTTTAGATCCGGTCAAAAATAGATTTGATATTGTTTAGCGGTAGAAACAAGGTCAATACCTATGTAGACTGTGTAGGGCAATAAATAATAATAGCGTCCATGATGTAGAAAGCTCGGCTTGAATATCTTGTAGATAGAAAGAAATATTTAAACATTTTAAACTTTCAATACGGTATATCCAATAGATTGTATTCATGAAGTCGATGTAGATAAAACGTTGAAAGCAAATTCACGGATTATCAAAGAAAAAAAAATTGTTAATGTATAAGAAAACATTAGGTCAGTACAAAAGAGGATGTTAACCCACAAAGTTAAAGAACGGTAAAGTAGTAACATCAACTATTGAACCAATGGGGTTAACATATCCGTATACATAAAAGCCTCAAAAAAAAAAGATTAAATAAAAAAAAAAATCAACAATCGTAAACATAATAATCATAATTGATCATGATTTAGAAGTAGAACTAAACGTATAAATAAAAAGCAATTTTTTTTAAGTCTAGGTGGTAGGTCTTACAGGAGACCGTCTACAGGGCAGGTGTACTTGGATCCCGTGAGCTGTTCTGCCAGAGCCCTTACATCCAAGAGAAACGGATATATATAAAAAAAAACCTGGAAACCGATGATCCATTTAATATCGCAAAGAATCTTCGAATGGACGTGCCATCGAACTGGTCTCACTGGAACCTATTAATGAAGCCAATATTGGAAATCAATAGGCTGCTGATGATGATGATGATGATAAATCTCTAACAAACCTTTCAATCTTCGAACAGTTCTATTTGAATATACACATTATTAGTTTTTGCGCTCAAACACTTTAAAGGCCTTTGGATTTCGAATGGCGCATTCATCAGCTAGTAAAAAGTGCGAAAGTGCTTTTAGATAAAAAAAAATTCTCAACATCAGGTGTATCTTCCTTTTTCGCGATTCAAGAGGCCGTAGTAGAAACAATCAGCGAAGAATCTAGTAAGAGGTCGTTACTAATTTTCTAACTAAAAATAGTAATAATAATCAGAACTTGAAGTGCACTAGTGTATAATGTTATCATAATGGATAGTTTCGAAAGCTTCTATAATTTTTTTTTTATACTACGAAGCGATGAGACGAACGGGGCGTTCACTTGATATTAAGTGATGGATAGGAGGGATAGGATAGAAGGGATAGGATAAGAAGGATATGTAGGATAGGAAGGAGACACTGCGCGACATTGTGCTCGTCGCCTTGAGACGTAAGATGTTAGGTTTCTTTACCCTTAGTGATTTCACTTGCTATAGCGCCCTTCAAAACGGATTGCGGTGGTACCAATCCAGACGATCTAAAACAACAGAGACTTACCATCAGTAAAAGTGGTTTTTATTAAAAAAAAATTTTTAGTATCAAGGAAATCTTTGTAATCAAGACAATAGATTTTTTATTTATGTGTATGTGTAACTGTAATATGGATGCTTAAGTGTCTTACTGTTTGTTCAGGGTTATCTTTAAAATACCTGGGTTTTTTTTAACGGCACTTTGCCAGGAGATAGCTGAAGATATACGGCGTAACGTAAGCCCCTTTTATTTTACAAGAATTAGGGTTCCGCGCATAAAAAAATCATAAGCTAATTTGTATTAACCTCTGCGTTCGAGAGAAAGACTATACTGCAACTACGAAATGACGAGACGGGCAAAACGTTTACCAGATGGTCAGACTTACCCATAACTAAGTGTCGCAAGTTAGTATGATGTACGCGTTGAGATAACCCGCTCCAACCTCCTTCAAACCGTAATACAGTAATATTTGAACACTACTGTTTGGTGGCAGAAATAGGTGTTGCGATGATTCCAACTAGACGCTAGTGAAGGTTATATACACAATACATTGTGCTCGTGGCCTTGAAACATCAGAAGTTAAGTTTTACTAATCCAACGCCCTTAAAACAGGATAAATAACGTTTACGCGGTACTGATTATCAATAGAAATAGGAGCTGCGGTGGTATCTATCTAGGCGCTAGTGAGGATGGTATACTGAACATTATATTGTACTCATTGCTTTAAGACATAAGATGTTAAGTCGTACCCCATAAATTTCACTAGTTCCAGCGCTCTTCAAACCGGACAAGTAATATCTGCTCACTGCTGTTTACCCACGGAAATAGAAGCTGCGATGGTACCTTTACGATTACCGGCTACAGAGACCTATTGTAAGGGTACGAAATATGATTAGCTTGTAACATCTATTACAAACAGATAACAAAAACATAAACGGAAAGAGTTATTTTGACAGTTAACTTTAACGATCAATTCAAGAGCTACTGAACCTGACGGGATGTTGAGTACGATAAAAAAAAAAATTAGTTTCTCACGCAGAAACAATAAAGAGAACCAGTTTAAAAGCGTCCGAAATCCGACTGGTATCTGTTGATGAACGTATACACACATTTGTGGATTCCGTAGGATCGCTGCGAGAAAGTGGAATAGCACAGCATTTATCATAATGCATTATACTTCTCTTAATTTAGACACTCTCCGCTTTAATTAGTATCATACTTTCCTATTTAGTGCATTCTGTTATAATTACACCGCCTCTCAGCCAAATGTAACTATCTACATCGTCTATCTTATCTATCTATATGTGATAGCATGGTATGTTGTTTATAGTGGACTAAAGGAAAAATATTTTTTTTTGTTTTAAGTAGGGTTTGTTAATAAACCAGTGAGCTATTGAATATATGTAACCTACGTATAATGACCAGAGGAAGAGACAGAACATATTCCCATCTCTGTCAATCTTTCACATATACTCCTCTGGAGCATCCACAGTGAGTCGTGACCTGTAGACTCGAAATGTGGTAAGGATATTCTTTTTGCCGAGTATAGGTAAGCTAAAAAGAGATTTTACTAAATTCCTTCCCCAAAGAGAGTTACAGGGGTGTTTCAGACAAAAAAGGAAACGGCTAGTTATAATTAAGAAGTTATATTATGAAACAGCAAGACTAAAGGGGTAGAGAGTTCTCGCACAATAACTCAAGAGGGCCCAAGCTAAGCTCACCCGTTTATCATGCTCCCTACTAATCACGAGGTCGGCGTGGTGGGAAATGGCCCAAATACTCCCATATGAATCCTTACTTGATCGATGTGGGATTGTTTGGTTTATGTCTATGTCCAGCAGTGGACATACATCGGCTGATGATGTATCACAACTATTTATGGAACAAACGTTTGGTGGTAATAGGTTTCTATTACCTGAGTACGTTTGGGTAGATACCACCGCAGCTACTATTCCTGACACCAAAACAGTATTGTGTTATTCATCATCATCATTATCATTGCCTTTGTATAAGTATTGTGTAATTACTGTATATTTGACGAGCGCTGTAGCTAGTGAAAACTACTTCATTACCAAGATTTCATGTCATACCTCTTAAGACGAGCACAATGCGGTGCAGTGTATATCATTGTAACCAGCGCCTCATTGTTATGGGTCAGAAGTATCACTTGTCATAAGGTGAACGTTTTGTTGGCTTCATTGTCTTGTCTAATTAAAAAAAATTGACTCTTGTTAGTATTTAACACGTTAAACACTATGCTCGTAATTTTCACAAGTTACTAAGTAATGTTAAACAAATCGATTTATTGATCATTGTTATCCGGTACGATAATAAAGCTGTATATGAATCAGCAGTGAAGATTGATACAGTCAATCAATCGATACCCAATTTACGTCGCTACTGTTGGGGCCAAGCCTACCCTTCAATATGAAAGCGATTGGGCCATAGTCACCACGCGGGCCTAATGCGGATTGGTGACTTCACACACGCCATAGAATAAATTCTAATTCATGTGTATGGTTTCCTCGCGGTTTTCCTTCACCGTTTATATCTCGCTGTTGTAACTAAAGTTCACAAATGTACACAACTTAAATATTAAAGTCATCGGTACATGCCGAGATTCGAACCAGCGATCTTCGGAATGAAGGCCGCACGTTCTAATCATTAGGCCTACAAGCTACTACAGATACAACAGGTGATCATATCATTAGGCCTTTTGTTGTAGAATGAAGCCTGCATTAAATTGAAAGTGACCTCAAACAAGTTGAGCATATATAATTAGAATAAACATAAAGAGCAAGCAAGCATACACAAGAATATAACAGTTTGTTCTCTTAACATTCTAATTTCTTTATTCTATGAAGCGACTAGACAAACAGGTCGTTCACCTGATGGTAAGTGATGCTATCCAGAACGCGGTACCAGTTAAAATGGTATACACTGCACCCTATTGCGCTCGCCGACATATCACAAAGTCTATTTCTACGTTAAGATATTGAAAGATGAGATTAAGAAAATAACTGCTGTATTAAAGCTATTACAATCAGGTTACCAGACTTAATTGAATGTTAGGTTTTAGTTCAAAACAAAGTTATAACCTTAACATACATATAGCATCAATCAGTGCGTGAATGAGTCACTTAAAACTGTGTGACGAATTGTTTAAATTAATATAACGCATAGAAAACGGCGATGTGATGTGATGGGGCTGCGGAAAAATACTAAAAGCACCTATCGTTACTCGTGTTCCAAGTGACGCAATGAGGACATTCACCTGATGGTAAGTGATCAGCCCATAATATAGCGCTAGTTAGGATAGTGTATACTCTATATCTATCGTGCTCGTTCCCTTGAGATATACGTCGTAGTAATTACACTAGCTACAGTACCCTTCAAACCGGAATACAGTAATGTTTGCTCACTACTGTTAGACGGCAGAAATAGGCTGCGTAGGTACCAACCTAAAAGGTTTATAGAGACCTACAATCGGTGATGCCGTGAGGAAAGTTGCTATTATCTCAGATATCAGTAAAAAATAGCAACTAAGCGTTGCGTATAATGCAAAAAGAGATCTTCCATCTCGCTCTTTTACACGACAGTTCCTCGCCTAGTTACTTTAAAAGATATCTTACTGTTACTTAAAATTACGCAATAGAAATATATCTTGATTTTTATAAAACTGTTACTTTTTTTTTTTAATATTTTATTAAAGAAAAATCTTTACAAAATTTAACAATACTTTGGTTTCTTAAACCTATTGAAGTTTGTACGAGACCTGTACATTATCTTCGTAAAACATATATACAATAGACAGAAGGACGCTATCAATGAACATATGTGAAACATACACCCTCTAAAAAAAAAAAAAAATATGATGTACAGTCAATGTCAAAATGTCTTATACTTTAAGTATTTTTTTATAATATATACTTGAGATTAGCATAAACGTCGTAAATAAATATATATTTATATACGTAATATAGTTATCTTGTGTATCTTATTGTTAAATAGTATTTCTATGGTAAAGAAGATAAAGTCTAGATTTTAAAAAAATCTCTTTTATATTCTGAGGAGTTAGGACTCTGTTGCCGGAGACTATCTAAGTAGGTAGCACCGCAGCTCTTATTTCTGAGAACATACATTAGCGTGCAAACGTTTCTGTTCCGGTTTGAAGGGTGCTGTAGCTAGTGTAATTACTGAGGTAACGAGACTCAACATCTTGTGTGTGAAATACAATTCTGTCTAGCGCCACGTTGTTATTGGCAGGCGTATTATTTAACATCGGGTGAATGTACCGCCCGTCGCTCGCTTCATTGTATAAAAAAAATATTTAACTATCAAACTTTGATAAAAAAAAAATTGAAAATAAGTTTCTATTACCAGCTCTTTCTTTTTGTTTTTTTGTTTAAAAAAAAAACTATCGCAATTTTATCTACGTATGAAGCTGTGATAGTTCAGTTTGTGCGTCACGCTATACATGTAGAGAAGGGACGGATTACCAAGCTGGCTCTGTTGGAACAGCGTTTGTTGACGGATGATATCTGCCTCTCCGACTTGAACTTAGAGGACCAGTGCGGTGCATAAATAGCCTTGATTCCGTTGTTTTGTGAAAGTTCTCAGGCAACGAGACCTAACTTATGTTTTAAAACGACAATCACAATGTGATGTATATGTCGTCCTAACTAGCGCCATGTTATTAAGAACATATCAATTACTATCAGGTCTTACAATGCATATAAATTAGTAGCTACTTGTATTTTTTTAATTTTTATTTACAGCCTCTATCGGTAGTCTTTTATTAATTATCATTCTCATAACTACATAATTATACTCTAATAACAACTACCATAGTTGCGAAACTATTTATAAACGCAGCAATAATGTGCAACAAGTGTTTTATGTCTTTATCACTTGAAGTAGATCTTAGGCCTTGTAAAGTTTATGATTAGATTACACATTCCAAGTAAGATAAGCATTATGCTACTATAATAGTCAATTTACGTCCCCACTGCTGGGGCACAGGCCTACCCTCAATATGAACACGATTGGGCCATAGTCACCACGCTGGCTCAATTCAGGTTGGTGACTTCCTGAAGTGTTTACAGCGACATTAAGTTACCAACTTAGATAGGTTAATATTTTACTTATTATTCAGTCTATCAAATGAATTATTAAGTCTTTACAAAATAATATTTTACTTTCATAAAGTTACGTGTATAGAGGTGAGCGTTGGGCCATGAAAAGTTCGGATGAAAGGAGATTACGTGTGCCCGAGATGCAAATGTTAAGATGGATGTGCGGCGTGACGAGGATGGATAAAATTTAGAATGAGTGTATTAGAGGAAGTCTGAAAGATGCTCTAGAGACAAAGAAATGGAGGAGCAAGAGGTTAGCGTGGTACGGGCATGTTGTGCGGAGGGATGAAAGATATATAACAAAGAAAGTAATGAGAATGAACGTGGATGGTTATAAGGGTAGAGGAGTACCGAAGAAAGTGTGGATGGATGGAGTGAAAGAAGACATGTGTAAGAAGAGTGTGAATTCAGATATGAGGGTTGATAGAGGGACATGGAAGAGAAGTACATGCTGTACCTACCCCACATAGCTGGGAAAAGGGCTGGAGGAAGAAGTTGTAAATATTTAAATCCAAATATAAACTATTGTTAAACCATTTGGAAATGTATTCAAAACAAGTCTGAAAGCGATCGCTACAGTGGCTGTTGTTTCGAATCAAATAATATAAAATATAACTTGAAAATAAAAAAACAGCATATTTCACATAATCTAGAACAAATTGCGGTTGCCAATTTCAAAAGAATCACTAGTTTTTTGTGTGAACCTAGATTTTTACATCGCTTTCACGACTAATTATTTTCATGCAGCGATTGCAGACAGCAAATTTAGCAGCGCTATAGAATAATAACAAATAACGATAATATATAATAGACATCGCAAATTACAACAGGTTTATTGACTACTTGCTGACAATTGGCTACAGAAGCAACTTATTAGACTATTTGTGAAAAAAATTTACTATAGTATAGTGACAGGCATAAAAGAGTTGTGCAGCTCACTAAAGAGATATCTATAGAGCGTTGGCGATTGTTAAAAACTTTTTTGCATACATTCCTCATAAACTTTTTTCGTTATAAAACTGTTGAAAGCTATATGAATGTAACAGGTACTTTAGCTAGAAACTAATTTTTTTTTAATTGACTCCTATGTCACGATTAAGTAGTGGTATGTTATAAAATCCGGTTCATAAATAGCACTTAAACTTTATTAAAAGTTAACTGTTCGTGCTCCTTGATAAGTTAAAGTGAAGTAATAGTAAATATTTTTCTAAGTTAATAACTGGCTAAGGTCAGATAGGTCAAGTGTGTTAAATTTTTTTTTTTATTCAACGTAGCGACGAACAAACAAGACGTTTACATAATGTATAGTGACACGATCACCCATATAAATAATGATATTCATAGCACCACGTTGTTGCTCGACTTAGATAATTTCACTAATTATAACACCAT
The DNA here is from genome assembly GCA_029032895.1 of Troides oblongomaculatus. NCBI lineage: Eukaryota > Metazoa > Arthropoda > Insecta > Lepidoptera > Papilionidae > Troides > Troides oblongomaculatus. The sequence continues at coordinate 1,262,486 of JARDWC010000439.1, read as the reverse complement.
TCAAACCGGAGCACAGTAATGTTTGCATATAATTGTTTGTCGGTAGGAACAGGTGCTATAGTGGAACCTATATAAACGATCTCCGGAAATAACTGTTGGTTAGTCTTAGCTAAATTTGACGCCTCCACTGTATCGTTGTCATCGTCGATGCTCGAGTACTATATAGTTATAAAGCAAATATAACACTTGTTTGTACGTGTTATACGATAGGCGAAGTCTGCTAATGGAGACAAGGATATCCAGGATTTCATAGTCGACCTACGTCCCTATTGTTGACTCTAAGGTAACCGAAACCCGTTTTCAATTCAATTCTAAGTTCTATTGTTATAATTTTCTATATAAAGCATTATATAACACTCTCCATACAAATAGTAATCATTAAGTATAATTTATTTTTATATTTAAAAAAAAAACTTAAACTTGGCTACTAAAGTACAGATTGAAGTTAAATACATTATTGTGTAATTACTTATTAAAAAAAAAATTCAAAGGTCAGCCCGCAAGGTGGCGGCCGTATTATTACTTACATGATTATAAATATTAAAACTTATTTGATTACCTTCGAAACAAACTAAGTTATTTTATTTTCCTTATACTTTTTCATATTAAAAATAAAACGGAAACAAAAAAAATTATCGTTGAATGAATACCTTCTTGGTTAAGGTTAACATACAGAACGTCCTATTAAGTTAGGTTGTAGTCTTAATCATTGTTAAAGTTTACTTTATTAAAATATCATTGCTTACATATTTTGAAATCATTAAATATAAATATTTACATAAATTATATTAACACTCAAAATTGGGTGTTGATATTGCTTCAGTAGTTTGGAGTTCACAAAATTCCTTTCCCAAAGCGAGTTCCGAGGGTGGTATATATATATATATTTGTATATATGTACAAACTAAAATAACTACAGATTAAATACCGAAATCGGTTAACTCGATTCGAATAGCGTAGAATCGATTTAACCTCGAAATTCGGCCTTTAATAACGATTCGTTAAAAGCTAATACATCAAGGTTCTCCAAACTAGTTTCTCGAGTACCTTCAACGTGAATATGGAATTCCGTATCTCATTGTCGCGCTAAATATTTATTCGTGTTTAATTATTTATGTTGATAGCGAGAGGTTTAGGGAAGGGGGTGTAAGTAGGGATTCTTTAAATGATACGTTGGATTTGAGAGGATTTCTTTTATTCGACGAAGCGACGAAACAAACACGTTCACCTGGTAAGTGATACGATTGCCTATAACAATGTGGCGCCAGTTAGGATAATATACACAGCACTAGATTGTACTCGTTGCGTTGAGATATGTTATATTAGGTCTCTTTACTTACGTAACTTCACTAGCTTCAACACCCTTCAAATCGGAACACAGTAATAATTGTATATTAATGTTTGGGGATAGATTTAGCAGTTGCTGTGGTATATAAGTAGATAATCTCTATATACGGAGGTCTCATCATCATTATTGAGTTTGAAACACCCTTTTTTTATTTACTGCTGGATTTAGGCTTTAACTAATGTCTTCTCTGACTCTCTCAGCTTCTCGCATCCACCTACTTCTGACCTCCTTTATGATGTCGTCGGTGCATCTGGACTAGATTCTAGATTTTGTAACTATCATTAGATTTTAATATAGGTCTCTATTGAAATGTAATGATAAATAATGTACGTAAATAAAACGATGATTGTATAGGAAAGTGGGATTAAATAATTTCGTATAATAATCCAGTGGTAGCTAACGAATAAATTGGTTAATGGTGGACTTTGTCAAAGCCATTGTGACAATGGCCATTATATAAACATTAAAATGTCATTCGGCGCGTTCGTAGTTGGCGTAACGAATAGCTTAAAACTAACTCTGAACCGCTGTTACGTGTTAAGAAAAATTATCAGAATAATTCATATCAAGAACATAATAAATATTATATAAATATATTAGATTCCCACCTATGAGGAGACTCATCATGATACCTCTGGAACCCTCAGGCCGTGGATCCGGGTCCACGAGCCCAGTGTCAGATGAGCTGTAAGAGCCGCTGTGGCTTGCAGCCCTGTCTACAACAAGAATATAGAGAACCTCTGGAACAGTACGACCTAGACACATGTAATTTGGTAGGAATATTTCTTTCTTGTTTGACAGCTATAACTATTCTTACAGCTTATCTGATACTAGGCTCGTAGATCCACGGCCTGTTTCTAGATAGTTTATTACGTGGATTGTAGTTATCCGACGGCGGATTTTCGTGTTATGTCTGGATTTTTGCTCTCTGGTGCATTTACTCGGTCGTCGAAGTCGGGCTCGTGTCCGTTCTCCGAATACCTTCGCCTGTATCAGAAATTCTCGGTTTAGCGAGTATAGGTCGGTTAAGAACGGGTTTTACATAATGTTAACCCCATAGGGAATTGCAGGTGTGTTACAGCTACCTAAGTTGAGCACAGCTACTTTATGTATTTATATGATATATTCATTCATTGATTTATCACGCCGACTCCGAAACTATAACAGGAAGACTCAAAATTTGGTAGAAATATTTAAAAGTTAGCTATATATAAAATTTCTCCACCAAAGAGGTGCAGGATTGTTACGACCAGCAAAGTGGGTGGGGGACAACTAATTTTTTATAAATTTACATTTTTAACATTATTTTTATTTAACAAAAAACTACACGAGCGAAGCGCTCACGTTATATTAGGATGATGTAGATAGCATCGAATTTTGCTCGTCGCATTGATACATAAGATGTGATGTCTCATTACCACAGTAATTTCACTAACTATAATACTTTGCTAAACTAAACACAGTAATATTAGCATACTTTTTTTTAATATACCGACAAGGTTTTTGCTTGATCACGATCCCACCTGATGTTAAATGATTTGGTCTCCGTTACAGCACAGTAGCCTAGTACCAGTCTATTCACTCTTCTCTTGAAGACACCCACTTTGTATTTGTATGGGAACAAGGACGCCGGCAAGTTGTTCCACTGCTTTCCTGTTCTGAGGATGTCCACAACATAAAGATGTTGAACGCCGTCCGCCTGAACCTCCGGTGATGAAAAAGGAACACGAGAATTACTACTGTTTGACACCAAAAATGGTACCTACCTAGGTCTAGTCTAGTTCCCTACTACCAGTAAAACTGTATTGTAAAACAAGATCTATCGTTACGTAAGACCCTAAATCATACTCAATTAATCGACACCCTGGTCAAGTGCGAGTTGAGTGTTAATAGTTTACGAAAGCTGGGCGTATAATAAACGTCTGATTTCGTGCGATTTTCTATACCGGAAGCTTCAGCTCAGCAGAGATTAAATTCAAAACATAGATCGTTTACAAACTGAGCTATACTTTCCTTATGAGAAACCGATCTGAGTCCTGCTAGTCAGAAATATAATAGTATTGAGCAAAGCAATATCAAGATCAAGACTTGGACAATCTTGGCGTTGGTCTTCCATCTAGATCTAGATTAAATATTAATAGTCTTGGTCTAGGTTTTGCGTATTCAGTATTGGATATTTGGTTATTCGTAAAGGTCTTGATTTTGACTTTTTGATTTAAGACATCACTGAACATAAATGGCTTTAGGTAATTCACCATTCTTGATCTGATTGTATTTTTTTTTTTTAACAGTTATATGAAATCTATAAGGTTAATTGAAATTGAAAGTACAGTTAAAATGACAATCACTGTACCAGATGCGACTGGGTAAATGTGCCGATGGATTTATGCAACAGCGTTGTGTAACCGGTGCAAAGTGAATCATAACATTACGGTTAGTCTCCGCATTGTTTGGTTACTTTTTTAACAAAGCCAGCGTACGATTAACTTTACAGTTATATTTAACTAAAAGCGTTAGTACTATATAAATGCGTACAGGTCCGTAGAGAAGTATTAAGAGAATTCGCAATGTTTGTCAATTACCGAACCTAACCATTCAAAATGCTCTTTAACCTTTTCAAATATCAAACGGATGAAGGTATTACAATATTAAAGTAATAAACTATGCTATTGTATAAAATAAATGTTTTCTGTTGGAGTGATTCGCAACTTCTCATCATCATCATCATCAGACGTCCACTGCTGGGCCTCCCCCAAAGATTCAAACTGGAATCGATCCGAAATCGATCACACTGATAGTTTACATACGTCATTCGTTTTAGTATATTTGTTATCGATTCCTAGTATACGGTGGCCGTATTAACAATCAATATACACGACGATAGTTGAAAAGAGTTCATGTAACTACTAACTACTAATGTACTACTGTACGGTGCGGACATTTTGATGGGCAGAATATTTATAATATAACTGGGACCTTTTGACAGAGGAGACGGTGATCACTGAAAAATAGGAAAATTACTGGATGGAGAAAGAGGACAAAGAGACGCGACGACTACTGTAGCTACTACTGCTACTACTGCTGCTAGTGCTGGTACTATTACTGCTACCACTACTACTGCTTCTACAACCACAGCTATTACTGCTGCTACTACTAATACTGCTGCTGCTACTATTAGTACTGCTGCTACTACTTCTGCTCTGATGCTACTATTACTGCTGCTACTACTGCTGCTGCTACTAGTACTGCTGCTACTGCTGCTGCTACTATTACTACTGCTGCTGCTGCTACTACTACTAATGCTGCTACTACTACTACTTCTATTACTGTTATTTCAGCTGCTACTACTATTATTACTACCGCTGTTGCTACTACTACTACTATTGCATACATTAGTATAGTTTGCGTAGTTCTTTATATTCAATAAAACGCATCGCATAACCGTTACTGTTAATTTAATAAGGGTGTATACGGTGAAATAATTACGGAGGAGATTCGAATAGCGACAGAGTGGAGGCTCGTGATAGCTTTAATACAGTGAATTTACATTGTGTTTGTTAAATACACCTACCCCACTGGGAACGAGGCGTCATATGTATGAATGTATGTCCAAATCATATCAGATGGACACTTCCTTATCCGAAAGCTTAATAAATCAACAAGTGGAAATTACAGTGTGAAATAGATTTCGGTCTCAGCAAGAGTCCTTTCAAAATATATCTGTATCATCTCCATTTTGCACCAAACTTAATCAAACATTAAAGACATTATTAGAAGATATAGAGCAATATCAATATTTTGATATATAGACGTTGTTTTACTTAAACCATTAATTAAAACGGGTCATATATTATGCAATTAATATGTATTTACAAGCTGTTCCCCGCCAGCTTTGCTGACCGTATTATAGAAAAATAGACTTAAAATTTAAACGTTACTCAAATGAGGTACAAGATCAAATATATTAACTATATGTGTACTGTGTACAGAATCAAATATAGCTCTTAATACAAATCTGGATATAGTAATAGATTAAAGTTTTTGAACACATTATCACTTATATTGATATTGATGATCTGGTGAAGATTGCGGGAAGGAGCTGGATCTGAGCAGCGCAGGGTCGATCGATGCGGAGATCTTTGAGGGAGGCCTATGTCCAGCAGTGGACGTCTATACGCTGATGATGATGATTAATTCATTAGCAAGAATTATATAAAATATAGTAATATTACAGATTTTTAATGACGTAATAATAAGAGTAAAAATATTAGAAAATAATTCGAAGAGTAGTTTTCTTGGACAATTAATCAAAGCATCATTACTTCGATAGGATATTGCTTTATTATACTTTATACGTACGTTTGCTTATATACATATATGTATATGAAAATACGTTCATTATATATAGAAAAAATAGGTAGAAACGTAGTGTGTGTGTGAAATAAGATATAACTTAAAAAATTAACGTATCACATGTAACATGACGTAGAAGTAATAGTAGAGAAATAAATGTAATAATTACTTTCTGGTGTAGCATTCGTCCGCAAGGGAACGAGAACTCTGCCTTGACACATGGAGAGCGAACCGAACACCGATGAAGGCCAGGATCACCAACATAGTCCTTGATTTACACCGAACGGCGCGGCACAGCGAACGATCTTAAACCACTTTATATATCAATGTCGCAACTTGTTTTACTTACTGCACAACTGGTACTGTTTAAGTATTATCTTAAAATTTCTTGATCTCTATGATATATTATTTGGACACTATCCGCAATAGATAACTTTATTAATAAACACTTGAGCAACAGTTTTTTTTTTAGTTAAAAAAAACCACGAGATATATGTATAACATAAGTTGCAAGTTTAGTTTATTTTTTTTTATATTTAGATTGGAATGTTAAAGAGGACTTTAAGGGTTGATTTCGTAGTTCCGTCGCTGTGTATCGCTCGAGACGGAAGTGAGGAAGCGGCGGAAGTGCGCGGCGTGCGATAGCGAAAGTGCGCGCGGCGCGGTCGGGCTGCGTTCGGTGACTGCCGCTCGCGGTGCGCCAACTCTGAGCTGCAGCACGGTTCCGGCCGCTCACGTAACCCGAACCGTGCTGTTTTTATTGTTCGTACATTTGCATTAATTCAATGTAACGCCACGACCTCAGGACTTAATTATTACAATAATTCGAATTAACAAACACTATTATTATTCTACGAAGCGACAATACGTGCGTGACGTTCAGCTGATGTTAAGTAATACGCCTGGCTTTTTTTTCTGGTTTGGAGACGGGGGGAAATCTTCGAAAATATACTTTGTCGCGGCGCGGAAGTCAGAGTTATATAGAGATAATTACCCACTAAAACCCCCTGTGGTAAACCTAGGCGTTTGGGAAAGGTTACGAGATCTCCGTTCGGAACACAACCGCAGCCTCGCTAACACTATGCTGGGATAACCCGTCCCGGGATCTGCTTTATACAGACCTTATCAGCCTCGTGAGTACTTCAATGGCCGGAGACTACGTCCAGCCATCGTCCTCCTCATAATAAGTAATACGCCTGCCTATAACAACGTGGTGCTAGTTACACTATTATATACTGCACCACATTGTGCTCGTCGCTTTGAGACCTAAAATTCTGTCTCGTAACCCTAGTAATTACACTATCTACAATCCCTTTGCACTTTTTTTGCACACTCTACTCATTCAGGCGCTACGGTGGTATCCACCCAGACGGTCTCCGACAATAGAAACTTGCCACTAATACATCTACTTCCGACAGGTACATAAATATACGCATACATACATACATATATATTACGCCTCGTTCCCGGTGGGGTAGGCAGAGACCACCTCTCTCCACCTGCTACGATCCTGGCATACTTTTCTCGCTTCCTCAACTTTCATAAGCGTCTTCATGCACGCTCGTCTGTTGCGTGTGCTTTTGATCCGGCCTTTCTTTAGGACATCTCCGATTTGATCGGAATATGTCCGCCTAGATATAATATACGCATAAAGATCCACAAACAACCGAACGATACTTAAAGACCTTTGTTGCGAAAATTGGTCTAGCTACCCACTACAGCTGGAACGACGACATCATCGGAAGTGGGTGGATGCGAGAAACTGAGGATCGCATTTGGTGGAAGACATGGGGAAGGCCTATATTCAGCAGTGGATAAACAAAGGCTGATAATGATGAACCACCACAGGCGGAAGTACACATTCATATAGGCAAATAAGCACTGAATACCCAGGCTCGCTAAACCTATCAGAGCAGCGTACCTATCATACTCAGATGTGCTAAAATGAAATTGGTAAGTTTTTTTTTAGTATAACATATGATAAGCAGAGATTTTGGGGACAATGTGCATACTCTCCACTAACTCTTGTTCACCCTTTTCCACCCCAGGTCTTTTTATTGCTGAGAAACAGCACTGTGGAAACAATACTATATATATAGTTTGAAGGACACCCCATCAGTATAGATTACTGGGGTATGGAGATTTTATACCTCATGCCTTGACGCGAGGAACATAATGTGAAGTATATATCAACCTGACTAGCACCACATTCTTATGGCCAGATGTATCATTTACCACCAGGTGTATGTCTCGTTACTATCAAACACATCATTCTAGATCGAGTATATATTTAACTTTGAAAAATAGTTTTAAGCTGTTTCGAATTTGAGTAAGTTCTGTTACAGAAGGTAATTCCACAGCTGGACATAGGCCTCCCCCAAAAATCTCCACATACAATCAGCATGGCCTCCGGTACCGCTGGGCACTAGGCGCTGTCGTGTGTAAAGGTTTATATAGGATTTGGACCATTTCCGACCAGGCTGACCCAATGCGGGGTGGTGGGCCACTACATTCATGTGCTGCTAAATAGTTTTTTTTTTTTCACCATTTTCCCCTTTCCAACACCACTAGACCGATAAACAAAACAATTACTCGCGTGTACCACAACCATCACAACAACTATCTGACCGTTAGCTGTAACGCCGATGATCTGAACGTTTTCATTCGTCATCGTGACATATATGCAGTATAATTCGAGCTATGTTTTCTCTTAATTTACATATAAAAAAGTAATCTCAGCCACAAATACTGATAAAGCATTAAATGTATTGATAATTTTCTTCAAAGTTATAAAGAGTGTAAAATCCGTTATATTGCAGTTAAGGACTTTAAGTAAAAAATAAGTTCTCCACGTGTTCTGTCCATACTACGAATATACTGTTTTCTTTTGGTTTCAGGTTTAAGCGAAGATCCAAAATAAAAATTTCTTGAATACATTATTTTCTATTACGAAGTGAAGGTTAAGTACTCTGACCTGCCTAAAAGTACCTACCCAGTAAAGTTCTCTGAAGCAGTGTATCATAAATAATCTTTAGATTTTACATACACTTGCCCATAACCACGTGGTAGAAGTATTTAGGATGACATACACAACATCAAATGTTGCACGCCGTGTGGATACGTAAAAAGTTAAGTCTCATTACCTCAGTAATTTCACTAGCTACCGCGCCCTTGAAACCGGAACAAAGCAACGTAAGCACACAACTGTTTAACGGCAGAAAGAGGAGTTGTGGTAGATGCTACCTTTTTTTTTTTTTTTTTTTATCGTGGGGAAATCCTACATTGGATACCCTTCTGCTGTGGGGGCAACAGAGGGGTTATGCCGGACTCGTACCGGCTAAAACCCCACGGTGTACGTCTCAACGCTTTAGCCAAAACAACAGGAACGCTTTCGCACACAACTGTGGTCTCGACGGCGAAAGGCCACAATGAGGCCGCATCTCGGGGTGAAACTGGAACTCTCCACCCCATTTACCAGTAATAGGCGGAAGTACCGCGCGCTTCATCTCGAGGCCTAACGTACTTGGTAACGGGTTCCCCAAATCCGCCACCATGGCCTCCGTTATGGAGGTTGTAAAGCGTGGAACATCCTCCTACGACGCCCAGGTACCCTCCTACGGATTGAGAGATGGGTGTTTTTCTCTCGCTCCCTCTCTGCAATCTCCTTCTGCGACATTACTTTCTCGCAGAAGGTCAAGCCAGCGTCCCACGACGACTCACTACTGATCATGGCTTTAATAAGACCAAGCAGCGTGAGGTCATCCCCTACAACAGCGACGAGGTCTTGGCGCTGAGCAATCCAAGCTGAACAAAGCTCCAGGGTGTGCTGCGCAGTGTCTTCGTCGCATACACAATGATGACACTCAGTTGTCGGCTCTTTTCTGGCTATGCGGCACAGGTACTTACCAAAGCACCCATGACCTGAAAGTACCTGCACCAACCGGAAGGTCAGTGACCCGTACCGCCTGTCTATCCACTCATCCAAGAGGGGACGTATAGCTTCTACAGTCCTGCTACCTGCTCTAGGGTTGGTTAGTCGCTCTTTCCACTTTGCAAGCACAGACTGTCGAAATTCGAATTTCCGCAGTTTCCATTCTCTTGACGGAATCTGTTCTCCTCGGGATCGGAGCTCGGATCTCCATCGATATATGGATGAGAGGCACTCTGCCTCCAGATCCCAAGGAGGAGATCCCGCCAAGACACATGCCGCCTCGTAGGAGATTGTACAGTATCCCCGGATAACACTAATGGCCATGGCTCTTTGCGGACGTTTCAAATAGACTATAGTCCGAGTTCTTAAATTCTCTGCCCAGATTGGTGCTCCATAAAGAGCCATGGATCGCACCACTCCCAAATACAAACGACGGCTGTTTGTATCAGGCCCTCCCAAATTGGGTAGCAACCGCTTTAGAGCAGCCGCCGTTCCCATTAATCTAGGAGCCAGACGTACGAAGTGTTCGCGGAAGTTCCAGCGGCTATCAAGTATAAGACCAAGGTACTTCATGTTAGATCCAACCTTGATACGCGTGTCACTGATTACGATATAGCTATCTTGAGGTGGCGTCTTTCGTGGTCTACAGAAGCACATAGCCTCAGATTTGCAGAGCGCCACCTCTAGTCCTAGCATTCGAATTTTGCCGACAACTTGTGCCACCGAAACAGTGGCAAGACGGGCAGCCTCCTCATAAGTATTTCCCTGGGCTGTAACCAGAGTGTCATCTGCATAACAGATTACATTCACACCCGTGGGTAATTTGCCTCTCAGAACCCAGTCGTACCCAATGTTCCAAAGTAGTGGTCCTAATACAGAACCCTGTGGAACACCGCACGTCATTTTCCTTTGCACATTGTTCCCTTGCTGTCCATAATAGAAGATGTACCGCTCGGAGAGGTAGTCGTCTAAAATTCGGCGAAGATAGAGAGGCACTTTGTGGAATTTCAATGACTCCCTAATGCATGCCCAGGGAAGACTGTTGAAAGCATTAGCAATATCTAAAGATACTGCCAACAGGACCCCACCCTGAGCGATGGCCTCGTCCGAGTGAGTTTTGACGCATTTAATAGCGTCGATGGTAGAACGACCCACTCGAAATCCGAATTGTTGTTCCGATAAATTGGGACCCACGTCTTCTAGATGCTTGATGAGGCGACGAGAAATTATTCGCTCAAAAAGCTTATCTACCTCATTAAGTAGAATTATAGGGCGGTAGGCAGAGGGTGAGTCTGCAGAACATCTATTTTTTCTGAGGAGGACTAATTTACCGATCTTCCACTCTTTTGGAAACCAACTCTTCTCCAGGCAAGTATTAAACAGCCGGCGGAGACGATCCCCCAGAACATCAAGTGCCAAGGCCCAGACACAGCCGGGTATACCATCAGGCCCTGGAGCCTTTTTTCTGCCTCGGAGTCTTAAAATTGCCGCACTAAGCTCCGCCTGCGTTATTTGCGGTACCTCAACGTTACCACTCTGCTGTTCATTGTACAGAGACGCCATTTCTGGTGGTTGCCACTCATCCTGACTTGGGAACAGAGTGTTAAGCACTCTTTCCAGAAATTGAGGTTGGAGACTCTCTGTGAGAGGCATCGCCCAGGGCCTAATTTTGTCCCTAACTATCCTATATGGTCTACCCCACGGATCTTGATTGAGGGTCTCCAAAAGCTCCTCTCTTGTTCGGATCTTAGCTTCCTTGATAGACAACTGTAAAGTTTTAACACGCACTCTGTATTCCTTGTACAGTTGCTCACACGCAGTTTCATCACGGAATTGCCGTCTGCGGCATCTAGTGTAATGGCGTCGCGCTCTAACACATTCCTCTCGCAGTTTCGCGATATGCGAAGACCACCAATACACTTGACGCCTGAGAGGTTTGGATTTAGTACGAGGCATGCAGGCATCACAAATTTGTGACATAGCATCCCGGAACCATTTACATTCGTTGTCAACTTCGATAGGCCCAACTGGTGGACTTAACCATGCCTGTACAATAGATGCCTCTTTAAGAATATTCTTGTTGAGGTTTTTTGTAGACCATCTCGGGTTGGTAGATGGGATGTTCTTTGAACGACTTCTAACCGTAGTCACTGTAGGAAAAGAAACATCAAACCGTATATATAAGTGGTCTGACAAGGTTTCTACATCCTGCAGTACTTTCCATCCCCGAACACAGTGTGCAATTGCAGAGGATGCAAACGAAACGTCGACAATCGACCCCCCTGCCAGCGCACACATGTGTTGGTCGATCCTTTATTGAGTACAGCCAGGCCGTTCATAATGCACCATTCTTCTAACGTTTTGCCACGTGCATCTGTGATACGGGATCCCCAGGTTGCCGATTTGGCATTAAAATCACCTACAACAAGAGCTGGGCGAGGTAAGTATCGGCCAATGACGGCCCCCATCTCACCTAAAAATGTCTCGAATTCAGCAAGGCATTTGTTCGGAGAAAAGTACACTCCAACCAACGTTAATCCCCTCCATTGAATCGCCACATATCCTTTTCCTCTAGCAAGGATAGTAACAGGGGACGCAATGGCAGCTCCGGATGTTATTATGACCACAGAGTCATCAATATCACTTATCCAGTTTTCCCTAGGCAGTACAAAGTATGGCTCAGCAACCACAGCCACTTCTATAGACCATTGTGCCATACTCTGCATTAGCAGATCCTGCGCTCTGGCGCAGTGGTTAATGTTACCTTGAAGGAAACAATGGTGTGCCATTTCGTTAAGTATCCGTTGTCTCCATCACCTCAGCCTCTTCAGCTTGATTTATTACTTCTCTCCGGCCCTTTTTTGTTTTTGGTGGAGTGCACCTCTTACTTCCTATAATATGATCAGCCGGTCTATTTGTTTCTGAGCACAATAAGCATTTAGGCTCAGCCAGACATCCGGACGCTTTGTGGCCCTTCTGACTACAGCGGTAGCAATGATTGCTGCGATCTACATCTTCGGTGCACAGTGCCTGTACATGACCGATCTGTAAGCATTTATAGCACCGCAACGGTCTTGGCTTCAATAGCAAAACATGAGCCGATACCCATCCCACTAAAAAGCGACCATTATCAACCATCTTTTTTGCAGCAGTCACTGGACAACGAATCCAAATAGAACCAGTACCTTTAGCTGTGTAGCGGATTTCTCCACATTTTATGGACTCTACTGTGCATTCTCCTCGTTGAGCAACAGCAGCGACTACTTCCTCTGTGTTAATTGAATCGTCCAAACCTGATATTCTCAACTCTGCAAATTTAATTGGCCTCGAGACTTTTGCTATCTCTTCGGAAAAAGTCTCTTTTAATACCTTTGCTAGGGAGTCCGCTTTGTCTCCACTGGTAGAACCAGGAATTTCTAAGATTCGAGCTCCAGTAGCTGCTTGTCTACAACGTAGAGCTCTAATTCCTAGACTATTAAGATCGATTTTCTTCCTCGCCTCTGTTAAGATCTTTGCGTACGTCAATCCGCTATTTTCGGCTTCTGGTTGCATAGTAATAACAACAGCCGCCGAACGTGGCGGTCGTAACTTTACTGCAGAAGAACCTATATTTTGCTTGGCCGGTTTAGATACACTATTGTTACCTATATTAGGAGCTTTCTTACTCTTACCACGTTTTCCGACAGTAACCCAGTTATCATCTCTAGTTCCTCCTTTATTAACAGACCACTCTTGATCTATAGGCCTTACCATCTCCACGGGTCTCTGTTCTTCCACAGCCCGTGTTACACTTAAAGACACTGTTGCCGGCGCTGATTTCTTTGCCATCTTCTTTACCTTTCTAGCAGAAAGAGGTTTCTCCAGTGATCTGTCTATTGCATTACGTTCGTCGGCCGCCAGCGGCGGTCGCGTACGTTTTTGCGGCAATAACCTCTCTTCTAGGGCTTCGAATCGCGCACTCATTAGATTACCAACTTGACGCATTATAGAACTGGCCAAGTCATCAGCTTGTAATGATTGGCAGTAACAAACGTCCGTTGTCTTATTTGTTACATCTCGTCGGAGCTCTACTAGTTCTTTTCGCAGCTCTTCTAATGACTGTTGCAGTCGAGTGTTCTCTTTTTGTAGTCTAATAACTTCTTCTGAGGAAGATCTATTTTGCAATGCGGTTGCTGCTGCCTTAATTGATGTTGCGGCATCTTTCAACGCATGTTTATACGTGCTCTTGAGATTCCTCGCCTCAGATGCTACACTCAAGATTACTTCGACGTCGTCTATTACCTGCCGATTAATAGACGCGACTGTGCAGTCGTCACTTGCCTTGTTATTTGTTATATCAAGGGCTTTGCGACTATCTTTAGACGCATTCGATAGTGTCACCACATCCGCACCAGTGTCTATTCGTTTTGTTTCTAAAAATTCTTTTACTCTACTTGTAACAAGTTCATCCCCAGACACTGCGGCAGAATTATAACTCTCTCGCGATTCGGAATCGCTTAATGACATCGGTCTATTCAGTCGACGTTTCTTAGTCTTTGATTTTATACGGCTAACTGTTTTAGGAGCCTCCATTAGTCCTTCACTTTGCTCTAGATTTGCATCCAATTCGGATGCATCTTCTTCCGTCTCTACTAAGTTTGTTTTTTTTCAAATTTTTTTTTTCCATTTTTATCCCACGAGTATGGCAGGAAATAGTTAGGTCCACCCAGGCAGAGCCTCCATACCTAGGCAAGCCTAGCGTAACCCGTCAAGAGGTCGGCCAGTATCCTGACGGGGGACATCACTAGCGACTGAACATCCCATCAGCCATGCATCCCTTCACGGTGAGCCAACGCTTGGGATTCGGGTGTTTTTTCAGAGGTTAATAACATCCTCGTGGCCCGGGCGGTTAAGCCTAGACCCTCGTTCCCTAAGACGCCGCGAGACATGATCCACGACACGTACAATAGGGTTTACGAGATTCGTGACGGTAGGTGGAGTCGACACTAGGTCTGCCCCGCCTGCCCAGCGTCCGGGTTAGGGAACACCGAGCCCGCCGTCGCCCCACCACTGTGCCTTCTGATAGTCAGAGGGACACGCGGAGAGACCCTTCCCGCCGGGTTATTCGCCGCTGGACAGCAAAATCGCCGCCCAGCGCCCAGGACGCACCGGCTTGACTGTTGTACATCCCAGAGGGAGCGTTAACAGACAAGCACACGTGGAGGTTACCCGGCTTAGCGTCCCTGGTAGATCCTACCTAGACAGTACTATGATGATTATTATTTTTCTGTGTTAAGAAAGTCTATTATGTTATATATACAAGATTACATAATAATCTCATAGTATGTAAAGTGTGTTGTTTTTTGCTACGTGTTTTCAGGTTTTATATACTTATAAAGTAATTATTGCTTTAAAACAAATGTGAAAAAATAAGTATAGTAATCAGTATATTTTTATATTATCACGCCTTTTTCCCAGTAGGGGTAAGTAGAGGTGAATAAACCCACATTTCGCCAGATGTGGTCAGATTAGATCCCATGTAACAGTATATGTGTAGTAATCTGTATATATATAATGAAAATGGATTTACTCTGTTAGGCAATCCCCTGGAACTGGTGAAGGTATACATGGAATCATCATCATCATTAAATGCCCTCTTCAAACTGAAGTTTGGCGATCAGATTGAGAAAACCAATTCGATCCTCAGCTATTCTTTTTAACTGATGCTGAAACCCGGTCCATTCCGTAATGTCATCAAAGCATTTCTTGCGCTGTCTACCAGGTGAACGTTTTTCAGGAATTTTGCCCTCCAGGATCAACCTTGGGAACTCATAAAGGGATCCTCTTTGAGGGTGTCCGAAAAATGCAACCTTTCTTTGCATGACGGTCGTCATCAGCCTGCGTTTACATACATGGATTTTCATGAAATCTTCATCGTTGTAAGAGAGAGATATAATTATATATTCATTTCGTACTTTTACTGCGGTTGCTATAGTAACCGTCGCATTCAAGGAATATTTCAAACAAATTTTAAGTCAAATTTTAGTTGCGGGCAGGGAACAGCTAGTACAGAATATAAAGAAAATATTTGATGTTATAGAAACTTCTTCATTTCCATAGTAGTTGGCTCTTCGGTCTACATCCATAATCTTATGTAAAACCGGCGAGAGGCTATCTTACAGGACTGGTTCAGCCAAGACGGTTCTTGATCGTTTTTAAATGCAATATATCTATTGCCTGTATTTTCTTGAATGAGAGATATGGTTGTTAAAGTTTGTTTGTATATAAAGGACGAGGCAAGCGAAATGTTCACCTGATGGTAAGTGATACGTCGACGACGTAGCCGCGACCTTTCACGTGTTGCGACTGTCTATGGACGTAAGTGATCACTTTAAAACAAGTGAAATGTTTTCTCGTTTGCCTACACTTTAAAAAAATCTATTTCGTCGAGATATCATTACACTAGCACCGTGATAGGTCCTTGTTACCGTCCAAGTACCACCGCAGCGCCTATAGCAACCGACAAACAATAGTGTACAAACATTACTGTGCTCCGATTTAAAGGGCGCTGTAGCTGGTATAATTCTAAGGTAACTAGATCAACATCTTAGGCGGCGATCGCTGTGGTGTATTATATATCTTCTTAATTAGCATCGTTATCATGGACGAGCGTATCACTTACCATCAAGTGAACGTCTCGCTCGGCTCGTCGCT
The DNA here is from genome assembly GCA_029032895.1 of Troides oblongomaculatus. Lineage (NCBI taxonomy): Eukaryota > Metazoa > Arthropoda > Insecta > Lepidoptera > Papilionidae > Troides > Troides oblongomaculatus. The sequence goes on along the minus strand of JARDWC010000439.1, from coordinate 1,246,161 downwards.
TCATTGGATATAAAACACTTACAGTTGTACAGTTTGCGCGAATAATTTACAAGTGATTGCTGAAAGTCAAGTTACGCAAGTGACTTGCGAAATCGACCGCGATACTTTGGTTTTTAAATTAGAGACTATAGCTTCGTTACAAAACCTCCATTTTTAATTATAAATTATCTTTACTTTGATGTTATTATAAAGCAAAACACGAGGTAGGTCTCTGTTGACGCAGACATTCTAGGTAACTACCACTGCAGCTTCTATCTCTCCCGCCAAACAGTAGCGAACGAATATCAACATGTTCCTCTTTGAAGGACTTTGTAGCTATAGTCACGTTACTAAGGCAACGAGACGACGCCGTATGTCTCAAGGAGATGAGCACGATGTGGTGCTGTGTGTATCATCTTACTTATTTGCGTCGTTATAAGCAGACGTATCACTTCTCATGAGATAAACGTATCGTACATATCGATTCGTTAAAAAAAAAACGTTCGCATGTTACCGTGGTAACGAGAACATATTTTATCTCAAGGCGACGGGCACCATGTGGTGTAGTGTATATCGTCGTAACTAGTGGCATGTTGTTATGGGTATAATAGGATTATTTACATCCATGTCTAGTCAATAACTTCTATAGAAAATGGTATAGGATGTACAAGAAAAAAATATTTAATAGTACATACCTTTCTAGAGCTTTCGACGATGATCCTTGCAGTTAGTGCACTAAAACTAGGAACATTGCTAGTAAGTTTTATTTTCACATTACTAAATTAGTGTATAGTATAGTTATTTCTGGCGGCACGCAATTATATCGCAACTATATAGTGTTCAAAATTTAAATGATTTTGTCAGAATTTGATTAGTGATAAATAGGTACAGTATAAATATCCTAACTAGGATTTTACTGTTTTCGTTATCTCTAAGCCTTGTACAAGTAGTTCAGTTATATTTTTTTATAGTAACGTGTCGGAGTGAAATAGCACGCGATAACGTGCGAAGTGAAATCTGACAACGTGAGAACTGGAATCGTTTGTTTAGTCTAACAATATGGCATGGAATGGTAGTGTTTGTTAAATAATGAAACTAATACGAATTCAAGACTCCTCGCATGTTTTCTTTTGCTTCTCATAAATATTGTTTATTTTATAATACATTAATTTATAGTTTTTTAACTAGCTGTACACCGACCGCTTTGCTGACCGTAACACGCCTACAACCCCTTTTGGAGTTAATATTTCATAATTTTTAGCTGAATTATAATCATATATATCAGCTAAAAAATTACCAAATATATATACACAGCAATGAAGACGAAAATATCGAATCTACTCGCCCAGAGAAACAACAGATAAAATTTTGTATGAATAAAATCTATATATATATTTCATCATATATCATCATATGGGCCGATAGACGTCCACTGATGGATATAGGCCTTCCCTAAAGATCTCCACATACAGTCAGCATGGCCTCTGGTATCGCTGTCGTAAGTTCATATGGGGAGACTTCGGCCATTACCCACGACTCCGGCACAGTGCGGGTTGGCAGGAGCCAGAGCTTCGTTTGTTGATTTACATGGTTTACCACGAGCTGACCCCTTACGGCCGATGGGGCAGCGAGGTCCTGGAGTAGCGCCCGCGTACTGGTAGACCTGGTGTTGGGACGTCTACAAAGTAAACCGAAGATCTGGTGAAGGAGAGCAACGCGTGACCGATCGATATGGAGGCTTTTGGGAGAAGCCTAATTCCAGCAGTGCACGTCTATCGGATGATGATGATGCGGTTGCTATAGTAACAGGTGCTATAGGAAATCATTTGCATTCTAATTCTATATTACAGCCAGCGAAGCGGTTAGGATATATATGCTAGTTAGGATGATGTACACATAACCAAAGCTATATTGTTATGGAATTACCTCTCATTTTGAAGAAATTTTGTATATTTATATATTATAATCATACAATGACTAATGGCCATAACGGAAGTAGGTGAGAGTTTAACATATTTCAATAATTTCTTTGTGTGCATAATTAATGGATAGGCTTATAGGAAAGACGTATACAAATGTTGCTTAAAGAGCATTTTGCTGTTCCGATCGGCTTTGCGATAATAAATTCACTTTCTCTACGTCGTGTTGACCGATAACGAAAAATAAGTGGGTTTTATTATTATTTAAAATGAGAAATTACTTTAAAGCTTATCAGCCCATTGACGTCCACAGCTGGACATAGGCCTCGCCCAAAAAACTCCACGTCGATCGGAGTGTTTCAAGAGAGAAGTTGTATTATATGATCAATATGAAATTTGTGTGAAGTTTTCAAGATTATAACTTCGAATCCTCAAATGCAGTATCTTCATCATCATCTCTTCGTGAGAGGAGCTTTAATGCAAACTGTTGGTAGTTCCCTGATGCCGCAGACTATCTAGGTAGGTACCATCGTAGTGTACAAACACGTATTCCGATTGGAACGGGTGAAGACTTTTACATCTTGATAAGAGCCAAGGCCTGTTCTGATATCTGTCTTAAACTTTCTTCGTTACTGCTGTTTCTTGTATATTTGTAACTTAAGTATATTTAAAACGTTTCTCTAAATTTTAAGATCTTATATATTTTTTTCAGCAGCTAATTGACGTCCCCTCACAGGCACAGACTGCTCTCATGGCGATGGGCCAGTCACCAGGCGGGCCCATTATGGATTGTAGACTTCACACACACCTTAGAATAAATTCTAATTCATGTGCAGGTTTCTTCACGATACTTTCCTTCACCGTTTGTATTTCACTGTTTACTAACGTTCACAAATGTACATAACTTAAATATTAAAGTCATCGGTACATGCCGAGATTCGAACCCACGACCTTGGGAACAAAGGCGGCACGGCGATACCATTAGGCCAGCGAGCTACTTTTTCCATAAATATATATATTTATAAATATATTATATATACCCCGTTTCTCCGTCAGCGAAACGTGAACGCTTTGTACTTGCTAATTTAGAAAATTCATAGCTCACATACACCAATACATTCTCTCGCTAAAGAAGGAGACACGATATTGCATGTACATATATATATGTACATATATGTGTATGTATAAATGAAATCACACTGACACACACACTTAGACATGTACGATATATTTAAGATATTTCAGAAAATGTAGAGCATGCAAATTTTTTTTTTTAAATTTTCGTAGACTTGAAAGAGATAAAATGTAGAAGATGAAATAACTTTATGTCTTATTATTTAATACTAAACCTAAATCTATCATCATCTTCAATAGTAGCATTAACCATCATATCTACAGGCCTAATTGACCAGCATTTTGACCATTTCATAATGAAATGAAGAGAAATGCAGTATTACAAGTGTGAAGATAGTCTCTTCGTTTTATAATGTTACAACCTTTTTACGACTTCGTGCGACAGTGAAGCGAATTCAATAGATTATTTATTATTTCCGGTCACTACAGGATTGTAATGAGTAAAAACAACATATAGAGAAATGAGAAGTTTATAAACATATACTTTTTATAAAGAAAAGTGATAATTAAAAATGAGCTTCTAAAGTAGGACTAGAGAGAAATTCTATATTGACGTAAGCTTTGGATGTATTTGAGTAATAAATTCAAAGAGAGTATGAGAATTAAAGAAAAAGAGAATAATAATACTAGGAAAAAATCCTTTTTTCTTTAGAGAAAGTCCGGGTCAAGAGTACTCGCAACCGACGAGCATGCATGAAGACGCTCATGAAAGTGGAGGAAGCGAGAGAGGTGTGCCAGAATCGTAGCAAGTGGAGAGAGGTAGTCTCTACCTACCCCACTGGGAACGAGGCGTGATATATTATATATATGTATATGTATGTATGTAACAATTCTAAGAGAGTAATATACAAATACTTTTAGTAGAAAAAATAGGAAAGCTTTGGAATGTTCTTCCTCAAAATATCCTCTAAAAGAGAATAAAGGGATATATTTATTTATGTATGTATTATTTGTATGTTTATATATGGATATAATATATATTATTTGTATGTATGTATTCTATGTATATATGTAATAATACTATACACAATTAAAAAAAAATTTAATTAAGCGACTAGTCGAGCTGGACGTCCACCTGAACATAAGTGATACTCCTGTCCATAACAACGTGGCGCTGCACCACATTGCGCTCGTCGCTTTAGGACAAGATATTGAGTCTAATAACACCAGTTACAGCATCCTTCAAACCGTAACACAATAATGTTTGCACAGTACTGTTTGCCGGCAGATATAGGAGATGCGGTGGTACCTACCTAGATGGTCTTCGGCAACAGAGACCTACCACCAGTAGGATATTGTAACAGACCCACTATTCTTTTTTTTTATCATCAGAAGACTAATGGAACAATCTCTTTACAGGTTAAATGCGCCTTCGTTTATATATTGTATATGTTTGTAAATATATACATAATATATTAATAAATTAAGTTTACGTGTATCTTACCAACAAGTGTCTCTCAAGTACTGATCATCAATAAATTACGTCATCATCATCATCAAATATATCGAAGAGTTCTTTCACACTTGTTATGAGTAAGTTGTATTCACTTCACTATTCACCAACGTATAAAGTTTATGATATTTTTATTAATAATACTCTGAATATATTTCAAGTTTGATAACTTGAATGTTTTATTATCGGTTCAAGTCCAAACATTCAAGTTATGAAGCCATTGTTAGATTTTTGCACAGATAGACATAATAATTACTATTATGTCCAGCAAGTCACCCAAAGGGCAATAGAGAGACCTGTGCTTGGAGTTTCTCTGCGCGAATCAGGAATGTTGAAATCCGCAGGAGAACTAAGGTCACCGACATAGCCCAAAAGATTGCTAGACTTAAGTGGCAGTAGGCAGGGCACATTGCTCGAAGGACCGACGGCCGAAGAGGCGGTAAGGTCCTTGAGCGGTGCCCGCGTAGCGGTAGACGTAGTTGGGAGGACTCCCACAAAGTGGCCCAGGGATCTGGTGAGAGTCCCGGGAATCCACTGGATGCGAACAACGCAGGATCGAACGATATGGAGATCTTCGGGAGAAGTTTAAGTCCGGCAGTGGACGTCTATCGGTTGGTGATGATGCCTAACCAGTTTTCAGTGATTTTTTGTTTATAATATATTGAAGTCCAGATGTACTTTTACTATATGTTTACTACTTTACCTATATCTATATAAATATATAGATGTAAAGGAGATATAAAGAGATCCATTGACTCATCTCGGAAACTATTAGATGTAAACACTTAAAATTCGGTAGAGATATTGCTTCTGCCACTTGTAGGTCAGTTAAGATTGGATTTTACAAAATCCCTTTCCCAAACGGAGTTAAAGGGGTGATACGGTCAGCAAAGCGAGCGGGGAACAGCTACTTTATTATAAGTAGTATAAAATTAACTTTGGTTTTATTATATGGCGATTACCAAACCATGTTGGTAAATTTGTGGTAATACGGGAATAAAAAAAAAAATTGATAACATGTAATGCGATATCGTCTTTTAGCGTTCATTAAACTTTGATACGCTCTCGTTTTTGCGCTCGTTCGGCTCGTAATAAAAACATAACGAGATAAAAAAAAAAAGAGTGTCGATGGTGACCATATCTGGTTGGTGAAGGGCGACTCCGTTCCCCTGATGGCGAATCGACTTCGATTGTGGACTGTTTCGTATGTGATAACTTGCAATTACACGTGTAATAAGGTTCCGTTTCTTTTAATATATTTAGAGTGGGCTCAAACTGACGCACTTTACGTCCAGCTGTGGTGTTAAAGTAATTTCGATATTGAACGCAATTTTTTTTTATTGGACAGAGGCAAATATTTAGCTGATGATAAATGCCTGTTGATAACAACGTGAGGCAATTTAGAATGGTAAAAACAACGCACCACGTTGTGTTTCTCCTAAGATGTTACGTTTCGTTACCTCTGTAATTTCACTAGCTACAACACCCTTCAAGCCGGAAAACAGTAAAGTTCCCACACAACTGTTTGGCGGGTGTAATAGGAGCTGCGGTTGTATCTACTCTATCTGCGATTGAACATTGAGCTGATTACTAACTGGAGTAGTTTTTTCCATCCAGATCTCCACTTCCTGGGCTATTGGACTATATCACTCATCGTCATATACTATTTACAGTATATTTGCTAAAGTAATTCGAACCCGACGGACTTACAGTTATTTATATCGAACTCAATATTTGGGAAAGTAAGAAAAAGGAGAGTAAAAGTTGTTTCGATATTTTAATTGTACCGCTAATTAACTGTATGTGGAGTGAAAAAGTTTATACACTTCGATAGTAATATATATATATATATATATATATATATGGTTTGAAGATCGCTGTAGCCAGTGTGTAGTGTATACCACTCTAACTAAAGCCACGTTGTTACAGGCGAGCGTATCACTTACCCTCAGGTGAATGTCTCGCTCGTCTCATCCCTTCGCCTAATAAACAAATATCATGTTTTATCTGGGTTTCAGATAACAAAGAATATGCAATTGATATATCTATATAGCAGGTCTCTGTTGTCAGAGACCATATAGGTAGATACCACTGCAACTTGCATTTGAAGGGTAGTGAAATTATTGGGGTAACTAGATCTTGTGCCTCAAGGCGATGAGCAAAAGTATAGATTAACCTAAGGGGTGTTCTATTGTTATAAAAAAGAGCTTGTCCTGTAAAGTCTTGCCTGTAAATAGATATAAATAGTTAAGTATCGTAATATCATGACCTATACTATCCCCATGATCATATATAGGACTAAATATCCCCGCCCTGTTTGCAGGCTGTAAAGCAGTATTAGACTTGAAATTTGTCAGATATATTTCCACCCGGCTGCTTCCCGCTATTAACCCTCAACTGCCTTCGGGGAAGGAATTCTGTAAAATCCATCCTTAGCTGATCTCTAAATAGCAGAAGCAATATCTACACAATCTTTGCGTCTAATAGTTTCGAAGATTTCGCGATGAGCCCAAACGACCTCAGGATATTTTAATATTCAACTAAAATTTCTTAAAGGTGAGTGGGACCTCCAGCGGATGGTAACTAGCTACCTATTACGACATGGTATTAGTTAGGAAGGTGTACATTGCACCAGATCGTCAACAGAGACATAGATGTTGGGTCTAGTTACCCCAGTAATTACACTAGCTACAGCGCACTTCATACCGGGACGTGGTAATATTTACACAGTACCATTTGGGAGCAAAGATAAGGCGCTGCGGTGGTACCTACTTTTCCCTACTTTTATCCAGTAACAAAGACCTCTCATACAAATATACATATATATATGTAGATAGGTTATCATTGACTCGTTTTTCAAGATAATATCTATACAGCATCGTGAAAACTTTCTAACAAGCCGATATGTGTGGCAAATGTTAGTAGATAAATATAAAGTTTATTGCTCGCTTTGAACTTTTGATGGTGTATAATGATAGTTATTTATAAATTAATTGCGGACCCCTGAGAGGTACATTAATGGTTATTTGTATACATTTTGTATGAACACGTACAATTTACATAAATTAATAGTTCGCCGGATATGATGCATCAGTGATACGATCAAATACTCTTTATAGAAGTAGTTATTAATGGTTCTTAATATTAATTAATCACGATTGTTTTTTTTTTATTGTAATATTTGATAATTTGTATATATGTTTAAATTTTTTTTTAAAAAAAGAATCGATTAAATGATCTGGACATTCTCTCAACATCTTAATAGTAAGTGATACCTGCCATAACTACGTGGCGCTAGTTAGGATGTTATACACAGCACCAATTTGTCCTCGTCGCTTATCTGACATATGACTTTGTCGCGTTACCGCAGTAATTTCATTAGCTACAGCGACCTTCAATCGGAAACACTATTGCTCATACAATACTATTTGACGGGAGCTATAGATGCGAGCAAAGGACTGATCGACGTGAAAACCTTTCCAGCAATGGACGTCTATCAGCTGATGAACGGAGACCTACCAAAAATTTCGGTTATAGTGTACATACCCTACACGATCCGTGCGCACGCGCACCCCTGACCGGTGGTTCTGGTTTTATGTACGCTGTAACATATGAAGTTGTACGACCACAGCACAATGTTGAATAAATATCCTATCACAACAAGCACTTCATTGTTATGGGCAAGCTGTAATAATAAAAAAAAAAACTGGTAAGCAATATGGAAGCGAAGTTAAGTGTTACGACTTATTTGTCAGCGCATAAAATACAATTTAAAACGTAGAAAGTTAATATTTTATATTCATCGCATTCAGCGACGAGACCGGCGAGAAGTTCACCTGATGGTAAGTGATACGCTTGACATTTACAAAGCGGCGCTAGTTAGGATGATTTATACTGCACCACATTGCACTCATCGCTTTAAGGTACGACTCAAAATCTTAAGTTTTCGCCGGTATAAGATTTTGAGTTCCTTTACCCCAGCTAATTACACTTACTACAACGCCCTTCAAACCAGAATACAGCAATGTTTGGAAACTATCGTTTGGCGGCAGAAATGGATGCTGCTGCGGTAGTACCTAAGTAGATGTTCTCCGGTAATAGAGCTTTTTCCACCAGAGACTTTTTTTGTTTGTTATCGGGAGAAAATCTTCTAAGAGTAGCTTCTGGGGAAAAGACAAGGTTATGTGGGATTTTTACTCAATAAAACCCCCCTCGATATTCATCCTCAGACCGTTGTGAGAGACCCTGGGATCTCCAACGGAATGTACGGGCACTACGGCTAAAGCACGTTTCAAGGGAAAGCTGTGCCCTTCCTTGACACCCTCGTTCTGATACGAGAAGACCTAGACCACCTCGTGCTTGTCTTTCATCCCGGGCTCGCTTAGTGGACAATGAGGGCGTTCCCAACCTTCGAAGCCCACAAACCCGAAAACCCATTTCAGTCGCCGTCTACGACAGGCAGGGCTTGCCTTAGTCCTATTCTTAATAGCGACACTACAGGGAAAATCAATAGGAAACTTACCACCAGTACAATATATTGAAGTTACCCCAGTTGTCTAGATGGTGATTTAGATGACAGTTTGACCCGGGGGGTGTAAAGTTCGAATCCGACTAAAGCCTTATTGTGAAGTTAATACAAAAGATTTGTTTAGAGGTAATTCTAATCTAACTTAATAACAGTTCCTTTATTCTCCCCGACATTGTATTGGTCAGTGTAAAAAAAAAACTATTGTTCTCTTGACATGTTCAATAGGTCTATTATTATTGTTATAAGCCGTCTAAACTTTTTTTTTTAATCTTAATAATCAATGGAGTTGGATTTTGTTAAGCTTCTATATAATTGCATTAAAGAAATCTTTTTTGTGTTGAACCTAAATATTATATAAATTTCCTAATCTTCTAGAAAGCACAGTAACGTGGGTTGCGATGGTAACTACCTAGATGGTATCCAGGAAAGATCTACCACTAGCAAAAATACTATACTGCAACTTTACTACCATATTGGGGTTGTAGCTAAATATGCCAGTACTAGTATAAAATAGCTACAGCTGTTATACTTGAAATTCTTCCCAACTACACTGGTGGTAGGATTTTGCTGCCGCCTACCGTCTAGGTACCACTGCAGCTACTATTACTGCCTCCAAACAGTAGTGTGCAGATATCACCGTGTTCCGGTTTGAAGAGCGTTGTAGCTAGTTTAATTATTAGGGTAATGACGTATCTTAAGTGTTAATGGGACGGGCATGATAGCGACAGGTAACAGACGTGTCCTTTACTATCAATTGAATGTCCTAAAAACAATTAAATGTAAACTGAAAAGAATTCTGAAGTTTTAATTAATATTTATATCGATCAATGTACCAACAGTGAAAACAGTTAAAAAGTTTTTTTTTTTTATATCCTTTAACCTTTGTTCCGGTTTTAATTAATATAAAGGAATCCGATCGATCCCGATATAACCATGCACATACAAACTTAACTTTCCATTACTCGGTTTAATTATAAAGTAATTTATTAAAGTTTCTCAAAGTTGAAAACGATCCGATTTTCATTTAACGAGTCCGATCGCCGGTTCGTTATAAACTGAACCAGATTCACACACACACAAAAAAAAAACATAATGAGCGATAAAAACCAAAACGGGGCAGGTATAAAAACAATAAATTGATTTTTCGTACTGATAAGGATATTTAAGAAAGACAAAAAAAAATTCGTGTATATATTCGAGTGAAAGTCGAAATTGAACGCGTGCGGTTAAAAGCAACTTGTATGTGCTTTTAATTGATTAGTTTTTATTAAAAACAATAGAAAGCTTTTAAACAGTTAATAGTTTTCATTTACCAGTAAGTTAAAATTATGCTGTACTCGTTGTAGGTCTCTGTTGCCGGAGACTGTCAAGGTGAGTATGGATTGAGGAGGTCCTCATTGTCTACTAAGCGAGTTTGTGATGAAAGACAGGCACGAGGTCTAGTTCTAATCGCTCCAAAGCTAGGGCGCCGAAAAAAGCAACAGTCTTCCCTGGGACGTACTGTAAGCGTAGTCCCGCAACGCACTGGAGATAACCCGGAGGAGCTTTTAGTGGGTAAAAATCCTACTTAATCTTATCTTCCCCAACAATCTTTTAAGATGACCCCCAGATAGAAAAAAGGTCGGACCACCGCAGCTCCCACTTCCGCCGACATTCAGAAGTGTGTAGATATTACAGCCTTCTGATTTGAAAGGCACTGTAGCTAGTGAAATTACTGGGGGTAAAGAGTGATAACATTTTATATAAAAAAAAGAAATATTCAAGAAGATAACATTGTTTCTGGGAGGAACTCGTATTTATACTGAAATTCTTACCCAATAAAATTCTTGGTGATCGTCCTCGGCCTTTGGAAATGTTGCAGAATACAACCGTGGGCTTTTGTACCACAACAGTCTAAAAGAAGGAGGCTACAGCCCTCCACACAGGATCTTCTTCCAGTATCGCCGATACCACTACTGGTAAGATCCATCTTATACCGAAGTAATAAACAGGTTTTTTTTTGTTTCAGATGGGGCAATTCATTCGTTTACCACCTGTTTTCGCGAGGTCAAAGATAGGTCATGTCAGACTTGAATCGACTAAAACATCACTATGCTCCACCTACATCGCTTTACAGCGGGGCCAATGTAAAGCTTTCATACACATTACCGATCAGGTCGAAGCCTGTTGTACCACCCCATCTCGGAAAGGAAACACACTTTTGTGAAGGAGAGCCCACGTCTTGGCCTCATACCATCATCTCAGCAACAGAACTCTTCCATCTGTCAACCAAACGCCATAGAAGCCAACAAAGAAAATTCTCCCGGCCCATTGCAGCCGATCTGCTTTCGGGTTGCGCCATTAATACTGAAGTAATCTAAGCTTTCAACTATACTAGTAAAAAGTAAATATATATTCTCTGACCAGGTAACTAGAACATTTATATACTTCTTAATCCACACCCGTTATCATACAAAGCTCTCATTGTACATATTATACATAAAAAAAACTTGATGATACGTTACAAATAAACAATTGTTATCATGCATTACCTATCATTACACACTTATACATTCGCCTCGTAAAAGATAGGATATATACACAGTTATTTTTAAATTACTGCTTAAATGTATATAATAGCAGATTACGCTGCGTTTAAAGCAATTTTCAAAATTTCCCAAGTCCGACGATCTCTTTACATCGCAACTTAATTTAACAAGTGAAAGGATATAACTTACGGAACCTTCGCGTGTACTCATTCGCTAACATAACTACAAACAAAACACGATATTTTCTATACAAATGAACGAGTTATCTCTCTCTCTCTCCATTTGACGACTCCATCAGGAATATACGAATCGATTAAAAACAACCATAAGCTTTCTAATGCCGGCGCCATTTCGATTTTCTTTGCCTATTAACAACTAATCGAAATATGATATCGGAGGTGCCGGAGGTGCCGGAGGAGAGTCTCTTCACGTCCCAAAGATCATTCTCAATAAAAGTTAATCTTATCTAAAACTTATTTTGAAAGTTATAAATAAACACATCTCAAAGCTTTATCGTTTTTTCTTTGGTTACAAAGCGACGAGACGAGCGCGACGATCATATCATAGTAAGTAATACGCCCGCCCGTAACTTGGTGCTAGTTATAATGGTATACATATCATCAGATTGTGCTCATCACGTTGTGACATATGTTAAATATTGTTACTCTATTAATTAGCTATGACGTCCTTCAAACCGGAACACTGTAATGTTTGCACATTATTGTTTATCAGTGGAAATAGATACCTTAGACAGTCGTCGACAACAGATAGCTACCGCCAGTATATACTATGGATATGGTATAAATAACGAGCAATTACACACACTGACATAATTTATGTCCAGCAGTGGGCTTAACGTTAACTTAATGCTTTTAACTAACGTTAACTTAGTTTTTTTTTTTTACGAAACGAGTAAGATGTTCACCTGACGGTTAATGCATGCCTATGATATTGGGGCGCTGATTAGGATATATACAGCATCAAACTGTGTTCGTAGCCTTAAGACATAAGATATTAAGTCTCGTTACCGCAGTAATTTCACTAGTTACCACACTCTTTAAATCGTTACAAAGTGATGTCTATACACTATTTGGCAGCGGGAGTGAGAGATGTGGTGGTAACTAGACGGTTACCGGTAACAGAGACCTACCACTTGTACAATGTTCGCGTATGTTTAATTACGGTAATTGGTAATGACAATAAAGTAGCTATTAACGTTGGGGAGATTTAAATAATTACATTTTTAATACTTTAGTTAAAAAAATAATCTGGCAGAAAGTTTTGTCGTTTGTCTCTTACGAAAGACCGTCTAGGTAACACCGCAGCTTCTATTTCCGCCGGCAAACATTAGTGTGTAAATGTTATTGTGTTCCGGTCTGAAGGGTGCTGTAGCTAACGAAATTATTAGGGTAAAGATATATAACAATGGCTCAAGGTGAGAGCAATGAGGTGCTGTTCATCATTCTAACTAGCGCCGCTTTGTCTTAAGTAGGCCTATCTAAAGTCATCGTGTTCAAAAAAACTGCGAATTTTGTTCGTAAGTAAGGTTTAAGTTTTATGCAATAACTTGAGATGATTCAACGACACTTGAACTTTTAACGCGAAGCACCCCATTACGGTTAACTGGGACGAGTGACACTTACCTACACAAAGGTGACGACGGGTAAATAAGGCCATTGGGGCCATTGGGTTCGGAAGTGCGCGTACATTACGTAATAAGTTACGTACAGTTGTGTAATGACGCTTTTTGAACGTTTTGACGCGCCCACTGACAATACTACGACTGAGATGATTTGATACTTGCATATAAAATTTTGAACAAAAAAAAAATATTTATTCAATTTTTTTCTTTATTCGATAATAATTTGTTTACTAAATATGTAATTTAGTAAATATGTCAATATTATGATTAATGTAAAAAATAAGACTCACGTGAAGCGATGTTGAAGGAACTGTTATATTGCTTTTAATAAAAAAAACATATCCGCAAAAATTGTTAGACTTAACTGGCAGTGTGCCACTGCTCAAAGGACCAACTACCTATGGGGCAGTAAGATCCTCGAGTAGTGTTCGGAGGCCTCCCACAAGGTGGACCGATGATCTGGTGAGAATCGCAGGAACCCGCTGGATGCGAGCAACGCGGGATCGATCGATGTGGAGATCTTTGGGAGAAGCTTATGTCCAGCAGTGAACGTCTGTGGTCTGATGATATACATGTTAGTAGTTTTTTTATTTATTAAATTAAACAAAGAAACGAGCGGGACGTTTACCCGATGGTAAGAAATAAGCCTGCCCACGACAAGGTGATCCTAGTTAGTATGAGATATACTGCACCATATTGTGTTCGTCGCTTGATACAAAGTATACCGAGTCTCATAACCCCATTAATTACACAAGCTACAGCTCCCTTCAAACAGGAATACAGTAATGTTTACAAAGTTTGGCTGTAGAAATAGGCGCTGCGAACCCAAGAATAGTTTTAATAACCCTTTGAATAACAGAAGTAGTTGTCAATATAAATAATATGTGAAATAATGTTTGGGTATAAGATAAACTAAAAAGTTATGTTCTTTGTCTTTACTATTTAAGTTATTGAGAGTATAGTTTAGGCCGTAGATTCCCAAAGTGGGCGCCCACAGGTGGTCGCTGCTTATAACCTCAGCTGCATCATGGAGCCGTAAGTTTAGAAGGTGATAGTTTAAAAGAAATAAAAGAAGATTCAAAACAAAAAATTATGTATTCAGCTCATACCGCTTAATTTTTCTTTGAATAACGTAGAGGACATTTCTAATTTAAACTTTTCTTTCTTACATTTTACATTCATATATCCTAGTAAAAGCTAATAATTAAAAAAGCTGGTTAGGTAATATTGTTGCCTAAAAGAAGACAATAGACCTAAAATGTTTAGGAACCTCTGATCTAAGCAGTAAAGAGCAGTATACCAGAAGAATCCTATTCACTCTTCTCAAATCGATTCCCACGTTGTATCTGAACGTAGTAGAAACCTTTCTACATCGTCTACCTTTGCTAAAGTATTAAGAAGACACCTCCGTGTCTCTGTAGTTACAGTTATGCAAGATACTTTCACTGCAGTGTTTTGCTTTGTTTATAGCGTTGTATCGGAGTTAAAAAAAAAAAACCGGTAACTTTTCACATACTGACCAACATATTAAATGAATTAGCACTACATATTTTTTAACCGACAAAACTCATACCACCATCCATACCGACAATGTTCATAGGCATTAAGTCCGTCTATTGTAACCTAATTTTATGTCACTATATATAAATAAATAAAACCTCTGCTAATATGAAAAATAAAGTTGTAAATAGTTTTGGTAAATTTTAAAGTTTTTTTTTTATTTAATTAAGCAAGGGCATTCTCCTGATGGTAAGTTATACATCATCATCAGCCGATGAACGTCCAGTGCTAGGCATAAGCCTCCCCCAAAGATTCCTACATCGATCAGGAAGAGATTCATATGGATGGATATGAGCCATTTCTCATCACGCTAGTCCTATGCGGGTTGGTGGAAGCCATAGCCTCGTTTGTTTAGCTGGGTGCACCACGAGAACGTGAGGTTGGCTCGGACCCTGTAGGTTGTTATACGGGAAACCTTACATGTGCTAAGTGATATGTCCGATAAGATGTTGAGTCTTGTCATCCAATTACACCAGCTATAGCGCTCTTCAAACCAGAACACAGTAATGTTTGTCTGATACAATAGGCGCTATGGTTACCTGCCTAGACGGTCTCCAGCAACAAACCTTCCACAAATAAAGGTCCAGTGAAATGAAGGTAGCATTGCTTCTCTGATGAGTGAAGACGAAAAATACAAAAAATTATATAAAATATTGCAAGTAATAGCCAACATCATAAAGAGAAATAGAAGTAACAGTTAAGAAACTGAAAGAAGATAAAGTCAAAGTGCAAAAAAAATAAAGAAATCAAGTTAAAATTGAAAGAAAAGCAAAGGAAGAGAAAGAAAAGTTTATATGAACAAATATGATGTATTTTAAAGGAGTGCAATATATATGTTAAAATCAAGTCCGAGAGGTGATGCATGTAAAAAGAAGAACAAAGAAATGTAAAGAAGACACGGTATAGAAGATAAATGAGAGAAGAGACACATATAAATTAAATAGATACTAAATGAGAAAGAGAGGAAGATCGCAAAAATGAAAAGAAAACGCTCTGATCCGCGACAAGCGCGAGACGCTAAAAAAACATTCCTTCGAGCAATAAATTTGTTTCATCATCATCAGCCGTTAGAGGTCCACTGCTGGACATAAAATTATACTGTTTACTATATTATTGTTGGTTAAATAAATTTTATAGTCGATTGGAAAGCGGTGTCAAAGTTTACGTATGTAACACGAGAGGGTGTAAATGATGTAAACTGTAATAAACTTTATACATACGCTAAATGCTATACTGCTTTATTGTATGTACCTTAATTATTCAAGACATCCATAGTCCTTTTACTGATGTGTTAATATCCTTATATTTATAAAGAGATTGATGAGAGAATATAGTCATTTTTTTTTATATAGTCACGCCTTTTTCCCAGTAGGGGTAGGCAGAGGTGAATAAACCACCCACATTTCGCCAGATGTGGTCAGATTAGGTCCCATGTAACAGGAGGCGAGCCTGTTGCCACTTTATTGGGATCGCCACACACACACACAAAGATGATATCAGTGTGCGGGTTTCCTCACGATGTTTTCCTTCACCGTTTGTATTTCGCTGTTGTAACTAAAGTTCACAAATGTACATAACTTAAATATTAAGTCATTGGTACATGCCGAGGTTTGAACCGCGACCTTCGGAATGAAAGCCGCACGCTCTATCCATTAGGCCAGCGAGCTACTTGATGAGAGAAACATACTAACATTTGTTGTGTATATTTGATTTATATTTAACAATATTTTACACGTGTAGCCATTATGTCTGTGTGAAGTATATATGACTTTAAGTAGCACAGAGCTAGCCTATCTTATAACTGTGGGACTGGGGGTGTGAAAATGAAAGGGATGGTTTTTCAAAAAAACAATGGTTTATATTAGTTTGGCAAATATCTCCCTTCCGCTTTTTTGCTCTTTATTCAATGCTTTATAAAAAGTGTTACAGTGATCGGATTTAGTTCAAATATGCGCCGTTTTGTTCGATAATCTGTTTCCATTTAGACGGCAACTTCATAATACCTCTCTCGTAGAAGCCCCCCTCCTTATTTGCGAAGAACTCGGACAGACACTTTTCACAAGCCTCTTTTAAGTTCAACTTTACACCACCAAGGGCGTTCACCATGGACAGGAACAGGTGGTAATCACTTGGCGCTATGTCCGGGCTATATGGTGGATGCGATAAAACCTCCCATCCGAGCTCCCGTAGCTTCTGACGAGTCATCAACGAAGTGTGTGGTCTGGCGTTGTCCTGGTGGAACACTACACCCTTCCTGTTGGCCAATTCTGGACGCTTCTGGTCGATCGCCTGCTTCAAGCGGTCCAGTTATTCGCAGTAGATGGTAGAATTAAGCGTCTGGCCATATGGGAGCAGCTCATAGTGGATGATTCCCTTCCAATCCCACCAAACACACAGCAAAACCTTCCTGGCCGTCAATCCCGGCTTGGCCGCTCGACCACGACCGTTTTTGCTTGATATTGTCGTATGTGATTCATTTTTCGTCGCCAGTCACCATCCGCTTCAAGAATGGGTCGAGTTCGTTCCGTTTCAGCAGCATATCGCAGGCGTTGATTCGGTCCAGAAGATTTTTTTGCGTCAAATCATGCGGCACCCAAACATCAAGCTTTTTTTTGTATCCAGCCTTCTGCAGATGGTTTAAAATGGTTTGGTGACTAACTCCCATCTCCTGGGCGATGTCACGAGATGCCACATGCCGGTCTAACTCGATGTAGTCCATGATTTGATCGGTATTTGTCGTCACAGGTCTTCCGTCGCCTCCTTGGGTCCCGTAGATTGGGAACCAGACAGTATATAATATATGTATAAGCGTGAAGGATATGATTGCGGCTCTTTTGGTTATAAAATATAAGGTTGTCAAATATCTCCCTTCCGCCTTTTTGTCTTTTGAATTTCGCGGCTATGTACAAAGCGCTACAGAGCTCGTATCTGGCAATACTATACATAATTTGAAAGGTCTTGACATAACCTACAAAACGACGCTATGCATAATTAGTTTGAATATTGCGTTCAACAGTTATAGACGTGTAAACATGGAGTTCACTAACGCCGAAATTCGCGCTATTTTAAAGTTTTCCTTCGTTAAAAGCAAATCCGCTAGAGAAACGTTCCGTGAGATGTGTGTTTTGGGGGATGGTACTCTATCACTTCGAACCGCGGAGGAATGGTTTCGACGATTCAGAGCCGGTGAAAACGACACCATGGATAAGCCAGCCGGCGGAAGACCTGTGACGACAAATACCGATCAAATCATGGACTACATCGAGTTAGACCGGCATGTGGCATCTCGTGACATCGCCCAGGAGATGGGAGTTAGTCACCAAACCATTTTAAACCATCTGCAGAAGGCTGGATACAAAAAAAAGCTTGATGTTTGGGTGCCGCATGATTTGACGCAAAAAAACCTTCTGGACCGAATCAACGCCTGCGATATGCTGCTGAAACGGAACGAACTCGACCCATTCTTGAAGCGGATGGTGACTGGCGACGAAAAATGGATCACATACGACAATATCAAGCGAAAACGGTCGTGGTCGAAGGCCGGTGAATCGTCCCAAACAGTGGCCAAGCCGGGATTGACGGCCAGGAAGGTTTTGCTGTGTGTTTGGTGGGATTGGAAGGGAATCATCCACTATGAGCTGCTCCCATATAGCCAGACGCTTAATTCTACCATCTACTGCGAACAACTGGACCGCTTGAAGCAGGTGATCGACCAGAAGCGTCCAGAATTGGCCAACAGGAAGGGTGTAGTGTTCCACCAGGACAACGCCAGACCACACACTTCGTTGATGACTAGTCAGAAGCTACGGGAGCTCGGATGGGAGATTTTATCGCATCCACCATATAGCCCGGACATAGCGCCAAGTGATTACCACCTGTCCTTGTCCATGGTGAACGCCCTTGGTGGTGTAAAGTTGAACTCAAAAGAGGCTTGTGAAAAGTGGTTGTCCGAGTTCTTCGCAAATAAGGAGGGGGTCTTCTACGAGGGAGGTATTATGAAGTTGCCGTCTAGATGGAAATAGATTATCGAACAAAACGGCTCATATTTGAACTAAATCCGATCACTGTAACACTTTTTATAAAGCATTGAATAAAGAGCAAAAAAGCGGAAGGGAGATATTTGCTAACTTTAAATATAGATTTCTTTTATATCGAAAGGTATTCTAAGAGAACTTTCTTTTGTTTATAAAACCGTTAATTGTTTAATAATTTAATAAGCGTATGCAAATTCGACCTCCATACCACCGCGACTAGTTTTGAATTTCTAGGTCAGGCGACGGTACACGACCATAGAGAATCATTCGGCGATTAATATGAAGACAAAGCAGTTAATCATGTGATCATTGATATAAATCATTAAAATTTATGAAGCCCGTCAAATAAGCTGATATATAAAATCAAGATGATACATGCCTGTTCATACTTTCCGCAAACACATACTCGATAAAAATCAAATATGTACATTCAGAATCAAACACACCACACGCACCACATGCGCGCGCGCATCTATATCCTCCTTATATATATGTGTAAGGAATTAAGAACATCACCATCATCATCATTAAGAACAGATTATCAATAAGGAGTCACGACATCCAGCATTAAGGAACCGACTTACAGAGAGAGATATATATACATATATGAAGCTTATATATTTTTGTCTACGTATTTTGATTTATATAGTATTAATAGATTATTGTTAAGGAAGAGCAAGGTTTCCTGACACAATCATCTGTTTGCTTACTAGGTGACTCCAATCACATATGCTGGTTACTAATTATAAGTTGAAGCAAATAAAAAAAAATTACAAATTGTGCTACTAAAAATAAAGCCTTACTATGTGCAAGTAAACATATTAAAAGTTTAATTAAATGAATGTCTTAAATCGTAACGTAACTTGATTGTGGAAAATTGTATCATTTTCATTCCTTTTTTCTAAGCGACGAGACGAGAAGGACATTCAGTTGATCGTTTGTGATAGGGTTGATGAGGATTCTTATTCATTTTTACACGGAATATCCAAATTTTTTCATGAATCCTCTATAATCTTTAAAAATCGTCTTTCTCTTCTTCACATAAGGAATTTTTGAGAGGAAATATTTTGTTTTAATTATAAAAAAAAAAAACAATAAGTAAATGTAATGTTTCCAAGTGTGTCCTCTTCTAAGAAACTGAGAGAAATATTGTAGACTATCAGCTATCCTCCGCTAGACGGAAAGGCTTTTCGAGATGAAGAAGAGTAATTAGATTTTGTCCAATAATAATATTTCTATTATTATTAATTATTTCTCTTCCTCTTCGTCATCCTTACTAACATCCTGTTTTTCTTCTAAAAAAATCATCGTCGTTCTGTTACAACCGCTTCCTCATCAAGCTTAGTGAGTGATACAGCCTGCTCATAACAACGGGACGCTAATTAGGATGATATACACAACACCACATTATGCTCGTCGCTTTGAGGTATAAAATATGATCTCGTTACCTCAGTAATTTCACTATCTACGACTCTCTTAAAGCTGTAACTCAGTGATATCTGCACAATACTGTTAGATAGCAGAAATATGACCTGCGGAGAAACCTACCTAGACAGTCCCCATTAGAGACCTACCAATAACTTTGACCTACCTTTCTTTTTTTTTGTCCAAACAACGTGTATTAGGGCTAGATTAATTATCGATTAGAGCGAGTCTTAAAAGCTTTTGCGCTGAACTAAAATGCCGATGACCGGCTTATTCCATTCAAACTGAACACCAACTGTAGTATGAACCTCATGATGATAAAGCTTTATTTCATATTAATGCGATTTATTTACCATCAGGCAGGTATACGGTTAGAAAACAGTGGTTAAAAATATATTAATGAGACGGACGGAATGTGGCGTGCGATTGGATAAGTACTAACAGCGACTGCGTGTATGTGTGTGTATTAGTATATAGAGCACTTAAAATGTTAGTGTTTAAGTTTAGTATATAGTCATTTATTTTATTTATTTATTGAACTTTATACAGGATGAAAGTATTGTAGAACAACTTGCCGGTGTCGGTATTGCCATAAATATACGATGTGGGTGTGTTCTAGAGAAGAATGGGTGGACATTTACTAGGTTAATGCGCTGTTCACCATATTACCACTTCCACTTCAAATCGTAGTATAAAAAAATATTTAAATATGTATAAAAAGCTGTGATAGCCTAATTTGTAAGACGGCCTTGAATACTTAACGAAGAAGCGTGGTTTCTATCTTTATCGATCATTGTGAATGAAAAGATTGTGAAGAAACCGACAGGATTGAAGAACACCAGCTTTCATGGACATCCACCAACACGCAGTATGCCCTTGTGGTGGGTATGTAGTCTGAATATCCTATCAGTGGGAATATTCATATATTTAAGGATATATCCAGACATTCATTGACGTGTCACGGGATATCCGAAACTATGAGACGTACAGGCACAAGGTTTGGTAGAGATATCGCTTCAGCTCTTTAGAGGTCAAATAAGAATGGACTTCACAAAATCCTTCTCCAAATGGAGTGGCGAAGAATATATTAGGGGGACCGGAAAGTAATGTCGTTTTCTTACGCTAAATACAAACACATACATTTTTAACGAGTCTTTATTTTTAATCAATGATGTATTCCCCATCATTGTCAATAACCTTTTGCCATCTAGTGAGTAAATTTTCAATCCCTGATCGATAAAAATTAATTGGTTTTTCGGCAAAATATCTAGAGATGGCATTTTGGATATCATCCAAATTTGCAAATGTTTTGCCACTTAAAAAGTGTTGCAGCGCTCGGAATAAGTGGAAATCCGATGGTGCAACATCGGGCGAATATGGTGGATGAGGCAGCACCTCCCACCCCAATTCATTAATTTTTTCTAGAGTTCGCCTTGCGCAGTGCGGTCTTGCATTGTCATGTTGGAGAATGACGCCTTTTCGGTTGACAATCGCTGGCCACTTTTCAATTAAAGATTGATTGACTCGCTGCAATTGTTCGCTGTATAGGTCTGCAGTAACAGTTTCTCCAGGTTTCAGTAATTCAAAATGCACAATGCCGCGAATACTCCACCAAACACACAAAAGCGCTTTTTTGGGGTGTAAACCTGGCTTAGCAGTACTCCGAGGGATTTCATTTGGAGAGAGCCACTGCCTTTTGCGTTTTGGGTTATCATACAGGACCCATTTCTCATCTCCTGTGATCAAGCGATCAAAAAACGCTTCTGTGTTGTGTCGTTGAAGCATTAAGTTGCATGTGATGATCGGTTAGCCTTAGTCTGTTCGGACAGATTATGCGGGACCCAAACACCTGCTCTGCTTACTTTTCCAATCTGCTTCAAATGTTCTTGGATGGTCGACCAAGGTTTGTTGAGACTGTTTGACAATTCCTCGATCGTCTGACACGGATTTGCTTCCACTTCCGCCCTTAACACGTCGTTGTCTAACGCTGATGGTCTTCCTGATCGATACGAGTCGGAAAGATCAAAATTACCCGATTTGAACTTGGAAAACCACCTTTGGCATTTACGAATGTCCAGTGCATTTGGATAAACATCGCAAATGTTTTTGGTAGCAACTGTTGCGTTATTTCCCTTGCGAAACTCAAAGAGCATGCAATGCCGGATGTGTACCTCTTCTGGTATTTGGCTGGCCATTTTACCCAAAATTACAAAAAAAAATTGTAATTCAATTGTCTATAAGTAAAGAAATCACTATAACCTCACAATGTCTTTGGTACGCCTCTGAACAAAACAATGAGCTGACAAATGACAATCAAGTATTGGCATGCGCAGAAACGACATTACTTTCCGGTCCCCCTATTACTAAGCGAGGAGCGAACATATTCTTTAAAAAAAAAAATTAAAAGCTAGCAAAGCTGATGAGGAACAGTTAGTATTATGATATACGAGAAGTTGCGTTTCAACTTATTTCATTACGTGATCTAGTCAATATGGAATGTATTACTGTTATGACAATCGACATTAGTTTAAATCTTAATATAATATTAGTGTTTATGTGATACAGGAAACGGGGTATGCGTAAAATTTTCATTTTCATTGCGGTTACATCAGTAGCACTTTTCTTTTGTACGTATTATTATGGCCATCCTATATACGTTACGTATGCATCGGTCTAATGGTCAAATTGTGGCTGTATGCTGTTACGCAACACGAGATAGTTATATTAACATTAACATTACATCCCACGACAATCATGTAATTTTATAAAAAGCTAGTATTAAGGTTAATATAGAAAACTTTAAGGAAACAGTATTTTATAAAGTACTTATTTATTATTATTGAAATTAAATAACAATTTGTGTTCAAAACAGACAACTTATTATAATATATACATTGTTTGTTAATTCTTTTGTGTGTAAATATTTAAGAAATGTTGATGTTATAAAATGTTAAGTCACGACAAAACGTGAAAAAACTAACGTTTTTTGTTTACAGAACTTCTACGTACAGTTTTATAACAATCGGAATTGATTTCTTTTTATCTACATTGAAGTAATAAGTCACAAAGACCCCAATGATCTTGAATTGTGCTCGCCCAAAACATTGGCTCTCATACTTTGACAGTCGGTAGACGGCAATGATGTTCCACGGATAGATTTACCATCTGGGTGGCAGCTTTCTTGGTAGATGACTAACAACCCTACCACCGACTCCAGAATCGAACTAAAGACCTCTGTGTTACGAGTGACGATTCATTAAATTGCTTTTATGTATACTAAACTAAATCTTTATTTATATTACCTCAGAAAATTTCTGTCAAATCTTAAATTAACACTTACCTGATCTGCTGGAATCTGTTGACACTGCAGACAGCTGTCAAATTGTGAGACCTACCTGGGTGAGTCCGAGGCGGTAGCTGGTGACATCGAGGTCCAGTGCCAGCAACATGTCATCTACAATCTGCCGGTCGGATAGAGTGCCGGTTTGCTGAACATTCTCTTGATTTTCGCTCTCAGAAGTCGCCAGGAGTCGATATCTAGATAAAGTTTAAAGCATAGTAGTAATTGCTTTACAGATATATCATTAGGATAACGAGATCTAACTAGCACCCAGGTTTAGTGTACTACTTAATATCAAATGAACGTCTTGATCTCTCCGTAAATAATAACCTAAATATTGCATTGCTAATTACTGAATCTGAAGTTTAATGGAGACTAGTTAAATATCATAATGTCATATTGAGTGATAGAGTTGAATCCTTTGGCGGAGTTATCATTAGCAGTGGATGTCTACAGGCCGAAGATGAACGAATGAACTATTGTAAAAATATGTTATATTTTTCAAAGCTTTTCGTATTCCAGCTTTTAATATAGTTTATGAAAGCTAGAGTATTCAGAACAAGCAGGCTTTACTATCCACAGCCAAATTGTGACTCATTTTATATAACAAACTAGTTCATCTGAAAAACCTTACAAAGAAGTCATGAGTTAGTATTTTGGCAATTTCAGTGTAAAAGGTATGTCGATGATATAATACATAAAGAACTAAGGTCATTGACATAGACCAAAAGATTTCTAGACTTAAGTTACAGTAGGCAGGGCATATTGCTGTTTATCGGCCGATGATGATGAAGATACTTTATGTAAACTTACCGCCTTGCAAACTCCGACAAAGGCATGTGCTCTGGGAACCCTTGCTTGTACAATCTTGCCGCGTCGAGAAGTTGAAATCCACGAAACTAAAAAAGAAGATTTTGTATTAATATATATATTATTCTCGTTAAAGCCATGTGTTTCGAACAATATATAATATATGTGGAGTAAAAGTTTTTTTTTATTACAATCAAAAAAATTCCTCATAGAGTTTCACTAGTAGTAGTACGTACCATATGTACCGAAATAGAAACCGTCTCTATTTAAGTAAATATATAAAACAGGTTCTTTAAAACGAAAGGTTGGGAGAAGGAAAAAGTCATGGTTGAGGAATATCAGCGAACGGATAGGCATATCTGGGACGTCCGAATTGTTCCGCCGAACCGGAAACAGAAAGGACTGCATCACTCTGATCGCCAACGTTCACTAGTGGGAGACGCACCTCAAAAAGACAGAACAGGTATCCATTAAAGTATGTAGTTAGTCAATTTACTAGTGTGTCGGAAGTTAAGACGATTAGTAATATGTAGTGCAGTGTATATCGTCTAAACATGATAAAATAGTGTGGCGTTGTTATGGGTACGTATAATTTTTAAATTAAAACTAAAACAGTCCAAATATAACTATAAACATTTTAGGAGAAAACTGAATAGACTTCTTCTAGGTTAGTGAAGCTTTACCATTAAGAGGGATCGTACTAAACCACTGGTTCCTGTAATAATAAGTAAAAAAATTACAAATTACGAGTTCCCGTGAAAGAGTGGACGCAGAAGGCCCAATTGACTTGGGAGTCTTTGGAGGCAATATAAAACAATATCTATAATCTAGTAATTTACCGATTTGTATCTGTACCTGTGAGCGCAGCAACGGTACGTTGACGTCGTCTGCGGTGTCAGCGGGCTGGTTGGTGAGCAGGCAGCACACAAACTGGACGCCACCTGCTCCGCAGCGACGTAGCGTATCTACGACGCCGTCCGCGACGAACTTAGCCTGCAGCGCCGTCGAGCGTCGCTTCATGCCTGCAGTGCCTGTACAAGTACGGTTAAGAAGAAATTTTTATTTATTAGATTTAATAGAATCTACGTACATAGTGTCCATTAACAGCGGGTTTTTACCAGATCTATCATCATCATCATCAGCCGATAGACGTCCACGGCTGGACATAAGCCTTGTCGCAAAAATCTCCACATCGATCGCTTTTGCGCTGCAGTAAGGATGGCCTTCGGCAACGCCGGGCATTAGGGCTATAGAGGGATTCTGGAGGGTTTTGGAGCTATTTCCCACCACGCTGGCCCAAAAATTTTTATATGGGACTCATTGTCCCGTATATTACATCTACCATACAAACTTTCATGTTGTGTTTTAATTTGACATGGCTGGCATAAAATGCTGGATTTCATTAGCCTTCCGATTTACTTGCAATTGGAAATGTTACTTGTGCAATTTATTAATAATTTAAGTCTCATAACCGGAAGTGAGAGTGCGCCGGATGGAAGAAGCGCGACGCAGTGTGGATGCATCTCCGACGGCAGCCGACCACGCGCCCACGCCGCACGCACCGCGAGACCACGACGACAGTCGCCCAATGTCCTCACTAAAAAAAATGTAATATGCTAACAAAGAGGTTTATTTTTTTTTCAGTATTAAACTTCACATAATAAATTGATTAAAGTGCTATGTAGGTGACGCTTGCTTACCCTAATTATTCCTAGTGCTCTCATCTCAAACGTTAAAACACATCAAGGCTATTAAAAAATTGTATGCGGGACACGTACTAGTACGTTTTCTGACAATATTATAATTAAAATATTGAGCGACTAAAAACACCTAGCAAATGCCAAATGGAAAGACATAACAAGTCTAGAGATGAAGAATTTTTTAGGTCTAGTTATTTGAATAGGACAAGTTCGTAAAGATCAGACAAACGATTATTGATCAACTATGTCAAGAGTTAGACTATATACTACTATTTCTATTTGATTTTTAATATTCACGATACTATTATAAATTTATCCAGTAAAAAATATATGTTTTGTTTACAAAAATGTTGTGATAGTTATTTATAGATTTGTTTATTCAATATAAAATACGAAGAGTTGGTTAAAAAATTAAATAATTTTCGATCTATAAAGATTTAACTGAATAACTAAATGTACGTGCATAAAGCCAGGTCTCGGTTTAATTCCGTTACGATGTGTACCCCAACACAATGTGTTAAAACACAGATCGATAAAAAAGAGGCTGGTAGTTAATCAGGCAGGTACTCAAAATTCGTGTTATCATTCCACTCTTGTTATCCTACATGGATAGTAAGAGTATCTCCTCTGTGTTATAAAGACAAAAGATAAGCAGCACCTAAGATGGAGTAAGAGATGTTTGGAGTTGTAAACTTATTTTATTTCATATCACCCATCTACATAATCAACCAATAAACGTACACAGCTGAACATCCAAATGATGGATTTTAGTCGTCATATTTAAATACCGAAAACCTATCCCGATATTTTGCAAATAAAAATGAGTTAAGAAGACAAGAACTAAAAAAGTATATACGCACTTCTGACTTTCCTGCAGGAGTGTATGAGCCTTCTTTGTTACTGGGTTCTCTCGGCTCGCTTTAACCCATCCTGTCACGTCGTACAGAACAGGATTTGTACCCTGATTGAGAAAGAGAAAGGAATTATGCAATATACATATAGATTTCTGTGTTTGATAGCCAGATAATTGCAAGTTTGCTAAATTATTGTCATATGGTCACCTGCAAGTGCTGCAAGACGAACTGCCTAGCGTGTGGCGACTTCTTGATGAGGTAATGGGTGTGGTGAGGCGCGCCGTAGTGTGCAAGTGCTCGCTCGAGGAACGAGTCGTCCGATGAGCCCGGGTACATTGACTCCTCATCGAGAAGCCTGCGTATACAAACATGCTCACATCCATACATATAAATTATATTGTGATCAGGCGATAAAAGTCCACGGTTGGACACAGGTATCTCCAGAGATCATACAGATCATTCCAGAAGTGTGTCTACCTGATTGTGGCCACTGGAGGAGCTCAGTGACCCAAAGGAAATAACGTATTTATAAAAATTAAAAATCTGTTTATTTGGGGTAATTCCAAAGGGCTTAAACAATCCTTAAGGGACTTATGCTTTGCTTACCAAAGTAAACCTCTTCGATCGCAATCTCTCAGATCAGCTTGAGAACTTCGCACGATAGAGTTTTGTGGCGATTTGTCGAGCAATTCCACCATCGGTCCAGGATTTACGGTCTCCGATAGCCAATCTGAAACATATAATGAAATACTTGAAAATAAATTGACTATAATATTTTAAAGTGACCAATCGATGTGAAGATCTTTGAGGGATGCCTAGGTCCAGCAGTGGTCTGTCGAGACCACGGTGGTGTGCGAAAGCGTTCCTGTGGTTTTGGCTAAAACCATTGCGACACCGTGGGGTTTTAGCCGGTAAGATTCCAGCAATACCCCGCTGTTGCCCCCAAAGCAGAAAGGGTATCCAATGCAGAATTTCTCCACGAGAAAAAAAAAGGTCCAGCAGTGGACGTCCATCGTCTGATGATGATATTAAAGTAAAGAACATGTTCGTAGGTTTAACATATAATATAATATATCAAAATAACCAGCACAAATTCTTCCAATCCAATCCAATCAGCCGGAAGACGTCCACTGCTGGACAAAGGCCTCCCCCAAAGATTCTTCGCTAGAATTTAATTAACGAAAACTTAATTGCTTCATTAACGAAGAGGATGTTTATAATACAGTGTATCACGTACAATGTCTATATTTATTGGCATATGATATGGGTACTGTATTTCGGTGGGTGGAAGTTTTGTGTTTTGGCTCACCATCTTCAGATCCGTCATCCAGCGCGATGCCCTCCTGCGCATATCTCTCCCGCGGCGCGACAAGCATGGCGTCGTGGAAGACAGCTTGTAAGCGTTCCTACAAATATTTATTATTGTTCTTATGATGTTATAGGATCTATTGATACAATGTATTTGTCGTTATCATCTAAGAAAAGTAAGTCCATTCTTTTTATTGCCTCCGTAATTCGATAAGTTAAATCATAATCTTGTAACTCAGAGGTCCCTGGTTCTATTCCGAGCCCACGAGTTATAGGATTTGTTTCGTGAAAGCGGTACTACACAAAAAGTTGTTCTCTGATGACTTATCGGAATCTGGACGCATGGATCTGGAGTTTACAGCATAATATAATAAGATACCAGACCCATGAGCATACCGAAGAACTGATTATTTTCCAAATATTTGACATCTTCTCTAAAGTACTTAATCACTGATATTGAAAGGCAACGAAAGAGAGAGAGTAATAATGTATAAAACGAATCATAAAAAAAATCAAGTTAAAAGTTTTGTGTTTATTTTTTCAATTATATAAAAATAAGTCGTAGTATTAATTCTAACCTGTAAATAGTTAGACAAAAGTTTGGAAAGTGGGGCGCCGCTTTGTTGGCCTGCGCACATGGGATTGTCGGCACCGGGAGTGTCCAACAAAAGAATCGAAGCCGAGGTTCTGGCTGAAGTCGACAGGCTCCTGGTGATATAAAATATAATATTGATGAATAATATTAATTTATTAAGTTTCAGATTACTGCATAAATATCGATTACCCTACCTGTTGACTAGAGCCGCAACAATGTTGAAAGTTTCGTTGTATAAACCTGTCACAAAGGCGTCTAACGCTTCCGACCCTGGAACTTCCCGCTCGCTCGAAGGAGATGGTGTTCTGAAAAAATTAATGAGATATATACTACGATGTGTACGTAATGTTAAAGGGCTCCCCACAATGTAGACAGACGATCTGGTATCATGGGAACTGTTGGAATTAGGCAGCGGAGGAATGATCAGTGTGGAAATTTTCAGAGGATATCCATGTGCAGCAATGAGCGTCTATCAGATGATAAAAATAATTTTTGTTTGCTAAAAGAATTATAAAAAAAAATTAACAGCCAGCCCTCCTACTGTACCCACTAAATTTACTCGTAGCTATAGATTCGTCATGCTGGTCAAATACGGGTTGAAAGATGTTACTTAGTAACGAGTGAGTCCTTGCAGCATGCTCTCACGTTGATATCATCTTTACCGGAAACTGGAACTTAATGGGAGCGAACACGCGCCTCTTCGACAGGTGTAACGCGGACGTCCGCTTTACAAACTAAGCTAATATGACTTCGAATATTGATATTACCTAAGTGCGGTGTTGGTTTGCGGGGAGGTGGGAGCAGGTGGCGCGAACACCGCCCGCGACAGTTCGTCTACACCCACCCCTAGTAAGCGAGCGGCCCTGCTCGCGCACCCCGTGCTACTGAACTGATACTTCAGACCTGAGGCGGAGCTTGCTGTGAAGAAGTATAAAACGTTGATTAACATTTTTGAATTTCCTCTACAGCGCAGTGGCTATTCGATTATTCTGTAACATAAAATTTCGTTTTTCGGACCATATGCAGTTTATAATTTTACCTTTTGTAACACCGGACCATCCTAAATGGCATATAGCAGCGAGTATCTTCCACACGACGGCCTGCTCAGGTTCAGTTACTGAGAGAGCTTGAAGCGCCTCCTTCAGCGCGGAGAATTCAGCAGGAGCCTCGGCTTTATCGCTGGAGCTGATGAACGGATTTGGCGCATTCACTGGCGCTTGATCCAGTAGTAGTTCACGGCGGAGGCGTCCGTCGCTGCCGTGGAACAGTCTAAAAGTAGTGAAATTATGATGTTAATAATTTAATAGTATTCCAGTATAGTAGTAAGTGATTATTATTAAGTATTTTAGGCGATTTATGTATTGAAATAGAGCCTTTATTAAAACTAGATTAACTAACATTTAATATCAGAATTAAATTACCAAAAGTGATGTAGCTATTAAACATGCCTTTATTACTGATGTTAGAGATATCTAAAACAGTTACTCTAGGGCCAAGATTTTTAAGCTCAAATCTATCTACGATGACATATGTTTTAAAATTTAGTAATAAGTAAAGTATTTGTGTTGAACCAGACTTTTTGGCAAAGTCGTTTTAACATTAAAGAGATAATTATAGTAGAGACAGTGCCATAGAGTATCAATGTATAAACTGAGCGAGCTAGTCACTAAGATCCCCACTATTTTATATGATCCACCATTCCAACTCGCTACATTTGCTATCGCAAACTCGTGCTGAAGTATATTAATAGAGCGGAACTTTATATTCCCAAATATACTATGATAGTCCATAAAATACTGCATTAAACATTCAAAAATGAGTTTTCATGGTTCTAAATTCTGAAGGATCTTATTTGCTCAATTATGAATTTTGTTACTTACGTGTGCAATGCTCTCAGCGGTGATTGTCCGGGCCTGAAGTCCGGAAGCAAGGTCTGCACGGAGGCGGAAACCAGCGCGCCACCACCGTCGAAATCCAGCGAAGTAAGAGATACAAAGCGGGAAGCGTGTGGGTTCGAACTTGTACTGCAGATGATATTAAAAACAAAATTCAAATGCCGTCGACACCATAAAAGTCTGAGCTATAATACTATTATCATCATCATCAGCCGTTAGACGTTCACTGCTGGACATAGACGTCCTTCAAAGATCTCCTCGTTTGTACGGTATCATACGGGGGGATTTGAGCCATTTCCCACCACGCTGGCCCAATGTGGGTTAATGGGAGCCAGAGCCTCATTTGTTGATTTGACGGGTGAATGGAATTCAAGTCAACCTCACGAGCAGATCAGTTTAATTTGGGTCCCGTATATTGTTGTGCGGGACCCCTTACACGATATATTGATACTCCAGCCAAATATACGAATCGATCGATGTGGAGATCTTTGGGGGAGGCCTATGCCCAGCAGTGGACGTCTGTCGGCTGATGATGATACTGATACTGATCTAAGCACATAAAAATATAAAAACAACCCACATTTTGCTATAACGTAATATAAAACCTTTTTATAACAAAGGAGAAAGGATTATCAAGGTAACATCATCAGTCTTCTTAAGTGATAGTATCAAGACGATCGAATCTAATATATATGATAATAACTTTTATTCCTCAATAATAATCCAATAAAGTTCTAATTCAGAACAAAATAGTATTTTTCTATATGATATTTATATCTCAGATTATTTATAAACAACTTTATAAGAGCTTACCGGCTGGAGCCAAACGCGTGGAGAACGTCGAAAGCTGCATTCAGACGTTCGGGAGTCAGCTTCGAACATTGGGTGGGGTAGGCGCTCGCTAGATACCATACGCATTGACGCATAGCTGATGTTTTACCCGAACCCGATCTGGACGAACAAAGTAAATATAAGTATTGAAATTAAGTTGTGGCGTTGACTTAGTCCACAATTGTGACGTCATATAATCGATCGTCCTAACGGTAACAAGGTGGCACCAGTTAGTATGATATATAGCACTAAATTATGCTCATAGCATTGAGACAAGATATACAGTCTCGTTACCTCAGTAATATCACTAGTTACAACTCCCTTCAAATCGGATCACAGGAAAGTTTTTACACTATTGTTTCTTGACAAAAATATTACCTGCGATAGTACCTAGACTGTCTCCGGCGACAGAGACTTACCACTTATGTAAATCTATTTTTTTTTTATTAAGAGTCTTTCTGCGGGTCGGAGGGAGGTGTCCAAGGTATTTACTAGCTTTACATTTACCACCAGATTTTTATTTACTTATTAACTAATTCATTCACATTCACACTTTCCTCTATCATTCTACATCTTATTTCCTTCTTTCTTATGTATATATTTTTTTATTAATAACTATAATAATCGCAGATATTCTTTATGTACTTCAACGTTAGCTATTAATAACTTGTTTTGCATAATGTGTTAAATAACAATAGACAATACAGAAGGCTGTAAACCTTGAACTTATGAATGCAGAATCACAAACAAGTAATAACATTAACGGTTATAATGAATCAAGTTATATTATATAAAACTTGAATTATAGTGTAGTGCATTGAATAAGGTAGTGTTTTAAAAGCAAGCAAAAACTATGCATTTCTATCTTATGGTATATTTGATGTAATTTTTTTTCCATTAAGCGACGAGACTAGTACAACGTTCATCTGATGGTAAGTGATACTGCCTATAACAATGTGGCGGTATTTAACTGGTACACACAGCACCATATTACGCTTGTCGCCTTGACACAAGATGTTGAGTTTGAATACCCCAGTAATTGCACCAGCTACAGCGCCCTTAAAACCGGAACACAGTAATATTTCCACGCTAATGTTTGTGAGCTAGTACCTGTGAAGACGGTCTCCGGCAACAGAGTAAGAATTTTGTTCTACCAATGAAATGGACTACTACTCTTTTATAAGAAGAAAACCGCAGTTTTATCCACCACCCTCCATGCTGGTCAAGTGTGAATTACTGGATGTTTCATGTCTTTTAAAGCTGTTCAACATACCTCGATCCCGAATTTCCTCTATATACAGTACAGCCTTACAAAGTGAGCTATCGCGAAGTACAGACTACCCTTTGAATGGAATATCCTTTATTACTAAGATAACTGACTATCACGTAACTGTGTAGTATATTTACAATGTGATACTGTTCAACATCCTTTCGAAATGGAGACGGCAAAGAATAGTTTAGTGTTATAGAAAGGGAGATGAACTTAAGTAATTTTAATTATAATATTATCCATACAAGATTAGATATTGTTTTTTTTTTATTTATCTGTCAGCTGTCGTGATATACGATATCCGTTTAGCCAACGTATTGGGTAGATAGCCTTACTATCTCTTTGTGAGATGTGATTCCCAGTCCCAGTACTGGGAACATTAATTTAGTTACGATACAACAGGGAGATACAGCAGCATGAGGTAATGCTTGATACGAGTATATCATCACATTGCCTTGGTAATTATGAAGACTAGATGGTTTGGTGATATACTCACCATCATTTCACTATCTTTATGATATCTTGATGCTTCATGTTACTATTATATATATCTATACATGATTTTATTTTATGTTATTCCTTAGTATTGTTATAATAACAAACCTGCCAAGGAAGACAATGGCGCGGTCCCGCCTGGACGCTAACATGCACCGGTGCGCTGATTGGGCGGCGGCGAACACGTGAGGTGGCATATCATCAGCTCGACATCCGCGGAACATGGCTGCAACCTACGCACACATTTGTTATTATAAATAATTGTTGAAGCAGAAAACACGGCACAGGATGTACTAGGTATTCCCAATCTATATTAAACAAAAAATCCTCTTTTCAAAAAATTATCTGGCACTTTACACCCTTATAGCCAAATTACTTTAAAAATTCCATGTCTAGTTTTTTTTTATTGATACAAAATATTTACCAATTCAAAAAAAAAAAGAGATTTTGAGGATCGTGTGGTTTCGAACCCAAGACGGATATCTAATACAACCACTTTGGGAATTCCTGGCATATATTGTCAGAAAGAGTGAAAAAGGTCTCAGTTGCTGGACATCATCTAGGTAGATATCACTGCAGCTCTTATGTCTACCGCCAAACAGTAATGTGTAACAATATTATGTTAAAGATTGAAGGGTGTTGTAGCTAATGAAATTACTGAGGTAATGAGAATCATCAATATAATACAATATATATCATTTTAAATAACACTGTTATCAGCGGCAGGCGTATGGTTGATCATCAGGTAACATCACGCTGTTCGATGCAATTAGGGAATGAAATACATGAGTTATACTTTTGTAATGTTTACTTTTTCAGTGTATATGGGTGCGGTCCTCCTCGGAGGTCCGAGGACTAGGAGTGCGTGTCCGGCGCGCGCGTGCGGCAGCCCCGCCGCGTATCTGGACCGCAGTACGTTCAGCGCGCCGCACTCGTTGAGGCACCGCAGCGACGCTATGTCCTCGCACCGTTCCAGCTGCGGTGGGTTCGCCTGCAATACGATTCAATAATTTCATATATTCTCAAAGTTTTTCGAACGAATAGAGATTTAACAAAATTTGATTGCCAATATAGAGAAATCAGACGCCGTTAAAATATCAGCCGTCATCATACATTAACATATGCTCTATGTATCGGAAACCTTTTCCTTTTTCGACTAATAAAAACATTTACAATTAAATCATATTATCTTTATTATCACAAAAATTATTTGTGTTTATAGGAGTATTGGTACTCAGCTCTGTAGTCTCGAGTCTAGTAAGAATAAGACTAAAGTAAGTCCCACATGTCGTATAAGGGTCTAGGAGTTTCGCGGTCCCGGAGATCCAAATACCCTTTTTGAACAAATGCACTTAATGCCCGGTGATGTAGATAACGCAGGATGAATATGGGGATCTTTGGAGTAGGCCATGTCCAGCAGTGGCCAACTATCGGCTGATGATGATGATGACGATAAACATAGAGTTTTAAAGTATGTGCCACTTCAATCAGTTGAAGTATAATTTATTCTTGAATCATAAGATTGCTAATTTGCATTAAAAAACCGGTAAAAAAAAAAGTTAAACTACAAAACGCATTGGTTAAACACGAACTGAACTATTGCTCTAACATTAACAAGCTGAGATTAACGTTTTTAATATTTAAATTAGTTTCACGACCGACTAACGCAACTAATGTATAGGGAGTTTGAATGAAGCAATATGGCCGACGAAAAGTCGTTTGTAAGTAAATTTACTCGGTAACCGGTCGAGATGGATGAAATTACAAAAAAAAAAGTATGTTGTGTAAATAGCGGAGGTCGATCTCAGTTCCTTTGCAATCGTAGATTGATTTACTGATGTATGTTTTATCAATGTAGGTCACAGTTAAATTCGTTATGTATCGAAATGTAAACCGGTTCAAATCTGTACAGACTAAACTGCCATTTTACTCAATGCAATCACAGCTTTATCGATAACTTTACATAAATATAAAAAATAAATAAATAAAACACATTAATTCCAGATTCAAGATCCATATAAATACAAAAAAAAACTATTCTAATCAATAAACAAACAAAAAATCTCTCCTGGTCCAAGCAGCGATGTTCAACCACTGTTTATAATTGTTGTATATCTC
The DNA here is from genome assembly GCA_029032895.1 of Troides oblongomaculatus. Lineage (NCBI taxonomy): Eukaryota > Metazoa > Arthropoda > Insecta > Lepidoptera > Papilionidae > Troides > Troides oblongomaculatus. The sequence goes on along the minus strand of JARDWC010000439.1, from coordinate 1,210,743 downwards.
ATAGAAATGATACAATAACTGAATGTTACAAATCGTTATTAACATTAATTAGTGAGAAAAGAAAAAAAAGTAATGAAGTTGTAAAAATAAATGTCTATGGTATTACTTTTATTGCTCTTAGAAATGTAACAGAAAGTGAACTGAAACGTAATAGAAAGATATAAATGGAAAGTAATACAATAAGAAATCTGGCGAAGGATGAGAAGCGATGAGTGGTAGACAAAAAAGGAGTAGACAGAAAGGTATGATATAAAATGTGATGGAGAATAGAGAAAAGGAATGGAAGGAAAAAAAACATAAGAACTCAACGAAAAGACTTATTTGAAAAAGTCCTTCTGCAAGGCAGTGGAATGATAATAAAAAAAGAATGATACAAATCAGACATTTCCAAGGTTTCTGTAGTCAAAAATCCTATGACGTGGTAACGTAGCAAGCATCCATTTCGGCTATCAAAGGCATTGCAGTCAGTGAAATTACTGAAGTAATCAAGATAACATCTTAAACGTAACCCCATCCATCCCATGGTCATGGGCTTTTACCACCACTTGAACGTTATACTTGTTTCGTTGCTCTTACCTTCTCCAGGTCGTCCTCGTCAACGAGCAGCGTTTCGCCAGTCTGCAGGACTCGAACCTTGGCGCGTCCTGCGTCGCCGTCCCCGTCTCTCACCACAGCCGTGAAGCCGCCGCGGTGTGCCAGCCACATATGACCCGCCTGCAGCCATTCTTTCTCACACGCCAACTGCTCTTCGGATTTTGCCTAAAGAAGAGATAATGTACTTATTAAATAAAGTAAAAGAAAGAGAGAGATAATGCAGTTATTAAATAAATTAAAAGGCTGAAAGTCACCCAGAGGGCAATGGAGAGAGCTGTGCTCGGAGTTTCTCTGCGTGATCAAATCAGAAATGTAGAGATCCGCCGAAGAACTAAGGTCGCCGACATAGCTCAAATGATTGCTAGACTTAAGGGGTAGTGGGCAGGGCATATTGCTTGAAGGACTGACGGCCGAAGGAGCAGTAAGATCCTCGAGTGGCGCCAGCGTACCGGTAGACGTAGTGTTGGAAGGCCTCTCACAAGGTGGACCCCGACGATCTGGTGAGAATCGAAGGAACCCACTGGATGCGAGCAACGGGGGACCGATCGATGTGGGGATCTTTTGGTGAGGCCTATGTCCAGCAGTGGACGTCTGTCCGCTGATGATGATGACGAAATAAAGTATTCATTTTAAACAGGTTGCTTTAGAGATCATCTGTGTTTTTTGTTTCGAATTATATTGAGGTACTTTTAACAATTTTTACAGCTTCATCAGATTGAGGACTCTAAAAGAATGATATCTCTTATCGTCCTTAGACTCCGGGTTGTGGACTTTATATTAACATTATTGGCAAGTTATGTAAGATAATTTTGTTAAAAGAGAAAGATGACATAGCATTGGATGGCGGTAAGGATGAAGAGTTGGACATTGGTATAAGTGGAGCAGAAAAGGAAGAGCAGGAGATAAAGTAAAAAAATTCATATGGAAAGATAGGAAGGAAAAATTATTGACAAACAGTAAGCTGTTTGTCAATAATTTTTATTATATGTAAAGTATAGAGATTTCTGATATTCATTAATACCGCTTAATAATGCAACAGCTCATGTTAAGCAATCATCATCATCCGATAGACGTCTACTGTTGGACATAGGGCTCCCATAAAGATCTCCTCTCCTCCTCTGGGTCCCGTGAGTTGTTGTGCGGGACTTCTAACACTCCTGCGGGATCACTTACACTGATGTGATAAGAGATACGTATGGCGATAACGATGCAACTCTAGTTAAGGTGATATAAAATATCGGTCTTGTCACCCCCGTAATTACAATAGCTACAGCACTCTTTAAACCGGAACACAGTAATGTTTTCACACTAGTGTTTGTGGGCTGTAACAGGCGCTACGTTGGTTAGCTACCGAGACTGTCTCCGGCAATATGGTAACATTTTTCAAATGTGTGAATATGTTGAAGATCGTATGTGTAAAATGCTTTGCCGACAAACATTGTTGTTTGACTAAGCGGTAAGTTGTAAGGTACAGTTAAAACAATAAATTGTTGTGTATATATTTTTATATTTGAGTAAACATATCAAACATACAGTTAACATACGGTCGGTATTGGATTTTATTTTGATATACCTAATGCCAAGTTGCGATCATAAAGAAAGCGATGTCCAGAATAGAAAGAAATGGAGTGAAAGAAGGAGAGCATAAAAAGTAGGATTGAGTTTAAATATAACCGCCGTTTATATCTAACATAAACATGACGACAATAAAACCTGCCGTTGATCATCCTTATAGAAGGTCTAACTGCTCTCTCTGTGTAGACCTTCCAGTTGTATATTTTGTCCCCTTAAAGTTTAAGACCTCTTTCATTAACCTTAGTTCTTTAAGGAACTCCTCACTTTGATACAATTGAATTTGAATTGTCGTTAAACAGTAACCAATATCCCTAACTGCTTGATTGTTTTTTAAATATATCTACGGAACTGTTAACATTGATATTAATGAAGGTTAAATCTCGGTTAGTGAGATGCTGTGATGATCAGCAAATGATGCCTAACGATGCAACTTTCTATGCATATGGACATGTCGTTAGTATTAATGTAGTGTATTAGCGACTACTCGCGATTTCACGACTCGTAACTTTCGATACGACACTGCTTCGAACACTGATGAGGTAGCCATAACTACCTCGTCATACATCACTGCTCCAGATCCTAAAGATAAGGAGCATTGATTTATAACGTCGGAACTGCGTTCGTGGATGCAAATACTATAAAAGTTTTTTTTATTATTCTTCGAATCGACTAAACGGTGTAGTAGTTCACACAGTAATGTTTGGCATGTTACTATTTGGCGGCAGAGATACGCCATGCGGTGGACAGACACACCTAGACAGTCTACGACAACATAGACCAGTGTGTATACCATACCATAGTGTTACCTACTACCTGTCGCCTTGGCAACGTGAGAGTAATTACAATGTTTGTTTAATAATAGTTTAGTTAGCATTGCGCGTTCTTATCAATAGATCGTTAGAAATCAGAAACGATCCGACCTGACCATCTGCGGTGAGCAGGTGAGTCACCAGCGCTTGTATCAATTGCTCCTAAACACCATCCGCGTGATTACACTGAATTATATGAAATTACACAAACTTGTGAAATACTGTGTTTCTTTTTCCATTCATCGAAAGATGAGTTTACACAAACGTAAGTGACAAGCCTGCTGAAAATATCGTGGCGGTAGTTAGGATGATATACACTATACCTTGTTGTGCATCTCGCTTCGAGTGATTAAATGTAGTCGTCTTATTATATTAATTTCAATATATATCATATTTAAAAAAAAAAAAAAATTATTAAAAAAAAGTTTTGACAATACGTTTTGTAGCTCTGGTCTCGTATCCTTTCAGACATATTCGAGTATATGATCTAATGAGGCTGTATATCAAAATGTCCAATACCATGATCAGATAATAATTCTCCCATTGCGAAACCAGTGGATAGGAGACACCGAATTTCAACTAAGGATCTTCTTTCATAATTGAAGAGAAGCCAAGGCCATTTATACACCATGCTTCCGCAAAATGTTTTTGGGACATGACGGTTTCGCATGAAGTGTATCTTAACCGGAAGTTCATGCTCAGTCGATATTGAACCAGCGTCTCTTCGAAATCCTATAGAGGGTACGATTCTGTTACAGACTGAGCTATCACGTCTTCGTTTTCATAACAATATTCATGAATTTTAATATATATAAACATTATATTTGCCGCTGTACATATTCTTCCCACGTGTAACAACAATGTAACTCCCATTTAAAAAATCGTTTTCCGCATTAAAACTTCCTACGATAATAATATGTTATTAACATACAAATCCTTCAAATGTTAATATAATTGATAAACTTTTTAAATAATAATAAGTTTGCACCGAGTAGGTGGATATAAAAAGGTCGATGTAATGTTAAACGAATCTATTCATTATTCAGCGATATCTTAGTATTAACATTTGAAGACTAATATTAGAACTTGTTTTATAAAGAAAATTAGCTTTTACGATGTACCTATATTTTATACTAGATTTTCTCCGCCTGCTATGCTGACCGTAACGCCCTGCTAATCTCTTCATGGGATGAAGTTTCTAAAATCGGTTCTTAACTGACCTATACTCGGCCAATGGAAATTCCTACCAAATTTCAAGTCTCCAGGCCTTATGATAGACATACGAGTATATATAAATTAATTTTATTAAGTCACTTAAATATATATTACGGTGTGGAAATTATAAATAAGTATATTGATGATACATAGCAAAGAAAGAAGACAGTGCATGAATACGAAATACTACCGGCAGAGCGAACTTACTGGTGGTAAGTCTCTGTTGCGAGAGACCGTCTATGTACGACCGCCCTTCGAACAGGTTCCCGCCTTGCTGTGCCGGTGGGGCTCAGTATTCATGACGTGGTTACCCACGGTGAAGCTAAGAGGAACCTATGCGACCGGCTTGAAGAGTATGACCAGCTCGAGATAGCCGCTTCAGATGAGCTCACCTCGGATGTAGCCGGTGGGCTGCGAGTGCGGTTTGTAGTAGTGTCGGTATTGCGATTCGCCGCTCTCCCTACCCTCCGCGATTAAGCGTACTAAATGGGGTGGAAAATTTCATTTCCATCCCGAGACGCGACCTCATTAAGACCTCTCGCTGTTGAGACCACAGTTGTGTGCTGAAGCGGTCCCGTGAATCCGGATAATAGTGTTGAGCAGTACGCCATAGATTTTTAGCCGGTAAGAATCCGGCGTAATCCCTCTGTTGGATTCACAGCAGAAGGATAGAAAAGGAGTGAGTATAGTAGTGATAAGAGTTGTGTACAGTGTTTATTGTACACAATTGACAGTTTAACAATCAAACTGTTATTCAGTAATGATAAAATTACTATTGTCAAATTCAAACACGGCAATTGTTGTAAATTGCCGCAATGCAGGGCACTCGCGGCTGCACTGCAGGGGCACGGGGTGACCTCGCTGATAACGCAGCCGCATACAACCTAATCTATCACCAGGCAATAATACATAGCATTTGATTACAAAGCAAGGTGACTTACACATACACATACATATATACGCAAATATATATAAACCTGGACGACGTTGAATAATAACTTTACTAATGGTAGGTCTCTGTTGCGGAAGATCGAGGTGAGTATCACCGTAGCGCCTATTTCTGCAGTACAGTAGTGTGCAAACATTACTGTCTTCCGGTTTGAAGGACACTGTAGCTAGTGTAATTACTGAAGTAGTGTAACTTAACATCCTATGTCTCAAGGCGTCGAGCGCAATGTGGTATATTGTATATCTATCCTACATTGTTATGACCAGGTGTATCATTAACCACCACGTGAACCTTCGGCTCCATTAGTCCGTTTGTGGAATAAAAAAAAAATTATTCATCGGATTCATCATTCGACGAAGAAACGAACGAGACGTTCACCTGGTGATAAATGATAAGCTCACCCATAACATCGAGTTAGGATGATATACACAGCACCCCATTGTGATCGTCAGTTTGAGACAAAACAGTTTGAGAGAATTTCACTACATCTATACTCACTAAAACGTCCTTCAAACCGGAACAAGGTAATATCTGCAGACTACTGTTTAACTTACTACCTAGATTGATAATCTCCGGCAACAGAAACTTACCATCAGTTTTTTATTTATACAGATCATTGATATTAATAACACGCTTATAGAAATCTAAGTTTAGGGTTTATTATATAGTTCGATATTATATTATATAAATAAGAAACTACAAACAGGACAAAACTCTAAAAGTTGTACGGTCAGGATGTCTAATGTAGTCATAGTGACTACATTTACATGAAGTATTTGCTTATATGCCTTTTATAACAATTCAATATGACTCATAAGATGAAAGTGGTTCTTAATCATCTTTCGAAATCTACATTGAGATATATTTTATAGTGTTTTAAAATAAAGAGCTATATCTATATTTAGCATCCGGAAACTTCTGAACGCGGTCTGCTCTCACAATGCAGTTGCGTAATGATGAAATCGAAAGTACATTGAACTTGGATTTTGCTAAATTGTACACTACCCCACCCTTGTGAAGATGTTTTAGGTTTTATCTTGAAGGGTAGTGTTACCCTAGTACTGATAAAAGCGAGGCGATAAACGCTAGAGGAAGTTTCCTGTAACTATTACGAGAATAAAGGTTATTTTTATGTCATACATAACTTTCTTGGTTATTTTTTATATATTCCAACGATAAGAAAATAGAGGGGGGTTTAGGGGATAAGAGTGATATATTTTAGATTTGTGTCCAATAAAAAAAAAGTTACATATTAACCTTTTTTTTTGTTATCGAAGAGAAATCTAATGGATAGCATTTTACTCTCTAAATCCTTCTATGTTTTTAGTTTCCTATACGACAACAGACCACGTGATCACTTAATATCAAGTGAAGGCATGATCAAGCTTTGATTCTATCGATTAAAATAAAACTAACATTACGTTATTATGGACACACGTGTCACTTATCAGCTGAACGTCTCGCTCGTCTTTACCATTAGAGAGCAGTAAAAATTTTCAAACGGTTCTCGTTCAAACAATTGTAATGTGTAACGTCGTTTAAAAGCGCCGCAGTGTGAGACGTTTACGGCTACGTTTTATTAGTTAGCAGGTGTATCCGAGACTCCGAATGGGTGTGACCTACTCATCACATTTGTTATGGTCTCGCGACAAACGAAACGGCGCCGCGAGCAGACGACTGACGCAAGGTCACATTTACATTACCGTTTGTTCAACTTTTGCGTAATTGGTTTTCAGAGGACAATTTGTTTTCATTACAAAATCCATATTCATGAATAACAAATCTAACTTCACATAAAAATATTTATAGCTGTATGAATGTTTTTTATACTAATAAACGACGAGCGAAACATACACCTGATAGTAAATGATACGCCCATAACAACTTGGCCCTAATTAAAATGGCAGACAGCACCACACTGTGCTCGTCACCTAAGACATAAGATGTTGTGTAAGCTAGTGTAATCCAGCCCTGTAGTCCCGGGCCATTAAGAATAGGACTAAGGTATTCTCTGCCTGTCGTAGAAGGCGACTAAAAGGGTCCTCGGTTTCGTAGGCTTTGAGGGTGAGGACCCTCAGAGCTTAATTAGCGAGCCTTAGGAGGACAGCAAATACATTGTGGTCTTGTATTTTCCGTAGCACAGCGTGGGTGTTAAGTAGGGCTTAGCCCTTCCGTGGAATGTTTTAGCCAGAGTGCAGGGGGAGCCCCGGTGCATTCCATAATAGATCCCGGAGCCTCTCCTAATGCACGGAGGGAGAACACCGAGGGGGTTTTAGTGGGTAGAAGCCCCACATAACCTTGTGTTCCTCTCGGAAGTAAGGTATCTTTTAAGATTTCCCCCGCGAAAAAAAAAAAGCTAGTGTAATTACACTAGCAACAACGCCCTTCAAACCAGAACACAATAATGTTCGCACACTACTGTTTTGATGTAAAGATATTGGCTGCGGTGGTGTTTAGACGATTAGTAAAATCATCGATAATTAGTTTTTGAAACTCGTATATCATTTCAACTAATCTACGTCCACTGTTGGACATAGGTCTCTTGTAATGTTCCTCAAATTAAGATCTTGCGATTTTTGAATCCAGTGACTCACAAAGATTTTTTTATATCCTCTGTTCACCTATTAGGCGGTGAACTAATGCTGCTATTTCCAGTGCGGGGTCGTCATTCTATCACTTTCATAACTTCCAACGTCTATCGGTTCTGCAAGCTATATGCCTAGCTCATTACTACTTCAGCACTGCGACTCGTAGGGCTATGTCGGTGACCGAAACTCTTCTGCGGATCTCATTCCTGATTTGATCACTCAGAGATACTTCAAGTATCGCTCTCTCCATCGCCCACTGTGTGACTGAGTTCTCTGTGAGGCCCATAGTCAGCGACCAAATTTCGGAACCGTAGATCATCGCTGTCTACACTCACTGAAGGCTTCAAAATTGTATATATTTGGTCCAAATATCGTACAAAAAGATCCACATAGAAATGATTATGACGACGAACATGTTTATGCAGCAATAACATTTTTAAAATGTCACGGAGACATAGGCGATAAATAGCTCGGTATATTTAAATATATACAATAATCATTCGAATTATTCATACATTAAAATCGATTTTGAAACAAAACTAGTTACATATTTATTTACATTTAACAAATTTCATTATTCATCAGTTACCTCCTAGAGTATTGGTAGATCTCTGATGTCGGGGACAGTCTACTTAGGTACCACCGCAGCTCCTATTGCAGTCGACAAAGTGTACTGTGCAAATATTACATTGTACTGGTTTGAAAGACGTTGTAACTAGTGTAATTACTGGGGTATAGTCTTATATCTCAAGGCGACGAGCACAATGTGCAATAGCTAGCACCACGTAGTTATGGGCAGGAGAATTACTTTTCATCAAGTGAACGTTCCGCTCCTCTCGTCGCTTAATTGAATAGAAAAAAAAAAACTAAAGAAACTCATGAATGCTGATGGTAAAAGCTATTTTTAAAGAATTCGAAGAAACTATAAATATCCACTTTTAAGACATAAGCAACCTTCAAGCCGAATGAATATCACATGATAAACTTAACTAGGAAGTCAATACAAATAACGTTATATTATATGTATTTATATGTGAAAATAACTTATTTATTTCGGATCCATACATACATACATATATATATAGTAAATAAATATTTTGTTTGTATGTTAGGGAAAATATATAGGGATGAAACATAGTATACTCTTATAAGAAAAAATAAATAAGGTTCCGTAGTAAAAATTTAAAATTCAAATTAGTTCTAGGAAATGTATGTGAAAAACTTAGTTTTCTTCTATCACGTCTTCCGATTTAACTGGTCGTTAGTAAGGCAGTAACAGGTTCTCGTGTGTATATATCACATGAGCTTCATTCACCCACATCCGATAGCCGGGCCCGTTTCACTCGTGCATCGATTCACAGCTGGGGCCCGTTTGAAATCTCATGCTGTTAAGAAAAACACGAATTGACAAATGATCGATAAGGTTAGAATCGGTATTAATATGGAAATTCGTATTTTATTAAGTTAACAGAAATTTTAATCTGTTTCACACTCCAATCAAATATTTATATTTATCTGTTCTCCGCCCGCTAATAGTAACATCCCTGTAACTCCTTTCAAAGACGGTCATCATCATTATCAGCCGACAGACGTCTACTGCTGAACACAGGCCTCCCTCAAATATCTCCACATAGATCGATCCAGCGCAGCTCGCTTCCAGCTGCTTTCCGCAACAATCACTAAATCACCGGACCACCTTCGGTTACCTGCCAACATCACGTCTTCCGGTACGCGATCGCCATTCGAGGACCTTAGTGCCCCATCGGCTATTAGTCTTTCGAGTGATGTGTCCTGCCCATTGCCACTTGAGTATAGCAATCTTTTGGACTCCCTTTTTCTATCCTTGTCACTACATCTTCAACCACGCCGCACCGCTTCCTTATCACACTGTTCCTCACTTTGTCCATCAGCTTCATTCAGTTCTTCTCAGGCTTCTCATCTTCACAGCGTTAATCCCACATTCATGCATTCTTTCAATATGGCCATCTAAGCATCCCTTTCTTTCTACTTCTTTCTTTGTCTACATCTTCAACCACGCCGCACCGCTCCCCTATCACACTATACATTATATAATAATAAATATAGTAGTGTATAGATGGTAGTATTGATATGTTTATCGTTATAATAATGTTACAATGTGTTACCACACCATTAACAGCTGGAGACACTGTTGTCCAGAATGCTGGTTATCTGGTTCCGCTGTCGGCCGGTCCGGTTGTCTTGTATTACACGAGTTGCGACAGTGTTACCAGTTCTGAACAAATGTAATCGGCGCTGAAATAGGTCGCGATACAGACGATTGCATTAATCTACCGAGCTTATTGATTCGATACATTTTCGATATCTCGAAAATGTACATATACACACTACATCGATTATTGGAACAAGGTATAAAACAAGTTTCGTAAACAACAACAAGGTAGAAGTAGTCAAACAGCCTAATTATATATTTAGGCTTGATTACGTATAAATTTTATATAATGTCTAGATTATATTTATCCTTCTGGTGGTAGGTCTTGGCTACCAGAGACCGTTTAGGTAGTTACCACTGCAGCATATATTGCTACCGCCAAACAGTACTGTGTTAACATTAGGATGTTCCGGATTGAAAGGCGCTGTAGCTAGAGAAAGTACTCTAGTAATTAGACCTAGTACACTATGTCTCAAAGCGATGAGTGCAATGTGGTGCAGTTTATACTATCTTAGCTAGAGCCAAGTTGATATGAACAGACGTATTCACTTATCATCAGGTGAACCCCCTGGTCCTCTCGTCGCTTCATCTGGTGTTAAAAACATTGGAGGGTGGAGAAAACTGTTTTTTTTTCTTTATTCGAAAAAGCGACGACATACATATGTGTATGTATATATTTAGTTGGGCTGCCCCAAACAACTAAGCTTTGCAGCAGCATGAAATTACTGTTTCGGTTTGAATGGCGCTATAGCTAATGAACTTTGTATAACACCATAACTAGCACCACGCAAGCAGGCGTATTAACCTGGCAAGACATTCCATCTGAACATCTTGCCTGTTCCACCCTCAGATGGAATAAAAAAACATGAAAAATGTTACATTGTCGGGGTGCGGTTACGTCTAATGATGGGGTTCACGCCCTCGTGACGAGACAAAAGGCGTCTCCGCTAATGATGGACTCATGGTCTTGTAATTACGCCGCTGCCTCTCACCTGGTAATGATTTGGTTGTACTAACTGTGAGGTTCAAGAAAACTCAAAAGATGTTATCCTAACTGTTTACTAGTACTTTTCCTACTAAGTAATAAATGTCATTTTTAATATATATAAGCTCTCCCCTTGCTTAGCTCGCCCGATAGATACATATGAAATTTATACTTGAAATTCCTCGGAAATATTCCCCCTCAAATCGTTTTAGGGAAGGAATTTTGTAAATTTCATTCTTAACTAATCTCTAATTAGCAACAATATCCCTTCGAATTTCGAAGATCTCATCATGAATCAATGTTTATATATAATATATATATTTACATATATACTACCTACCCACGAAATATTGTAGAAAATTAGTATTCAACTGATATTATGATCTTTAATAATATACTAATGAAATAATAAATATATTAATAATTAAATATTGATAGTGATTCAGCCAGAGATCGTTTAGTTACCCTTACTACCGCCAAACGGTAGTTTACAAACATTACTGTATTCTCATTTGACTGTACTAATAATAAACGAAACTATTATATATATAAGATCTTGTGTCTTTAAACGAGCACAGTGTGATGTAGTGTTTATCATCTTAACAAGCGCTTTATTGTTATGAATGGCATATAAAAATTATCAGATGAATTTTGTTCACCATTTCGGTTCGTAAATGAACAAAAAGTAGATAAATACTGAAGTATGAATATTTGTTATTTACCTCTCTCTGTCTGTAACTAATGGTAGGTCTCCGTTCACTGGTATTACCGCAGCGCCTGTTTCTGCCGCCAAACAGTACTTTGTTCCGGTATGAAGGGCGCTGTATGTAGCACAATATGGTGCAGTGTATATGATATCAACTAGCGCCCCATGTTATGGGAAATCGTACCACCATCAGGTGATCCTCTGACTCTTCTCTTTGAATAGAAATTCTCTTCTAGTTGTTTAAGTCGTATTACTAGTATATCAGCATCGCATGACCTCTATTCTTCTCAAACTTTAATTGTATAGAACACAATAGATTAATTGTGGTGTATTTGATACTAGACTTATTATCAATTTGTCCAAAATACTAAAATTACAGTGTAGCGGTGGCTGTTGGATGAGAGTGGTGCAACAGCACAAATTCAATCCCAATGCCCCACAAAGGAGTCGTTAAAACAATTTGCCAGCTGCGATAATCGCCGCGAAGCGTTCCAAATTGCGCCCCCGTTCCCTCACTAAGTGGAAAAGTGGCCTATTATACAATCAGCGCTGATAACCTCCCAACAGGGACATTTTCCTATTTATTTATTTAAACAACACACTCATAAACATTATAAAAATAATGTTTTTTTTTATTCTAGAAAGCGGATGATACTTGAGGCAACACAAACCATACGCCTGCCCATAACAGTTAGGATGATATACACAAGACTACATTGTGCTCGCCGACTTGAAACAAGATGTCACGTTACCCGACTAATTTCACTAGCTACAGCGCACTTAAAACCGGAACACAATATTTGCACATTACCGTTTAACTGAAGATATAGAAGTAGTGGTGGAAACTAGACCGTCCCAGTAACGAACCTGCTACCAGTATCAATCTGGACTTCTCTGTTGTGGAAGACTGTATAAGATGGCATCATCGTAGCTCCTATTCCTAGAGGAAGTAGTGTGCAAACATTAATGTATTCCGTTGAAAATCTTATATGTGAAAAGGATGACCACAATGTGGTGCTATGAATGTCATCTTACCCTCAACATTTAGCTCTGGAATACGTAAGCAATCTTTTCAAGACTTCTAAATAACTAAATATTTATTTAGGACCTTTAGCAAAAATTATTTAAGGCCTGTCTATGTCTAGAAGCTGACGTATAAGTGCTGATAATTATAATAATGATGAAAAGTTATTTATAAAGACAACTTCTAGATATAGTAAGTATAAACCTGAATGGATAATAAGTGGTATAGGGCGGCGCTATGCATCGCGCAAATTAATTCACCTATTAAGTAATTCCTGTTTTACGTATTACGGTAACGTATCAATTGGTTATTCAATCCATTTATGCCACGGTCAGGAAGTTAACAGATCTCATATATACAAAATAACAAAGATAATTAAATGTATGGTATGCTACATTTTATAAAACTGGACATCTTATTCAGTCTAGTCGACATTACTGTTACTATTACTTATCTGAGCAATAATATAAACGAGAATAAAAGACTGAATCCAATTCGATACATCGACTCGTGTACACGAAATAAAGTACAAAGGATAAAAGCGAGCCAATGGTTAGTACCGATTTCTTTTTAACGAAAACTTATCGCAGTATTCGTATCACAGTTAAATAATTCCGACTTAACACTTGTGTATCGGCTTAGAATACACAATAAGTTTGCAGGAACAAGGGACGTGCCAGAATTCCTCGTGTGCGTTTGTTTTGGTTTAGAAAAGGACACACATATGGCAGTATATGATCGTCTCGCTCTATACCTACGATAGGGAGAAGTATAGAGGAAGATCCTAGGGAGGTAACTATATTCAATGTTATACTTTCAATAAAATATTCAGGGTATAAGGGTGGAATTTTGTAATCATTTGTATCGATCACTACATATATTTTTATTATATAAGGGATTTTGTGTGTGTTTATTTTTTTTTATATAGTCACGCCTTTTTCCCAGTAGGGGTAGGCAGAGGTGAATAAACCACCCACATTTCGCCAGATGTGGTCAGATTAGGTCCCATGTAGGGCGGGCCTGTTACCACTTTATTGGGACCACCACACACACACACACACACACAAAGATGATTTCAGTGTGCGGGTTTCCTCACGATGTTTTCCTTCACCGTTTTTGTATCTCGCTGTTGTAACTAAAGTTCACAAATGTACATAACTTAAATATTAAGTCATTGGTACATGCCGAGGTTTGAACCCGCGACCTTCGGAATGAAAGCCGCACGCTCTAACCATTAGACCAGCGAGCATTACACTATATATATATATATAGTGTAATGCTCGCAATATATTATAGTGTAATGGCTCACCAGGTAACGTTAAACTAAGTAAATACCGTTGTGCTCCATTATCATTTATTCCAGTCTATTGATATACATAGGCAACCCCGGAATTATGGTTTAACGCATGTGCTAAATACCCTTCCTTTTACCGAAAAGGCTATAAGAGGAAGACAGTGTTCACTTTACTCCATTGAGTCTTGTTACCTTAGTAGTTTCTCTAGCTACAGCGCCCTTCGAACTGGAAGATAGTACTATTTGGCAGTAGACATAGGAGCTGCGGTGGTAACTACATAGGTGGTCTCCGACAACAGAAGTACCACCACTTGGTATTCGCAGTATACTGGTAATGGTCACAAGGATAATTGCTTCACCTTGGAATGGCACTACTGTAGTTACCTTTTAAGGGTATAATAGTAATGAAGATTTCCTAACCTCCTTTCTCTTACAACTACTAACCGTTCATCATGTGCATCGAAGTATCAGCAAGACAACATCGGAAGGATGCAAATTATGATATAAAATCAAACGTATCTTCATTTTGATCCGGTGTTTACCCGCCTTCTGTTTTGATATAAAATTACTATTTATAATCTGTGCACGTTAACGGAGCCCTTTTAAATACGGTCGGCTAACCGTCGGAAGTCCTGACGGATCCCGGAAATCGGGAGCGCGTGATGAGAATTTTCACTTATAATTGCTTGAACGATTTTAAGTATATACTGAAAATAGTATCTGTTTTGAATTATTTTTTTTTATTTACATAACGTGAAAATGTCGCAAAAACTAGTCGCCAAGAAAGATTGTCTGCCGTATATGAATTAATTTAATATAATACATATAATCCAAATTGTATTAACTCTTCTTCTTCTTCCTCCTGCCGTTTTTCCAGCTATGTGAGGTCAACACAGTATGAACTGCTTCTCTATATTCTTCTTTCAGCCGTCATATCAGAATTCACACTCTTCTTACACATATCGTTCGTCAAAATGTATTAACTAGTTTGTAATAAATATATCCATTGTGATATCGTCTAATAAAATCTTCGAAATAAATCAAACCTCGCTTTAACGATATATGTTAAGATATCGTTATGTATCACGCGGTAGTCCGTGATACGTTACCGGCCTGGGCTCATTGTATGTTAACCGCACACGGTTGTTTAGTATCGCAATGAAATGGGAATATAAATGAAGCCGGCTGATATCGAAGCCCGGCATCTACGAAGCAAATCTTTCCGAGTAACCCGCCGTACAGTTCAACGCACTAGATGCAACCGGTGATATATCGTCACATCTGCACTCACCATTTGTAAGTGAAGGTGATACCATCGACAAATTAAATGTTTTTTTGACACGGCAATACGAATGTTATTCTTAACCTTAGTTAAGTTATAACATAAATATAAACTACAGTACCCTCACTAAGCTTTATTTATCTACTGTTAAATAAAGGCTTTTTAGAACGAAATGAAATTTAGAAGAAAATAGACCAAAAAACTGAAGTAATAAAAACCAAATTCATAACATCATGTGATAGGGAGGTGGGGGACACTAAAATTGATGAATAATTTTCAACCCTCAACGCGACCTTAAAGACAGCTAAGAGAGAACAAGTCTAATATAAGGATAGAATGTTTAGATACAGCAAAAATGTGAGAGAATGCCTTCCCCAATGAACATTAATGTGGAAATTGATAACCAATTTCCATTAACTGTACTTTTTAATAGATTTGATAAACTTGATCACTCAGAAATTAATTTTTACAGTTTACAGTTAAAAAACCTAACAGATAAACAACTTCCGCGAGATCGAATAAAAATTTTCAAGTCTCCAACAGAACAAGTAGTAAATGATAAGGTCAATGAATTTGATCGACTTTTTTTTATACAATAATAAATATATTATAATATACACTAAAGCATTAGTAATTGATACATAACGGTTAACAAAGCTGTATGTAAACCGAAACGATATCTGATACAGCAGGCAGCTGTTCAGGTCCCGGCTGTCCCTGATGTCATTAGTTTACGATCTTGAGCTTCTATCGCGTATTGTGAGTAATTTATGGCGTTGTAATAAAACACGACACTCTGAACCATTATGCGGTATTTCAGACGTTTAAAATAAGATATCTATTAGGGCCATAAACTGGAGGTATTTCCGAATTCGAGACTAAATAAATCTTTAGTAAATAACACTTTCCAACCGACTTCAAATAGAAACTAAAATTGAAATATTCTTTTAAAATAACACTAACAGATACAAAGGGGAGGCCTTTGTCCAGCAGTGGACGTCTTCCGGCAGATTGGATTGGATTGGAACAGATACAAAAACTTAATATTATGTATTTTGAAGTTTAGTTTATCGCCATGTCGGAACTTATTTAAATTTATTAACAGGCCTACTTTAGCGTACTTTTCCGGCTAAATTGTAACACTACTGCTACATCATATCATCAAAATTATCAACATATAAAATCTTATTGTAAAATTCAACGGAATGTTGCATAAACCGTAATATTACTTCCGCCTCTGGAGTATATATGTGCGTATTTGTTTCACAACAAAAAACTTTTTTGTAGGATAGACTTCGACTTCAATCGCCGCAAAACACCGCCATCGACTGTGGGAAATGAGGCGGCCATTACACGAGGCAGTATTTCTCCCACCATTTTATTTCCCCCTTCTAAAACCATGCTCGTGTTCTGATTGGTCGATTGATCGCGCCGATGCCGGGAATAATAAATAAACAAGTCAAAAAGTGACTTATTTTATTTACTTTTTGTATACATTCTTTAAATAAAATTCTAATATTGGGTATTGATAAAGCGATGAACGTCCACTGCTGGACATAGTTTGTTATCGCCGGGTAAAACAAGGAATGAACAAGAATTACCTTCGAAATTAGAATATTACATCATTAAAAAAATCACCAATGTATGGCCGGGTATAGTAGATTAAATAAAGATAAAGATATGATTTTCGTATTGAATGAGAGGATTATAAGTTGAGGGTTTAAAGAAGGGGATGGATCTTACATAGATAAAGTGGGAACAGAGCAAGTATTATAGATGATCCAATCCAATCCAATCAGCCGGAAGACGTCCACTGCTGGACAAAGGCCTCCCCCAAAGATTTCCACTCAGACCGGTCTTGGGCCACCCGCATCCAATGGTTGCCAGCGACCTTGACCAGGTCGTCGGTCCACCTTGTGGGGGTCTGCCCACGCTAAGTCTTCCGGTACGTGGCCGCCACTCGAGAACCTTTCTGCCCCAACGGCCGTCGGTTCTGCGAGCCATGTGCCCTGCCCATTGCCACTTTGCGACGGCGACCCTTCGAGCTATGTCGGTGACCTTGGTTCTCCTGCGGATCTCCTCACTTCTGATTCGATCTCGCAGGAAAACTCCAAGCATAGCTCGCTCCATCGCCCTCTCAGCAATCTTAAGCTTGCGGACAAGGCCCACAGTAAGCGGATAGAAAATAGATGAAGATGATGATAAAGACGGTATAGATAATATATAATGTAAAAAAAAAAATCTATATAAACAAATTAGTAGCGAATAAGTTGTAAATAATAGGATGAGGTTAAGCTCTGAAGAATATCATCAGAGAAAATTAGAAAAAAAAAAAGAATTTCTTAATGAGAATTTTTTTTTCAAATAAAATATATTTTATTCTTTTTTGTATTATTCTGAAACAATTTGCATTTTAAATAATTATTGTACGGGACGGCGTCTCTCTTATTACAAGGCAAGCTAAAGAGGGTAACCCTTCGCGCAACCTCTCCGCTACAACTAGACGGGTTTTGAAGCATTGTATTCAATGAGCTTTGAGTATTTCCGCACATTTTCCTCCACAGTTAAGCACGTACCGGCAATAAACGAACGAGTGCACATTTTACTTATTTTTAGGGAAGGAAAATATACATTACTACGTTCAAGTAATTTCCCCGTTATACGTTTTACAGACGCAGAGAGAACTTGGAGACTGTCTTTTAAAAATACGAATTTATATTATGTATTCTATTATTTTTTTTTATTCGACGATAAGATGAGCGAGATGTTCAACAGATGGTAAGTCTCACGCCTGTCCATAATAATGTGGAGTAGTTTAAAATGATATACACAACACCACATGTGCTCGTTGCTTTGAGACTTAAGATGTTAAATCTCGTTATCCCAATAATTTCTACTAGCTATAATGACCTTCAAACCAGATCACATTAATGTTTGCATAATACTGTTTGGAAGAAGAAATAGGGGCTGCAGTGGTATTTACATAGACGGTCTCCGACAACGGAGTCCTACTACCAGCATTCCTTCAATTACTGATTTGATCTGACTACGTAGTGGTTTTGATCCCGATCTCCACTCCCTGGGCTATTACTTATAGCCATATACTATTTACACCATATTTGTTAAAATAATTTGAACTCATCGGTGGAAATACCGATATGATCTGGGGCAACAGTTACCTCCCCAACCAGTAATTACTTTAGGTCCATAATAAACAGTGTAGTTATTCACTACCCCGGCCAAGTACAGGGTGGTCGCTGTCACATATCCAGTGAAGTAGCCGTTCTTGGAACACGTCAGTTTCCTCACGATGTTTAATTTCATCGGAAGATCAAGCTCAGTTGGGGTCTTTTATCGTATACCGAACACCTCAAAAATCAGTTTAGACATATATACGAACTAATGTACATATGTATGTAACTTACAAATTACTTTAAGCAGTAAATTACCTGTAACAAAACAAGCAAGATTATTCGCTAAAGTATTATAAGCTATAATTTTTTGTTAGCTCAATGTCACAATATGCTATATTGTATGTATATGTAACCATGGGTAACTTACGGTACAAAGTACGGATACGGATATAGATGTCTGTTATCAATAAATAAACCTATCATCGAATATATGGAATTGAATGCGGTTGGTAACAAATCATCACATCACTAGATGTGTTGCACAATCGCTATTTCTGTGTAGGTGATAAATAATTATTACCGCTAGTCTAAACGTCCTTGTGTATTAACATTACTTTATACCGCCGCCCTTCTAATTGCCGTAGGTGCATCTCCTTATAAATCAAAACACGTCAACAATAATTAATTATATTTTACTGTTTAATACATTATAAAAAGTAGCTGTTCCCCTCCCACTTTACTGACAGTATTATGGAATTAAATTTGAAATATAGACATCAAATTAGACAGAAATATTCCCGCACGATGGCAACCTCGCTGCTTGGGCCTCTTCCCTTTATTAAAACTCCCACGATCCCCTTTGAGTTTTCATTTCGTAAAATCCATTCTTATACTACCAAATTACATATATATAGATAGACAAGAAGCTGAAGTATGGTTACAATAGTCTCTCTTCGATCATGGAGATACTTAACATCATCATATCAACCTATTGTCATCTTCGGTAGGTAAGCTTTCCCAATCGTTATCAGTACAACTATATCTTAGTTATATATATGAAAAAAAAAAAAACTGTATTTATATATTTTCAAAACTTTTTCAACGTTTCTGTCATACATTATTACTGCCTGTAGTTTCCCAAGGATGCGGTACAGTCTTAGTAGGCGTAAGACAGCCATGAAGATCACGGATAGAGAGAGAAGTAAAGAAAAAATCTGTGATTATTAATAGATAATAGACAGATATAAAATTGGAATAATTAACTATTATTTGAAAAGGCGCATTGAGATTTTTTTATTGTAACGGGAGCGATGCAATAGTATAAGACGACAGCAGAAAGTTCTAATACGATATTTATTAACCTTTGACTTAAAAAATATGTTATATTTTTACTTAGTACTAAATAATGCATGAGTGTTGCCGGTGATGACCTACGGCTACGAAACTTGATCGCTAACTATGGGCTCCACAAGAAAGCTCAGTAACACAGCGGGCGATGGAAAGGACGATACTAGGAGTATCTCTGCGTGATCAAATCAGAAATAAGTAGATCAGCAGAAGATCCACGGTCACCGACATAGTCCTACGAGTAGCGATGCTGAAGTGGTAATGGGCGGGACACAGCTCGTCTAACTGATGGACGTTGGTGTCTCGGAGGGCTGGAATGGCGAACCTGCACTGGACGGACCGAGGACATAAAAGGAATCGCTTGACGCCATTGGACTCAAACAGCGCAAGACCGTGCTTTGTGGAATACATTACTAGAGACCAATGTCCAGTAGTAGACATCCATCGTTTGAAATGATGATGATGAGTGTTAAATACTTTTTCATTAGATCCTCATGATCATAGACTTCATTCCCAAAGGGTACTTAGCTTTCACGTCAGGTATAGCAATTAGGTTGATTTGGCATGCAAAACTTTTCAACACTATGTATCCATGAAATTATTTCTACCTTAGTTGACTTTTCGCGATACGCCGAAGATAGTGATGGAGGATGTTATAAATGTTGTGAGACATACATATATATATTTACATGACGGTATACATATTTACAGAGTAATGAATATGTCAGTTATTTCTTCATTAGCATATTGCGGAAAGATAAACTTTGTAATTATAATATTTTAATGAATTACCGGTTACATACGTTATCGTTGGTGTAATAGCGAACAATGATTAACAAACAAGTTCCTAATTAATTAGCAACAATAAAAGAATCTAATGATATGCTTGACTCGTGTGTGGGTGAACGGTATATTCATGCAGAATAGTAGTTACGACACAACACTGTTCAACAATACACTGCGGAGACAGTGGTACTGCACAGTTGTTAGTGCAAACATTCCAATAATACTTTCGCTACGCTGACGTATCACAAACAAGATGTGATTGTTGAAAATGTAATTGAATTTCTTCCCCGACATAGGATTTCCTATTGACAATTTCAAGAAGACACTAAATATTAATATTTTTTTGTATCTAAATTTGATCTCAATATAATATCACTATAACAGGACGTGTGCTGAAAAATAGTTGACATTATGCCCACGGCCAGTTTTTATCATCGCACCGCTCGCCATCGGTAGGGGGTCCATTCTCACACTCTCGAGCCACAGTGGTCTAGTACAGTCCGATTTCACAGAAGTTTTCTCCCGAGAAAACTTAACTTGAGCTACCTGCTGAGGTTTTCTCTAGGAGCTACAACACGGAATTCTTCCAATAGGGCGTAAAAGGGATATTTTAAGGGTCGTTAACAGCTGTCGATGCCTTCGGTATGACTGTGGTAACCGCTTAACATTAACCGCATGCCTGGATAGATGCCTAGTTACCTGCCAGCAGCATATAAAAAATCTATTAATGCAGCAGATTAACAACATGAGGGTCATATATAGACAGGTATGTTCGAAAAACCTACCACAAATAAGTACCCGCCATTTTAACGAAGAATATGTAATTGTTTTTTGTAAGAATTGACAGTAGTACTGTTATTGACATAATGCTATTTCTGGACTAAGATATTGTAAAAAAAATGTGTACCTAAAAGAAGAATTAGAAATATATACTAAACGAATTGTTTTTAATTTATCTATTCAAGAAACATAAAAATTTTGGTTGGCTCGAATAAAATACGACAACATAACAAGTTTGTCTATTATTACCACAAGCAAGTTCTCATATTCCGCGTAGATTTTTGAGAAGCTTTCGATTAATCAAACATCACATTCGTATTCGCGATACGCGGGCGGCCCTCGTAACAATGCCGCTGAGGTGATCCGCGTAGTCGTCCGAAATGCTAATGACAATAAGATTTTTAGACGTATTAAAATCATGTTCAAGGTTAGACTGCGGTAAAGGTCGTCCATGCTCGCTATTTTTATTACATAAAATGAGCAGATTAAAAAAATAATATCTCTCGTTTATAATGGAGTTGAAATCGAGATTTTTTACTTTTTAATTACATTACAAGCGGCTTGAATAATTTGGCGTTTATATTAGAAGTAAACGAATCCTAAAACTGGCGAATTTAAATATTAACACTAAAAAGACATAAACAGAAAAATAGATACTATAAAAGTAACCAAAACAAATCATTCTTCATTTCTAAGTATAATATTGTTCATATAGTAAGAATAATCTGTCTTAACTTTTTTGATCTTTACGGATAAATCAATTCCAATTTAATAAATACTGAATAAGTAGAAATCTTTGAAACGTGAGATATTTACAAATGCCGATAACCCCATATTTTGTTTAAAAAGGTATGTTTATCATTTTGACAAACACTAAAAGATCCCCATTTACATATATCTGTAACCGATGAACGTAAATAAAGACGCGTTTTTCCGTTTTAAGATAAGATTATGAATCTCCAAATTTGCTCCAGAACCTTTGTAAACCGTACAATCGTCTACAAAAAGCAGGTCGGTTAATGCGTAGGAAAGTAACAATCGAAGGTATTATTGCGTGACCGCCTGTTGCAAGTGAAACAATATTCGGAATCGTGTTTGCCGCTCCGATAACAAGGCGTGGCCGCAATCAATATCTGACAAATAAGGTTAGAATCATGAAATAGTCACTACCTCCGGCTATAGATTGACGCTTGACTTACCGTAATAGGTGGAGGCGATTCCTGTGTAGACATCTCGCTCCATGGACGAAGTAGTGCACGCTCCATCTCCGCCCCAACGGACACAAAGCTTACACCATACTTTCTCCATAAAGACAACTCGTACAACCTCCGCCAGGGTACTCCATCGATTTTCTTCTTCTTTATACTACCGCGTAAGGACGACGAACGCACGAAAGATTCAGCAGGTTTTCCATTCTTACTCGCACCTCTCCACGGTGGTTTGGTACCATTAGTCGGCTTGTTTCCGTTAAGGGAAGCACTTCCAAAAGATCCCTTCCTTTGCATTTGTGTTTTGTTATGTAACGGAACTCTTTTCTTATCATCTACATTAAGTTCATCGTCATCTAATCCATCTGTCTTTACTTCTTCAATTGTTACAACTCCAGATTTTCTATCTCTATAACTAGATCTTGAAGGAGTTCTGCTAAAAGTGTGCTTCCACTTATCACCATCAACTTCATCATGTAGTGATGCGATGACACTCTCATCGGCGTATCTCATCCGAGCTGTTTTCATTAACGAAGCTTTAGTGCTCTGTGAAAACAAGCGTTCGCCAGATGCAACTATTTTATTGTCTAGACGAGTTTTAGATGTACTTTCCGAATCACTATCACTATGGCCGTCGTAGGAGCTAGTGCTATTACTAAAGGTTTTCGTATAAGATCCTTTTGAGAAACCATTATCAGATTTTGTGTCTTTGATTTCTATTATACATTCACCGCGTAATGATTTTCTAGATTGTAAGCTCGTATTTGAGTCGGATTTAGTGAGAGGGTTATCTTTGTGGTCCAAACAACCATGAGCATGTGCTTTTCCCGTACAGTGCTTATGTATTTTGGCTAATGTAGCCAAGGTTTTATTCCCGCTGGGTGAAACATCGTCACCGCAGCGAAGGGACTGTTCAAACGTGCTTTGAATATGAAACATTCTTCATAGAGTGCAGATGTTAATATCAAGCAAGCATTCGTTTGTCAAATATGACATTTTCTGAGGTCATATCTTATATTTTCTCAGCCTGTATCACGAAGGAACAATACGGTCATTTAATGAGCCGTGATAGCGGTGTAGATAAGCAATATAAATATCACTAAACAGAAAATTAATGAACAAATGACAAATAGAGTATCTGACAAGTATCTAGGTCGTACGGGAGCTTTGTATGTTGGAATACTGAGAACATTTCATTGCATCTGTATTCCTGTAAGGTAAACATAAGGCCTTAAGACAACGGTAACATTATTTATTTATGCAACCTTAAACAAGACATTATACGTGGAGCGTTCGTGTTCTTGAAATTACTGCGTACAATATCAATGGTACTCAAATGTATTAAAAAGTAAATACAAAGTTTACACAGGAGTTATCAGGTACGAAATTAGATGTTCTTATTTGCCTACTCTAAATGTTGGAGGTGTTGTTGAATTTAAACGCCGGAACTTTGATATATATCCAACGAAAATAGCTAAAGTCCACCGTGAAAATAGTAAACTTAATGCACAAAACAAATAAGTTGATATGAGTGTGAAAAGATAAACATATTAAGAAAATTAATTCCTTAAACTCGAAACTAAAGTTCGCTCTCATGATACATTTAGACTAGTTCCAATAAATTCACGTCATAATTCGTGTCAACGTCAGATTATCGAGACAACGTTGTTCGTTTACGATATTTCAGACCTTTGGCATAGTTGTTTCTAAATTATAACTAGGATATGCTTAATGAACTTTATAAACCAAACAATGATATTTCACATTTGACCCTATCATATTTTAACTCATGAATCATGTACGATAAATGCAATCCTACCATTCATAACAATACTTCAAGATTTTGTTGTGAAATCTTACTAATTTATATATGGATTAGGTACAAGAAGGTTCTCTAGGACTAAAACATGGTACACATCAACAAGTGAAATTTCCAGTTCCTTTAAAAAAATTACAAGATACAATAAATTCACAAATTATGAAGACTTTCTATTATAGCGTAAGTTGGTACGTTGTAATCATAACAGGAATGCATTTTTCAACTATATCCAATGAATTTACTTTTTACTAATATTAAAAAGTAAACAGAGAGTAACCCGTGTTGTTGATGATGCAGATATTTCTAATCTATTTAACACGGAAAGCCTCTCCCCTGTTATCCGTTTACTCTGTTATCTGCTAGTCAATATTTGCCCGATAGTTATCAGCGCGCGCGCACCTGATCGGGAGAACGACCTGGATACTAATAAGTCTTTCCGAAAATAATAACTATAAAGAATACTGAAGAAACTGTTTTGTCGTTTCATTATACCATAGCCACGAAATTCTGTATGCATTAAACTTTAGTTACACTAGTACTCAATGGCACTAAAATCTAGTTAAATGTTTAAACATTTGATGGACGACATTTATAATATAAGTTGATATTGATCTATATGATTGTGATGTTAAATTATAAAATAAACCTACGTAGTATTTATTAATTAATATAACATCTCTTAAATATTTCGAATAAAACGAAGTAGCATCTGCATACTAAGGAACATTATCAACGTTAAGTACAAGTACGAAATAAATAAATTAAGATAAAGTAGACTGACAAAGTGGAAAAGTGAAGGAAGATACATTATATTGGCATTGAAGAATTTTGTTACGATTTAAAAGTAAGCCGATATGTACATACAAATGTAAAAAATATATCCAATGCAATTTTGCTAAATTGGGACAGGGTTACTAAATAATTGAAAAGCGATTGTCTAAGGAAATTACTTGCTTTAATACCAACAGTATTAATAGAATTTTCGACTAACAAACACAAGTGTGTCTGTTCGTAAATAATGGATTCCGATGATGCCTTTGCTTCAGTACAACTGAACGCAATTTGCTACTGCGGTGGATACGGCCAATTTTAAGCACAGCCTAAATACAGATGTGTTGAACTACCTGTGACCACATCCAAATTATTTCATTGTTCTTATAGATATGAAGATGATGATAGAAATCATAAGAATGTAAATAAAGATTGTATGAAATTTAACGTTGTAGAAGAGCCTAGTTCTTACATCGATAATGGATTTGCAGCATCTGAAAAACTTCATGATTGTTTTCTCAAAAAAAATAAATCTTATGTTAACAATTAATAATCTACTAACCCCTTGGTCAGAGTGGTGGATTAATGACGTTGACTGTCTATGAAGAAATGTCATTGATAGGGCAGTTAATTTTGTATGTATTTCTAAACGAATCGCCTGTTTCTAGACTGATATAGCTTTAAACTTGATTATTTTCATTTGTGATAATTTACCTAAAAGACCTTTTTTTAAATCTAAATTTATTCTGTGTAAATGCGAGCATCACACGGGCAGTTTTTGAGGGGAGTAGATTTGTTGACGTAACTTTATCAGAATATTTTGAGGATAAGTCTATTAGGATAACTTGAAATCTTGCCGAAATAAAAATAATACTCACAGACTATTTTACTGTCATGACATAGCTCTGTGAAACGCGAATTAAACGGGTATGTTTGGATTCAATTAAGTTATACAAAGTGTTTCAATGGACAATCCATCAAAACAATCCCTTTATGGTTACTACAACATTGTCCAATTACACATACAAATTCGTCCGGCAACTCAGATCGCTTCTATTTGATAACAATGAAATCGTTATTGCATAATGTGCATACGCTGTGGTACAAATTAATTGCATAACAATAAGAAATGTTTAACGTATTTACTTATTTCAATGTAATCTCTAAGAATACTAACAATAGACAAATGATCTAAGCAGATAAAATAAATTTCACGCAGAATCTTAAAACCGTTAACAATAAGGAGAAAACGTAATATGTTACGTATGACAAGTATTATGATAATTTAAAAATATTTTCGAAAAATCTATTACTGTGTTATATGAGAAAATAATATAGCTATAATATAAAATAAATTTGAAATTTGTCAGAAATATTCCGGAGCGGCAGCAACCCCTTCCCGTTGTTGGCATCCCTACAAATAACTTTGATGAAAGAATTTTGTAAAATCCATTATTATTCGACCTATAAATTACTAAAGCAATATTTTTAGCAACATTTTTACGTCTAATAATTTAGGAGATCTCATGATGTCAATGAATCTCTAGATATCTCCTATATATAATATAACCTTTATGAAAGAACTAAATAAAAAAAAAAGAATCGTTACAAAATATCTTTAAGTCTGTTGACAACCTCTGTGACGTAATATCAAAAAACTAACACTTACTATAATACTAATAAAATTTAATACAAATTTTTAACAGGATTGATATTGAACGAAATAAGGTAAAAAAATATTTTTAACACCACCGGAGTACCTATTTAAATTGTTAGGACAAATACAAGTCTAATTCTAGACTAGTGCTTTTTACTATCAAAAACTCAATTGCCGCTCACATTAGGGGTGATTGTAGTCAAACGCCAGTCGGTATAAATTAAAAACAAAAATTATGAAACCTGATCGAATATCTTATATCTACAAGGACATATATGGTGTAATGTATATCATCCTAACTAGAGCATTGTAGTTTTTTTTTAGTCAACTAAGCGACGGAACGAATGAGTAAGGGATAGTTGTAGTTAAATTGTATACAGGGCATCAGATTGTGCTCGTCGCCTTGAGACATAAGATGTTGAGTCTTGTTACCCCAGTAATTCTACTAGCTGCAGCGTCGTTCAAACCGATACACAGTATTGTTTGCACACTACTGTTTATCGGCGTAAGTTGGAGCTGTGGTGGTACCTACATAGACAGCCTCCGGCAACAGAGACCTACGACCTGGGTGTATGATTTACCATGATATTGACGCTTTGCTTATCTCATTGCTTCGTCGGATGAAAGGTATTTTCAATGTGAGCAATATTAAGGACTAAAACAAGCTGAGTGCGTGACTTGCGTAGTGACCCCAAGAGACAACGATGTGAATGTTAGATCGTTGTATAAACATAATCCGACAGCCGGATAATCAATGAACGTATTCAGCGAAATCGAATAGTGATGGTGATATAATAATGAAATGACATCAGATGTATGTACGAACCAATCGCAAGGCTTGCCAGATTGAGGACCTGACATGTGTGCAAGCTTCGGAGTTGTTCCCCTTTACCCGGGTCTACTACTCAGCAAATGATGCTATTCAATATCCGCCTTGGAGGATATAATAGACATAGTTATACTAACATATTTATCATCTTACTTCTTACATAGCTACATATTTGTATATTTATGGTAATATTTACGATCATGTTTGGCGATCATACAATTAAATCGTCGTAATTGTACGGATTCCGTAGAAAAAGTCATGAAAACTAGAATTAACATTGACTTAGCAGTGTTACCATCCTACTCTGCGCCACGTCGTCATGGGCGAATGTATGACTTACCATTAGGCGGACGTCTCACACATCTCGTCGATTTGGTAAATAAAAAAGAGATACATTTTTTATGTAGTCCTGACTAATACTTGTCTTTAATTTTCTACGGTGTTAACTGATAATGAAGCCGTGGATAGTGAAGAGTGCCTGCAGCTTTATAAAATGATGATGATAAACAAGCCACGCTGACTCTAAAATACCCTACCAATATGCAAACTCGGGTGTAAACCTTCGTAATACTGAGTAAGCAGACAAGTTGATGGTGCGGAGGTAGTTAAAGAAGTACTTTTTATTTTCAATGTTATAATGAATTCTTTTTAGATATTTTTCCAATAGATACAGATATAAACAACCTTGTAGCATCGGGCTAATAAGAATAGGACTGTCGTAGAAGGCCACTAAAGGAGTTTAAGAAAGGAGTCTAGGAGTTTCGCGAGCCTTGAGGGCGGGGCCCTTATCGCTCAATAAGCGAATCTAGGCTAGCGATGGTGCCAAGGAGAGTTAGGCTCCTCCTCAGAGACGTGTAAAACAAAATGTAGAGACGAATAGGTGCGTGCTATAAGAGATCCCAGAGCCTCTCCGAATGCACTGATGCAGACCACCGAAGGGCTTTTAGTGAGTAAGAATCTCAGATAACCCTGACTTCCCCCAGAAGCAGAGTATCTTGCAAAGATGTCCCTCGAAACAAAAAAAAAAAGATATAGAGGTAAACATAAAAGTTATCCCAACGTTCACAAATATTGATTTCTACAATTACGGACAATGTGCAAGCAAGAGTACATCCCACACATAACTTTTACTTTCTCCTATTACTTTTTTGAGAAAAGCGTGTATAATGCGAAGATTATCACTGTGTAGTAGACGAGCGAGTAAACAGAAAGTGTATTTTCGTAACCAAAGCCTCGCGTAAGTTTATAGTCTGAGTGGAATTGCAAGTGGAATTGTTTCCTTATATGCCGCGTTGAGTAATGAGAAAATACCCTCAGGGTATAAGCATGTGTAATCCTCCGGTTTTGTTCCATGTTACTATTCTCTGAACTCCGTATATGCCAGATCTTAATACAGTATTAAGTTCTTTTACTAACTCTAGTCATAGTATTTCTTTAAGATCATATATTTTTTGATCAGATTGAGAGCAACCTTTACCGCCTTTATGAATATCCATTAATTGATATCACTAATTAATATTTTGTTTCCAGCTATTTCTCTTATTGAGATTGTTTGTTAAAACGCCGATTAATGCTTTTTAGTAGAAATACAATTAATTTAGTGCAATATTGTAACTGCGAATCTTCTAAGAATAACTTCATAGATTCGAGCGGAGTAAAGCACCGAATAAACGATGTTTTTTTTATTTCAATTAACTCATATATGACCTTATTTTCACATCATTGTAAGGAGTTAGGAGGTTGAAGAGAGTAAGACGTAGTTGTCTATGCCAGCCAGAGTATCCTACACTGGTTCTCCACGTGTCAAAATAAAATTATAGATAATACGAAAGAGGTATTTAGATATCTATCAAGAGATAAACTAAACGGTTTCTATAAAGTCCTAAATTCATCACAAATCTAGTAGTTAGTGAATATAGGACAGGAAAACTATCGTATTAGAAAGGAAGCAAATTGACTGTGCTACAGATGAAATTAATATTCTAAGTATAGTTATATTGTTTGGCTGGACGTACACTATTCACAATCATGTCATCATCATCTTCTAATTATTAATTTATTTTAAGTAATGTAATATTTATTTAGATCGTTAATATTTTCTTCAAGTTATTAAGCGTTTAATTTCTTCTATCAAATGAAACAGACCAGGTAGGCCAGGAGCCCTTGGCCGCGGCTCTAGCTAGTTATTGGTTCAGATGTAAGATCACTGCGGGGTATTTTTGCACAATTACTGAACAATGTTATCGCAATTATCTGCAACACGTTTGATTAATAACGTGGTTGCGTTCAGATCGGAGGTCTCTCACTGTAGATTACATCATTGTCACTCGGGATCGGAATGAGGTTCAAATTGATCTTTTCTATAGTACTAATAAACAATTGCCCTTTTCATCCATTCTATATCTAAATCAACTATAAATAACTCTATTCCTCATATGGTTAGAATCTGAGTAATTGTTGGTGGAAAATAAGATGTGGTAAGAATATTCTCCCCTAACGAGAAAAATGTTTCTGGCGGATCCTTTTTATTAGCAGATTACTTTTAGATACTTCCAAATGACTAGAGTTTGGAAGAATCTTTAGTAATAAAGTTAGTAATTACATTTGCATTACGGCAAAAGGTACCTAAAAGATTATAATGATTAGAAAAACTTGTCCATCGAATGTTCAAAATTTGCCAAAACATTACTCTGGCTTAGAGTTGAAGAACTCGAATATATTAGGATGGGGAAAAACAAATCCATTATTTTTTCGGTAGATGGCTGTAGTGATAAATTTCTCGTAAAGTATCGATCAAACACTTTCAGATTTATGCTCGTTGGAAAGGTGACATTTCGCAGTAAAAAAATTCTTTTGCTGTTTTTTGTTTGCTGCATTCAATTATGAATTACAGGGTGTTAAAAATTGAAGTGAACAAAGAGAAAATTCGGTACATTTTACAGTTTTTCTTTGACAAAGGCGAAAATGCAAGCCAGGCAGCTAAAATTGTGAATGGTGTTTATGGACCCGATACTGTAACAGCCAATTATGTGCAATTTTGGTTTCGTAGATTCCGTTCAGGAATTTTTGATGTTAAAGATGCACCCCGCACAGGTAGGCCGGTCGCCGAAAATGTCGATAAAATCGGAGAAATGATCGAAGTTGACCGGCATGTTAGCAGTCGTAACATCGCCCAGGAGCTAAAAATGGACCACAAAACAGTTTTAAACTATTTACACAAAGCTGGATTCAAAAAGAATGAAAACAAACAACAAATGTTTGGGTGCCACACCAATTAACAGAAAAAAACATGATGGATCGAATTTCCATCTGCGAAGCCTTGGCCAAACAGAATGAGATAGACCCATTTCTTAAACGGATGGTGACTGTGAATGGTCTGTACTGTCAACAACTGGACCGTTTGAAGATAGCAATTGACCAGAAACGGCCAGAATTGGCCAACAGGAGAGGTGTCGTGTTCCACCAGGACAACGCTAGACCACACACGTCTACAGTGACTCGCCAGAAACTTCGGGAGCTTGGTTGGGAAGTTTTAATGCATCCGCCATACAGTCCGGACTTGGCACCAAGCGATTACCATCTTTTTCTTGCATTACAAAATTTCTTTAATGATAAAAAATTGGCATCTAGGGAACATTGTGAAAATCGGCTACTAGAGTTTTTTGCAAATAGAGACCAGGACTTCTACGAGAAAGGCATTATGAAGTTACCTTTAAAATGGCAACAAATCATAGAACAAAACGGTGCATATTTGACCCAAATCGGACAATCCGAAGCATGTTAAATAACGTCCTGAAGTTCATATAAATATAATGGATTTCTTTTTCCCCAACCTATTATTATAACAGCAGGTTTTGAACAAACGAGTAAACTTTTCAGCTTAACTAGTAAACCGTATTGAGATAATCCAAGCGCTAAAACAAGTTATAAAAAGCAATGCTTGAAAATTTTAAATTAATTGTTTATAACTACTGTATATCTACTTGTTGTTAAGTCGGAGACTTACTGCGGAGTTATCATAAAAAAATCCTCGTGTTTAGTTAATTTATTCAACGGCCGATCTCTTGATATATGATATTGTGCCGGCGACTGATGTATGAATGCCTTCTAGGAATATATGATTTAGTGCGTTCGTATATACTAAAACAATAGTAGCGTAACGGATATCTAAATGTTTATACCGCTCTAAATACCCTGCGGTAACAAAGATTCATACAAGAATAGTAAAATTGGTAAATAAACACAAATATACGAATATATAATAATCAACAATAAAACATTTATAGTTTCATAAAATTCTAATACAAGTGTGATCTTTGACGTCTACCGGCTTTTGATAGTACAAGTGTATTTCCATCTTGATTGTTAGCGCTTGAAACCCATAGCGACTCTTACAGCTTATCTGCTACTGGACTCGTGGATTCGGATCCACGACCTGTTATATTTCCTTATTAAAAATATGATAAAAGTTGTATTACAAAATTTTAAGTGGAAACTTTCATAAATAAAGCACAGCGTCATGAGAAAAAACCTAACCTAATAACGTCTAGATTCACCACAGAAGTGCTACCTGACTATCAACAGATGCTGTTTAGATTACTTTATGTAAATGTTGAAGGGCATGATAAAATACATACGAGTATATATATATATAAATATATATGTATGTAACGCTCTATACACATGCCTAAACGTCGAAGGTCGCGGAGAGCCAATGGATGAGGAATCAATGGTTGTGGATGTATTTGGGGGAGGATAATAGTCTACCAACTGGTGGCGAACAGGTAAAATACAATTAGGTAGCCTTATAAAAATATTATTTTACGAGTCATCTGGAAATTGAGTTATTGCGCGCGATTCATATAAGAGTAAAACGGTCCGGAGTCCTAAGAACAATTACCAAAAACAGGGTGGTCAATTAGAAATCTAAAAACAATAGATTAATTATTAATAAATTGAAATGAAACTGTCTATTTTTATATGGTTAAACTTACGAAGAAGTAAATTGATGTAATTATAATGTAGACGTAGATTTATTAGAGGCTTGATAAACACGAAGGTTTGTATCTTGCTCAATCTTTCAACGGCTGTGTATTCTTAGAAAAATCCATTAGCATGAACAGAACCATTTACTCAAAGGGTTAAATATTTTAATTTGAAAAGAGACATTATCATAAATCATACATTAAAAGACTTAAAAAACTGATATAGCTTATTCACTCTTTCAAACCCTTTAACCGTAACGATACATCAACAGCAGTACATAAGGTTCCAAATATGATGAGCAATCAGTCCACGTCTTCATCTCCCTTCGCAGCTGATACTCACATCTCTCGTCGCCCAACAATATAAATAAACACACAATCAACGAGTTATGTCGAATCACAAATAAAACTGTAGACGCGGGGATTTATAAGCTACTTCCAGACTCAAGATGTACTAGGAACCAGGCGGTGTGGGTGCGCTGACCCATCATTTTCCTGTTTGTGATATCGAATATTAAATTAATTCGGTCGCAGATTGCCTGTTTGTGATAATGGATTTCAACTCCATTTGGCCTCATCCAATATTCTTTAAAAAGGGTTTAAAATTATCAACTACTAAGATACACAGGACAGATATATTTAAGAATTAAAGTGTTTTTTTTTTTTTTGGGTTAAGAAAATAAGTCGCTTTTTTATTAAACTTGCCTGACCATCACATCATCAACATTACGCTCGACGCCTTCAAATATACAATTTTAAATCTCGTCACCCCAGTAACTTCATTAGTTACAGCGCCCTTCAAATGGGAACAAAGGAAAATTTAGTGATTTTAAAATTTGGTTCAAAAGTAGAGCTTAATTTTAATACAGTAGTTTTCCAGCAAAGCCTATAGTGAAGAAAATTATTGATTTTTATAAGCAAACAATCATAATAATTTGAGCTTAATCAACATCTAATAAGATTTCCAACACTGTCTTGATTTAATGGAATATAAAATTCAAAAGGACCATTGCCGATTATTACTGAACAAACTAAAAAATCTAAAACATTCTAAAAGCGGTAGTCACAGCTACAGTTCATTTTATCCAAAAGTAGTCGCTGGAAATAGCGCGACAGATTTATTAGCGGCAACAAAGCTACAAACAACTTAATAGCGAGTTACGGAGTAAGCGTGCAGTAACCGAACACGCAACGCCGAATAGTTTCGCACATTGAACCTTATCCTGTGAGAACCAACGACAAACACCAACCATCACCACATCGAACTAATACGTCAATAATAATGGACTATGCAAACTAGTTATCCTTCAAAGGCGCAAGGAATCTCGGTGAACGATTGAAAAAGTCAAGTTTTATCTATTTCCTTGTGATTTAATAGATTATTTTGTATCATAATGGGTTATAATTAATATTTTGAATATCATAAAATGATCGATTGCGAATGCCCTGATCGTTTGGTTTTCATTAAAACTGTACATACATTTAAATAATTTTAAGTTCTTTATAATCCATAATGTTCCTGTATCGTCTGTAGTTTTGATCAAGATTTTGGATGAATGTATACATAATTGAATGAGTTGTGATACCATTTCTAATATCAGATAGATAGCTTTCGAATACAAATCAGTACATATATAACACCAAATAATTTATGCCTCTAGGAACTGAGCGGTTATCGTCCAAGCACGAACTAACATATCAATGCATCTACTTTATATTCCGTACGGCGACGTACCGTCATGTTGTGACAATAACTACAGACCCTAGCGGAAGGATTAAGGTTAACCACAGACGGCAGTTGAGTAGAAATCTAGATATTAATCAACATCGACGAAAAATGTTAAAATTTATTAACATCAGGATCAGTTTATTAATATAATTTTCATTATCTTACTTATATCCTATTTAGTTGATGTAAGGGCATTACGTATTTTTTCTCTACTTGTTTTTATCTGTTTTCTTAGTGGTTTTTCATCATAGGATTACATCAAATAATCAATCCATAACGATATCGGTTCCACTGGCAAGTAATGGTCCGAATCCACTGGGAAGAGTGAACAGTGCTGATAACAGACTTGGGTAAATGGAACTAACTTCAGGAACCGAAATTCTAACAGGACCAAAATCTTTACTACCTTGACCTAAACTTAATCACATTAAGAAGACTGTTATGTATCAAGGATCAATAAATTAGAGTAAAACAAAAATATCTAGATCTGTGAGCTCATCAGATATATAAGGTTGGCAAATATCTCCCTTCCGCCTTTTTGTCTTTTGAATTTCGCGGCTATGTACAAAGCGCTACAGAGCTCGTATCTGGCAATACTATACATAATTTGAAAGGTCTTGACATAACCTACAAAACGACGCTTCGCATAATTAGTTTGGATATTGCGTTCAACAGTTATAGACGTGTAAACATTGAGTTCACTAACGCCGAAAACGCGCTATTTTAAAGTTTTCCTTCGTTAAAGGCAAATCCGCTAGAGAAACGTTCCGTGAGATTAATGGTGTTTTGGGGGATGGTACTCTATCACTTCGAACCGCGGAGGAATGGTTTCGACGATTCAGAGCCGGTGAAAACGACACCATGGATAAGCCAGCCGGCGGAAGACCTGTGACGACCAATACCGATCAAATCATGGACTACATCGAGTTAGACCGGCATGTGGCATCTCGTGACATCGCCCAGGAGATGGGAGTTAGTCACCAAACTATTTTAAACCATCTGCAGAAGGCTGGATACAAAAAAAAGCTTGATGTTTGGGTGCCGCATGATTTGACGCAAAAAAACCTTCTGGACCGAATCAACGCCTGCGATATGCTGCTGAAACGGAACGAACTCGACCCATTCTTGAAGCGGATGGTGACTGGCGACGAAAAATGGATCACATACGACAATATCAAGCGAAAACGGTCGTGGTCGAGCGGCCAAGCCGGGATTCACGGCCAGGAAGGTTTTGCTGTGTGTTTATAAAGCATTGAATAAAGAGCAAAAAAACGGAAGGGAGATATTTGCCAAACTAATATATGCTATTAAATCAAGGTCAAATCGTGTCAAAAATTCTCTTAGACGAATAACCGTTCACCTATATAAAACACTTGTAATCTGATAACACTTGGTGTCACGGGGTTTTAAGTGGCAACGAGGATATGAAGTGCTCGACCAGAATATTCCAGCTCTCGTTGACAGTCACGTCATCTTGTGATAACAGATTTGTGGCAGATGATTTCGTAAAAACGCTTTCAACGCGCGAGGTTTATGAAACGTAACGTGTATGGCCGTTATAAGGGCGTGTAGGTCGCTTCGCAAAGCAGCGAGGATTTACATTAAAACGGCTTTAGTTCGTGCACATGTTTTGCAAGATGTGTGACTAATGTAGCACAAAGGCGTTCGCGCGTAGACCAGTTGTTGACAGGCCCGGGGATACGCTAAAGGTTGCTATGTAGGTACAACACTAGTGTTATACAACACACAAACATAAGTGCCTACTATATATATTTTGATATAATCTATACTTCTTCTTAAAGTGCCTCTCCAGCTAGTGAACATTGACTACTGGCGTGGTACACTCCTTTCTGTCTCTGCTTCGGTGGAACAATTCGGACGTCCCAGATATTCCCTGATATTTCTGAATCATGACATTTTCCTTCTCCCCATCATTCGTTTTCCAGAAATTTACCCATTATAATCAGCTGAAGAACATCGTATCGCTGATGATGGAGTACATGACGAGACAAGCGGGACATTCATCTGTTAGTAAGCGATACGCCAGTCTATAACAACGCTACCACTACTACTACTCTGGCGCAGCGACCCAGAGTGAGCCTTGGTCTCCGACTCGAGACAGCGCCAACGTTGAGTCTGCTGAGACAGATATAACAACGCTAGTTAGGAAGATAAGATAAATAAAGATGGAAAGAGAACTTGTTCCCCCCGGGTTGGGGCTGCATGGTGCTGCCGACACTGGCGGAGTTGCGGAGGTGTGCGAAAGCGTTGACGTGACTCTGCCGTTAAGCGACGAAGATGGAACATCGTGGGGGTTTTAGTCGGTCCATGTCCGACATAACCTGTCTTTGCCCTCAAGAGAACAATTATGCGAAATCATTTCCCCCGCGTAAAGCAGAAAAAAAAGTTAGGAATTGCTTGTTTGCTTGCATAAAATGTTGAGTCTCGTTACCACAGTAATTTCACTAGCTACAGCACTCTTTAAACCGGAATACAATATTATTTTCACACTACCACTTGGCGGTCCAAATAGAAGCTGCGATGACTTACCTAGACGGTCACCGGAAACAGAGTGCCACCCTCAGTGCTAATGCATGTTTTTAACGTATAACCCTACTCATATCAAGGTGACGGTAATTAAGATTATATACACAGCAACATTGTGCTTGTCATCTTGACACATACGATGTTGTCTAGTTCCTCCAGTAATTTCACTAACCTTAACGTAAGAAAGAGGTATACAAGGTAAGAATGATTAGAAATATCGGTGCAGGTCGACCTAGACGGATATACTCCGATCAAATCGAAGATGTCCTAAAGAAAGGCCGGGTCAAGAGTACTCGCAATCGGCGAGCATGTATGAAGACGCTCATGAAAGTGGAGGAAGTGGGAGAGGTGTGCCAGGATCGTAGCAAGTGGAGAGAGGTGGTCTCTGCCTGCCCCACTACGAATGAGGCGTGATATATATGTATGTATCAACGTCTTACAAACCAGAACGCAGTAATTTTTCAACACTACTGTTTAGCCGCTGAAATTGGATCATTGATAGTACATTTTTATAGGAGGGAGGGAGGAGGAGTGAAATCTAGTTTATGTGGAATTATTACCCTCCTGGCACTAAGCCTAATGCACGTCCCAAGACCCTCCCCGGTCCTCTCGCGTTGGTACGACAAACACTAGACCACTACGTACTTGTTGTTCGTCCCGGCCTTACTTAGTTGGCAATGGGAGCCTCCATCTTCAGACCCTTTTAGTACGACGACGGAGAGCTTACCTTAATCCTATTCTTAATAGTCTGGAACTACAGGGTAAGTGATGGTACCTATCTAGACGGTCACTGCCAACAGAGATCTACCGTCAGTAAATTTTACGATGAAAGATTGGTCTGTTTTGTCCCCATCATATCGTAAATCTGTCGTTTTAATAGCAATGCTGGATTTCGGCTATCAGCTATATCCAGAGCGAACGCGTAACATTATCCGTGACCTCTTTATTATATAACACCTTATAGAATAAAAGAATAGTTATCTATGTTGACGAACACGTAATTTAAAGATTGGAAAATACTGAGTTTTCCATACATAAGTTAAATTTATTCGGACCAACAGATCGACATTCAAACGAAGTGAAAATACTGCCGCCTCCGCGAATCACAGACACTTTCACCAGCGATGGTTAAATGATGAACAGCTTATAGTCATTATCAAAAGGCTCATTAGCTGTGGAGATTATATAATAGGGGGACCGGAAAGTAATGTCGTTTCTGCGCATGCCAATACTTGATTGTCATTTGTCAGCTCATTGTTTTGTTCAGAGGCGTACCAAAGACATTGTGAGGTTATAGTGATTTCTTTACTTATAGACAATTGAATTACAATTTTTTTTTGTAATTTTGGGTAAAATGGCCAGCCAAATACCAGAAGAGGTACACATCCGGCATTGCATGCTCTTTGAGTTTCGCAAGGGAAATAACGCAACAGTTGCTACCAAAAACATTTGCGATGTTTATCCAAATGCACTGGACATTCGTAAATGCCAAAGGTGGTTTTCCAAGTTCAAATCGGGTAATTTTGATCTTTCCGACTCGTATCGATCAGGAAGACCATCAGCGTTAGACAACGACGTGTTAAGGGCGGAAGTGGAAGCAAATCCGTGTCAGACGATCGAGGAATTCTCAAACAGTCTCAACAAACCTTGGTCGACCATCCAAGAACATTTGAAGCAGATTGGAAAAGTAAGCAGAGCAGGTGTTTGGGTCCCGCATAATCTGTCCGAACAGAATAAGGCTAACCGATCAATCACATGCAACTTATTGCTTCAACGACACAACACAGAAGCGTTTTTTGATCGCTTGATCACAGGAGATGAGAAATGGGTCCTGTATGATAACCCAAAACGCAAAAGGCAGTGGCTCTCTCCAAATGAAATCCCTCGGAGTACTGCTAAGCCAGGTTTACACCCCAAAAAAGCGCTTTTGTGTGTTTGGTGGAGTATTCGCGGCATTGTTCATTTTGAATTACTGAAACCTGGAGAAACTGTTACTGCAGACCTCTACAGCGAACAATTGCAGCGAGTCAATCAATCTTTAATTGAAAAGTGGCCAGCGATTGTCAACCGAAAAGGCGTCATTCTCCAACATGACAATGCAAGACCGCACTGCGCAAGGCGAACTCTAGAAAAAATTAATGAATTGGGGTGGGAGGTGCTGCCTCATCCACCATATTCGCCCGATGTTGCACCATCGGATTTCCACTTATTCCGAGCGCTGCAACACTTTTTAAGTGGCAAAACATTTGCAAATTTGGATGATATCCAAAATGCCATCTCTAGATATTTTGCCGAAAAACCAATTAATTTTTATCGATCAGGGATTGAAAATTTACTCACTAGATGGCAAAAGGTTATTGACAATGATGGGGAATACATCATTGATTAAAAATAAAGACTCGTTAAAAATGTATGTGTTTGTATTTAGCGTAAGAAAACGACATTACTTTCCGGTCCCCCTAATACAAAAAAGAAAAAGATAAAGGTGACTATACATTTAGGAAACAAACAGTCACAATGATAGTCGTAGCACGAACAACAACGGAAGAACTGCAGCGTTAATGTTACGTTTGATATGTAAAGGAAACAGGAAACAATTAACGGTAACGTTGATGTAAAGAAAGGATATGAAATTTAATGATCCCTACTAACCATCAATTCCGAATAGTAGTAAAAGAGTCGCAAGCAATAAAACGCCGTGAATACTGCGTCTAGATAATGTTAAGGTCTCTGTTTTCATTGAAGCTAAGATAGCTCAGTTTGTAAGCTATAGGCTTTGGAAAGGCGCTGATTCAATTTTCGCTGAGCTTCAGCTTCCGGTGAGCGAAAACATGATATGGAAACTGCCATGTTCCAATAACAGCAGCATTCTTGAGCTTGGGGCTTCGACCGACCCGCACTTAGCGTGTTGTTTAAATGACCTTGACATTTTTCTTGAGAGAGAAAGTCAGGCCCAGCAGTGGGAACACTGACAGATATTTATTATTATACAAACCATATTACATTTGACGGATCAGATGAGCCGACGACATCATCAGAGAGGTTGGGAGCGAGTGGATGCGGGACGCTGAGGATCGCATTTGGTGGAAGACATCGGAGAAGGCCTATATCCACAAGTGGATGAACAAAGGCTGATAATGATGATGATGATGATAGTGATTAAATTTGAACGTCAGGCTGATTTATGGTTTAGACTTAATTTCGATAACCTGTATAACATATATTGGATGTTATTTCAAATAGAAGAAAATAGTGCATTTGTAATATCTATTTAGGTATCATCAAAAACCTAGGCTAACTATTGCCTAACATTTGCTTATATTATGTAATAAGTATAATAAAGGAATCATAATTTCTATATTATACCATACTAACATAATATTTATTCGAGGTTATACAAATATATAGAACTTTATTTAAATGGACCTTGTGTATTGAGAAAATCACTTTAAAGCTATTCCGTCCCTTACTTAACAAATTAATGGGTTTTGTTTTAAAAAAATTTAAATAATGTTTATGTATATTATTGCTAAGTAATGTAAAAAACGACATCAATAAATAAACATCAGAGTTCGCCTTCGACGAGTATACAAATTGTTCGACATATATATAGCTTCGGTCTTACAAACATACTTTTTTCTATTCATCTTAAATCTTATAATTTCATTGATTTCCTATACTTTAGTTTTGTTTCGGTTTACTCAGATGTTAATGTCTATTCAGTATATTGTTTCTATTATCCTTCTCTTATTCCCACGATTAATCTCTCATACATGTTTCTCTCACTTCCTTATTCCAGCTCTCTTTATATTTTAATATAATTTACATATAACTATAATATTATTAATGAATGGTACAAGTTGCTTATATAACATCGCCTTAAGGCAAGCTAAAGCCTGTTTTCTTAATGAGTAATGCGCTGTATACCAGTCGCAGCGTGGGCGAAGCCCTG
Source organism: Troides oblongomaculatus (assembly GCA_029032895.1). Taxonomy (NCBI): domain Eukaryota; kingdom Metazoa; phylum Arthropoda; class Insecta; order Lepidoptera; family Papilionidae; genus Troides; species Troides oblongomaculatus. The sequence goes on along the minus strand of JARDWC010000439.1, from coordinate 1,169,987 downwards.
GTGCAGGGAGATTTTTGTACGAACACCTAACGCCTATCTGGCAACACAAGATAACTAAATAACCTACACGAAAACCGTTCACCGTTTCTAAAACTGACCAGTTCTCACACTCGAACTTAAGTGTTCTGCGTCGGACGATACTTAAAGTAAATGTAGTTTCTAAAAGAAATTATCAATTTGAACAAACTGAATCTACATAAAAGACATTTGTGATAGGATCCAATGACAATTGGACATCATCATAACCATTAGCTGATAGTTGACAACTACTGGACAAAAGACCACTCCCTAAAACCGACAAGCCCTGTGTTGCCTACGTTCTGGAGCCACTATTGCAATTACAACGGCTGAGCCGATTTTACATGTTAAAATCGGTTTTATCATAAAATAGTTGAAAATATCAGAACATAGGATATTTTCTATAAAAAAGAGCATTTAGGGTTCCACACAAAAAAGCTCCTAACGTAGACCCATTTGGAAGGATATTGTTTGAATTTGTTGGAAACATATAATATAGTTTTATCTTGATCACCGAGACGACGCGACGAAGGAAATATTCAAATGATGATAAAGCACATTCTTGTCGATAACAACGAAATGCTCGATCTACCCTTCACCACATTGCGCTCGTGGCCTTGGAACATAAGATGTTAAGCCTACCCCAGTAATTCCTTTAGCAACAACGTCCCTCAAAGTAACGTTTGCACACTACTGTTTGTGGGTAGAAATAGGAACTGTTAATTAGACCGTCTCCGATAGCAAATTCCTGCCACCAGTAAGATATTATTACTTAAACCTAATCGACATAGTACCAGTGAACATCATCATCAGCTGATAAACGGTGCTGTAGCTATTGAATTTTTTTTTTTAAACTTTATACACATCGTGTAAATGAGGACTTAATGCCATTGGCATTATCTTCCAGTAAACCTCGAGCAATGCAGAGATGTTGAGGTCGGTGCAATAAATAAATACAAGTATAATACAAAAACATACACATGCAAAAACATATATATACACATACATAATATAAAAGATTATTTCAAGAAACATTCAGTCCTTATGTCATTCAAGAGAATTTCTCGAACTTTCTGCTTAAAAGTACACCGGTTAGTTACCGTTCTGATATTTAGAGGGAGAACATTCCAGAGAAGAAAAGACTGAACAGAAAAAGAAGAGTAGACAATATCAGAGGTGTGAGAAAGGCATAGAAAAGCTGGTTTGTTAATGGAACTAAAATCTGTCGTGGTTAGTACCTAAATACTTAAAACAGGAAATAAGATAAGGGGTGGTTTAGGAGAAGTCAAAATAGATAATAGGGTGTTGAGAGAACGCAGGCTTCGCTGTTGACCGAAATTACTGTAGAAGAGAGACTTAACTTCTTACAACTTAAAGCGATGAGATCAATATGGTGTTGTATATCATCTTGTATGAATCTAGGTAGGAATTTCATTCAAAATCTATATGTATTCTATATGCATGAGTGGTGCCGTCGCTTCGTTGAATATTTAATAATTTTGTTAAGGCAACAATATAAAATGCAACAAACCATAAACCCAATTCAGCATCAGAGTTAACACAACGGCACGCTGCCCCGCCGTCTGTTACGGAAATAGCCGCGGCACGCGTCGGCTCACATCCCTTTTATAGACGATACAGTTACGTTCTGGACATTCCTGGGTTCGATCCGTTCCTCAGAATTTCTTATGAATTAATAACCCTTTATCTAACTTAATATTAGTTAACTATATTCAAATCCATCATATATCACATTTATTTCTTCAATAAGATCCATCTATTGAGCGATTTCAAAAAAATTACTTTAAAGTTAATGAATATAAACAACATATGTTTGAATTTTTTTTTTGATGCTCCATACTATAACAACGTGGTGATACATGATGATATACACAACACTACATTGTGCTCATCGTCTTAAGACATTACGATAAATCTCTTACCCCAGTTATGTCACTAACTACTGCGACCTTCAATTCGGAGCACAGTATTTGCACACTACTGTTTGGCTTTACTGTTAGTTTTTGGCAGTAAGTAGTTAATTTCATAAGAATTAAAGGTTTGCCCAAAAATTTTACCAATCTGTTAATTCCTCTTTGAATTTTCCTTTCTGAAGTGTTAGATCATATCTACTTGAAATAAAAAAAAAATATCTACAGTAAATTATTTATGAAAAATATTACTTTTTATATACAAGCACAAAATGTTAGTTTTTATATGAAAAATATATTGTTTTTTATATACAATAATCAATAAACTCAGTAACATACCGCCACCCGAGTGCTACTATGACCGAACGGATTGGTCAAATTTTACATCAGGAACTACTTGCGACGCATGTATGGGATAATGATGATGATCTATTCCTATGATTTTTAACTGTTTGGGATAATAAAAAGAATTATTCATTCGGAAGCGAAATGTAATGTCATTTTGTGTTGAAATTTTATTTGAAAGAAATCAAAATGGTCAGTTGGATAATCTAGCACTCGGGCGATGATGTGATAAGTAATGATAAAAGTTAGAAGAGTCTACACACTTTACCATGTAAAGTATGAGGACTCCCATGTATTAACAGCAATGCTGTAATGGTGGAGGTGATAGCTACACAAACGGACAGTAAACAAACAACACCTGTATCTCCGGAATCAAACTATATAACTACTTCACCACGAAACCAGTAGAAATCGAGTTAAATAGGAAATATAGCATTTAGATATAAAAGTAATTTAACATTGTGACTACTTAATTGTTACAATATTATATTAATCATAATTTATTTATGCTATTAACTTTATAAATGCATTATACAAACAAATATTATAAACAATAGATGACATAGTTTAAACGTATAGGATGTTTTTATCGTGCAGTTAACATCCCGCGACAGATTGTTACATGACACGTTACATATTTATGTAGCAAAACATATGTCGAACAATTTGAAAACGTTTTAAGGCAAGCAAAGCAAGGAAAGCAATTTAATATGACACTGTTACAGTGGCGCTGGTGGTAGGTCTCTGTTGCTGAAGACCGTCTAGGTAGGTACCACCGCAGCACCTAGTTCTGTCGCCTAACATTAATGTGCAAACGCCGCTGTTCCAATATACAATGCACCACATTGCGATGACAGCAATGTAGTATAGTGTATAACATCCTAACTAACGCCATGTCGTTATGGGTAAGTGTATCATTTACCATCAGGTGAGCGAATGGCGACCGCGTGGTAGACGTAGTGCTGGCAGGCCCTCCACCAGGTGGTCCGACGATCTGGTGAAGGCGCACGATCGATTGATGTGATTTTTGGGGCAGGCCTATGTCCAGCAGTGGACGTCTATCGGCTGATAATGATGATGATGAGCGTCCACCAGACCTAGCACCAATGAATAGATTATAAAGATTTGATGGTAATGGACTTCACGTCACATGGAATCATCACCATGCGGCTCCCCAAAAACCTTCACATCAATGGGCCCTACGCTGTTCATATATGATTTCCCGCGACCTTCACTAGGTCATCGGTCCATTATGAGTAGGCCGTATGGGACATAGAATATTAAAAAAAATAGTACATAGTTCTATGTTGCATTAGGCATATAGATCAGAAACCTGTTTCCAACATACTGTGATGGAGGAAAAGAGTTTGTCGCGATGTCAACTGTTGATTGAATGGTTACGGCGTTATGTAACGGACGTAACGCGCGTTACAAAACTAACAACACTAACGCGTAATGGGTGGTAAACTTTGATGCAACACTAAATGGACAATTTCCTAATCACAAAATAAATACGATACATCATAAAGAAAACAGATAATCACAAGAACAGATATTTCTATAAATCTTCACAAAACTCTATGAACGGATATAGCATAGCGCTTCTTAAGTACTATATACCCTTGCTCCCAAAACCTATCTAAACAAAAATCTCTCAACTCCCTCAAAAATTGGTAAGTTAAATTTTAAGTATAGATAAGCACAGAGATTTCTAGTCTGGTTTACATGCAGATATCCTTGTGCACATTTCTGGATTATATTATTTTATATCATCATCATTAGGTGCCCTCTTCAACCTGAAATATGGCGATCAATTTGATAAAACCCAATTCGATCCTCAGCTATTCTAACTGATGGTATTTGATGAGGTATACCACTTTATATACTAGTTTAAAAATTGTTTATTTTATTATTTAGGGCACTTTATAAATTATTATTTATTGACTACAGCAAAGGCAAAAGGACCGCCTCTTTATTACCTCCTTAGCTAACAATCCTGACCTGGACAGTATTACAACTTACTCAGATATTATGTGGATAGTTTAAAGCTGAATGTTAGTAGCATTTGATTTAATTATATGACACTTACTTAATATTCTACTTGATAGTAAATCGTGTAGTTTTTGATAGTAAAGCCTGTACATTCTCTTAAAATCCCATCATCATATTTGTAGGGAATCTATTTAGAATAGCGAGACTAAATCATAATATAAAATTAGTTTTTTTTTTTCTTGTAATCTACTGATAGAATAAATTAAACTAATGTATTATAAAGTCAAGGTAATTGAGGCTAAACAGTAGTTTAACGTATCAAAGTAAACCATAGAACTTGTCAGGACTCCAAATGACACGATCAATTTTCCGCGTACAATATTTTGACAACTAAACAAGTTGTCATTACGTTAACGTGTTAAATACATCGCACCGCTTGATCACGACTCGAGGTTAAATCCAAAAAAATCACTTCACTGTCACTTGAAAATATATAAATGAAAAACTGAACGGATTGTATTTGAAGCTTATATCGTGTGGAGCGCGCAGGGCGGCGTGCGCGTGCGCAGTTACCGCCGTTTGGATTTCAACTGCTGTTGCGTTAAAACGATTCGCATACGACGTATTATATTAGAATCGCACATAACTTGCGTCTCAGATAAATTATGTGAATCGCTCGTTACCAAACAGTAAATCTTTTATTATGACACCAAACAAAATTTGTATAAAAGTTTATGCTTATTATATACATACTATAAACATGAAATTGTTAGGAATATTCCTTCTGCTGAGTGTAGGTCAGCTAAGAAAAGATTCCACAAAATTCCTTCCCCAAAGGGAGTTGCGAGGGTGTTACAGCCAGCATAGGGGCGGTAAAAAGCTAATTGTAAAATATAATAAACACAAAAAGAAATCGATTTAACTTTCTTGATATATAAATATATAATTTTCATGGCTAGTACCTAAATTTTTTTTATTATAACAAGATAAGCGAGAGGTTCATTTGAAAGCTGGTAATATTGCCCGTAACGTGTCGCTAGTTAAGATGACATACACTGCATTACTCTGTATCACCTTAGTAATTTCATTAGCTACAATGCTCTTCAAACTAGAATATAATAATGTTTATACACTGATTGGCGGTAGGAATATGTGCTGTAGTGGTACCCAGACAGTCTCCGGCAACAGAGATGAAGCAGTAAATAGTAATAAACCAATAGTCCAAAAGTAAAAACATTTAAAAATACCATAGAGTTTGATGAAGAGGCAATGATTCTTTAAGAAACTAAGTTATGGATGAGATTAAAATAGATTAAGTTTTTTCGTCCAGCTGTAGACGATCTGTAGGCTGATGATGATGAAATATTTTCTCTTTGATTTAAGAATCACGATTACGAAACATCGATTTATTCATAAAACATTCTGATGTGAATAATTTGAACTATTTTCATGATGTATTTATAGTTATACTTTAAGTTAAGAAAGACTTATCTGACATCTCTCATAAGAATTATCGGCATTTCCTACAAGTTCAGCTAAACAATGATCAAATAGTTTTTTTCCGCATACATACTGCAAATTTCGTTTCTATAATCAGACATTGAAATGCCTTGGAAAGGAAACGAGTAACATCCAATTCGTGCCTTATTTCTTAACAAGTAACTCAAGTTCACCACATAGAGGACATGTTATCAGCAGGCGAGGTGTTTTCAAGCGTTGTGTCTGTTTATAGAGTTTTCAAAAGAATTTACTACATATCTGTTTAAACTGTAAAGCGAGGGATTTTATTATCTTTTTTTTCTCAAACAACACTATCAAATCATCCAGCTTTCGTAGTTCCAGAGGGCAAATAAACAAGCACTAAAAATGTTCATGAATGATGTCACTGTTCTTGTATATTTGTTGCAGTGGTAATTATCTTTTCTTGTATTGTGAGGTAATCGTCGAGAAGTTACCTGTCTTCCGGGGAAAAGCGAGGGTTATGTGGATATTTTCATCCACTAAAATCCCAAAGGTACTTGATTCAAACGCTTGGAGAATTCGCGTGATCTCCGATAGGAAAAAACCGCGACCTTTTCAACGCTATGCCGTATGCGATGGGAATGATAAAATTCCCTCTTTATTGCCGATCAGCCAGTCAAAATAGCTTTGTGGTATCGGAAAACATAGATTAGCTCCTCGTTATTGATAAAGAACGTAAAAGGAATGGAACAAATTGCCAGAGTGTGTTGCCGTATAAATACTTAGGTAGCTTGAAAAAAGGATTGAATATGTGGTTGGGTTAACGTGTTTTATCACCGCAGGCCCCGTCAGAAATTAACACCAGGTAAGTTGTGATGATATTTAATTAAAGAAAATACAAACAGCGAGCTCCGGTAAATCTGATAAGTGCCATTATGTAACCAAAGTCATAATGGTAAGGTATGATTAAAATTTGGTAAAAACAAAACTCTCAAATTAGAATGAAAAAAAATATCAAAGTCTTAAATTAGTAAGACGATAATGTTTAAACGGATGAACTCTCTTTTAATCAAAGCTAAGAACTTTAATTGCTAGATGGACCGACGATCTGGTGAGAGTCGCGGGAACCCACTGGATGCGAGCAACGCGACACCGATCGACGTGGAGATCTTTGGGTGATGCCTATGTCCAACAGTCGACGGCTATCGGCTGTTGATGATGAAGAACATTCAAACGAATCTGAATCTTAGTATAATTGGTTCAGTAGTTTAAGAAAACAACACTGCTCATCAGATACACAAGTTAAACCAACAGCACCCCTCGTTTTGATCGGTGATTTAAAATCGATCTTTATCGTACATTTCATACTCGTTAAACTATACCGTTGCACTTATGTTGTAAGCTCCTAATATGTAGATGCATTGCGGAAGTACAGTCCAACGGTCACCACCCTACCGTTCCGGACGACCGAAGTATGTATCGCATCGAACGTTTCAATATTTCGAGTAATTCACAATACTTTGTTTTAATGGCGAACCATAAAATATTAACCCAAAGCGCATTTATAACAATATTTTGTTTATTAGTATCATTACTGGCGGTAGGTACTTTTTCCGGAGAACGTCTAGATAGATATCACCACAGCTTCTATTTCTGCCGACAAAGAGTATTGTGCAAACGATAATGTGATCCGGATTGAAGGGCACTGTAGGCCAATGAAATTACTGTGGTAACAAGATTTACATATTTTTCAAGGCAACGAGCACAATGTGATGCAGTGTCCAACTAGCGCTAGATTGTACTGATCAATAGTACCGCTTACCATTAAATGAACGTCTCGCTCGTCGTGACAAGTAGTTTCAAAAAGACAGGGTTTATTACCATTGATTAAACAAACAAGAACCATATTTCTAAATAACTTTAAGCTTGTATATGTATGATTTCAAATAGTTAATCCAATTTACACAACCAATAGTATCAGTAATGAAATTAATTTATTTTCATTCGGCAATATACTTTAATGCCCGTCGCTTCGAGCGTATCTCTTAATAACATAACGCATAAATAACCTACCCACATGAGTAATTATACAAAGGCAATGCTAGTGCCGGGTTCGAATCAAACGGCAGCAGGTTGTAAGTACTTCGATTTTTAACTAACATGCAGTTGTACGAAATATAACTGTATTACATTATATATTAATGACTAGTTATTCCCCGCCCGTTTTGCTGGCCGTAATACCCCCGCAACTACGTTTGGGGAAATTTTATAAAATCCATTTTTAGCTGACCTCTATATGTTTACATATATATCGAGAGAGAGATAGATATTTATATTGGCCTAACATCTAAACCACACACTATGATTGTTATCTTCGTCTTCAGATAACATCAACGCTGTTCAAACTTTACAAGTTACAAGGCAAGCTTATACGCTTGCAGTATGTTATAAAGTTTAGGGAGCTAAGCTCGGTGAATAAAAAAAAATAACTTCATAAAATATACACTCAGTGATATCAGTGATACAAATGATACCAAAGCATTTTCCGAAAATAGCAATATTCGTCATATTAATTATAACACAAAACTTATATTATTTATATTTTATATATCTATACTACATATTTTTGGAAGAGGGCAAGGCAAGGATCAATCGTCAGAGGACGTCTATGTCCAGACGATGTGTGTCCTTTGAAGATAATGAATTATCGACTCTTATGATTTGATAAAACAGCGCCATCTATTGCATCAATAGCTAACACATGAACGTCCTTTTGTAATACAAAACCTTACAAAGAATACGTGAATAGATGGCGTTATAATACGATAAAACTTTAATATTAAAGTCATTTTAAATATTGCATACACAATGAATATTCTAAATTAAGAGATAGATAAAGTTGAAATTTGTTATCAATATTAAATATATGTAGAATGGTAAAAATTTATTACATGTAACACTGGCTCTACACTAAATAACAACACCATTGCTAGAACGTGACGTCGTGCTGCGCAGCGCAGCTATTTCCATTCGCGATAGGCGGCCGACATTTTGTTTTGACATTGTGACGCAAGCGAAAACGGGAACTAGAAAATGCCATTGAATGCCGTGGGCTGGACCACAGAGGAGGATGAGAGACTTGTTGAACTAGTCCAACCACAGCCATGTTTGTATAATTATTTTGACCCTTCTAGAAAAAATATATTCGCTCGTGAATCTACATGGCAAGAAATAGCTCAAGCTCTATCGAAGCCAGGTAAGAACGTGACGTGGATTGGTTCCCTCTGTGCTGCGTGACACAACTGCAGAGAATTTACAATTGCGGCAAACGATTTCCTCGTTTAAAATTAGATGAGAACATTGTTTATTAAAGGAATTTAAAATAAGCGAGCAATTATTACAGTAACCTTAATGTCAATAATATTGTGTAATAAATATGAAGTGACTATTAAAATCTCCAAATGACAAGAAGTATTTATGTTAGTTTAGTGCATTTGTTAAAAAGATATAAGTAAACAATTTTATTTTTAATCAAAGGTTAATGTGTTAGTCTTGCACTATATCGAAAGTATACAAAACTTTAAACCTTCAACATTTGAAGTTTAAATTTTTGGTTATAAATTGTACAATTGAAACGTTTAAATCTTATACTACTTCAATCAAAATTTACTTTTAATAATACTAAATCTTTTATAACTCTTTTTAATTACTAGCACAAGACATTTTTTATATGTTATTAATATCTCCAAAATGTTAAGGTTTATTTCAATAATTCATTGTAAGTAACTAATCATAGTTCATTTCTAATTTCAGTTGAAGAATGCAAGAAACGCTGGCGTGGTCTCCGAGATGGCTTCATGAGAAGTATGCGCTTAGGCACTATACATAAAACTAAAGCCAATATATTTGAGAAATTGCAATTTCTAGCAGCAACCTCACTGGAAAGCACTGACGAACCAAAAGAAATCTCCTTGAACATGGATGATGATCCAGTACAAGAAGAGACTGTGGTTGGAACAGAACAAGTCATTACTGACAACCAAGAGTATTATGAGGTTAGTTAATTTTTAACAGTAAATACTAATTTAAATCCTAGAATTAAACTTCATAAAAATAAGTATTATTTAAAATATTACATATAAAGTATTATATATAATATTTTTATGGACTGTATGAAGTAAACATTAAGTAATTTCTTTAGCAATTTCTCAAATTTTTATGCTAAATTTGTTACTATTTTTTTAATTTCAGATTACAGTTGTTGATGGTCCACAAGAACCTCCAGTAAAACAGAATGCTTATATAAGAATCTTACCAAAGCTTGAACAGAATTTAGGTGAACCACCTAAAAAAGTAAGTAGAAGGGGTGCAGGTAGAAAGAAAACTATACCTGCCCCGAGAAATGTGCCACCTGTTAAAATCCTACCAAAACCGCTAATCATGAATGGTCCTAAAACTTATGTTAGGTATGTAGAAGATCCAAAAACACCAGAGCAAAGATCTCAAGTCATAGACAAGTTAATAGAAAAAGTTCTCAAAGAAAATACTAATGAAATTGATGTATTCTTTAGAAGCATGGCTGCTAGTGTTAAAAAATTACAACCAAATTTAATTCCTAAAGTTAAAATGGAAGTTTGCAATGTTATAGCCAAATATGAAATGCAAAGTTTTGATAAAAATTTACAAAATATGCAATGACGAGTTTCTATGTGATAAACGTTGTGTTTGTAAATAGTTTTAAAGTTAAAATTGTTTAAGCATTCAAATGCTAATGTTTCATATTGTGCCTTGTGGGAAGAAGTTTATGTTTAACGGCATACTAAATGTAAAATAATGATAAAAAAGGATTTACTTATTTACATTTCTAGTTGTGGTGAAATGGTATGTAATAATAATTGTTTTTTTTATTATCAATAAAAGATCGCAGTATTTGTTGCTTAAAATTTTTATTATACTAATATTTGTAGCAACAGTATTCATCAACTGAGATTATGACTGTGCATAGTTCCATTTGGCAACTACACATTTTGTGTTGCAAAACTAAAATTTTTAAAGTAATATATTTAACAAATACTTTGTATATTTGTAAATAAATTTGATATATTCATGAAAATATTAGAAATTTGTTTTAGCAATAAGTGAACTTTAGTTGCCTTGAACGTAACTTGGTGTTCATAAAGTACCCTTTTTTATATATAATATTTAAATCTGTGTCTTGACACATAAAATTGGCGAATGTATATATTTATAAATTTTTTTCTTGTGATTAGATATGTATGTGTTATTTCATAGTTAAAACTAATTTTAATGAAACTAAAAACATGAAATAAAAAAAATATTTCTCCATGAGTGATATAATTAATTTGTGATTCGCATTTCCTGAATCATGATTATTATGTTTAAAGCATTCATGTTATATATAAATGCAATAAAAAGTTGTAAAATTATAAATTTCTAAATACTAGTTTAATTGAAAATATAACCATTTGATAACATATAGCATCTTAACATATTATAATTGTACAAACATATGTCATGAAAGCTGGTGGTAATAATTTTTGTCAATGCACAATGAATCACGAATAAACAATAAATATGTCTACGATATACTTGAATTAGAATAAAACAAATTAACAAGAAAAAAAAAAAAATATTCCATTCAGAAGTTTTAAAATTACATATTGGTGAAGTGACGAGAAGAGGATGTTCTTCTCATGTTAAGTAATACCACCGCCTTTAACAATGCCAAAAACAACACTACATCATGTTACTTACCGTAATAAGACACAAAATGGTATTTATTTTTATATGACCATGTAATAAGGGTGTTACATGATGTTATATATGCTCACCCTTAATGTGGCGGTGGAAGCCAAATGTAATTATGATAGACAATATTTTATGTCTTCTTTTCCAAGTAATTTTGGTGATAGGTATCTGTATTATAGTGGTAGATCTCGGTTGCCGGGGACCGTTTGCTAGGTACCAGCACAGTCAATCCTGCTGCCAAAGAGTAGTGTACAAATATAACTGAGGTAACAAGACATCTTACGACTTAAGGCGAAGAGCAAATGTGGCGCTATATATATCTTAGCTAGCGCCACCTTGTCATGGATTATCACAATCAGATGATGGATCTTGCTCATTTTTCACTATTTATTACCTGATCCTTTAGATACGTATTTTAACATCATTATCAGCCGATAGACATCCCTTGCAAAAAACATACCAGGTCACTCGGAAAGTTTTGCGAAAAAAAGTTTTTATGTGTAAGACACTGGCCACTTGTGATTGTTTTGAAAACTTCGATTATTTAAAAGTAAAAATACCACTGTTCGATTTCCAAATATCCCTCCTCAATTGTTGAGGGCCAATTAAAATTTAATTGACTCGTTAAAAAATGGATCTGCGTCGAGAATATTTTCGTGCTATGAGTTTTTACGATATCAAATGTGGCTTAAAACCTGATGAGTCATTTGATCGACTTCGAATTGGTTTTATGGATGAAGGTGCTTCAAAGCAACTATCTACCACTAGAGGTTCCGGTCAGTTACTTGAGACTCCCACACCCGTCTGTGCAGCTTGGTGTGGAATTCTCCTGTCTGGGCGAAAGTGCGGAAGAGGTCCAACTTGCCACTTCGGCTGCCGATTCGGCGATTTACACCGACGGCAGCCGCATCGACGACAAGGTGGGTGCGGCGTTCTGCGTCATGCGGGACGCCGCAGAGGTTTGTAACAAAAAACTCAAGTTGGGCAACTTCTGCACCGTATACCAGGCAGAGCTGCTGGCTCTGGCGAGAGCGACAGGGTACGCGGCTAGCGGGTCGGCGCATTCGTGCGCCGTATTCAGCGACTCGAGATCCGCCCTGGAGACCGTCGCAAAACCTGACACCCTCCATCCCCTGGCGATCGCAGTAAATAAGAACATAATGAAAGCGCGCGAGAAAGGGACGAATGTGAGGCTATATTGGGTGAAGGCGCATGTGGGGTTGGAGGGGAATGAAAGGGCGGACCACCTGGCCAAGGAAGCGGCCCTGAAGCGCAAAAGAAGACCAGAATACGAGGATTGTCCCGTTTCATTCGTCAAGCGTCAGCTAAGGCTGAAGACGCTTGACGAATGGAACAGGAGGTATGTGCAAGGTACGACGGCTTCAACAACGAGGATGTTCTTCCCGAACGTCAAGTCAGCGTATCGCGTACTTCGCCGAATCGAGCTCGACACGGTCTTGGTCCAGATGTTCACCGGGCACGGCGGATTCTCCGAGTACCTTCACAGGTTCAAGCTCAAGGAGAGTCCCGCGTGCCCCTGTGACCCGGAGGTGGACCAGACCGTGGTGCACATCTTGCTTTTCTGTCCTTTATTCGGGCGGGAGAGAGCGGAAATAGAGATAAAAACCGGAAAAAGGTTGGATATAGGAGCGGTTGCCTCTCTGATGAGTGAGAACGAAAGTCGCCAAATATTTTTAAAATATTGTAAAAAAGTGGTGGGGGATATAATTATCAAGAACAAAACATAATCAAATGAAAATAAAGTGATAAAACAAAAATAATAAAAAACTACATATAGAATAAGAAAAATTATAAATGTAAACTAAAAAGAAATAAAAATTAACAAATGTAAAGTGGAAAACAAAAAGAAACGATGCCAAGAAAAGAAATGAATGCTTTATTTGCAGCAAAAGAAAAAGTGTTCCAGACCTGACAAGGCGACGGCGTCCTCACCCACGTGCGAGAGGTATGAAAGAAGGAATGGAATGGAGAATGTAAGAAAAGAGGAGGAGATATTAAGGGAAGAAAGATAAGATAAGAGTGAAAGATTGAGAATGTGAAAGAAGGAATGAGGAAATTAGAGTTAAGAAAAATAGATTGATAAGTGATGTAATCGAAATGCTTAAAAGTGCACATAAAGGCCCTGACCCGCCATACGCATAGGAATGAATGTTGTTAAAAAAAAAAAAAAAACTATCTACCACTGGTATAGCGAGTTCAAACGCGGTCGTCTTACTTTGGTGGATGAACAAAGGAGTGGTCGTCCTACCGGCGGACGGCTTTCACCGAAGAAAGTATGCTGGCAGTAAAAAAATTAATTCAAGAAAACAGATGAATTAGGTACGAAGAGATTCAACATACTCTGCAGATTGGTTCAGGAAGTGTCCACAAGATTTTGCGTGTTCACGAGCACCTTCGCATAAGAAAGATACTTTCCCGCTGGGTGCCACACAACCTCACGGAAGCTCGAAAGCAGCCCCGTGTGGCCCATATGGACTCCTGGTGAATCTTGAATTTATCAATACGATCCAAAAACAAACAACAAAGCGTTAGTCGACAGTTTGGCTGCTTCACAATGAACCAACGCCTACGAAAGTGAAGCGATGGAGGAGCGCAGGGAAAATTTTGATCGCTAGCGTCTACACTTTAACGGGGTACCTAATTTCAATTCCACTTTGAGACCAAAGCAGCATCAACGCCAAATGGTACAGCACAAAATGCCTGCCAGAAGTTTTTTCTGCAATGAGCAACAAGCGACCGAACACCAGGCTCCGCGAGGTCCTTCTTCACCACAACAACGCGCCCGCGCACTCTGCGAACTAAACGAGGGACTTCCTGGTGTCCACATCCTGATCTTGTCCTGATTTGGCTCCGTGTGACTTCTTTTTATTCCCTAAAATTAAAAATCAACTCATAGGAATACAGTTTTCATCGCCGGAAGACGCGCTAGCAGCATTTGAAAGAGCCGTGGAAGGGGTTTCTGCGGACGACTGGAAAAAATGTATTGAAAAAATTCAGACGCATGAAACTTTGTATGAAGGCTGGTGAAGAGTTCTTTGAAAAGATTTAATAAAAATATTTTTTTCATAGAAATAAGTTTTTTAGTTTCTCAAAACTTTCCGAGTATCCCACGTATATGTTACGTTTAAACATATACATGATTAAAATTATTGCATCCCCCTGAACCATAGCAGTAGTATTTTGTAATTATTCAATACTATAAACATCACTATGTCGCCCCATTTGTAAATTAAAACGGGGAGCGAGATTCAAATAAAATGAAGTAATTCTGTATGAGGTTTATCAGCAATAAACTAATGAATGTTGGACCAATGGCATTCAACCTTTTTTCACGGCCCGTAAAGCAAAAAATTAGGTAACTTATTTTCGCGATTGTTCCAGATATTTTTAAAGAACTTCGAAATGATTTAATGCCTTTATAATATTTTAACGTTTCTAAATGGCTCAATTTTCTAATACACTAATTGGCAAATAACATCAGATGGGACAATTCCAAGTCTGATTGGTCGCTGGTTGATTATAACTGTTCTATACTCTAAGTGTATTGTGCATATCGTTATACAACAGGTGGGGTGTAAGAGGTCCCGCAAGACAGTTCAAGGACCAAAACCAACCTCACCTCGTGGTGCACCCTGCTAATCAATAAATGTGGCTCTGGCTTCTGCTAACCCACATTTCGCCAGCGTGGTGAGAAATAGCTCAAATCCCTCATAAGAACCGCTACATACAACCGGCCCTAGTGCCCAGCTGTACAGGACGACATGTTGACTGAATGTGGATATCTTTGGGCGAGACCTATGTCCAGCAGTGGACGTCTATCGACTGGTGATGATGATACAATAGGAAATAATATACTCTTAAATATTTTAGTAGTAGCTCTTTAGAAGGTCGCGGGTTCAAACCTGGGCATGTACCAATGACTTAATATTTAAGTTATGTACATTTGTGAACTTTAGTTACAACAGCGAGATACAAAACATCGTGAAGAAACCCGCACACTGATATCATCTTTGTGTGTGTGTGTGGGGTGGCCCCAATAAAGTGGCAATAGGCTCGCCCCCTGTTACACTGGACCTAATCTGACCACATCTGGCGAAATGTGGGTGTTTATTCACCTCTGCCTACCCCTACTGGAAAAAAGGCGTGACTATAAAAAAAAAAAAAAAAAATATTTTTCTGATCGCTATAAACCATTGTGCATGTTTGGTACAATGATATATTAGGGGGACCGGAAAGTAATGTCGTTTTCTTACGCTAAATACAAACACATACATTTTTAACGAGTCTTTATTTTTAATCAATGATGTATTCCCCATCATTGTCAATAACCTTTTGCCATCTAGTGAGTAAATTTTCAATCCCTGATCGATAAAAATTAATTGGTTTTTCGGCAAAATATCTAGAGATGGCATTTTGGATATCATCCAAATTTGCAAATGTTTTGCCACTTAAAAAGTGTTGCAGCGCTCGGAATAAGTGGAAATCCGATGGTGCAACATCGGGCGAATATGGTGGATGAGGCAGCACCTCCCACCCCAATTCATTAATTTTTTCTAGAGTTCGCCTTGCGCAGTGCGGTCTTGCATTGTCATGTTGGAGAATGACGCCTTTTCGGTTGACAATCGCTGGCCACTTTTCAATTAAAGATTGATTGACTCGCTGCAATTGTTCGCTGTAGAGGTCTGCAGTAACAGTTTCTCCAGGTTTCAGTAATTCAAAATGAACAATGCCGCGAATACTCCACCAAACACACAAAAGCGCTTTTTTGGAGTGTAAACCTGGCTAAGCAGTACTCCGAGGGATTTCATTTGGAGAGAGCCACTGCCTTTTGCGTTTTGGGTTATCATACAGGACCCATTTCTCATCTCCTGTGATCAAGCGATCAAAAAACGCTTCTGTGTTGTGTCGTTGAAGCAATAAGTTGCATGTGATTGATCGGTTAGCCTTATTCTGTTCGGACAGATTATGCGGGACCCAAACACCTGCTCTGCTTACTTTTCCAATCTGCTTCAAATGTTCTTGGATGGTCGACCAAGGTTTGTTGAGACTGTTTGACAATTCCTCGATCGTCTGACACGGATTTGCTTCCACTTCCGCCCTTAACACGTCGTTGTCTAACGCTGATGGTCTTCCTGATCGATACGAGTCGGAAAGATCAAAATTACCCGATTTGAACTTGGAAAACCACCTTTGGCATTTACGAATGTCCAGTGCATTTGGATAAACATCGCAAATGTTTTTGGTAGCAACTGTTGCGTTATTTCCCTTGCGAAACTCAAAGAGCATGCAATGCCGGATGTGTACCTCTTCTGGTATTTGGCTGGCCATTTTACCCAAAATTACAAAAAAAAATTGTAATTCAATTGTATATAAGTAAAGAAATCACTATAACCTCACAATGTCTTTGGTACGCCTCTGAACAAAACAATGAGCTGACAAATGACAACCAAGTATTGGCATGCGCAGAAACGACTTTACTTTCCGGTCCCCCTATTATTTGGTATAACCATACACTTTAGAGATCATATGATATACCTTTTATATTGAAAAAAAAATCACGTATGTAAAATTACGATGACGGCATATGTGTAAAATAGATATTCTTCAAAAATATCAGCTATATATTACATGTATGCTAAGAACAAACCTTAGTAACGGTTAGTATAATAAATATATATTGTTATTGCTACACTACATTGTTAATTTTTTTTTATACTACGAAGCGACAGTTCACTTAATGGTAAGCAATACGCCCGCCCATAACGTGCCGCCTGTTAGGATGCTATACACAGCACCACATTGCGCTCGTCACCTAAAGACCTAAGATGTTGTCTCTTTACGTCAGTAATATCACTAGCTACAGCGCCTTTCAAACCTGAACACAGTAATGTCGACACACTACTATTTGGCGGTAGAAATAGGCGCTTCGGGAGGACTTATCTAGATATAAATATAATTTAAATGATATATATATATATTTATTTATTATTTCGCAGAGGATACATTCATGTTATTTGCTATTGACTAGATATGAAGTAAAACATCACAGATAGAAATCAAATCGATGCTATATTTGACGCAACTCCTTTTTGATAACTTGCTACTAGATGGCGCTGTAACATATAAACTTTAATACCGTTCAACCCGTCGCTAAAAAAATTATTATACATCCGTTTTCAAGTATTTACAAAAACATATACACTGTTAGGACATTTAACCGATTGTGCTGGTTATCTCATAAATCTTTTTAGCTACAGTAATTATAAAATGGCATTACAGATAAATTGCAGTGTTGCCGCAATTCATCTCGTCCATTTCAATGCGTCCGAATAATTGTATAGGGTTAATTAAAATTAATGTTTACTCCCCCAGGCTTTATTGAATGGTTCTGTACGAAGCGTACGGATCCACAATGGTCATATTTTTTACATATAGTTTCTGCTACACGATTTTAAACCGCTTTGATTTTAACTACATTTAAATTTCATAAATTTTCTCAAAATGGTATTTATAATTAGATTTTTATGATGAGATCTTGTCAATCTAAATATTAGTATTGTAAGGTTTTTCCTACAGGTATAATATGCATGTTATAATTCAACGTTCACCATCATCAGCAAATAAACGTTCATACTGCTGGATATAGGCTTCTCTCGAAGATTCCAACATCGATTGGGCAACAGCCATTTCCCACCACTCTAGCTCAATGCGGGTTGGTGGGAGCCAGACCCCTCATTAGTTCATTAGCTGGGTACACCACAGGCAGGTGAGGCTGACTTAGGTCCCATGAGTCGTTGTGCGGGAGCTCTTACACCCTAAATTAAATATTGGTATATATAATACCTTACAGGAAACTTATATCCAACAGTGGAGATGTGTCTATTGAAATTATGATGATGATATATAATATAATACGCATTCATGATAATTTTCTTCAAAACTTCAAGAATATGGACAGCGTATTGGCTTTAGGTAAGTAATAAGAATCAATTCTCGTTACATAAATATATAAAAAAACGAGTACTATTAATGGTTTAACTAAGATATCATACTAGTTAAGTTAATAATATTTACTTTACTGAGATAATCGTAGTTAATGAGATATTACAAAATCGTTCAATTAAAAAGTTCAAGCGTTGCGTAAGATGGTTTAATCATTAAACAATCATTAATTTAGTTTATAATTTAGATGACATTTTCAAACAGTTTAACGACCTATCCGCAAGGTTATGTGAGGGGTAGTTTATTTACAGGAGGGTGCAAACGTCTAGACAGGGTATAACGGTTCGCCGCCCTACCTGTAGTCTTACCCTCTTACACCTTAGACGGGGTGGTGAACAATCTTCGAATTTTCTTACATAACTCGTTTCAATATCTGTTTTACAGAACTTAGAGTAAGTTATATTATTTGAACAATACTCGTGTAATAATATAACTTTAAGTTTTTTTTCTCCAAACTATTTATGTCCATATATCAAAATAACATAGGCAGAGGCGATAACCTGGTCCTATAGAGCTTCCAGTAAAGATATGGTACAAATAAGGATGTTTATACTGTACGATATTACCTCGCCTTGAGACAAGATATTTCGCCTCGTGAACCCGACGATTGCACTAGCTACAACACCGTTCAAACCGGAACAGAGTAATCAAACTTCTGTTTAGTGACGGGCGCTAACGTTGTTCCCTACCTTAACGATCTCTAGCAACAGAAAGTTATCACTATTACATAGTTTTTAACATATCCTTAGTTAATGTGTATTACGATTTATATTTTGTTATTGTTGTAAATTATAGAATTTATGAATACTAAACAGATTTTTTATCTGTAGATATTTACCTTTTGAAAAGTTGAGGTGTTGAAATCTAGGACTTTCTAAGTACATTGTTCAGATCATTTTAACATTTTGATATTAAAACAAGGAAGCTGAGGCAGTATGTAGACGTCAATATCACATCAAAGGCTTAACACAAGGGCGCGAATAGCAGTCTACATACGCCATTTCCCAGTACAATGAAATACCAACCAGCGCATACTATTATCGCTCTTAAGGAACCAAAGCCTGGGACCAAATCCCCTTGAGGTATTATCGAGTGGTAACTACGATACGGATACAAAGTCGGTTCACAATACACGCAGTGTACTTAAAAGCTCAGCCCCAGCAAGTGGCTGGCTTGTGTGGAGTCTAGTTTACTGGAGTTGTTAAAGACAAAGCTAACGAGGTCCTTGCTACGGTACGAGAGTTGAAAGGCTTTTTTGTTAAGAATCCTCGTAAGGAAATTCTTAGGCAAACTATTGCATACATTTTTAAATTTTATTTGTTTCATATTCAATTTTAGGTTTTGTGCATTGAAACTTCACATATATTTATCACAAAGTTATGACCCATATAAATAGAAAAAAAAACAGTACTATGTACTTAGCAATAGCATAATCTAGAAACATTCTAGTATTTCCTAGCAAAATGTTTAGCTTTAAAATGAAAAATAATAAATAAATTTTATTTCGGCCTCTAGGACCATAGTGTGAGTAACAAGGTAGTATGTTTGCTTATTGACTACGATAGTAACAAAGTAGTATTTTTTTTATTTCATAACTAATTGTGCAGTAGATATACACCTCCGCATACAGTGGCTCAGATATGAGATAGTAAGACGTGCAGAAATATTTTATTTTTACTTATTCGCATAGTAGTTCAAGGATTAACACTTGTATGTAACTTACGGCTCAATTAATCTTGAACCATTCAATAATGCAACTTATGATCAGGAGTAACCAATTACTCTTGAGAGACTTTTTCTGAATAACTAAAATAGTAGATTTTTAGTTTTATAAAGCTATGAATTACAAGTCTACATGAATTGCGATGTCGGATATCATATATTAATAAATATGCGTGTTAGTAAGAAAGAGTACTTTACGGGATAGTGTTTAAATAAGAATACTGTATCTCTGCTAATTTACCGAAGCACCAATACATGTGACATAATCAAACTACCGAAGGAACTGGTGGTAGGCCTCCATTGCCGAAGACGAAGAGTCTAGGTAGGTATCACGTCAGCTCCTATTTCTGCCGCCAAACAGTAGTGTGGAAACATTACTGTGCTAGCCGTTGTAATTACTGGGGTAACGATACTCAACATCTTAATATCGCAAGGTAATGATCACAATGTGGTGTTGTGTATGACATCCTAACTAGCGCCACTGCATAGGCAGGCATATCACTTAACACCAAGTGAACGACCCGCTCGTCTCCTCGCTTCGAAAGATAAG
The DNA here is from genome assembly GCA_029032895.1 of Troides oblongomaculatus. NCBI lineage: Eukaryota > Metazoa > Arthropoda > Insecta > Lepidoptera > Papilionidae > Troides > Troides oblongomaculatus. The sequence goes on along the minus strand of JARDWC010000439.1, from coordinate 1,149,176 downwards.
AAAGTAGTTAATTAAAGAATCAAAACCAAACAAGGTGGGAAGTCTCTGCCAGAGGCGGTCTATGAAGATGTGGTATATTCAGGCTATTGCTCTTGCCAAGCAGTGGTGTACATACATTACTGTGCTGGTCGTTGTAGTTAGGGTAAGGAGACTATAAATCTTGTCCTTTAAAGGTACAAGCATAAAATGGTATAGTGAATGTAATCCAAACTAGTGCCATATTGCAATAGGTGAGCGTATCGCTTGACATCAAACTAACGTCCAGCTGGTATCGTCGCGTTGTGAAATAAAAAAAAGTTAACTAGTGCAGAGATAAGTTTATTACAATTAAGTTACGCCTCGTCAATAGAAATCGGTCAATTAATCTTCCCCAGCAGCGTGAGTCACAGCGCCCGAGGCACACAGCACTGGGGACCGTAATTATTTCGCGTACGGGATGAAATATATCATCGTAGTACTCTCGATTGATTATCCAGCGGAGTTCGAACAAGAATTTTTAACTCCGCACACTGAGAATAGTGTTTGTATAACGCGATTTTTTATTTATTTTTATATCTTTAGCATCATAGTTACTAAATAGCTGATCCAAACTCATCCAGTTGTTTTTTGTTATTGACACAAGTGTTTTAACAATAAATATAAAAAAAAAATCAGCGATTTGATTATTATCTGTGTTCATTGCATTTACAGGGTTATATAAATTCATAATGATTGCACTTTATTATTAAAAAATAAAGGAATTTTAATTGTAAACAAAATCGTCTTGGGTCTACAACTCATAATGTATGGAATTCATTTAAAGGTTGTTATAACATACAATATACCATATATAATTTTTTTTTAAAAAAACATAAAAAAAAATATTTCGCTGTGACATACATCAAAATTTTTATTTAGACAAAACATTATCAAAATGTTATAATTTTATGTTAAATTAGAATAACAGTTAAAAAAAATTAATTACATTATAATCATTAAAAAAACGCGGGAAGGAAACGCTGTAAACACAAAAAAAAATACAACAAAAAGTTGCATTGACAAATTGAAAACGGAACGTTCTCGTTCCATTTAAATCACGATTCGCGCGAAAAAAAAAGCAATACCTTTACAACCCACCTGACAGAATAATCGATTTAACTCGATTAGATAATGACACGGTGTTGCAACACGCAATAACAATTGAACAGCCTAAAAGTTGCACGATACCGTGTCACAACACTAGCAATCGAAATTCATGATCGATATTATGTAGTCTAGCATTTTTGGTAGCAGATCTTTCTGATACTGACATGTAATTGTGTCAGAAAATGTAGCCAACGGTCTAATGTTTTTTGTTTAATTTCGTCCTGCACTATTACATGCAAAGAAAAACATCGATACAGGTTTATTATAATCATTCGATTATTTTGTCACAAAACTGATCATTAAAAAACATTAATATTTTTTTTACGTTCACTTAACAAGAATCTGTTATAGGACGTTTAGCAGAGTGGGAATCTGTCTTTTCGACCCTGACACATCGGAATTACTGGACACAAGTCCAGTAATTCCGAGTTATAGGCGTCAATCAGTTTATATCGATTATGCTTGTGACAACATAAAACGATATATACGAGGTAAGTGTTTGATATAAATCTATTTTTATAGACACATCCCGCAAAAGAATTATTCTATGTTAAAATTTGATCTATGAATACTTAGAAAATTTTGATAAAGATGATATTTCCTCTTTATATTAAAATTTTTTAGAAGTCTTATTCATGATAATAAAGGATATTTTTAAAAGGAACAGTGTATTGATTTTAAATTTTTGCACAGTATCTTAAAGTGGTGTCCGTTGGATGCCAAGTCACGAATGTTTACTCCGTGCAAAATTTGGACACCGTGCAAAGTTGGATGACAACCTTATATTTCTTATTTATTAAAGAAATATTGGTTTAACTTTAACAGAAAAATATTATTTTTGTTAGAAACTAACATAAATATTATTCATGTTAGATGGAATTCTCAAAGAATTAATCAGTCGCAAATCTTTTCGTGTAACAGTTGAGAATAATTTCTTCTTAAGAATTAAGTACTGAGAACACAGCCTACTGTATTATCAAACTCTGTCCTAATTGTTTAAAAAATTCCTCGAGACTGATGAAACAAATTTTTTATAAGGGTCAGGACGATTTTAAGGAGATGACTTACCTGTGTGGTGTTGAATCTTCTACTTCCGGAGCGACTGAGAGTACCGCCCCTTACGTTGCTGTCAGACAGCTCCACCTCGGCGCCGTCAGCCGCACGGCGCCGCGATAATTCACACAGCTCTGCGATCGGTTGAACCTAGTGTTTTCAAAAGGTTATATACATAGTTATCCACGAGGGATGATTAGAGACATGTTATTAATTGTTTTAAACAAAACAAATAAAGTAAAGATGAGAATGTGAAGACTAAACGACGTTCAATGTAATACACAGATATAGACGTCCTAAGCCAATTTCTGCAAAAGTTTTGATAGTAAACAAATACTGTATTACAATAGACTCGGCGATGTGTTATATTGAGAGACAGACTACAATTAAGTAGATTTATGACGTGATATATAAATAACCGTAAAACCGTAACTGAGGTCATAAACAAAGCCACTTAAGCCATGAAAAGAGAACAGTAAACCTAACACAGATACAGATGATTATATTAAGAATAAAAATTCTGTAATTCTAGACAATTTCAATGATTTATTTATACTTTCTGTATTTTTCTTCTTTCAAGCGTTATTGCTAAAATTATGTAACAGTTCAAAACATTAAGAGGAATCAAGTTTTATGAATAAATTGCATTGCGCGTTTATGTCCTTCCCAACTGACGTCACCTGTTATATATTTATTAGAACACAAGGATAACGTATAACCATACGTAATAATCGATATTATATGGATCTTTTTATAAGTATGAATTAACATTAAAATTTAACGAAACTGGTACAGAAATGCCACATAATTTGTGTACGTAGTGTTGTTGAAGTAGATAGTCTTATCCGAATTTCGTCCATTAGCTAAACCAAGATCTGTTAACTAACTAATCTCGATTGTCACATTAAACTACCCGTTAAATTAAACGGATGCATTAGCTTTTCATGTCTCATCATTATAATAGTGTGTTAGTCCTACCGGACTCGTATTCATATGTTAACAATAGAGGTTAAGAGATCTGATTATGAACCACGTTTAAAACTCTATTCTATGCCAAATCTTGTATATTAGTACAAGAAATATTTATTCGTCACGTAATAAATATTAAATTAAAGCAATGATTTAGCTGTTTGATAAACAACCTATTGGCTTAGAGAAATTGTATTGCCAGCGAATATATAAAACCGTGGACACTATTAGCTTCATTCTATTATCTAAAATCTTATTACTCTTAGTTGTTTTACTTAAAACTATATCAATTAAAAATTAAATTGAATTTATGTATAAGTAATCCTCACCTTAATATTCACAGAATCTTGACTCCCCTTAATCAGGTCAATCACTTCTTCTCTACTCTTGCCTTCTACATTCACTCCGTTAACTTCTATAAGTCTATCACCTGGTAGTAATCCCGTCTCGCTCGCACCAGGGTAAGACCCTGGCTCGGCAAGGATCACCGCCTTGTGTGTCAACTTAGATATCATGATGACATTGCCGTTACATTTAATTTCACCATTACCGAACCCGTTTTCCTCATGATCGGTTAATTCTTTGAGATCACCAATGAAAACTCTTTCTTGAATCATAGCACGACGAAGACTAAACCCAAAATCATTTCGGGGTGCCTTTTGTCTTTGGATTATTAATGTCCTTGGCTTCGGCAACTGCAAAGGCTTTAATGCAGGCAATGGTAGGTACACATCATCAAACGTACTTGTCCGGGACCACCTGTGGAAACCTTGCGATTCGCCAACAGGTGATGTGGAAAATGGAGGTGTGGCAAATGATGAATTTGTCGTAGTGTCGGTTAATGAATCGGCGCTTGGCGACGTCGATGTCACTCCAAGGTAGTTGTTACCATTCGTCTTTGGTACCTCGTCAACATCTCGAGTAGTTATTGTCGGGTTTGCATTGTTTTTATAGTTTTTATATTGCGTTTCCACTGGACTATGTATGACTTTTTTGGTAAAGTTTTGTATTTGCTGCATGTCATCACTGGAGGAGGTACTCTTAGACGGCGGGATCCCATATGAAATTACTTCGTTTTGTTGTGTATTGCGCGCCACGACATTAGAATCTTGTCCATTGGTATAGTCAACGGTATCGGTGTTATGAAGGCTGCTCTCTTGGGAATTGGAACTAGTGTTGCTGAGCCTGGGCCCTTTTAGGATTCCTCTTTTCGGCGGTCGCGGTGGGATCGGCGGTAGATTTTGCGCTTGTCGAGGACTGCTGTTCGCGTTATTCGGATTATTTAACGAATTCAGCGAAGTTTCCGAACTATCAGATTGTAAAACGCCTTCCTTTTTATTCCAGTTATTAGGTGGAGTTGGATATGCGGGTGAGAGGTGGTTGTTTTCATCACTGAGATTAGAATTAGAGCCTGATGTTGAAATAATCGGGTAGGTGGTGTAATTTGAATCTTGCTCGAGATGGGCGAAAAGTGACGCGGTGTAATCCGCTGTGATGCCGGAAGGTAACTTCTCTTTCTCCTTGCGCCGTCCACGGAGTTTCAGAGAACGACGAACCTGTAAACAATGAAGCAACTTTTAAGAAATTGTTTTTATAGTGTAATTTCAAGTCGCAGTTGAGTGAACATCGAGGCTATTTTATCTAAACAACCTAATTGTCTGATAGCTGCACGTAACAGGAACGATGTCGATTAAAATGTGAATGCATTTATTAATCCAATTGGAAACGATTGCTTAAGTAAACAATTAGCCGACATGATATATCATGACAGAATTATAATAGAGCTTTAGTCGACTGATAAAAAATTACTGATTGAAATAGCTGTAATTCGACTTTCATTTTCACATCAAAGACGAGGCGGCACAACGGTAATGGAAACGTATGATGAAACCCGTCAAGTTCCTACAATTGCAAAAACAGCATTCCGCAGGAGCTTGTCGCAGCGGGGAATCCGCTGACGCAGACGAAAGTGTAGGCGCAAATTATTTAAAATAGGTTTCAGATTCGATCCCGTTTTTTTGTTCTTTTGTAAGACTGAACTTTTTTCTGTTGAAGCGCACACTGTTTGCTTTATTGGATAACACATAATTTAAGTTATTTGTTATTCATATAATATGACATTAGCATTAACAATATGTCTATCAATGTAGCACTACTATCATTACTCCATACAACTTCATACATTTTTGACATAGACGCCTTTTGTAACCGTCTAAAATAATTTTTCTTCAGTCCTCCTAAAAAATTTTTAATTACTTTATTAAAATAGATTTTCATGTTCATGTGAACTTAATTACACTATTTTACGATTAATTAAAAATAGAAGTAAAAATATTGGCATGGAATTTACTGGATGTGAGAGCCTTTGTGACTTGACCCGGTATTTATAACTGCATCTGAATTCATTACCCTCGTTTAAACGTTGATGGTAAAATTATAAAACTTCATTACTTTACCGCGTTAATGTTCGAGAAAAAAGAATTTATCAGTAATAATAGAGACTAGAACCTTTCTAAGAAAACTGGCGAGAATAAATCGGAAAAATTCATTACACGTTGAACAAGAGATAACTTCATTCACCGCAATATTTACGCTCTGGTAATTAAGTAACAAAACGTTAGCAAGTGAAAGGGGAACAACTAAGTACAGTTGGTTCCCATACATTTCGGATAAAGTTTCTTACTGTAACAACGATACCAAAGCAAATTTATAATTATTAATTACATGTAAAAAGGTGAAACAAAACTAAACGTTTGCGAATTAAGGTAAAAATAGTTTATTCTTCTTATTAATAGTCTGATTACAGACATGAATTATTGTTTTAACACAACGAATTCACTAAAACTTAAATAAATAACAGTATTAACTTTCGCTTATCTACATCCCACAGGAAGTATATTTAATAATATTAAATGTTAGGAACAATGGCGATACTTGAGTATCAACAAAACGCAAGTACAATTTGACAATTACACACAAAAGGGATAAAAACAAACGAATATGTAAAAAAAATACAACAAGAAATTACCAAAGAGCTAAACGCGATTCCAATCACTCGCACAGCCTTGGTAGAGTCCAATTTCCACAAATCCATTGTACCAAGCACTGTCACAGCTGACCCGCTGCGGCCCAGTTCCGGGCCGCTGTACGAGCCGACGCTAATTGGTTCCTCGCAATTATCTTGAACTCATTGTGAGCATGTTTACAAACACTAATGGACAATAATGCCAACAACAATTGATTAGATGCACAAACCCGTACGGTACAGTCCATCAATGACTCTGATGAACGTTATTAGATTATGCTATAAAATAATAATTCTTAGCTATTAGAGATTTAACAAATCAACGAAGAAAATTTTAAACGTACTAGAAACTTATGTGATAGACAAAGAAGAACTGCTGATAGACGCCCGATGCTAAAACTTACTTGAAAAATCAATCTGATCCAAATTCGATCATTTATAGAATTAGAATATGTAATACGATGAATAGAAATTTCTGTACGAACTAAATATTCATTCCTTCAATATTTGTTCTCAACGACCCAATTCTCATGGCATCGAACTAGTACATCCTTCACATGTGTGACTCACACTAACTCAATCTTTACCCATGCTGACTAATGTGACAAATATTTACCCTAAAGGTTTTCTGGGAGGTAACTTTATTATCTACTCTTCAAGTTCTGATTTTATTCACAGAGAAGACGAACCGTTAATTAGAGTTTCAGAGATAGACTTTGGAAAATGATTCTTTTACAACTTTTCAGGAATCACCATCAACTTTACCATCGGATTTAAATATATGTGTCGTCTTAGGAAATATAGCAAGTGCCATTTTATTTTTCCTAGTTTTAATGAGTTGCAGATAAAATGGATAGATTTTCCTACCATCTAGAGGAAGATAAAATCTTGACCAATTATTACATTAGAATTATTCAATGATGACTTTTATTCAATATTAAGTATGTTTATGGAGTACATAGGCGGATGACCTTCCTTTAGATGTAGGTAAGGAAAGACGTCACAGAGGATAATGTTATAATAGCTTATTAAATTATGTTACAACAATAAACAGGATATTAACTAATAATTATTCTCATTAACGTCACACCAAAGAAGCAATTGAAGTGATAAAAGAGGTACTTCTACATTTTTGAAGAATGGTATACCTACTAATATGTTAGACCTACTACGGAGTTCTTTATGTTATACCTTATAGCCCAAAATTAATAGGACGGTGAACATATTTGTAATACAAAATAAAAAAAAATCTGTAGTGTAAAACGAGATCTCTCTAATATTTCCCCCGGATTCATTATCATTCCTATAAATTTGATCTGTTTTGAATTTTGAATCACAGAGGACATGAAATGCATTATTTACTGGATAGTTGCATCCTTGACCCACAATTAACGTAGAAACAAAAATCTATTGATAGCCATCTTACGTTAGCATTCTTTAACATATAAATTATTTTTCTTAGACTATCATCATTAGGTGCCCTCTTCAAAATGACGTTTAGCGATCAGGTTGAGAAAACCAATTCGATCCTCAGCTATTCTTTTTAAATGATGGTATTTAAACCCGGTCCATTCCTTAATGTCATCAAATCATTTCTGGCGCTGTCTCCCAGGTGCATGTTTTCCAGGAATTTTGTTCTCTAGGATCAACATTGGGAACTCATAAAGGGATCCTCTTTGAAGGTGTCCAAAATATGCAACCTTTCTTTGCATGCCGGTTGTCATCAGCATCATTAGACTATAGTTAAAGCCAAAGGAGGCGGCTAGCCTCACCAACAGTTTCCAGCAGCGCTGGTTCTCACCATCTACTAACATCCTGAGGCGTTTTGCGCAAGATTTATAGCGATGGTGAATTCATAAGAAATAAAAACTTTTAATTATTTCTCATAGAAAGAGATGTTTTAGAACTAATTACTTATATTAGTTGGCAACATGTATATCTTTGCATATAAATTTCCTCTCAACTATTCTATATTAATATTTATATCTTTGATTCGAGATATCATCTTAGTTTCTCACCAGGTGTGATCAGTCACCCTACACCGTCCGTCCCGACCAATGACCGTAACGTCCTACAAAATCGATCAACTCTCCCGACATTTCTTTGGCTAAGACACCTTCAGTAATCAGCTCTGTTTCTGATACAGCAAAAGTAAATCATAAATTTGGTAAAAGACAGAGAAGAAGATCAAGTCGTGATATTATCTTCTTTTTTTACAATACCTATAGTATCTTTTTAAAAAGTACTTTTCAAAGATTAGATTTGGGATAAAAGCACAAGATATGATTGATTTGGTTAATTTGTACTGATGCTTTTTTAATGTTTCCATTTATCTACAGATAAATGTCTATCATGTAAAATATCTACTATTTTATATACTTTAAACAACGGAATAAATATCTATATCAGCAATTCATCAGCAGGAAGACTATAAATAATTATAACAGATAATTTTAATTAACGTGTTTGTTTCCTACAACAAATATATCGATGTTTATATTATTAATGACAAAGGTTGAATATTCTGTTCAAAGCAACCGCATATATTTGAGCTGGACTACTGTTTAGTATCAATCGGATCAAAATTTACTGGTGATAATTATAGTAACAATTCTGCCGCCAAAGGGTAGAGTGCAAACATCACTGTCTTCCGGTTTGAAGGGTGCCGTAATTAGTGAAATTAGTGGAGTAACGAGATTTAACGTCTCATGTCTTATGACTACGTTTCGACTCATGTCCGTTATATAAGTTGGAGAAAGTGTTTGTTTCGCTTTTTTTTTTATGGTTCAACTAAAAGATTACCTTTGACCTTAACAAGATTATCAGTTCATCAGATAGGTGAACGAAATTTTCTTCAAAATTTGAGCTTTACTCTAGATTATTTCCAATCTATCTATCATCCGATACTATTTCCAGTGCATTTACCACTTACAATAATAATTAAACGATACAATTAACCATAATTATTTCCAATTAACCCCATTTAACCTTATCGTGCGTTTTATGATTGAAACAGTCCGGACATCATTGTGAGGTGTCGGCTATTGTAACTCTTATTATCTTTTTAAGGGTTCAGGCCCTAATTGTCGGACCGACAAATGCGTTGCGTCCGGCGAAACCGGAGCGCGTTGTTGCCAAACGTTTGAAACAATCAAACGAACGGAAGTGGTGATGTAACAATATAGTCAGTGCAACAAATTTGTTGAAAAGATCGTATAAAAACCAATAAATAATTTCATAACACGTTTATATAATACTCACGCTCTTCCTAGCTATTGTCCCAATATAACAGTGGGGTCCGCTTTCCTTATTTCTCCTAACCACTTCGCTCTGTGCTCGACATCGTCGTCAATCACTTGGCACTCACGCATGTCTCTTGACATTAAATTTGTCCACCTTGTTTTGGTTCTGCCTGCGGGTCTTTGACCAGGAAGGGACAGTTGCAGTGCCAACCTAGTCAAGGGGACTTCTATTTACGCGAGTTTGTATAACACAAACAAAACAAATACAAATAATGACTGTTTACTGTACTCGTTAGCCCTAAAACTGGAGAGACATATATATATTCAGCAGTGAACATCAATAGTTGGTAGCAGGTCACTGTAGTTGGTCTCCGTCGAGGTGGATACCACCGCAGCTATTTTTGCCTACAAACAGTAGTGTGCAAATATTACTGTGTTCCGGTTTGACGGGCGTTGTACTTAGTAAAAATTAATCTGGTAACAATACTACATATCTTATGTTTAAAGGCGACAAGCACGATGTGGTGCTGTGTATATTATCCCAACTACTTCTATTTTGTTACAGGCAAGTCTATCAATTACCAACAGATGAACATCTCCCTCGACTAGACTCTTCGCCAAATAAAATAAAAAAAAAATTAAAAACCAATTTAATTGAAAAACGTTAAGGTTCACCTGATGATAAGTGGTACTTCGCCCATAGCAACGATGCGCTAGTTCGGATTATATACACTGCACCACATTGCGCTAATCGCCTTCAGACATAAGATATTGAGTCTTGTTACCCCAGTATTTTCACTCACGGTAACATCGTAACAGTTACCACACTGCTGTTTACCGGCAGAAATAGGAGCTATGGTGGTACAACAGACTTACCACCAGTAGATAAATAGCATGGAGCAGTCAATGCTACAAGTTAGTTACAGTTAACTTGTTTATTTCTAAGACAACAACAAATCCTTACACACCGCTCTCTACCTATTATCACCTAGAGATTTAGTTTCGTATGCTGTCTCACACTGTTTAGTCCACAAGTAAACAATACCACCAAATGCGTGAGTCATTGAAAGACGTAATGTAAATATACGAAGATAGAAAACGAGAGTGAATTAGTCGTGTTTTTACAATTACGTACTCTAATACAGTTTATACAGTATGTTTATTTTATATATGTGGCGTTATAAAAACCTTTATGCGTAGGATCGTGCCTTGTAGAACATAATACAGGAGACCTTTGTCCAACAGTGGACTTCCATTGGTAGAAATGACAATGATGATGAGAAACGACGTACATTAGTGGACTTACTGGTGGTAGGTCTCTGTTGCCGGAGAACGTCTAGGTAGGTACTATCGCGTAGTCTCGGATTGTTAAGAATAGGGCTAAGGTATTCCCTGCCTGTGGTATAAGGTGACTAAAAGGGTCCTCGGGTTCGTAGGCTTTAAGGGTGGGGTCTCTCAGAGCTCAATAAAAGAGCTTTAGGAGAACGGCTAATGCACGGTGGCCATGTATTTGTCGTAGCACAGCGTAGGAGCTAGGGTGGGCTTTGGAGGCCTTCCGTGGGATGTTTTAGCCAGAGTGAAGGCGGGCGCCGGTGCGTTCTGTAAGAAATCTTGGAGCCCCTAATGCACTGAGATAGACTACCGAGGCGGTTTGTGGGTAGAAGCCCCAAATAACCTCGTTTCCCCCCCACAGCAAGGTATCTTTTAATATTTCCCTCGCGATAAAAAAAGTAGATACCAACGCAGACCTTTCTGCCGGTAAGCAGTAATGTTTACATTACTGTGTGCTGATTTGAATGGCGCTGTAGATAGTGTTAACTACACTAGCTGCAGCGCCCTTCAAATCTGGGGTAACGTAACATCTTATGTCTCAGGCGACAAGCACAATATGGTGCAGCGCATACCATCTTAACTAGCGCCACATTCGTTATGGCTGGGTGTATCCACATACCATCAGGTGAACGTAACGCCCGTCTCGTCGATAATTAAAAAAAAATAGCTTTCAAAAGACAGTATGATGACATACATAGTGTGGGGGTGGTATCCACCTAGACGGTCTCCTGCAACAAAGACCTACTACTAGTACAATAACGTGTACGTGTAACCTGTACAATACAACAAGGAAAAAATATACACTACATATAATTATCTACATAATAATATATGTAACTAGAGACGGCGATAATAGTCTTGTACCTTCTTAAAGATAATTAAAGAGAGACGTCATGATGAAGAGCACTCCAGCTCCTTTTACAGTGAAAGAAACGTTTGGTAGAATGTGTTGGTGTTTTTAGAAGTAAAGATATAGAAGGGCGACATTGAGTAGTGGGGGGTACGAGACAACATACGATATGACCCTCAGCTTATAGAATGACGTAACAGACACACGACCATATATTTTTTTTAATGCACGCCACGTCGAGTTTAATGGTCATATAAATACTTCATGGTTATGTATCACTGACATTATTATCAGCTTAATCGATTCTCTATCTCGATGACAAGAGATTCCCTGATAAATTAATGCGAAATTCTTGTTTATGTATGAAGTCATGATATACGTACTCCGTGTGGAGAGGAGGGATGGACATAAAGCAAAGAAAGTAATGAGAATGAACGAGAAAGGAAGCATCACCATCATCATTAGGTGCCGTATTCAGACTGAAATTTGGTGATCAGATTGAGAAAACCAATTCGATCCTCACCTATTCTTTTTAACTGATGGTATTTAAACCTGGTCCATTCCTTAATGTCGTCAAACCATTTCGTACGCTGTCTACCAGGTGCATGTTTTACAGGAATTTTGCCCACCAGGATCACCCTTGGGAACTCATAAAGGGATCCTCTTTGAAGGTGTCCGAAAAATGCAACTTTTCTTTGCATGACGGTTGTCATCAGCCTGCGATTGCAATTAGCTCCCTCAAGGACTTGAGCATTGGAAAGAAACTGCTTCCTCGTATGGATTATATGGAAGTATGGTGGATGGTTATAAGGGTAGAGGAAGACCGAAGGAATGTGGATGGATTGTGTGAAAAATAACATTTGTAAGAAGAGTGTGAATTCAGATATAACGACTGATAGAGGAATGTGGAAGAGAAATGAACTTCTCTCTTGCAGACCCCACATAGCTGGGAAAAAGGCAGAAGGAAGAAGAAGACTTTATATACTATATAATAAATAGTGCAACGAATTTATCAGTTATAATAATATTTGTTTTGCGATTGTTGACTATAAGTTGCCCAACCTGTCAAGACTATGACAATTGAGAAGAAGAGACCGTAAGAAGCTTACATTTACTATTACTTTATGTTTTACTGGTACCTGTTGCCGGAGACTAGAAGTAGGTACCATCCGCAGCTCCTATTTCTGCTACCCAATAGTAGCGAGTTAACGTTATTTCGTTCCGGTTTAAAGGGTTTTGTATCTAGTGGAAAGACTGAGGTAACGAGAACTAACATCTCATGCTTCACAGCAATAAGCTTTATGTGGTTATGTGGCATTCTAACTAGCGCAACGTTACAGGCGTATCACTTAGCATCAGGTGATCGTTCCGCTCATCTCATCGTTTCATTGTTTTAAAAAAAAATTAATACTGCTATCGCCCTTTTACCATATATCTAAACAAAGCATTTCCCGTCGTCCTTCGTAATGCAAATGAAGGATTGGAACAGTCTGCAGCCATCAATGTTTCCGTCCAAATATGACGTGGTAGCCTTCAAGAGAAGGGTGTAGTCATATGCTTTCCATCATGTGGGATTGTAGTCAATCACTAGGCTATAAAATACTTAAAATAAACTTAAAAGCTATTTTAGAAACACATCAATACAACATTTATAATGTTTACTTGTAAAACATATTATGCGATATAAATCAGTGAAGATATACATCTTTATCAAGCCACCTTCAGATGACTTTAATAACTAAATATATCTTCATGGATTTAGTATAAATCTAATGATAATTAAATGCTGACATTTAGCAAAGATCTCCGGTTTTATGTGAATGATGTCATGTTTGTTTCACGAACTGAGAGAACAGTGTCTTTTATGTGTGGAGAATTCGAATACATGCAGCTGGATAATTATATTACGAATCTACTTAAAATAATATATAGGTGAGCTAATAAATTTTCAAGGCTAAATTGGTAATATATAAATTTATCGAATATTTTAAATACTTCCGTTGCGCAGTGGTGACGGTTTCTGCTTAGTTTCCGTTTATCTAGCTACTGGCTTCATATTGTGTATCTGCTGACATTAAGACATCGCTGTTTTCCCAATAATAATATTTGAAAGAAAAAGTATTTTTAAATGGCAACTTGTTTTGTCTTCCCACAAGAGGGACCGACGCTTTGGTGAGAATCGCGGGAACTCACAGGATTTGAGCAACGCGGGACCGATCGATGTGGAGATCTACGGGGGAAGCCTATGTCAATCAGTGTACGTGTGTCGGGTGATGATGATGCACTTGTTTTCGGGCACATTGTCATTAAAGGTTATGTAATTGAAATTATTTATTAACTATAAATGACAAGTCCTATAAGAATTCAATAAAGCCTCATTTGTTAATAAGAACAGCGAAGGAATGGAACAACTTGCCCACTTCCGTATAACCCGTCTTAATACATAAATGCATCCATATAGAGTTATTAGACTGCTGGGGCTAATAGAGTCCTCATTGCACATTAAGCGAGCCCGAGGTAAATGATAAGTATACGAGATGGTCTTGTATTTGTCGTAGCAAAGGGAGGGTGTTGAGGATGGTATGGTACTCCCGGGGTCGTGTTTAAGCGCAGTGTAGAAAGAGACCAAAGTGTACCGTAGGAAATGCTGGGGCAATCTGCAAAGCACTAAAGATTACAATCGAGAGTGTTTTAGAAGGTACAAATTCCTCATAACCCTGTCTATTCCCCAGAAGCAGGGAATCTGTTGAAGATTTCCCCCTCGACAAAAAATAATTATTAGTACGCTTTACATAATATAGGATTGAGAACATGCATTAATCTATTTATTTATATAATATTAAGGTCGTTATCCTTGCAAATATGGCGGTCACAGGCCTGTGTATATATTTAGTTAACAATCGTTTATTTAAGGGCTCTGCAAACGACTATTTCATACAACATCAAACGAAAGATTTGTAGAGATAGTGTGCGATAACGACAGCTAAATGATAAAGTTCTCAACAACCACCACAGCTAAGTTTACGCAATGACTCAAAGCAGAAAAAGCCGATTTTTTCTTGATAGTATAACCTTTACAATGTGGTATTAGCTATGATGGTAAACATTGCACCATGTTGTGCCACAGTGCCCATAGCAGACCTCTGTTGTCGGAGAATGTCTACGTTGGTACCGTCGCAGCTACTAATACTGTCAGACAGTATCTTAAGGCTATGAGCATAATGTGCTGCAGTGTATATCATCCTAACTAGCACCACGTACCAGCAGAAAAACGTCTTGCTCATTTTGTCGCTATGTAGAATTTAAAAAAGCTACTGTTACGCGCCAGAAATGAAAGCAGTGATGATACCTAATTTATTTATTCACAGAATTTCTACCATACTATTATTTAACTCTCTATCTTTCTCTTATCTTCTTTTAACGGAACTATTATATATATGTATCTATTCATATATCTTAATTAAGATTCGAAATTCGCGAACCTGGACATCGATGAACCTGCTAAACAGTCAAGAGAACTAACAGAATAATTACAATGGAAAACACACGTGGTGGTACCTACCTAGGCAGCTTCCCGCAACAGAGACCTACCACTCTTAATGTATAATTTCTTTAACAAATAATAATGATCAGAGTCATTACCTATAGAAGTTATTCGTTGTTATACATAAAAGGAAATGAGTTACTTATCATATTATTAGCGTTATCAAAGAAAGGAATATATAAATATATTTTATGTTCCTATCATTTTTTTATATATTATCACGCCTTTTTCCAAGTAGGAGTAGGCAGAGGTGAACACACACCCACTTTTCGCCAGATGTAGTCAGATTAGGTCCCATGTAACAGGGGGCAAGTCTGTAACCACTTTATTGGGACTAACACACACACAAAGATGATTTCAGTGTGCGGGTTTCCTCACGATGTTATTCTTCACCGTTTGTATCTCGCTGTTGTAACTAAAGTTCACAAATGTACGTAACTTAAATATTAAGTCATCACTACATGCCGAGATTCGAACCCGCAACCTTCGGAATGAAAGCCGCACGCTCTAACAATTAGGCCAGCGAGCTACGTTGCTATTATTAGTTTCGTTAATTATAAATCGGCAACATTTCGAATAAGACAGCACTGAATGAACGTATAAAGGTATTTCGGTTGGTCTGTCTCGAATCATTCGGGTCTTAGCAGAAAAGCGAGGATCATAGATATAAAATAATTTCAGTACTGCAACATGTTACTGCTGCTGCATAATTAAGAATCTCTTCCCATATGTCGGTTAAATAGGATTTTCATAACAAACAAGAAGTGTACGTAAATAATTAAACAGACCAACGCCGTCTAAGTTACGTCTGCGCACAACGTACCGAGTTCCCTTCGCTGTTGTAAACAAACGCGCCGTTGGAGATCGTGTAAACCAGACTATTCGCGTCACTAATTAATCAAACAAACGAAAATAGGGTACACGCACACTACAGCTTTTGTAAACAATGTGCACAAGTTCATTATATTGAATAAAACAGAAGTAAAGATACTGTGGATTGGATTGGAAAGATACTGTGTTGCGTGAACTATAGCTTTTATCAACATATCACGAGAAGCAATGCATGGGGGTGGAAGTCGTCCGGTGGTAAATAGGGAATGGGGGATTTATACTGTATAATACCATCGTACGCTCTTCGAAATGTATCCTACGTACCGTGAGGCTAGCCACGCGGTACTTTTGGTAAAGCCTATCCAGGTTTAGGTATATCTATATATACACTAATATACATGTAGTATATACACTATATGGGCTGTGAAGAGTCCTGCACAACAACTCACGGTAACTAAACCAACATCACCTGCTCCTAGTGCATCCTGCTAATCAACAAACGAGGCTCTGGCCCCACCAACACGCAATGAGCCAACGTGGTGGCAAATGACACAAATTCCTCTATATGAAACTCTACAAACGACGGGCTCTGATATTGATAGATGTAGGGATCTTTGGGGAGATCTTTTTTCAGCAGTGAACGTCTATCAGCTGATGATGAACACATCACGAGAAAAGTAAACCTTTGTCTAAAATTACAAAAGAATTAATGGAAATGCTATTAGTATGCCAAATATTTTAAAATTTAATATATGGCAGTAATATTAGGTTGGGGAAAAAGAAATCCATTATTTTTTCGGTAGATGGCTGTAGTGATAAATTTCTCGTAAAGTATCGATCAAACAGTTTCAGATTGATGCTCGTTAGAAAGGTGACATTTCGCAGTAAAAAAATTCTTGTACTGTTTTTTGTTTGCTGCATTCAATTGTGAGTTACAGGGTGTTAAAAATTGAAGTGAACAAAGAGAAAATTCGGTACATTTTACAGTTTTTCTTTGACAAAGGCGAAAATGCAAGCCAGGCGGCTAAAATTGTGAATGGGTTTATGGACCCGATACTGTAACAGCCAATTATGTGCAATTTTGGTTTAGTAGATTCCGTTCAGGAATTTTTGATGTTAAAGATGCACCTCGCACAGGTAGGCCGGTCGCCGAACAACCTCCATAACGGAGGCCACGGTGGCGGATTTGGGGAACCCGTTACCAAGTACGTTAGGCCTCGAGATGGAGCGCGCAGTACTTCCGCCTATTACTGGTAAATGGGGTGGAGAGTTCCAGTTTCACCCCGAGATGCGGCCTCATTGTGGCCTTTCGCCGTCGAGACCACAGTTGTGTGCGAAAGCGTTCCTGTTGTTTTGGCTAAAGCGTTGAGACGTACACCGTGGGGTTTTAGCCGAGTACGAGACCGGCATAACCCCTCTGTTGCCCCCACAGCAGAAGGGTATCCAATGTAGGATATCCCCACGATAAAAAAAAAAAAAAAAAGGCTGGTCGCCGAAAATGTCGATAAAATCGGAGAAATGATCGAAGTTGACCGGCATGTTAGCAGTCGTAACATCGCCCAGGAGCTAAAAATGCACCACAAAACAGTTTTAAACCATTTACACAAAGCTGGATTCAAAAAGAAGCTCGATGTTTGGGTGCCACACCAATTAACATAAAAAAACATGATGGATGGAATTTCCATCTGCGAAGCCTTGGTCAACAACTGGACCGTTTGAAGATAGCAATTGACAAGAAACCGCCAGAATTGGCCAACAGGAGAGGTGTCGTGTTCCACCAGGACAACGCTAGACCACACACGTCTACAGTGACTCGCCAGAAACTTCGGGAGCTTGGTTGGGAAGTTTTAATGCATCCGCCATACAGTCCGGACTTGGCACCAAGCGAATACCATCTTTTTCTTGCATTACAAAATTTCTTTAGTGATAAAAAATTGGCATCTAGGGAACATTGTGAAAATCGGCTACTAGAGTTTTTTGCAAATAGAGACCAGGACTTCTACGAGAGAGGCATTATGAAGTTACCTTTAAAATGGCAACAAATCATAGAACAAAACGGTGCATATTTGACCCAAATCGGACAATCCGAAGCATGTTAAATAAAGTCCTGAAGTTTATATGAAAATAATGGATTTCTTTTTCCCCAACCTATTATACCTTTCTCTTATTGTTTTATTTTCAGTTAACTATAAAATAACAGTTATAAAAGAAGTTATATAGATCCTGACAGACACATGAAAAGGATGTTTACACAGTACCAAATTACTCTTTTCGTCTCAAGACGTTAGGATGTTACGACTCACAAAGCGGAACACAGTAATATTTGCATACTGCTGCTTAGTAACGGGAACAGGCTGTGCGGTGATAAACCATAATAATCTTTTAGTATATAAAGTTTGAGTGGTTTAAACGATTCGAAGCCTTGAAGTATGCGAACAACATTGGCATTAAAATTTATATAGCACATTTGATACATGAACGTTCGCAAAAAATAGCGGTGAAACGACCAACGTATGTTGCCATCCAACGTTAGATGGTAGTTAGGAACCGGTTCCAGTCATAACCACGGCCAACCACACCTATGAGTAACTGTATATTGAGTATAAACAAACAAGGATATAAAAAAAAAATCTTTTGATCTCAAGCTTTAACAGATTACCGAAGAAAATTTATGAAATCTGAAGTTTTAATTATTATAAGGAATTTCACTTTATAAGTGAAAGCAGTGGACCTTTTTTATTAGAGCGAATGTGGGATTATTATCCACTAAAACCCCATCGGTGGTCATCCTTAATGCGGTTCGGGGTGCCCCGGGATCACCGCGGCAACGATCCATTGTCACCTCGTCCTATGCTTAACCACGTGCCACGGAGGACCATAACTCTCCCTAGCACCATAGCTTTGCTCCGAAAAATAGGTCACCCCACTTCCAAAGCCCTCAAATCTGAAAACACTTTCAGTCGCCTTCTGCTACAGGCAGAGCTTCCCTTGGTGCTATTTTTTATAGACTGATATTACAGAGTAGAATATGTGTTTTACTAAATAAATTATATAAGTATATTAAAAATTTAATGGAAAAACAACATTTCTTGTAATCACAACTTTTGATAGCTACGAAATAAAGACCGTGGATAAGGGTCCACGAGCCCAGTATCAGATGAGCTGTGAGAGTCGCTATGGTTTCAAGCGCTTACATCATCATAAAACAGAATTATGTAAAAGAACATATATTGATAGAAGGAATGCTTTCGTAGACTGTACTAATTGTGACCTATACTTATAATAAATACAGTGTTTATATAGAAATCGATATAATACCGAAACCTTAGTAGTATCAAGCTATGAATGTAAAAATCCCTGCAAGAAGTATTTTAATGATGCATAATTAATTGCATCAATCGCTGCTAAGTACTCTTTCAAATTATTATATATATCTTTACTATCATTTCTCATCTGATAAGTCGCAAACGACTAACGTGATGGTCAGTTTGCAGTTATAAGAATGTAAATGATAGAAGACAGTAAAGCAGATTTTAACTGTACCAGAAAGCGAAGAAAATTAATATCCAAATACAGAGACTCAGTAATTTCATCGGCTTTCTAAATTTGGGAAAATCTACATGGGAGATGCCCAGAGATCCACTAGGTCATAACGAGATCTTCGAAACTGTTAAGCATAAACATTAAAAATTTGGTAGAGATATTGTTCTTACCATACGTTAGCTAAGAATAGATTTCAGAAAATTCCATCCCCAAAAGCAGTGCGGGGTTGCAGCAAGATTTATGACGAATTTCATGTATGATTTTCAAAAATAAAAATCTATATTACGCCTAGAAAGGCGGGTGGAGAAAATCTAGTATAATATCAAACTTGCCTCTTCAAGCCGTAACGGCTCTTCGAGTCCTGCCGCTAACCGCTCTCGCTTCTCTCTCTCCTTCCGTTCTTTCTTCTCCTTTTTTCTCCTGTCCTTGTCACCGTCGCGTTCCTCGCAGCCGCCGGAATCATGTGTCAGGACTGTTGACTTCTTCATAAAGTTGAACATGGTGGCGACGGGCTGCAAAGCAAATAAAGTATGTTTATTATTAAGTATATGACAATACATCCTAGCTAATCAGTCATGTATGTCTAGAATAAAATCTATAAAAGTTTTTTTTTAATTCGAACAAGCGACAAGACGAACAGGACGTTCACTCCATAATAGGATGTACACTGCATCACAATGTGATTGTAGTCTTGAGACGTAAGATAGTAAGTCCTCAACCAAACTCATTACTCACGATTTTCAAAGCTTCAGTCCATCCGAAATGCTTGCACACTACTATTTGACGGTAGAAATAAAAACTGTGGTAGTACCACCAGTGAAGTACTTAAAAAATATTTAAATACTAATGAAGCAGGTAGTTTTTATTAAATAAATCATTGACCGACGATTTTGCGTATGTGCATTAGAAAATTATCAAGGTAATGTAGCTATAAAAATCTTATTTTAATAAGCTAATGTGAACAGTTGTAAATAATTTTGAACACTTTACAATACAGTGCACCTGTTCAAGGTTATTGCAGTACATGACTGCAAAGCGACCACGCCTTGTTTCGGATGTGGCAAGAAGTGAAGTTTCGAAACTATTTAGATCTAGGATTATAATCACTATTGCACGAAGATTTCAGATGATCTAAGCCTCAATAATTTATACGGAATTGTTCATCGGCAGATTAAAGTTTTTATTTTGATTAATCTAATTTACCTGTGGTTATAAATTGTATATTTTTGTAATTGTATGTTGAAAGAAGATTAACGAAAGAGGTATACAAGGTAAGAATGATTGGACAAATCGGTGCAGGTCGACCCAGGCGGACATATTCCGATCAAATCGAAGATGTCCTAAAGAAAGACTAGGTCAAGAGTACTCGCAACTGACGAGCATGCATGAAGACGCTCATGAAAGTGGAGGAAACGAGAGAGGTGTGCCAGGATCGTAGCAAGTGGACAGAGGTGGTCTCTGCCAACCCCATTGGGAAAGAAGCGTGTGCGTGTGTATGTATATATAAATTGTATTTTTGTAAAATCTATAGCAAATCCATGGCATTAGGTGGGGTACATAGCTCGGAGAACACAAAGACATTGGGGGACGTAAAGTGCTGGACCCCGTACCGGAAAATGGGTCGTTGACAGACCCTCCACTGGATGAAGAGAGGATATACAAAGAATCTGTGCTGTGCTTTATGGACCACATTACAATAAACCTGTATCTAGCAGTGGAAGTCCATCGATTGATATGATAACGATGACTATGGAAATCTATAGAATTTTTTTTCGATCTGATGTAACTAGCGATACAATTGCAATTAGCACTTGTTAATATGACATACACAGTATGATGTACTATAAACAAAACATTGCTATGTTTGCACACTAACGTTTGGATATGGCAATAGAAGCTACGGTGGTAGTAGACGGTCTCCGGCAACAGAAATTTATCACCCATAAAGATATAGACAATATAATATTAGGTATATACATACCAAACATAAACACAGATTTGAACTAAGTTGAGGATCGGCCCCGTAACCTATAAACCACGAGGTTTTTTTTTAATAAAACACCCACGTACTCGTACCAATGATCGACCTAAAAACGTGAAACAATTCACAAGTTAATACGAGAACACACGCACAAAAAACTTTGAACCTACTCATTGATATACTAGCGAATACATATACGTATGTTTATATGTACACTATTTGTTCTTATTCGACGAAGCAACGAGACGAACAAGACTTTCACGTGATGATAAGTGATACGCTTGGCCATAACAATGTGGGAATATTTAGTATATTATTCATTGCACCACATTGCGCTCGTCGCCTTGAGACAAGATTTAAAGTCTCATCACTCCAGAGTTTTTTTTTTCTTTGTTAATATCGTTCCTCCTTGCGTTTGTAAGCCTTGGCTTTAACTCTTTCTTTTTGCTCTTCGTCTTATAGGAGACGTCGTCGTCTCCTATAAGCACTAGTGAGTATCCCTATACCTATAGGTATATGTGTACTCTTTTTAAATAATTAAAAGAAATAAGTATGTCAAGAATGCGAAGAAAAGTATGGCGATGAATAACATATTTATACGGCGGGTTAGTGAAGACAATCAGACCGTCTCGCCTGATGACCGCCTTGCCTCGCGAGGAACAGAAGCCGACTCATAAAACTGATTGATGCTGTTACACTAAGCATTTATTTCGAGCTCGAGATAATAAACTAGCTGAGATGAACGCAACAGCTTTTACTTTAACGAACAGTTCATCTTAATTACTGTGCCTCAATTTTTTTTTAAACAATACGATTAGACGAACGAAATGTTTACTTACTACTTATGAGGCATAAGATGTTAAGTCTCGTTTTCTTTATTTACTTACAATACGCTACTAGACTAGCTATACTCAACCTGCAGGTCGGGTGCCGCATGTGATCCTCCCGGGCTTTTCAGTTTGGCACATCTTGTGTTACTTTATTTTAAACCATCTTGAATTACAAACCCATCAGTAAAATTGTACCATTAAAAAAATATATATTTTCTTTAATTGATTTGGGACTTTTAATATAATATACAATGGTGAAAGCGGTCCCGCACAACAACTTACGGAACCCAAGCCACCCTCACCTGCTCGTGGTGCATCCTGCTAATCAACAAACGAGGCTATGGCTTCCGCCAACTCGCATTGGGTCAATGTGGTGGAAAATGGCCGAAACCTCCCGTATGAACCCCTACTACAGCCCCTAGTACCCACAGTTGCAGAGGCCATGCTGACTGTATGTGGAGATCTTTGAAGGAGACCTATATCCAGCAGTGGATGTCTATTGGCTCATGATGATGAATATAAAATCTCGATACAACACCATATACCACCTACCGTACTATACATACATACATATATATCACGCCTCGTTCCCAGTGGGGTAGGCAGAGACCACCTCTCTCCACCTGCTACGATCCTGGCACACCTCTCTCGCTTCCTCAACTTTCATAAGCGTCTTCATGCACGCTCGTCTGTATAAAACGTACTATAATAAAATTGTAAATTTACAATATATTGTTGTACCCAATTTTAAATAAAAATAAATAGCGTTTCTGTCTTTTCAGTTCTCGGAGAAGATAGGACACTGTCATTTGGACTGACGTTTCTTCATGACTCTTCAAGGATATCTGAAATAATCGCGGAAACTTTGGAAAGAAATCATAACCTAATTTTTATTTGCAGTTTGAAACAGCGTAACTAAAATCTTGTTTGTGGTACTCACGAAGAAAAGGTTGAGTACCGCTGAACTAAACCATAATTTCTCTTAACGTTAAATGACGAAAACAGTCAAAATATGAACGCCAGGAATACTTCTATAATTGTGACTACAGGAGAAGCTGATGTTGAAACAGCAGATAACTAGATATCAATCACCATCCAAACATTGGATAACAGGTCGTTGACCGATAATTAAGGAATTTTTAAAAAATCCTATAAATTTCACAGCTATTCAAGACGTAGTGATTATTTAAAAAAATCCTAACACAATATACAATAGGGATACAAGGAAAGCAGTTGTTAGTGGTCCGTTCTACTTGTTGCGAAATTAACCTTTCCTTTGTTCTGAATGTGAACCCGGTAAAATTTCGCAACGTACCATAAGCTGTATATACAGGCTATAAAACATAAATTATGGCTCGTACCATAACTAAGTGACACTATTTTTTTTATTGTATAAGCTAGTGCCTGACTACGATCCTACCTGATCGGTAAGCGGAGATGTAATCTAGATGGTAAAGCATACAAGTCTAATAAGTTCTAAAGTAATATAATCTTTAGGTATAGATAATTCTTCATTCTGTAAACGAATCTTTTATACTATTATATATAAGGATAAATTATTTTTCGTTTAATTTAATACGGAATTTGCTTTTTTTTGTATGTTAGCCAAAAATAAAATGTCCGTGCCGTTAGTATGCAAACATAGTCATGTTTTGTTTATAGGACATCATACTGTGTATGTCATATTAACTAGTACCATTGGCGATTGTCTTGCTAATTTCATCAGATGGTCAAATAAAAAAATTCTATAGATTTTCATCATCATCGTCAATAGACAATATAGGTCTGCCCAAATAATTTCCGCTCTAGTCGATCCAGCAGTGCTGGCACCCAGCGGTCTCTCGGTCGGGTCTACTAATCATTTAAATAAAATGGACGCTAGGTGAAAAATAAATTTAATCGACTATAAAAAAAAAAATGCTATAAACAGTAAGGCAATCATAATGTTTCCGTTAAACCGCGGTACGTCGATCAAGCCCGGTTCCGTACCTAACAAAAGTATTAGACATGGCGGACTGTCGCCATAATGGAACCGTTATAAGCTGTAAGCGATAGCCCAGTATAAGCTAACTGTCGTCACATTCTATAACATTGTGTGCCGTGAATTAAACGGGCCCGGGTTTGAATACAAACGCGTACTAACGTACCCACAATGGAGTCCGCACGCACTGTACACATACGCGTTTGTAACAGCGACGGAAGTTATATTGCTAATAGTTTTACATTTTTTTTTAACAGCCAATTTACTTTCTCGCTGTTGGGGCACAGGCCTATCCTCAATATGAGGGCGATGGGCCAGTCACCAAGCGGGCCCAATACGGGTGACTTCACACACACCTTACAATAAATTCTAATTCATGTGCGGATTTCCCTCCGGGTAAACTACGCTAATAATTAGTATGGTATACTTTCGGTTTACTTGTATGTATATCTCTAATTATGCATTTTCACATAATATTAAACTACCGTTTACATCTGTTAATGTATAGTAGCATTTAAATAAGGCTATGTAATTACTGTGTTAATTTTAAGTAATATATGATGCAACTTTAAATTCAAAATAAAAAAACTTTGTATTCAAAGGGCGTAGGCGCCATTATATCGGAAATGACTGGTGGTGGTAGGTAAAAAAAAAAACAGAACATACAGCGCGGAATTATGTTACAGGATATTTATTTTTTTAATTTCTTAGATTCTTCATCATTATATTTCTAATTAACTTTTATAAACATTTTCATTTCGTATTATTTATGCGGTTGCTATAGTAACGGTTACTATAGAAAGTCATATGCGGCTGTACCTGCTCATAAAGAATATTTCAGACAAATTTCAAGTCTAAATTGAAGATGTAGTGACAAGGATAGAGAAAGGGATGCTTAGATGGTCTGGCCACGTTGAAAGAATGGATGAAAGAAGATTAACGAAAGAGGTATACAGGCTGAAAATGATTGGAAAAATCGGTGCAGGTCGACTAAGGTGGACATATTCCGATCAAATCGGAGATGTCCTAAAGGAAGGCCGGGTCAGAAGTACTCGCAACCGACAAGCATGCATGAAGACGCTCATGAAAATGTAGGAAACGAGGGAGGTGTGCCAGGATCGTAGCAAGTGGAGAGAGGTGGTCTCTGCCTACTCCACCGGGAACGAGGCGTGATATATATGTACGTATGTATTCAAGTCTAAATTTATATATCGGCGCGCAAAGTAACGAGAAATAGCTAGTACATGTACAGTATTTATCATTAATTTCAAAAAAGTGGTATACACGTTAGAAACATTACAAAAAATTAAATTTTTGATCACACAACATATTCTAGACAAAATAACTTTTTTTTATAATAAATTCCTTAGAGTAAAAAAAAATACTACATACACAAAACCTTTCCCTCAGATGATGTAACGAACAAATATGCTAAATATTATAAATTAAATTCTATGACAGAATACCTGAAGATACTTTAAATAGTTATAAACGAGATGTTGGCTAATTAAAGGAATTATCTCTGTTCCTTGTACTCAGGTCTTTAGATCCTTGCCAGCTAATTAGCGAACTGCAATGCGGGAACATAATTTAGGTCAACACGGAGTAGTCTCCAATAAACTTGTGCTTTACAATAATTTTAATACTATAAATTTTAATAAAATAGTAATAAAATAGATATAGACTATATTGCATAGTGAACAGAAAGAAGGTTTTATATATAATAAAGAGGGTAGAGGATAGAATAAAGTAGAGAGGTACATACATTATATATTATTTCTACTAGCTGTTCCTAGTCGCTAGGCACTTCAATTTGCTATCAAAGACTTCATCTCGGCTTACCATCAGGTAGAATCATAGTAAAGTGCTAGCCTAAATAAAAAAAAGTAGCATTCTTAAACAATTATTAACATTTACTTTTATACCAAAATAAATTTCTTCTTTACTTTATACTTTTACGGGGGGTACAGAGGGCGAACTTAATGCCACGGGAGATATTATCTGTCAACCCAGGGGACGAATATTCAGTATTAAAAATTTAAAAAGAGACTACTTTCTTTAATTACAATCCTTGCTGCTGAATAAGCCGTAAATTTGACGTCAAAATAAACAAAAGGTCTGGGCTATAGCCTGTCGGGTAGCCGGCTCAGGCTATTGGCAATCGTTCAAAATACACCCCACCAAAAATCCTCCGACCGGTACTGAGACACATATTGTCTGATTGTCTGTTTCTGTTCATAGCACATTGTACATAATATCCATTTCATACATATACGTTAAAAAAGAACCGTTGAATTTTGTGGTTAACCTTTTTGATCTAAATCAGAACCACAGTTACATTATAACAAGGCTGATTGCAACTATTTTAAACAGGCATAAGTAAATGGCTAGTAGGTGGAAGAAGAGAAGAAATAGAATTTTAATACAGAATATCCAAAGACATCAACTATAGGTCCTAGAACCTCAGAAAAGATTAAGATGTAGAGTGAGAGAATAAATCTAAGTTACCTAACCTATATTAGGTTCTACACTAAATTGCTTTAAAGATTATCCAGACTTAAACACTCCAAATTTGGTAGAGATATTGCTTCTTCCATTAAGAGGTCAGCTAAGAAATAATTTTACAAATTTCCTTCCCTAAATCAAGTTGGCCTTTTTCTTAGTTGATAATAACTAAGAAAAAGGCCCGGGGTGGCGAACAGCCACTGTTCGAGAATATTTCAGACAAATATCGAGTCCAAATTTGGAATGTAATTACGGCCAACAAAGCGGACGAGGAACAGCTATTACTCTATATTGAATAGAATCTGTTCTAATGCGGTGGATAGAAACTACAAAAACTACTACAAAAAGAAATCGCATAAAAAAGCACCTGAAAGACAAGAAAAGAAGTGGATCGATGATATGATAGACATGATCGTAAAAGTTTTCTCCAATTGACCGTCCCAATTCTATTTGAAGATACTACTCAATAACGATGATAAAAATCTTTGGATACAAGATCTAATTTGTTAATTATAATAAGAAAACTAATACTAAAGTTGATATATTTGGTTTCCAACTCACACGATGTTAGTATAGTTGATACAGCAATTATTATTCGATGAAGCGACGAGACGAGCGAGACTTTCACCTGATGGTAACCGAAACGCTTTGCTATAACGTAGAGCAAGTTAGGATGATATACACAACACCATATTGTGCTCGTTGTCTTAACACATAACATCTTTACTTACCCATGTAATTTAATAAGCTACAAGGCCCATCAAACCGGAACACAGTAATGTGTAACCGGCAGAAATAGGAGCTGCGGTTTTACCTAGATAGTCTCCAGCAACAGAGCAAAGCAAGCAGTAGTTTTTGTTAACATGACCTCGTTTTTAAAGTAAGTCTTACGGACGAGGGTTAACTGTGTAATAAGGAAAAGTTATAAAAAAAATCTCACGATTTAATAACAATCGATGGAAATTGCGGTCAGTGGGCATCGGCCTGAATAGCGCACGCTCCAGACTTCCCGACGCCGCACGCATTTGATATGAACTAGGGACCTTGTATTGACCGCGGGCGAACCTTGGAATAAATAATAGCACTACGTGGTATAACGGTGCCATTCATTAAAACTGAATTAGTCATTTACACTCCGACCTGCCAAGAAGGCGAAAGGTCTAAAATTTATGTGAACGTATTCCAGGGAGAGGGCTATACGCAGCAGTAGCAGAAGTTGACTACCGCAGGGTCAGTCCTGTAGTCCCGGGCTATTACGAATAGAACTAAGGTATATCCTGCCTGTTGTACAAGGCGATTAAAAGGGTCATCACGTTTGTGGATTTTGAAGATAGGGGCCAGAGCTCATCAAGCGAGCCTTAGGAGGACGGTAAATGCATGGTGGTCTTGTATATGCCGCAGCTTAGCATGGGAGCTAAGGAGAGCTCCTTCCTTTTGATGTTTTAGCGAGAGTGCAGGGGGCAGCCGTGCTTTCCGTAGGAGATTAAGGAGCCCCTTTTTATGTACTGAGTACATAAAAAGGAGCTCTTAGTGTATAGTCCGCACTGACGGGTTTTCGTGGGTGAAGCCCCACATAATCTTATCTTCCCCAGAATCAAGGTATCTTTTAAAAAGAATTCCTCCGCGACAAAAAAAAAACTATCGCGGGATGTCTATGATCATGATGTACCTATCTTATTTGCCTAAATAATTTTTTTTACGGTTAATGGGAGAGGTTTGAATAATTAATTTCTGACGGGGTGTAAGGGTTCCAGCATAACAACTCACGGATCTCAAATCAACTTCACTTGCTCATAGTGCACCCTGCTAGTCAACAAACGAGGCTCTGGCTCCCACCAACCCGCATTGGACCAGTGGAAAATGGCGTGAATCCCTCCATGTTGACCCACATTCAAGCGTGGAGATCTTTGGAAGAGGCCTATGTCCGGCAGTGGAAATCTATCGGCTGATGAATATATCTATTTTCTCTCTTTTTTACTATTCTAATACTATTTTACATATCATCACCAGCCAAAAGACAGTCACTGCTGGACATAGGCTTCCCCGGAAGATCTCTACATATATTTAATGGTAATCACATTTGATGACTTACTAAGATAGCTATGGCTCCATTAACTGCGAATTCAGTAAGGTTTATTCATCACGATATCTCAGGAACCATCATGGTAAGAATATTCCTTTTACCAAGAATAGATTACTTAAGAAGGAAATTTACAAAATTTCTGGCAAAACTGGCGAGAAACGGCTAGTATATATTGTTATAATTAACATCGATACATGATAGAAAAATAAATAAATAAAGAGCAAGTCATTTGATTTGTTTAGTCTTAACATAATCACATATACAATTATACAACTCCTATACAATGGCCCTCCTTTAGACCGGACACCGTCTAGCTATGTACCACCGCAGCGCCTATTTCTACCGTAGAACAGTTGTTCTGTTCCGTTCCGAATTAAAGGGCGCTGTAGCTAGTATAATTACTAGGATAACGAGAATCAACATCTTATATATCAGGCTAGTAGCTCGCTGGCCTAATGGTTAGAGCGTGCGGCTTTCATTCTAAAGGTCGCGGGTTCAAACCTCAGCATGTACCAATGACTTAATATTTAAGCTATGTACATTTGTGAACTTTAGTTACAACAGCGAGATACAAAACGGTGAAGGAAAACATCGTGAGGAAACCCGCACACTGATATCATCTTTGTGTGTGTGTGTGGGGTGGTCCCAATAAAGTGGCAACAGGCTCACCCCCTGTTACACTGGACCTAATCTGACCACATCTGGCGAAATGTGGGTGTTTATTCACCTCTGCCTACCCCTACTGGGAAAAAGGCGTGACTATATAAAAAAAAAATATCTCAGGCGAGAGTGTTATGGGCTTATATAAGGGCTATATATAATATAAACAAATCTATATAAAATAAAAACACTTATCAGGTGAACGTCCCGCTCGTCTAGTCGTTTAATTGTATTAAAAAAAAAAGACAGATATTTTTTATACTTTTCTAATAGCTAAGTCAATTGTGCTGTTATCAAAAATTATAATTAGCAGTCATATCAAAATGTTTAGTACAAAGAAAACCTTATTTTTTTAAGGTCGCTCAAATCCGTATTTTTTTGTGAAAATATCATTATCCTTGAAACTGAATTGTATGATGAAATTATTTAATGTCTTTATCCGTCTCTAAAAGAGTTATCCTGTTCATGAAGTACATACAATAATAAATTGCAGTATATACATTACACCAAAAACAAAAAGCAGAAAAAAATTATATATTCTTGCACTTTTACATATTATTTTCCTTTTTTTTTCTGGACTAACTGCGTATCTTACTACATATACTTTCATACATCAGACTGAACGCAGCACCCCTGATCCCATTTTAACTACGCTACTTTGATGTTCAATCAAAGTTCACCGAGTTTATGTCTGCATGAAACAGGTTTCAGGAAATTATTTTTAAACATGCACAGGCTTAACTTTAATCTCATTTACTTCATACTTCATGTGAAGCGATAACAAGAATATAAAATTTTAATTATCGCATTATTTATAATTAACATACTTTGGCGTCAATGGATACGATGGATCGATTCAGATTTTAGTTGTTCCTCCTGTTCAGTTAACACTAGGGACTACACTACTACACTCAGTACATCCCATCATATTCATCGATCCTAGATATGGATTTTCTGCTAACCTGATTCTTTTCAATTTTTACGTAAAAACACTCCGCTTCGGATGTATCGTAAATTTAAAACAGTTACAAATTGACCTTATTTTAAGTATTAGATATCGTACCCTAAAGCGGTAAGATCTGAATGACTAGATTGAAATCTGTCGTAGTCGTATAATAGATTTCCTATTTTATCAATATCAATATAATTTTATACAAATAAAGTAGCCAATCGAATAAATCTCTAACAGTTTAAATAAAGCAGAACTGAGAAGCAGAACTACTATAAACTGGAAAAAAAAGGACAGTGCCAAAAAGAAGGAAATAATAATTCTATGTGTAGAGCAACCAAAATAAATTATAAAGATAAAGTTTATATTTTACCAAAAAAATCATGATCGATCATTTTATTTTATTTCACGAAATATGACTATGAAGACGTTCATCTAAGGTAAGTGATGATCATAACAAAAATTCGAGTTCATACTTTCCGCTCGTCGCTTTATGATATAAGGTGTTACGCCTCCTTAATAATTTCAGTGGCTACAAAGTCCTTCAAACCGAAACGCAGTAGTTTTTACACACAACTGTTTGGCGGCAGAAATAAAAACGGCAGTAGTATCAGACAGTCTCCGGACAAAAGAGACCTAGCACCATATAACTGAAACGTTATAGGTTACAAATAGTGTATCATCATCAGGGGATAGACGTCCACTGCTGGACATAGGGCTCCCCAAAATCTCTAGATCGATCGGTCCTACGCTGCCCGCTCTCAGCGGTTTCTCGCATCCTTATAGTCAACTTAGCTTCCGGTACCGTCAGACTGCAGAGGCCGTCATTCTAGGGGTTCATATGAAGGGATTTGAGCCATTTCCCACCACGCTAGTCCAATGGGGTTGGTGGGAGCCAGAGTCTCGTTTATTGATTAGCAAGGTGCACCACGAGCATATGAAGTTGGTTTGGGTCCGTACACCCCAAATATATACAACCTATATATATATACATATACGTAAACCTGTA
Organism: Troides oblongomaculatus; assembly: GCA_029032895.1. Classification (NCBI taxonomy): domain Eukaryota; kingdom Metazoa; phylum Arthropoda; class Insecta; order Lepidoptera; family Papilionidae; genus Troides; species Troides oblongomaculatus. Next base: position 1,117,664 of record JARDWC010000439.1, on the reverse strand, counting down.
TAGTCTTGAACATAGGCGCCGCATGGCTAACCTCACGGTATTCCATAGGTTACATTTCAGAGAGCGTGCGATGGAGTTATAGAATATAACTCCCCCATCCCTTATTTACCACCGGATTACAAAGGGGACCGTGAGTCATCATCCTTTCATGGTAAACATCCATCCAGTATGTTCAACTCTTATTTCTTATAAGCATAGCTAAGTGGAAACACTTGCCGGCGTCAGTATTCCGTCCAAATACGACGTGGTTGTCTTCGAATATAAAGAGTAAATATGCTGTTACTAGCTTAATGTGCTTTACCACCACAGACCACATCACTACGAGGTCAAGCACTAACCTTTTCAATAAAAACAAATTCACTACTTTCATACAGAACATACTAATGTTTTAATACTGTTCGCGGGAATAACTGCGCTCGTACTTAAGAAGTCTCCGACAGCGGAAACATGCAGACGGATGTAATGAAGACGCTAATGCTTTTGTATACAGATTACCCTACAAAACTATTTTTATATGATACTGAAGCTTAAAAAAATTAGTGTATATATATAGTCGTTATACACACACACGTCAAATTGTAATTAAATATTATCTGTCACGGCGACGATGACGGGCGTAGTCATGCTACAGAGATACGGCGGTCGAATTAGACGTCAAGTAATGCGTCAACACGCGCTTAACGACTCCCTCTGCCCTCCACTAACCCTCACCTCACCTTCCTCCTCGTCTACTTGATGCTACGGAAGTAATTGGATACTATTTGTTTAACGGCATATAAACACATTGACGTCTCATTTAACCTTAACGAACGTGACGGGGATAGAGTGAAGGAAAGAGAGAAATCATTGTGGTAGTAAATAGTAGCGAAGTTAGTACATCGTTGACGTTTTACTCATGAACCATGTACATATGTACTGCTGGTGGGTCTCTGTTGACGGAGGTACCACCGCAGATACATCCGCTTTCAAACAGTAGTGTGCAAACATTATGGTTTTATAGACGTTGCAGCTAGAGAAACTACTGGGGTATGAAGATGTAATATGTTATCACTCAAGGCGACGAGTAATTAGGTGATGTTTCATCCTAACAAGTTATAGGCAGGCTTACCATCAAGTTAAGAACTGTTCGTTTCGTCGCATGGTTAAATAAAAAAATATATCACATACATTTAAAAAAAAAATATATATTTTATAATCACTATGAGCTTGACTGTGATTCCATATGGTGTTAAATGGCAGCGAGGTAATGGATGGTGATGCTTGCTTGCCCAGAGTACTTCGGCTTTACCGAAACACAGCAGTCATGGCGATAAATTTACAATATAAGCATCGGAACTAGAAGTTATTTTTAAAAACCCCTATAACCATTCAATCGTTACATGTCGACCCTGAATCGAACCAGAGACATAAATGTTATAAGGTAATGAGATTATTACATTCATAGACATATTTATTTGTTTGACACGAGTCTTTTATTCCTTAAGGAATTTCATTTAAAACCGTATAATTATTTAGCTATTAATTAATTATCTAGCCAATTATAGTAGTAGTGCTGTAGTATACTTTAGTTTTATCATCTCATTATGGCAAGACTGAAAAAATCACGAACTTGAAAAAATATTAATAATATATATTTTAAGCAATCTAAAAACCGAATCGATTAATAATGGAAGTATCTAGAGCTAATACTATTAATAGGTTAGTAAATAATTTTAGGAGTGGACTGTGATCGCAAGTGTCGCACGACTGTTCCGCCTCGCAAGAGTCTAGGCGAAATATGGTGAACTGACTAGGAACCTTAGCTAGCCGAAGAGCCACCTTCAGAAGAAATCATTTCTGGAACGGTCATAGTAGTAAGAGGCGCACATTCGATCCCCACTGAGCTTAGCTTCCGGTAAAGGTAACCAAATAAATGTTTCAACAGCTTTCACGGTCAGAGGACATTCAACCAACCTGACATTTGGCAAACGTTTTAGATAAGTGACCTTGACTCTCTTCTTTTAATAGAAACTCCAATCTTTTTTATATTTAGTGCGACCTTTTTAGATAATAATAACTTTTAAGTATGTCCATATGTTGATTTAATAAAGCAAGACACCGGACGGTGCTTTAACCAAGTTAGGCAGTACGGATGCTTGAATCGGCTAATGGCGCAGAATAAAAATCAGTACCAAATTATATACCAAACTTAAGTAATACAATATACTATACTCTAGTAAACTAATTGATAATAGTAATGAATTTATTACAGTGAAGAAATATAATTTATGAAGGCGTTGTGATTATGAAACTTTAATGTCCTTGAAAAATAAAGCCTCATGATGCCATGAAGGTTAAATTAAAAAAAAATCTTGTATGTTTATTTACTTACACTTTAATAATAAATTGAACCATAATAAAAAAAACTTTTTACTCTATTCGTTCTCCCGTGAGTCTGAGCGCTGGAAAACATCCAAAACATCTATATATATAGTAATATATATAGTATTTCCAGAGATTCATTGACTCACCTCGTGATCTACGAAACTATTAAACGTAAATACTTGAAATTTGGGAAATATTGCTTTTAACGTTTAGAGGTCAGCTAAGAATGTATTTTACAATATTTCTTCTCCAGAGGGAGTTGCGGGGTTGCTACGGTCAGCAAAGTAGACGGAGAACAGTTAACAGTACTATATACAGTTAAATAAAGACTACATCCTTCTAAATTTACTATTATTAAATATGTAATATTCGCGTGTATATACAAAACGTAACAAATACTATAAAAAGTGTTTCATAGAATGTATACAAATGTATAAACCATACATTTAACGACAATGTCATGCTGTTTATGAAGAGGCCGGTTACCGATCGGATCACAATGAGTCATCGAGATGGATGAACACATTGTACACCAGTTCACTGTGCGATAATGAACGGACGGCGAAATGAATTAAAAAAAAAAAACCTTCAATTGTACTGTAATTGTAAACACAATGGTAAACAATACGGATACAAAATAACAGTGAGTTTGTACTGCGTTAAAAATTAAGCGCGATACATGATCAATGTTCTATAACAATGCTTCACATTTTTTCGTTTCCGTATCCCTTAATAAAAGTCATAATGGCCACTTCCTGTCTTTTCCTGATATCTCCATGCATACTCCGAAAAATGGGTCTCGTTTCTCCTCTATATGGTGGTAAGCTTCTGTTGCCAGAGACCGTCTAGTTAGGTACTACCGTAGCTCCTATTTCTAGCGTTAAAAAATTGTGTGTAAGCCTGAGTTCTGATTTAAAGGGCGTTGTAGCCACTGAAGTTACTGTGATAACGATACTTAAATTACTGTCTCAAAGAGACGAGTACAATGTGGTACAGTGTATACCAATCTAACCAGTGTTATAATGTATTGAGCAGGCATATCTCTTACCATCAAGATAATGTCTTGCTTCTGTCTTTGCTTCGTACCAAAAAGAAGGTCTATCCCTTATCAATCTTAACTTATAAACCAACTCTCTATCTCTCACTTTTTTCTTTAGCACATTAAGTAATTTATTAGTTATGAAGTTCATTTTCAACTATACATTGTAAGTATAATACATTATAATGACTGTTTTAACTACTCAGTGTTTCCTTCATTACCAATATTAGTTTTGCGTATACTCAAAGGAGCCTCACGCACCTCCAGGGATATACGTACTAAAAGTAATTTTTTTGCATCTAAGTTTCTACATCTTTTCTTTTATTTAAAACAGGCTCCTGTCCTGTTAAATTATGAATATTAACCTGCCTAGTGATAGTCTAGTAATGATCAGCAGCCATAAAAGCATCACTGTGTTCCGATTTTCATCGTATGGGAGTATATTGGCATAGTTACCATCATCAACTTTGGTTACCTTGTCATTTAATATCGTATGAAGTTGAGGTCAAATTACATAATATGTAAAAAAAATCCGTTTATTTTTATTTGATTTATGTAACTGCTGTTAGCCGTTCGCTTTAGTGTCTCTAACACAGAATTGTATTTGACGATTTCACTTGAAACTTGTCAGAAATATTCCTGCCCTGGACCTTTTCTCGTTATTAACATCCCCGCATCTTTCTTTGTGTAAGGAAATTTGTAAAATCCAGTCTTAGATATCCTCTAAATGATAAGCAAGATCTCTACAAATATTGTTTACAGTTTCAGAGATCTCGCGATGAGTCAATGAATCTCTGTATGTCTCCTATATAAATATAGCATACGCGTCGGTTTTCAGTGGCATAATTGTCCACAAAAAATTGTTTTTTTTTTTTTATATTGTCACGCCTTTTTTCCCAGTAGGAGTAGGCAGAGTTGAGTAAACCACCCACGTTTCGCCAGATGTGGTCAGATTAGGTCCCATGTAACAGGGGGCGAGCCTGTTGCCACTTTATTGGGACCACCACACACACACACACACAATGATGATATCAGTGTGCGGGTTTCCTCACGATGTTTTCCTTCACCGTTTCACAAAAAATTGATCAATGATTAATCAATATAATTTCTCCCTATGAAGAAGTATTGGTTTTTATATAAGCAAATATTACTTCATCCAAAAAAAAGCTGTTTCGCTTTATTAATTGTTTAATCAGTTAAGAAAACTTTACTATCAAACCGTTGTGAGTAATTATGATATAATTAATATCGCTTACATATCGTTTATTACATCGTCCTACATTCGCAACACAACTCTTCAGCGAGTAGATATAACCGTTATGTACCCACGATTACATCTCCGCTGCAAGCTATAACAATTCATATCTTTATATCTATATGAGAAAGAATAATTTTTACCTCATTTCGTACCGTTGAGTTGAGCTTAAGCATCTCTGTAACAAATTATCGTGATCATCATCAGCCGATAGACGTCCACAGCTGGACATAGGCCTAACCATCTCCATATACAGTCAACATAGCCTTCAGTACCGCCAGGCACGTCCGTCGTTTGTAGAGGTTCATATGACGGAGATCTGGACCATTTCTCACCAATACGGGTTGGTGCGAGTCAGAGCCTCGTTTGTTGATTAGGAGGGTGCATCACAAGCAGGTAAGGTTGGTTTGGGTCCCGTGAGTTGTTGAACGGGACCTCTTACACCCTCTGTGAACTCACTCTGTAACTCAGCATGCTCATTGATCGAATCAAAATGATGATTTCAAATAGACAATTTAGATTTATGATAAGTTTTCGCATCCACCCACTTCCTGCCAGTCTCTGACTTTTGTCCATTTGGGGAAACATGTACCTTCACCTCTGCGTCTCTGTGACTGACACAACTGATATGGTCGATCCACTGTCACTTCAGCTTACATTTGCTTACTCAGCATTATATCTTTATTGACAACAATAGTTCTTCGACGAATTTCTTTGTTATTATCCCTTGGAAAAATACTAATCATAGCTCTCTCCATCGCTTGCTGTGCTACTTAAATCGATGAACCATCCCGATGGTCAAGTGCCATGTTTTTACGCCTTAGACTGAGAAAGTTCGTGAAAGACTAGACTAGACTAGAATCTACAAAATTTATATTTAATCAGAGAGTGGTTATCAGTTAAAAGTCTCAATTAATTTTGCCTTTTTCAAGTTGATCATACTTCGACATAAAAGTTATAAAAAAAGTCATCCCCATGGGAAAGATTAATATTTACTCTGACTGACTTGGTATATAATGTATTACATAATATTTATAACTTTAGCTAATTTTAATTAGGAATTACAATCAGTACTAAGTATTTAAACGGTACTGTATTGTAATAATTAGTTGAACCGAATCCAACCTACTGACCTAAGTAATGCAACTCATGCCACCGGATAAGTATTATGAATAAGTCCTAGTAAAATAAAAACACATTCTAAAAGGTCTAGTATGAACAGGATACGGATGCGACATTTTTCATTATTCAAAACTCGTTCATTTATTATGACTACAACGTAACCTAGATTTTTTTGTTTAATGAAAATATAAACAACTGAGTAAAGATAAAACAAAAGAGAAGCTTAATTTCAAATATAACAAAGCGACAGATTGAAAACTAAAGTTTTGATATCAGCAACAAATATCTTTAAAGAAGTAGTGCCTGCAGTAGCTGCAGTTTACTGGTGATAGATCCCTATCGCCGGAGATCGTCTAGGTTGGTACCACCGCAATTTCTGTCACCAAAGAGTAGTGTGCAAACGTAATGTTTGAGACATAAGATGATGAGTCCCGTTACCTCAATAATTACACTAGCTACAACGGCCTTCAAACTGGAACACAATAATGTTTGCATACTACTGTTCGGAGGCAGAAATAGGAGTCTCCGGCGACCAATTTCACTTCTACAGACTATTTTTTTTTTTTTACTACAAAAGTTCTTATAGTAACTGAGCAATGTGAAGAAAAGGCGAAGTAAAAAATTAAGGGCTAAGAAAAGTCGCCGCGGCTGAGGACTCTGAAGACTTAGCTGGGAACAAAAGAACCCACGTAAATTTTATATTGAGCGCGCTTGAAAGAAAGCTTTCAGAGTTCTAACAAAACCGCCTGAAGTAAGCTCCTTTTGCGGCAAACCTATAGTGAATGTATAGAAATAAAAGAGATTCAATAAATAGTAATTTAGTATAGTATCGTTAGAGGGAGACAAAAGAAATTGTGGATGAAATGTGTGGAAGATGACATGTGCAAGAAGAGTGTAAATTCAGATATGACGGCTGAGAGAGTGATACGGAAGAGAAGTGCATTCTGTGCTGACACCAATTAGCAGGGAAAAGGACAGGAGGAAAAAGAAATAGAGTATAGTATCGTTGGAGAATTAACGTAATGGGATGGCAACTTCGCATCGGAATGAACAGCGTTGACAGATTCCCCACTAGGTGGACATAAAAATAATCGCTGGGAGCCACTACATTCAAATAACGCAAGACCGTGCTTTATGGAACACATTATAAGAGACCTATGACCTCCAGCAATGGATGCCCATCGGTTAAAATGATGATGATAGTATATTTACTGGTGGTAGGTCAGTGTTGCCGAAGACCGTCTAAGCAGGTATCATCATATATTTCATCCGCCAAACAGTAGTATGCAAACACTACTGTGTTTCGGTATCAAAGGCGATGAGCACAAAGTTGTGCGGTGTATATCATCCCAACTAGCGCCACGCTAAGGACAGGCTTATCTCTTACCCTCACTTGTACGTCTTGTTCATTCTGTCGCTTTAAATAAAAAGGGGTGTAAGGACTCTCGCACAGCAACTCACGAGATCCAGCCCAACCTCACCTGGTTGTGGTGCACCCTGCTAATCAACAAACGAGACTCTGGGTCTCACCAATCCGCATTGGGCCAGCATGGTAGGAAATACCCGATACCGCCCATATGAATCCCTACCAGATCGCGTAGTAATCTTTGTGCCTCCCCGACCTGAGTCCAGCAGTAGACATCTATCGGCTGATGATATGAATAAAAAGAAATGATTTCTTTTTTAAACGGTAAGTACTCACTTTTTTTAAAAGTTTGTGAGTGGTGGAGTTTTAATATCCTAACTGGCGTCATTATGGGCATATTAATAGCTTCAGACTCTTATTTACTTAATATTCACAAAGTATATCAATAAATGTCTTATATGATAAGCTTAATTAAAATTAGTAAAAGAAGTGTTTGTGATTTAAATATCAGTATGTCTCTCATGGTTACAAAAAATAGAAGGTATTGTTGATCACAAATATCGATACTAAATATAGTTGTATGATGTCTCATTGCAGCTACACATGTAATAGAACACATAATTTCAAATCCGCAAACGCGTGCAGTAACACTTGAAAACGTGTGAGTACGTAACCGCAATTCGATTCGCACTCACGCCCCGAATGCGCAACGTTCGCTCAAATGCTTACGAGAATGGCTCTTTGAAACATTTCCATCTCTCACCTTGCATGCAGCATCTCGAGTTGCAGCATGCAAATACAGCACATACAACGACCGCAACGATATATGCAACCGCCATTTAACCGACGACTACAACGAGGTTCCCAATTATTGGAACCATACATACGGCGTAGGAACACAACTGGATACCTGCGATATATTATATAAAACAGGACTTTAGCTACAGCATCACTGAAGCAGTTATCTCTCTTTGACAGTATATCTCGATGTTGCCACATTAAAAATAGTAGACATTAAACCGTAGTTCGGAGCTAACGCTGCCGCTGCATATATGACAAAATACTACGTAATATTCTAGTGATTACTATAACAAATATATTACTAAAGATAATAGACAATTGAACGGATATACAGCAAAGACTTTCAGTTACCAGTAATCCGACTAAAATAATGAATAAGGTTACGCAAATATAAGTGATTGAAATCCGTTTGTGTAATAGCAAAAGTAGATGTGGGATTTTAATTGTTTTCAGAACAATAAATAACATCGTAATTATAATTGATGGTTGGATGCAAATGTGATCGTACTGGGATTAGACGGGGAAGGACTTTGTTCAGCAGTGGGCATCAGCGCTGAATTGACTGAATGATGATGATGATGAACTGAGGTGAAAGAGATACGAAACGGAAGTCTGTAGTTCCTACGTTTGCGCTAAGTCGTTTAAAAAGTTTTTTTTACATGACGGTTATTGTAATCTTTTGTGAGATAGTCATCTAATAGGGATAACACTTTAAAAACGTCGTTAGATAGATATACACTGCATCGTCATTTATTCGTCTCCTTGAGACATATGGTGTTAAGCTTAACGAAGAATTACTGGAGTAACTTTCTGCAGTACATTAACTTCACTAGCTACTTTACACACTACTGTTTGGACGTACAAATAGGTGCTGCAGTTATTTACCTGGACGTTCTCAGGCAACAGAAACCTGCCACTATATAAAGCTGATAAATATAATTTAAGTTATACGAGATGAATAGTTTATAATGGTTTCATTTACGTATCACAGTTAATTTATTCAACTAAATTGTACATCTAATTATTGCTGTATAACTTGGGAACTAATATATAAATTATTAACAATAATCATACTATGAGGTATAAGGGTTCCCGCACAACAACTCAGGATCCAAGCCAACCTCACCTGCTTCTGGTGTACTGTGCAAATGAACAAACGAAGCTCTAGCTCTTACCTACCCGCATTAGGTCAGCGTGATGGGAAATGGCCCAAGTCTTCTCACATCAATCGCTATCCGATCGATGTAGAAATTTTTGAAGTAGGCCTATGTCCACCAGTGGACGTCTATTGGCTGATGACATAATGATACCATTCATGCAAATATAAGAATAGTGAACGACTGTGGGAACTTTATTATTAAAAAAGTAATAAAACCTATATTTAAGTATAACAGTAATATAGGATCCGTAAAACATACAACTATTCAATATCAATTACCAACACCGAAGCATATTCGAAGATATTGAACTAATGATACCCAATGACCTCATTTTCATGCGGTTTACTTTAACGCGAAGTTCTTATCAAATTAATCTGATTAATATATGAAAACGAATCATGAATCAATTTATAGAAACCGAGATATCTTATTTTTTAAAGAAAATTAGTCAAGGTCGCTGATGGTTGATCTCCGATGCCGGAGACAGTCTAGGTAAGTTCCACCGCAGCTCCTACGAACACAATATGAAGCAGTGTATATCATCCTAATTACCGCCACATTGTTATAGGCAGGTATATCATTAACCACCAGGTAGACATCTCGATGTTCTCACACTCAGTAGAATAAAAAAAAACCTATCCATCATTTTTCTGACCCGGCATACTTTCTATTAAGTAATGCGTCAATAATCCAAGGTCAACGAAATAATGCTTCTAGTATGCAAATTTAAGTGGCATTGGACTAGACACATCTGTCGTGACCATCGATGGAATAGCCAGTATATAACCCCTGACTATATGGAGCATCAGTTTGCGCAAGGTCAGAGATCTGGCTAAGTGAGGTTGATAGGAAAACCGTATGTCCAGCAGTGGACTAACACAAGCTGACGATATGTTCTGAAAGTTAATAATGTTTAACCAATACGAGATCATGTCGCACAAATTTTATTCATCGTCTTCTATTTAGAAATTCTGATCTGGTTTTTCTTCAGTTGAGTTCAATCTGCTAAATTTAGAGCTGCTGAAAATGCTTTTTAACGTGGACAGTTTTAGTTAATAGATTAAGAAATATTTTTAACTTCTTAAGTACTAGGAACTAGAAGAACTTGCCAGCGGCAATGTTTCCATACAAATACGAAGTGGGTGTCTTCAACAGAAAAGTGAATACTGTTAATAGGTTCGTGCGCTCTATTATCTATACTATTTATTTCTTTATAACAAATTTACATTATTTTTTTATATATTATCACGCCTTTTTCCCAATAGGAGTAGGCAGAGGCGAATAAACACCCACTTTTCGCCAGATGTGGTCAGTATACGTCCCATGTAACAGGGGGCGAGCCTGTTGCCACTTTGTTGGTGCCACGACACACACACAAAGATGATTTCAGTATGCGATTAATTTACATTAATTCTTACATTATTTTTTTATTTTGCTATAACATATATATTACTTCTGCTATCTTATTATCTACTATTCATTTATAAGACATTTGGATGACATTATCTTTAAAAAATTAAATCCGCATTTGTACTCTATCATTTAATACTTTTAGTAAAATTATATGTCAAACATATTATTTTTTATTTAAATTTGAAAACATAAATCTGCCACCAGACACCCTGTATTTTAGGCGATATTTGATCAAGTAAGTTATTTTCTAATAACTCGTTAACTCTATCTATCCTTAACTTTGTCTCCTGTTTACTATATCACCACTTGATACCAGGTGGGGTCGAAGTCATGCACTAATATATATTGGAAAGAGGGTCGGCAAACCAGCTCATGTCATTCTAAAGTAATCAGCGCCGTTTATAAATCAGACATCTAGGAAGTAGACAGAAAGTAGTAGTAGAAAGGAGTAAGATTTTCTTTTTAGAAGATCTTTACTTCGTATTCAATAAGAGCGATAGATAGCGACAATTGTTTCCACAATAATCTACTGTAGATTTCGGGTGTTGATTATGCGACGGTCTTCATTCTGCTCGTGAACCGAAAAGGGTCGACTCGCTCTCAAATTAAACAAAATCAAATGAGACAGTAGGACTGTGTGTATTGGCTAATATATATAAATAAATGCAAGTCCATCACTGCGGATACCCCAGCCCCGTTAAATATCTAAACGCATCCGTTCACTCGGTTACGCTGGGTCGTTGTACCCTACTGCATTGCGGAACGTAGGAAATCCGAGTGTGGGTGGACCGTTTCGGCTATCCGATCGTATTTTAATCTTTATTCACATAACACTACTCTTATATACGTCTACACGGTACATCTGTGTTTTCATGATGATCATATCAAGTCATCGTAACGACAGTTATAGGAGAAGCAACCGCACGTAAGTAAAAAGTTCGCATATCTCCCAATGTTCAATAAAGTCTTTGTAGTGATTCCTGATAGATTCTTTTTGGTTTCATATTTAAAATTAAGTCCAAGTACTCAAATAAATGATATACAATTAGTTTTTAGTAGTACATATAGATAACAATAGTTTAATACATTTTTTAAATTTGTAGAATTACTTTTGTGACAATTGAACATGTGGCATCATAGCGATATAAATGAACTTGTATAGAAGTATCAGAATAAACCAAGCCTGAATTTTTATTTATTCCCACTTAATTTAGCAATACTGTACTATGCATAAGAACCATATATACAGTTTATTATATATATCTACATATATAGGTTTATTTATTTTTCCTTATAAAGTTACATGTATGTACAAAGTTATCATGGACTGTGATTCCCGAACAAGGAATAGTTCCTGTATTTTGGGAGCTAGTTTCCGTTACAGTATCATACACAAATAATTATTTTGAAGAAATGACAACAGTACAAATGTGTAGTGTTAAATGTATTTTTAATATATGCATATAAAGTACATCCATTATTTACTGATTACTACAATACAAATGAAAAAACTAATTGATTATAAACCGTGCAGATGTCCGCACGCACTGACGCTTGTGCGAACACGCGTATACACAAATACTTGTTTGTGTGCATCATCATCATCAGCCGATGGTATGTGTATGTATACATACATATATATATACATCTACGACTCATCACGAGATCTCCGGAAATTATTAGACGTAAACACTCAGTTCGGTAGAGATATTGCTTCTGCCGTTTAGAGTTGCAAGGAATGTAAATAAAGGGAAGGAGCACGAGGAGCAGCGGGATGTCGTCAGGAGGGAATATTTCTGACAAATTTCAAACCTAATTCCGTATTACGGCCAGCAGAGCGGGCAGGTAACAGCTGCTACTAATATATATATAATATTACCTTCTTTATATAAGAAAAATTATATTCTATGATCTCTCATATTTTCGATTATAATAATATCGTCTTCTTTAAGGCAAAGCAAGGTTGTTGCTTAACCGCGATCCCACCCGATATTAAGTGATAAATATGTCGTTAAAAAAATTATATATTTCGGGCGGTGATAATCGCATAATATTTATTAGTCGGGAAGTTATTATACAATTCGTAATCACCTACATTCAGCATTTAAAAAAAATCTTATTCGACGAAGGGATGATGCAAGATGTTCACCTGATGGTAAGTAATAGGCTAATAACAAACCGGCGCTATGTTATATACATACACTATATTGTGCTCATCGCCTTGAGATATAAGACGTGGTCTTTTACAACAATTATTTCATCAGCTATAACGTCGTTCAAGCCGGAGCACTATATTTTCACTGTTCTGTTTAGTGTAATAGGCTTTGGTTTCTTATTAGGCGGTCTCCGACAACAGCGATTGACGCGGTACGTTTTGAATTAAGTTATATAATAGAGGGAAAAAAAGAATCATTGATAAATTTGTATACGCAATGAGGCAACTCCACAGTTTTCACTTTTCAAACGGATCAAGAACATCGTGCCGAGGAGAACGTACTCGTGCGCCGTGAGCGTCATTGAAATCGCGGCCGCTTATGGTGAGACAAGTACGAAAGTATAACGCGAGTTGCACAATCCGATACGCGAGAGATAGTGGCCGGTTCTATTTCCAGTGTGGGAAGGTCAATGTCTGCGGGCCGATTTGTACACTGTGCACTGTGCACGCGCATCGTAAGAGTACGCCCCCGTTCACAAAACGGCGGACGATGATTCATACGTACAAACTATTTACACGCGATTTATGATAAGCCGTAAAGATCCAAAATGTGCCGTTCTGACCATCACATCTTGATACTTTAAGCTTAACGTAGCTTTAAGAAATTATTTTTATTAATAGAGAGTGCCAAATCTGAGGCTGTTAGTAAATAACTTAGACCGTACCTAAATTTGTACAAACTCGATCTTGGTCTTTTCTATGGAATACTTTCACATCCATAGGATACAGAGAAAAGAGTGTGTTCAGGTTTATATCAAAACTAGGTCTTTAGTAATTTTTACCAATTACTTTAAAGTACATGCAGTTGGTAACGATAAGACTGACGTAACGATCTCGCATAAATTCATTAAAAAATAAAAGAAAAAAATGATTTTTTTTGTCTATTACCGTCCGCTGCTTCTCTTCCGCCTCTCCAATCGATTTCCAAAGATCTTCAGGTCGTTGGTTCTATTGGCAGGTGGTCGTCTATCGCTTATCATTACCAAGTCTTCACTCAAAGATCCTCTTGCCCACCTACCGTCGGATCTTCGCATCATGTTACTCAATCATTATTGCTTCAACATACTAATCTGTTAGGCTATGTTTCGATCATTCAGAAACAAACAACACTGTAGATAACTGTCTTCCATAGGTTTTATATTTTTTAACTTTGAACAATTCTTATGGTATGAGAAAGTTAATCTCCAAAACTAAAAGTCCTATCGCCTTAAAAATTACCAGCTATTTGCGTACTTTCATGGAAAAGATTATATTTATCCTGTTTGCTATCACTTTTAACTACTTGTTCTACTGTACAGTATCATGGAGATATAGACAACGATATCAGTTTAAATGTTCTGTGTTATACATATCCGCTTGTTCTTGGTTGGACTTTTTCTTTATGAGAAACTGAATGTTAGCAATGCTAACCCAAAATAGCTTTTTGGGTTTTTAATCAATTTTTAAATACAGAGAGATGACATTAATATACATTGGTAAGACAACGTCTGCTGTGCTGTATCTCTAAACTGTACATTAAAAATTATACTGTGTTTTGAGCTTTAGGTACGTTGCATGAAAGGACTGCACCACACACCTTATTTACATTTTCCGAGTACTCATTCAGTGCAGGTGGAGACGAGTCTTTAGAGATTTAAAAATGCGAAATGTCATCAAATATGCAACGCAACTTCGTTATAGGGCCGTTGTGAAATTGTCGAGCCGGTCCGAAAAAGCTTAGCAAACTTTTCATCCAAGTACACTCACTGAAATGCAAACTTCCACTCTACAGTCTGCTTTTCTTTGTAACTCATTTTCATATTCATGCTGTACTGGAATTAAGGTGTTCTTCTATGTATGTAAAAAGTATAATTCAATGATCTAATGAAAATCGCAGGGAATCTTTAGATGTACCTAGCATCAATCCGTTTGCGATATAAATGGATTAAGAAGGCCTGTGTTTAATTATAAACAAATACGCTTTAATTGTGATGATAAATAATAAATTTAAAACATTATTGTATAGACTGTTATCTGTTTTATTTATAAAAAATATTATCACGATGTTTCGTCTGCTTTGCAGCAACCATAGTCAACTAGGGACTGAGTTATATCCCCACGTCATACTCATCATGGAGTACAGCAGACAGCTTTTTAATTATTGTTTTTAATCTTATCTAGAATGAGGTCTCTTCTAGTAGTACGTTCAATGTTTGATTTTTATTAGTAATGGAATCGCAAGCCGATGATATTATCCAATCATCTTCTACATTGAAATTAGGAATCGCCTCGTGAATAATTTTTGGTACGAATTTGCGTTTTTTGAATGTCTGGGTTTTTCAAGCCTAATGTAATAGTTGAGATGATTAAAAACATGATCACAGATAGCAATCTCCGAAGAGTATATTTCATGTCAATTATATGTTCCTAAAGTTGGCCTATGTTCAGCAGTGGACGTCTATAGTCTGTTAATGATGATATGTTCCTATACTCAAGTTATAGACGGCACCTTTAAATGAACGCTTATAAAACCCGTAAAATTTGTGTTACTAAATGTTTAATAGTCGCGTAAATATAAACAACCAAAAAAGGTGTTATTTTTAAATGATATTGATGTAGACTTATTGACATCATGGATAGGTCAGCTCGATAGAGAATAGCGTGTGCGAAAGCAATACATTTTTATATGGCTTTTAACGAGTGAGGGTGACACGATGTATAAACTTTATATATCCAGTTTAATTACTTAATGCAATATCTACATCATTATAATTACTTATATTCTGAACTTTGCATGTAAACATGTAACTTATTGAAAGTATTTTTTTTTATTGATCCAACGAAACTACACGTCAAAAGCAGGAAGTTCACTTGATTGCAAGTTATAGGCATATTAATAACAAGTTGCAAAGTAGTGATCTTACCCAACATGAATTTGTATATTCAATATCGTTACTTCAAGAATTACACTAGCAACGGCACCATCTTAACTGGAATACAGTAATATTGGCAAATTACTAGGTGGCAGAAAAAGACACAGCTATTATAGCAAACATTGCCGATCAGACATTTGCCGCTGCCAGAATAAACTTCTTTTTTACTTATGTTCATGTAAAAATATATACAATGGATAAGCTACAATACAAAATGAGTAAATACCATTGAAATTTGATAAAACGTTTTCAAGTAAGGCACATTGTTTGATTAAATTAAACAGGTTTACGTTAACACTGAAAACTGCTTACTTTTACCGTTTTCACGCTTGATCCCGTTAAAGCAAAGCCTAAGCTATACTTATTTATAATCGAAACTGAATAAAAACTTTCGACGGTAATTAACGTGTTTAAATAATTTTTCACTGCTTTCAAACTATAGGAGTTAATAACAATTTTCTGATACTAACTTCGTGGTATCTTATCAAAAATAATATGTTGTAGCAGTATTGAAGTGAAGTGGATCTTCAGTAGATAACGCATGCATATATCAGCACGATATTGACGAAGATCACAGGAAGTAAATCAGTACAACAGTAGTTTCCTCTTCATCATCAGCAGTGTGCAAACATTACTGTGTTCCGATTTGAAAGGCAATACAACCAGTGAGATTACTGGGGGAATGAGAATTAACATCTTCATGTCTAGCGGGTATCTAACTAGCGTAACCTTGTTACGATTATCACTTACCATCTCGTCGTGAAAGTCACTCGTCTGGACACTTTGTAGAATAAAAAAAAACTGTCACTTATACATGATTTAATTTCCGAAAAATAATAACAAGACACGATGCTTAATATTAGCTATACATAACCTGCTTTGACATTAAACCTCTACTAAGTTCGCCACCAAGTTCATAAAAATGTTATAATAGTGAATTTGTTTTTTTCTATAACCAACGAAATTATCAGAAATTATATACAGTTCAATGACATCGACGTCATTGTGTCGAGGAGCCATAACCATAACATGTCATCACATTAAAAACAAAGTGACTTAATTCTGAACCCGTTTCGAAGCTTCAATGCAGGACTCACTTTTTATTCATAACTCCACTTATCGAGGTAAGTAGCAGTTTTACTGTGTTTCATTACATTATTTCACCTATACGTAAACTACAGGATACACAAACATCAATCAGTTGTTTTCCGATGAATATATATATCAATTATAATTCGATTGTTATCATGTGATACACCTGTCAATGTCAAAGTGGCGCTAGTTACGGTGATATACATAAATAAAGCTACATTATGTTCATCGCCTTGTGATATAAAGTGTAAAATCATGTTACTCCAGTAACTACAGTACCCCCAGTACTACCCCAGTAGCTACAACATCCTACTACATCCTTGACGGCAGTAAGAGGAGCTGAGATGGTACTTACCTAGACGGTCTCCGGACACAGGGACCAAGAATAAATTGAGTTAGTTTAGAAATGTTGAAAAATCCATTCTTAGCTGACCTCTAAATGGCAGCAGCAATATCTCTACTGTACATTGGGTATTTACTGAGGTTTTCAGAGATTTCGTGATGAGTCAATAAACACCCGGATATCTCGTACATATAACTTAATTGCAGATGGTACTGCAGTTGGTAATCACGAGCTATAATTTTTTTTCACAAGATACTCCTTGACCTTCAGTACCGTTCAATAAATTGCAACGATAAAAATGGTATACTGATGGAAACAAGGAAAACATTCATACAAGTTCAGACAAGTCACATTTTAACTCGTCTGTATGTTCGTGATTATGCTGAACAAGACTACAGTCATGTCTTCGAAAGTCAACTATGATATAACAGTAAACAGTTTACTGGTGGTAAGTCTATAGCCAGAAACCATCTAAGTAATTACCAGCGCAGCGCCTGTTTCTGCCGCTAAACAGTAGTACGCAAACATTACTATGTTCATGTTTGAAGGGCGTTATGGCTAATAAAATTACTCGGGTAACGAGACAGCATGTTTCTGTCTTAACTAGCGTCTCATTGTTGTAAGCAGGCCTCATACCATCAGTTGAAAGTCTTCTGGTCGCTTCGTCAATTATTATTTTCTATAACAGTAATTTTTATAATTAAAATATGACAATTGATTTGAAACTTCTAGTAATTAGTAATACGGTACAGTAGTAGTCAGTAAAGATACGGAACCCAGTGTTAATAATATGTTAATAGTAAAATCGATGGGACAAACTGAATTCTTTCCGTATGATATTTTTTAAGCTTTACTATATATGTATAGGAAATATCCAGAGATTAATTGACTCATCACGGGATCTCTGAAACTATTGCACCATAACAGCCAATTCACGTCCCCACGGCTAGGGCACATGCTTACCCTCAATACGAGGGCGATGGGCCATGATGATGAGGACATGATGCGGGCCTAATGCCGATTGGTGACTTCACACACACCTTAGAATAAATTCTAATTCATGTGCAGGTTTCCTCGCGATGTTTTCCTTCACCGTTTGTATTTCACTGTTATAACTAAAGTTCACAAATGTACGTAACTTAAATATTAAAGTCATTAGTACATGCTAATTGAATTTAACATGAAATTCGAACCCGCGACTACTAACTATTGCACGTGAACACTCAAAATTTGGTAGAGATATTGCCTCTGGTATTTAGAGGTCAGCGAAGACTGGTAATACTGGGATGGAGCCAGGGGAAACAGGGTGTAATGGGGCGGGAATATTTATGACAAATTTCAGGTCTAAACTTCAAATTGAATTCTAAATACCCCCTCACATATATCATAGTTTTTGTTTATAGAAATAATTATTATAATTAATAACAATTAGTCATGCTTGCAACTGGATTCAAATAACGTTAGACCGTGTTTTGAGCTATATCTTATATGAAACATATATATATGGCAGTCAATTTGTTGTGATGATGATGCTTATTTAAGTATAAAGTACAGTTATTAAACACATAAGAGTAATCAAAATCTAATCAAACTATTTATCACATATATAAGATATATTCTGAAGTCGTTTTGCATACAGCTGATTTAAGTCATTTCGATTCAGCGGTAACATATATTTCAAATTTTTATTTCTATATATATGCCGCTGTTAGTTGGCATACTTTTGAGAATGATGTTAACCTAGTCAATTAAGGGAAACCTCTCCAATCACCTTAATAAGGTTAAGGACGCGCGCTGACTTATGCGGGCATGCCTGTACGAGTTACAACACAATGCGCACCGCGCGGTACAGCACGAAACCGGTCACCGGAGCACTGCCGCCATTTGTTGGTTTAGCATTACACTGTATAAACCTACTCATTTACAAACATTTACACAATATAATGTAGTTTAATATTTTATTGGGATAAACTAATCTAGTAATCTAGACTTACAAAATAATTCATCACGCAGAAAGGTTATACGACTACACAATTTTTCCGATTGTTATTTCTTGACATATAAAATACTACATCTAAAGTTGTAGCTCGCTGGCCTAATGGTTAGAGCGTGCGGCTTTCATTCCGAAGGTCGCGAGTTCGAACTTCGGCATGTACCGATGACTTAATATTTAAGTTATGTACATTTGTGAACTTTAGTTACAACAGCGAGATACAAACGGTGAAGGAAAACATCGTGAGGAAACCCGGACACTGACATCTTTGTGTGTGTGTGGTGGTCCCAGTAAAGTAGCAACAGGCTCGCCCCCTGTTACATGGGACCTAATCTGACCACATCTGGCGAAAAGTGGGGGTTTATTCACCTCTGCCTACCCCTACTGGAAAAAAGGCGTGATAATACAAAAAAATAAAAATCTTATCTAAATATATCACCTTGTTATAAGTGATATATGTATGATAAATTAAAAAAGAGATATTGTCAACATGGAGTAAGAAAATGTAAACAATAAATAAGACAGTAACAAAACAAGATTTTAAATCACAATAGTACTTCGTTGATGATGAATGAAAGGAGATGAACGTTCATAATAAATATGTGAAAGGAGAGAAATGGAGAAACTGGAGTGACAGAAGGAAACGGTACAACAGATTTAAAAAAAGTAAACCAAAAAATGTTAAATATAAGCTGTTCCAAGGAGAGGAGTAAGTTAACTAAAATTAACTTAATATATTCAAAGATTTCATAGTAAGTAATACGCCCGTTGATAGCAAGGTGATGCTAGATAGGATGATGTACACTATGATGATATGGTGTAATATACTGAGATAGATGTAGTGGTGTTAGGTCTCTGTTGCCGGAAACCATCTAGGTAGGTTATACTGCATCTCCTACTTCAACCGCCAAACTGTAGTGTATTACTGTGTTCCGGATTGAAAGAGGTTGTAGCTAATGAAATTACTAAGGTAACAAGATTACAAGCGCAATGTGATGCTGTATATATCATCCTCCCATCCGTTAGGTTACAAATGTACACAAATATGTCTGTTAAGTTATTACAACAAATAACTAAGTAATATATAAATAAGTATAGAGTAAATGCTTCCTTTTGGTTTTGGTTAACATCGAGTGCCATAGCAGTGTTTGAGGATATCGGCACGGCATATGGGCGGCAGATTGCATTCCAATTAGCATGACGTCACCGCGTCGCCAATGCAGCACTTTAAACCAGATCCGACACGCGAAGCAGATAAATCGTACCTGTTCCGACGGCGGCCTACGAGTTCAACAAATGGACCTCATCACGCAAAAACTATAGCGCTATTTAAATAACTAACGATTATAACTAAAATAGCAATTATCGCACAATAACCGCTGCTAAATTAACAGATAACAGGTTATTATTGGAAAAAGAAAATCGTGTTGTGTAAATGATCCGTCACTTGTCGCATTAGTATCTTAGGTAATACTCTTTTGCTGTTTCACTAGTGCTCGGGAATAACTGATACTTTATAGATTACCAGCAAACCCGTTATCAAGCATGAGGGTTAAAGCTTACATCATCATCAGCCGATTGTCGCCCACAGCTGGACAAAGAGCTCCATCAAAGATCTCCACATCGATCGATCTCGGGTAACTCGCATCCAGCTTAAAAAAAATAACAATAAATATGGACTCTTTACTGGCGACCGACAAACAGTAATATGCCTATATTACTGTAGTCTGGTTAAAGGGCGCTGTAGCAACCCCATTTTTTTTTTTTCTACGAAGCGACAAAACTAGCGGGACCTTCACCTGATGGTAAGTGATAAGTCCGCCAATGACGCCATGCCACTAGTTAGGGTGATATACACAGAACCACATTGTGCTGATCGCCTTAACACATAACGTGTTAAGTCTCGATACCTCAGTAATTTCATTAGCTACAGCGCCTTTCAAACCGGAACAGAGCAAAGTCTACATACTACTGTTTGCAAATGGTTACAAGCTTTTTTTTGCATTTTATTTCTAATTAATTTTTACATTTTCATTTCGTATTATTTATGCGGTTGCTATAGTAACAGTTGCTATAGGAGGTCAATTGCGGTTGGGGTTGCTTTCAAGGAATATTTCAGACCAATTTCAAGTCTAATTTTATATTACAGCCGCTAGGAAACCAGTATATATATATATATACCTCCCTCGTAGAAGCCCCCCTCCTTATTTGCGAAGAACTCGGACAGCCACTTTTCACAAGCCTCTTTTGAGTTCAACTTTACACCACCAAGGGCGTTCACCATGGACAGGAACAGGTGGTAATCACTTGGCGCTATGTCCGGGCTATATGGTGGATGCGATAAAACCTCCCATCCGACCTCCCGTAGCTTCTGACGAGTCATCAACGAAGTGTGTGGTCTGGCGTTGTCCTGGTGGAACATTACACCCTTCCTGTTGGCCAATTCTGGACGCTTCTGGTCGATCGCCTGCTTCAAGCGGTCCAGTTGTTCGCAGTAGATGGTAGAATTAAGCGTCTAGCCATATGGGAGCAGCTCATAGTGGATGATTCCCTTCCAATCCCACCAAACACACAGCAAAACCTTCCTGGCCGTCAATCCCGGCTTGGCCGCTCGACCACGACCGTTTTCGCTTGATATTGTCGTAGTGATCCATTTTTCGTCGCCAGTCACCATCTGCTTCAAGAATGGGTCGAGTTCGTTTCGTTTCAGCAGCATATCGCAGGCGTTGATTCGGTCCAGAAGGTTTTTTTGCGTCAAATCATGCGGCACCCAAACATCAAGCTTTTTTTGTATTCAGCCTTCTGCAGATGGTTTAAAATGGTTTGGTGACTAACTCCCATCTCCTGGGCGATGTCACGAGATGCCACATGCCGGTCTAACTCGATGTAGTCCATGATTTGATCGGTATTTGTCGTCACAGGTCTTCCGCCGGCTGGCTTATCCATGGTGTCGTTTTCACCGGCTCTGAATCGTCGTAACCATTCCTCCGCGGTTCGAAGTGATAGAGTACCATCCCCCAAAACACCATTAATCTCACGGTACGTTTCTCTAGCGGATTTGCCTTTAACGAAGGAAAACTTTAAAATAGCGCGTTTTCGGCGTTAGTGAACTCAATGTTTACACGTCTATAACTGTTGAACGCAATATCCAAACTAATTATGCATAGCGTCGTTTTGTAGGTTATGTCAAGACCTTTCAAATTATGTATAGTATTGCCAGATACGAGCTCTGTAGCGCTTTGTACATAGCCGCGAAATTCAAAAGACAAAAAGGCGGAAGGGAGATATTTGCCAACCTTATATTATAAACGTAGCCCCGCAGCTCTTATTTTTGCCGCTAAATACCAATGTAAAAACATTACTATGTTTCGGTTTGAAGGGCGTTGTTGCTCATGAACAACAACACGAGTATCATTGTATTACTACGGTAACGATACCTAACATCTTATGTCTCAAGCGACGAATACAATGGTGCTGTGTATATTATCCTAACTAGCGCCAAATTGTTACGGGCAGGCGTATACCTTACCATCAGGTGGGATCGTTAGTCTTGGAGCTTCGTAAAATAAATATAATAGAGACAGTAGTATGATACTTTATATATGTACGAATATAAAGAGTAATAATATATATATACATATATAATATATAAATTATACAAACTAACTTCCTGTGGTAGCAAGAGATGTATGTAAATATTTTATTGGTCGGAAACTGTCTAGGTAGGTACTACCGCAGCATCTTCTTATACCGCCAAACAGAACTGAGCAAAAATGTTCCGGTTCGAAGGGTGTTTTTGCTAATGGTATAACGAAACTCAACATCTGTCTCAAGCGTCGAGCGCAATATGGCGCAGTATATATATATCATCCTAATTACCATAATATTCAACAAGTACTTGGAAAAGTAGACGATTACCTAATTATTTCACAATAGTATTTTTGTACGGTATTTTTTAGTAATAAATTACCAGTAATTGTAAACCCAGTTAAACAGAAATGTTGATAACTCTTTTCTTAAACGGCTTCGTTACGATGGCTTGCGATACCTTACTGCTCTATTTAACTGTCGGCCATTTTGTTACACAACAATGTTGCTATGCTGGAAAAATCTTTTATGGTATAGACTAACGCTCGACTACGATCCCACTTGATGGTAAGCGGCGTTGTAGTCTTTGGTGGTAAAGTATGTCGCTAAGATTCTATAAATTATCACAAACATATGAAAAAATATTCAGAAAAGCTTATCATCATCAGTCGATGGACGTCCACTGCTGAAGATAGACCTCCCCCAAAGATCTCTATATATAATCAGCACGGCTTCCGGTATTGCCGGGTACTAGAGGCCGTCGTTTGTAGACGTTCCTATGAACGGATTGGGGCCATTTCCCACCACTCTGGCCCAACGGGGGTTGGTGGAAAGAGAAAAGTTTAGTTAACTATTAAATCTTTAAACCTCTTTTTCTGTTACTATGATCCTATTGACGATGGTTAATGAATTCTTTGCCAAAGACTGCCTTTTATTCTAAGAAGTGACGAGACGAGTCGTTCACCTGATGGTTAATAATACGCCCGCCCATAGCAACGTGGCGCTAGTTGAGATGGTATACACTGCACCGCATTGTGCTCGTCGCCTTAAGACGTAGGATGTTAAGCCTCGATAATACACAAGTAATTCCACTAGCTGCAACGCCCTTCAAACCAGAACATGGTAATTTTTGGCGATAGAAATAAGAGCTGCGGTGATACCAACCTAGACGCTTCAGGTAATAGAAACCTACCATCGGTACCACCACTACCTCTTCCACCAAAGTTCATATGCTCATACGCTCATGGCTCCTGCCGCCAATCAGTCTGAAGAATACTGTAGCTATCGATATTACTATAACCTCGGGGACTAACATCTTTTCTCAAAGCGACGATCGCAATATTGTCCTGCAAAATTTATTCGAACTAACACATTGTTAACAGCAGGAATATTTTTAACAGGTATGAGGCTTATCTAGGCTTTAACAATGGTTATGAATATACATAAGAGTAATAATCCATGTTATTTAGATTTATTTTCTTTACTAGCAAAACATATATAACTCGTTGTTCCTCCCCCACTTTGCTAACTGTACTTTACTCTACTGTGTATACAACAATCGATATGAAATAAGTAAGAAATATTCCCCACCCAGGAACAAGCCGTCGCCTCTCCACCTTCCCGTTTTTAACACCCCCGCAACTCCTTTTGAGGGTAGCAATTCGCCGATTCCTTTCTCAGCTGACCTTTTATCGATAAAAGGAACATTCTCACAACATTTCAAGTCTCCGGGCTTTATGGTTCCAGATATATCGTGATGTCTCTAAATAGTCGGAAATGTTTCATATATATATAGATTATGAACAGAGTCTGAACATGGACCCTCCCAATCGATTTCTAGCCCGACCGATTGCATGCAATATGCATTCAACGATTCTTTTTCTCTTCGTCAAGCGTACACAGTCGGTATAGCGCTTGCTATTATATGGTCTCCAACCAAGGATCTTTCAGCCCCATCGGATATCCGTCCGCTTACATATGTCTCGTTAAAACATTATGAAAATAAAGCAAGACGTTTATATTCTGAGTTTTTTACGTTTCTTATCGTTTTAATCTCTTTTTTTACATCCGTTCCCTCTGCGTGTCGGGACAGAATCGATTTGACTGTTTCACTTTTATTTTAATTTCTTCATTCGTTCGTGTCTGTTCTCCAATCACACTTTACATTCTGTTCCATCTTCCATCCATCGCTTCTTCAGTGAAAACTTTACTCTTTCCCTTCATAGATCATACTGTATTCGTTCTACTAATGAATGTTTAACAGTTTCTATGGATAGGAATAAACGGAATCACGATATTATTTCTGTATGCGCGTAGCTCTCAGCTGATAGGGCTGGACTGGGCGTAATATCGATTGAGTCGCACCGCGGCGTCCCCTCTCATGCCGAGACGCGGCGTCGTTCAGGACCAAAATGCTATGAGAAGGGAGCCATGGAATATCAGACTTGATCTAATACCATAGGAAAGTAATTCTTGGTCGTTTAAATTTAGGAAATTTTGTCTGGAAATCAACGTTTGAAAATAATTTTGAGGGGTTTATAAAAAGTATAACATAAGTTACATAATAACTTAGTAGTATACTGTCACTAACATTATATTACTAAGAAACACTGATATGAAATAAATTGTTTATTATTATAATATCCAATCTATCAATAGAAAAATTAGGTTATGAACAATCCATCTTCAAATGAAATTATGATATTAAGTCTTATACTTTTTAAAATAAAACTAGTGCATATCATATGCATACATATAAAAAAATTATGTCTGTCTTTAATACATTTAAGTGCATTAATATAAGTCTACAAATCTGTGCAAATGTAATAAATCAACATTATAATATCTTTTAAAACCATTGCCCAAATTTACTTCGCTTCAAGATTTATTAAAATTTTAATAAAGGATCTGAACAGACAACATATATTTTTATATACAACATTATTAAGTGGTTAATCTCTTTATATACACATTATCTTTAAAAAACTCTTTACTAACATTCATCAACAGCTATAACAAACACCTTAAGATAAACATTCATTAACAGGAAAAGAATAGAGGTTGTATTAATAAACATGAATAATATTATTTAATATATGACTAGGGCAGATACATTTTACAATATATTTTTACATTAATGACCAGAAAAAGGCACACAAGACACCGATTTAATCATATAATTGATTAGACAGTATTTTAATATGAAGAAATAAAAAAAAATCCTTATGTAATAAGAATTATAAAAAACTTTATTATTGATAAAGTGCATGTACCGGGTGATCTGTACTAAGAGCAATCTAAATAATAAAATATCTGGAAAATTTAAATTTTAAAAAAAAAAAACTTTCTAATAAAACATAAATTTTTATTGTTGTAATAAGTTGAATATAATATATTTATTTTCACTCTATAAATACTTAATTTATGATTTATAAACATACTATGAAATTACAGTTATTTATGCTTTGGATATTACAGGACGCAGTAATAAATACAAGATTTTCCTTCGAACTCTACATGTTACGCCATTCGTTTTGTATAAATATTTACTTACTTGTGTGTATTTTTAATCCACAAAAGCAACGGTGTCGAATCCTCGTCAAACACCTTCAATGAACTACACACCAAATACAACAACAACACAACAAATTCCTATCATTATACACGTATAGCTTTAATTTCGAGAACTAAAACAATTGTATATAACACACGGGCTTCGTAATCACATTCATTTTTACAATTTACACCGTATTTAATAAAGAATGCACTAAAACCAGGCTTCCAGAGGTCTGTTTAACTTGACAGATGTCGTAAATCGCCTATCGGTAGGCGTATCCAAACGTATTCAATATTGACACGCTTCGAATATACTAAGCACGGCGCAGACAACGACCGGCGGCCCCAAGAAAAATCAAATAAAACCGGTTTCTTTTAAACGTATGAAATGTATGAATCAAATGGTATAACTTGAAATACTATTTAAATTAGGGGTATTATACGATAGCTGCAATACGCTGCGTTCCGAATTAAAATTACAGTGTTACCTAAAGATATTTAAAAAAAAGTAATATCACTTTTATATTATTCTATATTAAAAAAAATTGTTTGTTCTCTTAATACACATAAATACAAATAGTGTCTGCTCAAAAATAATATTGTTACCAATTTTTAAATCTACTGTAGTGACATCTTGTGACATAAACTCAGATCAATATAACACACGCTTATAGATTTTACACCTTCGTATAATACTATATGTGATTCGATAGATGGCGCTATTTACAACTTGAGAAATTCTGAAAAATAATTAATTGATAAATAGCTGTCATGTTATAAAAAATGATGTTGGCACAATTCATTACGTTAACATATTTCACAAACGATCAAAGAATATGCAATTTCATCTTAAACTTTTCTTAGGAAAGAGAAGAAAATAAATTGCTTTGCTTCATACTACTTATATCGCCATATATCAATTATCAACAATATTGATCCCTGTAATTTTGTACAGGAAGTTGTTATTGTGGATTTGAAAGATACCAGATTACATATTAATTTATTAGTAGATTTTACATAATATTAAGCTGTAACATTTTTTTTTTATAAATTTTTCACATAGTATATTATATAATATATACCTTATAAATAATTAAAAGGTAAGATTTGTATTGAAACAAGAATTTGTTTATATGAAATATATGTTTTACTCTTATTTTGGTTGTACATTGTAACACAAAGAGAAATAAATTAATGTTAAAAAAATTTAATACATTTTTATCATTTACATACTCTACCTACCTGTGCGCCTCAATAAGACCCAAAATTTTTAAACCACTAATATGTTTTCGTTTTAATTAACGACTTTTAATAAGATTTTTTCATTCATGAATAATACAAATCGAATAATTTTCAATTAAGTGGCCAGACGGGCGAGTCATTCACCTGATGATGACTCAACATCTTGTCTCAGGCGATTTGTGCGCAATGTAGTGAAACACATATCATTTTAACTAGCGCCATATTGTTAAGGGCAAGCGTAGCACTTACCACCAGGTGGAACTTCTCGCTCGTCTTGTCGCTTAATAGAAAAAATATCTAAAAGTGTTATATTATTAGAATAATTTTTGTATAATAAATAGACCTCGTTTATTCTATTGAGTCTCGAAGTCTTTCTTATGATGATCGAGTCTAGGGCTTTTATCCACCACGCTGTTCAATTAAGGAATAATGGAACTAATAATGTGATTTCACTGAACAAATGAAAATCCTGATAATGTACGTAATTGTTTATTTTTAATGTTTTTAAAAAGACCGCCTCATCGATAATATTATTATTATTAGTCAGAATACACTAACGGAAAAGGATTGATATAAATATATTAACTATAGCGAATTGTAACATGACCGGAAATTTTCTTGTCTGCTCTCAGTCCTCCGAGGGCCAGAACCTTTTAACCGCAATAACATAATTTCTAATTATAAACTTTAATTTGTTTGTAAACCAATATTTTCTTAATTGTTATATAGTATAAGTTCAGTACTGTCCTGGAAATATTTCTGTTAAAATGTAATAGTTGTTAAACACGACTTGATAAAAGCAAGAAATGTGATTGTGGTGTCTTACTGGTATAATAGGTCTCTGTTGCCGGAGACCATCTAGGTAGGTACCACCGCAGCTCCTATTTCTGCCTCCGTACAGTCGTGTGCAAACATTATTACGTTCCGTATTGAAGGGAGTTGTAGGTAGTGTAATTACTGGTGTAACGAGACAACATTTTACGTCTCAAGGCAACAAGCGTAATGTGGTGCAGTGTATACCATCCTAACCAGCGCCACGGTGTTATGGGCGGGCGTATCACTTACTATCAGAAGAATGTCTTGCTCGTCTCGTCGCTTCATAGAATAAAAAAATCTAGTTTGATGGAGATATTTGTAAAGATTAAATACAAGTATTAAACGTTAATAGCGGTGAATAGAAATGGAAATGAGTGTTGATTAAGTGATTCGAATTGTTATATAGTTCTAGGCACTAGTCCAAAAAATGTGCGTTTATATTCTACCGCAATCCCAATGTAATAAACCGGCCCGCTTGGTTAATAACAGCTTATATTTATTGCATTGTTGTTGTTAAAAAATAATATAAGAATACATTTTGGAGTATATTGACTTATCGATGTAATCCAAACCCAGTGCGTAACAATATCGTACAAGTTTACTTTATTGTTAGTAACTAAAATATTATTATACAACTATAAGAGATGTTAGCAAAAGGGTAAGAAAAATAAGTTTTTTTAATACAATTAAGCGACGAGACGAGCGGGACTTTCACCTGATGGTAAGTGATACGCCCGTCCATAAACACGCGGCGCTAGTTAACATGTTATTTACTGCATCTCTCTGCGCTCGTCACCTGAGACATAAGATGTTGAATCTCGTTACCCCAGTAATTAAACTAGTTACAGCGCCCTTCAAACAGGAACACAGTAATGTTTACACACTACTGTTTGTCGGCTGCAATAGGATTTTACAGCGGTACTCATTTAGATGGTCTCTTACAACAGCGACCTACCACCAATAATGTTCAGTTCAGTGCACCAGTTATTTTTTGACCTAGTCATGCAAAAAACATGATCCACTAATAATGTTATGTTAAATACGAATTCTCTATAAATAACGCAATCACTACTGAAAATGTAATTTTTATTGTATATCCGATCTTTACTAATAGCAGATCTCTAGCCGGAAACCGTCTAGCCACCACTGCAGTGCCTATAGCAGCCGCTAAACCAGAGTTCCATAAACTTTTTTGTGTCGTAGACCCTTTGCCATGTTTTTCCGTGTTGGGTAGACCCCCCTACTTACCTGATATTGATTTCCTGTAAATTTCTAACTGTAATGAAGTTTAGTGTTAAAAACTTAATTTAAATTAAAACTACTCAAAATAAAATTTTGGTTCTGTTATGTAAAATATACGTAACATTAAATAAACATAAAATAAACTATAAATAAAATAACATAAGCAATAAGTCAATATTTGAGAGTGAGACGGATGAACCTGATGCTTTAATAATAAATTACCAACATTTGGCGTCAATCTTAAATCTCCTCGGCTAATGATGTCCAGTTTGTTTCTTTTTTTCGTTAGGAGATTGGTAACAGCGCTGAACCGCCTTTCCACTAGGTATGACGATGGACAGGAAATTAAAAATTTCCTCGCTATATTCCATAATACGGGATAAGTAACGGGTATGTTGTTTTGCAGCCAGAATTGCTGATATCCGTTTTTAAACTGAACCTTAAATTCTTCGTTTATACAGGGTGTCTGGTGGCAGATTTATGTTTTCAAATTTAAATAAAAAATAATATGTTTGATATATAATTTTATTAAAAGTATTAAAAGATAGAGTACAAATGCGGATTTCATTTTTTAAAGATAATGTTATCCAAATGTCTTCATTTGGATAACATTAATAATAAATAATAATAATAATAATCTTTCTGTCTGTTTATAACTTATTGAGATATTCGTTTTTTAAAATATAAATCTGCCGGCAGACACCCTTTACTTAGTTCAGTCAGTTCCTCTTGTAAAGGGTGTCTGGCGGCAGCTTTATATTTTAAAAAACGGGGGAAGGTGGTGTCATTAGAATCACCGATCGTGCGGATTTCTTAGTCACGACGTCGCAGTGGTCGAGTGAGCATCGCGCGTTCGCTATTGAAGCATTTTTTAAGAGTAACGATTCTTACGTACTCGCTCGCCGACAGTTTTGTTCACATTTCAATATTCGACGGATAGGCGATGGGCCGAGTGTGAGTTTAATTCGTTCGTGGGTGGAGAGGTTCCGCGCAACTGCTTCGGCTATGAACACACCACGGCCAAGACCTAGTCGATCGTCAAGAACCCCCGAAAACATTGAACTAGTTGAACGCAGTTTACGTGAAAATGCACGACTTTCGATACGGAAAAGGGCAGCTTCACTGGGACTTCCAAGAGCAATTGTGCATGAAATTTTGAAAAAAGATATGAAGTTTCATCCTTTTAAAATTCAAATAATTCAAGAATTGAAAAAAAATTACTTTGCGTCACGCAAATTTTTTTGTGAAACCATGTTGGAGCGTTTTCGCACTGTGAATTCCATTTTTTGGAGCGACGAGGCTCATTTTCATTTAAACGGACACGTAAACAAGCAAAATTGCCGTTACTGGGCTCTAAGAACTCGCAATCCTCGACTGAAGCACCAAAAACCATTACATTTCCCAAGGGTAACTGTTTGGTGCGCTTTATCCACGAATGGGATAATCGGACCATTTTTTTTTTGAAAATGCACGGGGCCAAGCGACTAATGTCAATGGTGAGAATTATCGGCTCATGATTTCGAATTTCTTTTTGCCGAACCTGCGAGCTCATTCATCATACTCATCACACACGTGGTTTCAACAGGATGGTGCGACCGCACACACGGCCAGAGCTTCGATGGATTTGTTGCGAGAAAATCTCCCTCAAAAACTGATTAGTCGCTTTGGGGACATCCCGTGGCCACCGAGGTCACCCGACCTAACTCCAATGAATTTTTTTTGTGGGGCTACCTCAAAGAGAGAGTTTACGCCAACAATCCGCGAACTGTTGTGGACTTAATAAAACATTCGGCGAGAAATCAGCGCAATTGAACCAAGTTTACTGCAGCGTGTGGCACGGAATACGAGGCTCCGTTTTGAACAGTGTGTGCAACAGGATGGAAAATATTTGGATGACAATATCTTTAAAAAATTAAATCCGCATTTGTACTCTATCTTTTAATACTTTTAGTAAAATTATATGTCAAACATATTATTTTTTATTTAAATTTGAAAACATAAATCTGCCACCAGACACCCTGTATTATGACATTAGTTTCTTCTATGTCACCATATGGATTAATTATCCACGGTGGTATTACCCATAGTCAAAATATCCTCAAACCTAGATTCAAAATCTGAATAGAGGGCATTTAAATGTTGAACGTAAGTTGAAACGTCGTCTTCCTGGCAGCTTGTCTGTGACAAATTGGGGAACTGAGAAAATTCGCCCCGTCCAATATTTTGCTTCACTAGTTTAACTCTGGTAAGAAACGCTGATAAGATGGACTTTGTTTTAATCAAATTTAAACTGTCTCCTTGTAATTGCAAATTAACCATATTAAATTTTGTAAACAAATCTGTTAAATAGGCGATGTCTGTTTTCCTCTTCATTAAATTTTTTTTTTAAATTTTATCTTTAGTGTCCAGAAATTCTAAAACAGTCTCAAAAAGTGCAAAAAATCTTGTCAAACATAAGCCTTTCGACAGCAGTGTGAAAGAGTAAATGATGAAAGTATTCGTTATTTTCTTCACACAACTGCGCAAATAACCGCGTATTCAACGCGTTGCTTCGGATTCGGTTTACTGCATCAATGACTAAATGAAGTGATTCATGCAATCTAACACTCAAATTTTTAGCAACTAAATATTGTCGATGGATGACGCAATGTAACACCCCCCAATCTAACACCCCTGACACATTTTGTTTTTAATAGCTTATAAATCCTCGTTAACGTCCAACCATGACAAGTGCAAAGGAATTGCTTTTTCAATGAAGTAATCCTTCAAAACATGAAATATTGATTCACCTTCAGTGTCGGTTATCAAAGTTCTTGCGAAGAGCAGTTCTTCATAGATTTCTTGATTCATAATAAAACGAACATATGCCAATAATAATGCTGCATTATCAGGTAAAGTTGACTCGTCCTGTTGTATAGAGAAATGGGTCGTTTGCAAATAATTACATAAGAAGCTTTCAATATCAGAACTCATTTCATCAATACGTCTTTCAACAGTATTGTTGCTTAAGGGAATTCTTTTAATGATATCAGATGCAGGTTTGGGTAAAACAGTTTTTAAAACCTCTTCAACGGCTGGCAAAATTAACTTCTCTCCGATTGTATACGGTTTTCCGGATTTTGCTATAAGTAACGAATTATTGTAAGACGCCCGCAAACCATCATCATTTCTTTGTGACGTCGAAGCGAACATTCTGTCCAGTGTAGGCCTCTTCTGAAATTTATCTTTAAGTGTTTGAAAGTATTTCAAATCTTTCTGTTTTATCAAGGTGGCATCTTCTCAGATGATCTTGCAGTTTAGATGGTTTCATAGCGTCATTGCCCAAAACTTTGTTGCATAAAAGGCGATTGTTTGTCCGGCAATGATAGAATGAAGCCAAATTTCAAATAATCAACACTGTACTGTCTACATTTCTTTTTAGATTCGGACATGGCATCAGTCATCTGTGAGCAAAATTAAATTATTTAAATAAGACAGAAAATCCAGCAGCTGTATACTAAAAATATTTTTTGATTTTTCCGAAAATATTCCCTAATTCGAACATCTTCTCGCAACAATTAGCTCGAATTACGGAGATTGCACTGCAATTATAATACCAATTGCTAAAACTTTCAAAAAGAAACTATTGAGGAGTACTCGTCGTAATTTTGCATGATTGAATATTAAACTACTAATAACTAAAGTCATGATTGAGGTAATTTATCTATCTTTGCTAACTACTGCTACGAGTACAAAACTAAAATTTAATAAAAAATAATGTAATTGCTTTTCTCCAGCACTCTCAAACGTAATAACACTGACTCACTATAATTTGTGTGATATACCATCTGTTTATATTTTTTAAAATATTTTCTTAGCACTTTCCTTTCCAAGATTCAGGAAACAAATAAACGTATTTCTCCCACATTCGTATTTATAGAGTGACGAATTGAACAAGTCAGTGCAAGGTGCTGAAGCGAAGCTCTGAGACTGAGACTGCGACTCTCAGCTTTTTACAAGTTCATAATGTATTGCGACACACACACACAAAAGCGAATACCAACCATCCTACAACTTACACAATTTATAAACATATATAATATTTTTTTTACTTCATAGGTACTTTTATAAATAATGTATATGTTTTGATATTATAAGATAGTATGATCTATGTAAATAGGTACTATTAGTGTTTGTGTTGAAATCCACTATCGTGGACCCCCATTTTCATTTCATGGACCCCCAAATTTTTTTTCGCTGACGTAGACCCCTTGCAGGTTGTCATAGACCCCTAGGGGTCGATATAGACCACTTTGGGAATCACTGCGCTAAACATTACCGAGTCTCGGTTTGAATGGTGATATAGCTAGTAAAATCACTGAGATAACAAGCCTAAATGTAAAAGAAGCTTGAATAAAGAAAGATATAGGCCCAATTAGTCGACTTCATAATACTTCAAATATTATATATAGGTAATAAGCGCTACAGAGCTCGTATCTGGCAATACTATACATAATTTGAAAGGTCTTGACATAACCTACAAAACGACGCTATGCATAATTAGTTTGGATATTGCGTTTAACAGTTATAGACGTGTAAACATGGAGTTCACTAACGCCGAAATTCGCGCTATTTTAAAGTTTTCCTTCGTTAAAGGCAAATCCGCTAGAGTAACGTTCCGTGAGATTAATGGTGTTTTGGGGGAAGGTACTCTATCATTTCGAACCGCGGAAGAATGGTTTCGACGATTCAGAGCCGGTGAAAACGATACCATGGATAAGCCAGCCGGCGGAAGACCTGTGACGACAAATACCGATCAAATCATGGATTACATCGAGTTAGACCGGCATGTGGCATCTCGTGACATCGCCCAGGAGATGGGAGTTAGTCACCAAACCATTTTAAACCATCTGCAGAAGGCTGGATACAAAAAAAAGCTTGATGTTTGGGTGTCGCATGATTTGACGCAAAAAAACCTTCTGGACCGAATCAACGCCTGCGATATGCTGCTGAAACGGAAGGAACTCGACCCATTCTTGAAGCGGATGGTGACTGGCGACGAAAAATGGATCACATACGACAATATCAAGCGAAAACGGTCGTGGTCAAAGGCCGGTGAATCGTCCCAAACAGTGGCTAAACCGGGATTGACGGCCAGGAAGGTTTTGCTGTGTGCTTGGTGGGATTGGAAGGGAATCATCCACTATGAGCTGCTCCCATATGGCCAGACGCTCAATTCTACCATCTACTGCGAACTACTGGACCGCTTGAAGCAGGCGATCGACCAGAAGCGTCCAGAATTGGCCAACAGGAAGGGTTTAGTGTTCCACCAGGACAAGGCCAGACCACACACTTCGTTGATGACTCGTCAGAAGCTACGGGAGCTCGGATGGGAGGTTTTATCGCATCCACCATATAGCCCGGACATAGCGCCAAGTGATTACCACCTGTTCCTGTCCATGGTGAACGCCCTTGGTGGTGTAAAGTTGAACTCAAAAGAGGCTTGTGAAAAGTGGCTGTCCGAGTTCTTCGCAAATAAGGAGGAGGGGGGCTTCTACAAGGGAGGTATTATGAAGTTGCCGTCTAGATGGAAACAGATTATCGAACAAAACGGCGCATATTTGAACTAAATCCGATCACTGTAACACTTTTTATAAAGCATTGAATAAAGAGCAAAAAAGTGGAAAGGAGATATTTGACAACCTTATATTAACAATTGTAATAGAATCTGTTTTATGTGTATCGTGTTTTGTTTGTGCGTGGTTGTAACATATAATGAACCTATCTCAACATTTCCACTATTGTGACTTTAACCGTTTTCCTACAGTCAAAGATCATTTATGCAATACGATGGCCAAGTCCGAGTGGGTGTGAATATGACGGCCTTAATTATTATTCTTTTTTCGATGAAGTACGTTATAGAAAAATAAGAAATCTATGCCTTTATAGTTTATATTTCAATTATAAAAAAAAAATACAAAAGTTTTATTGTCTTTGGATCAATTAAATTACATCTTCGATCTATAACTTGGTTATTTTTTCACATTCAATATTTCTTCAATTATTGGGCTTTGTAAACTCGGGTGCAAGTGATGTTGTTAGCAGTTAACACCTGAAACAAAGAGTTAACACTTAAAAAATTATATCAACTCAACTCCTAAGCTCTATTTACAGAACTTGCAACATTTACATAAATCAATGCACAAATTTAGTGGAGAATGATGATCAAAGTCAATTTGTAGGTTAAATAGTTATTTAAGGAAGAGAAGTAAACTGAAGTAAATCTTGACGATAATAAGTATAACGTCCAGGTTTACATGGTCGCAAAGTGATCTAGAATTTCATCAATAAAATTATACTAAAAAGAATTTAATACAAACTGTTGGATTTTTCAATATTAAAAATTTTTAAAAATGGGAGGAAATCTTTCTCACAAGATAAAATGTTTAAATAAACTCCGTAGGTCTCCGTCGTATGAACTTTAGTCGTGATTCAATCACTTACGGCTTTCATCTGATCGGGCTTAAATTCCCTGACGTAGCTGACCTCTAGGCCATTGGGGCACTTCTGCACCTGCTTCAGCTTGTTACCCTCGAAATTGTACACAGATTTAACCTGCAATAAATAATAATTTAATACCAATGACAATGATGAAGAACATAATGAGTCACAAATTCAAATTTAGCCTGACAAACACAAACGGTTTAAAAAACTGCGGATCGGCTGACACATGTTTACTTTAAGAAAAGTAAAGATCATTGCAATGTCATTTTACAATTGTCATTTTCTATACGTGATAATATGAGACTCTATACCGTGGTGATAAATATCATGCCTCCGTAATAAAGATGTCTTTCCAATTAAAAAAATAGCCGCTAAAACTCTTCAAATTAAATAATAACATATAAGAGAACTATGAATCTTACACTAAATCTAATGCTAGAGGTTAAACATGATTGCATAATATTTCACTCTAATGCCAAAACACTGAAATAGTGCACTAAAACCTGGTGTCACTGTATTTGCTATTATCCGTTAATATAAAAAGCTTTTAGGATGCACTATGAGATTTAAATAACAGACAGAATTTTTTTAGAGTCAGTTATTATCGTTAGATAAATTACAGTCTCGCTTATTTGTATGTTAAAACTGCCTACCTGAACACCATCAGCACGCTCCTCATGGACTTCTTGGCCGGGCTTGAACTTAAACTCGTTGTTCTTGAAGCTGGATGAAACGAGGAGCGCGTACGAGTCCCCGACTTGATGCAACTCCACCGTCGGCTTCAATGACTCGACTGCATTACGTTTGGCCTCATCCACTCCTGTTAAAAACATGCGCAATATTTTAAAAATAAATATACATGAAATGCGTATACTTTGTGTCACCTAAACCAAGTAGAATATAAAAAATATATTTTCCCAGAAGAAAATGTATTATTGGATATAAATTATTAAAAAAACTCACCGACGGCTTTCATGAACTCGTCGAAGTTCTCCGATTGAACCAACTGGTATTTCTTGCCGTGGAAAGGCATTTTGTAGTAAATTGTGAAGATTGCGAGGTTACTATATTCTTGTTGTAGACAGGGCTGCAAGCTACAGCGGCTCTTACAGCTCATCTGACACTGGGCTCGTGGACCCGGATCCACGGCCTGGGTGGTTAAACTAAAATGCGCTACGCGGGATGTAGCTATCTGGCGGATGATTGTGTCTGGTTCTTGTAGTGCTTTATCTGGCAATTCTACTCGGTGGTCGAGGCCGGGCGCGGGCCCGTTCCCCGACTACCTTCGCCTGTATCGGAATTTCTGGGCGGCGAGGACCGCCCACGGTCGCGGGTGTACTTAGTGTACGCGGTGTGTGAGTAACTGCGGCGCCGCGTTCTGAAGCGAGGGCGGCGTGATGCTGATATTCGGAGCGTGTTGGTAGTGTCCGAAGTGTGTGTGGTGACGTCGGTGCTGTCGGTGACTGTGGGCGTGTGTGTGGTTTGCGGACCCCATGGGATGTCGGAATAAGCGCGTGCCGCGGTCTGCGCTTTTTCGTCCTGGGGTTCAGAGGTAGCTCGTAGTTGGCCGCGCTGGCCACCAGAGGGTTGGGATGAGTTGCCGCCTTGGCGAAGTAGGTCACGGAGCACTCTCTGAAGTGCTCCTTGATCGTTGGGAGTTTAAGGTCAATGTGGATGTCCACATTGCGCTGGTACTATTCGGCACCAGTCGCGGTGCGGGTGAAACGGTTCTGGAGGGTCTGTAGAGGTTTGAGACGGTCTTCGGACGAATGGGCGAAGACAACGCTTGCGTAAGACATTATAGGTCTTACGCATACCTTGTAAAGGTGAAGCTTGTGTCTGAGAGAGAGCTTACTCTTCTTACACAGCAGGGGGTATAGCTTGCCCAGTGCGTGGGCCGCTTTCTTTCTCGCCTCATGGATGTGGGCGATGAAATTGAGTCTGGAGTCGAGCGTGACGCCGAGGTATTTGACCGATTTCTTCCATGGGATGGACTGGCCGAAGAGAGAGATTTGACCGAGTTCATGGCCGCGTTTTTTCGCCAACTTGACAAGCGTCGATGGCTTTCGTTGGGTGAAGTGAATGGCTTCACTTTTCTGCGGGTTTACGTCGATTCGCGACGTTCGGAACCACTCGCCTAAGCGGGTGGTCGCGTTCTGAAGGCGCATCGTTATAAGACCCGGATATCTGCCGGAGTGATAGAGAGCGGTGTCGTCCGCGAAAAGGGCCATCCTGACAAAGGGGTCTCTAGGTATGTCGCTCGTGTAGAGCGAGAAGAGTAGCGGGGAGAGGCAAGAGCCTTGGGGGACGCCGGCTTTAATCGGCCGGGGCGAGGAGAGAGCGTACTCGGCGCGAAAGCGGAATGAACGATTCGAGAGGAAGTCTCGAATGACGGTGACTAGACGGTCTGGCACTTTGTGCGTGTAAAGCTTGTATAACAAGCCTTCGTGCCAGACTTTGTCAAACGCCTTGGCGACATCGAATAGGACGGCGCAGGTGTCGATCGTAAATTTGTGCTCCAGACCGACCAGGAGGTGCACTTGGTGAACGCAAGAGTGGTTGCTCCTGAAACCGCAGACGCTCAAGGATGATGCGCTCGTACAGTTTGCCCAAGGTGTTCAGTAGGCTGATCGGACGGTAGCTGTTGGGTAGGTTCCTCGGCTTTCCGGGCTTCGGAATACCTATCACTACGGCCTCTTTCCAGGCGTCTGGGAAGGAGCAGTCGGCTAGCAGGGCGTTGAATATGGCCACTAGCAGGCCGACGATCGGGGGTGGGAGACCTTTCACAACTCTATTGGAGATGTTGTCGGGTCCCGGGGCTGATCTGGTTTTCAGCCTCTTTATGATGTCAACGACCTCACCGGGGGAGACCGGTTTTAGTGGAGGACCCTCTGGTGGGAGAGTTGCCCTACGGCGCACCTTGTCCTCGACCAACTTAAGGTGATCGGGGTCCACTGGTGCGGTAAAGGGAGTGCATTGGCTCTCTAGACTGTCGGCGAGACAATCCGCTTTTTCGGCATCCTCCGACGCAAGGGAGGAACCATCGCTCATTACAAGGGGAGGCATGCGGGCCATGTTCTCCGCTTTGAGACTGCGAGCCAAACGCCAAAAGTTGGCGCTCGAAGGCTCTAAGTCGCAAAGCAGGTTGTCCCATCTGTCGCATCTGAGATTGGATATGCGCTCTTTTACCTGCCTTTGAAGGCGGCGCAGTTTTATCCTGAGTTCCTCGGATCTGTATCGTGAGTAGAGTCTCATTGTGGCGTTTTTCGCTCTTATCAGCCGACGAATATCCGCCGGGAAGGACCCGAGCAGGTAGTCCGACTCGGGCACCGTTCTCGACGATTCCTCGACGGCTGCGGCGATGTGCTTTGTTAACGAGTCGATCGCTCGGTTTACAGCGCCGAGCGAGTCGATCGTATCGGGGATTCCGTCTAGATGCTGGGGGTTCGCGGCCTTGAGTTTGACCTCGAGACTGCGCCAGTTGACGATGGTTTTGGTCAGAGAGACCTCACGCAATGTCTAATGTAGATGGGTTGTGAGACGCGACGGTAGGGTACCGCGTCGGGGTTTGCGGAGCTACAATGTTAAACTTGAGCTTATCCGCGAGATTGGAGAGGATTTTACCATTCCGGTTTGACTTGTTCGG
This sequence comes from Troides oblongomaculatus, assembly GCA_029032895.1. NCBI lineage: Eukaryota > Metazoa > Arthropoda > Insecta > Lepidoptera > Papilionidae > Troides > Troides oblongomaculatus. The sequence goes on along the minus strand of JARDWC010000439.1, from coordinate 1,078,017 downwards.
GTCCCAGGTGCTACGCCTGCTGTTGAGATCGCCAGCGAGGATAACAGCCGGGCCTAGGTCGAGAAGGGTTCTCATGTCTGTTTCCGCAATTCTTTTGTCGGGGACAGATAGACGGACGCTAGGACGATCGGTTGATGACCGGTGAGGTAGATTTTACACGCCGAGACTTCTATTTTGGTGGCTTATTTCCTACTTTTGAGAGCGGATGCTGTCAGCGTTGAAGTACGCGACAGTCAGAGAGCGGGGTTTGATTCTTCCTAAGACCTTGTGTATCTCCATAACGATTAAATGAGATGGAACACCAAAGGTCACGGACAGAGTCCAGGGCGGTGGCTAGACGAAGGGTTGTTCGAGTGCGGCGAGAGTGTCGGCGTGCTCGATGCAGGCCCTCAACCTATCATGCGAGCTTTTCGCGGCTCGCAGTTTTTCTCCTAAGAGGAGAATGTCTCATATGCTCACCTTTTGGATATAGGCGAGAATATTTTCGAGCTCCGTAGTCGGAGGTGTTTGGCTGGGAGTAGCCTGTGGTTTCGGCGGCCCCGACGAAGGGGCGACTTTGGGAGACTCGGCGGCTTTCGGCTTGGGGAGCGGTTTGCTCCACGCCGACACCGCCGGCGGAACGGCCGGCTGTGCGGGCGGTGGCCTAGACGAGGCTGATGGCTGCGGTCCAGCCTTTGTGGGGGCGGTGGTGCGCCGTTGGGCGGCCCCGGTTTGCCTGCGCGGGGCTTTGGTGCACCCGCGATAATTCGCGGGGTGCCCTTCGGCTTTGCTTCCGCGGTGCGGGAGCACTCCTTCGTCCCGTGGTCCCCGGTGCATTTGACGCACCTCGGGCGGGCGAAACAATTTCGGGCCGAATGGCCGTAGAGTTGGCATCGGTGGCATTGGCCGATAATGGCTTTTTTGTGCGGGACCTCAATGCTTACGCTGGTGAGGTTGCACAGGCGGGTGATTCCGAAAATCTTTTTACCCTCCGGAGAGAGTTCGAGACTTGTCAGGATGAGTGGGAGTGCGGCCTTTGTTCGCATGCTAGTCATGCGACGGGCTTCCAGCACAGGGAAGTTTTGTCTTTTTAGGTCGTCGACGACCTCGGAGATGTCGACCTCCGTTGGGATTCCGCGTATGACAACGCGGAGGTGCTTCTCCTCGGGAAGAGCGAAGGTGTGGAAGCCGAGTCCGGCGTTCCGCAGGTGCCTGGTGGCAGCCCGGAAGTCGTCAACCGTTGCTAGGTTGATGCGGATACCCTGCGCGGTGTTCTGCGCTTTGGGGCATGCGATTTTGTGGTTCGCGAACCATCTGGAAACGTCGTTCCATTTGGTCTTGTCCTGGAGGACAATCGGGAGAGGCGGCTTCGGGCCGCGTTTTTCGGGCGGGGCCGAAGTGCTGGGGGGGTGCGCGAGAGGCGCAGCCTTCTTTGCCGGCGTGCTGGACGGCGAGGAGCGGTCCGAGTTTGACTCGGAGGGCCGCTTTGAAGCGCGTTTGAGCTTCTTGACGTAGAGGGTGAAGCCCTCTTCGTCGGTGGTCTTGGAGAGTGGACGGTCCACCTCCATGTCGCTGCCGCTAGCGGTGCCCTCCGAGTCGGATTCGGAGGAGGCGGGCAGCTCGGGTTTGGAAGGCCCCGCCATGGGGGCCCTCGCCTTGTTATGCGCTCGAGTCGCGGGGGTCGGGTCCAGAGAGGCCGGGCTGTCCGTGTCAAAGCTCACGGAACGCGTGGGAAGGGTAGAGGCCGAGTTGGTGAATTGTTCCCAGACCTCGGGGAACTGTTTGCGTGCAAAGCACGCAAATTGTGTCATTAAGGCGTCCATTTGCACGGACGCCATTTTGTGAGCAGCCGCCCCGTCGTGCGGCGGGGGGTTGTGTACCTATTTGAGCAGGGGGCCTAGCCGTCGCCTAATGCGACAGACTCCATGTAATAACCTCGCCTCTGAGGCGATTAAAAAAAGCTACTTACAGTGCCGGAACCAGGCTCCGGCAGAGTTATCGCGTTCTCGTACACTATAATCACTGCACTACACTGCACTGGCGCACGCGAGCGCAAATGGCGGCCGCCTGAGCGGCGTTGTGGCGCGCACGAGCACGGGCGAGTCGAACTGAGCGGGCGTAGTTGAATCGCGCACTGGAAGCGGACACATGGGACGTCCGATCGGTACGGCAGGCAGAACCCGAATGAACCAACCAACCGATTGCGAGGTTTCCGAGTCAGGAACGATACGTTTGATCTGCGCGGTGGCGGAGCTTGCTTGAGTGTGTTCAATATCTTTTTTTTTATGGTGATGTTTTCGCCGCAGTTTTATTGATAACTATAGCGGCTTCATCGGACTCAGGGCTCGCGGATACCGGATCCGCGAGCTTGTTCAATATCTCCCGAATGCACGGGGTTATATACACGGCAACGAGCGAATTTCCTGTGGGAAGGGGGACAGACAAGTGACGTCATTTTATTTCTATTGCTATCAGAACAAGGAAAAGAGAGTGTTATTTTTTCAATTATAAGACAGGTTTTAAGTAATTCGATCATAATTGTAGTTTTAAAAGTACAAACTTAAAAATTACGAAAATAGAATATTAAAACGATAGTTAATAATATTAGAACTTTTACTCAAATATTCCACGGGTACATTGATCTCGGGCAGAAGATATATTCGATATTATTATATATAGTTATAATGCTGCAAGCATTTTAATTAATAAAATTGTATATTTAATCACATTCACATTTATGTTATTTTATCGATTTTCCTGCATTCGATGTATTATACATAAACTATCGAAAAGTAGTATTATTTCAAAGTCTAAATAATATTAATTTGTTTCGATGTATAAACAATTAATTTTACTGAGGCTAAACTGCAAAAATTTAACACCTTTTTCCCCTAATGACTACGATTGTGTGTAGGTTGTCTATATATATACTATCGAAAATATATATATATATACTATCTATATATATACTATCGAAAAGTAGTATTATTTCAAAGTCTAAATAATATTAATTTGTTTCGATGTATAAACAATTAATTTTACTGAGGCTAAACTGCAAAAATTTAACACCTTTTTCCCCTAATCACTACGATTGTGTGTAGGTTGGGCGCAATAGGTGACGCAGTAGGCAACTGGTGACGTCATCAGGATAAAGAAAAATTTCGTGCCACACGACGATGTGATTTATCATGATTTCTACCTTTCGATGTTCATTGCCGAATATAGACCACCCGAAAAGAGTGTGCTCTCTAATGGATTCCCGCCCCTTTGTTTCTCTCTTTACTACCACTTGGAGATTAACAGGACTATCATTATGAGCAAAGCCGCTAATAAACGTCTTCACCAGCAGAAGGATTCTTTACCAATCTTGTCGCTACATGGAAAGATTTATAATCTAGATAATCGTCCAAATAAAACTGAAAATGTATTATAGTTGTAACAGTGCAAAAGTAACATGTTTGCACAGTTCATTACGTTGATATATTGGTGAAACGGTCAAAGATTGTATAGCAGCTGTATCTAGCAAATTTTTTATGTAGTCCTTAAGTTTCTGTTATATTAAATCATTAGATTCTGGGTTAAGAAATACATACATATACATATATATCACGCCTCGTTCCCAGTGGAGTAGGCAGAGACCACCTTTCTCCACCTGCTACGATCCTGGCACACCTCTCTCGCTTCCTCCACTTTAATAAGCGTCTTCATGCATGCTCGCCGGTTGCGTGTGCTTTTGATCCGGCCTTTAGGACATCTCCGATTTGATCGGAATATGTCCTAAAGAAAGTTTCCTAGTCCTAAAGAAAATTAATCTTCTTTCATCCATTCTTTCGACCTGGCCGAACCATCTAAGCATCCCTTTCTCTATCCTTGTCACTACATCTTCAATCACGCCGCACCGCTTCCTTATCACACTGTTCCACACTTTGTCCATCCGTTTCACTCCAGTTATATTTCTCAGGCTTATCATCTCCACAGCATTACCCCTACTTTCATGTTTCTTCTGCCATACCCAACATTCACTACCATACATCAGTATGGGGACCAACAGGCCTTTATGCACAGCCAGTCGTGCACTTTGTGAAACGTTCCGGCTATTCATAAAGTTATGAAGTGCCCTATTGACTTGATTCCCTTTTATAACTCTTCTTTCAATATCACCATCACACTTACCATCTTTCGTAAACTGTGAACCCTATACAAGTTACTAATACCAGATTAGTTACTTAAACCAGATATGCAGTTAAGAAATATTTCATAATATACACTATTAAATTATAGTATTACCGCGGTATACAAAAACTGCATCAATTAGCGATGTATCAGACATGCTCCTATTTTCTTGACAATAAGAACTATTCTAGCACAGTATTGATTCGGGAAAATGTTAATATGTTAAAGTTTTAACGAATTAACGAGTGCTAGTCGAAATAAACATGGAGCAAACAAACAATTTATGCGGCGACGGCGCAGCTGCCAGTCAGTTCCATATGAGTACAATCGCCGAGCATATTATCTCCGTTCATTCGCGCTTTCGATGTATGATTTCTAAATCATAGAATCAAAAGGCGAAAATAGCATATATTTTAGCTATGTTCGGTCAATTCTAGTTTGCCAGTGTAGTATGGAGCCGTTATAAATCTCAAATAAATGGCGTTGAAAAATACAAAAGTACTTTCTGAGAATACTATCGTTGTCATCACTCCCATAACTTTTATGAAGACCTGCTTATAAAATACCACATGCTTTCTTTAGAAGATCGCCGTGTACTTTCCGATGTAGTTACGCTTTACAAATTACTCAATAATAAAATAGTTTCACCACTTTTGTTGTCCAAATTAAATTTTGTCTCTAAAGTCCGACTTCCCATCCGTTCCTTTCGCACCATTAGCTTATTTTCGCCACCGATATATCGCAAAAACGATACGTATAATAAATTCTTTACGCGATGTCTTATTAAATACAATAAGGTTTTTTCTGAAATTGATCTATTTTATAACTCCTTGAATGTCTTTAAATATAAAATTTCAATGTTAATATGTCAGACTAAGTAATCTGCCTTTAAATATGCAATAGCGACTACATCTATGTTATTTAGTTTAGTATTGTGTACTTTTCCTATCTCAGTATTGCTTTTTTTTTCTATTTGTTTCTCAGGTCTGTGAGATGTTATGTAATATTGAGCACTATTTGTCTACTTGTAGCTCGCTGGCCTAATGGTTAGAGCGTGCGGCTTTCATTCTGAAGGTCGCGGGTTCAAACCTCGGCATGTACCGATGACTTAATATTTAAGTTATGTACATTTGTGAACTTTAGTTACAACAGCGAGATACAAACGGTGAAGGAAAACATCGTGAGGAAATCTGCACCTGAAATCATCTTTGTGTGTGTGTGTGTGTGTGTGTGGTGGTCCCAATGAAGTGTACACACACATGTGTAAGTTACACGGGACCTAATCTGACCACATCTGGCGAAATGTGGGTGTTTATTCACCTCTGCCTTCCCCTACTGGGAAAAAAGAGTGACAATATAAAAAAAATAAAAAAAATTGTCTACTTATGATCATATCTATACTTAACATATGTCTATTTGTAATGACTGTTTGTGCCATAAATAAATTAAAAAAAAAAAGAAAATATTTCAACGGCATCTTTAACCTGCACGCCGTGCACGAGTGTATTGACGCCTGTACCGGACGAAGTGGGCGGCGCCGATGATCAAATAAAGGCGCAAATATACTCTTACTAAGGAAGTTACCCACCGCCACCAATTAACCTGCAGGATTAGTGAAAGTCACACACCATTTATTATTTTGCTAATTAATTAAGTTGTTTGTGTTCTGAATCCATATTGAATTAAGAAATTAATTTATGCAAACATCTTGTTGTTAAAAAGTTATTGTTCTCCGCCTGACTTCTCATTTCCTGAATAGAATTAATAAAATTATTATTTTTTTTTCATTACATTTTTATTTCTTATGTCACTAAGGAATATTTTTTTAGTTTTTGTGTTCTTTTTTAACTTTATACACTTTTACTGTTCAAATATTATAACGTATTATTAACAATGAAATTCGCGACGCTGGACGCCCGAAGTTGACGTCAGTGTCTAGCAGCGAGGTGCACTCGGTAAATGACAATTTGCAAGGTCGAGATCATTTGCTTATTATTCCAAATCACTATCAAATTAAACAATCTAGGACACTTACAAGCCCCGTTTATCCTGACACTTAATCTATGTCCGATGTATGCAAGCCCAGTTAATACAAAGCATTTTTATAAAACTGTAGTAGTAGAAATATATTTGTACTGGATGTGAAAAATGTAGTAAAAAATACATGTGTCTTTCATTTGTCATTAAATGAATAATCTAGCATATCTTGTGGCCTAAAATATAGTTTTTAAGAAACGGAATTACAATTATCTAACAGAAATACGGAACAAATTATCAAGCTATACCTTGGTAGTAGATTATAATAGAATGTATAGCCAAGTGCTAAGTTCTCGGTGATTTTTTTGTATAACGCCGTACACTGGTTAATTTTTCATCATGTATTTTTCTTTATTAAAGTAATTAATAAAAGTCCAAAGAGATTTTACCCTTTGGTCTAGAAAATTTAAACTATGTCAAACTATTATCGAAATCTACAACGCCACAGAATAATGACTCACAAATTACAATTTGGACAGACAAATGGCACTTTAAACACGTCGAAGGTCATTGCAACGGAGATTTTAAGAAAAACAGCTTGATAAATACATATATATGTTTTAAAATCTGTTACAAAAATAAGTAAAATACTGAAATATTGTGTAAAAGTTGCTTTGCATACGAAATAGTGATTTAACTATTTGCTAAAAACCTTCTTGACAAACAACTTGAAAAACTTTGTGAATTTTTATGACATTAATGTCTAATTTATGTTAATTTTAGTTTTAGAACGATGTATAAAAGGTACAAGTGGATTAATATGTCTCTTAGAGGCAAATATCCTAAAAAATATTTAACTAAATAATCGTAGTTCTTTACTCGCTTATAGGAGACGACGATAGAACTTATACATCGGTAATAGACAATAATGTCTTTCTAACATAAAAAACTTTTAGCATTAAAACGCTTTATAATAAATAAACACAAATAATAAAACTGTCAAATATACACTCCATATAACATTTAAACTATCTAAGGTTACTGAGAATAATCATGAATGTCCAACATTCTGGTATAATGCCAGAATGCCGCGAAAGTCTTGTAATATGAGCCTTTCATGCAAAACGCATTTTTTGGTTATTTTGAGTCATACCGTCCTATTGAACAATTCATGTGCGTCATAAACATGACCTGATGAGAAGAATGCCAAAAATATTTTAGGATTTGGACTTTTATCATGCGACATCGTAGTCTTGATATTGCACAAGTTATTGTGCAACATCGTGAGCTTCGTGGTGTCGGAATATTTTTATTCTACGAAGCAATGAGACGAACAGGTCGTTCACCTGATGGTAAGTGATACGCCTGCCCATGACGTGGCATTAGGATGTTACACTATATTGTTTCATCATCATTTTTCATGTCTATGCCCCAACAGTGGGGACATAAGTTGTTAAAAAAAATACTAGTGTACACTTCGCATTAAGTCAAAGGATATTAAGTCTCGTAACCCCAGTAATTACATTAGCTACAGCGCCTTTCCAACCGGAATACAGTAATGTTTGCATACTACTGTTTCTCAGAAGAAATAAGCGCTGCGGTGGTACCAGTAGGTAACCAGAAGACAGAGTTCTCGATTTTTATGACTCTAGCTTTTGAAATAATTCTGGAGGATTTAATGCTGATATCAATTTGGTGTTTTATAAGAACAGGAAAAGAGGACGATTACTACTCCTAGCTACTCTAGTTTTGTCATTAAACGAGGAAAATTAAACATTATTGTGGTGTAGTCGGTAAAAATCCGAGACAATTAGTTCTAGTTCCATCGCAGATACTCTACGTGTATAACAACAAAATATACATCCAGGACACGCCTATGTCCGACCTTGCATCCATTTATTCCTTACAAATACACAATCCATGATAATGGAGAGTCGGATGAAACTAGTAACTGCAACATCTTTCCGATACCTCTCTTTCTTCCTAACCATTTTACCATATGGTAGTGGAGCCAGCTTCATCTTGTTTCCGATCTGACTCATGGTTTTCGACTAAAGAGTTGTTAAGTATGTTGAGGCAGTGATGAATATTCCAGTAAGTTTTAGTGGACTAATTTTTTTTTATTCTTAGGGAAATATACTAAAAAAAGGTTATAAAATTTATATAACCTAGATATAACTAGATATAACCCCTAATATAACTAGATGGGAGTCAATGAACAACGCACTTCAGCGAGCGTAGTGTGAAAAATCAAATATAAGCAAAAATAATAGAGCAAGCGAAAGGAAATAATCCACATAATTTGTTATATAGTTTGTTTTATGGTTTGCTCCATATAGTTTTTGAAAAAAAAATCCAAAAGATACCTTTTTTTATGATCTATAACTTCATAATTAAAACATATCAATAAATATCACGTTATATTTCAATAAAAAAGACAGATTTGGAAAAAGATTTGTATAACAATGAAATGCTATTTTTAGCCCACTGTGCGGTGTGAATATGGACTTGGGGCGCTCCTCCACAAGTAGTTAATGATCGTTCATTGCCAAATCTGGCTTCGTGTGAGTATCGCGGCCCCCGCGAGAAAATGCACACTAGCGCTGTAGACAAATTTTGATGGAATGCTTTATTGAGAAAATAAAAATCTATGGTTCAGTATACAGTTTATTGTTCAATTATAAAAAATATAAAAGTGTTAATGTCAAATAATAGCTTCAATTCATAACTTCATTATTTTCTCATATTAATTTTTTCTGCAATTACTGGGCTTTGTAAACACGAGTGCAAGTAACGTCGTTACATTTTAACACCTGAAACAAAGTGGTAACACGTAATAAATAGTATTAACTCATTCCCAAGCTTTATTAATAGAACTTTTAGCATTTACCTAAATCAATAGCGACAATTTTTCTTCCACAAATTGTGTCATCGGCGATCAAAAACATCAATGATCATCAAAGCCAATTTGAAGGTTAAGTAGTTACTTAAGGAAGAGAAGTAAAGAGAAGTAAATCTCAGTGTTTTAAAACATAATCTTTGCGTCTACATGGTCGCAATATGATCATTGAAGATCATCTAGCGAACAAGTAGAAAGGTCTACTAATTTTAAAATGACTAGACCTTTGTCACAACACAAGATGTTTAAATCAACTCCATAGGTCTCTATCGTATGAACTTTTGAGTATTAACTAAATCACTTACGGCTATCATCTGGTCGGGCTGAAACTCCCTGTCGTAGGTAACCTCTAGACCGTTGGGGTACTTCTGTACATGCTTCAGCTTGTTACCCTCGAAGTTGTACACAGATTTCACCTACATTAAATAATAATTTAGTACCAATAATAATGATGAGGATCAGAAAGATGAGACACGATTCAAATTCCCCCTGACAAAGTCGAAGGTTTAAGAAAATCTTTACGGATCGGCTGACAAATGTTTACTTTAAGAACACGTAAGATCTTTGGTATGTCATTTAACAACTTAATTTTCTTTTTTTTACGTGGTAATATGAGAGTCCATGCCGAGGTGATAAATATCATACCTCCGTAATGAAGATGTCTTTCTAATAAAAAATAATAGCAAATGAAACCTTTTAAATTAAACAAATAAATAGAAGAGAAATGTGAAATTTACATTTTGTGATTTTAAATAATATGCTAGAGATGGTTTGTAGCGGTTTGCTTGCTAACTAGCCCGCTCTTCACGCTTGTACCACGCGGCGTTGCTTTATTGGCAGTGGGCGATGTGAGAGCCGCGCACCCGTACAAGCCTCGCGGTCGCCTACCCGGCCGAGGAGGGGACGCAAAACTTGGCTCTATGATATACGACCGTTACAGTTACCGCCAATTTCTGCTACCACAGGTTAACCAATCAACCCGCCAACCTCCAGCAGTGGAGAGACAAAAGAAGAGAGACAGGGGTTAACTATGAGTGCATAATATTTTACTCTAATGCAAAAACACTGCGAAATAGTGCACTAAAATCCGGTGTCACTTTATTTTTGCTATTATGCGTTAATTTTAAAAGCTTTTAGGATACACCATAAGATTTAAATAACAGACAGAAATTTTTTAGAATCAGTTATTAACGTTAGGTAAATTAGAGAAATGCTTATCTGTCCGCTATCACTGCTCACCTTAGCACCATTAGCACGCACATCTTGGACTTCCTGGCCAAGCTTGAACTTGAACTCTTTGTTGTCGTAGCTGGATGAAAGGAGGAGCACGTAAGAGTCGCCGTCTTGACGCAACTCGGCCGTCGTCTTCAAAGACTTGATTGCATTACGGACGGCCTCATCCACTCCTGTTAAAAATTTGCGAGAAATTAAAAAAAAAAATACATCAAATGCTTGTTCCTAAGTGTCTCCCAAACCAAATGAATAAAAAAAAAATGTTTTATTGGATATAAATTATAAAACAACTCACCGATGGCTTCCAAGAACTCTTCGAAGTTCTCCGACTGGACCAGCTGGTATATCTTGCCGTGGTAAGGCATTTTGTTGTAAATTGAAATGGTTGCGACGTTACCGAGTCAGGAACGATACGTTCGAACTGCGCGGTTGCAGAGACTGCTTAAGAGTTATGAATATCTACCGAATGCACGGAGTTATATAGACCGGGAACGAACGAATTTCCTGTGGGAAGGGATGCAAACGATCGACGTCAGAATACGATTTTATTTCTATTGCTATCAGAAAGAGGAAAGGATAATGCTATTACTATGTATTAACAAACGCGGTTTATATTATTTATATTTAATGTAAAAGTTTTTAAGAAGCAAACTTTTAATGATTACTTGAATAGTATTTTAAAACAACAGTTAATGATCATCATCATCATCATCATTGGGTGTTTTCTTTAAATTAAATTTCAGCGATCGGTTTGAGAAAACTAATTCTATCTTAAGCTGTTATTTTTAATTAATGATACTTCAATTATCATCATTTTAACTTAAGTATTTAAGTATTGATATTGGATAGAAGATATCTTCGATCTATGAGCAAATGATATCATCATCGTTTCAATCGATGGATGTACACTGCTGGACTTAGGTAATATATTCTACAAAGCACGATCTTGCGCTAATATAGATATATATATACTCAAAAGAGATAATAAATAGTATAATTTTAGACATATTTTGTGGAAGGATTTTTATTAAAGTTCGTAGAGCTTATAGTTGTAAATAGCATTGATATAGATTTTTTTTTATTACAATAAGCGAGTGAGAAGTTCACCTGGCGGTAAGTTATATGCCTGCCCATAACAGCGTGGCGCTAGTTAGGATGGTAAACACTGCACCATATTGCGCTCGTCGCTTTGAGACATAAGAGTAATCTACCCCAGTAATTACACTAGCTACAGAGCCTTTCAAACCGGAACATAGTTATGTGTGCACACTACTATTTAGAGGTGACATCTATCTAGTCGGTCTCCGGCAATAGAGACCTACCACCAGTGAACTGAAAGTAATTAAACCACTATGTTTAAAGTAGATTACTATGATGTATTAATGACAACTTGAAGATAATTTACTTTTATTAATTTTATTTACTAGAAACTATAAATGGCCTATAACTATATTAGTAAGTATATAAAAAAAAAATTTTTTGGCCAACTAATAAAATGTGCTTCATTGTGTGGTCGAGGCGCTGTAATTGGTGACGTCACTGGCGGAAAGTCAAATTACTTTATCAACTTTTTGTGTATGACCATTGTTGAATATAGACCACTTGAAAAGGGAGTATTCGCCACGTTCAGGATATGCGGGTTGGGGAGTACTGTATACTGTGCGATGACGTCTAAGGCTGCTTCTCCTTTGGACTACTATCGACATTTCCCCCGCGGAGATGGCTGAGTGCAGTAATTCTTTTTATACGAGACGTTCACCTGATGGTAGCTTCCGCATACCCGTAACAATGTGACACAAGTCAGAATGACATACATAGCACCCAATTGTGCTCGTCACCTTGAGAGATAATCTGTCAAATCTCGTAACACCAGTAATTTCACTGACCACAGAGCCTTTTGAACTGGAATACAGTACTTAGCAACACTACTGTTTGCCAGTAGAATTTGGAGTTGGTGCTGGAACGCTCGTCAAACCGTAATGCAGTAATGTTTTCACACTACTGTTTGGCGGTGAGAATAGTAGCTGCAGTAGTACACAATTTTTTTTGTTTTACTTGGGGGAAATACCTTCGCAAACCTGAACTCGAGGGCAGAAATAGATTATGTCGGACTAGCACCGACTAAAACACCCACAATGTTTCACCTTCGTCGCTTTACGCCAGGGCTACGGGAATGCTTCCACAAACCTCCACGACCCAGCTAGCACAGGTTGTACCGCGTAGCTCCATCCTGAAGTGAGAATCCTAACCCCTCGCTTATCCTCTTCCATCTCTATAAGCTACTTAGCTTCACCATGAGTGGCTAAACCACAATTAATGAGCCCCGCCGCCACGACAAGGCGGAACCTGTTCAGCGAGATGGTGGTATATACCTAAGCTATCTCCAGCAATAGAAACCTTTTTTTTTGAGACCGGGGGTAAATCTAAATGATACCCTTCTTCTTCTGAGGGGAAGACAAGGTTACGTGGAATTTTTACTCACTAAAACTACGTTGGTGGTCATCCTCAGTGCGTTGAGGGAGACCCCGGGATCTGATAAGGAACGCGCTGTTGCCTTCCGACACTACGTCTAAAGCCCGTCCCAGAGAGAACTGTTTTTCTCAGTACTCTCGCTTTAAAGCCCACCAACTCGAAAACCTTTTTAGTCGCCTTCTACGACAAGCATGGTTTATCTGAGTCCGATTATTAATAGCTTGACCACAGGCTAAACGGCAACAGAGACCTACCACCAGTATGATAATGAGCAAATGTAGTAACAAGCGCCTCATCATAATAAGCACGACCAAACACTTGATCCATCTCATGTCTAGATGAAAGAAAAAATCATCATCAAAATTTCAGCCAATGGGCATATACAGCTGGACATAGGTCTCTTATAATGCGTTCCACAAAGCACGGTCTTATGCTGTTTGAATCCAGTGGGACAAATTTTTTTTTATATCCTCTCTCCATCTAGTGGGGGGTCCATTTCAGCACTTTAATTCCCCAACGTCCAACGGTTCTACTAGCTATGTGCTCCACCCAATGCCATTACAGGCTATCGCCTCGTAGGGCTATGTCGGTGACTGTGTTTCTTCTGCGGATCTCCTAATTTCTGATTTGATCATGCAGAGATACTCCAAGCATCGCCCTCTCCATCGCCCGCCGTGTGACTGAGCTTACAATATAAAATACCGTTCAAAATATTCATATCACTTATTATTGTAACATTACTTATTAATTAACTCAAAAGCTTCTACTAATCACAAGTTTATTTTGTATAATATTAGCTTATTATTCAAAAAAACAAAACTTTATTCTTCAAAAGTTAAACATTAACGGGAAAGATGACATCGAAATTGTTATTCAACAATAAATTTTCCTTACTGCTATTTGACATTGAAGTTGTTGATGTAAAACCACAACCACAAATTAAATTAACTGTTTGTCTTATTAGCGTAAAATGTATCAAAATAGACGTTCAAGTTCAATTAATTTTGTCTAAACATTTACAATTAAAGATAAAATATATAATATAAAAAAAAAACATTATACGTTTGCCGTGTGATATAATATAATAGTTGTGCCCCGCCCGTTTTGCTGACCGTAATATCACCGCATTCCCTTTGAGGAAAATTTTTTGTAAAATCTATTCTCAGCTGATTTTTTAATAGTAATAGTTTTGAGTCAATGATTCTCTGCATATATATATATATATATAATGAAAATCTGTTTTCTTTGTTCGTCAATCACGTGAAAACTAGTAAACCTATTGATATAGGAACATGAGCATTTGACGCGAAATGATTTGTTGATTGTTACTGAATATAAATTTTTTGAATTTCATAGATCCTTCATAGTTTTATTTTTAATTAACTTTTAAAAACATTTTGATTCCGTATGAATATATATAATATAATATATATATATATATAGATAAATATATGTACATGATGATTCATACAATGTACGGTAACGTCCGACGTCGTAAACGAACGTAAATTGGCTGTTGAAAAAAAAGAAAAGAAAGGATATATTATATAATATATAAGGATAGATAAAAAGGCAAGAGACTGAAACGTTCAGACTGTAAAGTATTTAATCATTTTTTTGTTATATTTATATACGTGTTTCTATAAAGGCTCGTATTACCAGGCTATTTCTAAGTATTCTAGCAAAAGAGTAAAATATTGTACAGTAAGCTGTAATTCTTTTTAACATAATATAGAATGTATATTTTACAGTACTCTTAATTGTTTTAATGTAATTTAAACTAATTTATTGCTCAATATTTTTTGAGTCAGAAATGCGTCATTGACTATTAGTAAAACATGATGTCTACCAATCACTGTCGGCGACTCGTGAGGTGAAATCACTGTTTTTCAGTAATGTTATAAAAAAGTATACGTATATTCTATTCAAATTTACAGTGCAGACACAATATGAAGATATTAACACATTTACTTGACGGCTTGGGTGTGTAGACCATTTTTAAATATGGACGAAAAAAAATCATTCCAGTGCCAAGGACGCACTAGGCGCGAGCACTGCCACAGGCTCTCAACATTTCTCATAGCTTTTCCAGTCTGCGCGATTAGTTATTAACTAATATAATTAAAATGGGTAATGATGACAAGATGTTGTAAGTATCACAATTTTGTGCATCTGTAATCGCATTGAACTACATATAATAACCTTTACTAAACTTTTTGATATTTTGCTTAACTGGTTGATTACACCAGTTCCGGTGACTCGCGAGGTGAGTGTATAGCACAATGTGTGTCGCCATCCGGGAACATAATGTGAAAATCATATTGGCATTGAAAACGTTAACGTGTAGAAAAAAAAGCTGTGGAGTTATGTACATAAATATACTGAGGAATAATATGTAGAAAAAAAAACTGAGGAGTTATGTACATAAATATACTGAGGAATAATATGTAGAAAAAAAACTGGACAGTTATGTACATAAATATACTGAGGAATAATATGTAGAAAAAAAACTGAAGAGTTATATACATAAATATACTGAGGAATAAAAGTAGCTCGCTGGCCTAATGGTTAGAGCGTGCGGCTTTCATTCCGAAGGTCGTGGGTTCAAACCTCGGCATGTACTAATGACTTAATATTTAAGTTATGTACATTTGTGAACTTTCGTTACAACAGCGAGATACAAAAACGGTGAAGGAAAACATCGTGAGGAAACCCGCACACTGATATCATCTTTGTGTGTGTGCGTGTGGTGGTCCCAATAAAGTGGCAACAGGCTCGCCCCCTGGTACATGGGACCTAATCTGACCACATCTGGCGAAACGTGGGTGGTCTATTCACCTCTGCCTGTCTCTATTGGGAAAAAGGCGTGACTATATATAAAAAAAAAAAAAAACTGGGGAGTTATATACATAAACATACTGAGGAATAATATGTAGAAAAAAAAAAACTAAGGAGTTATATACATAAATATACTGAGGAATAATATGTAGAAAAAAAAACTGAGGAGTTATATACATAAATATACTGAGGAATATAATATATAAATGTAGAAAAAAAAACTGAGGAGTTATGTACATAAATATAACTTCATTTAGATCTTACTACATAAATACCTATAAAAAATATTTTAATGAAAGAAACTAGTGCCGTTAATTTATTATAGAGTGATTTGTGTGAGTTTTTACCACTGCAGACATACAGCACATATTACAAATAAGACGAATGTATTTATTGTTCTATAGTTTAATTTTTTGTATTACCATCTGAGCTATACTCATACAGTTGTTATGACACTGATATAAAAAACCGCAAATTTTCCGACGCTTATGATGTTAGAGTTTCCTTTTCATCACCATTATGGACTGATGTCGATAATTATAATCTCTATTTTCTTATCTGAGAAAGCTTGCTTAAGTTGTTTTAAAACTAACTTAAAGAGAAGGCTAGTTATACATATATTCGTCTAATATTTTAAGGGATCTTCTCCTTTTCTCGAAAATAAAACGTTTTTCGAACAAAGTAGAAGACCTCACTTTTTGTCTCCCGCTAATGTATTCCTATCAAAGTACTGATTTATTTTATAGCTATACCTTTAAAAAGATATATTACATATTAAATTAGAAGTAAATATCCCCTATTAAATAGTATCTATTAATATGTATCTGCTGCCAGATACCGTCTAGACAAATACAACCGCAGCTCCTAATTTTGCCGCTAAAAAATACTATATTACTCTACTCCCGTTTGGAGGATGCTGTAGCTATTGAAATTACTGGGGCCACGGGATTTAACATCTTTCAAATCACACAACATTATAGTGCAGTGTAAATAATCCTAACCAGCACCACACTGTTTTTTTTTAATCTTTCTCTCCGGCTTGTGTTGGGACGGAATATCTCTTTGCCTCTTCTTTTCCCCTATATTCTTTATCCCTACTTTCAACATTTTCTTTTCTCCTTCCATGCTTTCAATCAGTCACTCATACCTTGTTATCTTTACATATTTTCTGGTTGAATGAATGAAGAATGAAGAATGTCATCTCCTTATTGTGACTTCATGGAATAAAAGTGTCCTAAAAATAATATTTTGTGAAGTATTAAAACAATAATAATATTAATTTTACTTTACTAAACATAAACATTTGAAGTTTTATTTTTTTTATTCTACGAAACGACGAGACGAGCGGGACGATTACCTAATGGTGTGCTTACCCGCAACAACGTGGCGTTAATTGGAATGGTATACACTGCACCACATAGCGCTCGTCACCCTGAGACGAGATAGTAAGTACGCTACAGCGCACATCTAACCTTCTAACACAGTCATGTTTGAACATTATTATTTGACAGCTGTGATGGGTGCAGTACCAGGTTTAAATATAGTTGTTATTATATTTACTGGGTGTTAATCTTAATTGGGTTTTCCAGGAAACCGTAGTAAACAAACGTATTGTATATTTAATTAATTAAAATCGTTCCTTTTCGCTGCCAAAATGATATATTTTGTTTGTCAGGGTCTTCTCGATTGTTATTCCTACAGGAAACTTTATTAATTTTCGTACTATCTAAGCAAATACGTACGACAGTATAACTATTCCTTCCGCAAGTCCAGCCCTGGTGCCACTACGTTTAGTTCCAGTACTCTTGCAGATTGAACACAACTTTCACAACAAAATTAATTTCCACGGCAAGAGGTGCCTTTTTTTTACAATAGGATATTTCATCCCAATTCCATATGCTGTAAATTGAAAATGAAGCTATGGATAAAGAAACTTGCTGTCCCAGAACGTTTCAGACTTTCATATTTTGACAGTCGGAACACACCAAGATGTGATTAAGGCAGATTGACAATATGATGGTAATAGTTTTGAAAATTACCCTACTACCTACGAAACTCATAATTAAACTAGGGAACCCCGTGTGAAAAAGCGTTGTTATTTCCAGGTGAGGATTTTATCAATCTCTATACTTTTTATGTAACACCAGCACATTTTCATCATCTGAAATTTCTTTTCTTATAACGAAAACAGTTGGGAGCTCACTCTTCATATAAACATAGTAAAAAACATATAAATATTACTTGGGTTTTTTGTAAAAATAAGTGCTTGCAGTTAAAAGGAAATTACAATTTTAGACTTAGTTTCCATAAACTATTTCTTGAAGATTTCAGCACAGGAAATATTAAGAGGTAACATTTGACCAAGTTAAAGCTCCTAACAGGAAATGTTCGAGACATTTCTTGTTAAGAAGTAATATATACATGTAATAATTATATCTTTTCTTGTCGGTGAAACACTTTGCACATTATAGGAACTTGACCTTTTTGACCGACTGGTAGGTCGCAATGCTTACTACTTTATGCATGTAAATAATGCCTGAAGTTTCTATTTGTCTATCTTCTTCCTCCTTTTTGGTTTAAAGTTATGATAATAGAGAGAAAAAAAGTATGGACAATTGCAAAAGAAGAAATTTTAGTTATCTGACTATAGATTTGGGTACAACTCTTAAAATTATTCTTTAATAATTAAGTTCTAATGTTAAACTACCAACACGCACTTAGCATGGTGAATAAATTACTTTAACTCCCTTCTTTTTAGAAAAGGTCCCCACGCCCAGCTTCACTTGTGGTATCATTAGGTGAGCTGTTTATTTAATTATTGACTTAAATTTTAATAGACCGATAATTGTTTGACATCTAGACGTAATCTAAATAAATGGGATAGATTAACGTTGAATATTGGCCGACGATGCAGAAGTGACGTGGTCGGGCGTGGGCGTGGACTAAGACGCCGCCGTCCCCCCACATTATTTTTTATCAGTAATCGGAAACCGAATGATCACGCCACACTCGCAATCCTATTTATAAACAGGACCAGACTAAACTAACCTATCCACCTGCACAAATGCCAACAAAGAAAGTTCCGTTACAGGTCCGATTAAATTGGTCGTTAATAATTTCGAATGCTACTTCTATTGCTAATGACCGATGTGACACATGCTTTAGTCTTTGTTTTCACAGTAAAAAAAAAAAACTAACGACGTGTTTACTTCGAAATTAAATTGTACTGTACATTAAGAGTTTCGTAGTAAAAATAATGATTTCACATTCTGATACAGATCAGAGTTTTCATTCGGATACATAGTAATAATACAAAAAAAAATTGCTAAAAACCAATGTAACTCAAAGAATGAAACGTCTTACACCAGTAGGTCTCTGTTGCTAGAGACCGTTTAGGTAGGTACCACCGCATCACATATTTCTGCCACCAAACAGTAGTGTGAAAATATTACCATATTCCAGTTTGAAGGGTGCTGTAGCTAGTTAAATTACTGGAGTAATCAGACTAGTTATATCTCAAGGCGACTGGCACAATGTGGTGCAGTAACTAGCATCACGTTGATAGGCGCAGGCGCAGTTACCATCAGGTGAATGTCACATTCGTCTCGTCGCTTCGTTAAATAAAAAAAAGTTCCTTTATTAGGTTCATTAAAATCTGTATTGATTGATAGAGTCGTTCCAGGAGCATGTTGGTGTTTCTATTCCTAAAACTATCATAAACGTATCCATTTCCGTTTGTCACAGACGTCGATGTTGCCAGACATAAAGCAGTTGAATCAGCTACAAGAACGACGTGTTTATTTATTTTACTTGGAGACAAACAGAAAAAAAAGATTAAATAAAAGTAAAACTATTTACAATTGTTCCCTTTAAAATGCCTCACTGCGATCATATTTGCTACTTTTTAGTATTTCGCATGTTTTCATTTGACATGTAAAGTAATGGCAGCGACCTATCTAGTTCTTAAAAATTTTGATAAGAATAAATTTCAAGCCCGGCTAGGAAGTCTAAGAGGAGCGTGCTGAAGGAGTCAAGGTGATGATAGACGAGTTACAAGACTTGTTGATCCAATGACAAAAATAAAATGGGCAGCATGTTACTTTTTATATCATAATCACAGCTTCCAGTCATCTTACATCTCCATGATAAGTTTTTACTTCGAATAAATTAGAATCCCGGAAGTATTATATTAGATAACTTAGTTTATAGTATTTTTTTGCAAGTGAAATCTGTGTACAACTTCGAAGGTAACAAGCTGACGCAGGTGAAGAAGTGTCCCGCCGGTCTGGAGATCATCTACGTCAGGGAATTCAGACCTGATCAGATAAAAGCTGTGAGTTATTTAGACGAAAAATAAAAATGGAATCGACTGCTAATTTTAAAAATCTTGTCCTATATCCAGCCGTAGGAGGCCTAGGTCTACCAGTTGACGTGTATTGACTGAAGTTGATAATGACGATAGCAATGATGACAGTGATAATGACGTTGTTGTTGTTGATCATGGTGGAGATGGTGATGAAGATAATGGTTATGGTGATGATAATGATAATGATGGTTATCGTGAAGACTTTGAATTGTTTAATTTTCAAGTTAAATTTAATGTTTGAGTTATTAAAAAATTAGAGGCAAAACCGGCTATCGAATAGGGTTAGTGAAATAGTATAAGTGAGTGTTACAGGAAGCTAATTCCATATCATTTACAGGTGTTAACCATCAATAACGTCACCTGCACCTGTGCGTACTAAGCCTCATAACCTGAAAACGGAAATAGATTACAACAGCGGCCTTTTTTTTTATTTTACTTAGACGAGTACATACTATTTATTTATTGCCGTTTTCTTTTGATAGACTAGATCTAATATAGTTTGGACATATAATTCTGATGATTAATTGCGAGAAATGTATAAATTATAATAGGTTGGGGAAAAAAAAAACAATTATTTTTATATGAACTTCAGGACTTTATTTAACATGCTTCGGATTGTCCGATTTGGATGCACCGTTTTGTTCTATGATTTGTTGCCATTTTAAAGGTAACTTCATAATGCCTCTCTCGTAGAAGTCCTGGTCTCTATTAGCAAAAAACTCTAGTAGCCGATTTTCACAATCTTCCCTAGATGCCAATTTTTTATCACTAAAGAAATTTTGTAATGCAAGAAAAAGATGGTAATCGCTTGGTGCCAAGTCCGGACTGTATGGCGGATGCATTAAAACTTCCGAACCAAGCTCCCGAAGTTTCTGGCGAGTCACTGTAGACGTGTGTGGCCTAGCATTGTCCTGGTGGAACACCCCTCTCCTGTTGGCCAATTCTGGCCGTTTCTGGTCAATTGCTATCTTCAAACGGTCCAGTTGTTGACAGTAGAGATCAGAATTTAGTGCTTGGCCATATGGAAACAACTCATAATAAATAATCCCCTTCCAGTCTCACCAAATGCAATGCAGAACCTTCCTGGCCGTTAGTCTTGGTTTGGCCACCGTTTGAGGTGCTTCACCGCTCTTTGACCATGATCGTTTTCGCACAGGTTCGATCGTATGTGAACCATTTCTCATCTCTAGTCACCATCCGTTTAAAAAATGGGTCTATCTCATTCCGTTTGGCCAAGGCTTCGCAGATGGAAATCGATCCATCATGTTTTTTTCTGTTAATTGGTGTGGCACCCAAACATCGAGCTTCTTTTTGAATCCAGCTTTGTGTAAATGGTTTAAAACTGTTTTGTGGTTCATTTTTAGCTCCTGGGCGATGTTACGACTGCTAACATGCCGGTCAACTTTGATCATTTCTCCGATTTTATCGACATTTTCGGCGACCGGCCTTCCTGTGCGATGTGCATCTTTAACATCAAAAATTCCTGAACGGAATCTACGAAACCAAAATAGCCGCCTGGCTTGCATTTTCGCCTTTGTCTAAGACAAACTGTAAAATGTACCGAATTTTCTCTTTGTTCACTTCCATTTTTAACACCCTGTAACTCACAATTGAATGCACCAAACAAAAAACAGCAAAAGAATTTTTTTACTGCGAAATGTCACCTTTCCAACGAGCATAAATCTGAAACTGTTTGATCGATACTTTACCAGAAATTTATCACTACAGCCATCTACCGAAAAAATAATGGATTTCTTTTTCCCCAACCTAATATAATATGATCCTGTCTCAATTTTGTCTAGATTTTCCATTACGCTTTAATAATAAAATTATATTTATAATTCCTGTTTAGTATACAGAATTCTCCTTCTATATATAAATATATATATAATGAAAATAGGCTTTCAATGTCCGCCAATCATATGAAAACTAGTAAACGTATCGAAATAAGAACATGAACGGTCACATTGACGCGGATTGATTAGTAGCCAGCTGCTATTTAATTTTAGAATTTCGTAGATCCATCTATCGTTGTAAAAAAAAATTAAGTATTCATTTCGTATTATGTATGAGGTTGTTATAGTAACGATTTGACTTAAACTTATATGACAACGTTTAATTATAGATTAGACTGTCAACTCATATGATGTCTTTCAATAAAATAAATTTACAAATTAACTAATTACTGTCATAAAATACATCTTGAGTTGACAACTCATTTATTCCTCTTTCTATCAAGTCTTCTATACAAAACATAAAACCTCTATTAAAAACATATAAAATTAACTAAAGAAATATTAAATGCTACGACTATTTACTACACAATGATAATTCTCTTTTCTACAACCTCTATTACTTTTTCTGTAACTTATACTATTTACTTTTAGGCCTAAAGATAGCTTCTCTTGCTTTCAGAACAAAGATGATTGCCTTGCACTGGTAACATTCTTGCCCATTATATTCACCGAGTTCTCCACCAGTAAAAGAATTTTCACATCTTGCAGGCAATGGTGATTTTTACGTAATATTTTTCGTAACTTTTTATTAACAAATAAAGCACGGAGTTGACAAGCTGGACCAACGATATTAGCACGCTGCCTGCATCCATCACCGAGTACTATAAACTTGTGACTAGTAGCTGTAGCATATGTCGGCCCTCACTTGATTTCGGACTTATTTTTTCGTAATTACTTCGAATATACCATTCTGGCTGCAACTTTAAGTCATAACACGGGAAGTCTAGGTCTCAATATCCTACCCATAATTATTGTATGTACCATCCCTAGGTGGTGATCGAAAATTTAATAAAGCTAAATAAAATCTTAGCCAGTAGATATGCATTTCTCCAGCAATATTTTAACTGTCCGCAGCGTGTGCTGGCTACGCCCATTCTTGTGCCACTTATTCATAGCATCTTTTTCACCTGCTTCAGCGCGTTACCCCTGAAGTTATACATAGACTTCATCTGCAAAGAAAAAATACCAATTAAATATTATTATCATATATAGAGAAAACCTATTCGTCCATCAAGTATTCTTTTCAGTAATAGTATATTGAATTAAGTAGCTCGCTGGCCTAATGGTTAGATCGTGCGGCCTTCATTCCGAAGGTCGCGGGTTCGAATCTCGGTACGCACCAATGACTTTGATATTTAAGTTATGTACATTTGTGAACTTTAGTAACAACAGCCAGATACTAAACGGTGAAGGAAAACATCGCGAGGAAACCTGCATATGAATTAGAATTTATTCTAAGATGTGTGTGAAGTCACCAACCCGCATTGGGCCAGCCTGGCGACTATGGCCCAATCGCCTTTATATTGAGGGTAGGCCCTCTGCCCCAGCAGTGGGGATGTAAATTGGCTGTTATGGGGCGTAATTAAGTGCAGTGTATGACTACTAGCCGTACAAAGCCTGTATGCGTATTAGATTTCTAGGTTATTTAAGTTATGAATCACTGCTGTCATGAACTAATAATTGATTTTATTAAAAGTCCCTTTGCTTTTACGTTCCGCCTTGAATTTAAGCTGAAACAGCAACGTAAAGTATAGATATATATTTTGTTACCTCCGTGACATCAACTAGTATCCTACTAACTCACCCACCGTCAATGTTCACCTTTAATCCATCGGCACGCTCTTTATCAACTTCTTCGTCGGGCTTGAACTTGAACTCGTTATTCTTACAACTGGACGCAATGACCAGAATGTACGAAGCCTAATCCTGACGCGACACCACCGTGAACACCGTTGAAGAATCATACACCATACGGAGAACGTGATCTACTCCTGTAATAAAAACAAAAGAAATCTTCATTATCAATATTGAATGACATTATCATAATCAGCCTTTGTTTATCCACTGATGGATATCTGCTTTCAACAGTCTTCCACCAAATGTGATCCTCAGCTACTCACTTTTACCCACTTCTGACCGCCCTGATGATGTCGTCGGTCCATCTGGAGAGAGGTCTTACACTCCTGCGATCTGTATGCTGTCTCCACTGCACATGACCTGCCCACTGCCAATTCAGCTTGCAGATTTTGGGAGTTACGTCGTTAACTTTAGTTTTCCGTCGAATTCTTCGTCCCGGATTTTGTCCCTAAGAGAAATGCCAAGCTCTCTCCATCGCTCGCTGTGCTACTTTGAATCGATGGGCCAGCCCGATAGTCTGGTGCCATGTCTCTGTGCCATAAGTAAAGTAGTAGTCGCACTGGTTAAAGATTTTTGTTTTGAGATATTAGGGTATTTGCGACATGAAGATATGGCGGAGTTTCCCAAACGCTGCCTAGCCGAGCCGAATGCGTCTATCGATTTCTTTGTTGAAATTCCCTCGGCTTAGTTCTATAACCTGTCCCAGGTAGAAGTATTCTTTTACTTCTTCAATCACCGCATTCCCGACGGTTACTGGACTAGGGATGATTAGGTCATCGGACATGACTTTAGTTTTGTCCAAATTCATCTACAGTCCCACGCATCGGGAAGCGGCATTGAGATCATTCAGCATCCGGCTGAGAATCACAAACGCATCTGCCATTAAAATCACATCACCGGCAAACCTTAGGTGCAATAAGTACTCGCCGCTAATGTTGATGCCTGTGTGTTCCAATCTAGAGTCTTAAATACGTATTCCAGCGCACTTGTGAACAGTTTCGGGGATATTACGTCCCCCTCTATCACCCCTCGGTTCAACTGGATAGACTTCGACTGCTGTCCTTGGATTCGAACGGTCATCGTTGCGGCAGCAATGGATTACAGGTCGATACTAATGAACTTCACTAGAGTTATGATATAGTGTTAATGAAAGATATATGAGAGAAATAGCAGTTAAAATGTTAATACGCAATTTGAAGGATATTAATCATAATGTGAATAATATTTATGTACCTACCGTATACATATACCTTCCACATAAAATATTGTTATAAGAAACTGAAGTATTAAAAAAATTGTATGAAAAAAAAAATTAAAATACCTACATCACAAAAACAGAAAATGTATATATATATATATATATATTTATTTTTTAATGCAGGTTCAGACCATCTCAAATTATTTAAGAAGAATAGGGATCAGTTCATCATATGTATCAAAGTTACATTCAGCTTAATCAAATCGTGGCCTTTAAAAAAAATATGAAATTTCTGATTTGAAACGTGGATTAAAAAGTAAATCATAATTTTTTTATCGATTGAATGGAAAAGCTTTTTCTATTCACCACTAATTACCCAGGAAAGGTTCCTAATGTGGAAAATAAAATTGAGGTGGGTAGGAGCGAAAAACCTCATACAACTTAGATTTTATTGAAAGTTCGATATAAAATAACTCACCGATGGTTTTCAAGAACTCGTCGACGTTCGCCGAAGAAACCAGCTCATATTTCTTGGCGAAGAAGTCCATTTTATTTCGAAAATGTTTCAGCAAACAATGTTGCAGCTGAAAGTATAGCGACGCGATGGTAGCACTTATTAAGGGAGCGGGTCGTTACTAACTTATATATAACAAAAAAAAAATTATATTCGATTTTAAAAAGCAAAAAATACATTTTTGTACGAATTTTAGATAATTATTTCTTATAAGATTAATTATTTGTTTGTTGGTTTTGTTTATTATTTTTCATACTCAAGCGTTTATTTAAAAGGAATCCTTTGCCTTACAACAATTATCAACATTCTGTCAACATAAAAGGATATTCCTAGTGGTAGGTCTCCGTTGCTGGTTATTCTTCTTCATCATCACCGGCTTCATTGAGGTTATTTTCTTTTTGACATAATGTTTTTGAGAAACTCCTTTTGTAATTAGTTTGTTAATTTATTTTATTCAAAGACTTGCAAGTTGACAGTCTAATCTACAGTTAAACAGTGGTTATATATGACTTTAATTCAAACCGTAACTATAGCAACCGCATATATATTAGTAAAATGAATCCTTATATTCTCTTTAACAATGATGGAGTTTCCATGAAATTCAATAAATAAATAACCTAAAACTATCTAAAAATCTTTCCGCCTCGACATGACCGTTATGTTCTTCTGTCGATTTGTTCACTAGTTTTCACGTGATTGGCGAACAAAGAAAACCTTCAAGAATCTCCGAAGCGTTTCCTCCAGCTAGTCCATCGAAACACCTTAATAAATATTTGTCTGTTAACGATTCCTAACAATTTACATTACATTTTTTTTATAAAACATAATCGAAATAATTTTATAATAATCCGTATATATAACACTATTAAGATTATAACTTATTTTAAAACCTTTCAGACATTATCATTTCTTGCCACCATTGATGATTTTTTTATATTTAGATGCGGTAAGACGCACGGGATATTCACCTGATCGTGAGTGACATGCCTATCCGTAACAACGTGGCTGTAGGCATGATACTACCCTACATAGCGCTCATCGCTTGAGACATAAGATATTCAGTCTCGTTACCACTAATTTCAGTAACTACAACGCCTTTCGAACCGGAACTCAATAATTTTTTGAATTACATATAGGCGCTGCGGTAATACCTACTTAAACGGTGTACCAGGAATATCTCTTTATATTGACAGAATGTTGATAAATGTTGCCAGCTAGGGGATTACTGTTATATAAGTTTGGAAAATATCTCCCTTCCGCCTTTTTGTCTTTTGAATTTCGCGGCTATGTACAAAGCGCTACAGAGCTCGTATCTGGCAATACTATACATAATTTGAAAGGTCTTGACATAACCTACAAAACGATGCAAGAATGCATAATTAGTTTGGATATTGCGTTCAACAGTTATAGACGTGTAAACATGGAGTTCACTAACACCGAAAACGCGCTATTTTAAAGTTTTCCTTCGTTAAAGGCAAATCCGCTAGAGAAACGTTCCGTGAGATTAATGGTGTTTTGGGGGATGGTACTCTATCACTTCGAACCGCGGAGAAATGGTTTCGACGATTCAGAGCCGGTGAAAACGACACCATGGATAAGCTAGCCGGCGGAAGACCTGTGACGACAAATACCGATCAAATCATGGACTACATCGAGTTAGACCGGCATGTGGCATCTCGTGACATCGCCCAGGTAATGGGAATTAGTCACCAAACCATTTTGAACCATCTGCAGAAGGCTGGATACAAAAAAAAGCTTGATGTTTGGGTGCCGCATGATTTGACGCAAAAAAACCTTCTGGACCGAATCAACGCCTGCGATATGCTGCTGAAACGGAACGAACTCGACCCATTCTTGAAGCGGATGGTGACTGGCGACGAAAAATGGATCACATACGACAATATCAAGCGAAAACGGTCGTGGTCGAGCGGCCAAGCCGGGATTCACGGCCAGGAAGGTTTTGCTGTGTGTTTGGTGGGATTGGTAGGGAATCATCCACTATGAGCTGCTCCCATATGGCCAGACGCTTAATTCTACCATCTACTGCGAACAACTGTCTGTAGTCTGAAGTGTAGTAGATCCATGTCTGCAGTTCGCTGTAGCACGTAGGTGGGCAGGATCGACCGGTGAAACACTACCCTCTCACAGAAAATCAGCGTGAAGTGGGGGCCTCCTAGAGGCCACCGCGTTTCGACTGGTGAGTGAGAGTCCCGGCGCCCTTATCCCTCTACCTCGGGGCCCAAATAGCAACTGGCACTTTCATTATACTACACGTACCGCAACAGATTTTCTAGGGACTGTTGCGTTGCGTGTGGGAATGAGTATCAGTTGGGCCCTTCCTGTCTTTTTATTTCCTGTCCCACAATTCCTCACCCTCTGTGACCTTTCTCCTTCCCTTTCCTCCCCCACTCTTTATGCTCTTACTGTGATGGCGACGAGTGATACAAATAAAATACCCCGGGAGGGTACGTCTCTTAGAGACTGGAGAATCCCTCTCTGAGCGAGAGCGAGAGATGTTATCCTCTCGCTCTCGCTCAGGCTGCCCATCGTATTCTGGGGGGGCACATCAAGCGTCGTTTATCGCAGCTGCTGGGTGCAAACTGAGCCCAATCACGAGGAAGTCCCCCTCCACTTTAGTAGTGGATTTTTCTAACATCAGGGGACTTCACCGAACTTAAATGCCGTCCACCACCATCTCGTGACGGAAAGGCCAGATTTGCTTTTCCTGACAGAGACGCAGATTTCCTCCCCGACGGACACTTCATATCTAAAGTGCCCGGCCTATAGCCTGGAGCACTTTTTTGTGCCACGCGCCGGCGTGTGTGTGTACGTTAGGGAGGGAATTTGTTACCGTAGACTCAGCTATCTTGAAGGCAGAGACCTGTCGATCCTTTGGGTGCGCGTCGATTGTGAGGATCACATTCGAGTCTAAGCGTGCCTTTGCAGGTCTCATAGCGGAAATTCGGAAATTGACCGGCTCTTCGAGCACCTGCAGGTGTCCACTGACAGAATACTTGAGCAGATTCCTACCGCAGAAATTGTGGTTTTGGGCGACTTTAATGCCCACCATTCTGACTGGCTTGGATTAACACGTACTGACCATGCGGGAATGTCTGCTCACGATTTTGCCATTGCCAATGGTCTGACGCAGATGGTACCTTCTCCCACACGTGTGCCGGATGTGGAAGACCATTTGCCTTCCTTATTGGACCTTCTGCTGACCTCTCGCCCTGAACCCATTCGGGTATGGGTCGATGCTCCTCTCGGGTCATCGGACCATTGCCTAATTAGGAGCGTGGTGCCTCTCATCGTCTCGTCGCAACCACTTTCATCTGGTAGACGACGTGTTTAGCACTACAGGTCGGCAGATTGGGACGGGATGCGCTCTTTCTTTGCATCTTACCCATGGGGGCAGATTTGTTTCAAGTCAGAGGATCCTAGCACCTGCGCTGATTCGGTTACCGGCGTCGTGCTGCAGGGCATGGAATTGTTTGTTCCTAGCTCAGCGGTACCCGTCGGTGGCAGATCTCGGCCCTGGTTTGGTGGGTCCTGCCGTGACGCACATCGTCGCAAGCGGGAATGCTACCAAGCTTGGGCTAGGGCAAAGGCCGCTAAGGATGTAAACTCTGACTCACTCAAGAAGAAGTACAACTCTGCTTCCAGGTCCTTTAAGAGGCAAATTGCATTGGCAAAGTCGAAGTACGTTGGGAGAATTGGCGAGAGACTAGCACGGCTGCCATCTGGCTCTCGTGCGTTCTGGTCTCTCGCCAAAGCTGCTCCAGAG
Organism: Troides oblongomaculatus; assembly: GCA_029032895.1. Lineage (NCBI taxonomy): Eukaryota > Metazoa > Arthropoda > Insecta > Lepidoptera > Papilionidae > Troides > Troides oblongomaculatus. Next base: position 1,048,931 of record JARDWC010000439.1, on the reverse strand, counting down.
CTGGCACCGGTTTTAACGCGCTTATTCAGACACTCTTATGTCCTCGGCGTTGTCCCACATTCATGGAAGACGGCTTTAGTACACCCGATCCCTAAAAAAGGCGATCACTCAGATCCGTCCAACTACAGGCCTATCGCTATCACCTCCTTGCTCTCCAAAATTATGGAATCCATAATCAACCGCCAGCTCATGGGCTACCTGGAAGAGCACCAGCTGATCAACGACCGCCAATATGGCTTCCGCAAAGGCCGATCAGCTGGTGATCTTCTGGCTTTATTAACTCACCGTTGGGCGCAGGCGGTCGAAAGTAAGGGTGAGGCACTGGGCGTTAGTTTGGACGTAGCAAAAGCCTTCGATCGGGTTTGGCATAAAGCCTTACTATCGAAGCTTCCTTCCTATGGGTTTCCTGAGAGACTTTGTAGGTGGATCGGCAGTTTCCTTGCGGAACGGAGAGTTAAAGTCGTCGTAGACGCCTCATGCTCGGACCCCGGACCGTAAATGCTGGTGTTCCCCAAGGCTGCGTGTTATCCCCGACATTGTTTATTCTGCATATTAATGATTTGTTGCATACCAGTGGCAATCATTGCTATGCGGATGACAGTACCGTGGATGCACTGTATTTCGGCCGCAGCAATATCTCTCGGGATCACGTCAATGAGTGTCGGAACAAACTTGTGTCTGAAATCGAATCATCCCTTGTGAAGATTTCCGATTGGGGGGGACTAAATCTAGTCCAGTTTAACCCTTCTAAGACTCAAGTTTGCTCGTTCACTGCTAAAAAAGCCTTTGTGCCAAGCCGAACATTGGCATTCTAGGTGTCGACATTTCGAGTGTTGTCCAGTTTGGCGGTCATTTGGAGAGCAAGGCTAAAATGGCCTCCAAAAAACTCGGAGTACTCAACAGGGCCAAACAGTACTTCAAGCCGGCCCACCGTCTTAAACTGTATAAGGCGCAGGTGCGGCCTCACATAGAGTATTGTTGCCACCTTTGGGCCGGGGCTCCGGGTTATCAGCTATCTCCATTTGACCGAATCCAACGTAGGGCATCTCGGATTCGGAAGTGTACCTCTTCCTGCGGGATGCCGGAGAGCGTCGGCCGGACCCGGCCACGGTCCGCCGGATCAGGCGCGTTGCCCATGACGCCCTGATCCGGCGGTGGGAGACGGAGTTAGGTAACCCTGCCGCCGGCCGGGACACGGTGGAGGCCATCAGGCCCCACCTGTCCCGGTGGATGAGCCGGCGGTACGGGGCCTTGACGTTCCACCTGGTGCAGGTGCTGACAGGCCATGGATGTTTCGGCAAGTACCTGCACCAGGTGGCTCGTAGAGAGATGACACAAGAATGCGTCGAGTGTGGTGCGCCGACTGACACGGCGCACCACACTCTGGCGGAGTGCCCGGCATGGGGGCCGCAGCGCCACGCCCTCGTCGCGCAAGTCGGCAGTGACCTCTCGCTGCCGACTGTAATCGATCGTATGTTGAGCAGCGAGAGGTCTTGGAAGGCGGTGGTCTCCTTCTGCGGCGCAGTGATGCGTCAGAAGGAGGCCGCCGAGCGCACGAGGGAGGCCGACGCCGCTGCCGCACCATGCAGGCGGCGGCGGGCCGGCGGGAGAGCGCGGCGGCAGAACCACGCCGTCCGCTTCCTCCCGCCGTGAGCGACGGGCCCCTAGCCGGGCACGGTGTGAGGGGGCCTTCGGGCCATCGGCGTGGCCCTTTGGGCCTTTTGTCGTGTTTCCCCTGGGGGTGCGTCCCCCGGGGGAGTCTTGGTTTTTGTCCCCCCTCCCTCGTCGAAGTGGGGGGGGGAGTCTGGAGTGAGGAGGCCGCCGCCCAATTCCTTCACGGGAAGGCGGTGGCCGGGCGTGCGCTCCGTCTTGGGCGCCCGCGGTCGTCTGAGGGGTCGGGGGGCCCCAACGTTCCGGTCCCGCGAGGGGCCGGTACGGGACGGCAGGTGGGTGCCTTTGCTCCCCGCGGGCATCCACCAGGAGGTTTATACGCGGAGGCGCCCGGAGAGTTGCTTGGCTGAAACCCGGGCGTCTCCAGTACGCGTATTGCGGGACAAGCGGTGGTGGTTTTAGTGGGTATGGGGGTCACGCACAACATCTCAGTGGCCCCGAGCCCCACATAATCCGGCGTCCCCCCCCTTGAAAAGGACGCTGGGTATGCGGTAACAGCATTTCCACCACCGATATCAAAAAAAAAAAAAAAAAAAAAAAAAAGGGCATCTCGGATTGTCGACGATCCTGAACTTGCCGATCGGCTAGATCCTTTGGCACTGCGTAGGGATCTATCTTCGCTATGTATACTTTACAGAATTTACAATGGGGAGTGTTCTGAGGAGTTGTTCGATTTAATAGAAGCCGCTGATTTTCGCAACCGATCGTCTCGCCGGAACTATCATCCGCACCATCTGGATGGGTGGCGTTCCACTACAATGCGTTTTAAAAACAGTTTTCTGCCACGCACAGTAAGTCTCTGGAATTAGTTGCCATCAGCGGTCTTCCGCAACAACTGCGACATTGGGTTATTCAAGAAAAGAGCATATTCTTACCTGAAGGGTGGGCAACGCACTGGCATCGCTGGTGACCGTGGGCGGCGGTGAATCACTTACAGGTGACCCGTCTTGCTCGTTTGCCTACTAGATCATATAAAAAAAAAAAAAAAAAAAGGTTTTGCTGTGTGTTTGGTGGGATTGGAAGGGAATCATCCACTATGAGCTGCTCCCATATGGCCAGACGCTTAATTCTACCATCTACTGCGAACAACTGGACCGCTTGAAGCAGGTGATCGACCAGAAGCGTCCAGAATTGGCCAACAGGAAGGGTGTAGTGTTCCACCAGGACAACGCCAGACCACACACTTCGTTGATAACTCGTCAGAAGCTACGGGAGCTCGGATGGGAGGTTTTATCGCATCCACCATATAGCCCGGACATAGCGCCAAGTGATTACCACCTGTTCCTGTCCATGGTGAACGCCCTTGGTGGTGTAAAGTTGAACTCAAAAAAGGCTTGTGAAAAGTGGCTGTCCGAGTTCTTCGCAAATAAGGAGGGGGCTTCTACGAGGGAGGTATTATGAAGTTGCCGTCTAGATGGAAACAGATTATCGAACAAAACGGCGCATATTTGAACTAAATCCGATCACTGTAACACTTTTTATAAAGCATTGAATAAAGAGCAAAAAAAACGGAAGGGAGATATTTGCCAAACTAATATAAACGCATAACATAAAAAACAACGAATAAGAACCTTATAAGAAAGAAATGTCTATAATTCGTACAAAAATGTCTTTATATAGTTTTTTAATTGCTTTTTTAAATCGGAGAATTTTTTTTTTTATTAAATATAATTTAGTTTTCATTGTGTAAGCTGTCCGTCCATTCGTTCTCGCTCTGTATAAAAGCGCACGCGCAACGTCCCTTAATAAGCGCTGCTATCGCCTCGCTGTACTTTCTATTGCAACATTGTTCGCCGAAATATCTTCGAAACAAAATGGACTTCCTTGACAAGAAATACGAGCTGGTCTCATCGGAGAACTTCGACAAGTTCTTGAAAACCATGGGTAAGTTATTTTATTCCCAACTTTCAATAAAATCGGAGTTATATGTGTCTTTTCGCTCCTACCCACATGTATTCTCCACATTTAGGGAACCTTTCCAGGTTAATTAGTGGTGACTAGAAAAAGTTTTTTTTTTCATACAATCGTTAAAGAAATTTTGGTTTACTTTTTAATCTAAATTTAAAATCAGATAGTTCATATTTTTTTGATGGTGGATTTGATTGATCTGAATGTAACTTTGGTAGGTATGATGAACTGATCCCTATTCGTTTCAAATAATTAAGGTCTAAATCTGTATTAAAAAATGTATGTATATTCCCGTTTTTAAACATTTTCTGTTTTTGTGATGTAGGTATTTTAATATTTTTTTTGTTACAATTTCTTATAACAAAATTTATATTGAAGGGTATATGTGTATGGTAGATAGATATTATTCACTTCATAATAAATACCATTAAATTGCTTTGTAAGACTTTAACCCCTATTTCGTAATAATTATATTGAAGTTGATTAGTATCTACCTGTCATCCAATATTGATAATGAAATTTTTTTCTGTGTTTATTACAGGGGTAGAAGACGTCCTCCGTACGGAGTATGATTCGTCAAAGGTGTCCACGGTAGAGTTGCGTCAAGATGAAGACTCGTATGTTCTGGTCGTTTCATCCAGTTCCAAGTAAGAGTTCAAGTTCAAGCCCGGCGAAGAAGTTGTTGAGGAGCGTGCCGATGGGGTGAAGGTAAGCATTGAGGGTGGACTAATTAGTACGATACTAGGTGATATAGCGGAGGTAGTTGAATATTTATCTATAATTTAAGTTACCATTTCAGCTTAAATTCCAGGCATAACGTAAAAGCGAAGTGACTTTCAACAAAATCGTTTATTAATTCGTGACGGTATTTCTTTTTTAAATTGCTCGTACCCGTTGGGTATTTTCGGGCCTGAGCTTTAATTCTAATCTTTACATTTCTTTCCTTGGTATCCTCAGTATCTTCTTTCTTTTTATTCTTATTCCTCTTTCTCTATTCCAGTTCCTTTCATCCTTCGCGCTCAAAATAAGTGACGACGTGTTCTATTAAACTACCGTTACAATTTTTCCTTATTCTATTACATTTTTTTTCATTCTTATTCTATACTATTATATACTCTTAATTATACTTTCTTTCTTTCTTATTCTAATACAATGTTCTGTTTATTACATTACATTTCCTCTTTTTCCTACTCTCCTATTCTTTTATTTATTTTAGTCTTGTTCTCTTTAATTATTTCGATGACCTTTTTGCAGTTCTGCAAAAAGGTCAGACGGCTGTGGTAGTCCCTCATCAAAGAGGCGATAGTACTACCTTTTACTTCCTGTCCTATAACCATCTTTAACTCCCCTCGCTGCGCTCCATATACAGGAGAGGCGTGACGGTATTCAGATTCATTACTAAACTTATATTTTCTACGACCATTAGTATATACTATTCCGTAGTTAATTTATGGAATCTTTTTGCAGGTTAACTCTGTGTATACCTTCGAAGGTAACACACTGAAGCAGTTGCAGAAGTGTCCTGACGGCACAGAGGCGACTTATATCAGGGAATTCGGACCTGAGCAGATGAAGGCCGTAAGTCTTTCAGTAGAAATATTTCATTATAAATTTTTTTGTCTTACCTTCATAACTGGACGACTTCAAAATGTTAGTGTTCCTACCATAACTGAGTAAAGGCATCCATTGACATTCTTTATTGAGTAATTATTTCGCGTTTAAAAATATTTTCACAAATGAAAGCTAAAAAAAAATTAATTTTGTTAGATTAGATTTCATAGATTATAATCTAATATACATACATAGAGTTTATATAGTTATACATTATTACATAGTTCTTGAATAGGCTTTACCTTTTTAGACCGTAATTATTTACTCTCTTATCTCATTTAATGCGAACTATAACAGCTTCAGTAAATCGAGATTACGAGAAAACTACAAAAATTTAGTTATTTTATTGATGCTTTATGTATTAACATGCCACTGATCAGACACTTCGTTTCAGGTGTTGACCGTCAAGGACGTTACTTGTACCAGAGTGTACAAGGCTCAATAAACTGTACGGCACCTTCCGATACTTGTTATAGTTATTAAAATATTTATAAAGAATACTATTGAAAATAACTCTAAGTTCGCTTAGAGACGATATCATAAGTGAGAAACGATCTATTAATTTGTTTTTTTTTTTTAATGAAAAATACTAAATTTTTTGTAAATTTACTATAAATAAATAAATATAAAATCAACAAGTCTTTGATTTTCATTACATTTACAAATTGTTAATGTCTCTCCACACTTGAAGGTGGAAAATGAATGTCAGCAACTCCAGTTAAAAGTAACCTAACTTGTCATCACTAAATCTATTCAACTTTTAGCTCTTGCTTCCGGTTTTAGCCATTTCCAGTCTGTATGTCTTTAAAACATTTGGGTATTTTTTACCTGCTGTAATATTTGACCTCTATTCACAAGCAGAATATATAATAGACAGAATGAAGTTATGGCAGATAGGCCAAGAATCGAATGAAAGACCTTCGTGTGACTAGACAGGCGATTTTCTATTGCGCCATATAAAATTTACATGTGCTAGTTAATGAGTAAAATAAAACACGTATTATTATTAAAAAAAAAAACTATTTATTTAAATATGAAATGAAAAACTTATACAGCGACTGTAAGATTTTAGAATAGCCCAGCGCATTTGTTAAAGCCTAAGCCTCGACTACCGCTCGAAACAGATTTAGGGCATATCACCGAAATGGTTGTGCTAAATAGGTATATAAAATAATATAGGAAATTTTTAATGGGCAACACCGCCCCGCAGTCTTTTTCCGCTCTGGTTTATTGGACCTTGTAAACGCGGGTGCAAGTGACGTCCTTGACAGTCATGCTCTGCAACAAATTACCAAATTGTAAGTAAAAAAAAAATTGTACTGCCACTGGGTGACAGAGACTTAGGGAGGAGAGGGAGAACTATATCCAGCAGTCAACGTTTACGGGCTGATGATGATGAAAAAACCTCTAATTCTTAACGATAGCTCCATTTGTTAGGTATATCCATGAGCTTCACAGGTTACCTAGGTGCGGGGACAATCTTCATCAAGCTTGGTATTCCAATGAAAGATAACATCTTCAAGAAACCAACAGATCCCAAGAACAGCTTTAGTGGATATGAGACATTACCTACCTTCACTTGACCAGTAGATATTACTGTTTTTTATGTGAGAGAAGGTCTCGTCCCCGGTCAGGGAACGTGGGACTATTCTGCCTGAACCACAAAATCTATCATTTTCTAGGATAAAACTGGATCAAAGGATTTCTTCCTAACAGTGAATTATAGGGTACCTAGAAACCACCAGCGGGTAACACCAGTGCTGTAGAGCGTAGTGGTAGGGTTATAACGAGGCAGCACTTAGTATCTTTACACTACCCTACTGCTCATCGCCAAATAAAATCTCTCCCATTGTTTCTCTTTTCATTAATGAGCTCAAAGGTACTCACTGCCTTCATCTCCTCGGGACCGAATTCTCTGACGAAGTTGATCTCCATCCCGTCGGGGCACTTCTGCACCTGCTTCAGTACGTTACCTTCGAACGTGTACACAGATTTCACCTGGAACACGAAAGTTATTTATTTGATATAAATTTAGATACTTCACGATCATAACAGTTATTTCTAAAAAAAAAAATTGTCTATGTCAAGTTATTTTTTCTTTAAGTAATTTTTTTTTTTTCTATAACACATCTGCATAAATAAAACAAGCAATGCATTCCGGTTCGCAAGGTGTTGCAGCTATTTTTATTAAGACCTAATAAAAAAAAAATATACACTAGTTCATATATTAACAAATAAAAATCATCGTCAGCTTATAGACGTCCACATCCAGCTGCTTCCCGCGACCTTCACCAGACAGTCAGCACGACCTTCGGTACCATCATGCATTAGGTGCCCTTGTTTGTAGGAAACATGAAGGAATTTAGGCCATTTCCCACCACGCTGGGTAGTAGGCTGGTGGAAGCCAGAGCCTCGTTTGTCGACTAGCAGGTGCACCACGAGCAGTTAAGGTTGCCTTGACTCTTGTGAGTTATGGGGGGAGAACACAAATAAGCATAATTGTCTATGGTCTTATGACTCTGTACGTGCAGTAATAGCAATTAAACTTAAGCGTTTAAAATGTTTAGGGTTGTGAGCAATGTTACCAGCGTCGTTATCGATTAAAAAAAAATCGTAGGGTAATTACTTTGTTATGCCTTCGTTAATTTTATAATTGAAAGTATTCATGATAACCTATTAAAAAAAAAAATTCCTCTCTTGTATTGTTTGTCTAGACAGACGGTAGTTAGGTTTTTGTATTGCTTATTATATCATTATGTCATTACTCACTCATATTTATGTGACGAGTGAAGAAACATTGCATACATTGAACACGTATCTCAAGTGGGCAACTGGGCAAAAAAAAATTATTATAGCAAATAAATAGTACGTACAATTTTACTTTCGCTATTCTATTACACAGTATAAGGGGATCCGTACAACTCACAGGATCCAAGCCAACCCTCACCTGCTCGTGGTGCACCCTGCTAATCAACAAACGAAGCTCTAGCTTCGAGAAATCCGCATTGGACCTGCGTGGTTGGGATGGGAAAGCCGCATATGAACCCCTACAAAAGGCAGCAAAGGACTGATCGATATGTGTTGGGCGGCAGTCTATGTCCAGTAGTGGACGTCTGTCGGCTGATGATGATGATATAAAGTGAACATAATAAACTGATGGACGTTACTATGACAGTCATTGTTAAGTTAAATTATGGTGAATATTTCAATCTCAATAATTAGGTACTTACAAAATACTTAACTATATGTATTGAATAATCAAACACCACAATTTAACTTAACCACTACATTTTTCTTATAACTATAACCTATTAGAAAACAAACTGCTTAATAACTTTTGAATGGTTTAAATAAAAGTTCAATTGAATACAAAATTGATACAATTTTTTACTCGATATTAATACTTAGTATATCATCTAAAATTATTAAAAAATTATTTCTTCTCTTCAGTCGATATGCGATATTGCCGGTAACAATGTTAGGATAGTGACGACGATTTGCTTCTCGTTACCTCCGGTATTTCAATAGCTACAGCGCCCTTCAAACCGGAACATAAAAACTGCACATTTATTTGCCGGCAGGAACAGTTGATAAGTAACACAGCAGTCCATAACAACGTGGCGCTCGCTACAATGATATACTGCATCATTGTTCTCATCGCCTTGAGACAAGACTCATTGCCTTAGTATTTACACTAGCTATAGCGCCTCTCAAACCGGAACATTATATTTGCACACAGCAGTGTACAGTAGTAACAATAGTTTGGCAATAGAAACAGGAGCTGCTGTGGTATCTCGACATTCTCCAGAAACAGAGACCTACCACCAGTAAATATATAGATAGTATATAATAGGTATTTATGTAATCGATACTAAGTTGTCTAGTATACGGTATAGTATGTAACTAATACCTTCCTGCGGTTTTACGCTGTCCATTGGTTTGCGAAACGAGTTAAATTTAATATACTACACGAAGCTTGCTGGATGATGTCATGCCATCCAGGGTTCCGTATACATAAAAAATATACTCAAGTTTATGTACTAATAACTAAAAATAAACCATCAGCTGATTGACGTCTACTTGTACTGTCCGCATGCAGCGGCTTCCCTCCTTCAGATTGACTATGACTTCCGGTACCGTTGACCATTAGGAGCCGTTGTTTGTCAGGGTTCATATGGAGGAATTTGGGTTATTTCCCACCAATCCTACCCTAATGCGGGTTAGTGGAAGCCAGACCCTAGTTTGTTGATTAGCAGGCTTCACTACGAGCAAGAGCTTGGCTTGGGTGGGTCCTGTGTTGTGCGAGACTCCGTACTACCTTAAAACTTGACACTGATCAAATATTTAGTTACCAAGAGAAATATATATATATATGTATATATGACTTTCATAACTATTACTCTAAAATAGCTAATAAAAAAGAAACTACTACAAATTAACATTTACTGTAGGCAACAGTCTGAATTAATGTCTTTTCGTGAGCTCAAAGTTTCACTTAACAGGTTTTACGTCCTCGTTAACCTTCACTCGTTTCTTAGTTAAAGTTACAAGTGTTTGTCGAAAAACGTGTAATTTTTTTTTTAAGTTTACTATACATTTTGTTCGCGTCGTTATCGCTAACGTTCTCATCCGACCTTTGTTATGAAAGTTACTTTTTGTGCCTTGTAAGTTTTAGTTTTCACAGAAACATATAAATAATTAATATTTCAAAGATTATAAGAAAACGGTAGCCGTAGCTTTTTTTAACGAGAATCCATTTGAGATTCCTTCCGGAAGTAAGGCGAGATATTGATACACTAAGTCGCCAGTGGCCGGCCACAAACTCCCGGTTAGGAATACCTACTCCCGCCTACATAAACTAATACCAAGATCGACGGTTCTTGATCATCGATTTTTTTTTTAAATTGTCTCTTTACTCTTTATATCATCATCAGCCGATAGAAGTTTACAAGTGGACATAGGCTTCTCCTAAAGATCTACATCCATCAATCCTGCGTCGACCGCATCACCGGACACGAGGAGCCATCGTTAGTATAAACGAGGCTCTGACTCCCACCAACCCGCATTGAGCCCAGCTTGGTGGGAAATGGCCTAAATCCCTCTATACTAAATCTATACACATAGTTTTTAAAACACATATCAGTTCCCTGGCAACACAGTTCAGAGATCTTATTTAGCTCGTATTTTGTATAACATATATATATATTATGTCGGAAGGTTCATATGGTGGAATATTAGATTTGAAGTTATTCTTTTGTTCACTAGTGGTAATTGTTGTCGGAGACCATTTAGATTCAACCTCAGATCATATTTCCGCAGTAAACATTAATGTGTTCCGGTTTAAAAGGCGCTACAGCCAGTGAAATTACTGAGGTAACGTAAATCATCATTACTGTCACTAATTTATGCCTGCCCATACTTATCATCAGATGAACGTTTGACCCCTCTGAATGTGGAATAATAGAATCTTACCTTAGCACCATCAGCACGTTCCTCGTCGACTTCATCGCCGGGCTTGAACTTGACCTCGGTGGTTTTGAAGGTGGACGATGTCACCAGCACGTAGGAATCGCCGTCCTCACGCAGCTCCACTGTTGGTGTCACCGCGTTGGCCGCCTTACGGGTGATCAGGCCGACACCTGGAAACCGAGTACAGTACATTTAGCACTAGATCAGATGCCTTTGCTTGTCTACTTCTTGATACAGGTTATATCCAACGATTTGTGTAGGGAGGGAAATCTTCAAGAGATACCTTTTTTCTAGAGAGTAAATAAGTTATGTAGTATTTGTACCCTCTAAAACGAACCCTTTCTTATTTATCGTTGACCCTGGACTCGCTTTGTGAACAATTAGGGGGCCCCTATCCTTAAAACCAATGAACCCAAAGACCCTATTCTAGTATAAAAAAGATTTGCATAAAACTGAATTGATAAAGAAATCGTAAATACATAACCAGAATTATTTATCGAGAGAAAAAAAAATTGGGTTTAAAACTTATTTAGTTATCTATAGAAAATATTCATTTCATCATCATCATCAGCAGATAAACGACTGTTGGACATAGGCCTCCCACAAATATCTCCACATCGATCAGTCACGCGTTACTCGCATCCAGTGGGTTCCCACATTCATTTAGTCACATCATCATTCTAGGTATCAGATCTAGGTCACGATCGATCTGTATCAAAATTGATAAAGTGATAACAGCGTATGAAACTGTATGAATAGAAACAGTCACCGATAGTTATACTAGAAATAATGCATTTATATATTCGTCGAGTAATAGTGTTGATATACGGAACCGATTGTACTATCAGCCTTATAAAAAGGCACTCACGCAAAAGGCAATGGAGAGGAGGAGATGGCTATGCTTGGATTTTCTCTGTACCAATCAGGGATATAAATATCCGCAGAACTAAGATCATCGACAGCTCAAAAGATTGCCAAACTTAAGTGGCAGCGGTTAGGGCACATTGCTCAAAGGACTGACGGCCGATGGGGTAATGAGATTCTATAGTGGCGGTGGTGTATATGTATGTTGGGAGGTCTTCTACAAGGTGGGACCGTTGTTCTGGTGAGTCGCGAGAAGCCACTGGATGCGAGCAACCCAGGACCGTTCGATGTGAAGATCTTTGGGGGCGGCCTATATCCAGTAGAGCACGGCTGCTGATGTTTAATAGTGTATAGGTGAGATTCATGGTGCGATTATACATATATATTAACTTATATGTGTATATATTAATAAAATGAATGTAATGGTTCATTGTGAACGCTACAATGTAATCGTGTGTACATAATACACCAATAAAACGAAGTAGAAACTCGGTTCAATAAATTACGCTCTTATCAGCGCCGCACACGAATTGTTACCGAGACGTTTCATTTCACAACAGAAACTAATTTTATTTTCAGCATTTCAACCAATGACCGCTGTTAAAATTTGACCTCTACAATATTTGGATTTAATCACTATATTTCTAATCAGCGAAACGTTGATAAGATGGTTAAGGCAGTAGGTAAAGCTGCTGGCTTTATCTGGAATTATTACATGTTAGTCTTTTATACGAATTGCAAAAAATGACTAAGGAGCGTAACCGGTCTGCGACTACCTGATAACCGCGACCAGACTGTCGAGACTTACTATTGAGAAGTCTTTTATATACCGATGATTTGGTGAAGGAAGCGAGAATCCGTCGGATAGGAACTGACTGATAGATGTTTAAATCTTTGACGAAGCCGTATTCACAATAGTGGGCGTCATCCTTGAAGGTAAAGAGGCGGAAAGGATATTGTAACTCTTACTCGAGTAATGCAGTTCAGTATATACATTGCGGTAGTTAGATATACTTATACGAAAACGTAGAGAGTTAACTAACATCATGAAAACAGAAATGGGGAAACATGTCTAATGCACACTTAATAAAATTGAAGGTGAGGACCGGACTAAAGAGAGAAGAAAAAAAAACTGTAAAACACTGTACAATGCATAATCTAAAAATAATAAAAAAAAAACAACAGACATATATAATGCATGCGGCCATTTAACTCATGGCTGCAAGAAATGACCATCATCTCATACAGATAAATATGTATCTATTTATAGTTGAACTTTGTTTCCACCTCGTGACAAGTTATAAGTTAACCAAAAGTTAGTAACATAACATCTGTTTAACTTACTGCAAAGTATAGTAAATAAGAACTTGAACCATTCAGACATAAACTTTACTAGTCACGCTGCACAACTTTTTATCTATCCAGTTACTTATGCACTTACTTATTTATACTGTAAACCAGTTTAACGGTTACATATATACTCATATGCATGTAGAGTATATATATGTATCATCAGCTATTGGATGTCCACAGCTGGACATGGTCCTTCCCCAACGATCTCGTAATCGATCGGTCCATAGTAAGCAGTCTTCAGTACCACGCTAGGGTTCGTACGAGAGCTTTGGGCCATTCCTCATCAGCCTAGTCCAATGCAGGTTGGTGGAAGCCAGAGCCACGTTTGTTGATTAGCAGGATACACCACGAGCAGATGAGGTTGGTTTCGGTGAGTTACTGTGCGGGATATCTTCCACCCTTTATGTATATATACATTCAATGAACCGGTAAGACGAACGAGACCTTCAACTGATGGTAAGTAATACGCCTACCCACAAAAACGTGGTGCTAAGATTATATACACAGAATTGTATTGTGTTCGTCGCCTTGAGACAAGATGGTAATCTCTTCAAACTGGTAATAATTTTAAGCTGGTACCTAAGTAGACGGTCTCCAGTTACAATCAAGCTTCAACATCATAACATACTAACGATACTAATATTAAGTATTAAAGCAACTAGGGTTTTTATGATATGAATTATTGATACCAAAGGCACTTAAGGGATCCACAGATCCAAAGGTATACCATCAGCATTCTGAAACACGTCGAAAAGTTTGTTATATCTTCATCAGAGAACAGACTAATCTTAAGGACAAACTTTCTATATCATAATAATCTTCTTAATATTCTGTACTATTTTTGAACTCTTTAGTTATATATAATGCAGCGATGACAAATAAGGAAGGTGCATTCTAAGGATGGATGGGAAATTAACCGATAATGTGGGTGGCCCATCCGCACCGGACGATCCCAGAGGAAGTGGCCTGTTAAGGTTCCTTATTAGGTGTCCCCACGCCTCGCAGCTGGCCACCTTGCTTTATATGCGAAATAATTGATTCACGTCATTATAAATTAATGTCTTAATTTTTTTTATCAAGACGATTTAGTGTTTGACCTGCATGGCGTTGTGGTGATATGGTTTACCATGGTAAAGAGAACTAACAACGTCGTATGCATACGGGAATACCGGTGCCGGCAAGTTGTTCCACTACTTTGCTGTTCTTATCAATAACGAGAGGCTTAGCCTCTTCTGAAACAGGGGATGTTTACGAAATACGGATGTTGATTCGCTGTGCACCTTCGTCTATTGGTAAAAAGGTGATGGGGTATTGATATAAAATTTAAGATGATATATTGTAAACGGCTGATGAGAGAACAATTTCAAGAGACAGCAATTTTCCTACTGATAGTTGTTATCATACTCCGCTTGCCAACCTGCTATAGTTTTGGTGTAGTCAGCACACAGTAAAAGGCTGAAATGAAGTTTTTTTTATGAATCAATTAAGCGATTAGACGAGCCGGACGTTCACCTGGAGGCGATACAATTGTCCGTAACAACGTGACGCTAGATAGAATGATATATACTTCACCACATTGCGCTCGTCGCCTTGAGATTTGAACTGTTAAGTCTCGTTACCCTATAAGTTATACTAGCTACGTCTTTTAATGTGTACCACAGTAATGTTTGTTGGCTGCAATAGGCACTGCAGTGGTAGCTTCCTAGACGGTCTCAGGAATCAGACATACCACGAGAGAATAGTGGCACCTCATACCGAATGATTTGTGAATTACTTACTACTTAAAATTAGTAAACAGATAAGAACGCCACGGCTTCCCGTTAAGCACTGCAGTAATACACTTAAGTTACAATGATCAGAAATCTCAAATAATCCAGCAGGGGGTAGAAATTTTTATAACATAGTTTCAACAGGCCAACGCATTCCAAAAAAAAGTACGAACTACTGTACAAATATTAGTCATATCTACCCACACATCTATACAATATCCAGTAAACTTACAACTGTTGGAATGTTACTTGGAGGAGTCGCCATTTTATACTTAAATGAAATACAGAACACGAACGAGAAAATGTTTGCCATAGTTTTGTTTTTGCTGCCGCAGTACCGCATTACCGCATTCCGGCGTCACACCGATGCTCAGCCAGCAGAAGTAACTGTTCTATTAACATAATCGAAGCTGGGACTATCGGCGACCAGCTCAACGTAAATGTAATTACTGCGAACTGAATAAATATATATATATATAGATAATCATCTTATTTTATATTACGGCCAGCAAAGCGGGCGAGGAACAGGTAGTTAGTATATATATATACCTGTTATATCATCCCACACATACCTAGTTATATCTATTGATACAGTTGTAGTCTCTGTTTCAATTTGAAAATATTTTTTTTTATTGAAGTTCAAGAACTCATGTACTATATAAATGAAGACATTGTATACATACATATAGTATAAACAGTTATTACTGCTAGTAGATCTGTTGTTGAAGACCATCTAGGTAGATACCACCGCCCGGCATACCAACATTACTGTGTTCCAGTTTGAAGAGCGCTGTAGCTAGTGTAATTACTGTGGTAACGAGACAACATCTTAGGTCTCAGGCGACAAGCGTTATCTGGTGCTGTGTATATCATCCTAACTAGCGCCACATTATGAGCAGGCGTATCACTTATCAGGTATACATATATAGGCTTCCAAAAAATTCTTCCAATTCCTCTAGTCGAGATTCGAGGATTGCTCTCATAAGTCGAAGCTATGAGCAGATATGGTAATGTATTCATATTTCGTTTTAATTTAAAAAAAAAAACGAAAATTCTCTTTAGTTAGGCTTCAAATCTATATAAATATTTGGTTTATTGTGGAGTGAAAAAAAAATGTAGTAACAAATTGCAATGACGATGGCTGCTAGTTAATTCGCACCCACGTCAAGCTCGCGCGGGTCCATTATTCGCGATCACTGATACAACAAGTAGATGTTGAATCGATAAAATAACCAGACCTCCCATTGGTTAACCGGCAAAAGCGAGAGGCTCTCATTGCTCCGTCCCTCCCGATGCTACATGACGTCAAAGGCAACGACCTCTTAAATTGGCGTAATTTTTCAATTTACTACCCATCGGTATTGAAGTTTTGTTAGGCAATAAATCTATTTGTTAGCAATTTATACTCATTGTAACCCCTTAAGCAATGTCTGTATGAATAATTTAAACATTATGTGTTTCTATGTAAATTCTTACGCAAACATCGACAAAGTATCACTAGAAAGTTGGTCAGACAATACTTTATAGTTTTAACATGAATATACAAAAAAAAACAATATAGTACTAATGTCTTATTAGATATAGATCAGACGGAGAAAAACAGTTTAAAATATTAATAATGAACACATAAAATAAAATGACTATACTTTTGAAGTAGAGAAAGACTGTAGCTTTACTTTGTTATCACAGACTGCTACAATTAACTGATAACAATCGATATGAGAGTATTTATCGGAACTTCACCAACTTATCGCTGGTTCAACGTCCAACCGACCGACGTGATGCGATGTCAACAGCACACCGGTTATGCCAAGACCTATTTAGCATTTAGGAATTTATATATTTGTACTTTGGAACGAGCTATTTATAACGTTATAACGTTACAGTAAAATTAAAATAAAAATTTATATAATATATATTATACACATTTTCATAAACTTAGACTCAAGTATATATCCAATGTGAAAGCAGCTTTCCTTTCACTTATCACTGTCCTCGACATGGATGGTAACTTATACGTCTGACGATAAAGTAGCGGTTAGGGTGATATACACAACACCTCATTATCTTCGTCGCCTAGAGATATCTCATTACTCCAGTAATTATATTAGCCGCATTGCACCTCAAAAGGGAACACGGTAATCTATCTTGGCACAATACTGTTTGACGGTGGAAGTGGCATCTGAATAGCTTACCTAGACTAGATAAAATACCAGGTATCTAATACATTCGAATTGACTGAAAAATATGTTAAATAAATAAGATTTATTTGCATTATATTAAAATATATTTATAACCTGTGTATATATAACATTGAACAATATACTGTAACCTTCAATGGAGTCAAGGTTATATTCTTATCTTATCTGCATATTATGTAGATGCTTTTTATCCTGTAATCCACCGATAAAAGATATATACATTAATAAAAATATTCTGTATATATATATATCTTTATTATGTATTAATAAAGTTATCATCCCCGTATTTATTAAGTTCGAAAACCATAAAAATATCATCGCTTAGAAAATTTACACAGCAGTGTAACGATACACTGTGCCATATTGTGCACGTCGCCTTGATATATACGATGTCTCCTTACCTCATTTCACTAGCTACAAAGCTCATCAAACCGAAACGATAATGTTTGTGCTCAGTAGTTAATGCTCAGTGAATATGTTTTATTATGGTTATTTTTATAGCGATTGTTTCATCATCAGACAGCGGCATAGGGCTCTCCGAAGGAACGCTAGTTAGCGATTATGTATCAAGGTTTACTAGAGGGTAATATTTAAAAAACGCCATTTTGTTTTCAATAATTATTTTAAAACCCAACTGTATAATATTTGAGGGATGCATATACCTACTTACTAACTTCTACTTTAGTAGAATTTATTTATCTAAAATGACTAAGAATTTCGAAAGAGCTTTCAGTCAATACGTTCGAAATAAATTGTAGCTATCGAGCTGGTAGTATTTTTTTTCTATCAATTCGCTACAGACGCCCAATCGATCGCAACGAGATCATTCGCCCCCCACAACGGTTGAGTCACCACCAATGACTACGTGACAACCGGACACGATCAGTTCCCCGTTCGGAGCCCGGCGGCGGCTCTCAACTCGTCTCGGCGACTTATTGACTGAATTGAAGCTGATTGCTGACCATTTGCCGGCAATTGGACGGCCAACAAACCGTCCAATGGGAGGTAATCGCTCCGTACGTCAGGATATTCACATTCCTAATTAATTCAAAAGGATCGTACGATGCATGTGTCACCTTTCAACTCCACTTCCCTTCTATCCCGTATTGCCCCCTTCCCGGGCGTCCCACTTGGTTATCTAGTATACCATTTGAAGTGCTCTTATTTATCAATAGAGTATGCAATTCAAGTAATTGGTTGCATCTTACAATTGTAGTCGGATGCTCTACTCCTTGTAGATGTGAACGGATGCTGTCGATTCTTTAATTTAAAAAAATCTATGAAATAAAAATGGCCGTGCTTAAAGGTTTCCCATGATACTATCAGTTAAAAATGGCGGAGTATATTTTCAAGTGGCCGTCTCATCATTAGCTGACAGACGTTCACAGCTAGACATGGGCCTCCCACGTAGATCTCCCCACAAGTTCATTGATGCGAACGGGGCCTTAGCCTACCACGCTAGCCCAGTGCGGGTTGGTGGGTAATCAGAGCTTCGTATGTTATTCAGTAGGGTGCACCGCGTGCAGGTGAGGTTAAGTTAGGTTAGGATGTTGGGCGGAACTCCTTACACCCCTTGGTGTGAAGTAGCCGTCTCGCTGTCTGACTATTGTATGAAATTGACGGTAGATACAAAAATTATCGAACAAAAATTAAAAAAAATATATTTTTAAGTTTTATTAATATCCGATACATTACAATTATACAAGTTAATAAGTAATGATTTGATAGTTTATTAAAAACTTATTTTTTATAATCATGTCATTTGAAGTATATGTAACATGGACATACCTGTGTGTTGTATATACCCAATAATTGATTAGATATTTTTAGCATACTTTTATATCGGATTATTAAATATTACATATCTATCTTCATTATTTAGTGATGGCGATAAAGGAAAATAGCCACATCAAACGAAAATTATTCGATCTTATCATCTACATCAAAGTCTAGATTACTTTTTATAACAACAAAGTATGACAACTGAAATAATATTATTCCGTTAGTCATTTCTGAAAATATGTTACATAAATATTTAGTATCAAAAGGTAGAGACGCTACCTTGGCCCGATTCTATTTCCATACATTTTTGCTATACCCACCCTGCTGATTCTTAATACCATTCAAAGTTGATACAATATTTGTTAATATAAAAACTAGTTTTCAATATTGCTACTTCGATATGTTTTACATGAAACTGATTTTTTCTTGCCGTTTTTATGTGGTATCGCAGTAGACAAGTAATATATTATGCATCGAATTTGAATGAATATTCAGTGGAGACGGTTAACCTTGGTCTTTGAACCGATATCAGTCGCGGGAGTGTTGCCAATGGCACCTTGTTACTAGTGTTGCATAACGCGCATACATTGTATTTATTTTGTATGACGATCTCTATTGTAACAATCAATTGTTACAAAGGAAATTTATGATATAACATCGTATGTTATTTTCGAAACTTTTAACGATGATATAGTGTTCATTTCCCTCACTAATCATTTCCGTTTCGTCGTTAAAAAGTTTCCAATAAATGAGGCGGCGAATCCATTATTAACTAGGATATAAATACGAAGGATTATTAAAAAAAAACTATATTAGACCTCACAAGAAGCAACGATTGTTTTTCGATCTTCCTCTTCACTTACACGACCATCAATCTCTTCATCCCTCACCTCATCCAATATTCTCAATCATCTTTCCTCTTTTAGCTTGACATTTTAGATACGTATGCATGTATTGTTATATATTAAATAGCGGTTTCTGGTTCCGCGAGCCGTGAATTTGATGAAGCTGTTCAAAATCGCTTAAAAAAAGCGATCACACAACGCCGACTCGAACTTAACAAGCGAGATGAATTTTAGGTTTGTGTAAAAATGATTCAAAACCCAAAACAGTGGGAACATCATTGTTCAAATCTACATCATGATTAATCATCGTTGATCACGATTTGATTTCATCATGACACATTCGTAATTAATCAACTTTTATCCTTAATACAATGCGATTATAATATAATAAAAAAAGGATTTATTGATAAACATTATCTTGATCAACATGTAACTTTTACAGTCTTACTTAGAACCATTTTATGTTTAATACCTAGATTAGATATTCGCCACACTTGGTGACTAACACGATAAACTCCGTGTCACTGATTAATATACTGTATAGTGATTAAGCGGTAAATAACTTATATACCTACTTCAGTTCTATTTTATTAATTTCTACGCTTCGTTGAAATGGTTTATGACGAAATGTTGATATTAATTCACGGTAGCTTTGTCATACTTGCTGTTTGTTAAAAAAAATTTACACCTGATAAAATAAACGTGTATATAATAGCTAGCCGTTACCCCTTGGCTGGCTATGATATAAAATTAGACCTGACGACGACGGCAACCTGCTGCCCCCTCGCGATTATTACCACACTTTGGGGTAGAATATAATTAGCAGTCTTATTATTGTTAGATCAGGAAATTAATTTGTTAATTTTATATAAGATGATAAGGAGAAAACAGTAAAACTATGAAAGCATAAGCGTGATTTAATTCAATATATTAAAAATGGCATCTAAAATTACTAGCAGTTCTCCGCCAGCTTTACAGGCTGTAACACCCCTACAAGTTCCTTTGGGTGAAGGAATATTGTAAAATCCATTCTTAACTGACATCTAAATAGCAGAAAGATTTCTACCAAATTTTGAGTATTCTAGTCCAATAGTTTCGGAGATCTCGTGATGAGTAAATGAATCTCTGGATCTCTTCTGTATTATATTACATAGCTAGTTTTATTTTACGAAACAACTCGTGGTAAGTCTCGTTGACGGAGAGCCTAGGTATACCATAACAGACAATTTACGTCCCCACTGCTGGCCCTACCCTCTATCCTGCTACCCTCAATATGAAGGCGATTGGGGCAGTCACCACGCTGGCCCAAGGTGAGTTGGTGACTTCACACACACCTTAGAATAAATTCTAATTCATGTGCAGGTTACCTCACGATGTTTTCCTTCACCGTTTGTATTTAGTAGTATAATACAACCTTTTTTTTATTTAGCCTAAGTATAGTAGTGTGAAAACATTGCTCTATTATTGAAGTGTGCTGTAGCTAGTGGTTACTGGAGTGAAGAGACGTGTATATCATCCTAACTAGCGCCACGCTGTTATGGGCAGACGTATCACTTGTCAAGCTCTCTTCCTCGTCCCGTCGCTTCGTAGAATAAGATGACCGTATGCTGTCGGTACTTCCAGCAACATGCCCTGCTCTTGGTCATTTAAGTCTAGCAATCGTCTAGGTTATAGGCTAGATAGGTGTCCTTAGTTGTTCTACAGATCTATTTCTGATTCAGTAATATTCCTAGCATCGTTCTCTCCACTACCCTTCGACTTGACCCGTTGACTTTAATACAATTAAATATAAAAATAATATTCAAAAGTATTATTATTGTTACAATCATTTTAGAAATAAATAATAAACAAATATCTTAAAATCATTAAGGGTTGGTTAAATTTACTACCACTCGAGTATTTTTACACAAACATTCGTGATAGGTCTTTGTGGGAGACCGTCCAGGTAGTTGGCTGTGGTAGTACAGCTGTCTCCTGCCAAATGATAGTTTGCAAAGATTAGTAGATTCCGGTTTGAAGGGTGTTATTATAGCTATTGTAATTACTGGGGTAACGACACATCTTATTTCAAGGCGACGACCACAACGTTGCATGTATACTAACTAGTGCCATTGTGTTATGAAATTCCATATTAGTCTCAGTTTCTCATAATTCCGAAATAAATATACATCATCATCATTATCCCACTACAGTCCACAGCTGGACATAAGCTCTTATAGAAAATATTTTATCCATATAATACAAAACGAAGAATCGTTATCTTTTTTTTTTTTTAGGTTTTATTTTAACTTATTCGTTGAATTTGGTTATCGCTGTTTATTTTAAACCGGCTAACAATCTTTTATTTTACATGAACCCTTATACCGAGAACTATTATTTTTTAAAATAAGACTAAACAATAAAAAAAAAACCAATCGTTTTGATGTCTAACGAGACAGTGTATGTGAAAAGACCATTCATAGTTATCAGCGGGTCACCGAGCACAATGGTCACTGTTCGTGTATCAGCGTCTTATGTCATCATCGGAATAAAGGGATCACAGTAATAGTTTTATCAAATTTTTTAAATACCTCTTATTGATGAAATAATTTTAATTACAGTTTGTAATGTGGTATTCATTTTTTTTTTTTCTACGAAACGAAGACAAGAAGAAGAGAAGCAGGTCACTCGATACCAAGTGATAATCCTACTCGTAACACTGTGACCATAGTTAGGATACACAGTACCTATTCCTTTCAAACGGGAACAGTAAATTTCTACCGACAAACAGTAGTGTGAAAAATTTATTGTGTTCTCGATTGAAGGACGTTGTAACTAGTCTGTCATTTTAACTAGCATTATGGTGTTACGACATCTAGCTTAACTCGTAGCTTCGTAGAATAAAAAAAAAACATGTTGTTCTCATCGATTGATTGAAAATTGAATTCCATTACTCTAAGACACATACACAGTATTGTATGAAGAAATGGAAGCCGAGGTGGTGGACGTGGACGGTCACTGTCCACCAATAAAGTGTTTTGTACCAAAGATATAGATCAAATATTATACACAGTGCCACATTGCATTCGTCTTCTTGAGACGTAAAATGCGTAGTCCCGATTCCCCAGTAATTTCATTAGCTACAGCGCCCTTCAAACCAGAACACAGTACTGTTTGTGCGGCAGAAATAAGCGCTGCTTTGGTACTTATTAAGACGGTTCCGACAAGAGGCCAGTAAATAATCGAATAATAAAGCAAGTGATTTTTCGTGTGTTAAGTTACGCATTTCAATTTGGTCGTCTAATCGAACTGCATTCAAGTATGGTATTACATTTGTTCGGATTATAAGATTTGAACGCGTAATGAGAGCAGAAGATATTGTAAACATTACGCGGTTTTCGCGGCATACTGTTAACTGATCTGTGGTAACATTAGATCATAGGTAGTCTAGTCTACATTCCATAATGCAATGTACTATTAAAATTATTTAGTTTATGAACAAAATAATAATAATATCAGAAATTTACGACAAGTAAAAATACCATTAAATACTTGTTGGTATTTATCTATGGAAATATTTATGTGATAAATAAGTTATATGAATAATATTAACAACGCGAAAATACAATGGATTTCTGATGATAACTGTCTACAGGTCTGTCTGACGCCGAACAGTAGTGTGCAAGCTTTACCTTTCCTGTTTGCAGGGCGTTGGTGAAATTAGAGAGGTAATGAGAATTAACGTCTTGATGTCTCATGGTGACGAGCACAATGTCGTGCAGTGTATATCATCTTAACTAACACTGCGTTGTTGTCATACTACATATATATGTGGCATACTATCAAATGAGCGACTTGTTTTTATTATCGCTTCATAAAGAAAAAAAACGTTACAAGTGAATTTTTTTTAGTATTTATCTATTTTATCACTGTTTTTTAACAATGACATCAGTTCGTTGGGGATAGAGATAAATTCATTATTGATAAACGTACCGGTTTTTCGTTAGTACCTTTTTTATCTACTTGCAAGTATTTACGCGGGTGTGGTTTTTTAAAATAACAGATTAAATATAAGACAAACCATAGATAACAAAAGTAATTGGACAAAAAATAAACTACTTATTAAAAATGTACAGTTTGTTTGCTTAAATAAAATGATTCAAAATAAATGCATAAAATTTAAAATAAGTATTTATTATAAATAAATGTTTTTCCGTTTTAATAAATATCCGAACAATTACTGTGTATGCAAATTTAATAAAAGGTGAAAATGTGGCTTTTCATTTATTGCTAACCAATTCGTTGTTTACTTTGAATGTAGTAATATATTTACCATATACATTGAGTACCGATTAAAATACCTATAACAATTACCTCCATTATCTATACCAAATTAAGGAAATATTTTTAAAATTACACGAAGTAAGCCATTTTTATAGAAAACTGATTTGATGTAGCTGTTGAACAGTGTTGTTATTTAAAATAAAAAAAAATTAAAAAATATGAAACTGTGATAAAAATAACTTTTAGAGTTCATGTACCTGCGAGAACTGGAAGATAAAGATCATTTTTTAAATACAATGAGTTCTAAGCTAAACTTTGTTATCATTTGTATAAAGTCCTGTCATTAAACATTTTATATACCAGGAGAATATTAAATATACTTAAAGTAAAAGTAGATATTAGTTATATTAATGATCTATTGCAATTAACAATTAGCCTAGAATGGTTGCAGTAAGCCTTTTAAAACGATATCCGTAACCTTTCTACATAATATATAAATTAAAAAATTATAACACTGTTCATTAAAAAATTTAATATGTTAACATATTAAATAATACATTCCTCATATTTTTTTATAACATGTAAAGGAAACTAAAATCGAAATGTTTTTCCTAAAATAGGAGAATGTCGAAGTAAAAGGAATATATTTATAATCTATAAATAATTTACACGGGTATGAAATAAGAAAGTTTGAGGGTAGCATCGATGAGAAAAAAAAAAGTTATGGCGCGGTCGGCTTACTAGCCGGCGCGCATTAATTTCGTCTCGTGAATGTCGGTTTATAATTGAAAGTACGTTATAAAATAACTCACCAATTGCCTTCATGAAGTCATCGAAGTTCTCCGAAGAGACCATCTTGTATTTCTTGCCAATGAAGTCCATTTTATTTTAGAAGTTATCTGTGGTTACGTCGGAAGTGGAAGCGTGTGCACTGGACGCCGTCTGGGACTGGAATGAAGCGAATGGTGGCGTGATCGCGGAGCTCCAACGGCCGGGGCGTTATCGGTCACACGCATGCGTCCACATGCAACGGGAACGAATGAACATTCCACACAATAGGGATGAGACGTATTTACTAGGTTTTAAAACTAAGTATTTGTTTCGGGATACACACACTGAATGATCATGCAAATATGTTCAAAATATATAATACTTTAAAGTTTGTTAAACTTTAAACAAAACCCAACCATTTGTTGAGGATTTTCATATGTATTATACATTGTGTACTTTTTATTATACCAATAATTTTTGTATTTAACATAGCACGTACTATATGCTGTTGTTGACGAATACCGGTATTGTTGTCTAATAGACCAAGAATATAAACATCATTCGAAAAAAATGTATGCCGAATATGTAAATAATTTAACTTTGTTAATTTTACAGTGAGTATTGAAAATATTTAGAAGTATTTTATAACGTGATTTCTAGCGCAGAAAGCTTAAAACCTTGTACCAAAGACCTCTGATGTTAAAAATATCGAGAAGACTTATTTTTACTGTACATTAAAAATAGAAAATAAAAACTTATTTTTCTTCACTCAAATTTTCCCGATTTAATATTTAGAAAACATATAAGGAATGTCCATACTACTTTAAAAATGATGTGTCTATTAAACATTTATCTAATTGAATCCAAACTCTGTACACTTCTTAGTTACTAAGATTTATTGCATGACTCACAGTCATCCATGTCAAGACAAATTATTCTTACGCATTTTAAGAACTTGTTCTAGGTGTTACGTTTAACAATTTTTAGTAGCTCCTAGGTCAAAATTAGACAGTAATTCTTAAAAAAACAATAAATGAATAAAGGGTAGATATAAATAAAACTAAATTAAAAAAATATAGGATAAAGGTGAAGAAAGAAGAAAGGTTTCGGTTTACATAAAAACATAATTACATTAGAAAGATCGTTTAAGATAAATTAGCTGATTATAGAAAATTTTGTTTTCAATGCAACTAATTATTTATCTTGATCTATAATAGTATTTGGATGGAAAATTATAACTTATATCTCAGAAATCATTTTGTAACAACTGTATGATCAAAGAGTGAATTCTGTTACAACGTATATTTCAGTTTTATTGTGAAATAGTTCTATACTAGAAATATTTTTACTTTACTACTCAGAATTCTATTTATTTCTCTTGCGAACGAATTAATGACATAATAAGTATTAATGAAATATAATGAAAAGTTGTTCTTTTGCATACTTTTGATGATTAGATGTTAATTAGTAGCTTTCCATTGTATTAAAATATTACTTTTTTTGCACCTACCACCGGTATATATCGCGCAGAAATAAGTATTGGTAAATGCTAATCAATTTTAAGTTCGCCTATTGTAATCTTCTCTTATTTATGAAATGTGACAAAAACATGAACATATAATTATTGAGTGGTTACTTATATGCATGCCTAGAACATTATAGTGCAAGTCATTTTATACAACACATTGCACTCGTAATGTTAAAATATACGAAACGTCGACATAACAATGTCAAATCATTCAAAGTACACTAATTCACACAGTAATATTTGCACACTATTGTTTGGCGTTAGAATTTGGCTTTACGTTGGTTACCACCTAGATGTTCTCTAGCAATAAAAATATCTACCGCTGTTAGAATATTAATTCATTTAGCCTTACATATCTTTGTATTTAGTGTCAGATGTTAAGGTACGAAATGATGCAAGTAAATAAGTTTCTAGAGTAAAATTATATAACCATTTATTAGTTCAATAGAAAGGAAACTAATATTGTTTTCCGGCAGCCCGCATAAAAGCAGAGAGAAGTGGTTCCGGATCTCATGCTATTATCCTCGCCATTTGTAATTGAAACAAATCAGAGTAATAGTTATATTAAAGTGAAAAGAGAAACCATTTTTTTTTATGTTAACGGGATAGCGAAGTCTTGAGCATTTAGAAAATGGTAGATGATTAATAATCTCTAAACTTGAGAACATTAATTAAAGGGTTGTAATTAAAAATATACTGATTTTTTTTATTTAATTACAATAACAGAGAGTTGCTATGTGTATGTGTATTGGACGGTCTGATCCTAGTTTATCATTGACGTGGATGTTAAGACAAGATCCAATTGTGTCAGGTCGACAGCAGCAACAAAAATGTGGACGATCTATAAAGTTGGTCTCTGGGGTAAGGGGTAGGAAACAGTATTACATTGTTTATTGACAATGTTCAGGATGGTGAATACATCTATCCACAATACTCAGGCTCTCGTGAGAATATTTTTAACAAATATGTTTTATATTTATCGTATAATAATAACAGACATACAGCAATGCTATTACAGATGTACAATTTTAAAGTGATATCCTAGCTAGTTAGATGGATAAAATATAATGCTACTACTTTTACATGATTTGAGTTTAATAATAGTTTATCTTCGCTTAATATGTGAACAGCTATTGAGGAAAATTCTTATTTTTTTTTAATCTCTGAAATATTCACAAGTGAACAACCTGCGGAATTGCCCATAGCAATGCAATATTATTTTACGAGAACATTCGACTTGTATTGAATTTAATTTAAGACTACGTTTCTCTACAGTGTCTCCTGCGCTCACTGAATTTGTTTCTAAGTTTATTCTAACGAAATGTCTTTTGGTAACTTAAAGCTTACATTTGTTCTATTTATTATTTATATTTAATAACTTTTTCCGACGTTAATACATGAAATATCTTTTTATTCATTTTGTAAACGGCAATAACAAAGGTATAGACCATATAATAAACATATTAGGTAACAGTCATTTAAATAGTTAAGTTTATATAAACTCTAATTATTAGAGATTTAATTCTTATACAAAGACAACAATAGCGTTAGTTTTTGATGTAGGTTTTGCCTATAATATTATAAATAATGATGAAATGAAATTTATTGCTATGAGTTATTAGCACATGGCCAATGTCTAGCAATGAACGTCTATCAATAATGATGATGATTATTAGGTCTTTTATTTTGTTGCAAGAATATCAGGAAAAATTAGGGACGAGGTCTTGCCTTATAACATGGTGTAATTGATTTAAATACATAAGAATTACGTCACAATTTTTAAATTAATTATATTTTTTCCTTTCGATTTTTTATTTAAAGAAGATTTAATAATCGCTACAGTAAAAGTTTACCTTAAATTATCCTGGAACAACGCATGCGCGAAAATTTTGACATCACTACAGCCTCCAGTTCCCCTCAGTCCGTTAGAAGTCGTTCCCCAGTTCCCTTACCTTGGTTCAAAAAAGCCCACCAGTGGTGGATCATCGAAAAACTCAAGCTGTCACTACAGGATTATAAACGGTGAGTTAGTAAATTTTCTAATTATTAAAAGTAAATAAGTTCCTTCTCTGTGTATTCAGTAATTTTTATTACGATAACATCAACCTCCTATATCTTCTTTGTTCTTTAGTACCAAAGTTTAGCCGGCAATCAAAGTAACGATGACTTCTGACTGAATACAATATTTATAGACATTCCCACACGAAAACCTATTTTTCCAGTTTATAACACTTATCTATACAATAGTCTTCGGATATATTTTCTTAATTATATATAGAATATTGCAAGTAGAGTAATTTTATTTAAAGAAATATGAATTTTCTTGTTGCGAAAAATTTACCTTAAAGCTAACATTCATTTATGATATTATTTTGTTCATAGAAAAAAAAATTATTTAAAAATATTTAAAAAATTAAAACAAAAGTCTGTATGGGACAAAGTTTGAAAAAAAAAATTATTTATTATTGTTACTTATAATGAAAGAAATATAAAGAGAATGAGTTTCTTACGAGAAAAATTACATGTTATATCATTCTCGTTCATTTTTAAAATCATTAAGTATTTAACATGGTATTTCCATATCAATCAACAATACAAATGTTAATCGAAACGTTTAAAAAAAATCGATTAATAATAAAGTTCAGTTTACATTATCGTTATTACTATCGTTCTGAAAACGCACACAATCCAGATAATGCTCGCATTCTTCCTCTTTCTGCGACCTCTACCAAAACGTTCAAAGGCCTAGATTCAGTATTATTTATGGAAAGAACTTTTCTTTCTATTAAATACAACGTCACTTTCCCCCTTCTTCCTATATGGATTAGAAACGTGAACCATCCGAGCCCTTCCAGCTGGACCACATATGCCAAGATTATCTTGGACTGCTTTTTAGAAACCAGTTGCTAATAAAAATTTGTTTGTTAAACGTTTACTAGATACACATCCTTGTATTTCGGCCACATATTTCCCAAAGGGGAACATGGTTTGAAAGACAGAAGTTGTTGGGGACACAGAAGACAAAGGATCGTCATTAAAATTCTACACAATCGTAAATGCCACGCTGGACAGGATTAGGCGGAAGCAGACCGCCCGCTTCAAGGGGCAACACTGACACTGATCAGTATCCTCAGACATTAAGGACTTACGTACCGATTGAGGGGGGGTGGTAGGTCTCTCATGCAACACCAAATTGTATTCGTCAGGTAGATAACACCGCAGTGCCTATTTCTGCCGCCAAAGAGTAGTGTGGATACATTACTGTGGTCTGGATTGAATGGCGCTGTAGCTAGTTAAATTACTAAGGTTAAGAGACCTAACATCCTATGTCTTAAGGCGACGAGAACTATATGGTGCTGATTATAATATCGTAACTAGCTCCACGTTGTTACGGGAAGGCGTATCACTTACTATCAGATGAACCTCCCGCTGGTCTCGTTGCTTTACCTAAATTGGTTTACCTTGTTTAGAACAAAACCTCAAGGCAAATTTTCAAATGAATTATTATCGTATGATCGCCTTTTTCATCTTATTAAATATAAAGTCTGATAATCATTGGCATAGAGTTGTCTAAACCCAAGTTTGAAATGACTTTGCCTAAGTTAATTTAAAGCAGTGTGAGTTGGTTTAAATATAACCTACTTTTCAACAGTTTTATGGACAATGAACTAACTTTGCATAATATGAAGTGACAATGAGGTCGGAGATTGTGAAGTTTGTTCGCTTAGAATACTGTACATCCCAAGTGTATGATTCTCTGGATAAAGTTATGTTATTTTGGCACCATATTGGCATCAGTATCAAATAGTTTAGATTGAACCCTATCACCATCCAGACGCCGCAATAAAAAACAAGCCGTTATTAACTGTAAGACTATTAAGTACTTCTAAATAGTTTGCTCGTGTATAAACATACTATAACGTTTGAGGATTAAGTTCAAAATATCTTTTCTCCTTCTGATATAAAAATTTACTTATCGACTTAATAAAAGTTAGGCTCATTGGAGTTTCATTATATAATCCTAAACTTGTTAACGTAACCAAAACTTCGCGCTTGTATTTTGAAACAATGTTTGACTAAAGTTTAAGAACATTGTACATAAATACAGGTAAAACAATATTATTTCCGTAAATATTTAAAATACAGTTTTTAAAACTAATTTTCTTTCACAGACAGTCGAGCGGGCGTGGCAGCGCCTGCTGTACACTGACGGGCAAACGTACAAACATATTCTCCGCGGTGAACAACTTCTTCGCTGATTCGCCGCTGGTGAATCAGCTTAAAGGCATCATGGTAAAATTTTTACTTAGTGAACTTTGCCAATAATTTTTTTATAATATTATACATGTAGAACGCTAGTGGTATATAATATGTCTGCTATAAATAAAGCCTTGGTTCTCTTGTTAGTCCACGAATTTCTTCAGCTTGTGCCAGTGCTGACCAAACAATTCTTTATATAATTAATAAAAAAACTATTGGCTACTACTAAATTTTGCAGAATTAAACGCTGAGAACGATCTTACTTCTATAACCGCAGGTAGAAATATCTATCTCCAGAGGTATTCAATAATATAGTCTACCGTTCCAAATTTCGTTATAAATGAGAATCGAGGAGAAGAGATTATGAGTTATATTTTTGGAGGATAGTGCTGTTTATCTAAACTATGAAAAACCATATACATAAGGTTACGGTTTTATTTGTATGTGTATTATATAAAACAAATCGTTAACAAAGTTTATCGTTTAATCATATGCGGGACAGCAGCTAAATGTCTGAATTAACGCAAACGTTCAATTAAAATGGAAAGGGTGTGCAAATTAAGTCCTTAAGCGTAGGGGTGATTACATCTGTTACTTGAACGAAATATACTAACATTACTTGTCATCAATTTCACGTTTTGTTAAGAGACAATGAAGTCGTGGATGATGCAAAGTTTTCGCTTCCCTTGGCTCTCGTGTAATCATGGCTATAACACTTATTGCGGTAGATAATGTGAAGTTTGTAGTTAGTAACATAGCTATCAACTACATTTCACAATGTCTGAATGTAATCAAACTACGATCCTTCGTGTCACAAGGCTATTAGCCGCTGGCTCAAGTCAACACTAACAGCATAAGTTATATCATGAATTATTTATTATTAAAATTTATTCTGAAAAGATCACTTACTCGTACATAATAAGACAATAATGTAAAGATTTTGTTTCATGTGAACACTTAAAGTTTAGTAAAAGTCGGTAGCTACTCCTACAGACTTTCTTTTTCTATGTCTATTACTTGTTTGCTCAGACGAGACAAGTAAGCGGCAGCGGCGAGCCAGGACCTCCCGATGAAGCTCCGCGTCCAGAGAGCCGGACAGCACCCTCCGTCGCCCTCAGTCCCTCTGAGAGGTACAACACACTATGTATTTCATAAGTAGCACGAACAAAGCACCATCATACTCGTACATTTCCAATTGTAGTTAAATAGTTTTTAGCAAACACCAAAAAATTGGTTGCATCACACAGTCTTGTAAAAATCAAATATGAAAGAATTGGAGAATATTTATATTACAAATTTGCTCTAAAAATTTTGTACAGTAGTGATATTACCGTCATTAGCCAGTAAATGTTCACTGTTGGATATAGACCTCTCCCAAAGTATTCGCACCGCTCTGTCCTACGCTGCCTGCAGCAGAGGACAGAGCGGTGAGCGGTGAAGCAGCAGCGGCTTCTCGCAACCTTCACCACATCGTCGATCACCTTGTGAGGGGCCTCCCAATACTACGTCTACCAATATGCAGCCGTCACTTGAAAACCTTGCTGCCCCATCGGCCATCCCTCAAGCAATCTGCCAACTGTCACTTAATTCGCTAGAATTAAGGCCAAAAAAAATATATAAAGATTGCTAAATCTTTAGGCTACCTCGGTGGCCTTAATTCTTCTGCGAATCTCCTTATTTGTGATTCGATTACGTAGAGAAACTTCAAGTTTATTCCTCTCCTTTGCTTTCGGGGTATCTATGAGCGTTTATATAAGGTCCATGGTAAGGGGCCACGACTCAGTTCCCTATATACTGATAACACACACGAGACACCGCAGTATCTGAAACGAGCAGATGCTGAGCAGAGCCTATACAGTAACGTTAATCGCTTTTTTTAGTTAGTAGTTATTTTTACTTTTATCGTCCATGCACTCCAATATAATTTTGCGGGTGTACTGTGCGTAAGCAAATTTTATTTATTGTTCGTGTATTATAAATTTACACCTCTAGCTTCTTCACACAGTTTCTTTCATGATCATACATCAATACGTTTCTAATAAAATCGTATTAGAACTTGGTTATTATAATGTAGCAAGTCAAAGAATTCAATTGGAACATTGTGTAACTCTACAAGATCAAATATGTCCCCGTCCGTTTCCCGCCCCTTTACAAAGGGCACCGCTCCCATTATACTATCACAAAGGCTCAACAGCATAATATCGGGGACCATTCTCTACAGACCTTTTGTGAATTACTTAATAGAAACACAAAAACATATAGGAAACGCTTAATACAGACTAAATTATTAAAATGGTGGAATAAATTCCCCAAGGGAAACATTTATTATGCGATAAAATTTCCTATAGGCCCTAAAGCAGAATCGATTTATACAATTGCTTAAATCACGTACTTATACTTACAGTTTAATAGAAATCTAACTTCATGTACATCGATGCCATATCACTTAGATTACACGGCAAAAGACAACGAATTCAAGTTACAAAAATAGCACGAAAGTTAAGAGCTCGACTGGTCTTCTGCTACATGTTTTAAGCATTACGTTAACACAAAGCAAGCACATTTTTAAAGTAATTCCGTGTAATACGATATAAACTTAAATTGAATGAAGCCTCAAGAATTCGTGACCAGCGAAACAGGTGGTAAAAAAAACCTATTAACCAAGGCGAGTGAAGATTTTTTATCAGTACCGAAAAGATTTATCGTAATAGATCATGAACAAAAACATGAACATCCCAGTTGCGTAACACACTAACACAGTCTTCCACCATTAGTCGTATACTGTTTACCTATTTGTAATAAAAAAATATACTCAAAGTCTATTACTAGAAAGTAATTTTGTCACGAGATATTTATAAAAGCCACACATATTTTTAAATACATCCAAATATACTCGAAATGTCATTGATCAATACATGCGCGGCAATTCCCTAAACCCGATTATTTGCGCACGGATAATCGGGCAATTACTGGAAGCCTTGTGAACTGTGAAATCTTCGCAGTCAGCTGTCCCAACGATCGATCTCACCGCCGAGACAGCGTCAGGTCAGTTTCCTGAAGCCAGCAGCGAACACAAACTTGGACAGGAAGGCTTCTATAATTGACGAGACTACTGGCATTACTAGAACACAGATGAAGGGTAAGGAAGCGCATTATATTTCTGTTATATAATATCTTATATTTAGTAATTATATATTCTTTGTTGTCAACCGATAGACGTCGACTTCTGGACATAGATCTCAATCGAAGATTTTCGTATCGATTGCCCAGCTCGCGTCTATAAGATATAATTAAATAACTGATTTCCGCAGTCCTAAAGAATTCCTCTTCACAATAACATAATTACATATTTAAGGCTAAAGACTGTACAAGTATATGAATTTTATTTTTCATAGAATTTCGTGAGGCTTTCCGCCTCTTTGACAAGGATGGTGATGGGACAATCACTAAGGAGGAACTTGGACGGGTGATGCGCAGCCTCGGTCAGTTCGCTCGGGTCGAGGAGCTACATGACATGCTGCAGGAGGTCGACAGCGATGGTAGGTGTAGAATAGCTTGTATTTCTTTATATAAACTTAATTAATTATAATCTGAAACAGGTCAGCAGGCAGTCATCGGTTTAAAGACACACTTATCGAGTTAAATCTTAGGAAGTTAGTATATATTTGCACTGAATTGCTCGAGCATTTCAATTTCAAACCCTCCATTAACATTGATTTTATCTTAATCCTTCATTGAGAGAAGTCCTAACGGAAAGTAATAAAGATTATCATCCAGGAAATCTAAAATCGCAATAGAATCATCATAAAATTTATCTTTTAATTTAAATGTACAAATTTGTTAAGATATCCTAAAGTTTCTATAAAATGTACATCAGAAATATTTTATATATATATGTGTACGTTATAAGTGATTGTGTTGCAATGATGAATTAATTATATTTCTGTCTCATTAGGCTTTGAAGTGAAAAATAAACGCTTAATAAGCATTGAATAACCTCGCCTACGAATGACAAGGACATTTGTCTTACTCAGAACAAAATTTAACGTCTTATTACTTAAGACGAGTAATAAACTGACATACGAATATTTAAGAAAATCAAGGGAATAATTATTTAATACTTTGGTTTTTAATACTCTGCATTTATTATAAAAACCTTAATAATTTAGTAACTGTTATATGTTTTTTTCATTACAATAGGTTTTAATTGATTCTTGTTTACTTCACCGTGCACAGGACAGAAGTTCGAACATTTTTCAATAGTTTTTAATTTAATTAATTAAATAAAAAATATATTAAAGGACACAATTATATATGTCTTCTGTTCATTAAGACAAGAAAACTGGAGATATTAAAAATCATCTTGCAGAGAAGTGTAAAATCATTTCTTATGTACTTCAGTGAACAACATACATACATACATATATATCACGCCTCGTTCCCAGTGGGGTAGGCAGAGACCACCTCTCTCCACCTGCTACGATCCTGGCACATCTCTCTCGCTTCCTCCACTTTCATAAGCGTCTTCATGCACGCTCGTCGGTTGCGTGTGCTTTTGATCCGACCTTTCTTTAGGACATCTCCGATTTGATCGGAATATGTACGTCTAGGTCGACCTGCACCGATTTTTCAAATCATTATTACCTTGTATATTTCTTTCGTTCATCTTCTTTCATCCATTCTTTCGACATGGCCGAACCATCTAAGCATCCCTTTCTCTATCCTTGTCACTACATCTTCAACCACGCCGCACCGCTTCCTTATCACACTGTTCCTCACTTTGTCCATCCGTTTCACTCCAGTTATACTTCTCAGGCTTCTCATCTCCACAGCATTAATCCTACTTTCATGTTTCTTCTGCCATACCCAACATTCACTACCATACATCAGTATGGGGACCAACACGCCTCTATGCACAGCCAGTCGTGCTCTTTGTGAAACGTTCCGGCTATTCATAAAGTTATGAAGTGCCCCATTGACTTGATTCCCTTTTAAAACTCTTCTTTCAATATCACCATCACACTGGCCATCTCTCGTAAACTTTGAACCCAGATATACAAATTCTTCCGCTTGTTCGACTTTCTCTTCACACAAACTAGATCTTTATGGACGATATCAACTTTGTGTGAATTTCTGTTTTTAAATATTTTCATAGTTTTTAAAACTTTCCTAATTATTACTCTATTTTTGGCAATACGCTTTTATAAGTCGACTACATTAAGAATATTCTCAATTCGCAAGGTTTTTGATCGTTCTCATCGTTTGGCCACATATAGATTTAAATAGTGGTCCGATCTTGTGTACACTTATACGAAGTATCAATTTTATTCAAGCTAAATATTTTATAGTTTATAATTTACTGACGACATGTCTCTTTCTGTTAAAATGTCTAATATATATTTGTAGGAGACGGCAATGTAAGTTTCGAGGAGTTCGTTAACATCCTTTCTAAGTCGATGTCGGCGGGCGGGGGCAGTACATGCGCTGAGCAGGAGGAGAGGGAGCTAAGGGATGCGTTCCGGGTCTTCGACAAACACAACCGCGGGTACATCTGCGCGTCTGACCTCAGGGCTGTGCTGCAGTGCCTCGGCGAAGACCTATCCGAGGAGGAGAGTGAGTATACCGATCAGTATGCTATATAAATATTCAATCACACATTAACCTTTTCCCATTTATATCAGTGTATACCATGGTTATATGTTTTACAGTCGAGGATATGATTAAAGAAGTGGATTCCGATGGTGACGGACGGATCGACTTTTTAGGTATGTACATTAATAACTACTTACCAGCCGATAATTGTTAGTAAATATTGAGTAAGAGGGTAATATGCAATATAAACTTCCCCAATTAATTTCATTGTAAACCTAAATGGCTTTAATAAAATTAAACTTTTCCAGAATTCGTTAGAGCATTAGGTGAACCAGAGGACGCGTGCGATGATGAAGATGACGAAGAGAATACGGATGGTACAGACGGTATCTTACACAAAACCGTTACTGCCGTTTAAACTAAATCTGTATTGATGCAGAAATAGCTCAGTTTATAAGACAGACCCACGCCCTTTATATCTTTAATTACGAATTCTATCCCAACTGAGCTTGACTTCCGTTAAAGTAAAACATGGTGAGGAATCCAGTACGTTTCCTATAACAACTGACTTCGTGGGCATAAGACAATTACCAATCTTCACTTGGCCAGCGAGGTGAATAAATGGCCTAGAATCTCTCCTGGCGAAAGAAAGTCCTTCCAGTGGAAACATTAGGAAGGCCGTTTTACTATTATTATATTAATCTTTTAACGGTTTTTCTCTATAATAATTAAGAATCATACCTAATGGAATTTTTAACTATTTCGCCATAAATTTCAAATTTTGAAAAATTATCTTACCACAGAGTAATAACAAATATATACCTCACTAAAAAATTTTAAAGAAATTTTCTTTAGACGAATTCAATCGCTTGTTTATCATATTTTAACTACTTAATATACATTTTTAAGGATTTAACGCTTCTTTGATATTCAGGTAATCATCACTTTACTAAAGGTTTCCTTAAGTAATATTCCTTAAGCCTAAGGGTCCTGAACCCTTTCATCTATAGAAAACACTTTTTACTGGGTGATATTAACTCGATACCTCAAATACTTTTTTTAAGTACTCTTATGTAAAACATTTTATATTTTTAACTACGCAGAGTTTCATATACTGTAGCTAATTATTCATTCTGATCAATACTAAATTTTAGCTTTAGTGATGAGCTTCGTGCCAAATTTTAATAATTCATATCAAATTTTATTAAGATTGTAACTAGGGTACAGTTATCAACACTATACCACCCCTTCTAATTTTAAAGAATATAATAAATATTATAAACCGCGTTGTATTAAGTAAATGTATATTCTGAAATATTTATATCGTCTACATCTGCATCCTTGTCTGTAGTGAAAAACGGCCTATTTCAATTACGTGTTGATGAATGTACTTTTAAAATATTTCTAATATTTTTGATCCTAATATTGATGTTGTGATTCGAACTATACCTGACCAATATAATAAATATCTTTAACTATATCATATCTTCCAAACTATACCATGGTGTTTCATTTCATTCAATTTAAAACCTTTTTGATATTCTTTTCACTAGTTACTGGTGATAGACCTCTGTTGCCGAAGACCGTCTATGTAGGTACCATTACGTACCATCAGGTGAACGTCCCGCTCGTCTCGCCGCTTCATTATATAATAAAAGTACCATATAAATTTAAGTCAGATTTTATTAAACTAGAATATTTTGTCTTACATATATTATATTTGTATATATAAATAATTATGGTAGATCTAAAGAGGCAAAAGTCAAAATCGTTTTCATTAATAAATTTTTTTACATTTCGATTCCTTGAGAGAAATATTTACTATAATTAATGGTAAAAACATAAGGCATTTTAATTTAAGAATTGTTGAAAATGTTTAAAACACAGCTTCTAGCCTACTGACAGGTATGAAAGGTCTTAAAGCGTATCGTACCTAGTAAAAATATTAGGCTAAAAACACGTAAGACAGTAACATGTGTTGAGTAAAAATTCAAGCGTATTATTTACCATTCAGGTTAATGTTATGTATAGTTTTTACGATCGTATACTCTTTCACAATTGTCCTCCTCTGTCCTCCATGACATCAACAGATGTTTGTCCACAGCTGGGCTTAATTTTTATATGTATTTCATGAAATACAATCTTGAGATTTCATCCAACGTCATCCGTTGGTAATTCTGCATCTTCTACTGATCTTTTAATTTCTTCTCCACATATTAAGATAATACGATGTGACGTAAATAAAACAAAATAACACAATAAACAGTTTTTTTTATTTTCACGTAAAACTATATACATTTATACATGAACTTGCTACAGATTATATACACAACGTTGAACATATATGTAACAAATAGGCTATTTTTATGGCAGTGTATCGACTTCTAACGGCATAAGGAACCTATTACAAGTAAGTTAACAGAGGATTTGTGTAAATATCTCTACATGATAAACAGACTGACAATACATTATAAATGCTTATTCAGAATACCTAGATTTATTATAAAAACAGTTAGGTTTTCCGATATAATTAAATTGACATTAACATGAGGATTTCAAAGTCTTCATCCAATTAATATACACTAACAACACCTTAACTATATTTTCTTTAATAATAATATAAACAACTTTTCGCTTTATGGGAGTATTTAAAAAAAAAAAAGCGTTCATATTTAAAAAGAGTTGTTCACATTTTGTTAACCCTATAAATATAACAGTTTTAAAACAGAAAATTAAAACATGTGTTAAGATTACTGCGCTCCGGTTTGAAGGGCGTTGTAGATGTTGAAATCACGAAGGTAACAAGATTTAACGGTATATTATCAACTTGCGCCACGTTGTTATAGGCGGGGGTATTTTTATCAGTTATTATTTTTGTAATAGCTTACATAAATACCTAGTATTTTTATCGATACTCAGATATAACGAAAATAAATAATATCGTTCGCTT
Organism: Troides oblongomaculatus; assembly: GCA_029032895.1. Classification (NCBI taxonomy): domain Eukaryota; kingdom Metazoa; phylum Arthropoda; class Insecta; order Lepidoptera; family Papilionidae; genus Troides; species Troides oblongomaculatus. Next base: position 1,010,094 of record JARDWC010000439.1, on the reverse strand, counting down.
TATTTTATAACCTATAAATTACATTAAAAACGCGAAATATCGACAGTAATTGAAAAAGCTGAAATATACACTGTAACAACATAATTATTTAATTACTTTTGTTCGGAATTAATTTGTATACAGATTAAAAAACAATTTAATCTTTGTTTTTTTTTTCGGGCTTCTACCTTTAAGGATATGTCAGCCTTTATATTCGCGCTTAACAAAATAAGACGTAAGCACAGATACAAAATTAATGCTATTCAACTTTTGCCTTTTGAATTGAACAATATAAAAAAAAAATAGCTAATAAAAGTGGTTAAAAAACAAATTTATTTGTATTAAAATATGATAACTGTTGTATAATGTTGGATATTGAGACAGTCGTTTACCTGATTCTAATGCCGTACGCACTGAATGAGATTCAGTCCTGCCGTGCGGTTTGGTGACTCTTATGACGTTTTGCACGTTTGGGTCGGCTATAAGATAAAAAAAAAAAACCGAGCGTGAGAATAGCCGAGGAAAAGAAAACATGAGAATAGTAGTTTATAACATTTTCATAGTTCTCGGCAATTCTCATAAAATCCCAAAAGTTACAAGGTATCTTTGGAATTCGGTATAACATGGAGTTGTAAATACAATTACGCTCACCTTAACGGATATAGTTCTATTTCGGTTTAATATTCGTGATGCTGAATTGTGATATCATATACAACATACCGCCTATTATTTTATACGTACTAAAATAAAATTATTATGATATGTGTAACAGTAGCTTTACTAACCATTAAAATGGCGGTAGGTCTATTGCCGAAGACCGTCTAGGTAGTTGTAGTGCAGCGCCTATTGCTGCCGCTAACAGGATTCTAGAATTACTGTCCTGTACTAGTCAAACTACTAGCTACTACACCCATCAAACCGATATACAGTAAAGTTATCATACCGCTGTCGTGCGGCAGATGTAGGCGCTGCGCTGATAAATACGAAGACGGTCTCCGATTACAAAGGTCTACCATCATTAACTGACTTGAAGTAATCTTTCTTTTAACATACTTCCAAAATACATCATAAACGCAATTACTGAATGCATATGTTCCGCCTGAAACACTGAGCAATGTTGCCATAAAAATAATTAATAAAACGTTACCAAACCCGAATAAACCACCAATAATACTTAAAAGTAAAAAGAGGTTAATATTTTAGAGGATAACAATTAAAAAAAATATATACACGATTGTATTGTTGTCGGAAATCTTATAGTTTAAATTGAATTAATTAACATAAAATTTAATATGTTACATAAATAATAAATATGGTAACATTTAATTAGTATATATAGATAGTTAGATATTCCTTGTTTTATATAAATCATGTGAGGTTTAAAAATATAGTGATGTAACAACGTAATACAGATAATAAAAACTTATTAATTTGTCTATGATAAAAACAACTTTAAAAATCAAACGCATGCAACAATATAAAAAAAAAAAGATTTGTTCTATATTTAACAGTAAGACATAATATTTAATGATTTCACGAAGTCATATAATTTATCTACATTATAATAATAATTGATGTTAATAACAAATATGGGTAAGCAGTTTACCGGCTAGTGATGTGCCTCGGCTCCATGTGACCGGTGTCGCTCAGGGCTCTTAAAACTACATTACCGTTGGGCAGTATCGAGATCCACGTTATAGATCCGTGGTTTAACGATATACGTAACCATCCTTCCGGCGGAAATTGTAGAGCTCTAAAAAACAAACATTTCATTTTATAAGAATTTTAATTTTCTCTCAATAAAATTTCATCTTCATCAGCCGATTGATGTCCACTGCTGAACATCAGCCTCTTCCAAAGGTATCATTGATAGATTTCATTGAGGGGGATTGGGCCTTAGACCACTACGCTGGCCCAGTGCGGGTTGGTAGGTAGTCAGAGCTTTGTCTGTTATCCAGCAGGGAAAACCGTGTGCCGGTGAGGTTGACTTGGGCTCCGTAAGGTTTTGACCGAAACCCCTTACACCCGATTGACGATGATGTTGACGATTTGGACTTTCACCTGATGGTAAGTCATACGCCCGCCCATAACAACGTAGCGCTAGTTAAGATGATATACACAGCATCACATTGTACTCATCGCTTTAAGACATATGATATTAACTTTCGTCACTCCTGTAATTTCACTACAGTTATAGCGCACTTCAAACCGGAAAGAGTAATGTTTCTACACTATGTATCGGCGGCAGAAACAGACGCTGCGGTGGTACTCACCATAACGGTCTCCGGCAACAGACATCTACCACCATAAATATATGTACTCTATAATTTTACTTTGTATATGTATTACGAGAGATGGCAAGTGTGATGATGATATTGAAAGAAGAGTTTTAAAAGGGAATCAAGTCAATGGGGCACTTCATAACGTTATGAATAGCCGGAACGTTTCACAAAGTGCACGACTGGCTGTGCATAGAGGCGTGTTGGTCCCCATACTGATGTATGGTAGTGAATGTTGGGTATGGCAGAAGAAACATGAAAGTAGGATTAATGCTGTGGAGATGAGAAGCCTGAGAAGTATAACTGGAGTGAAACGGATGGACAAAGTGAGGAACAGTGTGATAAGGAAGCGGTGCGGCGTGGTTGAAGATGTAGTGACAAGGATAGAAAAAGGGATGCTTAGATGGTTCGGCCATGTCGAAAGAATGGATGAAAGAAGATTAACGAAAGAATTATACAAGGTAAGAATGATTGGAAAAATAGGTGCAGGCCGACCTAGGCGGACATATTCCTATCAAATCGGAGATGTCCTAAAGAAAGGCCGGATCAAAAGCACACGCAACAGACGAGCGTGCATGAAGACGCTTATGAAAGTGGAGGAAGCGAGAGAGGTGTGCCAGGATCGTAGCAGGTGGAGAGCGGTGGTCTCTGCCTACCCCACTGGGAACGAGGCGTGATATATATGTATATGTATGTATGTATGTATATGTATAATAAATAAATAATAATAAATTTCTTTACGCTATGCTACCTTAAGAAATAAAATAATATAATAAAAACAATGTAATTATGAATATAGAAAATTATCAATCTAAAATTCATTAAGACTCCTTTTAATGTATTATAATCATTTTAGTATAGAAATAAAAACAATTTTTTTTTTATTATTGCGCTAGATTTCATTATTTATTATTAAAGCTATCATTCTTAGAAGATGTAACTTAAAATAAAAACTCTAATTTCCTTAATTAAGTTCTGTTTTTGAATATTACCCGTGAAATTTAAAGAATAGTACTCACTTGCAAACAAAGAATCTTATGACGTTAGCGTGGCAAACTAGAATGGTGTATGAATCTGATGTCTGCTCCGGCGGGGCCCTGTAGAAGTACCGCCGAAAGGCTGCCTCGATCCTCGCCCCGTCCTGGAAGAACTGCTACACGTGCCCAACCATCCTCTGTTAGTTTATTGCCCAGTATTGCTCAAACCTAGTACCTGACTCATGTCCACTTATATGAAGACTGCTTTCAAGTATTTTTAGAAACTAGGCTCTTATTCTCTCTAGTGAAAGAATACCTTAAGTCTTAATCACGGAAACATTAACAGTGCTTGTTTAAAAAGGATCAAAGGTCAAATTTTTATAACCTGATCGTTAAGGTAATCTAACCACATCTTAAGAGGCCATAGACCGGGGTCTACAAGCGAATGTTCTTGCTTTTTTTTTCTCTTGACACTAATCAGATGAGCTAAGTAAAAAAAAGACTAACTACCTTTAGACATCATCAGAGAATATATTATACATACATCTTAAGAACTGCTGTAAAATTTTAATTCTTGTGTTGTTTGGAAATGATGGGACTTCTTACCCAAAATTAATTTTAATTACTCATTAAAAATTTTAGATTTGTATATATGTATTGATTTATTAATTTCTATATATACTTCTACATGTATATCTCGTTTTCTATATTATTAATGTAGGTTAGAAAGAACCTTCAAACATTATATTTATTCTCTCTAAATACATCTACTCTATTATATTTTATATTAAAAATAAAATAATGATTTTTTATTTATGTTACAGATATTATTCTAAACTACTTAACATAATCATTAAACAATGTTAGTGACTCCACTAGTGGTACAGTTATGGGATTAGGTACGCAAAACTGGGCTAAAAACTGTTAACAATAAAGTTTATTTTACCAAAACAATTTATTCGTTTTTCTTGTGAACTAATATGCACTAAATTGTTTTGGAAAATTAAACAGGGCATAAGTTATAAAGCTACATCTAGAAAAGCTATTATTCATTTCATACAAATTAATGATTAAAAACTATCGATTTTGAACATCCTTGATTCAATACCGGGGTTTTATGTTTTGTTGATGGTTGTTAATTTTTTTTTATGTCACAAGACTACTGAGCTATTTGACATACTGGGACCATCAGATTGAGAGATGTTAAGTCTTATTACCCCAGTAATCAACTATGTACAATGCCATTTAAATTTTTTATATAAGTTTTTTCATGTTGCATGGTTGACTATCATTCTCATTGTCATTTAATACTGTGTGAATGCAAGACCATGTTAACTGCTATTCATGAATAAAAATGGTATTTATAACATAACAGATATATTTTTGTTAATAAAAAACATTTCATCTAATTTAACAACAAATTGATATGTACAAACATAGTTCAAATATTTAACAGTTCAGTTTATAGCTATCAGACTCAAAGCATGCTACTTGAACTTAAGTAAATACCAAACTAAGATGACATCCTATTATATAAACTTACTTTTGGTTCTGGTGCCCAATGTCCAACAGGTGGTTCGGGAGGAATAGGTGCACCTTCTTCAATAAGTTGACAATCTTTAACTTCTACGTCTTCAGGTAGGTGTTTGGCTATAAGAGATGCTGTCTCCTGTGCTCTTGTCATTGTAGACCTTACAAGTAAGTCCCATTTTATATCTAAATTTGCCAGTCTTTGCCCAGTCAGATCTGCTTGTATCCTACCTGCAATTCCAATCAAACTGTTATGCATGACTTAAATATGACACTGCTTTAATGAAGAAATTTTTCTTAGTCATTCTACAATTTAGATTTTTAAAGTATGTTGTTAATTGATGTTATTAACCCAAACCAAAAAAAAATACCAAAGTGTTATCATTATTTAAATCTACCTTGGTTCAGCTGAGTATCACATTACAGACAAACTTTAATTTTATCAGAATTAATGACCAAACTGTGTAAACTTCAGACAGGCAAAGTGTCAGAACAGTCTATTTTGATCTGAATAGCCACATCAGAAAGCTATTGCAATTATATTTTCTACTTTAGATACTTACCCAACTCTGTTAATACTCGCTCTTTGTCAGTAACTCCATCCAGATTATACTGTCCATGCCTGATGAGAAATAGATGCCTGACTGCTTTACTTTTAGCTTTCTCTATTTGTTCATTATAACGGTTCTCATCTTCAGGCTTACTTGGTGAAGCAGGTTGTACAATGGACTGTGGTTCTCTTCTAAAACAATTGGTTTGTTGTCTTTAAATTGTACATAGACATTAATGAAATTATTTGTTAAGCAAAGCAATTATAGTGAATAACACATATAGTTCCATACATTTTTGCAGATCTATTAACTGTGGCGGTTAGATTGACTGGTTAGTGTTAGCTTTGCTTAGAGAGGATTGTTTTTTTGGGATCTTAAGATCTAAGGTCCTAAGGCCTTAAAAAAACTTGAGAGGAGGTATAGATTTGAACATTAAATGAAAAGAAACTGATATATGTTATGATGATTATGAGAGTAGTTTTTGTGATATATTTATTTATAATTATAGATATATTACACATATAGACAATTATATAGGGTTTAATTAAAAAACAGTGAAATTTGTTATTTTAGCACAAATATTGAGTTTCAGCGCGATTAGCAGAGATAACGTGCGTTTGTTTACAAGTAGGTCACTAATATATTGAGAGCAATAAGTGCATCATTACAAAATTTACCTGTCCCAGTTTTTTTCCCATTTAACACTCGGCGTATAATTTACGGTCCAGGAATTATGTACATCGAATTTTTTCTCAGATTTACCAATAGTATAATAAGCTATACTGCCACCTACTGCACCTAGACTTATAAGTGCTATTTTATGCAGTCTTGAAAAAGTAGCCATTATTTTAAAAGAAATATCAAAACTGTTAATCTTTACCACATTTGCTACTCAATATTACACAAGTATTTATAAATATTCTCAGTTATAATTCTTTTGAGGTCAAATATTCAAAAATAACCTTTAACTCAAATCTACAGTCATTAACATCATTTCATCTAACGGAAAAGGCAAAGATTACATTCATACAGACATTATTTTTAATAATCGTAATGTAAAATTAATCTTAGTTAAGTTCCTGAAATTAAATTTGAAATAATAAAATTTTGATAATAGAAAAATGAAAACGGTTAAAAAGTGCGGAAGAATAGGCTTAAAATTTTTGTTTGTGATTAAATCGAATCGAAAAAGTATTGTTACTTGGTGTTTCATTAGTTCTTAGGAGATGCTAAAAGTTAATAAAGGTCACAGTGATAAAATTAACCATTTTAATGTTCATATCGTTTTATTCATTATGGATTTTTTTAACTGGTAATATTTTAGCAAGTCATGACTCGTGAGACCAAATTTAAACGGTGGCGAAACGGTTCTTTTGCAAAAAAAAGTTTGGAATAGTTCTTAAATATAATAATTGAAATAAATTACGAAAAACTAAAACATTTGGAAATTACTTAAGTGTCCCTCCATTCGTTATAGAGCTTATTAAGCTTACTAAAACAAAAGGTCAAACAAATAAGATTACTTATTTGTGATGTGATTTAAATTTAAAAACAGTTGTTCTATTATCTTAAAAATTTGCTTACAGATGCAGTCTGTTTATTTATTTAACCGTAGTGAGAATGAAATACTAGAACAGTTATCGCGTGTCTTCAGTTCTGGTCGGGGAACGGTCCGGGAACAATGGAGTATGCAAGCGGAACTCTTGGTTGAACCAGTTGGTTGGGATGCGTTATGGAAGTTGTCGAAAGACTTTTGCAAAAAATTTGGTGAGAATCTTGTCTAAATTTAAATGTATTTAAAAGCAATTGTTACTGCCGTCGTAATATCAAGTTACAGTCAAGAAATTTATATCCAGGTCCATCCAACAAAATTAAAATTTTCTAACTTTAATATTTAAAGGAATAAGGTATCAGATTAAGTAAATTTTATTCTATGATTGCAGATGTGAGGTTTCCCTGTATTGCTTATGTGACTGTTACATCTGTGGATTTCGAAGAATTGGCAGCAAATGTGGAGGTCTTGAGTGTCCAGCATGAGGCTGTAACATTACCAGAAGCTGTTGTAGATGTTCCCCTGATTGAACTCTGGCCTACAATTAAACAGAGAGAAGAATGTGTGGATACCACTACAACTGCAGACTTCATTGATCTTTTAAGGTATGCTTGTTTTGTGATGACTTTTCACATCAAATAGTCAAACTGCTCAATATAATATTGTATCTTTAGAGTTTGAGAAAAAACTTTACTTTAAAATTGTTATTCCCTTTTTTAAAAAAATCCTGTGGTAAATGTCCATCACTCGCATTCACTGGAGGTGGTTTAGGTCAATAGGTCTGTTATTTTATGCAGTTTGTATAGAATAACGTAAAAATGTCCTATGTAGCTTACTTCATCTAATAGACCATTCAAATGATTAATGACATTAATTTATAAAATAAAATTAAAATATTGAGAAAACATTTTTGTAGAATTTTAATAAATACAATAATAGTCTTCAGTTGTTATATTTAATTAAATATCTTCTCTAATGTACAGATTTTTTTATCAAAATATATGGATGCCATGGGATGATCAAGATGAAAAAGTCATGCTCCCAAACACAATTGAGGATAGAATGAATCTCTGGTCAGATATTCACAATGGTACAATACCTAATTGTGTGGCTAGATCTATTACTTTATTAAAAAACAGTGCCATTAATGCTTTTGAGAAATTAAAGGATTTGGATTCCTCCCTTTGTGATGGTATTATGACAGATGATGATGGTAATTATAGTTTTTATTTCTAACAAATATTATGTAAGGGTTATATTTTTTTGGGTAATATTTAAACATAGTGTACAAACATTGAGATGTAAAATGTGGTGAAGCTAGTGTTACCATCCCTGGCATCTCAACATAATGAAGGTGACTTAACATCTAGTTTCTCAAAATATCGAGCATATTTTAGTATAATGTAATGGGCAGATATGATTTACCATCAAGATCTTATTTATTAAGTAAAAAATACATCCATGTCATAAGCTAATATTTTTATAAGAATATTTTTTTTAAACAGTGTAAATATAAAAATAATATTTTATGTCCTATTTCTTAATTTTTTTGTAATTAATGATGACAGAACCATATATATTTTGAAAAAGTTCTTTGATTTGTTTTCAGATTCTCTTTTACCTCCAAATTATCTGTCTATGTGTGCAGAAATGAATGCCAAATTAGATGGCCTAATGTCCAAATGGACACTCTATGAAAATCCATTAATAAGGGAACAATACTTAGCAAAAATAAAACAAAAGTGGCAAAAAAATAAAAGCAAAAAGAATGTAAGTAGCAGTAACCGAATATGTTGTCCTATTTTTTCAAATATAATGAGAGAATTTACTTATATCACAAACATTGAATAAGACACCAAATACTTCCTATCATAATATATTGACAGTTGGAACTTAGTAATACCAGTATGTTCACAGATTTATATATCCATATGAGGTTGTCAGGTACCCATATGGGTTAAATAATACCCTATCGCTAATCAAAGTCTGCAACTTGTGGCCTAAGAAATGAACTGGGAAATTGAACCTTTTTGTGACAAAACAATAGCCATAGAGGCAGTTGAAATGTATTTAATTAATTCATAGCTTTTTAAAATGTGAAAATAATACTTTTCAGGTTGTAGCTCTTTGGCAAGGGGGTTCTGTAGCAGAATTCAATGATATTTCAAAGTTTCTCATTGCACATTTAAATAATGAGCATAACCTCTCAGTTGTAATGTCCGCTGAGGATGGGCTTGCATTAGAACCAAACGAAGTTATGATCTGTAGCCAACAGTATGAGCTGCCAGAGATGCCTTTGTCACAAATTTCCATTAGGAGTTTTAATGGTGAGTTGAATATTATATATCTTAACTTGCATATAATTCATCTACATTTTCTTAGCAACAACACTGTAGTCTCGGGTTAGTAGGAACAAGGACTAAGGTAACCTTTACCTATCAGAGTGGGTCATTAAAAAAGCATTCTGGATCTCATGGCTTAAAGGATGAGGGGATTATCAATCTACAGGTGAACTAGAAGCATATGTGAAGAGGTCTTTTATTTGCCACAGCACAGTGAAGATGGAAATGAGAGTTTCTATCAGGACTATCCTTTTTTTAATAAATACACATGACTTATAGGTTCTACATTAAAAGCAACAGATGTTAGATCCTGCCTACTGATGCTTAGTGAGGAATGCAGTCTCCAAGATCTCACCTTGAACTGTTCTCAAGTTAACACAATCATTGTGATGAGAACTGGAACACTTCATATAAAGAATTGCAAACTCTCAGAGGAGGTAAAAAATTCACAGGTATGTAAAACATTATTAAAATAAAATGACATTACTATTTTAAAATAATATAAAAAAAATTACCATTTTCTGTTGGTACATCTTATTTATCGGAGACTATGTAGCTAGGTAGGTATCACTAGCTCCTATTTCTTTCGGCAAAAAGTAGCATGCAAACATTACTGTGTCCTGGATTGAACAGTATTGCAGCTAGTGAAATTACTGAGGGAAAAAAACTCCCATATGTCTTTAGGCATTGAGTACAATTTAATGTTGTTTATCATCCTAACTAGTAGTATATGTTCATGGTTAAGCATATCATAAATTGAATGAAAAAATGTTTTTTCTTGATGCTGACAAGTATATCACTTGTGTCGTGATGTTTTCAGAGTGATTTCGTACAGGGCATAGTGGCCATGACTGGTGCTAATATAATTATCGAAGACTGCACGTTTGAAAATTTCTACTCCGGTATTGTTGTACACAGAGGAGCACAGGTGATAACACTTCCTACTCATGTTATAATTTTTTTTTTATTCTACAAAATGACAAGATGAGCAAGACATTCACCTGATGGTAAGTACTATGCTTGCACATAACAACGCAGTAACGTAACAATATACCAAACAGCACCATAAATGCTAGTCATATTAAGATATAAGATCTCACCTAAATAATTTAAGTAGCCATAACACCCTTTAACCAGAAACACAGTATTGTTTGCACACAACAATTTTGGCTGTAGAAATATGCACTAGGGTGGTATTTATCTATTTAGTCTTCAGCAACAGAGACTGACCGACAGCTTGTCAAGAATAGGCATTTATATATCATAACAGTAAACCTAAATTTCATGCAGTGGTAAAGTTTGCTCAATCAGAATACTTGGGCTCTCATTGGTTGATAGTCAAAACAATATCTTTATAGTGCTAGATATAATATGAAGATAGTAACTTGAAGACTGGTTTGCATGGTTCAAACTTCATTGTATGTGGTCTGTATAGAATGAGTCATGTCTTTGTTACAAAACAAACAGGTAATGGGCTGTCCAATGAGCATTTATCTAATTGCGTTCATGACACAGCAGTTTGCTTTTCCATGTGTGATGAATATTCATTATTTTCATTTGCGAAAATATTAACAAAATAATAAATTTTCTAGTTGGAATTAAGGAAGTGCCTGTTGAAGGAATGTGGTGTGGGTATCCAGATGTATTCCGGTTCCCATGTGAAGTTAGACAGTACAGTAATAACAAACTGCTCGGAGCAATGTATCCGTTGCGAAGTGGATGTTGAGGGTTCCAGCAAGATGAACCAGTGAGTTTAACAAAATTACTTTCGTCTGTGATTTATTATCAAATAATATATACTGTATATACGCGTTATGGCAAGTACATTGTATAAAGATATTAAATACGCCATGAAAGTTCTCAGAGCCATGACATTGTGGATGTGATGAAAGTACTGTTATGATAAGTATACCCATCATTAGTCCTAAATAGAGAATATTTATTGAATAATGTTATTGCACACTGGTACTATGACTTTAATCAAGCAACCATACATTACTATTCGAAAACTGTCTAGGTAAATATCAGAATAAGTTACCTGGTAGTAAATGATACACTTCTTTTTTTTCTTTGGTTTCGGGGGGAAATCTTCGAAAAGATACTCTGCCTTTTGGGAAGAAGTTAGAGTCACGTGCAGTTTTTTAACCATTAAAACCCTCTCGGTGGTCACCTTCGGCGTTTGGAGAGGTCGCGGGATCTCCATTCGGAACAACCGCGGCCTCGCCAACGCCATGCTGGGATAGCCCATCCGGTGTGTGCTTTATTCAGACCCTACCAGCACCGTGATTACTATTTCACTGACTGGAGATCATTTCCAGTCATTGTTCTTAGGGGAATAATGCACTTTTCTATACCAACCTGGCCACCGATAAGAGAATTATATTACACCACATTGAGCTTGTTGCTTATAGATATAAGATGTGTTTTCTTATCCCATTAATTTCAATAGCTACAATGCTGTTCAAACTATACATAGTAATATTTGCACAGAACTGTTTGGCAGCGGAAATAGCTGTGGTGGTATCTACATAGACAGTCACCGTTAACAGAGACACACCATCAGCTATTTCTTTAGTAATGTAGCAATGTTACTGTGTTCTAGACTAAAACGATGTAACTATTAAAAAACAGCATATTTCTACAAGTTCAAATGAAAAATAATCTATTTTCCAGAATGGAAGGTCTACAAGTGATGTCTAACTGCAAAATTGGATCAGGTAACCTGCAAAAGGAAGTATTGATTGTCCAGCAAAATCTAGTTTGAAATAAAAAATAATCTTTAAATCTGTTTTTACGAATTTAAACTGAACTTAATATATTAGCTTTAATAATTTTATGCATCCCAAATAATATTTCCAATATTGTCTTTAATAATATTTTTTTTATATTAGTAAATTGATATTCAACATACTTCACCAAATATCTATAGATATAGTTAATTGTCCTCCCTCTATTGTTTATATAATAGGTGGATAAGGATATAAAAAGATAATATCTCTATATAAAAGTTTAGTTTGAATATTCAAAGGTATTTAGTTAAATGCCTCTAAATTAATGGCTATATGTTTGTATTGTAACGCGGAAGTCGCTGGTACGATTCCGGGTTAACGTCCTGAGTTTGGTTTTCTAGCAGGGTTTTTCCGAATTCACTTGTTAGCTACAACCCTCGTAAGTCTGCAGCTATAACAGCATTACTGTGTTTAAGCTATTAAGGCTATGTTCAGGACGAGCGCGATTCATCATTCATAACGTTATTATCACTTACATCACGTGAAGTTTAAGAGAGATGTTAGCAAAAAACAGAGCCGACATTGTCTTTATAGTAGATAATATTTACACAAACGATATTATTACTAAATAAAAATTATATAACTATTGAACTTGATTTAAATTTTTTGTATAAAATGTCAATTTTAAATTTATATTACTTATTATTAATGCAATAACGAAACCAAGAGATTTCGCAATATCCCCCTATTTGTGAAAAATTTTTTGTCCCATCACTATAATAATAAATTATGTCTATGATGACTTTTTAAGTTTTGTTAATGTAATTGAAGTACATTTTGTTTCTTTTAACTCCTAGTTGTTAAGTTGTTTTTTTTTTTATTTACTAAGCACGCATGGTAGGTAAGAAAAGGAAAGAATTATGTCGGATCGAGCAAAACCACAAATTTTTTAACAAAAATTATTTAGTGCGGTGGGGGAGATGCATAGAGGACAGAAGACATCAACCTTCGTTTCGTTTTTTTTAGTATGACGATTTTTAAAAGTACCTTGCCTTTAGAGACATCAGTGTTATTAGTAATTTCTATCCATTACTGGTCTCCATCACAGAGTTTAGAAAAACGCAATATTAACAGTTACAAAGTAGTTAGTTAAAATTAATTTGGTTAGTGTTACCAGGGATATGTATTAAAATATGTCTAACAATTTATTAAATTAAAATAACATTTGTTATATTCGTGCCAACTAATGTATTTATAACGTATAGCTTTAAAGTAGTTCGTACATTGAATAATAATAAATTTGTTGATTGCGATTAATTTTTCTCATTTGTATTAAATAATGTCTTATATGAACGAAGTTTTATTTAAGCGTTCCTTTTCGAAAATCTTCGTAACATTCCTAATAAAAACGTATTGTCAAATCTACTGCTGAGAGTAGGTAAAAAATTAATTAAAAACATCTAATATTTTTAATAAATCTATAATTGTAATATATATTCTGTATAATCTTAACAATCAATCTTACTACTATATGTAAAATCTATAATGAAAATGGGTTTTGTTTGTTTGTTATCACGTGAAACCTGGTGAACGTATCGACATGAAATCCTGACCGTTGGAAGCGGAATGATTTTTAGTTTGTTTATTATTATAGGCTATTTATTTTTTGAATTTTATAGACCATGTTATTTCTTAAATGTTAAATGTTGCTTTGCCGCAATAAGGCACCATTCTCTTAGTCTTTACCACATAAGCAAAATGTTTCGCAGAACATAAAACAAAAGAAAACAGTTTTGTATTTGTTTTATACGCCATAGGCCTTTTATTTACAACTTAGAGAAATATAAGACTGCTTCTTTTAATTTTTATCTACAAGTTTTTAATGTTGCTATAGCAAAAAATTGTCTTTCAATGCTCAAGTCCTCGAGAGAGCTAACTGCAAACGCATGCTGATGATTACCGTTATGTAAAAAAAGGTTGCATTTTTCCGACACCTTCAAAGATTCCTTTATGAGTTCCCAAGGTTGATCCTGGAGGGCATAATTCCTGGAAAACGTGCACCTGGTAGACAGCGCAAGAAATTGTTTGATGACATTAAGGAATGGACAGGGTTTAAATACCATCAGTTGAAAAGAATAACTGAGGATCGAATTGGTTTTCTCAATCTGATCGCCAAACTTCAATTTGAAGAAGGCACCTAATGATGATGATAACAAAAAAGAATAGGATAACATTATTGACCCTTAGTTGGACTAAAATGTGAAAAGATATTAAATTAATAATACGCATATATTTGTGAATCAGTGTAACGTCTGTTTTATTTTATACGTGTGAGGTGTTTGCTTGGACACAAAAGTGATCATTGGAATCGGTCAAATCTGTAAAAAGCTATGCGTGAAGTTTTAACGTATCTTAAAAGGAATAAAGAAATCATTTTATACCCTGAAATATGTAATCAGCTTTTGTAGTTGCGATACTATTTATACAATCGTCATTATCAGAAATGAACAGCTAAATAATTTGATTATAAACTGAATAGTTTAACTGTGGAATCGGTGGCTTAAATAATTTTACCGATATTATCAGTTTCTGATAAAAGGGACGATACATTTATGACAGCTGTTAATCGCTAGCTTTGTTACGCCAACGTTCTTAGTTGTTCGAAATCGATTAGACTAATGTATTTTTTTTTGTGTTTGAGATTAAATGATGATCAGGTCTTTTTCTGTCCCATTTACTAGCGCATAGCCACGCAAGGGAATTTTAAGATCGTTATCCATTGCAGAAATGGATAGCGATTTGTTATCAACACCTCATATAACGTTGGAAGGAATAAGAATCGGTCGCAAAATTATGGTGTTCGTTTTCTTTCTGGAGTATTTGCGTCTAGTACTCCGTGTAGCCGCATACCCAATCAGTCCGTGACGTTATGCTTGTTCAAACACAAGTAATGCCACTATAATATAGTATCGATGGCTTACGAGTATTTGACAACATTTCTAGAACTTTTTTTTCGTTCAGCGAAGGGACGAGACAATCGGGTCGTTACGCTGATGGTAAGTGATACGCCTGCCCAAAAAAATTAGCGTTGGTTAGGATGGTACATATTGCATCACGTTGCGCTCGTTGTCTTTTGAGACGTAAGATGTTGGAGTCTCATTACCTCATTAATTAAACTAGCTACAACCCTTCAGACCGGAACACACTATTGTTTACACACTACTGTATGGTGGCAGAAATAGGCATTGCGGTGGTACCTACATAGACGGTGTCTGGTAAGACACACCTACCACCAATGAGTATATAATCACTACGTTTTAAGAGACCGCACTTCATAGTAAACGTCACAAAATGAAAATGTATGGGATCAGATTCGATCTGGTACCAACATCAAAACAACCCCAGACTACAAAAATCCTACCACTGTCAAAAATAGTGATCCCTTTTCTCTTCCCTCATAGCACTATCCAACTCTTCAACCTATCCACATCCCATATCTTCTCAACTTTCTCCTCCCCCTCATACATACTACTTTATCTACATATATATGTATATATTTAATTTTTATTGTTTTAGCTCGCGGATGCCGGATCCGCGAGCCCTGAATCCGATGAAGCCGCTATAGTTATAAAAACTGCGGCCAGAACATCTCCATAAAAAAAAAATAGTGATGGGCATTAATATCGACGTTCTAATATTCGCATTATAATATAAATAATGATGCGAATATTATCGATATCTAATGCAGGTAGGAATTGCACATTAAAATTAAAACTTGATTTTTTAAAAAGAAACAAAACAATGTTTTATTACTTAGTATAAATGTAATGAAATTTGTAAGTAAAATTTTAACGCTTACAAAAATTTGTAAACAAAAGTTTGTATCGAATATGTTTAATTTTTATTTTACAATATAAACCAATATTTGCTCAATTTCTGTGTTGAACAATCATTGATATGTGCTGATATAGAGTTTTTAGATTTAAACTCCAAAAATCATGCTTTTATAAGCGATGCTTACGGAAGTAGGTGGTTGGATCATTGTGTGGTTACTGAGGGCGCCTGGCATACTATTTCCTGGGTCTACATAGATTATAATGTTTATTGTTCTGATCATTGGCCATTAATTATCGATTGTGATTTTAACACAATTGTAACAAAGAGAGTACAAAATGTACGTGACAATAAAAATAAAATTATTTGGGGTGACAGAAGCTATGAGCAAATTGATATGTATCGAAGTATATGTAATAAAAAATAAGGGAACTAGATTTTCCTCAGTCATTCACTGGGTGCAGTGGTAACTTTTGTCATTGCGAAGAGCACAGAAATATATTAAACAATATAATATATCGCGATGTTGTACACTTTTTGTCGGATGCTGCTATACAAACTCATGTCCAAAATGTAGCGTATTCTAGACGACTAAAACATGTGTGGGTGGAATAAATACGTCCGTCGCGCTCATGGGGAGGCTAGGCTTCGATATCAAATGTGGCTTTGGTGTGATAAACCCGCTGAGGGGAAAGTTTATAATGAAATGAGAAATTCACGTAAGATATTTAAAAGTAAGCTTAACTTGTGCCTAAAGAACCAAGAACAAATCAAGATGGATATCATCGCAACTTATCGAAAAGTAAAACATTTTAGTAAATTCTGGAAGGCTACAAATCAACTTAACTTGCTGCTTAGCCTACACGTGAGCGTATCGGGCGTGAGTGAGCCCAGGGACATTGCTATGGTCTTTAAGGAGCACTTTACGGTAAAATCGCCCTTAGGTCCGGCGCGGGTGGTGATCGACGCTGAATCTAGTCAAGCCAGGACAACGATTAATTTTACATCGACACAAGTTGCAGTCGTTATTAGAACAAGGACTAAAGGTAAATCGCCTGGTTCTGACCGTCTCAGTATCAAACATCTAAAATATGCAGGGGATCATTTGCCGAGAGTTTTGTCTGTGTTTTACACACTGTATAAGTCATACTTACCTTCCTAATGATTTAATAAAAGCAATTGTAGTACCTATAATAAAAAACAAGACAGGAGATATTGGCGACAAACGAATTATAGACCAATCTCACTGGCGAATGTTCTCGCTAAAGTAATGGACGGCCTGCTTAATGCTCAACTTGACGATTATTTACATTTTCATGACGGACTATTTGGTTTTAAACCTGGCCTCTCGACTGAAAGTGCCATTTTGGGTTTTAAGCATGCTGTACAATACTATACTATGCGAAGTACTACTAGATACGCATGTTTTTTGGAGCTCTCTAAGACTTTCGACTTAGTGTCTTCCGATGTTTTATGGCAGAAGATGAGAGATAGAAACATCCCAGTTGAATTGACAAGCCTATTCCAATACTGGTATGCAAACCAGATTAACAGTGTGTGCTGGTCTAGTGCGCTGACGGACTGGTACGGGTTGGAGTGCGGGGTGAGGCAGGGCGGGCTGTCGTCGCCAAAGCTCTTCAACCTGTACGTAGACGGGCTTATCGGAGAGCTCAGCAATACACAGGGGATGTCGTGTGGATGGTGTATGTGTAAACAACATAAGCTACGCGGATGACATGGTGCTGCTGAGCCCTACGGTGAGGGCACTCCGAAGGCTCCTAGAAATATGTGAATCATATGCGACTAATCACGGCCTAAGCTACAACGTAAATAAAAGTGTATATTTGATATTTAAGGCCGCCGGCAAAAGTCCTGAAAAACTACCCGAGAACGTACCAAAAATTAGTCTTAACGGTATACCGTTGCAAAGGGTATATAATTTTAAATACCTGGGACACTATCTTACCGATGACCTTAAAGATAATTTAGACATTGAACGAGAACGCAGGGCGCTGGCGGTGAGGAGTAACATGGTGGCCCGCAGGTTTGCTTGCTGCTCGGATGAAGTAAAGGTTACATTGTTCGCTGCGTATTGTCAGAGCTTTTATACGAGCGGCCTGTGGTTTGACGCTGCTCAGAAGTCGCTGAGTACTCTGCGTGTTTAATACAATAATGTGTTCAGGGCGCTGTTGGGGCTGCCCCGCTTCTGTAGCGCATGGCAAATGTTCGCAGAGGCACGCATTAACGGATTCCAGGTCATCTTGCGTAAAAGAGCTGCTTCACTGATGCGCAGGCTGTGGGACAGCACCAACAGCATTATGCAGGTATTTGTGAGTAAACAGGACTCGCAAATACACAAGCATGTGAATAAATTGATGATTGGGCATTTATGAGTCTACTTGCGGGTGTGGTAATAGCCCAAACAATAACTTGTATGTGCTACTAACATTAGTTTTTAAGAGTTTTTAGTACTAAACTAACTATTGGATTTATGTTATCCGAATGAAGAATTATACTATCATTATTATTATTAATTTTAAGCAAGGTACAATGAGTATACATGAATAGATTTTTAACCTGATTTTATAATGTTAAAATGAACTAGGTTTTGAACATCTATGTGATAAATAAAATACAATTTGTTTCTATTTTCATTTCCAGAGTAAATTTTTAAAAACTGATTTTTTATAATAGTAAAAATGAAGTTGAAAATTTCTACAAAACTTTGTGAAAAACTGATTCTCAGTATGTTTTTCTTTGATACCACAAACTTCACAAGTACGATGAGTATCAGGATGATTAAAATTTTGCAAAAGACGCAAAAAAAAAAATTAAACAACGGAGTCAGTTTCTCTACAACAAAAACTTAAAATTAACAAACAAAAGACCTAACAGGTGTAAATTTCTTAACAGCAAAAACTCAAATTAATTCGAAAACACAGCACAAGAGTCACGTTTCCAAAATAATTTGCTATGCACTTTAGTTTTTTTAAATAACTCAATGTGATATTCATCAAAACCAAATGAATAAACAACAAGACAAACAACAAAGCCGAACCGGCATTTTGTTTAGTGTTGTCACAACGAAATTTGCATTTTCTTTTAAAGCTAGGTGCGTAATGCCAATTTAGTGCACTAATTAACTCATTAAGACGCAAGAGTGACAGTAGCATTACAGAAATGCAAAGAAAATTATATTATTAATAAAAATAGTAAAGAGAACGTACGGTTTTAATGTTTGATACGTGTAATGATAAAAATTACTATTACTCTATTAAACCAATTAGCTCGGTAACACTGTGGTGTGGTACAACTTTGGATCTCATCCCATAGAAAAATTTATATGGGAATTTTCACCCACTGCCTACCACAAGTACCACTATCGTAGCCTTTGCCTCGTTCATACAGTTGGTGTTACGCTGCGTTTTTCGTAATACTTATTCTAGTTGTAATTTAGAATAAGAAAATTTATCTGATCTTAAACCTTTATTCGTGATCGGTTGGAAGTTTTCTTATATTATTGGACCGCCATACTAACTGATGTTATATCAGTTATCGAGGCGGATTCAAATGAATGTAAACTCAAAACTTATTGTGAATAAATGCAAATATTTCACTTTTCAATGTCAATTTGCTTAAATATTCAGTAGCCGCCTATATAAAAATTTGTCACAACAAAAATTGTAAGATATCAGATCCGACAATATTTTGTTTTAACAAAATATTTGCTTAATTTAGATAAAAATGTAGTTAAGTTTTGACAGATTTGCAAGTTTTGTTTATTTTAATCTTATCAGTTTAAAACATAACCTTCGTAATTTAAAGCAGGTAAATTCAATTATCTAATTAATAATAATAGTAGATTAAGTTTTTAGCAGTTTGTAAACAGTGCACAAAGAACTGCGAATAAAAATAAGTATATTAAAAAGAAAAACCGGTTCCTCAGGAAGTTTCGTATCATGTTCCCTCATAGTTATGAAATATGTATCCCACATAGATTTGAGCTTAAGGGAAATCTGACCAATTGAATAAGCACAAGACGTAAATAACATTGACGATTTGTTGTGTACGTAAAAACTGTGACCGGTGTCAGTGGACACAGCGCATTAATAAATAAAGAACAGGTAGTTGATGTATTACGTATTTTGTTATGAAACCCTCAAAATTATTTTATGACTTGTTAAGAATCTTATCTCATTGATACGAGTAAAATAGCATTCCAAAAGTTACGCTATGTATATATATGGGTTGTCGAGTAGATGTAAATGAATCCATAGTATCGTGTCAGTGTTTGGTGGACTTCTGTCTGTGTCGTTAGTGCCAAAATGAACTCCGAAGCGTTGTACGATCTGAGCGAATGCTGTCACGTTGGACATGTGTTTTACAACAGTATTAAAAATCGCCCCGATGCTATATGTCAGGTCAGTATTTATGGACGTCTTTTGCCGTTACATTACTAAATCCGTAAAGCTTTCAGTTTTTTTTTAATAAAATTACTTGTGTACATATTGTTTACAGTAAACATTATTTATGTTTAAATGTGAAATCGAACAGTTTTTGCTTAAATTTAGAATTCGTATATGTTTTATTATTCTTTGTGCTTTAAATATAATTTACAAATAACAAAAATATAAAGCAATAGTTTAAATATCTCGAACGTCTACTTTTAATAAAATGGTAAAGAGCTTGTGTAATGACTATATCAGTATAGAGCTCCTAGAAAACTAGTAACAGGTTACGAATAACTTGAATCTGGAACGTAATTGTTTTTATGAAATTTTTTCTTGGTTTTTATATTATTTTATCGCTAAGATAAAGAATATATTTGTTTTATGTGGACAAACTAAATTCTAATAGCTTTATGTTTCGTGAACAAGACTACTAAAATTCTCTCAGATGTGAACACATATTTCATTCAATAAATTATATATGTATGTAAATCTTTATTTTTATTATAAAAACAGTTTTATGATGTTGAATTCTTTATTCGGTTAAATATTAGTTACCTATCACATTCTCTAGACAGATCACAGCTTAAATTACAATCAGCACAATGACAATCTAAAATTCTCCAGACGCCTATATATATATATATATACTATATAATTTTGATGATTTGAAAAACTGTACATATGAACTATGTTTTTTCTGTTAAAGGTTATTGAAATAATTAAAACTGATAACCATGTAATACATATAATTCTATTCATAATGAGATAATATGGTTTCATGCAGCAAAATAAGCCAAAATAGTAAAAAAACCTTCGTTTATTAAATCTGTTATATACTCGCATAAAAAGGTCATTGTTAGCTGTTCAATAATTGAAAGTATAAAAAATACCGTCAATGCCGTCTGTGATAGTAACACAAAAAAGAGCAAACGCAAATTAATATCACATTAACTTTGCATATACCTATTAGTAAAATTAACACAAAAAGATATTACTTCTGAAGCCTATCTACCTATTGTCTGAAGATACAGCTCGCTATAATAACATATTTTATCTACAAACTACCTTCTAAATTGTCTAATGGTATAAAACTTAATTATATTACAAATTTTATATAAACTATAGTAATATGTTATTATTTAAAAGCAACCATTCCAAATGTAAGCTTTTTTGTCCCACTTAAAGAGAAAACATTAAGAAAAATAACTTAAAATTTCGGACATTTTTATTCATTACTGGTTTTTAACATTTAGTTGCGTAATACACTAACGATGAGTGGAAAACAAGAGTAAAGACTTGTTTTTTTTTTTCACGATTAATTTGGGATCAACGATCATGGTCAACAAGACTGCAATACCCATGAATGTGGTCAAGGCCGATTATATACACGAGACAACCTCCAGTTCCAGTTAAAATTTCTGGTCATATTTTTTCATGTTATGACCAAATATGGCAAGCAATGTTGCCAGATTATAAAGAAAACAATTTGAAACGAATTGATGTTTCATACAAATGTTCATTGATAGCATATTTATTGGTGGTAGGTCTCTATTACTAGAAACCGTCTAGGTAGGTATCACAACAGGGTGTATGTCTGCAAACAAATAGTATTGTACAAACATAACTGTGTTCCGTTGAAGTGCGTTGTAGCTATTGAAATTACTGGGGTAATGATCTTATGTTTCAAGGCGACGTTACAATGTTGTGTAATGTATGTCATCCTTACTAGTGCCGCGTTGTTATGGGCAAGCTTATTACTTAACATCCGGTGATGGTGCCCCTCGCCTCATCGTTTTGTGGAATAAAAAAGCTTTTTACTTAGAAAAAATAAAGGATAATAATGGCATCTATTTCCGCCGGAAAGAAATATTAACTTTCAACAAACCTTAAGTATTGTTTCGACTACGAGTAGTATTACCGTAGTTACGTCTATTTTCTCGTAACTCCCTTACTTCTCAATTCTAGGCGTACCTTTATATATTATATATAGCAAATACCAAAGACATATCGATTATATTATAATATTAGATATATTGAAAACTATTACACGTAAACACTCAAAATTTGGAAGTGATATTGCTTCTGCCATTTGGAGGTCAGCTAAGAATAGATTTTAGATAATTTCTTCTCCAAAGTAAGTTACGTGGGTGTTAATAACAGAAAGGACGGTGTGGGTGGATTGCCGCAAGGCGGAAATCTTTTTGACTAACTTCAAATATAATTCTATATTACGGCCAACAAAGAGGGCGGGGTGGGGGCGGTGCGTGTTTACAAGTACGACTAAGCATAACTTATTACGGAATATATGTAATCCAATGACCTTTTTTGGTGGACATAGTTTCAACTTCTCTCATTAAGATTGATTTTTCACCTATTTACTCGTATTGAAGTATTATTGTGGTTTAAATCGGTTTCTATTTAATTTTCACTCAATAGTTTTTTTTTTTTTTTTTTTTTTTTTTAGTAGCTCGCTGGCCTAATGGTTAGAGCGTGCGGCTTTCATTCCGAAGGTCGCGGGTTCGAACCTCGGCATGTACCGATGACTTAATATTTAAGTTATGTACATTTGTGGACTTTAGTTACAACAGCGAGATACAAACGGTGAAGGAAAACATCGTGAGGAAACCTGCACATGTCTTAGAATTTATTCTAAGGTATGTGTGAAGTCACCAATCCGCATTGGGCCAGCGTGGTGACTATGGCCCAATCGCCCTCATATTGAGGGTAGGCCTGTGCCCCAGCAGTGGGGACGTAAATGGGCTGTTTATTATTATTTTTAAGTTTTTTTTTTATATCATTCCCAGTAGGGGTAGGCAGAGGTGAATAAATACCCACTTTTCGCCAGATGTGGTAAGATTAGGTCCCATGTAACAGGGGGCGAGCCTGTTGCCACTTTGTTGGTGCCACCTTGGTTAGATAGATACACCAATGGTTAGAGCGTGCGGCTTTCATTCCGAAGGTCGCAGGTTTGAATCTCGGCATGTACCGACGACTTAATATTTAAATTATGTACATTTGTGAACTTTAGTTACAACAGCGACTTACAAACGGTGAAGGAAAACATCGCGAAGAAACCCGCACACTGAATTTGTGTGTGTGTGTGGTGACCCCAATAAAGTGGCAACAGGCTCGTCCCCTGTTACATGGGACCTAATCTGACAACATCTGGCAAAAAATGGGGTGTTTGTTTACCTCTGCCTACCCTTACTGGGAAAAAAGTGTGACAATATAGAACAAAAATAAATTATTACACATACAATTAAAACGTGACAGATTGATGCGGCGACGGGACAGGAAGAAACAAACTCATCAGTGCTGTCTCGATCCATTGCTTTGGCAAAAG
Organism: Troides oblongomaculatus; assembly: GCA_029032895.1. Taxonomy (NCBI): domain Eukaryota; kingdom Metazoa; phylum Arthropoda; class Insecta; order Lepidoptera; family Papilionidae; genus Troides; species Troides oblongomaculatus. The sequence goes on along the minus strand of JARDWC010000439.1, from coordinate 986,527 downwards.
CGATGCGGAAGTTCGGTTTGCAGCCAGGAGACGTCTTGGCCTTCGGAGGCAATAATCATTTGGATCTTCACATACCATTTTACGCTGGTCTCATGAACGGTTACCCGATCGTGGGTGTCGACCCCCTGTATAAACATGGTGAGTGATTATCCTATACTGAAACTGACAAATATGTATAAGAAGAATACACAAAAGTGCGTAGAGTATATAATAAATATTTATGAGAAAATGTATATACATACATATATATCATATATATATATTTATGAGAAAATGTTTCCCTTATAAACTATTTAAGGTCATCTGTGTAGTTAACTTTTTGTGTTTAATTATTTATTTAAAGATACTATCGCACAGTAAAAACAATGATTAAATATAACATTAAAAACATAAGGAAATATACTTTTTTATTTAAACAATTTATTACTTACCTTTGTGTGTATGAATAATAATCATTATTATTCATTTCGTTCGATGCATCGTCATATTAAACCTTTAATCTTTTAAAATTAGCACCAGCCCGTTTTTATTATTATAAGAGTACTTAAATTACTATTACGTAAGCAAGATGTTTTTTTTTGTATGCGATTTCATTCCTAGGAGTTATTCAATTTGGGTACTAGATCAGGAAGAGAAAGATTGGAAGAAATATGTAAAATCTTAGCTTGTATCCGATATTCAAATTTCCATTTTTATCACTAGTTCTTTATTAAAGGTGAAATTAAGTCGTTATTTAAAATAACACGACCCAAAATAGTCTTTTGTCCCCGGGATTCCCAGAGTATGTATGAGGGTGCAGCTCGAGATTTGCCTGTCGATTTAAAGATAGTGACTTACGAGGATGGTGACAAGTCAATGAAACAATTCTTAGAGAAATACAGCGATAATGAACCAGAGAGTGAATTCAAGTAAGTTGATGCAGTTAATGAAAGTCTTATATATACTTTAATATGAATATAATTTTAATAAGTCCTGAAAACATTATTATAAGAAAATAGAGGTGTATAACTTTATTACAAGATAAATTCCTCTCTGTTTTAGACGTGAGGCATAATTATACAAATTGTACTTACCATGCGGTATGTTTCAAAGAGAAATTAAAAAAATATTGAAATCCAATTAAAGTAGTCCATTTTATCATCATCATTATCAGCCGACAGACATCCACTGCTTAACATAGGCCTCCCCAAAAGATCTCCACATCCATCGATCTTGCGCTTCACTCAACCTGTCAACACTACGTGTTCCGGTACGCGGTCGCCATTCGAGGAACTTAGTGCCCCATCGCTTGCTACGATCCTGGCGCACCTCTCTCGCTTCCTCCACTTTCATGAGCGTCTTCATGCATGCTCGTCGGTTGCGAGTACTCTTGACCCAGCCTTTCTCACGACATCTTTGACTTGATAGAAATATGTCCGCCTAGGTCGACCTGCACCGATTTTTACAATCTTTCTTACCTTGTATATCTCTTTTGTTAATCTTTTTTCATCCATTCTTTCAACATAGCCGAACCGTCTCCTCTCTCCCTATGAAGTAAGGTTCAGATTGAAATCAAATACATCTCGTAACGTAAATAAATCTAATAAAACGTTTTAAAAATATGATTTCTTTTAATACCAGATCGATTTTTTTCCATCCCGTCATCAAACATGTCATTATTACTTTCGTCTGTCTTCGTTTTCGGAAGCGGTCTCCTAATACACAGTATAATGATGAGTTCGTTTTTTTCACATAATTTGACAGTTGACACTCTTAGCAGAAAACCTTGTGCTTGTGTGAACAAGAGTTAAATATACCTAAATAAAAGACAATGGATTAATAATCACACACTCTTTTTTTTTCTTTTACTTTGTACTGCAAGATATTATTAATTTTAAATTGTAATTCTTAAAAATTTAGGGATACATTAGTTATTGTATTTAAATGATGAAGGAATAATTAGGCGATGGCGGCATCATGTTCGGGAACCCATTAGTGAGCTAGAAAGAGTGAACGTCGAGGTTTTGCAAGATGATGAAATGAGAGAGAAGTATAAGAGTAAATTGATTGATAAGTTTGACAGATTAGAAGGAATGTGTGAGGTTGAAGAGTGATGAATGAAACTGAAGAGAATATTTGGGATGTACAAGCAGGATTTAGAAGTGGAATGGGATGCATGGACCAGGTCTTTTCCTTACGTAGCATAACCGAAAAATATTTGGCACATAGCCAAAAGGTCTATTGTGCGTTCGTAGATTTGGAAAAAGCCTATGACAGAGTGGTGAGGAATGAATTGTGGTCCATATTGTCTGCATATGGAGTAAACAGCACGCTGATACGAGCGTTGAAATCACTTTATGGGGGTTCTAGTGCTTGTGTCAGGATAAACGGAGCTTACTCAGACTGGTTTAGCATCCAGAAGGGTGTTAGACAGGGATGTGTGGCCTCGCCGTGGCTGTTTAACCTATTTTTAGACAATTGCTTGAAAGATTTGAAAGATAGTGATGATGGACTAAGAATGAATGAGTTGACCGTCAAGTGCCTCCTATACGCTGATGATCAAGTTTTATTATCATCATCGGAGAGGGAGTTGCAAGCGATGGTCGACATGGTGCATGGAGCTTTAACAAGCAAAGGAATGAAAGTGAATGTAAGCAAGACGAAAGTAATGGTTTTTGAAAGAGAAGAATGTATAACAAACTGTGACATTATGATTGAGGGAGAAAAAGTGGAACAAGTGAAAGAATTTGTATATCTGGGTTCACAGTTTACGACAGATGGCAAGTGTGATGATGATATTGAAAGAAGAGTTTTAAAAGGGAATCAAGTCAATGGGGCACTTCATAACTTTATGAATAGCCGGAACGTTTCATAAAGAGCACGACTGGCTGTGCATAGAGGCGTGTTGGTCCCCATACTGATGTATGGTAGTGAATGTTGGGTATGGCAGAAGAAACATGAAAGTAAGATTAATGCTGTGGAGATGAGAAGCCTGAGAAGTATAACTGGAGTGAAACGGATGGACAAAGTGAGGAACAGTGTGATAAGGAAGCGGTGCGGCGTGGTTGAAGATGTAGTGACAAGGATAGAAAAAGGGATGCTTAGATGGTTCGGCCATGTCGAAAGAATGGATGAAAGAAGATTAACGAAAGAAATATACAAGGTAAGAATGATTGGAAAAATAGGTGCAGGCCGACCTAGGCGGACATATTCCTATCAAATCGGAGATGTCCTAAAGAAAGGCCGGATCAAAAGCACACGCAACAGACGAGCGTGCATGAAGACGCTTATGAAAGTGGAGGAAGCGAGAGAGGTGTGCCAGGATCGTAGCAGGTGGAGAGAGGTGGTCTCTGCCTACCCCGCTGGGAACGAGGCGTGATATATATGTATGTAGGAATAATTAAATACGTACATCGATGTATATCATAATCATTTTTAGCTCACAATAGTCCACTGAATGACGTAAACTTTTGTGGTATGTACTCAGTTGTTACCACGTCAAGAGTCATCATACGCTGTTTGACCAATTGCAGTCTTCATTTTTTTTTTACTTAATTAAACGACGAGACATGTGGAATGTTACCTGGTGGTAAATGATACACTTGCCCGTAATAACGTGGCGGTAATTAGAATTATATATACTGCACCACTTTGCGTTCGTCGCCTGAGACATTACATGTTGAGTCTCGTTAACTTAGCAATTACACTAGCTACGGCATCCTTGAAACCGGAGCACAGTAATGTTTGCACATTACTATTAGGCGGCAGAAATCAGTGTTGCAACAGAGACCTACCAATAAAGTCTTTACTTTATTAAAAGTAAAAACTGATCTACCCACCGGTGGTTACTTGTACGATTTGACCAGCTTTTTTCCTCTTCAGTGCATACTAGAAATGCTATGTTGGCGACCTTTGTTTTTGTCCTGTGTTCGATGGATTGTTTCAATTCCAATCTCCTCTTCAAGAAAAATGCCGAACGCTAACATTAACAGACATTATTTTGTCTAACAAAGGTCGTTGTATATTTACATTATGTAATGTATTAAATATTGATTAGTTTTGTTTAATTGCAGGGTGGCTGAGTTTGATACGGACAAGATTTACTCATTCCTCGTTAGCACAAGTGGTACATCGAATACCGTAAAAGTAGCCGCATTCAAACACAGAGATTTCATTAAGAAAGTTTTCTCATTCATTAAATCTGTTTTGCGTCCGACTACGTAAGTGATAGTGAACTTTATTATTGTTTATATAGTAAAACGTTGTTTTTCTTTATTAGAGGAATTGGCGAGGTATGCGAGGCGTTGACCTGGTGGTCATTGATACGTCTCTCAATAACAATGGAGGAGGAGAACAGCAGCCGCGGTGATACTTGCTGAGACGGTCTCCAGCAACGGAGAGCTACAGTCAGTGACAGTTGTGATTTTATTGTTGTGATGCTATCAAAGATGCTCTGATGATGCAATGTTAGTAATTTATAAGACTACAAGTTGATCATCGTCGGATGATGAGCTAAGAGTTAAACAATGATGTCATACCGCGTTGTGTCCCGATACTCAACCACCAATATTTTTTAAATTGTACACAGATTCTCGTTTTCCATATCGGCTGCATGAATTGGCTTACTTTGCATGACCTGTACTAAATTCTGTGCAAATATATATACAGCGCAACGTGTTTTTTAAATTGTAAGAGAGCAAACCGGCCTCATTTGGGTTTTATTACGAACTTAAGAAACTGACGCTTGCAACACAAAAGAGTGTCATATCCGTCTTGACAATCTTTTTTGTTGGAGAAAGTATCAAGAGGTTGATACGTACACGACCCCTTTGTAGCTTATACAATGCACAACTTTGCGTTAATTTTCTTACAATTACTTGGAATTTAATATTATTTTTTATAACCCCTAACGTATTACACTATTTTGTAATTTATTGATAATGTAAAGATTAAAGGAATGTAATATATCACTTGATTTCCTGTTCAAATGTTAACAGAGATTAAGATTACTAGTGGATAGGAAGCTATTGTAAAATCACTTCTTTTTATTTACAATGCCATCACGACTTATCATGTTATCAGTTAAGTTACATTTCGTAATGATGAACATCGCAGACGGTTATTTGTTGTCAGTATCTGTTGACTTTATTATTAATGAAAAAACATATTTTAATGAAAATTTACAGTAGTTTAGCTTTTGATTTAGTGCAGGAGTAAAAGAGATATGTTATTTTAACACTTCTGAAGTATAATAACATTTATCACGATTTTTTCACAGGCCTACTGTAGGTTTAAATTTGTCACCAGTGCAATGGATATCCGGTATATTTAATGCTGTCGCCATGCCTATTATGAATCAAATAAAGTTACAGACATCGAAACCTGGCGATGTAGATCATATAATTGATATCATTAATAAATACAAGGTAATTCTATCAAAAGAAAAATTCATAAATTTTATTGTTTAATATGACATGAAAGTCAACAGCTGAAGGGTATTTCTTAATCAACTTTTAAGAATAGTCTTGATCTAAATCACCCAAGTAAAAAAAAAATTCCGCTATTGAGTGTATTATATACAAATGTAAAAATTAAAAAAAGACGCAGGTTTAAAACCCGACAAAGCTCTTAGATATCGAATAAATTATAATCTCCAAATCTAGATCGTAGTTCATATATCGACAAGAATCTCTTTTTTTTTGTCAGCCTCACTCGTCCTTGATAAGTCCGTCGCTCATGATCACCTTGATGAAAAAAAAAGATCAGGTAGATCTGAGTTGCTTCAAGTCCATCATCGTGACTGGTGCCAAAGTCAATCCGGATGTTTTGTATGAAATGAAGGTATGTCTAGTTTATATAACTATATAGAATAATTTTTTATTAGTTTACATATGTGTTACGATATTCATTATCATCATAAGTAAAGATTAGCACTGGTGAATGTCGGCCTCCATTTAAGGAAAAATGTTTACGAGTCCGTAAGGTTCTTACAAAAAACATTGTAAAATTATTATAATATGTTGAAGACGAAGATTTTGTTGTTATGTTAAAAATAATACATTACAGGAACACCTTAAAAATACCACATTGGTGATGGAAGCGTACGGAATGACGGAGACTTTGGGACCGCTATTAACACCAAATTTGACAGGCCCCAAAGGAAGCTGTGGAAGTCCGTCACCTTTGTACATTGTTAAGGTACAGAACTACTGTGAATGTACGAATTAATATACTATTATATTTTTATGTTTTTAGAAATGTATATACTCGTATGCAGGTATGTACAAAATCATGTAATCAGTTGATCATATTAACGGTGTTAAACGGTCTCTCAACATTTTAATGTTTCTGTCGAATATTTAAATCGAAAAAAAAACTCTCACAGCTATACTATTCACTGGAATATCTTTTTTTATACGATGAAACGATGAGACGAACAAGACGGTCATCTGATGGCAAGTGATACGTTTATCTATAACAAAGTGGCGCTAGTTAGGATGATATACAAAGCACCACATTGCGCTGGTCGTCTTGAGACATAAGTTTTTAAATTTCGTTACCCAAGTATTTTCACTAGCTATAGCGCCCTTTAAACCGAGACACAGTAATGATCGCATAGTAATGTATGTCGGGTGCTATAAACGTTGCGGTGGTACCTACCTAGACGGTTTCTGGCAACAGAGACCTACTAACATTAGTTAATACAATATAATTAGAACGCAAGTTATGATTCATATACGTTTATAAACATTTTCTGAAATAATTTTACGGTTTCCTAATTGGTAACCATAAAAAAACACTGACCAGAGAATTTTTCACACTATAACACAAGTTTGCGGAAGTGCCCCATCATCTAATAAGCGGACGAGTATGTATCCTGCGTTTATCAGATGACGGTCCATTGTCTGTTCTTATTAATGATGATATCTGGATAGTTTTTATCTGCAAATGGTAAAAAATAATTTACGATATATCATGCGAAATATTAAAAACTTAAAATAGACTATATTGTCAGCGATATATATTATTACTCTTGTAAATTATAAAATTTATCTTATTATTTGAAGACTAATTAGCAGACCACAACCACTTCCCAGGCTATTTAGGATATCAAATGATAACGATCACATTATTAGTAGACCTTCATGCATCTTGGGTGCAGCGACTTCTACTTTATGGATTTCTATCGAAAACGTGATGACTCAGTTTGTGAATCTGTCAAATGCTTTCCTGTATTTAAGAGGCGCAGGTTTGATACCTGACCTAGAGCTTCTTTTAAAGGAAAACATCGTGAGGAAACCAATATGTTTTAAAAGCAACAGCTTTCATGTACATCTTACATCCACCAATTCTCATTTAGCTATAGTGATAGAAATAGCTTGAATTCTCCATACTAGGTAAGTTTCCAGTAGTGGAAACAGAGGGTTTATATAAGATTTTGGTCATTTTATTATATGTATTATATCCATAACACGTACAATAAAATAACCGAGTACATCCGTGTAACTCATGAATGTTGAACAGTGTTGTGGCGAATAAGATGACTTGTTCAATGTTATTACATTACACATGGAAATCTACATATAATGAAAATGAGTTTTGTTTGTTCGCCGATCACGTGAAACCTAGTGACCGTATCGTCACGGTAACATGACCATTCGACGCGAAATGATTTGTGGATGGATTTTCATTTCGTATTATATATGCCGTTGCTATAATAACGGTTAATATAGAAAGTTGTTTCCGGCTGCGGTAACTCTCAAGGAATATTTCCGACAACAGCTAGTAATTAATATAAATATTACAAAGTATTTATAAATTTTCTTCATAGTTGGTGGACCCCGACACTGGTATTGAAATAAAAGAACCATACGTCCCCGGTGAACTATTGTCAAAGGGTATTGGTTTCACTGTAAGTATTTATTTACTTAATTATCATATTACCTAAACCAATTTAAACTTGCGGACTATGTTAAAATATATGTACGTTAAATGAAAATTTTGTGTTATAAAAGTTTGGTTTGTTTTTCATAATAAATGCATTTTGTTATTGGTTTTACTTGTTTTGATATTACAAATGTATCAAAACAGAGCCTTTAAGGTAAATGAATTCTCTTCGGAGTACGTTGATATCTCATGTATTTGTTTTCTCCTTGGAAATATAAAGGAACAATTATGTAAAGCTATACCTTTTATTAATTACATCAGTAATCTAGACGTATATCTTTTATTATCGTTTAATCTAAGTTAAATTAACTTCTTTTCGCGGATAATGCAATTCGCGTATATTTTGTTATTAAACAGTCTGGTGAATTTAAAGTACACTTACGTTTTTTGACTTAAATTATTTTTATCGAAGGAGTATTTGGACAACCCGGAGGAGACTAAAAAGGCATTTACAGAGGATGGCTACATCAAATCTGGCGATCTTTTGTACAGGGATGAAAACGACAACTTCTTTTACGTCGAGAGAATAAAGATGATGATCAAATACCGCAATGCACAAGTATGTATGACTATCATGTAGAAGTATTATTCCACAAGCTTCTCCTGTGTCTCAACAGCTAATAGGATATTTTTTTTAGATTGTACCGTCGGAAGTGGAAGATGTGATACTTCAACTTCCAGGTGTATCCGAGGTGTGCGTCGTTGGCATACCTCACCCGGAGGACAGCCAACGTTCAGCTGCATGTGTTGTCCGGAAACCAGGATCTAAAGTAACCGCTCAGGAGATAAAAGATTTTGTTGCCAGTAAGTGTAGGATCGTATTATAACGATATTAGATTTGTTTTAATTATAACGCACAGAAATGAATTTTTATAGAGTATAAATAAGAAATAATTAGGTCAGCAGTTTGAAAGTCGGTATTTTACGTAAACTTGTACCTCTTTATTGCACCACTGGTTTATGAAATGTGATTAGAGAATTTCATCTTTTTTGGCAACCATAAGAATTATTGACGAGTAACATGAATTTCAGTCAGTTTTAAATCTAAACAAGTAACAGTTTTAATATAAAAAGACTGAAAACAAGCGCATATTCATATGTACTCGTATGATCTATTGTAAACTCATTATTGTCAAACAAAAATGAATTTCCTACTTTTACAGAGTATAAATGATTATTCTTTCTCTCTCTTTTAGTACTTTAGATTTTGAATAATTTTAGCCAGCCATCATCTTCATATTGTACGTCTGTAGCTACAATAGCATTGTTGTTCTAGCAGCTAGAATCTAGATCAGTGGTTCTCAACCTTTTTTCACCTGCGGCACATTTTTAACTATTCTGAAATCTGGCGGCACATAAAGAAAAAAAACCAACAGAAGTTTTTTTGTTGGCATAACAAACTGAATAAAAAGAACCATAAAAATTGTATTATATGTAAATAATCTAAAAATACAACAAAATGGCCAGTTTTCTTAACGATATAAAATTAAAAGCTAATTAACTAAACTACTTTAATGAGAAATTTGAGCTTGATGTTTTTCGATAATTTCATTTATATTTGGTCGTAAAAATGACAATGCTACTCTCATATCGTCTTCTACATTTAACAACCTTGATCTTTTTTTAGTTTTAATATTGGCTAATGCTGAAAATCCGAATTCGCACAAATAAGATGTGGAAAATTGTAATAGAATATTCAAAGCTTTTCTAGATAAAAGTGGATAAATGCATCTGATTTTTATCCAAAATGTATTAAGTGATTTTTCAGAATGTTTTAAAATTAAATCTCGATTAGTTGAAAGCAAAATAAGCTCTTCTTCTTCATTTAAAGTTAACTCAAATACAGCAGTGTCCGTAATTAGAAATGGGTTACGAACCCAATCAAACTTATTAATATCCAATTCCGGGAAATAATAATCAATTCTCTCCTCTAATGTTGTCAAATGATCAAGAACAATTTGTTTAATAATTTTATACCCGTCTTTAGGAACTGATTCAAACTTTTCTAAATTGCCTTCTTGGGCTTTCTTTTTCCATAAAGAAATTTGTCTTTTTAACCCCACCAACTTATCAGTTGAATTTAAAATATTTTCATTTGAACCTTGCATACTTGAATTAATACTGTTAAAAATGACAAAAATATCTGACAAATAAGCAAGTTTCGTTGTCCATGTTAAATCTTCTAATATTTCAACAAATTCAATATTATTATATAGTTCAAAAAAAGCTTTCATTTCCTTTTTTAATTTTTAAAACCGAGATAAGACTTTTCCTCTGGATAGCCATCTTACTTCAGTATGGAGTAGCAAAGATTCATACTTGGACTCCATTGCTTTACATAGTTCTTTGAATAATCTGTTTTTCAATGGTCTTGATTTTACGTAATTTACCATTTTAACACATTGCTCCAAAACTATCTTTAAATCTGGTGACAGGAACTTTGTTATAAGAGCTTCTCTATGCAAAAAACAATGTGTAACTATTATATTTTGATTCAATTCTTTGACATAAGATACAAATCCTTTAATATGCCCGGTCATTGAGGGTGCACCATCTGTGCAAATTCCAATACAATTATTCCAAGAGACTTTTACCTTTTCTAGATATGAATTAATTACTTCAAAAATATTTTTCCCGGTTGTAAAATTTGAAAGCTCCCGACAACATAAAAATTGATTTATAATATCATCTTCATAGATAAATCTAACAAATGCAATTAACTGAGAATTTCCTGTGATGTCGGTGGTTTCATCTATTTGTATTGCAAAAAAGGAATTTTGAAGATTTTTTGTAGTATTCTGCTCGATATTTTCTGATAGATCTTTTATCCTGCGATGTATAGTGTCATTAGAAAGGGGTATTTTGGAAATTTCAACATCGGCTGATTCACCAATCATCGTTTTGACTATTTTACGGCAAGCAGGTAATATAATTTCTTCTGCTAAATTATGGGGCTTCAATTTTACTGCGATCAATTCCGCAATTTCATAAGAAGCAAACTGAGCTTTTTCGGACACACAAAATTGTTTTTTAAAATTTTTTCCTTGTTTTACTTTTGTTGAAAGATACGTTTTAAAATAGTTCTTATCTTTGGTTGATAAAGAGGGATGATTGGTAACCAAGTGACGAAGAAGTTTGCTAGGAACCATAGCACTATTTGATAATTTTAAATTGCATATAATACATTCTGGGACTACTATGTTATTTTCTAACGATGAGGTGAATCCAAATCTTAAAAAATCGTCGTTATATTTTCTAGGAATTATATACTTTTTTAAAATAGAACTATTTTCACTTAAAACAGAGGAACACTCATTACTTTGGTCGTATATGTCATCATTATTGTTACTTGCATCATCATCATCATCATTATTCTTCTTTTTCTTTATCCATTTGTCCATTTTTAAGGGGTCTGAAAAAAACAAAAAAAATACTGTCAAAAAAAATCGAAGAATATATAAATTTAAAATTATAAATATACAAATTCTGTAACCATTTGTAATTTATGAAAATGAAAAATATAACCCTTATGAAGTTATATAACTTTCACACAAATACAATTTTTAATGCATAAAATCGAATTTTATTTAAATAATTGCTGCCATTGTATTCGTGAAACAATTTAGCAGCAAACCTCGGGATTTTTTTAGATATAAACAGCAAACTTTTTTAATTACAGAAATATTCATCGAATGGAATAAAATCTGAAAAGTCTTAGATATTGTAAATCAAAGAATACGTGCATTGCAAAGTCAATATACCTCCTATTTTTTTATCGAAACTACATGCCAACAAATTAATAAGGATACGAATCAAATACTTTTCTAATTTTACAAAGGGTAGATTAGTATTACAATGGAAAATCATGTAAATTTAAAATATCACACAAACAACATGCTCATTTGGAAAAAGACAAGTGTGGTAGACTTGAGACAATTTTTAATACATAAACATGACTTTATCATAATTTGGGATTGATAAAAGCGTTTGCAAATTAAATTAAAAATAATTAGCTGGTTCTATATATAAATATTTACGTTGAATATTTTTTTTTTGTATATGTGATATATATATTTTAAATTTTTCGCGGCACATTTTTAAAATCTCGCGGCACACAAAAGTGCCGCGGCACATGGGTTGAGAATCACTGATCTAGATGTTAATATCGTCATCATCATTAGGTGCACTCTTCAAACTTAAGTTGCTGTTAATATACGAGAGACAAAGTATATTAGACAAGTGGACTTTACCATTCATAGCTTCATTATGAAATTGAAGTGTAATTAGTAGTGTAAATAAAAAAAAAATTTTAAACAATAATTTTGAGTAATTTTCATTGTTACAGGTAAATTATCTAAGAGTAAAGAGTTATATGGAGGCGTTGTGTTCGTCGATAAATTACCAATGACATCTACAGGAAAAGTAGCACGAGGCAAAATATTAGAGTTCATGATGAACGCTTCCAGAGAATAATATCTAACAAATTCTAATATCACGTCAAATTAAAATGATTAATATACAGCTTAGAAAATGTATTATAAACATAAAAGGTTTAATATTCCTTTTTGAAGCTGTATGTGTATGTATTTTTTACACACACTATTAGAGAGGAGTAGCTTGCCTGTAGCTTGAACCATCTAGGTAGGTACCGCCGCACAATATAATGCAGTGTATATTATCCTAATTAGCTATACATAGTGAACGTCTTGTTTATCTAGTCGCTACTGATAATGAAACAAATTATACAAAAAATAAACGTTTCCAATACCTGTTTCTATGTTTATCGTGTTATTAATTATGTGTATATATATAGCCGGTGGTGGCTTTACATCATAAAGATAAGCGATGGATCGAAGTGATCACGACCATCATACACGAGGAGTACAATTATAGAGGAATTATCTATATTACATAACTGATTGCACGATGAGTAAGGTTAATGAAAGTATTTATGTTTTTTATTAAACGAAGCGACAAGACGAGCAGGACGTTCACCTGATGTTAAATGACACCGCCTGCCCATAACAACGTTGCACTAGTTAGGATGGATGGATGGACATTGCTCGCTCGTACCCTCGAGACGTAAGATGTTAAGTATCTCTATCACAGTAATTTCACTAGGTACAACGCCGTTCACACCGGAGCATATTAGTGGTTGCACACTGCTACTTGGCGGCAGAAATAGGTGCTGCAGTTATACTTACCTAGACGGTTTCCGGCTACAGAGATGTTTTTTTTTGTTATCGGTGACAAATCTAAAAAAAACACCTAGGTTCTGGAGGGAAGACAAAGTTATATGGGATTTTCACTCCTTCGGTAGTTCTCTTTAGTGCGTTGCGGAAGTCCTAGGATCTCCGACAAAACGCACCGTTCATCCTGGGCTTGCTTAGTAGACAATGAGTGCCTCGATCTTTGAAGCGCACGAACCCGAAAACCCTTTTATTCGCTTTCAATGGCAGAGCTTACCTTATTCCTATGCTTAATAGCACGAGACTACAGTAAAATATTTGACATATAAGTCATCGAATTAGACTTGAATTTTAGACTTAAATATTATATATCAGAAACAGTCTCGCCCAGCAGCAACCGGCCGCCCCCAAGGCCCTTTGCCCTTACTAAACATAACAACCCTTTTTTGGGGTTAACATTTCTTAAAATTCGATCCACAGAGCGTGATCTCTACATAGGTTACAATATCTTATATAAATTGTATTTCCGTTATAAACTATTTAAAGTCATCTGTGTAGTTAACTTTTTGTATCTTTTGTATAAAAATAAAATAATTACCATGTGGGTACTCTGGACACTGGGTGGGCATTTTTTCATAGATCAATATTGTAACATAAAAAAAAGAAAACTGAAATAATCTTATTTTTTTTTGGACAAGAAGAAAAATTACATGAAAAAAGACAAGACGATCATTTGTTAAGCCATAGGCGCTATGATGAGACATAAGATACTAGATTTTGCCAATAATTGTACTAGTTACAATGCATTTAAAACCTGACCACAGTAATGTTTGCATAATACTATTTAGCAGTAGAAACGGGAGCTGTGTTCGTATCTACCATAAGTCGTGGTTTTTTTTTTGAATAAGCTATCTTTGGTGATATAATACATAGCGTTCGTGTTAATCGCAATTATATGGTGGGAAGTCTTGACATTATCAGTATTATTGTACAGGGTTAAAAGAATTGTTAAATCATATAGCTGCCGGGTTTCCTCATAACGTATAATTATAGATAATGACATTGAATTTCTATAGTGTATTTCAAATAAGTTTATTTTACGCAATGATTTAAAAATGTTGTAAGTAAAATATTTCTGTTATTAAACAAATGTCTGAAATACCAAAATAAAATCTTTTATTTAGTGTTAAAGTTAACACAGTACTTAAACATGTACAGAAAAACCTAAACTACAATTTTTTTTATGTCCGTCTGTGCTGTAGATCAGGATAATCTTTAAAACGACCGCAGTGATTTAATAGGATTTCCGATAGCATATAGGTGATGTGCGATCGTGTGATTACACCAATTTTTTTACTTTAATAAAATTTAATTATTAAATTTTTCCTTAAACACTTCGAAAAAGACCTTTTCCTTGTGTAATATGATGGTTCATCACAAGTTTAACATCGATTTTGTATCTGATTATGGAGTCTTAAGTCGCACTTGAAATTATTACCTAATGCGAAGCAGATATTTATTAGGGATTTAATCTTAGTGATAAAGCGTATTAATCTTAAAGAAGTCATGTCTCGTTACCTTCCATAACTCTGCTACTTGCAATGCGTATTACTTTTTTAAAACAAAAAGAGGCGTTGGTACTAACCCACAATCGGATTAAAAGAAATCAATACTAAAAAAGAATCAAACAACACACCGAAGGAATTGAGATAATTAATAACAAACGCGTTGCTTTAATATTACACTAAATGAGTAATAAATACATTAAAAAAATCTCATTATTTTTTAGCTAAAATAAAATCCACTGCTATAAAAACACCATCCCCTGTTGTATTTTAGTTATTTGCCACCTTGAGCACCGCCCTGCGCGCCACCTTGTGCGCCTCCTTGGAATCCACCCTGAGCCCCAGCACTCATTCCAATATCGAAGCCAGCTGCATTAAATACAATAAATATTTTTAAATAATTAAAAATCACAAACACTATCAGTAAACCATTATAAATAAATTATTAATCTCTGTAATTTAAATGGTAATTTATATATAAGGTTGGCAAATATCCCCCTTCCGCTTTTTTGCTCTTTATTCAATGCTTTATAAAAAGTGTTACAGTGATCGGATTTAGTTCAAATATGCGCCGTTTTGTTCGATAATCTGTTTCCATCTAGACGGCAACTTCATAATACCTCCCTCGTAGAAGCCCCCCTCCTTATTTGCGAAGAACTCGGACAGCCACTTTTCACAAGCCTCTTTTGAGTTCAACTTTACACCACCAAGGGCGTTCACCATGGACAGGAACAGGTGGTAATCACTTGTCGCTATGTCCGGGCTATATGGTGGATGCGATAAAACCTCCCATCCGAGCTCCCGTAGCTTCTGACGAGTCATCAACGAAGTGTGTGGTCTGGCGTTGTCCTGGTGGAACATTACACCCTTCCTGTTGGCCAATTCTGGACGCTTCTGGTCGATCGGCTGCTTCAAGCGGTCCAGTTGTTCGCAGTAGATGGTAGAATTAAGCGTCTGGCCATATGGGAGCAGCTCATAGTGGATGATTCTCTTCCAATCCCACCAAACACACAGCAAAACCTTCCTGGCCGTCAATCCCAGCTTGGCCACTGTTTGGAACGATTCACCGGCCTTCGACCACAACCGTTTTCGCTTGATATTGTCGTATGTGATCCATTTTTCGTCGCCAGTCACCATCCGCTTCAAGAATGGGTCGAGTTCGTTCCGTTTCAGCAGCATATCGCAGGCGTTGATTCGGTCCAGAAGGTTTTTTTGCATCAAATCATGCGGCACCCAAACATCAAGCTTTTTTTTGTATCCAGCCTTCTGCAGATGGTTTAAAATGGTTTGGTGACTAACTCCCATCTCCTGGGCAATGTCACGAGATGCCACATGCCGGTTTAACTCGATGTAGTCCATGATTTGATCGGTATTTATCGTCACAGGTCTTCCGCCGGCTGGCTTATCCATGGTGTCGTTTTCACCGGCTCTGAATCGTCGAAACCATTCCTCCGCGGTTCGAAGTGATAGAGTACCATCCCCCAAAACACCATTAATCTCACGGAACGTTTCTCTAGCGGATTTGCCTTTAACGAAGGATAACTTTAAAATAGCGCGTTTTCGGCGTTAGTGAACTCAATGTTTACACGTCTATAACTGTTGAACGCAATATCCAAACTAATTATGCATAGCGTCGTTTTGTAGGTTATGTCAAGACCTTTCAAATTATGTATTGTATTGCCAGATACGAGCTCTGTAGCGCTTTGTACATAGCCGCGAAATTCAAAAGACAAAAAGGCGGAAGGGAGATATTTGACATCCCTATATATACACCTTTGTACATATTGTCCATAAGCAGATGCTAAACAATAGCGCCAGTTGGGACGATCTACAGTAGTGGAAGCACCTATATGGTTACTAAGAGGAACCAGCAGTAATGTATTATTGCTAGGAAAAAAAGTCTAAATACTCATAACTTAAATGACATGAACTCTGGCCTTAATACATACATACATATATATCTATCAGGCCTCGTTCCCTGTGGGGTAGGTTGAGACCACCTATCTCCACTTGCTACGATCCTGGCACACCTCTCTTATTATTTAATAATCAATATTTAATATAATGTTAATACATACCTCCGAAACCTGCGCCGCCGCCAACGCCACCACCTGAGTTTTAAAGTATTTAAATTATTATAATTTTTAAAAGATTATATGATAGTGGTTAGTAGGTACAGTAATTACCTCCTTGTGCACCGGCATCGCCATCTTGAAGTGACTGTAACAATACATCCTATATTATTTAATACTCTTATAACATACTTCTCAATTCGTGTAATTATAATAACTATAAAAGTAAATTAACGCCTAAAGCTGGAACTAAAATTAAGTTCGAGCCAAAAATTCTGTTGGTTTAATGATGACGATCTTTTTTGCATATCTGGGCATATTTTTTTGTACCTATATCATCATCATTTCAGCCTGTTAATGTTCACTTTTGAACACACGTCTCCAAGTTCATTAGCTGAACTCGCTGTACTTGGGATGCAAGTTATCAAACACGATATGCTGGTAAATATCACAGGAAGAGCATTTCATCCTCAGAATTTTTTCCTATTAAGGATATACGGTAAATTTTGCTATTTTTCTTATTATCGAATTCATTCTCTGGACTATTGAATTACAAAAAGTTATTAGTAACCAATAAATTTTAAAACAATTATTTTCGTGCTACATAAATAGAAAAAAAGCCATAAAAATTTCGGCAGTATTTTAACAAGATTATTTCATCAAGAACAAATAACTAGTACAAATATAATCATCATCATCATCAGCCGACAAACGTCCCCTGCTGGACATAAGCCTCCCCCAAACATCTCCACATCGAGCGATCCTGCGCTACTCGCATCCAGCTGCTTCCCGCAACCTTCACCAGATCGTCAGACCACCGAGTGGGGGGCCTGCCAACACTTCGTCTTCCCGTACGGTCTTGCCATTACCTCTATAAAATATGTTAATATACCTCTATAAAAATTAAAGAGAATAATCTACAACTAAACTCACCTCTCCAATCATGAATACAACTACCATCAAAATAATAACTGTTTTAAACATTTTCTCTACAATTAAACTCTTCAAAGCAGGTAACACTGCGTGTAAAAAAATTAAGATATTTGAAATAAATCTCAAATATACAATAAGGTTTGATGGAAACTTGACATAATGCTCGTTTATATAGCCCAGTATGGCTTTGCGTGTGATTTTATCTATAAATAATGATAATGTCCAAATAATCACTCGGTTACGACATTCATGCTATAATTATGAATAATAACCATATCCTGTTCACGTTTAAAATGGTGTGTCGTTTATAAAACTATTTTGTGCGCTTAGTAGCCATGACAGGAGCTTCCGCAGTAAAATAAAGGACAATCCTATCTACCAAGCTCAGCAATGGTTATTGACGTAGGCCGCTTGATGGTACTTTGATGTCGAATGGCTATGGAGTAAAAAGTCAGACTACACCTCAGCTGCTTAAAGTAGTATTAGTTATTGAGGAATCGCATATCCCTTAACGAGCGGAACGTAAGTGTCGACATTTACGTTGCATAACAAAATCAAGTATATCTTAATGAGTATTTTACTCGCAAGGCAAGCATGTATTATTTTATTTAAATACTTTTGCAAAAGATTTGTCATCAGTGGTTAACTCCTTAGTAAGCTTTTTATTGCTTAATTTGCACAGTATTACTTTTGTAAATACAAATTAAAATTAGTAATTTTACTGTGAAAATAAACTTGTTTTTGTTTTAACTAATTAAAAATTTAATACAATTTATAATAATTTTTACTATCCATTTCCCAAATTTACCGGTAAATAAAAATATGTATTTATCTTAAAACAAATGTACGTTTTGTTATACCTATAACTGCGACATTGGGTTATTCAAGAAAAGAGCATATTCTTACCTGAAGGGTAGGCAACGCACTGGCATCCCTGGTGACCGTGGGCGGCGGTGAATTACTTACCAACAGGTGACCCGTCTTGCTCGTTTGCCTATTAGATCTTATAAAAAAAAAAAATACCGCAATAGTAGTCTTGTTTTATGTATTTGTATTAAATAAAGTAACGATAGTAATTGACTTTCACAAAATAACATTTTGATCTGTCAAAACTAAATGTTACGTGAAACGATACATTATTGACAAACTAGTCTGTCAAAAATTATGAAGTTAGAAGTCGATACTTGAGAGATGTATTCTGTTGTTAATGTTTAAATCAGAAAATGTAATTTGTTAAAACAAAATAATAGACGCCATGGACGAACACGAATTCTTTCGACAGACAGTTCAACATCTTGCTCGGTGCTTATCGTGCTTGAACCCAACACCATGGGAGAAGGTTTGTAATATTACAACATTTATTGCTTATTTAAGTGATGAAATGACCTTTTTTATGCACGGTAAGGAAAGCTAATGAGACTTAAATTACTTGCAATTATTGGATAAATGACTCTCAGATACAGAGTAATCAGAATTAATCGTAACTTCTTTTGTTTTGATTATGATCTCATCATCTGACATAAGTCAGCAGTAATATATTTTTTATGTAGTTTGGTAATGAGTGTTGTATACATGTATAAGGAGTAGTTTGATGTAGTTTTATAAGCACTGAAACTCGTATGTTTCTGGAATATCTATATTTTGCTTTATGATTATATTAACTATATTCTTATCTTGATAAACATTGATTATTACTATATATTATGATGTAATTAAGTTTTATTTCCATAGGTTTTCACTTTAGTGTCTCTAGTTTAAGTTGCCACATTGTTACTATACCATGACAAGTGTTTTACTTATTATAAGGTGAAAGTTCCATTCACACGTAATTGTGTCTTTAACCAATTATAATATTTTTGGCTTTGTAGCTCGCTGGCCTAATGATTAGAGTGTGCGGCTTTCATTCCGAAGGTCGCTGGTTCGAATCTTGGCATGTAATGACCATTTAATATTTAAGTTATGTACATTGGTGAACTTTAGTTACAACAGCGAAATACGAATGGTGAAGGAAAACATCGTGAGGAAAACTGCACACTGACATCATCTTTCCGTGTGTGTGGTGGTCCCAATAAAGTGGCAACAGGCTCGCCCCCTGTTACATGGGACCTAATCTGACCACATGTGGCGAAAAGTGGGAGTTTATTCACCTCTGCCAACCCCTACTGGGAAAAAGGCGTGATAATATAAAAAAATATATATTTTTGGTTAATTTCATTGGAGTTTGACAATTCAAGAAATTGTCTGTAGTTTGTTTTTTTTGCATCTTTTTTATTATTTTTTCATAGGGAAATATTGAAAATTATTTAAAATATTGAAAAGTAGCTCGCTGGCCTAATGGTTAAAGCGTGCGGCTTTCATTCCGAAGGTCATGGTTTCAAACCTCGGCATGTACCAATGACTTAATATTTAAGTTATGTACATTTGTGAACTTTAGTTACAACAGCGAGATACAAACGGTGAAGGAAAACATCATGAGGAAACCCGCACTTTCCCACACGTTTCCCACTTGCAAGAGGCCTTGCAAGTGGGAAACAATGCTCACATAAAATAATTTTATTCTCGAACTACCTCTCGTGTGAAAATATTCTAAGTAGATTAGAATTAGCGTTCACATGTCTAAGCAATTGTTTACTAGGTTGTATCAAAACTGACGTTTTACATATACTTTAAATTCAAAATAAAATTATTTAAGTATTACAAAAACTTAAATACTATTAGTAATATTTTTTTGTACTAAATAAAAACATGAAATGAAATAATAAAAAAAAACTTTTAGTTATAATCTGTTAATAATATTAACTCAGTAATTTAATACTTTGTACAGAAATATTGGTTGTTTTCAAAGTATAAAATATTGATTGTTAAGATATTTGATTATAAAAATATTATAATAATAGGTTGGAGAAAAAGAAATCCATTATTTTTATATGAACTTCAGGACTTTATTTAACATGCTTCGGATTGTCCGATTTGGGTCAAATATGCACCGTTTTGTTCTATGATTTGTTGCCATTTTAAAGGTAACTTCATAATGCCTCTCTCGTAGAAGTCCTGGTTTCTATTTGCAAAAAACTCTAGTAGCCGATTTTCACAATCTTCTCTAGATGACAATTTTTTATCACTAAAGAAATTTTGTAATGCAAGAAAAAGATGGTAATCGCTTGGTGCCAAGTCCGGACTGTATGGCGGATGCATTAAAACTTCCCAACCAAGCTCCCGAAGTTTCTGGCGAGTGACTGTAGACGTGTGTGGCCTAGCGTTGTCCTGATGGAACATGACACCTCTCCTGTTGGCCAATTCTGGCCGTTTCTGGTCAATTGCTATCTTCAAACGGTCCAGTTGTTGACAGTAGAGATCAGAATTTAGTGCTTGGCTATATGGAAACAACTCATAATAAATAATCCTCTTCCAGTCCCACCAAATGCACAGCAGAACCTTCCTGGCCGTTAGTCCTGGTTTGGCCACCGTTTGAGGTGCTTCACCGTTCTTTACCATGATCGTTTTCGCACAGGGTTATCGTATGTGATCCATTTCTCATCTCCAGTCACCATCCGTTTAAGAAATGGGTCTATCTCATTCCGTTTGGCCAAGGCTTCGCAGATGGAAATTCGATCCATCATGTTTTTTTCTGTTAATTGGTGTGGCACCCAAACATCGAGCTTCTTTTTGAATCCAGCTTTGTGTAAATGGTTTAAAACTGTTTTGTGGTCCATTTTTAGCTCTTGGGCGATGTTACGACTGCTAACATGCCGGTCAACTTCGATAATTTCTCCGATTTTATCGACATTTTCGGCGACCGGCCTACCTGTGCGAGGTGCATCTTTAACATCAAAAATTCCTGAACGGAATCTACGAAACCAAAATTGCACATAATTGGCTGTTACAGTATCGGGTCCATAAACACCATTCACAATTTTAGCCGGCTGGCTTGCATTTTCGCCTTTGTCAAAGAAAAACTGTAAAATGTACCGAATTTTCTCTTTGTTCACTTCCATTTTTAACACCCTGTAACTCACAATTGAATGCACCAAACAAAAAACAGCAAAAGAATTTTTTTACTGCGAAATATCACCTTTCCAACGAGCATAAATCTGAAACTGTTTGAACGATACTTTACGAGAAATTTATCACTACAGCCATCTACCGATAAAATAATGGATTTCTTTTTCCCCAACCTAATATTATGAAGAATATTATGCGACTTTTACTTATATTTGTATAGGTCATTCTCATGGCCATAAGAAGTGTGCAATAATTATTTTACTCAGATCAGAGAGTGTTGAAGGAAGGTAAATTACTGTGGTTGACAACATCTTTAGTCACAATGCATGAATACAACATGGTGCTGTGCAATTTTTTAAACTTTCATAGTCAAGGAGAATTTGGGTTATGCATCAGAACTAAGAAATTTAATCTCCTGTTTCAGGTGAACACATTGTTTATGCTGTGTCCTCAAGCAAGCTCCTCTTTGATAGTCACTTCAAGGAGTCAAGAAGCTAGTATAGCTTTGGGTTTGTACTTCTTGCAGAGTGGGTTGCAACATCAAGATAAATTGTTGCCATATTTTTTAAAAATCTTAAAATGCCTTACGAATGCACAGTTTGAAGAACCTTTATGCAGGATAAAGTTTGCAGACCGTAAGTAATAATAAGTATCTATTTGGACAAATTTTATTAAAATATGTCTGGAGTGGAGAAACTACAGTTTAGTGGTTCCTATTAAAGAAAAGGTTTTCAAAATTACATTAATCAACATTTCAGGTATACCTATGGCAGAAAAATTTAGTTTCTGCTTGAACACTTTACTCTCAGATGTAGCTTCTAAACATGCTTCTCTTCGTGAGGAGATCATAACTGCACAAATAGAGTTAATGTCCAACCTCACAAAGATCATCATAAGCTGTCATGAGAATAAAGATTACAAGAATACAATATCCAAACTACAGCTTTGTAAGAGCACTATACCAACTTTGATTGGATTAGCTAGATCTATGGGCCGGTATGCAACGGTTGAACCTCCATTGCTATGTAGACTGTTTCCCCAACCACCGAGTCCAGTTAAAACAAAGGAACCAGAACCTAACTTTGAATATTCCACATTAGATAAAAAGAGAAAGTTCAATCAATTCCGGCCAATTATTCCTAGGTCTCTATCAGGCAATTTGAATCCGCATAATGGGAGTATTATGGAAAATGGTACCGACACCACCGACAGTTCGGGCGGTACATTGAAACGAGGATCTCTCCACAGTTACAGTTCAGTACCTTACGATCCCACAACATACTTCTTCCACAAGTTTGGTTCAAGCTTCAATCAGTTCCCGTACATGCGCTTTTCCGAATCACCAGAGAAAAGAATTAATGTTCAATTCTACGTGACATATTTGCAATCAATCTTGTCATTGGCGAAGAAGCTGTTAACGAAAGATTTGTTGGCATTTTTGGATGAGGAGGCTGAAGATATACACGCATCGGGACAAATTCAGGTATTGATATAATTAATAAACGCCAATAATGAGTCATAAAGAATATGTTTAACCTTATCAAGATACAATAAGCAGTCTTGTGTTTCAGGTTTTCCCCTACAAATCCTTCTCCGAAACA
Source organism: Troides oblongomaculatus (assembly GCA_029032895.1). Lineage (NCBI taxonomy): Eukaryota > Metazoa > Arthropoda > Insecta > Lepidoptera > Papilionidae > Troides > Troides oblongomaculatus. The sequence continues at coordinate 963,239 of JARDWC010000439.1, read as the reverse complement.
CTCAATTTAGTTATGGTAACACTGATGCGAGAAATCTTACAGCATCAAAAAGACTTACCAGGTCCTTTTACAAAAGACGTTCAGGTAAAACATTTTGTATGGTGTAGGTAAGTTTATGTATGTTATAAATTGTCATCATCAGTGGGCTAATATTGAAATTAATCAATTTCACGTTGTGGTAAGTGACAATGAAGCTGTGGAATGTGAAGATTGTTCACTCTGAATCCTCTGATGTAGTGAGATCTAGAAAACAGCAATGTTATAATAGTGGCACAATTACAATGGGAGATTGGTAGCTAATCAGATGGATTAAAAAAAACTCACCGTCACCCAAACCATTAAATACCGAAACAGCATCACAGACATTCGGGTTATAAGGCGAGCTCTTAGCTACTGCCTCTTAACTACCCCTAAAGTTTTTTTCTAGTATGATAATTGTTATATTTTTTGTAGGAATTCGTGAAGTGTTTGTTCCTCAGCGGACAGACGGAGTTACAGAGCCGTCATCATGACGCTTCAGAGAAGGAGGACCGTGAGAGCAATTTCGCTACCGTGAACAAGTTCAAAGTTAACGTTATGGCTAATTCCGCTTGCGTCGACTTGCTGGTGTGGGCTATTGGCGATGAGACAGGTATGCTATTAAGTTATGTTTGGCTTCTTAAAAGTAAAGTTAAAAGTGTTAAATCGGGTTGTAGTTAAGTATCAAATCCTACTAGATAAATTTTATTCTAAACCTAACCTAACCTTCAACTACTATTAATATTAAATTTAATACTATTTCTACAAAGTCTTTTCAAAAGGTAATGAATGATGTTTTCATAAGTAAGAGCTTTTTATTTTCGTGGAATACGTTCACCTTATGTTGAGTGACAAGTACAGTAAGAGTGAGTCTTATAAATTGAGCTTTCACAACTGACTTCATCACACTAATTCAATCTCTCTTTCTTCTCTCATTTATTATTACTTATACTGCTTTCTTTATATTTATTGCTCATGTTTAAACTTAGCAGTTATTTTGTTCTATCGCTTTATATTGATTGGATGCGGAACTCTCCAGTCTGTGAGTACCTTCTCGAAGGCATCATTTGGTTTGCTAGTGTTATGTTTTTTAAGGAAATTTTAGAGATTTGGCTAGTTTTAGTATATATTTTCGGATAAAGTTAGCATTGTTAGTTTTCTTCACGGCCATAAAAGCGACATTACTATTAAAATTGAACCTGCTACTTATACATATGTGTAAATTTTTACACGAGTTATTAAATAGTTCTTAAGGTAATTCAATATATTTTTTTAATAATAACGTTATATTTGCACAAAAAAATCTTTTTTGTTCCTACTATAGCAATATTTTAATCGTCAAGAGTGAACCTGTAGAAGATGCAAATAGACATTAATGGAACATTTCTTTGTAATACCTTTATATGTTATTTATTATATTATTTTGTTAATATGTAAGAAATTTATTTTTATATATTTAAATAATATTTTTACTAAAATTACCTAATGAGTATATTACTTATTTTATTTATGGTGTTGCAGTGGATGAGGACTATGATGTACCGGCTCTTATAAACGCTCTAACAATATTAATAGGTATCTCTGTGTTTTGAAGGTTTGAGTTGACCCTTCATGACTAACAAATACATCTCATTAACTCAATAACTAATGAACTATATACCAAAAAACAGTCCCAAAAACAGTCTCCTTGACTGTTAAATGTTTCACTATTTTTATTAAGACATTTGATAGCAAGAACCAAGTTTTTAATTGTTTTTTCAAAAAGGCAAATGATCTGGTTCAAGGACTGATGTAACGACGTCGTGTTAATAGTTACACCTCATGTTCCACTTCATAATCGTTATCATTTTCTGTATCCTCTTTGACACAATCCATTTACTTCCTCTTCGTTTTTCTTCCCATCCACATTATGTAAGACACTCTGTCAAGTTATGGCCACTAGACTACATGAACCATTAAAGAAATGTTTTTGGTTTACAACATAATTTATTAGACCAGATTTTTTTTATGCATGGGTTTTGTAACATTGAAATTTTGTTGTGTTTTCTTGTCTTTTCTCATGTTTATACATTCACGTGAGTGTTTATAATTTAGAAAAGACTTAATTTGAATTACTAATATTGGTGTAAAAAATAAATGATGTTTATGGACTGTAAAAATGATTTTGTATCAACAGTTTCTTTTCTCGTTAAAGTAAATTATTCATGAAGCTAATTCTAGTTATTTCTGACTTAGAAATAGACTAAAATTTAATCAAAGCAATGTACTTTAGTTTTCAAAAGAAAACTGATGCAACGATTTATTTTAGGTGCCGATTCTCTTTGTGGACGTTTGACAGAGAAGATCAATTCAAATCATAACCATAAATTAATATTAGCACATATGCCATTACTCATGGTGTGTCTAGAAGTAAGTACTTTTTTAAATTTGTAAACCACAAATACGTTATATTTTTTTTGATATGTTACAAATTTAGCAATTAACGACAAAGACATTAAATCCACACGATTTGTTTAAACTAATAAATAAATAATTATTCACGTGACCAGGGTCTCGGCAAATTAGCGACGAAGTTTCCCTCCATAGCGAACACTTCGATATATTGCCTGAGGGATTTCCTGGTTACCCCATCTCCTATATTGTTCAAACTGCACAAGCTGGAGTTGGAGAAAACTGGAAAGGAACACATGAAAGTGACATGTTGGTGACATACTTTTATCACAATAAATTTTCATTATTTTAGCTTTCTTATTACAAATTTAAAAATAAATTATACCATTATATAATTTGAAAATGTATATAAATGGAAAATATTCATGTTCACCTGATGGTAAGCGTAACGCCTGCTTATAACGTGGCGCTAGTTACGATGATATACACATCACCACATTGTCGCGTCTCCTTGAAACACAAGGTGGTTAAGTCTCGTTACCTCAGTAACTTCACAAGACACAATGCTCTTGAAACCGGAACAGTAATGTTTGCACACTACGACTTACCGGCAGAAATAGGCTCTGCGGTGGTATCTACTATGGGTTACCCTTATTTGGATTTTTTTTTAAATAGGTTTCATGTTATTTCGTCCATTAATTAATGAAAAAAAAATCCCTTTTCTCAGTACAAGGTAAAGAATTGCAAGGTATGACAACCACTGGGGTTCCGGTTAAGTCGACGCCCTTCGAGAAGCTTCGGGATGCCGCTATCGAAAACCTTTGCGTTGCGCTCGAGGCTGCGTTGACGGTTGACCCGTTTTGTGTGCCGGCCCTGGTCGGCTCCGTCAGCAATCGGCTGTTCACTGCAGAAACCAGTGACAGGTATGTATGTTTTAGTTCTGTTATTTTTTAATGTAGCGAGCAGATGTCTCATAACAATATGGCGCTAGTAGGGACTTACATCACCACATTGTGCTAACAAATTTGAGACAAAAAGTTCTTTCGTTACTGCAGTAATTTCATTAGCTATAGCTTCTAACGAACGAGAACTATTTAATGTTTGAACATTACTGTTTTTTATACTATCCGCTTTTTACTTCGACTAGGATACGTCAAGACTCAAGAGTGATATTTTCATTTGGTTTTTCAGCGAATCATCTTTAATAAGCACAAACATAGTTATAATGCTGGGTCACGTCGCTGTAGCGTTGAAAGATACGCCTAAAACTACAGATACTATACTACAGTTCTTTCAGCAGAGGTATGTATACAGTATATTTTAACGGAAATAAATGGGATCATCTAAAATACTCGAGAGTTGTTTTGTATTTGTTTATATTCAAAACGAAAATTGCTATTGTATGAAGCTGATACATAAGTACGTAACCTGATTGGGGAACACCATTTTGACAGCAACTCTATCGTTTGTAATATATTTTTATAAAGTAATAGACTAAAAATTTGCTTTGTTTACTTTATAGGTTATGCCGGGCGCCATCGTCGTTGGACACATTGATAGTAGATCAGCTCGGTTGTATGGCGCTCGCCAGCCCCGAGGGTCCAGCTCACGACGAGATAATGCGGATGTTCACTGTCATTACAGTCGAGGCAGCGAGTGCTGCATATCATCACACCGATGATAGAAAACAATACAGGTGAATAGAAAATCACTTTATATTTTTGACCACCATTATAGATTTCAGATAAATCGTTGATAATATAGAGCACGGAAGGGTTTCCTTACTTAAATTTAATTCGAAAACGGAAAAATGGGCTACTATTATGATTATTTTTCTTTTACTCAGCCATTCCTGTTAATTTAAATTTTATATTTGGTTTTATGGTTGCCAATATAGTACTTTGTGAAATGGACGTGTGCTGTATACGTTTTGTGTAAGCGCGACTTCGATCCTTACTGTGTTTGAGCCGAAGTTCTCATTGTAAGAGAAGTCCTTAGCCCTTAGTCCCACTAATAGGAACATTTAAATGGCTAGTTATTGTTATTTTTCTGACTATATACATCATAACTAAAATTTTCTATATTATGTACATTATTTACCATATACAATTTCCGAGAGAGATGAAAACAGTTGAATAATGTATTAGTTATTGTCGAACCTTTTACAGTTTAATAACTGTGTAGTATGGCTCTTTAAAATGTACGTAGGCACGTGTCGGGTGCGGTTCTGAATGCGCTGGCGAACGTAGCCGCAAATGCTCGCGGTGCGAGTGCGCGCTTGGAGCTGCTGACACGCCTGCTGGAGCTGTTCGTGCAGCTCGGGCTCGGCGGCGAACGTGCTACAGATCGTTCACCCGCGCCCGTACTCAAGGCTTCTGCCAGCGCAGGCAATCTCGGCGTATTGATACCCGTTATTGCGGTAAGCACTCACATTTTTTCTAAATATGATTATCAGAAATTTACGCTGAATGCATTTCTATAATTCACGGATATTTACTACTACTACCACAACAATCGATAAACGTCCACTGCTGGACATAAGCCAAAGAGCGCCATGTTTGTAGGGGTTCATATAAGGAGATTTGGGCCATTTCTCACCACGCTGACCCAATGCTGGTTGGTAGGAGCCAAAGCGAGCAGGTGAGGTTGACTCGGGTCCCATGAGTTGTTGTGCTGGACTCCTTACACCCAAGAGTATACTATCGTATAATTTAAAAGACACTCTTAATAGCACTACTGGGACTCGAAGTGTCCTTTGACAAGTGAAGTTGAAGCTCTTTACTCACCACGAAAGCTAAGTCCTGGATAGATTGAACAAATTACTAAAATGTAAACAACTTATTGTTTGTAAAACCGATAATGAAATAATTAAGAAATTGATTAATAACCTATTATTTTAAATACTAAGATTAAATAAAATATATTTCATGTTTTACAGGTTCTAGTGAAAAGGTTACCTCCTATTAGGAACCCTAAGCCAAGACTACACAAATTGTTCAAAGATTTTTGGCTGTACTGTGTAGTTATGGGCTTTACTGCTGCCGAATCAGGTAACTAACTTTATATGTTAAACTCCCACTAATTGCAGCTATTTTTCAACCCTTTGTATTCAACTTTTATCCACAGTAAAACTGTTCCAATTTGAGTTATATATACACATTTAATATTTCGATTCAGTTTAGATCTTTCCCAATCTTTTACCTCTGTCTATAAATATATTATTCTATACTGTTTATATAGACGTACTTAAACATCTTATCTCTTCTTCTATGGCCACGCCTGTAGCCATGCGAAAGCGTGAGTAAAAGATGCTTCTAGAACATAGCTGTTTGTGATTTGTTTTTGTTTAATCGTGTTTTTAGTAAACTGATATTGGTGCAATTATATCAGAACTATATGTAAAATATAAATGAGTAATAGTTTTGTTTAGCTTATACTACTTACATGTTTACTTCGATATTGCTTCATTATTGGTTTTGCATTATAGTGTTTAATTTTTACGTACATTCATTAAATGAACGATGTAAACAATAGAGTTATGTAACAAATCGCCATTTTAACACTTTATAATGTTTATTCGACGGAGCGTTGAAACAAGCATGAGGTTCACCTGATGGGCTTATACAATTGGGCTTTTAACTATTATACTAAGTTTGGGCTCATAACAGTGTTGGCGATAGGGGCTAGGCAGGACGAGCACAATGTAATGCGGTGTACCGCATCAGGTGATACAGACACGAGGTGTAAGATCTCATTACCTCGAATAATTTCACTGCCTGCAGCACTTAACAATTCGTAAAATAGTGGATGTTTGCACAATATTGTTTGGGGGTACAAATAAGTGCTGCAGAGGACTTATGTAAACAGGCTTCGATAGTAAAAATCGACTCTAAAAAAATTACTTACAAACCTGCTCATTTTCATAGCATACTATTTTTTTTCCCAGTATTTTTTTTTTTATAAATGGACAGCGCCTTGAAAATTATCATACTAAAGTTTTGTTTAATTTACTCATGCATTATATATTACACTGCATTTTGAATATGGCAGGACCGACTGGTGTGAAGTTCTTTAGTGGTGGTATGTTTTTAACAAGGGACATCTATCGACTGATGATGATGATGATAATCTGTTTAAGAACACCCGCTCATTTTTACTTCATACATAGTTTGCGCAATGTTATGTTGGTTTATCTGCACGTTTGTATAAAAAAATTAAATTGTGTAAAATACATTTGGTGCGTTTTTGTTTGTGACCAGAGTTTGCTTTTAGGTCGTCTTTAGAATGCAGTGTTAGATTATAATTTAATAGTTATTTTACATTGTTTATATAATACCGCTTTGATTTTGAGTGACTTTGGTTTTTGTTTTTAAAAGCAATTCTGCAATTTCTCTTAAGATACATTAAAGCATTTCTATTACAAAAAACATAAATTATCATTCGAAAATTTTATCTCTATTTAGTTCAGTTTCTATTAAAAATTATAATATAATTCAAATTAATAAATACCAGCAAAAATAATTCTTAACATATAAGAAGGTTTACTTTGGTCAATTAATATTTCCATACATTTAAATTATAAATAAAAATTGATACGACCTCCACGAACGTAAGTTCACACCGTGTATATATTTCCCAGGACTGTGGCCACAGGAATGGTATGCAGGTGTAAAAGAGATAGCTGCCAAATCTCCTTTCCTTGTTTCGCAAACATCGCTAAGGTCCGAAATGAGGGAACTTCAGTACACTTCGGCTGTAAGGAATGACTCAGTCTCTCTCACCGAGTTGCAGGAGCTGAAGACTCAGATACTGAATCTACTAGATCATCCGCCTGACGTTACTGTCAATGTAAACAAGTTGACATTCGCACCTTGCATGTACTTGCTAAGCGTATACTGGTTAGAGACATTGAGGTAAGTGATTTTTGTTTTCTGTAATGACTAGACGAGTAGAACTTTCAAGGGATGGTACTAGCGCCAATTTGCTAAGGGCGTATCACTTACTTTCCGGTGAACTTCTGCACGTCTCGTCGTTTTGCTGGAATAAAAAGAAAGAAATTAAAAAAGTTCTTGTCACCCTTTCGAAACTTTCTATTTATCTTTTTTAAAGTTGAATTTTTATGTAAAACTATGAAGCACTACAAAAGTAAGAAGCACTCTGAAACTATGTAGCACTGGTTTATAATCGTTAATTAATTTTGCTTGAACTTGTATTATTATATATAATGATATACATTTTAGGGTAACCAATTCACCGGAGCCGAGTTTGCAACCGATCATAGAATATTTAAGTGATACGGCCTTACAAAAGGACAAGAGCGGTATGTGGCAATGCGTAGCGAGGTAAGTCGTGTTTTGTATATCAGTAAAAAAAATCTTGCTAATTTTCTTCTTATTTGGTAGTGTTAGTCTTATTGAGGAATTTTGTCGATTCATCGGACTTCTTTTAAGATATATTTGGTGTTAGATTTTGTATGGACAATCGAGATTTCTTGATTCGAATTTTTATATACATATAAAGGCGGAGCTTTACTTATTCTTATTTTCGTTGTGGACGAAGATCTTTGCTAATATCTCTCTCATATTATTCTTATTAACATGCGATTCCAAGGCCGGAAATAAATACAGACTTTTTGCCGCTACAGCATTCAAGTATTCCTTCATTTTTAAATGTAAAAAATTACAATGATTTTTTTTGTGTTATTCAGCGTTGGCGACAAAGTATTCCAGAAGTTTCTAGATGTGATGTCTGATAAAGTGAAGGACGAATCAAGGGAGCGCGAGCTGGAGAGCCACGCGCAATTTCTTCTAGTCAATTTCAACCATATCCACAAGCAGATCCGGCGCGTCGCCGACAAGTGGCTTGCGGGATTGGTCGATCGGTTCCCGCATCTCCTGTGGAACTGTCGGGTGGGTAATGACATTATTATAGATACGAAATATGAAATGCTTAAACAAGTTCTTAGTTCTATCGCAGCTAGAAAATCACACTTGAAATTAAATTTATTGATCACTGACTCCTAGATCTTAAACATAAACTTAAAAGTAACATCATTTTTCAGGTGCTATGGTCTATGCTAGATATACTCCAAGTGCTGAGTTTCAGTCTGGAACTCGATGCGAACCAAGAAACACCGCTGCTCAAAGTGCCGGGTACTGACTTCACATTACAACTGCAAGATACGTTGGAAGGACGGGAGGTAGGTTATTGTACAATTTTGAAATGTATTATCAGTTTTATTACTTTATAAGACAGTCGAATGGACAATACTTCTCGGGGCAGCACGGATTATATCCTCGCTAAGCTTTGGCATTCTACTGGAGAAAAATAGCGAGGAAATGTTTTAAGGACAACAATGATTGTCATATCCATATGACATCTACCAACCTTTACTTGGCCAGCATAAATAGTGTTGATTTTTTATTTGTAAGACAAGGCGAGCTTTAGTCTGTGAGATCATTCAAGAGGAAATTTTTTTATAAACAATTTTAGATTTAGTAACAAAATTAATTCTCTCTTTTGTTACAGGGAATTGTTAAGGATTTTGCTGACCGCTGCCACGGTATTGTTCAAGAGGCGATGAAATGGGCGCCCCAGTCTACACGATCTCATCTTCAAGAGTATCTTAATCAGGTAATGATCACTGTCTTAGAAACGGGTTAGGCTATCTTTACTGCTACTCTACTCTCAACGACTAAGAAGAAACAATTTAATTAAAAGGGAGTTGGATGAATGGAAATGGAGTTTTATTATGGTTAGAGATGCAAGCTTAGTTCCAATCCATCATTCGATTATTGTAGTTTTTTTTTATTTCATTAAGCGATGAGATGAGAGAGATATTTTCCTGATAAAAAGTCATATGCTATACATTATACCACACTGTTCTCGTCGCTTTAAAATTAAGATTTTCTGATCTTTGAAATTAAGATTTCCTCTCATTATCCAGCACTTTCACTAGATACAACCATATAGAATTTAATGTTGTCATAATATTACGTTTTTGTATAGTGTCATAAATACATCGTATGGTTCAAGCTAGATGACCACTGCTAAGACCTACCATCAGTAAAACAAGGTGTTGCACAATAGGTACCAAATTCAACGCTTTGGCATCACTGCGGTTTGGCGCTGGCAACAGGCGCGCTTCTCGGCGCGGCGGGCTTGAACCGGATGTCCGCGCCACTACCGCGCGCCGCACTCGACAAACGGCCGCCCTGCGTCACTCACGACTCTGCTGCACTACTTGCTGTTGTTTCGCAACGAAGCCGTTACGCTGGCGAGGTAAGTACCATTGCCAACCTCCTTAATGATGTGAGGCGATAAAACAAGTATAACATTAATTTCATAGTAAAACAAATATACATACCTAACAATATGGTGCTAAAATGAGGGCTGCGCATAAAGAAGTCCCTGAATTTTATTATAATATAGAGCTATAGAAGCAGTTTTCCAAGTGTTGCAGCAGTCCACATTCGAAAGTTAAAGCATTTTAACCGACCACGCACCACCATCTACTGCTTCGTTGACACTTAATACCATGTGAAATTGAAGTCAAGTATTAACTCATTGTTGGTTGGAAAGAGAATCTAATAGAAAATAATATAATAACAGGTATCGGGGGCTGTGAGTGCCGAAGGGGGTGGCGAGGCAGCAGTATGGCGTGTGGGGGCAAAGTTACACAACGCGTTACGCGACGCCTGCGCAAGTGGGAGCGAAACGGCGCACAGGGCTGCACTGTGGCGAGCAACCGCTCTATTGGTGCACGCGCGGCACCAGATATCTGCGCACGCACAGTCTTCACCTACATCGCGGGCTTTATTGCATAGTGTCGGTAAGTATTTATTAAATAAATATGCCATGATTTAGGGAGAAAAATTTCTTTTTTAATTTACAATTTTTTTTTTTAATATTAAGAGTACTTCGTAATTTAATTTTGTCGCATATTTTTTTTTTTTTTGTTATAATAACGCCTTTTTCCCAGTAGGGGTAGGCAGAGGTGAATAGACCACCCACGTTTCGCCAGATGTGGTCAGATTAGGTCTCATGTAACAGGGGGCGAGCCTGTTGTCACTTTATTGGGACCACCACACGCACACACACAAAGATGATATCAGTGTGCGGGTTTCCTCACGATGTTTTCCTTCACCGTTTTTGTGTCTCGCTGTTGTAACTAAAGTTCACAAATGTACATAACTTAAATATTAAGTCATTGGTACATGCCGAGGTTTGAACCCGCTTTGTCGCATATATAGTATTGCATAGTACCTAACCGGGAATTAAATTTTCCGACCACACAAAAGAAAACTTTCATTATTTATGTATTTCTTTTGGACATTAGATTAATTATTACTTTTTCATTATTAATGATATATACATAATTATTTTTCTAGCGTGGTCTCAAGTGGAAATATTCACGGAAGATGCTGTCACCACAGCTGTGGAGTGCTGGCAGTGGCTGACAACCGCGCGGCCAGATCTGGAGTTACGTCTCCTGCAAGAGATATTTGCGGCCTGGCAGTGTACAGTAGACAGGAAAATGGGATTGTTCTCGAAACAACACGACGAGATCAGCCCGTTAGCTGCATATGAAGGTAAAGTCATAGTATTATGTTACAAATTCACATTGCAGTCTTTCTTGCATTTCACTTATTGTATAATACGTGGGTTATAATTCTGTTTACTTTGTAACAGTACTAATTATGTTACAATACAAGTGTGGGAATGAAATGGACCTTATTGTTTGTCTGAAGACTATTAACTGGTAATTTCTCGGAAAATAGCTCTAAAAATCTGAAACAATTATTTGTAATATATAATCAGCAGTTACATTTAAATTTATTTTTGACGTTAAATAAATTGTAATAATTAACTAGGAAACTAATTTTCCTTTGTGTCTTTGATTATTGTAATTTCAATTACATGTATGCAACATATATTCAACTGTAATCACTTCTGTATATAAAACACAATACCGGAATAATTGTAACAATCTATAAAAGACCTAGAGACTAAGGACATTTGATATTTCAGATCAGCTATCATTATCCGGTTCGAATTCTAATAGAATAAGAAGTTATGAAATTAACGCGTCTAATACAGATCGTTTTGGTTCAGGAAAATTTTATGGTGAATATTAAAAATATAATTCATGACGAATAAATTGTTTCAAGTATTCTCTATTTAGTTGTATGTAGATTTGATTGTAGATAGGGGTTGTAATTTTTGTTATAATGGATGAGTGAGTACGGCGTTCATCTGAAGATAATGTGTCACTTTGTACCAAGTTCCTAATCTTATATAACTTAAAAAATATTATATTTTCTAGGTGCTAAATTAGAGCCGAGACCACCCTTCGTAGCTCCGCACGCGGTGTGGGTTCGATACCTGTGCGAGGTAGCTGACACCGCAAAGTACAACAGTTTGGAGAAGGTAGAAATGTTAGCGAGTCTTCTACACAGGTGATTAGTATTAATTATACTATTGAAAAAAACCATAGAGTATTTTTTTTATATATAGGTTATTACAATTGAATAGCTGTGATAACTCAGTTTTGTAAGAACGTACCATTTTTGACATTCATTTCCAACCAAAATCTATGTTACTGATAAGTTTACTTGAAATATGCTTCGTGGTATACTGCATAAAGAAAAAACAACTACAAAAACTGACTACCCTGTAAAGAGTTATGCGTTGTCATTTTCTTTCATATATTTGCTGATTCTGTGAATTACATTATATTTGAACTTATTGATGGAGATACTTAGATAACAGAAATATTCAAATATTAAAAAAAAAATACACAGCATACTTCTTTCTATTGAAGTTATATTTACGCATTCACCGATTCTCTTTTGATTATCATTACAATCAGCCAGCCGACACCCACTGCTGCACAACGTACCCCATTGCCATAAAAAATAAACACGTGTTGAATTGTTTTACTAGTCACGTGATTCAGACGTTATTAATTTGCGTTCGTGTGTTCTGCAACTAGGTCATTGCCCATAACTGTTGGAGACATAAGAGATCACATCAACAGGCACGTTGAAGCAGCCGGTGTTAGATTTAAGTAAGTATTTGTTTTGAAATAATTTTAAATGACTTGCAACCGTACCATTTCGAAGAGGCTGTCGAATGCGCTATACCTTCAGAAGAGGAGGAGGAGCTTCGTCACGGAAAACTTAGAGAAACATGTGTTCCATGAACCACAACTTTTGTAGTAATAATTTTTATTTATTTTCTAATGGTATGTGTACATTCATCAACTCGAACCTAAACAGCATGTTTGGATCTTCATCATTCTAATAGGCGAAGTGCATCTTTGTGACACTTTTATAGGTAGGTGTTTAACTTGCCATCAGGAGAATCACAGGTGTGGTAAGTCTCCACATCTTTAATTATTGATGTGAGTGAGAGTTCCTGCCACCAGTAAAAAATGAACTTAACGTTTTATATCTTACAGGTTACTATCGTGCGGATTGTCCCTCCTCCAAGGTGATATATTGCCCCGTTCGTTAGCTCGCAATATTTTGAGGGAGCGGGTATACAGCGTTTGTCTAGATTATTTCTGTCGAGGTCTTCAGTGCCCTTCCAAAAGCTCAGGGGCTTTAAGAGAGGACATTATCTCATTGATCAAATTCTGGCAGCTTATGCACTCTGATAAGAAATATTTGAAGAGTAGTGACATAGGTGGTAAGTTATTATAGTTGATTTATAACGTAAAGTTTATTTAGATATATTTACATGTAATAATAAATAATATACTACACTTAAGGTTTCTAATATTAGTGCCCAGAGCCTCTCACCAGGAGAGAGTCAAGGCCATTTATCCACTACTCTGGCCAAATATAAATTGGTCGGTTGAGCGAATGTGCATTGTAGACAAAAAAAAAAAAATATTATTACATTAAATATTTGGGTTTCCTTTTTCTTTCTTTCATTACATTAATAAAAACCTAGTACTTTCTTTCTGCAAAATATTTTTTTATTTATTGGCTTATTATTTGATATTTGGATAGTGATTTAAAATATAGTACTTTGTATTAACATTACTTCCTACTTAGCAGAATTCGACACGATTGGTCCGAGCAGCCAGCAAAGTGTATACACCTCCAACTCCCCCACTGATAACCGTTCATCGATTAACAGCAGCGATATAGGAAGCCGTCAGACTACCGGCTGGATTAATACGGTAAACTTTTTTTATTGTACAGAAGTGATGGGCCTCTGCTGCTCACCTATGCTGGAGCCAGTCTAGGTAGGAACCATAGCAGCCTTTATTCTTGCCGTCAAACAGAAGTGTGCAGATATTACTGTGTGCCTGTCAAAAAGTTATAGTCAACGAAAATTCTCTGGTAAAGGTAGTTAAGATGTTATGTCTCATATCAAGGGGCACAATGTGGTGCAGTGATCATCCTGATTCCATGTTTGCGAGCTTGTCACCAACAGGTAAAAGACATTTTTCAGCTTATTATCGTTTAGCACTCGTGAGAGCTCAGTTTAAGAATTTTTGAAGAAGCAGTTTTTTGTATGGGTTCTCTTTTTAAAAATTTAAATTAACAGGTACCAATGTCAACAACGACACTCAGCAGCGGGGCGGGGAGTATAGCAGGGAAGCGCTCCAATCGCAGCGTGAAGCCCACCAACAAGTCACAGGATACTTTCGTAAAGGATTACGTTAGAAAGAGAAATCTAATCCTGGAGCTAATGGTAAGTACTATTTGGAAAAAAATTGTATGGATATCATATAATTAAAATTTTGCATATGTTTGATATTATAACTCTCATCATCATTTAGCTCTATTTCCGGACTGTCGCATTCAGTTACTAGCAGGTCGGTATTGTTAATAAATATGAAAATAACTTATTTGCTATTGCATATAGTATAAAGATATTAAATTATTTCAATAATCCATTGTTATAAATGTATGTTGTTTGTAACACGAAGATCTCTGATTCGTATCTGGGGGTTATGTGTGATATAATTTAGTCAGATATAAAGCTTATTATAATCCATTTGTTTAGCTAGAATTGTTATGTTAAACTGGCGCCTATATTTTGAGATAGAATAATGGGAGTAGTTGAAGTCATTATTTATGGCCTCATTATCACTTAACACTATGTGAAAAAGAGATCCAATGGCGGCCAATTTTAGGCAGACAAAATAATTAACTACAATCCGCAATCCATAACCATATCAAGCAACTGTATTTTTTGCACATGATGAGAGTACTAAGTGTTATAGGTTATTACACAAACATTTCATTCGCAGGCGGTGGAGATTGAGGTGCTGGTGACGTGGCACAATCCTCACGCGCGGCCCGAGCAGGCGGTACCTGGTGAAGATAATATAGCAACGTGGCGCTCTAAGCCGAACACGGAGCGCACGTGGCGCGACTATGCTAAGCACGCGTGGGACATCAGCCCCGCACTCGCCGTGTTCCTACCCGAGAGGTGCGCCCAGCTTTACACTAAAACAATGTGATGTTATTAAAGATTTAAACATAACAACACATTATGACGTCGCATTTTTTTAATTTAAATCCCAACAATTTTATAAGCAACAGTGGTGTCTTTGAAATCAGAAAATAATAATATTTGCGCTCTTATATTGATATATTTGTGCTTCAATATTATTAACACTTAATTTTTTCTTATTTAACGAAGCGACAAAATGAGCGAGACGTTTTTCTGATGGTATTTTTGGCTGCAGACAAATGTGCTGCGGTGCTATCTACCACTAGTAATATACACTATTAGAGCTGTTGCATTTGGTTACCTATTTATTATGTATTTTTTTTAATTATGCGTGTTAAGTATTCGATTTAAAAACAGGTTGAAAAACGAAGCAATAGTAAAGGAGATAAAAAGAAAGGTGCAGTCACAGCCAACTTCAGTTTGCCACATTCCACAGGCTCTCAAATTTCTGGTCACTACTGAAACGTTGCTCAGCGATGCGCATGAGGTAAGTATATTATTGTTTGTATCAACTATTGGCAAATATTTAATAGATAAATTTTCAGTCATTGTGTCTATTTTTACTACATTACACTATTTTAAAACTTTTAACTTATACTTGTTAAGTAACACTTTAAATATTCTACTTAATAAATTTTATATATTCTCAAGAATTCCCTTGTATCCTATTAATGTCCCTGCTTAATTGTAGTCATTACTTTCGCAGCTGGTGCACATGGTGACTTGGGCCCGCGTCAGTCCAGTAGAAGCGCTTTCGTATTTCAGTCGACAGTACCCGCCACATCCGCTCTCTGCCCAGGCGGCCGTGACCACGCTGACGTCATATCCGTCATCCGCCGTACTACTCTACATCCCACAGTTGGTTCAAGCATTGCGGCATGACACTGTAAGTTGGAGCTGTGCCTCAGAATGAAAGGTCTCATTACCACAGTTATTTCATTAGCTACATTGCCTTTTAAATCTGAACACAGTAATGTTTGCATCTATTGCTTCTCGTCACAGAAATAACTGTTGTCTTTTTTCTTTACACTTAATCATATTTTCTTGCTCATGGTGGATTCTACAATCACAATATTTTCCTTTCATCAGCATGATAAAAATGATTGAAACAACAAATAGTGGTGACAAATTTTTCATGTTGTCTAATTAATTAGTAACATTTTTATATTAAGTAGATCACTGTCACTTTAATCAAGCCTATGGGAAGAAATTCCGTATTGGAATAAGTAGTGCCTTTGTACTTATTTCTATGTTTGTTATATTTTCATTGTAATTTCTGTGTGCATAAATAAATAATAAATAAAAATGTGTTATGATTTTTATTTAACAGATGGGTTATGTTGCGGAGCTGATTAAGTCACTGGCTAAGAAGTCTCAGGTTGTCGCTCACCAGCTGATATGGAATATGCACACCAATATGTATACAGACGAGGAGATGCTACATAAAGATGGTGAGATGGAATTATCTAGTGTAGTAGATCAGCAAGTGGATTCTAAAAAATTCTACCTCTAAAATTTTATTTATGTAGCTATGTTACCGATTATAGCGTCTCCGTGTGGAAAGCCATTGACTCACCATCAGCCACTGCGCTTCGAATGTGAATCTGTACATATGGCTATGGTGGAATCCAATGTTTAAACCAATTTTGTTTTATTTCCATTAATCTTCTTAGGTTAGTCGCGATTATTCAAGATATAACTTAAAAACAAAAATTATCATCTTATTTATTTTTACCCTTATTTTTTTTTATATCCAAGACTGTTTTTGTACTGTATCTTGCACCTTAATTTACTGGTTGTAGATAATTGTTGCCGGAGACCGTTAACTGCAGGAACTTTTTCTATCACCTAATAATAGTTTGCAAATATTACTGTTTACCAATTTGAAGGTGTTCCATAGCTAAATGAAATTACTAGGATATTGAGATTTAACATTTTATGTTTCAATTCGTTGACCACCATTTGGTGCTGCGCATATCATTTAAATGCCATATTGCTATTGATAAGTTTACTATCACGTGAAAGATCTGCAAGTCGAGTTCTCCAATTAAAAAAATAAATCATTGTAATAGCTATAACCATATCTTTCTCGTAGCAGCTCTCTTCGACGTTCTGGAAGCGTTAACAAAGAGCATCGTCGACGGTCTCTCGGGACCGGCCAAAGCTTTCTACGAGAGGGAGTTCGATTTCTTTAAACAGATAACGAATATAAGCGGCATTATACGACCGTACCCGAAGGGAGCCGAACGGAAACGAGCCTGCTTAGAAGCACTTAAAAATGTTAAGGTAAGTGAATATACAACACACTACTATCTAAAACGTCACAGTCTTACTAGTAGTAGATCTTTGTTAACGAAGAGTCTAGGTAAATACTGCTTCCAGCCCTGTAGTCTCCGGTTAGTAAGAATAAGACTAAGTTAAGCCCTGCCTGTCGTAAAAGGCGACTAAAAGTGTCTAGGAGTTTCGCGGGCTTCGAGGGTGGGGGCCCAAGCGAACCTACGTGGGATAGCATATGGCTCGGCGATGGTGCCTAAAAGGTTTAGGCCTCGCCTCGGAAACGTATAACAGAAAGTGCACTGGTACGTTCATTGGTACATATAAATGATCCCAGAGCCTCTCCGAATGCACTGATGCAGACCACCGAGGGGGTTTTAGTAAGAGTCTCACATAACCCTGACACTTCCCTTCAAAAACATGGTACATTTCGAAGATCCCTGTCGCTCTCACCCGAAAACAAAAAATAAATACTGCTTTAACTCCTATTTCTGCCGTTAAACAATAGTGTGCAAACATATTATTGCATTCAGTTGCGAAGGGCCCCATAGTTAATAAAATTACTGTGGTAAGGAGATTTAATATAGAGAAATTCAATTGTTTATTGTTATTTTTAATTGTTTCTTAACATCAAATGGCATTAAGGCTAAACGTTAGTCCATTTTTGATATAGAAACTGATGTCCTTTTTTAATTTAACGCTTTTTCAGGTACAACCAGGATGTTACCTGCCGTCTAATCCTGATTCGATGGTGATTGATATAGATTATAAAAGCGGTAAGTTCACACTAAATATAACTACATATTAACTGAAAATACGTTGGTGTGAAGAGGTTCGGGTTCGGTCGTCGCTGAGCATGAAGGAAAAAATAAATCGACATGTTCCAAGATCATTTTATGAACATGAGAAATCTACCACTGGTACTAAGCGTGGTGGATAAATTGCCTCAAATTTTTCCTTGTGTGCGAAAGCCCCTTGCTCCAGTAGTAGGGACCGAAGAATAGCAGCCTTCTGTCTGTCAATTAAATTCTAATAGACAGTACTTCATGTTCATAAATTCTTTATAATTACTACTTATAGAAACTTGCAATATGCAATACCAAAACTATCGTCTTAGTAAATTTATTACTATAAGACTCGAAATATACAATAGTGTTACTCTTTGTTATTAATAAAGGTAAATTATAATTGTTTTTACGGGGTTTTGATCAGGTACACCGATGCAGAGCGCTGCCAAAGCACCTTACCTAGCAAGGTTTAGGGTGCGGAAGTACGGGATTGCGGAGATGGAGTCGGTGGCTATGGCGATCGTATCTGGCGAGGATCCACCGACCGTAAGTATACAATAAATACTTTATATTAATATAAATAAAGATTGATGTACTAGAGCGTCGTCATTTTTAATTTTAAATAGTTGTGTAGATTAATAATGGTTTTTCCTAACTTGAAATCCTGCATAAAAATGAGTTTTTACTATTTATTATCTGTAATGTTAAGAAAAATATATCAGTTCTAACATTTTCAGAGATATCTATAAGAAAATAAATCCATTATTAATAATATTTTAAACATTAGGAAGAAGGCAAAGACCGGTACACTTCAATAGCGGCAGAAACTTGGCAAGCCGCCATCTTTAAAGTGGGCGATGACGTCAGGCAAGACATGTTGGCGCTGCAAGTGATATCATTATTCAAGAACATCTTCCAACAAGTCGGCCTGGATCTCTACCTGTTCCCTTATAAAGTTGTTGCCACAGCGCCTGGCGTGAGTGCATTTTCTATCAATAAGATACCATAAAAAATATATGTATTTCAGTTAAAAATATTTATGGTACTCATTATCATCATCAGCAACAGCCGTTACACTTCTACCGCTGGACACATACCTCTTCCAACGGAGTCCTGCTCTCCCATGTCTAAAAGTGAATTAAAGTAGGGGAAAACTTACAGCGTTGCTATGCGTACTATAAACATCAAGATTTATATATTTTACGGTTGGCAACACTGTTTATATATACATACGTTTATATAACACTGTTGAATAACATTTTTTATGCACGAACTTTTGTCCCACTAAAAATTGTAATACTTTTATGATTTTTGTAGCCATTTAGATTCTACGTACTAAAGTTTTGAAGGACATTACAAGATTGTTTTTTTATTAGTGTGGCGTAATCGAGTGTGTGCCGAACGCAAAATCACGAGATCAGCTCGGCAGGCAGACGGATATTGGGATGTATGAATACTTCATAAAGAAATATGGCGATGAAACGACAAGAGAATTTCAGGTATTTTCATAATTCAGAACACAATAATGATGATCTATAACAGCCAATTTAGTTAATATTAGTAGCTCGTTGGCCTGATGGTTTGATCGTGCGGCTTTCATTCCGAAGGTCAGTTCGAATCTCGGCATGTACCAATGACTAATATTTAAGTTGTGTACATTTGTGAACTTTAGTTACAACAGCGAAATACAAACGGTGAAGGAAAACATCGTGAGGAAACCTGCATATGAATTAGAATTTATTCTAAGGTGTGTGTGAAGTCACCAATCCGCATTGGGCCCGCGTGGTGTCAATGGCCCCATCGTCCTCATATTAAGGGTAGGCCTGTACCCCAGCAGTGGGGACGTGAATTGGCTATCAAGGGATGATGATGACGACATAATTTAGAACCTAATTTGTAGTCTTTTTGGCTGAGTAACATACGGGTGTGGATTGGCAGTACATCTACAAAGAAATTTTTGCCACCTCGTTCAAGAGGCCCGTCTATTATTGGAATTGATATCAAACCTTCAAACACGAAAAGGCACTACAAGAAGAAGAATTAGAATTATATCTGTAACACACTATAATTCTGTGATTGATGATTCCATGTCTAGTTTGCGTTTTAAATATAAATTTTTCATAATTATTCCTAGATCCGTATAATTAAAGTGAAGTGAGTCGAAAATAATAGATGTCATTCGCTGTTAACTTTCAGGCAGCCCGTCGTTGTTTCGTGACGTCCATGGCAGCCTACAGCGTGATCGGCTTTCTGCTTCAGATCAAGGATCGGCACAATGGCAACATTATGCTTGACACGGATGGACATATCATACATATAGGTAATAACAAACTTGTTTATTTTTAACACTGTTCTGTGTTGGAGTATATTAAATTAAATGGAGCGTCGATTTGCGTTAGGCATGAACAAAAAATAGCGATTGACAACTGCTTACATAATAGGTTGGGGAAAAAGAAATCCATTATTTTTTCGGTAGATGGCTGTAGTGATAAATTTCTCGTAAAGTATCGATCTAACAGTTCCAGATTTATGCTCGTTGGAAAGGTGACATTTATAAGTAAAAAAATTCTTTTGCTGTTTTTTGTTTGGTGCATTCAATTTTGAGTTACAGGGTGTTAAAAATGGAAGTGAACAAAGAGAAAATTCGGTACATTTTACAGTTTTTCTTTGACAAAGGCGAAAATGCAAGCCAGGCGGCTAAAATTGTGAATGGTGTTTATGGACCCGATACTGTAACAGCCAATTATGTGCAATTTTGATTTCATAGATTCCGTTCAGGAATTTTTGATGTTAAAGATGCACCTCGCACAGGTAGGCCGGTCGCCGAAAATGTCGATAAAATCGGAGAAATGATCGAAGTTGACCGGCATGTTAGCAGTCGTAACATCGCCCAGGAGCTAAAAATGGACCACAAAACAGTTTTAATCCATTTACACAAAGCTGGATTCAAAAAGAAGCTCGATGTTTGGGTGCCACACCAATTAACAGAAAAAAATATGATGGATCGAATTTCCATCTGCGAAGCCTTGGCCAAACGGAATGAGATAGACCCATTTCTTAAACGGATGGTGACTGGAGATGAGAAATGGATCACATACGATAACCCTGTGCGAAAACTATCATGGTCAAAGAGCGGTGAAGCACCTCAAACGGTGGCCAAACCAGGACTAACGGCCAGGAAGGATCTGCTGTGCATTTGGTGGGACTGGAAGGGGATTATTTATTATGAGTTGTTTCCATATGGCCAAGCACTAAATTCTGATCTTTACTGTCAACAACTGAACCGTTTGAAGATAGCAATTGACCAGAAACGCCCAGAATTGGCCAACAGGAGAGGTGTCGTGTTCCACCAGGACAACGCTAGGCCACACACGTCTACAGTGACTCGCCAGAAACTTCGGGAGCTTAGTTGGGAAGTTTTAATGCATCCGCCATACAGTCCGGACTTGGCACCAAGCGATTACCATCTTTTTCTTGCATTACAAAATTTCTTTAGTGATAAAAAATTGGCATCTAGGGAAGATTGTGAAAATCGGCTACTAGAGTTTTTTGCAAATAGAGACCAGGACTTCTACGAGAGAGGCATTATGAAATTACCTTTAAAATGGCAACAAATCATAGAACAAAACGGTGCATATTTGACCCAAATCGGACAATCCGAAGCATGTTAAATAAAGTCCTGAAATTCATATAAAAATAATGGATTTCTTTTTCCCCAACCTATTATAATATATCTAAAGTTTGGTCTATGAGAGATCTTCGACTATGTGCAGTACAGTGGCGGATTGATAAAGGTATTTTTTCTTATTTTTAACCAATTCCACATATTAAGTGGAAAAATCACAGTGCTTCATATTACGAAACAAAATTTGAAATTTTATGCGATGCTATTTAATAATAATAGTCACTGCCATTAATACGATTTTAAAGTTATCTAATTAGAAAAATTCTTAAGATCCATGTCTTAAGTTCTCTTCTAGCTAAAAGAGGCTTAAGAACATTTCGATACAAGGTCATGTTTCACACACATGGAAGCCATTTTTTTGGAACATATCGATATCGATGTTTTTTTTTTTACTAGAACCAACAAATAATACTTATGTCAATAGGTGGTGAAAAATTTTTCTCATAGCTTCTTCTGTATGTCTGAGTTGGTTAAGACCATGATACGATTTTCGCTTTTGTGCAGATTTCGGTTTCATGTTCGAGTCTTCGCCCGGCGGTAACTTGGGCTTTGAGCCGGACATCAAGCTGACCGATGAAATGGTGATGGTGATGGGCGGGAAGATGGAGGCACCTCCTTTCCGCTGGTTTTGCGAGCTGTGTGTACAGGCGTTCCTTGCAGTTAGGTAAGACTAGACCTTATATTGATATAGTGACGTGGGCTTAGGTAAATTGATACTCCGGTGAGGATTGCGAAGTCGCTGCATGGAAGCGGCGCAAGGCTGATCGGTTTGAAGACATATTTAAATATTTATAATTATTTTCAGACCGTACCAAGAAGCAATAATATCAATGGTGTCGCTAATGTTGGACACTGGTTTGCCCTGCTTCCGGGGGCAGACGATTCGTCTCCTCCGCTCTCGTTTCGCGCCCAACTCTACAGAGAAAGAGGCAGCGGCCTACATGCTCTCAGTCATTCGGAACTCCTTCCTCAACTTCAGAACCAGGACGTACGACATGATACAATATTATCAGAACCAAATACCATACTAAATTAATTTTTTTAACAACGCTGTAAATGATATCCGTATCAGGTAGTTGTGTGCAAACATTACAGTTTTTCTGTTTGAAAATGTCCGTATATTAGATTAAGTTGCTGTGGTAAAACTTAACATCCTCTGTCTCATCATCATGAGGGCAATGAAGTGCAGTGTCAACATCCTATGCTAATTATTCCAGATGCACACTTATACCATCGAACAAATGATTTCTCTTCTGTTACTCCTCTTGTTTTGTGGATTAATATTAAAAAAAGAAAAATAAATTCGAAAAAGTATTATGAAAAAAAAAATACAATGATCGTTAAAAATTAGTTTGTTATAACCTAAGACATAATTTTTTTTTCCGCTTACATAATTTGAACAATTAAAGACGATATTATGGAATGAAAACTACAACTAAAGCTTTTATTACTGGAACAACTGCTCCAGTTTGAATGGTGTTGCAGCTAATGAAATTAATGGGATAACTAGACAGTATTGCGACTATTACTATAGATATTATATATCCACCGGTAATGGGAGGTAATGTAGGGATAAACAGAAGGGGAGAATGGAACAAAATGGTTGAGGTACTTACACTGTTAGTTTTAAAGTTTAACTTGGTGCAACATCCTAAACAATGAGTGATTAATATAGACCGAAAAGGTTTCAAAACGATAATAAGAATATTGATGAAAAGGGGTTACAATATCTTTTCCTACGCCTTTACATCTATTTATGTTAAATAATTTTTTAGTCTATGGACACAGCGGTTATTATTATTTATTATAAATGCAAATCAGGTGGGAGCTATTTTTATTATAATACTTAACTTTCTACTTTAGATGTCAATTTAATTGCCTATGTGGCGTTGTGATTAATCCTTTACCTTATAACACCGAGTCCTTGATTCAATTCCACGACTTGTGGAACTACCATCCATAGCCTCATTGTCACTTAACACGATGTGGAATAGAGGTTAAGCGTTGCTAAAATTATAATGAAAAAAAAAATCAACTTGCAGTTAAAACTGGATACAGCGAACTATTCACTGCTCAGATTATTATATGAAAATATTAAAAAAAAAACATCGATATAAGCTTTATTGGTGTTAATAATAATATTTAATAAATTTCTTTGAAATAAAAAAAAATCCAGATTTTAAATTTCTGAGGTTGTTAATAAAAATAAAATTAGGTACACCTCATCAGCGCCTGTTTCTGTCGCCAACATTATTGCGTTCCAGTTTGAAAGCGGTCGTAACTGGTTAAATTACCAGGGTAACGAGACAACAACTTTAGTCTTAAGCCGACGATTATAGTGTGGTACACTGTATATCTTCCTAATTATAGCAACATTACTATATTAATATTTATAGGAAGTTCGTACTGAATATCGCGTCGCTTCGTCAAATAAAGAAAAAAAAATTCTGTAAGTGTCAAATTACCACATTATTGGAATGCTTGATATTGGTTTAATTACAAAGGATTACATTCTTTATTGTGATATATGTTTTGTTACTTCGATAACTGATTATAATATTTATTTTACGATGGCTGAGGGTTATATCTGAATGCGTATGAAATTAACGTAAAAATTAAAGTTTTTAAAAATAAATCAACTCTATTATATTTGTCTGTTTTTATTTTATTTTATTGATTTAATCAATACAAAAAAATATATAATAGCCGTGCGTTGCTAAATACTAAAACTTTGTTCGCCCTATATAACAAAAAAAAATATCAACAATTTATTTCCCCTCTATATTAACGTATTTTTTTAATTTTTATTTTGGAAACGTTAACAATATATTTATATTTATTATGAACGGTACTTGTGATTCATATTATATTTCTTTTACTAATTATAAAAAAAAATTGTCCATATTTTAATTAATATCCAAATGAGTATAATTTTAAATCCATATTTTAATATATTTAGTCTGGTAGGCAAATTATCATTGATATTAGTAAAAGTATTAGTGTGTTGAAATGTTATTCGGCGTATTTAGAATATTTGTGCGTTGTTTATGCTGTTATTAGTTGTAGGTCTTTGATGCCGGAGATCGTCTAGTTAGGCGCTATCGCAACTCCTTTTACTACCGACAGATAGTACTGTGCAATCATTACTGTGTTCCGGTCCTAAGGGCGCTGTAGCTTGTGAAATTACTGGTGTGATGGGATTTAAAATCTAGTTTCTAAGCCACGACTAAAATGTGACACAGCGTTTATCCTAGCTAGCGCTACTTAGTGACTGGCCGGCGTCTCACTTGCCATTGGGTGAACGTACAGTTCATTGTTGAATACAGTTCAGTTTGTTGAATAAAAAAAAATTAAGACCTCGGTAAAGCTTCTTGTGAATGTTTACTATCAAAATAGGTACAGTAGATTTTACTTTCTGTTCGTATTTAATAATCCTACTACACTATTTAAATAATATGCTTGTTATAAAATATATACCTATTACGATAGCTATCTTTTATTAAAAAAACAAATTACAAAACTTCATTTCCTTCCTTTGCAGTTTGCAAGCAAGCAATATACCAGATATTTATAAAATAAACCTTATGTAAATAGAATGATACAATGACGAAATTTCTTTCAGTGATATCCAAAGCACACTGCCTTTACGTAATAAAAAAAATATTTGTTTGTTCTTATGTAAAATAATTATATTAATAACTTGCTGTGTGTATTGTTTTTGTATTTTAAATTTTTTAGAAATAGTTGGACATTCCTCTTCATAATTTTTGTTATAATAAAATATGATATTAAAACTATCTTTGATTGAATTATTTATCCTCTTAATTTTCTTCATTATATGATGATTATCTAAATATGTATGATTGTCTATATTATATTTTATATAAAAAAATTTAAGAATGTTTAACAAAATAATAAATTGAAATAGAAATCGGTAAACAAAAAAGCGGGCATACTACAACAAGTCTTCCATCTTTTTCGTTACCCATTCTAGTTAGGAATAGATGAATATAGGAAAAATAATCATGTGCAAAAAAATAATGATAGACATGGACAAATATAAAAAAAACAATTCACATCAATGTATTCTTACTAGACCTTATCCCATCTTTACTTGGGGTTGGCTATTTGGCATATAAATCCATATCAATGTATAATAAACAAAAATAGCAGATATCGATAAAAAAGGAAACGGACACCATTAAGTTAAAAATTAACATAAGTTTTAAAAACAACAAAACAAAAGGTTAAATAAAATTACAGTTTTTCTAATTAAATGTTTATTGTATAATTAATATAAAAATTAAATATTGATATCACAGCTTTCAATAAATGATAAATAGAATTCCAACTTTTTGATAGTTTTCTTAACCTTGCTTACATCTAACTCGGGCAAATAGTCCATAGTGTTTTGAGGGAACTTTTTACTAAATCTCCCTTTGTTCTCCTTAGTTTTACTGTCATCTTTATTTGTGTTTTTGATTAAAGCTTTGGCCCGGGTAAACATTTCTATAAGATCTGAGAGAGCTGCTCTGCAGTAGTACGATTTATTTTTTTTATTTGGACCATTTATTATTAAAAATGTGTCATGTCTCATAACATCTAGACTTGTTTTGTCAGTTTCTATAAGTTGACTCTGAAAGTAGATAACATTTATGAAATAAACTTTACCATATTTTTTAATAAATTCATAAATAAAATGAAAGTGACCATTTGTAATATAAAATTTTTCTGGATATGAATTTATGGTATCAATGTTAAAAAGCAAACATTAAAAACTTTTTTCTTTTGTTTGTCTGAAACTTTTCTATTGATTTTGAGATTAATATTAGTGATATGTAACAAATATAAGTTATCAGAACTTAGTTATTTAAGTCTTGATTTGAAATGGATTAATAAAATATTGGTTAGTCATTTAAAAGAAAGATTTTTGTGCCTTGACAACTCATTGCTTTGTATCTCCGCTCCCACTTATAAGTTGTTATTCTTTTTTATAATTGCTCTACACTAATATTTACGGAAGGATTCAAAATGATCCCAATCAGTATATGTACTTTTGTAATCGTATACTTATAGTAAATTACTGAATATTGTTACCATAATGTGACACTATCATACCTGAAGACATCTCTGCGCAACTGATTCCACAGCTGTGTCTAACTCTTCAAAATTGGTGTTCATGTTAAGATTTGTACAAATGTCCAATAATTGAGTGACAGCTTCTCTTATTCCCACATCTCCATTAAAATACCTCATGATAAAAGCATATGAAGCCAGGACATTTGCTATGTTAAAACCAATAGCTGGAGATGGTTTAATTTTCTGTAAAGAAAAAGCAAAAATATGGGATGTCTAGCAGCTTTAAGACTATCTAGAATTTCTATTATAAAGTTTTATTTATAGAATTATAAGTAAACATTTGTATTATTGATTGGAAAAAATACAAAATTGCAAGTATTATAATTTTATAATAATTTGATTTCTATAGTAATTATAATATCAACATACAGTTAATGCACCAAATTTTGGGACAGCCTTCAAATGTGGGCACTTTTCAAGATGTTCATCTTCAGTATCAGAACTTTGAACTTCCTCAACAAGCATTTCATTTTTATGGTGCATCCACCATGGTTCCCACTGCGGTAAAATAGAACCCACTTCACCATGTATTAAAGCTTCAAATTCATTACGCTCATCTTCAGTGAGAACATTCCAGAGCGCATCTGCATCATCTAGGTTTAAACCTTTAACTCGTTCATGTAAATCTGCTTCTACTTCATCATCGGAATCAATATCATCTTCAACACAATCGCCTTCATCCAATTGGCCATTGAAGTCTTCATTTAAATTATCATTGCGAGCCCTCTTTAGAATATCTAGCATTTTTTGTTTAGCTTCATCCCCTGCGCGATATGAAGAAAGCTCTTCATTTACACAATCTCTATAGAAACTCTCAGAACAATTCATATGATTTTCAGATTTGTAACAATCTAATGAGCAATAACATATTTCACATCGCGGACAGCAATATTTACTTGTGTTGATATCACATCTGGAAATATATATCCATTATAAACTACTATAACTTATAATATTTTATTAAATAATTCAGCTATAAATTTTGAAAAACTTACATTCCACATAACCTTTTTATATTATTATCTGCGGCGTCTTCCATTTTATTGTGAAAAAATTATTACTTTTACGAAAACACACTATTAAGAGATATAACTTGTAGTATTGAAACGTTAAACAAATAAAATGTCAAGTAAATAAATGTTTTTGTTTGGTTCTAAGTGTCAATTCTCCATAGATGAAAGCTACTAAAATAAGACAAAAGTCACCAAAACTTCTCAAAATTTTAGAGAAACTGTTTAGTACCTTGGGTAAGTACAATAAGAACATAGTATAATTATAAAAAATTATTAAAACAGAGGAGTTTTATTTTACACATTAAAAAAACTTACTGATAGAGAGTCTATGCTAACAATTCTCTTAATTATTTTGGCTTAAAATTCTTGTTATCAGGCCATAACTTAAAAAAAAAATCCTGTCAAAAAATATGTAAATAAAACCTATACTTTTGTTATAACCTCTTTATGTTTTAAATTTATCATTAATAGTTTTTTTGGAATGTTAAATAAGATTATGAAGTAATACGTTAGCGATGATTATAGTTGTTCTGAATAAATCTAAAAGATGTCTGAAGTCGAAGAAGTGGAAGATTTTTTCGGTGTCTATTTATTGTACTGTATAAATCCTAAGTATAAAGGTAGAACTTATATTGGTTATACGAGAGACCCAAATAGAAGAATTAAGCAACATAATCGTGGGACTTGGGCTGGTGGAGCTTTACGTACTAATAAAAAGGGACCTTGGTAAGTTGCCGATGTTTTCGCGCCATAACTTTACATTAATCATTTTCAAAAAATATTAGTTTAACAACATAAGTAGCACTTTCAAAATTTTCTACAAATGAAATAATTAATACCTTTCTTTCTGTGCATGATATATTTTGATACATTTTTTATCACATTCTTATGAACGTGCGTGTAGAAATAATTATGTGCAAGTGAATATGAATGAAAACGGCAATTGATTGGAGTTTTTGTGATAGTAATTATAAATGGATAAAATAATTTAGTATCAACATACCAGCCATTATCCATCCAACATATAACATTTGCTTTATAATATTTTTTTTGAAACAGTTTTTTATAATCAAATGTTTTACCCAGGAGGCTATATTTTTTTTAATATATTATAGAGTCATTCTGTTAAAATAAGATCAACTTGTGGTAACAAACTATCTTTTTAACAATGTAATAATGATGGTTGCTATAAATTATTGGTCTTACTTGTTTAATAATTTAATTACAGGTCCAATATTTTTAAAATTTACTTAATGCGAAAATGTAATGGTCAGGAGTAAAAAAATATTTGAAGTTTTCTCAGAACTGCATCATCCAACTGCAATATATTGTTTATCTAAATTTTTTATTATTATATTAAAAATTTATTAAAGTTAATGGTAAAATTTATTAAAGTTAAAATTAAAACAAACATGAAAGAATGACAAATAGTTTTTTTTGTCCACCACAGAGGTATTCGTAATGAAGTCTTTCCTAACTGTTAAACACATGATAAATCAAAAATAGATAATATGAAATATTGGTAATACCAGCACTAACTGTGTTGGTGTAATTTAATTCACTTAAAATTTATTACTTAATAATGTTATTGTTTCAGGAAAATGGTGATGATTGTACATGGCTTCCCAAACAATATATCAGCTTTAAGAGTAAGTTATATTTCTGATTAAAGTTTTTTTTTCATTAAAATATTCTTTTAAACTATCAGTATTTTTAACTTATTACCATTTTAATTAACAGTTTATTTAAAATTATTTGTTAATTATCATTGTTTTATGAAATGTTATACATTTTAAAGTTAAAAATATCAAGTATGAGTTTGAATTAGTACAATGAAACTAATACTATTCTCAAAGGAATACTTGATTATTGTATTTGTAGATTCCTTTCATTTCCATTCCAGGTGATATAAAACAAATTAAGTTCTATTTTTCTTCCTTATCTTCTAGTAGTAGTAACAGTAATAAATTATACTGGTGGAAGATCTCTGTTGCATGAAACCTTCTTGGTAGTCCGTACTACCGCAGCGCTTATATCTGCCTCCAAACAGTAGTGTGCAAACATTGTGTCCCGGTTTAAAAGGCGCTGTTTTTTTATTTTTTTCAACAGCCAATTTCGCGTCCCCACTGTTAGGGCACAGGCCTACCCTCAATATGAGGGCGGAGGGCGCTGTAGGTTATGTAAATAGTGGGGTAACATGACTTTTCATCATGTCTCAGGCGACGTGCGCTATTTGGTGCAGTATCATCCTAATTAGCGCCACATAGTTATGGGCAAGCGTATCACTTTCTATCAAGTGAATGTTTCGTCGTTTAATTGATTAATAAAATATGCAACTTTCTAATGATATTTCAATTATTTGTAATTTTAGTTCGAATGGGCGTGGCAGAATCCCAACAAAACAACGAGGTTGCAATATTTAAATTTAAGGAAAATACCGAGAAAGGAGACTGAGCTGAAGTTTAAAATTCGCGTGTTGTCCGAAATGTTACGCGTGGGCCCCTGGTGCCGGCTGCCGTTAGTCGTACGATGGCTTGAAAAAGAATTTTACGAAGATTTTCTAGTACGTATATAAATATATATATATTTCTTTTGTGCTTTGTGCTCAACGCCTTGAGACATAAAAAGTTACGTTTCGTTACCCCAGTAATTTTACTAGCTGCAACACCCATCAAACTGGAAGTCGCTAATATTTGCACAATACTGTTTGGCGGCAGAAAAACCGACAAAAGACAACAGAGGCCTACCACCAGTTCACTTTATACAAAGACACCTGCAATACATTTACCTGATGGTATGTGATATGTTTTTATAAAGCCTTTAAACCTCTCATTCGCATCACAAACCTTGGTGACGTTTCGAAAGCGGTCATTATCATCATCTTAACTGATGCACCTCTACTGTTAGACAGGACCAGTCATCATTTCAAGTGATGGACTTCCACTGCTGGACGTAGGTAATATATAATGTGTTCCAAAAATCATAGCATAGGCTCAGTATTTTAATTCAACAAATCGATGTGATGACTAAATAGTTCATCTGATGGTGATGCGTCTAAAAATAACATTGCGCTTATTCCCGGACGTCGGAGGAGATAGGATCATGCCCTGCCCCAACCTCCTTAACACAAGATTAAGTAGCGAATACGGTGAAATGCGCTACCCAGTATTAAACCTCAAGAAGGCGCGAATAATATTTTACACGCATAACCCCTGTGTCTTGGGTCCCTCATGTGGAACCCCATATACGAGGTTCATTAATGGACCAAAGTTACCGGAACTCCGGTAGTGTGCGAAAGGGTTCACGGAGTTTCAGCCAAGGGCTCAGCGAGGAAACTGTGGTGGTTTAGCCAGTAAGTGGCTGGCGTAACTTTTTCGTTGTCCCCGCAACCAGAAAAAAATCCATGCAGGATTTTCCCATCATCATTACCTGCCCATAGATCATTATCGTTATCAGGATTTCCCCACATACAAAAAAAAGTTAGAATGATATACACTACACCGCACCGTGCCCATCGCCTTGAGACATTGAACTTTATTTTAGCTTTTATTAATTTTCATTGATCTCCGAACTAGGTCAATGTTATGCTGGCTTCCATCAAAATACATCAAATATATTTGTTATTCAAATATATTTAAATTATATATTTATATATTCTGTTCATGTCTACAACAGTACTTGATAAATGAAATAAAGTGAAGATGTATCAAGTAGCGTCTAAGCTTTTGTATTTCTACAGTTTATGTGTCTAAGTTAGCCAACATTTCTGGCTGACTACTAAATTCTACCTTCTGTTATTTCCGCGATTCCGCGGTGCTGTGATTGAGCGCTTGCCTTGGAATACAGAAATTGTAGGTTCGATTTTAGGTCACATTGTGGTGTTTAGTTGTTACTTGGATTTATGAGCATCCACATGGTCAGCTACCACTCTCATATTGTGGCCAGAACATACTGTAGACACACGCCTAAACATCCATGGCCTCATTGTCACTTACGACCGTGAGGAATTCAGGTCAATTATTAAGCTTATTGTAAATCAAAAAATTACAAATTCAATAAAACTTACTTTCGTATTTAATGTACTGTTGGGTAGCAAAAATAGGCGCCAGTGGTATTCCCTTTTTTTTTAAAAGACACTGTTCTGGGGGAAGACAAGTTATGTGGGGCCTTTGCCCACCAAAATCCCCTCGGTAGTCTCCCTCAGTGCATTAGGAGAGGCTCCGGGATCTCCTACGGAACGCACCAGTGCCCCCTGCACTCTGGCTAAAACATCCCACGGAAGGGCAAAGCCTTAGTACCCACGCTATGCTACGGCAAATACAAGACCATAACGCATTCGCTGTCCTACTAAGGCTCCCCACCCTCAAAGCCCATGAACCCGAAGACTCTTTTAGTCGCTTTGTACGACAGGCAGGAAATACCTTAGTCCTATTCTTAATAGCCCGGACCATAGCGCTAAGTAGTACCCATCTAGTCGACCACGGGCAACAGAGAACTTCTTTTTAATTGGGGGAAATGCTTTCGCATACCTGCCTTCGCTGGTGAGAAGACAGGTTATGTCTGACTTGACAAAAACCCCCACAATGTTCCACCGTCGTCGCTTTAAGAGACGCACACAACAGAGACCTGCCACCAGTGATTTAATCGTAATGAATTTTTTTCAGCCTGAAAAGAAAGCCCCATCGCATATGGTGGTAACAAATGGACCGGTTCGAGCGAAATTACTAAAAAAAATCCCCGAAAAAGATATGGCAACACCGACTCATATCGAATGCATGATATGCTCAGACTATTTAAATTCAAAAGACAAACTGACATGCTTAAATACAAATTGCGAACTGGTAACACACTTAACCTGTTTGGCGGATCTGTTTCTAACGCCCGGTGAATACGTGCCTGTTGAGGGTAATTGTCCATTTTGTCAAACAAAAATGAAATGGGGTGATTTGATAAGGAAGATGAAGGGTTGCTCTTTGGGAGATGCTGTACCTCGTGATAAGGACAGCGACGATCAGAACAGTGACGAAGATGTTATATGCTCGCAGGATATGCGTTTCGTGAGTACAGAATCCTGGTTCCACCATTGCGACGATGATTTATGACGAAATATATATATTGTAGAAATTGTAATATTTTTTTTTTACTTACCCTCGTTTCAAATGTCTTTGGATTTTTTTTCCTTTTATAGTCTAATGCTGGACTGCAATTTTATAGTGTGAAGTGATGATGAATTGCGTTCCCTTAGAGTACTCCAGCGTTCATGCGTTGATAGCCAGAATACTGCCATGCTGTTATAGATGCAGATTTACTGTACGAGGGCGGTAATTAGCCAGACGAATACCACTGGCCCTGAAATCGAACCAAGGACTTCTGTGTTACTAGGTAAGCGCTTAGTTACTTCGTCATAGGGGCAGATATCTTTTGTGGTAAAGCTAAAGAAAATGCTTTTTATCTACTTATACGTAGATAAAAAGGATTGCAACATAGTAGCGCTTACTACGATTCCATTTGACGGTAAGCGACGATGAAGTCTGATAGTAAAAGTCTAGTCTTATCCATTCTTCTTCTTAAAAACACCCACGTCGTGTCTAGATCAAAAGACTGATACAGGCAGATTCCCAATTCTTCGCTGTTTGCATGGTGGAAATTCTTCGGCGTTGGGAGAGGTCACGAGATCTCTGTCCGGAACACATCCGCGACTTCGGTAACGCTATACTCGGATAGCCAGTGCTGGGGTCTGCTTTATGCAGATCCTACCAGCCTCGTGAGTACTTCGATGACCGGAGACCACGTTCAGCCAACGTGATCAGTATCAGGATCATTTAGAAGGTGAGGGAGATAGCCTGCGACATGTCTATACGTCCCAACAAAAATCGGATGTGCTGTAGAAATAATCTAACTATCACAAGACTTTTAAGAGCGGGTACACTACTTCTATATCTACGATACAGGTCATTTGTTCCAAATAGAAGCTGATAGAATTTTAGGAAGCAGTTCATCAATACGGGGATAACAGACCAGCAGTACTTAACCTTTTGTCCGCCGGAATTTTATGTTTGACCTATCTGTTGTTACCTAATTTCAACCCTTTTGAATATTACGCCAATTAGAAATGTTATATTATATATCTATATATATATTTGAAATGGGTTTTCTTCGTTTGCTAGTCACGTGAAAATTAGTGACTGTATCAACACGGGAACATGAGCATTCGACGCGGAATGATTTGTAGATGTTTATAGGCTATTTGTTTTGGGAATTTCATAGATCCTTCATCCTTTTATTTCTAATTTATTTATTATTCTAAATTAACATGTAGACATTTTTATTTCGCATTGTTTATGCGGTTGCTATAGTAACGGTTGCTTTAGGAAATAATTTGTGGTCTTATATTACGGCAACAGGAACAGCCAGTAATGTATTATATACGTCATGAAAATTTCATAGTTATTTTTAAAAGTTAGGACACTTATCCCACCTACGGTTTCGTACGGAGGATCGTAGCCGGATGCTGAATGATCTCAATGCCCCTTCCCGATGCGTGGGACTGCAGATGAATTTGGACAAGACTAAAGTCATGTCCAATGACTTAATCATCCCAAGTCCAGTAACCGTTAGTCCAGTAACAGTAACCGTAAAAGAACACGTTTACCTTGTACAGGTTATAGAACTTGGCCGAGGTAACCTCAACAAAGAGATCGATAGCCACATTGGGCTCGGCTGGGCAGCGTTTGGAAAACTCGGCCACATCCTCACCTCGCAAATACCACAATGTCTCAAGACGAAAGTTTTTAACTAGTGCATCCTCACCACCATTACTTACGGCGCAGAGACAAGGCACCTGACCATTGGGCTGGACCACCGATTCAAAGTAGCACAACAAGTAATGGGAGAAGCTATAGAGAACTAAACTTATCGACGTAGCTCTCAAAATCTGCAAGCTGGAAATGGCAGTGGGCAGGTCATGTCTGTCGTGGCAGTGTCAGCCGATGGGGGAGAAAATTCTTGGGAGTAGAGGCGCGTACAGGTCGCAGAAGTGTGTAACCGATGACATCATCACGGCGGTCGGAAGTGAGTGGATGCGTGAAGCTGCAGGTCGGATTTGGTTAAACAAAGGCTGATAATAATGATGAGAAACAATCGGAAAAATACAATATATTATTACCTATTTCTTTTACGTGGTCTCTATGAAAAAGTTTGAGTGCTACTGTATAACACCATCCTTGGTAAGGAAATAAAATTCAGAGAGTGTAGTATTTGTTTATAAGTATCGAAGTATAGCGATTTATGATTTAGTTAGATCTCGTATA
This sequence comes from Troides oblongomaculatus, assembly GCA_029032895.1. Lineage (NCBI taxonomy): Eukaryota > Metazoa > Arthropoda > Insecta > Lepidoptera > Papilionidae > Troides > Troides oblongomaculatus. The sequence continues at coordinate 928,144 of JARDWC010000439.1, read as the reverse complement.
CATTTTATTAATTATTGTGCAGGACCTTTTATACCGCACGGGACCCAAGCCAATCTCACCTGTTCTTGGTGCACCTTGCTAATCAACAAACGAGGCTTTGACTTCTACCAACCCACAATGGGCCAGTGTGATGGAAAATGACCCAATCCCCTTCAATGAACAAACGATGGCACCTGGTGCCCGGTGGTACTGGAGGCCATGATGACTGGGACCGATCGATGTGAAGACCTTTGAAAGGGAGGCCTATATCCAGCAGCGCACTTCTATCGGCTGATGAAGTATTATTAGCTATACTACATGAAGCTATGTGCAGTATAACAGTAAAGTTTGTTATTTGCAAGTTTTGAAATTTCACATTGTGTGATTCATCGGCAATGTCGGTGAGGCGACCTGCTTTAAACCAGAACGGGTGCGCCTGAGTTCGAATTAAGTTCAGTGCTTATATAAGCACTGAGTTTATTTATATTTATTGAAATTAAAATTTATTACTTTTACATACTATTAATAAAATACGGTTAATTTAAGAAGTATATATCCAATACAAGTTTTTGCATTTAGTTAAAAACTATAAATATAGCTAAGGACTCTTAATTGAAAAACTAAACAAGTTATTAATATTGTTACAAAAAATAGATGTTAATATTTTACATACAGAGACACTGCTGGTGGTAAACCGTCGATCGAATCATTGTTACGGGATACCTTGTTAAAATAATGAATTTTACTGGTGGTAGGTCTCTTGCTGGAGACTATCTAGGACGATACCGTGTAGCGCCCTTTTCTGCCGCGAAACAGTAGTGTGCAAATATTACTGTGTTCCGATTTGAAGGGCGCTGTAGCCTGTAATTACTGGAGCAACGAGACTCAACAGCTCGTGTCTCAGGCGACGAGCGCAATCCGGTGCTGTGTATATCAGTAACTGGCGCCACGTTATTATGGGCGTTAAATCAGGTGAACATTCCGTTCTTCTCGTACCTTGAGTAAAAAAAATTAATTATGACTGACTAACAATATATAAAGTTTTGTCTGTACTTGGATGTAGTACGAGATGTAAATAAAATGTGATGAAGAAGAAACATGTATGATGGGATTAATATGTTCATGTATGCATGCCCTTATCAGGTAATATAAATATGGTAAACCCAAAAAATATATTCAGCTGTTCATTATCATTATGAAATTGTTAATATATAGAAATTATTTTATTGTTACTTTATTAATTGTTGTCTTTTCATCACAGAAAAATCATGGAGAGTCAAGACTGGATGAGGTCGGACGAGATTTTAAAAATAACAAGAGCTAGAAACACATTTAACAAAGGCATGAAGAAGTTTACTTTATCAGTATCAATCTTACTTGCGGCTGTAGACCTTCACGTGATGATGATGAATAACTTTGTTAACCAGAAAAGTAGAATGAATTAAAATTATCGAAAAATGTATACAATGGTAATTTATTGATAACATTCAACATTAATAAATAATAACTAAAACAAGGTGAGTGCACGGAGTAGGTTATACTGTGAACTATATCTCCTTAAATATAGTTTTATAAAAACATATTTTATAGAACTTTAATAAATAATTTCAATGTCTATCTTCATTAGTGCATATTATGAGTTTTTTTTTATTTATAAATATAACAATTAAGCGTTTATCTTACAAAAAATATATTTACATTATTAGTATGTAACTGTTCATAAATATTCTTATTCGCCTAGCAGGTACATAAAGTACTGTAAAACATACAAATAGAAAACTTAAAGCTGTTAAATAACTGTACATTACAAAGATTAAATTATACTTTATATTATTATTGGTAATTTTTTAAGTTAAATTATATGAAATTATTATTTATAACAATAGTTAAATGCAACGTCATTTGGTTTTATTCAATATTATATATGTTCTATTATACAAGTTATTTCGTCTTAACAGCCAGAAATAGAACTACTGCTGATTATTAACTTTTATATTGCAATCGTTTGTTTTAATAGTCGTCGAAAATGCCGCCTTCGTCATCATCATCACCGAAATCGTCGTCATCGTCAGCGCCGGGTGGGACGAAAGCGCCTCCAAGCATCTCGCTGACAGGTTCATCGAAACCGAGCACTTTCGCGAAACCGTACACCAATCGCATCACCACAAGCCGCGTGAAGTCTACCGGTGTTGTTTCCTTCCTCTGCAGCACCAGCTGTTTCTCCGTGGGCCGATTCGTCTTCTTCCTCATTTCACACATCGATACTAATAAGCAGAGCGTTATGATTAACACGAATTTGGGTGACATTTTTTTGTTTGTTTAAAACTGTTTAATCAATTGCGTGTTGATACACTGCATGTTATGTTTATTGAAAGTGTTTCGAATGAGTCGACTAACGGAACGTTGCCGCGTGCGGGTGATGCTCTCGAATGGAGACGTTCGTGTGGCTGAACGGCAGTGCGTGGTGTGCCATGCCAGTAAGTATGGATAACGGTAAAAAGGCGACACGTCGCTCGCATAAAATCTTTTTACAATTAGCCGCGTCCGCGTGAAAACGTTCCGCTGTACCACATTACGCAGCCGAAGGAATCTCTATCATAAATTTTCACCGCTAATAACACTGCTGACGGATAAGGAGGGATACGTTTGATTACGATAAATTAAACGTTAAAACGGTTATAGATATCAAATAGACCATAACAGTTCACCGTGTACATTAATAATATCATATAAATCATTTATAACTAGAGAAATCAAAACTTAATATTTGGCTCTGTAAAATATGAACAATTTGTTTCTGTAACATTGTTATTTTGTAGCGAAATTGTGCGATTCAGCGTCCTTAACTATATTTATTATTTTACTTCCAAAATTAACCTTCCTGATTATGTGTAAATCTAAGCTGTTAATTTTCTTTTTAAATAAATACACAAATTAACATTAAAATTTTGAAACAAAGTACTCAGTTCACTTATTAAGTATTCTGTTTTACGTAATCTTTTCAACTTATTTTTTTTTTCCTATTGAGGAACAAGAGGTTAGCGTGGTACGGGCATGTTATGCGGAGGGATGATGGCCATATAACAAAGAAAGTAATGAGAATGAAAGTGGATGGTTATAAGAGTTGAGGAAGACCGAAGAAAGTGTGGATGGATTGTGTGAAAGATGACATGTGTAAGAAGAGTGTGAATGCAAATATGATGGCTGATAGAGGGATATAGAAGAGAAGTACATATTGTGGCGAACCCACATAGCTGGGAAAAGGGCAGGAGGAAGAAGATATTTTTTTCTAATCAAATGTTGCTATAATCTATAATATTCATAAACTTTGTTATATCCTTATTTTGTAATGAGAACTTATGATAATCTTCAATGAAAAATGTATTTGCAGAAATCAGTTACGTTTCCGGTATACCTATTATCCAATAAAATTATTACAGTTTTGAATTTAAAAGCTTAACTCAATTTGAAGTCTAAGTTCGGTAAGTGTCTTGTTTAATAACTAAAAATATGATGAAAGGCAAATTATACACAATATAACAGAATGTAAAAAGTCTACAACGACAAGCAATCTATATAAAGGGTGTCTGGCGGCAGATTTATATTTTAAAAAACGAATATCTCAATAAGTTATAAAGTGTGCGGGGGGAAGGTGGTGTCATTAGAATCACCGATCGTGCGGATTTCTTAGTCACGATGTCGCAGTGGTGCAGTGGTCGGGTGAGCATCGCGCATTCGTTATTGAAGCATTTTTCAAGAGTAACGATTCTTACGTACTCGCTCGCCGACAGTTTTGTTCACATTTCAATATACGACGGATAGGCGATGGGCCGAGTGTGAATTTAATTCGTTCGTGGGTGGAGAGGTTCCGCGCAACTGCTTCGGCTATGAACACACCACGGCCAGGACCTAGTCGATCGTCAAGGACCCCCGAAAACATTGAACTGGTTGAACGCAGTTTACGTGAAAATGCACGACTTTCGATACGGAAAAGGGCAGCTTTACTGGGACTTCCAAGAGCAATTGTGCATGAAATTTTGAAAAAAGATATGAAGCTTCATCCTTTTAAAATTCAAATAATTCAAGAATTGAAAAAAAATGACTTTGCGTCACGCAAATTTTATTGTGAAACTATGTTGGAGCGTTTTCGCCCTGTGAATTCCATTTTTTGGAGCGACGAGGCTCATTTTCATTTAAACGGACACGTAAACAAGCAAAATTGCCGTTACTGGGCTCTAAGAACTCGCAATCCTCGACTGAAGCACCAAAAACCATTACATTGCTCCCCAAGGGTAACTGTTTGGTGCGCTTTATCCACGAATGGGATAATCGGACCATTTTTTTTTTGTAAATGCACGGGACCAAGCGACGAATGTCAATGGTGAGAATTATCGGCTCATGATTTCGAATTTCTTTTTGCCGAACCTGCGAGCTCATTCATCATTCTCATCATACACGTCGTTTCAACAGGATGGTGCGACCGTACACACGGCCAGAGCTTCGATGGATTTGTTGCGAGAAAATCTCCCTCAAAAACTGATTAGTCGCTTTGGGGACATCCCGTGGCCACCGAGGTCACCCGACCTAATTCCAATGGTTTTTCTTTTGTGGGGCTACCTCACAGAGAGAGTTTACGCCAACAATCCGCGAACTGTTGTGGACTTAAAAGAAAATATTCGGCGAGAAATCAGCGCAATTGAATCAAGTTTACTGCAGCGTGTGGCACGGAATACGAGGCTCCGTTTCGAACAGTGTGTGCAACAGGATGAAAGACATTTGGATGACATTCTCTTAAAAAAATGAAATACGCATTTGTACTCTATCTTTTAATACTTTTAGTAAAATTATATGTCAAACATATTATTTTTTATTTAAATTTGAAAACATAAATCTGCCACCAGACACCCTGTAGAAGGTTATAAAGCTAAATATTACATTAAATTGAAGTGAGCAACAAACTTGTTATTGAACTCCATTATGATTAAAAAAATACTTTTTGTTATAAGATAAATTTCATTTAACAACTGTGTCAATGCAAGAATAGGATAAATTTATCGTTCACTATTTTAAACTAAGCAGTAAGATCTTATCGTTTGACAAGAGCAGTTAAAATTCAAAGGTAAGTGGTGTTTATATTATATACTTTTGTTTATATTTGCACAAGAAAATTTTGTTGTTTGTCTATTGCATTAGAGAAAAAAAGAAAACGAGTTACTGGTGGTGGGTCGCCTTAAGTCCAAATTAAATAAAAAAAAAGCTTTTTGACAATGTTTATATTCAATAAAAATTAAAGTAAGTCTGGAAACTTTCTATAATCTAACATATAATCACCCATGGTCATAATTCAAAAAACCTATTCATTAATATTAACTACAGACTAATTATCTCGAACTTTGTAACGCTTTGCTACCGGATACCGATTATCTATACTAGTGTTAGTCTCCGTTGTCGGAGACCGTCCATGGTAGCACCTACTGCAGCCGACAAATAGCAGTGTGCAAACAATACTGTGATTCGGTTTAAAAGCAGTGTAGCTAGTCTAATTACTGGGGTAACGAGATTCAACATCTTATGTCCAAGGCGACGAGCCCAATGCGGTGTAGTATATATCAGTAACTAGCGCCACGTTGATATAGGCAGGCATATCACTTACTATCAGGTAATCGCACTACTTATCTCGACAGTTAATTGAATAAAAAAAGAACCTCTTTTTTGTCAAAAACATTTTATTTTCATTTATAATAATAGTTGACCTACCTGTCTTATAATGTTAAATGACAAGCCGCTGGTGAAACGGTGCTCGTCCAGAATGCTTTAGCTCTCATATAGCTAGTCGAAGTTCGAAATTACTCGTGACCTCGACATCGAACCAGAGACCATTGAGTTACAAGCAGTTAAAATCAATTATACTACCGAAATATACAGTACATTATTTGCATTTAAATATCTAATTTCATATATAATGGGTAACCTTAATTGGTATGCCTTATTTTCTAATCGATGCATTCGATCTACTTCTGAATTCGGAATCGGATGAGTGGCATTCGGTGAAAGTGCTGCGGCCTGGTTTCGATTGACATTAAAAAAAAAACAAGTGTCAGTTTGTTTTACATTTTATATCTGCTCTAACTAGTCATAATATTCCCGGTGTAAAATAAAACTAGAGTCAAAATTAGTCAGAAATATTCCTTGAGATTAACCGCAACCGCGAATTACTTTCTATAACAACTGCCGCTATAGCAACCGCATATATAATACGAACGAAAATTTTCATAAAAGATGATTAGAAATGAATTGCCGAGGGATCTATGATATTCAAAAAATACAATATAAAATAATAGCGTATAACAATCTACAAATCGCTCCGCATCGTAATCTCAAGTTCCTGTGTCGATACTTTCACTAGTTTTCACGTGATTGGCGAACAAAAAAAAACTATTTTCATTATACCTATTCCGGCCATAAGTTCTGTTACAAATGAAAATTCATTTTTTCTTTAATGAAGTAATGTAATATTGTTTAAATGTATACCATATATATTTATAAGTCTCAGCAAAAAATAAAAAATATTGTATTCAAAATGGCCAAAGATGGTTTTTAATCTGTTTGGCCACGAATCTATGGATTTACGCACTGTTTCTAAGGGAAATTTCCTCCACCGCCACTGATTGCTCCAAAGATTTTTTAAGAGACTGAATGTCGACGTGTCGTTTAGAGCAGCAGCAGATCATGCCCTCTAAAACTGATCATAATATGAAGTCTAAAGGGTTGAGGTCTGGGCTACATAAGGTCTAGTCTTCAGTTCTTATAAAGTCCGGAACGTTGGTTTCATGCCAGACTTAGGCAGTTCGTGTCTTATGACCAGTCGGCCAGGTTCAGAGTCTTGCTGGAAAGTGCACGGTATATTTTTAAATAGTGTAGTACTGAGAGGTTTTAAAACATGATCCAAGACTATCTTGGTACACTTTGGCTGAAGTTTTCATTCCTTTTTCACAAAAATGTAGTTTTGTGACTCCTTGATAATATACGCCCCACCAAACCATCACTGACGCAGGATGATGACCAGGTTGTACCTTTCCGAACCCTCGAGCAGTTTCTTTAGAACTGTGAGCGTATACTTTATCATTTTACTTATTGTAGTGTTCTTCAATCGTGAAATTTTTTTCATCGGTTAAGAGGATATTTCTGTGGCTTTCACTTGCGTATCGCGCAAGGTTTGTTGGTTTTGATCGATTTATTAAAGATGGATCTTTAATAGTAAAGATTGATTTAGGGTATGTCTTGTATATCGATGATAGGCACTGAGCATCAGGTCTTGTTTTATAATATGCGACATAGTCCTAGCGAGAATCTCCATTTGTGGCGATAAGATTTTTTGCTGCATTGATGCGAGAAATACTGTAATGATTTCATTAAAATTCTTGTTGTGTCGTCGTAACAAGGCCTTCGTATGGGATGAGTAAACGCAGCTCTTGCGTGAAGTTTGCGGTTTTAAAAAAAATGCGGATGTCTATAGCCATGAGTCGTGTCTATGCTATATTAAAATTTTAGGAATATTTATGTCTGATGATTTTTTTCACGGAGGTAATTTTATAAAATTGTAACTTCCGTCCTAAACAAATCCAAACCAAGGTGTTTATATATATCACATAGAATACATATAGAATTTTTTTTTTTATCTGAAACAGAAAATAAAATTTTATTCTTTTTTCCTTTGTATGGACTTTAGATTTGTTAAACTCGATCCTACACCATGACTACAATGTGCTTTATAAAGGGTACAAAGATTTTATTATTGTCTGTCATCATAAGAATATCGTGTTTATTTTTTCCTTGAAGCGACGAAGCCAACGGGACATTCACTTGATAGTGAGTGAAATGCCTGCACATAACAACGTGGCGCTAGTTAGGATAGTATACACTGCATCACATTGTGGCACCCATGGCAATGGGACATAAAATGTTGACTGTTGTTTCCCCAGTAATTATACTAGCTGCAGCGCCCTTTAAATCGAAACAGTAACGTTTGCACAGTACAACCTACCTAGACGATCTCCGGCGATAAAGATCTACCGCCATTATTAAACGGTGCTGGATATAAACTGGTATTAATTAAAATAGCATAATTGTTATGTAAGTAATACACACAACAAAGTAAATTATTGTTACATTCATCTAAATGGAATTTTAAATACGTTTCACATCGATTGATGCAATATTATATGTGTACAAACATCTGGTGGCAGGTCCCCGTTGTCGCAAACCGTCTAGGTCAAGGTACACCACAAGGCGACTAAAAGAGTCTACCGGCGTGTGAGTTTTGAGGGTGGGGGCCTTCAAAACTCATTAAGCGAGCCTCAGGAGAACGGCATATGCATGGTGGTCTTGTATTTGCCGTAGCACAGCGTGGGTACTAAGGAAAGCTTTACCCTTCCTTGGGATATTTTAGTCAGAGTGCAGGAGGCACTGGTGCGTTCCGTAGATCTTTGAGCTTCTCCATAGCACTGACGGAAACCACCGAGGGGGTTTTAGTTGGTAGAAACCCCACATAATCTTGCCTTCCCCCAGAGCAAGGTATCTTTTAAGAAGATTTCCTCCGCGATAAAAAAAAGTACCACCGGGCCCCGATCAGGTTCCTATCTTGTCGCGGCGGTGGGGCCAGTAGCACTGGCTTGGTCATTCATGGTGAAGCTTGGGTGAATCTACCCGGCTTGCTCTAAGCGTAGGGCCGGCTCGAGGTAGTCGCTTCAGGTTAGTTTGCCTCAGAAGTGTGCCGGTGGGCTGTGATGAGCTGCAGGCTAGCACTGCCCTTAGCAAGAGTAGAGTCGCGGAAGGAGATAAGTATACCGGTTATGATGATAACACAAGTATACTTCATTCTTTCGAAAATTCTTTTTCAGGATTGTCATCTAGAAGGAAATATACGCTATTCACCTTATGATATAAGACGTCAAATCATATTTAATGTCAAGAGTTATAATAGGGGGACCGGAAAGTAATGTCGTTTCTGCGCATGCCAATACTTGATTGTCATTTGTCAGCTCATTGTTTTGTTCAGAGGCGTACCAAAGACATTGTGAGGTTATAGTGATTTCTTTACTTATAGACAATTGAATTACAATTTTTTTTTGTAATTTTGGGTAAAATGGCCAGCCAAATACCAGAAGAGGTACACATCCGGCATTGCATGCTCTTTGAGTTTCGCAAGGGAAATAACGCAACAGTTGCTACCAAAAACATTTGCGATGTTTATCCAAATGCACTGGACATTCGTAAATGCCAAAGGTGGTTTTCCAAGTTCAAATCGGGTAATTTTGATCTTTCCGACTCGTATCGATCAGGAAGACCATCAGCGTTAGACAACGACGTGTTAAGGGCGGAAGTGGAAGCAAATCCGTGTCAGACGATCGAGGAATTGTCAAACAGTCTCAACAAACCTTGGTCGACCATCCAAGAACATTTGAAGCAGATTGGAAAAGTAAGCAGAGCAGGTGTTTGGGTCCCGCATAATCTGTCCGAACAGAATAAGGCTAACCGATCAATCACATGCAACTTATTGCTTCAACGACACAACACAGAAGCGTTTTTTGATCGCTTGATCACAGGAGATGAGAAATGGGTCCTGTATGATAACCCAAAACGCAAAAGGCAGTGGCTCTCTCCAAATGAAATCCCTCGGAGTACTGCTAAGCCAGGTTTACACCCCAAAAAAGCGCTTTTGTGTGTTTGGTGGAGTATTCGCGGCATTGTTCATTTTGAATTACTGAAACCTGGAGAAACTGTTACTGCAGACCTCTACAGCGAACAATAGATAGTTGAATGGCTCCATCCAAGTTGCTAGTGAAATTAATGGGGTAACGACATGAGAGTTATTTCACTAGCTACAGCGCCCTTCAAACTCGAACATAGTAATGTTTACACGTTATAGTTTGACGGTAGAAATAGAAACTGCTGTGGTACATAACCAGGTTCTAGCACATGGAGACTTATCAGGAACTTCTCTTAAAGTTCCGAGGTAGTATTAAAAAATGCACATTTTATTATAACCTTGTTGTAATAATAATCTGATGCACTTTATGAAAAAACCTTGCTCGTTGCGTATGCTTAACATTAAATTCGATATAAAAAAGTATTGGCTGCGTTCAAAATTCAAAGCTAGCCCCAAAGCCTTGACCCCTTCGAATTTAAATATTGGCCAATAATAGAAACTATGATCTTTAATCCGCCATTTGAATTCAATGTATAGATAAATGCTATTTGCTATACATTACCGGTCGATCGTAAATATAAAATGGCAGCAATCAATTATTCAAAGATGAATCGTGTAGAGATCACTTAAGATTTGTCGTTTAATCGGGATCAAGTCAAACGTCCGGATATCCGTTTCTAATCCAAGAGGCTTTTATGAATAAAGAACGGACTGGTGCCGTATACCCGGCCGCTTTTTTTATTTAATAAAGCCACTAAACGAGCAGGTAGGTCGCTGATGGTAAGTGATACGCCTGCCCATAACAACGTGGCGCTTGATTAGATGATGAACAGCACCTCATTGCGTTCATCGTCTGATACCTAAGATGTTGTTTCATTACCCCAGTAATTACACTAGCTGTTTTGTGGCAGAAATAGGCGTTGAGGTGGTAACTATGTACACGGTTTCCGGCGACGAAAACCTACCATCAGAAAGCAAGGAAGAATATCAGCAAGAACTTGAACGAGACCCGGAGAGGTCAATGTGGTATTCTCCTTCTAGTGGACGCAGAATACCATAAATCAATAGACTTCAAATTATCTGTTATTGTTCTCTTTTGTTTTAGTCTTTTCGTTCTTTTCTAATAGGCGATGAGACCTAGAGGGAGCGAGAGGATGTTCACCTGATGTGAAGTGATACGCTTGCCCACAGCGTCTCTAGTTAGAATGATATACACAGCACCACATTGCTCGTAGCATTGAGATATAAGGTGTTGAATCACGTTATCTCAGTAATTTCACTAGCTACAGCGCCCTTCAAATCGGAACAGTGATGGTTGCACACTGCTGTATGGTGGCAAAAACAGTGACCTGCATCGAAATACTTGTTACTTTAAGTATAGTAAAAAGAAGTATTTTCTACATTTTTTTTTAATTTTTGATTAGTATGAGCCGATAGACATTTATTGCTGGATAAAGACTTCTATAGAGCAGTCCATGCCCAAATGTGCAACCCTAACCACAACCTTCATCAGATCGTCGCTCCAGCATTTTGAAGACCGTATATCATTTATATAACCCTGCCGAGATGGTCACTGGCAAAAGAGATCTGCCACCAGTAAATTGAAAGATCGATGATATATCTATTGTTCATAAAAACATGGTGAGATGGTGTTATAGAAGATCCTAGAAGATTAAAAAAAAACAGAGTAGTGACCGCCAAATAGTAGTGTCCTATGATTACTGTGTTATTTGTACTGGGTTTTAAAGGCCCTATTGTAATTACTGGCGAAACGAAATTCAACGTCTTACGTATCATGGCTACGAGCGTAATGTGGTGCTGTGTATAACGACGTAATTAGCGCTACGTTGTTATGGGCGAGCGTATCACTTAACATCGGGTTAACGACCCTCTCGTCTCATTGCTTTGTTGAATGAAAATAGATAAAAAAAATGCTGTTTATAATATTTTTTTGCAGTCAATCGTTAAAATGCAGTACCGTTGGCAAATGTCGAAATAGAAGAGAGACTAGTAAATGATTTAACTAATATTGACAAAGGTAACGGTATTAAAAAAAAAAACCGTTATGCTAAGAGATGTAAATAATGATCATTCGATAATATCGATAAATTAGCAACATTTGTATTGACATATAAAAATAATAATAATCGATTTGTGATATCAAAATAACAGCTATTTAGTTAACCGATATGAATGAATACAATGTAGCTTATTTAAAAAAAAATGTCTGTTTCGAGTTTTTTTTATATGAAGAGTGGGTTAATCAGTGAACAGTTCACTTGGTATAAGGTGTTTACTGATCGATGATCTGAGTGATGAAGTGCTGTCCCACTACTGGACATAGGCCTCCACTAAATATCTCCACGCCGATCGGTCCTGCGCTGTCCGCATCCAACAGCTTCCCGCGGCCTTCAGATCATCAGGTCACCAAGTTTGGGGGGGAGGGACTTGTCAACACTGCATCTTCCGGTACGCGGTGGCTATTCGAAGACCTCGCTGCCCCATGGGCTGCTAGTTCTTCGATGGATGTGTGCTAAAAATTTTAGATGTTATACAGGCTTATTACAATGGCCTTCTCTGAAGAACAGTAGATCCTGTTCTCCTTGCAAGTGCTGAAAGAGACCACCAATGAGGTTTTATTGACGAAAGATGACTTCTTTCATTATAGAACTGGAGTTCTGTGGAATAATAAAAACTCCAATAAAGTTTATTGGCAAATGGTATATCTTTTTGAGAATCACTAATGATAAACTGGTGGTAGGTCCCTGTTGCTGAAGACCGTCTAGATAGGGAACACATCAACACCTAATGCTGCCGACAAACAGTACTGTGCAATCATTATCGTGTTCCGGTTTGAAAGGCGCTGTAGCTATTGAAATTACTAGAGTAACGAGATTCAACATCTTATGTCTCATTGCCATGGACACACAATGTATACCATCTTAACTACCACCACGTTGTCATGTTCAGGTATATCACTTACCATCAAGTGAACGTACCGCTTGTCTCGTCGCTTGGTTGAATAAAAAAAAAAGAATACTGCTAGTATAACTTTGAACGAGTTCGACTAGTATGGCTATATAGAGGAGGCTATTGAACTTTACGCGTACAGACAGACAGGATTGATTTCTTTGTCGGTACTTTATATAAAAAAAAATATTTTCTATCTAACGTCTCTGACTTTTTATTGGGCAAGATATTCACCTGATGGTAAGTGATACGCCAGTCAATAATGTGATGCTAATTAGGTTGCACTGCAGCACATTGTGATCGCCACCTTGAAACGTAAATGGTAATTCTCGTTACCCTAGTAACTTCACTAGCTGCTACGCCCTTCAAACCGGAACACAAGACGGTGTACTGACTACTGTTTTGAGGGCAGAAATAGGAGCTGCGATGGTACCTACCTAGACGGTCTCCAGCATCAGAGACCTAATATCAATAATAAGACCGCACCAGTAATGATACTTAATGCCAGGAATAAGACCGGCTGCCATTAATGAAACTTACTATCAATAATGACATTTACCGCCAGTAATAAGACCTAGTGCCAGTACCGAGACTTGCCACCAGTAATGAGATCTAGCACCAGTAAAAAGATCTACCGTCACTAATGAGACCTATCACCATTAATGAGACACTACCAGTACTGAGACTTGCCACCAGTAATGAGATCTAGCACCAGTAAAAAGATCTACCGTCACTAATGAGACCTATCACCATTAATGAGACACTACCAGTACTGAGACTTGCCACCAGTAATGAGATCTAGCACCAGTAAAAAGATCTACCGTCACTAATGAGACTTATCACCATTAATGAGACACTACCAGTACCGAGACTTGCCTCCAGTAATGAGATCTAGCACCAGTAATAAGATCTACCGCCAGTAATGAGACCTACTACCATTAATGAGACACTACCAGTACCGAGACTTGCCGCCAGTAATGAGATCTAGCACCAGTAATAAGATCTACCGCCAGTAATGAGACCTACTACCATTAATGAGACACTACCAGTACCGAGACTTGCCGCCAGTAATGAGATCTAGCACCAGTAATAAGATCTACCGCCAGTAATGAGACCTACTACCATTAATGAGACACTACCAGTACCGAGACTTGCCACCAGTAGTGAGATCTAACACCAGTAATAAGATCTACCGCCAGTAATGAGACCTACTACCATTAATGAGACACTACCAGTACCGAGACTTGCCACCTGTAGTGAGATCTAACACCAGTAAGAAGATCTACCGCCAGTAATGAGACCTACTACCATTAATGAGACACTACCAGTACCGAGACTTGCCACCAGTAATGAGATCTAGGACCAGTAATGATACCTACTACAAGCAATGATACCTACTCCCAGTAAAGAGTAAAGTCCATAACACTTGAAGTGTTTTTTTTTAATGATTTCTCATATTTATGGGAATTTAATGAAACTAAATTACATTGTTTTTATTTAATAATTTCATTCACTTGATTTTAAGTGACACAACCGCCTATAACATGACGCTAGTTAGATATCCATCGAACGCCAAATAGCGCTCGTCGCATGAGACATATGTTGAGTCTCGTTACCCCAATAATTTCACTAGCTACAGCGCCCTTCGAACCGGAACACAGTAATATTTGCACCCTACTGTTTGGCGGCAGAAATAGACGCTACTGTGGTACTTAACGGTCTCCAAAAATTATTAAAGACAGGTATTATTGAATAACACTACTTTGAGTTGTTGATCTTTTTTTTTATGGTATAGACTACGATCCCACCTGATGGTAATCGGAGAAGTAGTCTGTGGTGAACCGCACCAGTCTCTACACTATACAGAAGAAAGAGACCGAATAGAGAAGAGTTATTTACTCTTATAATTAATCTATTCACTCTTCTAAACTCTCTTAAATTTTAAATCCAGTCAACGGTATATGAAGTGATTTTGTAATAATCTGTTACTTATTTTTGTATGTGATTATTAAAGCAAAGAAAACCTCTACCCCTACTATTAAATAGGGGTTTTTTTATTTAAACTATCGCTGAACCAGTACACGGACGTACAGGTGTGATTACGCTCATATACATATACGTACGCGCGTCGGAGATGATGCAGTGCCGTTTAAACTTTGAGACGATCAACATGGCTTTGACAGTGTCGACGTTCCTCCTCTCATTGTTTCTTGTAAGTTTGTTTAACTTTATATATATATAAAAAAAAATATTAAATTCTGTGCTTTTATTAGATATATTAACCTATTAACCGGACAAATCCCTATTTAATTGCGAAAGAAATAACGGGCGCGAATTCTTCCACTAGGACGTGTCAGCACCTCACGCCCGGACATCGTACCAAACTACGATAAAGGGTGTAACATATATTTCAAGGAAGTATTTGTGTTCTACCCGTACTAGGTATTGTGTCGACGTGGGACTGGAGAACATTATTGGATTACTGGAACCAATATCCTAATAATAAAATAATATATAGATATAAGAGGAAATGAGTTATAAGAGGATATATACTGATGATGATGATACTACTTGAACGTACTATTATATTAACATTAAGGTTTTATTATGTTTTAATTGTGATTCAAAAAATTAACTTTTGTTATTAATAAACATTGTCTTTGCACTATTTATAGATTATTATAAACATTTGTTTTCCAAGGTTTTCTTCTTGTATAATAATAAAATGATGAAGGTAAAAAAATTTGCCTTGCAATTTCACGTCTTTAAATATACATATACTTGTTTAATGTTTATCGTTACCATTTATATACATTTTCATATATTTGTTTTAACTACAGAAAAGCAAATATTATACGGTCCTTTTAACGTGTTACAAACTTGTATATATATACAGACTCTGTCATATTTTTATTATTAAATACAATTAATGGTATTAGATATTTATAACAGTAAGATATTATGATGGAAGATAATTACAGTCTGATTGTATTTAAACTATTTTCTTTTAGTTAAAACGAGCAGGAAGTTAACATGTTTCTTTAGCATATATTTATATATATCATAATTTCAATAGCTACAGCACCCTTTAAACGGGAAAATAGTAATATTAAAAATGTTCCACTTAAGAATATACGCATATTGATTTCCCTAATAATTTAGGCTTAAATCTGTTAAAATAGGATAATTTTAGATAAATAGTAATATAATAGGTTTCATCAGCCGATAGACGTTCACTGCTGGATATAGGCTTCCCTCAAAGATCTCTACATAGATCGGTCTTGAGCTGCTCGGTTCCATCGACTTTCCGCAATATTCACGCGGTTAGCATTACCTTCGGTATCCCCAGGCACTAGAGGCTGTCGTTTGTAGGGATTCGTATGGGGGGATTTGATCCATTACCCACCACTAGGGAGCTAGTGTCTGGTTTGTTGATTAGCAGGGTGCACCACGAGCAAATAAAGTTGGCAAGGGTTCCGTGAGTTGTTGTGCACAACCTCTTACACCGCTAAGGCTTACCCATATATGTGGAACTAGTTACAGTGATACACAGCATCACATCATGTTCATCACCATAAGACATGAGTCTCGTTATCTCAGTAATGTTACTAGCTACAACGCCTTTCAAACTGAAACATAGTAATGATAAGTGCTGCGATGGTACCTAGACAGTCTCCTGCAACAGAGACCTGCTACATATTAGTTAACTAATTCTTTAGAGATTAAGGATTGGATTAAGTTTCAAGTTAACATTAGTATTTGTAAGTGCAAAGCTTTTAACATTTCTAAATTTAGAAGCTCAAAACGTATGTAATGTATGTAACGTATTGAATTAATCTTTGTCTCACGACGGAAGTCCAAGCTGTCGTAACACAGCTGGTATTTAACATTACGAAATCGCGAATAGCATGTGAATGGATTCTCGAGAAACTTGCTTTCAAACGTATGTACGATATAGTTGGAAATTAGGACACGCAAGTTCTATTAGTTATAACTCTTTTAGTTTTCCTTAGTTTTAAAGTTTAACTAAGATTAAATAAGTAACTAAATCGCAACAGTAACTAATCGGTGTATGCAGAAAGTACGAGAAATTCTCCTCAATGAAATTAGGACCGAATCTTGCTTCAAATAATTTTTAATATTTAGTTAATAATATGTATGTGTGTTTATGTATATATTTATATGTGTGTATTATTTGTATTTATTTGATGCACCTACTTCAACATCTCTGCATTAACCAAGGTAGACTGGAGGATAATGCCAATGGAATCTAGTCCACCTTTATACGATGTGTATAAAGTAAAAATAAATAAAGTTTTATCTGATTGAATTCAGCCGAGTTTGTCGTAGTAGTGTATATATATTATACCATCCACCGCCTTAATAATCGGGCATTTGTATACTATAAACAATTTTACGTAATGTTAAGTGATAGTAAGGCTGTGAATAGCCGAGCGGGACGTTCGTCTGACTGTGATACGCCTGCCTATAACAACGTGGAGCTAGTTAGGAGTATATACTCTGTACCGCAGAAGACTGAGTCTCGTTACCTCAGTAATTACACTACCAACAACGCCCTTCCACCTGGAATACGGTGATGTTTGTACACTAATGTTAGGCGGCAGAAATAGAGTCTGCGGTGGTACGTACCTAGACGAAGTCGACTAAAGACCTACCATACGACTGAGGGCAGATTTACAATATGAACTTAGTTGTGGTAGGTGTGTTCGTAAAAACCTTATAACCAGCCAAACTCCACAACATGTAGCTCAGGAATCGAAACAGAGACTTCCGCTATAAACCACTGTGCTACGACACAGTAAACAAACACTCATTACTTTATTTACGTATTTAAATGTTGCCTGGATTTAAATTGGTTTCGGCGCAAAAACAAAATGTTTTTTTTTTGTGTGTCGTTAAAAATGTTATGTTATTCTTTTAGTATATATTAATATATACAGTATATTATTATCCTTATACTATTCCAAGTTTCCAAGTTGTAAGAGTTTTAAGAGCATATTATTTTGAGGTTATAAATTCATGACCCTAATTCTTACTAGTGTTAGGTCTCTGTTAGCTACCACCGCTGCGACTACTTTTCCAGCCAAAGAGTAGTCTGCAAACATCACTGTGTTCTGGTTCGAAAGTCGCTATAGCTTACTTAAAACTAACTAAACATTTTATACCTCAAGGCAACAAGCGTTATGTGGTGCTTTGAATACAATCTTAACTAGCGCCACGTTTTTATGGGCAGGGGTATGGGTATTGTCATCAGGTGAACGTCTCCCTTGTCTTTGTGCTTCGTCGGTGCCCAGCATCTACTGACTACTGAGTCCTTATCATCAGAGGATCTTTGCCTATTGCTAATTCTACGTACAGAAGAAACTAATAATATCTAATGATGATGAACTAGAAAATTTATTAAAATAGGGTAATAGACCATATAATAAGCTTTGATGTATATCAACAGACAGTTCCATGGAACAGCTGTTTAATATATAAAGAGATAATAAAACCTATGATATATAAACTGCATCTCGCCATCATCATCAGCCGATAGTTGTCCACTGCTGGACATAGGCCTCCACCAAAATCATCGATCGGTCGTCGCTGCAGTCAGCATAGCCTCCGGTATCGTCATAGGGTCCGTAGGAGGTTCATATGAGGTAGATTTGGGCCATTTCCCACCACGCTGGCCCAATCGTTGGATGTGATAAATTGCTGATAAAAGTATTTACTTTAACCGTACTGTTTAACCGGTTTCATTTTAATCTAGTTAAGGTTAAATAAATGTAGATTAAAAATCCGTCGATTTAATTATAACGCTTAGGAACCTTGATGGTTTCTAATATATGAAAAAATCCTTTTAATATATGTATATAACATAATTTGATGAACTTGACTAGTGTTGAAATTGTCATTAAGTTGTTTATTATATATAATTTATTATAATATACTACTCGAGCGTTTTAGTAAGATATTTTTTTTCTCTTTCTATATTAATCATTTCGGATTCATTATATGATTAATCGAGGACATATAGAAGGATCTCATCTTGTTGATTATTTTGTTGGTATATCACCTTTAAGAAAAACATCAGTTTTTTTTTTATTCTTGTTTACACTGAATGTTAGTTGAAGGAAAATTCCAAGTAATGCGAAACACGTAATTATTTATTCCAGATGTCCGCAGCAGGTTTGCAAGCGCCGTGTGTGGAATTAAACGATGGGAATCTGATGCCGATCGTTGCCCTGGGAACCGGTAGAGGTACAGCCAAGGAGGTAACTGTACAGCAAACATGAGCCACACATAACTTAAAGCGCAGATACTTACATATTAAACTTTTTTTTTATTCAACGAAGTGACGCGACGCGCAGATCGTTTGATGGTAAGTGATCCGCCTATAACGACGTTGCGGTAGTTAGGATGGTATACACAGCACCACATTGCGCTCATCCCTTTCAGATATAGGACGTTAAGTATCTTTATCCCAATAATTTGCTTAGCTACAACTCCCTTCAATCCGGAACATAGTAATTTTTTCACAATACTATAATATTTAGCGGCAGAAATTTGCGCTGCGGTGGTATCTAATCTAGGTCACCTCCGCGTGTTTGTCTTGTGGTGAGGGTCCTTATTGCGAATCTAGGGTCAAATATTGTAGAGTATGGTGATATGTACTCGAATCCAAATAGCTTTCACCTGTATATTGTAGAGCTTTAAAAGCTTTGCTGTCAACATAAGAGAGCTAGAGTATTCTGAACGAGCACAATCTACGGTTCAAGGACTGATTGTCACTTAAAACTGGGTGAAATTGAGATCAAACGTTAGCTTAAGTAAAATTTGTAATCGCTTGAACTATTTATATTTTCATCATCATCATCAGCCGATAGACGTCCACTGCTGGACATAGACCTGTTCCAAAAATCCGATATCCATTGGTCAGCGGCTTCCTACGACCTACAGTCGATTGTAGTTCGTATGGGGGGAATTAGAGCCATTTCCTTCCACGTTGGCCCAATGCGGGTCGGTGGGAGCCAGAGCCTCGTTTATTGATTAGCAGGGTGCACCACGAGTAGGTGAGGTTGGTTTGCCTTCCCTGAGTTAACACCCCCACATATATGTTCGTACTCAGATATTATCTCACCTTTCTTCTCTCCCTTTTTCCTATACAACTTTATCTACATACATATTATTAATATTATCATTGGTTTGTTTGTTTTAGTTTGGTTTTCATTTGATACATTTTAACTTTATTTTACCTGAGCTATAGTTGTCAATATAACACAAACATTATCATGCAAAAAAAAAAAAATCGATACTCGGAGCTAAACCAATTTTACTTTTGACTATGAGGAAAACCTTTAATATTTATTCAGTGCTATTTTCGATGGCTTTCGGATAGGGAAACCTGTGTTAGAATAAATTCAATGTTGTTTGTGTTAAAATGACCTTTGATAATACCCAAGGTTTTTTTTTGGTTTCGAAAAAAAGTCTTAATATTTCAAGTAATCACCACTGACCGTGGCGAAGCGCTTAGGTATTTTTTTCGTTATTAAAAATGGACGAACTTGTTTTAGTGTCCTGTAGAAGCAATTAGATATACAAAGTTCTTTTTTTTGGACATTTTTAATAACGATTACTATACATACAGATAGTTATTATTGTGCTTAGTTTATTAGTATATGTTATATTTATTTAATTACTTGGTTGTATCGCAAATTTTCCTTCACCACTCTACTAGTTGAATAGCAGACAATGTCTTCTCAAATCGTATTCCTCATGAGGATTGTGAATAGCTCCACCCATTACTCCTGTCTTCACAATGCTTCCCCATCTCGTCTTATCACCATCTATTCAGAGAGAATTGTAGACTGTATTCTTGTATAACATATTATATATTATATTAAATATCGATTTATAGATCACAAGCAGCTTGCTTGATATCGTCTAGTGTATATGATAGGCGATATACTACTATACTATACTAGGTATCTAGTATCTATTCTAAAGTTTGATTAGATTTTGATAGTCTCTTTGCTATATCAGTTCGTTTGGACCACTGTTTGGACATTATTTGAGGTTGTTTTAAATATTGAAAATACATATAAATGGAAACTAAGACGGAATATTTAAAACGCAACGTATCTATTTTGGTATAACCTAAAATCATTAAACTAAAGTAAGAACATTTTGATAGTAATAAATCTTACTGTTATAAAATAATGATTTATTATTATATGAACAAGGTCATAGAAGTTTGTTTTTTTAATATCCAATCATTTAATACATTATATCATTATATTATAAATGGTTTGTGTGTTTAATGTTATAATGTCTTTGGCAATGAATACGTAATTGAAGATACGTTGAATTCTGCTTTAAAAAACCTGTACGTAATTATTTAATCTAAGAAGTATAACAGGTAATGTTTTAATATCGATGAGGATAAATTATCTATAAACATAACAAAACACCTATAATAGGTAATACGCAAAACCGGTATAATCTATAGAGATTTTTTTTTGTAATAAATAACAGGTACTTTTTTTAAATTGAAGAGTTATTTACATATATACTAAAAGTCACTATCGTGGTTTGGTTCACAAATTGGTTTTTTAATTGGCTGGTAAATTATATACGGAACCCTCACTCTATAATACATGTATATGTTATTGTCCGGGTTGCCGTTGTACAAAGATTCGTAAGAGGTTATATGTAAATAGAATTTTACTATGTTATACTGGTGGTAGGTCTCAGTTGTTACCACCGCAGCGCCTATTTCTGCCATCATATAGAACTGTGCTAACATTGCCATGTTCCGGTACGAAGGGTTGTAACTAGTGAAATTATTGAGGTATCCAGATTATCGAGATTAATCTTGTGCCTCTATGCGGCGAGCTCGATGTGGTGCACTGTACATAATCCTAATTATCACCATATTGTTATGGGAGGTATTACTTACCCATCAGGTGAAGGTCTCGCTTGTCTAGTTGGTTTGTTAGAAAAAATTACGACAGGTTTATATATAGCATGAATGATTTAATTAACTACTACAGCGCTCTTCTAATCGTACCATAGTAATGTTTGCTCATTACTGTTCATCAGCGGAAATAGGAGCTGTGGTGGAAGCTATATAGATGACCTGCGTCTGGCAAGAGAGTGATGTACAAATATTCAAAATTTCTGTAGTTATTAACGCTACGCTTGGCTCTGTAACAGCCGTAACTATGATCGTCACTTTGATCGAATTAAAAATGATGAGGAGGAGATGAAGAGATCCGTAGAAGAACTAAGGTCACCGACATAGCCCATACGATTGTGTGCAGGGCACATTGCTCGAAAGATAGAAGGCCGATGAGGCAGTAAGGTCCTGGAGTGGTGACCGCGTATCAGTAGACGTAGTGTTGGGAGGCCTATCACAAGGTAGACCGAGGATCTGGTGAGAATCGCGAGAACCTACTGTGGAGATCTTTGGAGGAGGGCTATGTCCAGCAATGAACATCTATCGGCTGATGGTGATTATCGTCACTTTGTGACTGGCGGTCGTCACGTCTACCATCAGCTGAAATTCCTTCATAGCGTGGTCTTGTTGCATAAAAGAGTATTCCTATTATTGTTGTTTTTTTTTAGAACGAATCAGTAGATGAGGTAAGAAAAGCGGTGTTTTGGGCGCTGGAGGCTGGTTACCGTCACATCGACACCGCCGCAGCATACGAAGACGAGGAACAAGTGGGCCAGGGTATAGCGGAGGCGATCGAAAAGAATATCGTCAGAAGAGAAGATGTTTTTGTCACGACAAAGGTAACTTGCACACAGTTAATGACTTTTTGTTACTCTTATCGTTAATGAGCTGATATTTAATGAGGTTAACTGATAGTAAGTATTTTTTAACGAAGCGAGGAGACTAGCGGGATGTTCACTTGATGGTAAGTCATACACCTGCCCATAACATTGTGGCGCTAGTTAAATTGGTTCACATTGCGCTCGCTGCCTTGAGACATAGAATATTAAGTATCGTTACCCCAGTAATTTTACTAGCTACAACTCTTTCCAATCCGGAACACAGTAATGTTTGCACACTACTATTTAACGGCAGAAACAGGCGCTGCAGTGGTACCTACCTTGTGGGGAAATCCTGTATGGATACTTTCTCGTTGCCCCCGGAAAATTTATGCCAGACTCTTACTAGCTAAAACTCCTCAGTTTCCTAGGTTACCTATATTTACCTATGTACTTAGATTTTAATATAGTTTTTTTTTTTTAATTTATAGTTGTGGAATAACAATCATCGTCGGGAGCAGGTCGTGCCGGCGGTTAAGGAGTCACTAAAACGTCTTGGTTTGGACTACGTCAACCTGTTCTTGATACATTTCCCAATCTCAATGAAAGTGAGTTAATTAAATTCATGTTTTTTTAACTATAACATAGTATTTGATGAATCTATTTTTACTAGTTATTACTGTGCTGTACTTTGAATGCTGTTCATCATTATCATCCTTTGTTTATCCACTGCTGGATATATGCCTTCCCCAATGTGTTCCACTAAATGGGATCCTCAGTTTCTCGCATCCACCCAAATGCTGTTATGTTTTCCTAATCACTGCGTAACTTAGAAAAAAATTAAAAAAATATGACCTTTTTTAAAGAATGAGAGTCTGAGGTGTGAGGGTGAGAGTGATGAGGTCTCATACACAGACAGAACAAAATAATGCTGTAATGGCAGCAGCTTTACAATATGTAGGTACTGAGGAGGATATGAAAACAACTTACCATCGCTCCAACTGTAGCTCCGGAAACGGACCAGATACAACCATATTACAAGGAAGGTGGTTAGCCTCTGTACTACAGAGGCGGTAAAAATATACGTTTTTCCCGTTAGTACCAGTTTATAAGATTTTTTCTTATGATACGATTTTATTTCATATTTTAGGAAGACGGTTCCGCAGACAACGTGGACTATGTGGAGACTTGGCGCGGTATGGAGGACGCGCAGGCACTCGGCCTAATTAGGTCAATTGGTGTATCTAACTTCAACATTGAGCAGCTGCAGAGGCTCATGGATAACTGTCACACAAAACCTGTGGTGAACGAGGTGGAGGTAAGCAGACCAGAAGTGCATTAAGACTATATGAACTTAAAAATTATACGAATCTGGTGTAGATCATACAAAATTTCTGGATATCGATATCGGTTGTGCTGAGGTCATGGACATCATGCGCTGGACTGATATGATGATGAATACATCAGTAACATTTATTATCACGACCTATATTATTGCTTAGCATTTGGTAATAATTGTTCCTGATGACAAATTATCAATAGTCTTCTTGATAGATACTGCCGCAGCACCTGTTTATGCTGCCAGGTAGTATATCATCACCGTGATCTTTGTAAGGACGTGTAGTTTGGAAATTACTATGGTAACGTAGCTTAACATCAGCTCACGAGTAGAATTTACATTGTTTAAGGTCAGTCCAACGTTCACCCAAGAGTCAATGGTCGCCTTCTGCCGCGCGAACGGAATCGCTGTGATGGGCTACAGTCCGTTTGGGTTCTTCGTTGGTAGAGACTCCAACCAGCAATTGGACAGAACAGCCCTATTGAAGATAGCGGATAAATACGGCAAGAATTTCGGCCAGGTCATTTTGAGATATTTGGTACGTACGAATTTATAATAAATTCCTCCGGTACTAACCAATACTAGATATTAATACTAGCTACTAGTAACAGAAGATAAAGTTAACCATTGCGCTAAGGATGGAATCATGGTTAATGTTGTCTATTTCTGATGAATGATTATCTTTATTCCTTTATCTTATTGTTAGCTCTTCTTTATTTATTAAACTAAGCAAGTTAACAAAAATATGTACGGACTAACATTTTTATTGTTTATAATAGATATGGTAAGTAATATATTTTTTACTATAATTGTTGTTTCAGATCGAGCGCGGCGTTGTTCCTATACCAAAGTCTACCAATCAGAAGAGGATAGCGCAGAACCTAGATTTGTTTAACTTCAGTCTCACAGAGGACGAAGTGGCAACAATCAGCGGATACAACACTAATAAGCGCGTCATCGACCCCGTCGAATGGAAAGACTATCCATACTATCCCTTTGAACAGTAGTAATATATAATTTATCATATTAAAGATCTAGTTTTCTATTTATCGTTTTTGTTACTCCTGTCCCACAATTGATGTCCATCGGTTGAGATGACGATAAAGACGATTAATCATTTATTACTACCACCTTTATGGTGGTTTTTAGCTGTTTTTTTACAGAATAATTTAAAACGTGAAGAGGCAATTTAGTCATACATATATAAATATATATTTAAGAAGACTTCATTTAATCTTGACTTTATTATAAAAACGATATTCTACGAATATTATGTTACATATATGCATTATCAAATGAACCGAAAGTCAAGGCTAATTTATCTCTAAAGTATTATCAGGTACAATAATATATTATTGTTAAAAATTACATCATATATATACATATAAATCTATATATATGGATGTTTAATAGCTGTTTTTACTTCTTTTTTTTATATTATCACGCCTTTTTCCCAGTAGAGTTAAGCAGAGGTGAATAAACACCTACATTTCGCCAGATGTGGTCATATTAGGTCCCACGTAACAGGGGGCGAGCCTGTTGCCACTTTATTGGGGCCACCACACACACATACAAAGATGATTTCAGTGTGTAGGTTTCCTCGCGATGTTTTCCTTCACCGTTTGTATCTCGCTGTTGTAACTAAAGTGCACAAATGTACATAACTTAAATATTAAGTCATCGGTACATGCCGAGATTCGAACCCGCGACCTTCGGAATGAAAGCCGCACGCTCTAACCATTAGGCCAGCGAGCTACTTAATACTTCTTACTTCTAGAATTCAATATTTCTAAAAATCATAATTTTTGTATGTTCACAACGACCGAGGCATTGTTAGTGTTAAATATATGTACTTGCGTTTTAACAATCAAATATATGGAAAAATAAAAAAAAAACTTATCAAAATTGGGAATTGGGGATCTTTGAAAAATTATATTAGAGTTCATTACACGAAAATTAACATAGTTATAAGTAGTAGGTCTCTGTTGCCGGAGACTAAGTAGGTACCACTGCACCGCCTATTGCAGCCGCCGTACTGAGAACAAACATTACTATGTTCCAGTTTAAAGGGCGCTGTAGCTACTGAAATAACAGCAGTAATGTAACTTAACATCTCTCTAGACGACGAGCGCAATGCGGTGTGCTGTGTATATCAAATTACCTAGCTCCACGTTATTATGAACAGGCGTATCACTTACTATTAGTTATACGGCACGTCTTGTCGCTTGGTTAAGTAAAAAAAAAAACTATTTTACTTTAATTATTTGACTGGATAATGGTTCTAATTAATACGAATTAATTTAAATTTCCTGGTAATTATTAAAATAATTAACAATAATAATACATACATACATGCTTTGACTGTATAAGGTGTAATTAATTCAAAAAATGTTATAAGTAATGTTGTTATTTAAAAAAAAAATATTTCCATACGCTTTGTTGTGTATTATAAAAAAAAATAGTACATAACGTATCACTGTTGTATGTTGTCTTATTAAAGCTTTGAGCCTTGACTCGATAACTAACAGTTGTATGTGATAAAGATAAGAAGAGATATATGAACAGATTGTGTGTTGTGTTGTGTAGGCGTTTGTTGTACATTTACATGCGGTTTGTGTAACAATGTGTTGTGTTTTCGCAGGCAGATCTTACAGCCACCTAGCCTACACTGGTAGGACTGATGACCACTGCGCAAACAATTGGTACACAACTTTAATAACGAAGTTTTAGCAATGCGTTCATCTACAGGCAAGCATTTGGATTTGTTACATTCGTATAATCTATGTTCTTGTCTGCAGATGCCGCATCGCTTGCTAGGAGATTTTACGCACAAAGCAGTAAATGATTTCATTTTTGGAAAACTGCGACGTTTCTCAAATATAGATGGCTTTCTAGCATTTGTAGTTTCCAAAACTGTTGCTTGTCGACGTAAGAAAGAATAAAACTCGTCTAATGTAGGCGAATCATTGCTGCTTCGAAATTCCTCCCACTTGCCAGCTGTGACACTATCTAGTTTCATCGACGCCATGTAAATAATAAGTGTCCAACTTGTCGGTGGGTTCATCTAACGAATTAGGTGCACTTAGATTTTTAGACAGAGTGTCAATTAAATTCCGAATGCCACTGTCAGTTTCTTTCTGCAGCGGTTCGATTGAAAATAAACATTTAAGATATTCGTTGACTAACAGTCGTTTATTATTGTACCGCTCGCATAGTAAGTTCCAAGCGATAGAATAATTATTCGAGGATACGGATACCGACTGTATAACTGAAGTCGCGGCGCCTTCTAGGTACGATTTAAGGTAGTGAAATTTACTAATGTCGTCGATGTCTTCATTGTTGTGAATGAGCGATAAATACGAATCCCTAAAAGTAAGCCACTTGTTCGGATCGCCGTTAAAGGGCGGAATTTTTAGTGGGGGTAGCTTGAAATGACGACCACCTTTGCTACTGTTGGATGAAGTTTCAGTTTTGTTAGACTTTTCCCAAAAGTCCAGCAGCGACTGGGTTTGAGCGATTAAAGAGAAGAATAAATTTTCTGTCACTTCGCGTTCTTGTAATTGTTTGTCACTGTCTTCATCCAACATCTCGATCTGTAATTGAACCTCTTCGAAGTTCGATGACAGATCTCGCATTTTATTTATTCTAAGACGGAGTTCATTTGTTCTTAGTGTACTAGTTTCTTTGGAATCCATCAAAGACTCTAAATACTTTTGAAATAACGTTAACCTTGCCCTGATGTTACCTCTTTGCTTAATAAGTTGCGATAATTCACTCATCGTGCGAGCTCAAAATATGTATCACAGCCAAGTGAGAATAATACTTGTACATACACCTTTCGTGGATACGGTCGACTAATTAATAATGGGTAAGTACATTACAATGTATGAATGATGCGCGGAGACAACACTCTGTTTCCGATACCGATGACGGCGCGCGGCGCTTGATGCAGTGCGTCGTCGAACTCATGGGGTAATCAACTGGTGACCCCGACTTGATCAAAATATTCCATGCAAACGTATTTAGCGCCTTTGATAGATTCCAAATAAACTAGTACACTAAGAACAAATGAACTCCGTTTTAGAATAAATAAAATGCGAGATCTGTCATCGAACTTCGAAGAGGTTCAATTACAGATCGAGATGTTGGATGAAGACAGTGACAAACAATACGGTGTTCTTTAGTTGAGATGTTAATTCTCTTGTTACCTCAGTAATTTTACTAGCTACATCACCTTTCAAGATAGAGCACAGAACTGTTAGGACACTTAACGGTAAAATTGCTTTGTGGTGATATCTGAACTATTTCCGTCAACGAAGACCTATCAATCTTAAAACTACTTATGAATCCATCTTTTTCATCCAAAATTATTTCGTGTGTTCTACATGTTACTAACATATTTTATTAGAATTTACATTTTGCTTAGGATCCCACCTGATGATAACTGATGATCTTCTCTGCCGTGTTAGGTGGACTAACCTAGTAACAGCTTATTCATTCTTTTCCTGAAGACATCTAAGTCGTATTTATACGGAATACTGTTCCACTACTTTGTTGTTTTTATCAAGAGCAAAGAGTTGAACCTCTTTGTTTGCAAACTAGCAATTGCAATGTTAGGAGACTTACAGCGTCGCTGATCGTCCGGTGGTGAAAAGGGAACGGTGAAATTACGAGTATATAGTATTACTCCAGGTATTCCCTCTGAAATGTATCCCATAGAACATCGCAAGATTGTCTACTAAGCTCTTGTGTTCAAAACTTCTTACAACGATAATTACATGTTTTTTTTTATAAACACCGTTATTATGTATATTATACATGTCCGTTTTAAGCTGTGGAATAATCACCACGCCCGAGACCAAGTAGTTCCAGCTCTGCGGGAATCATTAAAGAGATTGGGTCTGGATTATGTTGATTTATACCTCGTTCACAGTCCTGTTGCTTTGATGGTAAACGTAATTGATACTAAAGTATACTCATTTTTATTTGCATGATTTTTTTTTAAATCAAACCTAAAGAAAAGTATTATAAATAACCTAATTGCATAAATAAAATATTAATTAACAATAATATACAGTAATGTGTAATAAAGCTATGACGGTATTAGACATACAAATGACGGTAAGTGATACGCTCAGTGGTCAGTCTATCACTTCATGGTAAGTGATACGCCCGTTCATTACGAGAATGGTATTCACAGCACCATATTGCACTCGTCATCTTGAGACATAAGATGTTAAGCCTCATTACCCCAGTAACTACAGTATCTACAGCGCTCTTCAAACCGAAACAGTAATATTATATTATATATATTGACATTTAAATTATCTAAGCCCTGTAAAGTTTACTCTGCATTTAATAAAACAAATGTAATGTATAATAAATATATATCATCACCAGCCGATAGACGCCCACTGCTGGACATAAGCCTCCCCCAAAGATTCCTAAATCGAACGGGAAGGGATTCGTATGAGGGGATTTGGGCTGTGTGCCTCCACGCTGGCCCTATGCGGGCTGGTGGGAGCCGGAGTCTGTTGATTAGCAGGGTGCACCACGAGCAGCTTGGTTTGGTTTGGTTTGTATCCTGTGAGTTGTTGTGCGACCTTACATCTCAATAAATATATAAATAACAATAAAAACAAATACCATCAGGTGAAAATGATATAGCTGAAGACTTGAATAGATTTCCCAATCTGACCACTAAACTTGGTTGGCACTGGGTACTAATCTGAGAAGAAAAAGACGAAGTAGGAAAGTGAATCCGGTTTTTTTTATATATCCCTACTGCGTATTTTGGGTCAGGGCCTTTATTTACAATAATTCAATAATTCACTCAACATTTTAGTCTATTCTTCACTCTCTCATTTCACTCTCTCTTATCTTTCTTTCCATACTTATCTATCACACTTCTTTTATCATTCGTTCTCCATTCTAGTTCCTTCTCTCATACCTCTCGCTCACGAGTAAAGTCCGTAGTCGCCTCGTCGCATGCCTGTAACAAAACATCCTATTTCTGAAACAATTCATCCCCTTTTTTGCTCCTTCCTCTTCTGTGATTTGTTCCTTTTTCTTTCTTATTCTATTTTTTATTTTACTTTATTTTAATTTATATTTTTACTTTCACAATTTTTAAGTTTTTATTCCTATTTTTTCTATACATCTCATTTTTTAATTACATTTCTTTTACTATACTTTATTTATTTACTCCTATTATTCTAGTAACTATTCTTCTACAGAATTTTAGGAATATTTGGCGACTTTCGTCCTCACTCATTAGAGAGGCAATGACTTCCGTAACAATTCTCTTTCCAACCTTCATCTCCAAGTCTGCTCTTTCCTTCCCAAATAAGGGACAGGAAAGCAGGATGGTCTGGTCCACCGCTTAGACTTAACTTAGATGCAATAAGCGGGCGGGGTACAGCTAGGCCATATATAAAGGGTGAAAAGATCTGGTTCACACTAAGCTTTTAATTATGTTTTATGAAAACTTTTCCCACAGTACAGTTTAAAATAGACTTTTCGTCAAATGAGGCTTTTCCTTACAGTAGACTTTTTTTTTCCTAGCAGTACACATTTTCTCACAGTAAACTATTCCTCGCAGTAGACTTTTCCTCGCAGTAGAATTTTCCTCACAGTAAACCATTCCTCACAGTAAACTTTTCCTCGCATTAAACTTTTCTTAAAGTAAATTTTCCTCGCAGTAGACTTTTCCTCGCAGTACACATTTCCTCCAGTAAATTTTTCCTTACAATAAACATTTCACGCAGTAGACTTTCCACACAGTAAACTTTTCCTCGCAGTAAAATTTTCTTCACAGTAAACTTTTCCTCACAGTAAACTTTTCCTCACAGTAAACTATTCCTCACAGTAAACTATTCCTCACAGTAAACTTTTCCTTGCAGTAAACTTTTCCTCGCTGTAAACTTTTCCTCACAGTATACTTTTCTTTACAGTAAAGTTTTCCTCGCAGTAAACTTTTCCTCGTAGTAAACTTTTCTTTACAGTAAACTTTTCCTAGCAGTAGACTTTTACTCACAGTAAACTTGTCCTGGCAGTAGACTTTTCCTCGCAGTAGACAGTAGTTGAAAAGAAAAAAAAACACTTTTTTGCTCAAACTGACGGGCACGGTTTCTATATCCGGATATAAGCTCGAA
Organism: Troides oblongomaculatus; assembly: GCA_029032895.1. Lineage (NCBI taxonomy): Eukaryota > Metazoa > Arthropoda > Insecta > Lepidoptera > Papilionidae > Troides > Troides oblongomaculatus. The sequence continues at coordinate 897,210 of JARDWC010000439.1, read as the reverse complement.
GCCTATTTCTTAAGTCACATCGAGTGAACTGAACTCGCTGTGTGAGCTGATCTCTCATTATGGCCTAATAATTAGAGCGCCGGCCTTGATTCCGAAGGTCGCAGGTTCGAATCTCGGCATGTACCGTTAACTTTAATATTTAAGTTGTGTACATATGTGAACTTTAGTAACAACAACGAAATACAAACGGTGAAGGAAAACATCGCGAGGAAAGCTGCATTGGGCCCGCGTGGTGACTATGGCCCATCACCCTCATATTGAGGGTGGGCTTGTGCCCCAGCTGTGGGCACGTAAATTGGCTGTTGAAAAAATTAGTTGATATATTTTATACATAGTAATAGGCTATTTATTTTTTGAAATTTCACATTACATTCATCATTTTATTTCTAATTAACTTATATAACTATTTTCATTTATGTTGCGTCGTATACCATCCGTTACTATAGCAACAGTTTCAATAGAAAGTCATTCGCGCTTGCGGTGGCTCTCAAAGACGACATTATTACGGTCCAGTTTTATAGCTTCCTTCGTTAGTGATACTAAAAATGTGCAGATAGTTAAAGATATATAATAATACTATATACTATATATAAACTGTTTTTACTTAATAAATGATAAGTAGTTGAAAATTTTATATTAATTATGGTTTCGTGCAGAATAAATGAATATCCGTAATAGTATTCCTATTCTTGTTGTACGTTGGCAAAGTTCAACTATTATTGTAAGGTGTATAGATTAAATAAATTTTATAACGTATTTTATAAATATTTACTAAGTATTATCTAATTTTTATATGTACAATGATAATAAATAGTGTGATGTAAACAAAAAAAATAGTCTAAGGTGCTTTGTTCATTAAACATGTCGCCGTCATTATGTTTTGTTGTTTTACTGATCGTGTATAATGTAAGTAAATAATTGTTTTTTTAACTTTGTTCCTATTTTCTGTATTCTGTTATGTTTTTATTTAGACTTTTTATGTACCAATGAAAAACTATATTTCCGGTTTCTGTGAGAATGTTGCAACAGTGGCAACAGTATTAAAATTTATTACTACTTATGTAAGGGGTCTCGGACAAATTATGGGTTCCAAGCTAGCCTCACTTGCTCTTGGTGCGAGTGAGGTTAGCGTGGGTCAGCGTGGTGGGAAATGGCTCAAATCCCCCCATATGCACTCCTACAAACGACGGCCACCAGAGTGGCCTCTGTGCCCGGTGGTGCCAGAGATCATCCTGACTGCAGCGACGGACCGTTTGATGAGGAAATTTTTGGGGAGGCTTATATCTTATGTTAGAATGATGATAATTTTATTTAAAATATACAATTTGTATTAATAAGGTTTAAAACCATATTCGCAACGTCGATTTGACTTTGTGAGTCGGTACGATAATATTTTAATAAAATATATATGTGTTGTAAAAAAAAAACTCTTTTCAGACCGGGGCACAGGCTGCTCAAGCAACTTTGAAGGTACTCAACGATGGGAATAAGATACCTGCCATTGCCTTGGGAACCCATGGAACGGTACGTAGGAAAAACATAATGATTTTATTTATCTACATATATAGAAGATATCCAGAGATACATTGTCTCATCACGAGATCGCTGAAACTATTAGACGTATACACTCAAAATTTGGTGCAGATATTGCTGCTGATATTTAGAGGTCAGCTATGAATGGATTTTAGAAATTCCTAAAAATATTATGACCAGCAAAGCAGGTAAAGAACAGCTAGTTTACTGTATTCTAGTTTTTATATTAATTGTGTAATGAAATGTTACTCTAATTAATGCGCAGAACCTCAATTAGGACTGGCGGGATCCTAGACAGAATAATAAAAAAACGTTACGTCATAGATTATTAATATTGTAGGAGAAGCAATGTCGGAATAAATCGGTTTTGTTGACCCAAGATTGTGACCTCACGATATAAGTTGATAGTATCATCAGAATTATTATGTGTTCTACTTGAAATCGACTAGTAATAGCTAGAATAGTTATACTATTCTCACAACTCTTAAATGCTTGCAAATAAATAACAAATTTTTACTATGTATCAGGACCATATTTTTTTTTGCTAGTTACTCTGCGAGAATTGCATTAAAAGATAACCAAAGGTTCAAAAGTTAAACTGATAGAATAAGACGCAATCATTGAAGAAAAAAAAAACAGATATAAACGCAATTAAGAAAATCTGTGAAGAAACACAACAATATATTGAAATATAGCAAAAAAAAATATTTAAATATAGAATATGTTATAAACCTTTGAATGGTTGAACCGTTATGCTTAATAACATGGCAATCAAGATCTATATTGGTGCAGCTATTTTCTAATACAATTTAACTACTAGACGAGCAAGGAATTCACCTGATAAGTGATACACACGGCCATAACAAGTTCGTTACCCCAGTAATACATTAATGTTTGCACACTACCATTGGAAATAAGCACTGCTGTGGTAGGTATCTAGACGGTCTCTGATAATAGAGACCTACCACCAGTAAATATAATTGAATTACGCCACCAACAGTTAAACACGATATAGACTTATAACTATAATCACTTCGCGGCGATAGTTAACTACTTTTTTAAACATATATAAGATGAATTGAAAATAAAAATTGCTGACTAAGTTATTAACTTCAGACAGATGATCCAGCACGCTTAAAGCAAGTGATCTATTGGGCGATAGAAGTCGGCTACAGGCACATTGACACGGCTGAGCAGTATGGAAATGAAGAAACGATTGGTCTGGCGATTGCGGATGCTGTCAGCAACGGTTTAGTTAAGAGGGAAGAACTGTTCATCACAACAAAGGTGAGAGAAATAATATACAATATGAATATTTAAACATCCTTGATATTAAAAAAAGTATTAATGATCTAATACCATACTGTCGAGTCACCGATACTGGTGGTAGATATCCGCTAGAGATCAACGCTGCAACGTTTATTTCTGCTGCGAGACAGCAATGTATTAATATTAGTATGTTCCGGTTTGAAAGATTTTGTAGCTTAAAATTACTAGGGTCATATTCAACACCTTATATATCAGACTGTCCTGAGCGGCTAAATCACAATTAAGTTTTTTTATTCAACATTCACATCATGAAAAGTAATGCTTGTATCAACATGACGCGACTTACTACACCACATCGTACTCGTCACTTTGAGATATAAGATATAAAGTCTCGTTACCTCAGTAATTTTACTAGCTACATCCTCCTTCAAATCAGAACATAGTAATGCCAGCACACTACATTTTATCGGCTTGAATAGGTACTGTGGTGATAGCTATCTAGGTGATGTTCGACAAGAGAATCTTAGCATTAAACATTTTACTAGACTTCGAATACGTCAAAATATAAAACTAGACCCCTGTCTATACTTTCTTTTTTTTGTGTCTATTAAAAAATAAAGATTTAAAGCAAATATGATATGTTAGAAAACCTTTAATTTTTCAGTTGTGGAACAATCATCATGCTCGAGAGAGTGTAGTCCCCGCTCTGCGTGATTCTCTAAGGCGTTTAGGTCTGGACTACGTAGATTTATACCTAATTCATAGTCCAGTAGCACAGAAGGTAAACGACTAACATAAACTTCTTCAGATTTCCTGTTTGGTTCTCTTAAATAATTTGTAGTTTTAAATATGTTGATTTTTATTTAATATGAACATGTGCAACAAGAAATTTTCATACAACCCAACGGATGGCGCCACTATGAACAATAGATCACGTTATCGTTTATCATAGCGTAAATCCTTTAACGATCGTACATCATTTTGTACATTGCCTTAGGTAAGTCATTACGATGTATACAGTCGTATCCATTTACTGGATCTCTTTGGATCTTCGTCGGACTATTACTATAAGTATCAGTTTTTGTGTCCTTATCTCACTACAATACTTCTACAGTGGAGCACTACTCACTGCTAAAACTACGCACATGATCAACTACTACAAATGTAGATTATGTATTATAATTAAACCAATACAAATTTAATCATACATCATCAATGGTAGTATTATTATCAATTCACTGGTGGTAGGTCTCTGTTTCAGAGTCCGTCTAGATAGGTACCACTATAGTTCCAATTTGTGCCTGCTAAACGGTAATGTGCAAACATTACTGTGTTCCAGATTGAAAGGTGCTGTAACTAGTGTAATTACTAGGGTAACGGGGCTCAACAGCTTATGTTTTAGGCGACGAGTGCAATGTAGTGCAGTATATACCATCCTAACTAATGCCACGTTGTTATGGGCAGGCGTACCACTACCATCAGGTGAATGTCGCGCTCATCTAGTCGCATAATTGAATAAAAAAGTCTAATAATAAAAGAAACATATTAAGGTATACATTAAATGTAGACTTAGTCGTATCATACTTTTAGTACAAAATAAAGAGAGTCTATTTAATATGCTTGATGAAGTCGTTTGTTAAAATAAATCTATTTTCAGAACAATGGTTCCTTTGATAATATTGATTACGTAGAGACTTGGCAAGGTATGGAAGATGCAAAAAGACTTGGACTAGCAAAATCCATAGGATTATCTAATTTTAAAATGGACCATGTAAACAGAATACTTAATAACTGTGAAATAAAGCCTGCTGTAAATGAAATAGAGGTAACGGAACAAAACTAAGATTTAGATCGTTCCTCATAAATGGTAATGAAAGATCTGAATTTTTCTGTTCAGGTGAATCCAACATTTACCCAAGAAGCACTGGTATCATATTGTCAAAGTGTTGGTATAGAAGTGATGGCGTACACTCCATTTGGTTACATGGTGTCCAGAGATACGAAGAATACACCACCGCCTAAATTTGATGATCCCGGTTTAATTAAAATAGCTAAGAAACATGGAAAGAGTACCAGTCAAGTTGTACTTCGTTATTTAGTAAGTATATAAGCAAGTAATTTCGTTAACATTTCCATCGATTATTTACCTCTATACATATAATATATTTGAAATGGGATTGTTAGTATATATACATGATGAACAGTAAGTTATTACATTCTGCCATCTAGAGGTAAATTATCATAATAGATCTTCGTGTTAAAATCTTTATCTTTATACATTCTGATATTAAGTGGTTAAAACGAACAGAAGAGAACTTGCCTCTATCCATATTTGTACATTTTATTTATCTTCTTTTTATTGTTATCAATTTCATTATCATTATCATTACACATTATTCAAATTTACCGTTGAACCTATGCTTCACTCACAATCGATTTTTAGCTCAACTGTTCTAATGACAGCTGCATCCAACAATTGAATTCAATCGTTATCAGCTCTATGTCAGCTAGACTGATGGATTGATAGACCTTACCCTGGATTTTTTTATTCATTTACATTATTATCTATTTTCATTCGTCTATCTATACATTTGTTTCTTTGTTCAATGATATATAGCTGTTTATTTCAGGTTGACCGTGGGACTATACCGATACCGAAATCAACAAACAAGGATCGTTTGGCCAACAACATTAACATATTTGATTTCAGTCTTGACGATGAAGATATCGCTTTCATAAATAATTATAATAAGGACTTAAGAGTTGTGGACATTGTCGAATGGAAAGGTAGTCCTTACTATCCGTATTAGAAGCACTAAGTCACTAATGATTTCATATTTCTAGCAAAACCAATTTTAATTAACAACTTTATCTATCATTTAATGTCTTTATAAATTTTAATGCAAAACGAGTGAAATAAGGACAAAGTGATTTTCTTTTTCAGTCAGTTCTGTAAGAGGTTTTTTTTGACCATATATTGCTAATTTAAGTATTTCTAAATTTTTGAATATATAGATACAGAATAATCCATAGTTTGTTTTCTTTTTACTACGATTTCCTTGCAAAACTTCCTTTTAAGTTTAATATTGTCTTTGTTGTATGTTTGTCTCTGTGTAGGTGTACAATACAATTAATAAGTAAACATTGTTAAGGTTTACTGCAAAATGGATTTAACTAGACACCACAGTTGCAATTTCTACCAACGTGTACTAACTTTGTGTACTGGTGCTGAAAGTAGTGAAATTACTAGGGTGACTAGGTGTAGGCAACTGTGCATATAATTCTCTTATCAAATTGTTGTGGCTATATATAATACTTAATATTTAGTAAATATCTAACTCCATCCATTGATCCGTAAATAAAAACGTAAGGAAACCAGAGAGAAGTTATTGCTTCACCTTTGTCTATCAACACGTATCAATTGTTATTTTCATAGAAAAGCTGTAAGGCTTTAAATAAAAAAAATAATTCTATCACCATTTACTTTATGGTTAGACTTATAATATTTTTAGTAACAAAAATCACTACAAGGATCTAAAAACAGTCTGTTTTTATGAAAACAACTGTGTATGAACAACATGTAGGTCCTTACTTTAGAGTCTTATTTGTAATCATTGAAACTTTGTTAATAATGTATAATACTTAAAAATAGTGAATATATATAAGAAATAAATCAAATTTTATACTAAGAAATTGGTGGATTCATAGTAATAATGACATAATTATTTTTATCTATAAAACGGCGAAATGGAAATCATCATCATCGTTACCAGCGGTCAAACCTCTACATGTGCAGTCCGTTTTGTTTACTTATTAATAATAAAACTAATAGAAAACAATTATACATTTGAACCCTCCGTTATTTAAAAGATAATATTGTAAAAATATCTATGAAAATGAATATTTAACGTATAACAATAGTCTGTCATAAAGTTATCCCTTACACATCACAAACTGATTATTTATTTATGAACTAATTATACCTATAATTTATCATAATTAGTCTATAGCCAATTGCCTGAAGGAACCGTCTATGCCGAACAGTTCATCGTAATTGGTCGGTCTGCCGGGTCTTAGGCACTCGTTGGCTTTAACAGACTCCTGGGATTTGAACCATTCGCGGTACTCTACCAGCTTCTGAGTCCAGAGATCTAGAAAATTAAGAAAAAAATATTCGTCATTGATATTTAAAATCTTCCACGTAGTTACTGATGGTAGGTCTCTACTCTCGGAGTCTCTATCACTAAACAGCCTGCAAACGGTGTTCCGGTTCAAAAGGCGTTGTTGTTATTGTAGTTAGAGGTAAGGGGACTTAATACGTTACGTTTCAAGACGACGAACATTATAAGATACAGTGTATACCATTTTAACTAGCGCCTTTTTTATATAGGTGGGCACATCACTTACTATCAGGTCTACGTTCTGATCGTATCGTCTTTGTTGGAGTGGCTAACCTAATGGTATAATTCTGGTGTAAAATAGTTGGGTTTTTTTTTGTAACTCGCTTGGTGTACTACTACTCTTATGAAGCAATTTTGCCACCATAACAGCATTGTTTTACTCCTGCTATCAACACAACCGGAGTACTCTGAGTTCATTCCATCATCTTCGGCTTCGTCGTCAGTTAACATCATGAGTAATTGGAGTTTAATGTCAGCCCAATCCAAACATACGTTTAATGTAAAAAAAAATCTTGAAAATATAGTAGTAATAAATTACTCCTATATTCTAGAGTATAAACGATTTAATATATATTAACCTTGGAGCTCATCCATGGTGCCGCATTTTCCGCCATATTCTTCAGGCAACATTTCCTGAGGTACGTATTTGTACAAACCTTTCAGCTCCCTATGAATGAAGATCTGTAAAAGATATATGTTTATAAATTATAATTAGAATACCAGATACACATGTAAATGTTTTTGAACCCAACATCTTCATTATTGTATCCCATTTTTGTCCGCAGCTGAATATAACACAGGCCTCTTTACTCTTCCTCCAATGCTAGCTGCATCCAACGATATTCTTATATCATCAGATCAGTTCAACTGACAAGCAGTAATCATAAGCTCTGGTTAACAATAGGTTATATCTTTATATATTCATAAAATATCTGATCTTTGTTTTGAAATACTGGGAGATTGTGCTTACCCTCTTCCTTATTTTTTCCTTCAGGAAGGGTTTGACGAATGTGATGAATCTTTCGACAATAGGCGATGTATTTATTATATGTACTTCTTTCAGCTTCACCGGATACGCTTCCTGAAATTTGAAGAATAAAACACGTATTAAAAAATACTATAACAAGTAGATACAAAGGCCAAGTTCCTTGTCTTTTAATTGAATTATACTTGACACATCAAAATTAACTTATTAAAAGATGAAAGATTTAAAGTACTTTAAAATTTTTATCTATACGAACAACGTTCAAATATAAAATCCTAGTCCAATATTTGCTGTGGTTGTAGAAATATTCGATTAGTTTCGCATTAATGTTAGTGCTGTATATGAGCAGGAAGTTAAAGTTGAAGGCTATTAGAGGTGACGTACAGCTATCGAATCAATAAGACCTATCTCTGATTTACCTCATAATGAAGTAGCGGTGGATACGATAGGAAATGCTATAACATATTGTAATCTATATAATTGATAAGTAAAATTGTCAGTCACAATTCAGGAAGTCAGAGTAGTATGTCTTTTATCAAAGAATTTTTAAAACCTATAAATTGTAAGCGAGGTTCAACAAAATAAGGACTAAGAGGACAGAATCTTCTTATAATGAAAGCTAAAATAGGCTATAGGTTTTCGTTGTTGTGTAGTATAACAAAGAAGTTGCGTAGATAACATTACTAGTAGAAATAAGATAAGAAGACTCCAAATGAACTATTTTTTTAAAATTTTCCTTTCACATATAAATTGGATGTGTATAATGTTTATCAGTTTAGAAGAATCGATATATCTACTACACCTGTTGTGTAAATCTTTGCAAGCTGTTGATGATGAATAAAACAATCAGAAATTATTAGAACCTCTAATAGCAGCAGTAGTTTTTGGCTTACTTGTACGCAGATCATGAACTTCTTAATAACGGTGGGGGAGAGACGGGCCAGTAGACTCGGTCCCAATATCGCCGCGTCAAGCACGTAGATATCACCAGCTACTCCCTCAACTTCCTCCATGAGACGCACATCACCGATCATGAGCGCAAGCTTCAGTGTATCAGTAATTTGCTGACCATCCAGGCTTGGGTGGATTCCTGCAGAAATAATTTTTATCATGGTTAAAAATGTCTACAACATCCTGTCACTAAAGTAACTTCGTAGAAGTTTTGTTTTTATTTTAGATTTTTAGGTTAGTTTTAACATTTTACCTTTACCCCTACCTAGACCTAGCACTGTAGCCTTGGGCTATTAAGAATAAAAAGAATAATAAAAGTAATCGCTGTCTGTCATACAAGGCGACTAAAGGCGTTTTTGCGTTCGTGGGCTTTGAGGGTAGAGATCAGTAAGCTAGCCTTAGGAGTATGGCAAATGTATGGTGGTTCTGTATTTGCCGTAGCACAGCGTGGGTGCTAAGGAAGGCTTTGCCCTTCTGTGGGATGTTTTAACCAGAGCACAGAGGGGGTTCCGGTGCATTCCGTAGGAGATCCCGGAGCCCCTCCCAATGCACTGAGACCACCGAAGGAGTTTTAGTGGGTAGAAGCTCCACATAACCTTGTTTTTCCCCCCAGAAGCAATGTGTGTTTTAAGAAGCTTTCCACTGCGATAAAAATAAGGCCTAGATCTTGTCGTCGTCCTACTTTTACATTTCTTATTTTTTTATCGTAGTCTTTCGGATTTTACATTTTGATGACGATATTTTGTTTCACAAAAAAAAATTATGTGGCCGAAATAAAAGTTTGATATAAGAATGATAATGGTACATAAAAACCATAACAACTGTTTCGTCACATACCAGATGAGGAACAGAATACGTGTTTATGTTAATTCAGTACGTGATCTGTATAGTTATACCTAATTATAACTTAAAGAACAAAGACCTTTTAAGGTGAATTCGTAAGTAAGTATTACTTGATTTATAATTAATTTATTATACACACAATATATTGTTTTTAGGTTGTAATATTGTGACAAAATTATTTTGGCGTCTAGTGTAAAACCCTTTAAAGAAATCTCTTCATTTCTGTTCAATCGTTAAATTATTAGACCATATAAGTTATCACTAACTAAGTTTTTAAGGTCAAGGAGGCATTTGTTTTTTCAGTACTAAACAAGAATTTCCGGTGACAAGAAACGTTTTGAGAAAACCTTTGTTCCAAGAACGACAGCTTTCATAGGTTCGCCGTCTTGCACGGGATCAGCGTAATAGATAAATGGCTTTGGTTCTCTTTCTTGTGAGGGAAGTCTTTGAGTCCCAGCAGTGGGGTCTTTATATGGGATGTTCATTAGTACTGGATTATAATTAAAATTATACCTCTACATATAGTGACTCTTCTTCCATTCGGCGTTACTCCAGGAAGCGCTGGACCTTGCCTGCAATTAGTAAAGTTAGTTCATTATGAATAACAGTTATCAGAAAAATATAAGTATGAATCAGATATTGGTTGTACCGAAGCTCTTATTTCTGCCGACAAACATTAGTACGCAATCATTACTGTGTTCTGGTCTAAAGGACGTTGTAGCTAGTTCAACTATTGGTACGAGGCTTAACATGTTATGTCTCTAAAGTAAGGAGTAAAATGTGGAGTAGGAGTAGTCTTAACTAGTGCCACTTTGCTATAGGCAGGCGTATCACTTACCAGGCGAACGTGTCTGTTATCACGTCTGTTAGTGGAAAAAAAAAATGTCTATTAAAGTTCTATCAGCTTTAAGAACTAGCAATGTTGGAGTAGATATTCATAATCGCAAATGTAGGTAAAATATTTAGATCGGTGATAGTAACAAAATGATGACAGGTCTAGTGGAAGGATTCATATCTAGATGATACTAGATATCAGATACTAAGTAACGGCAGTAAAAATTACAGTCTAATATCCTAAAAAATTCTGTTCCTTGACCTTAGGATTTTGATCATTTAATTTTAACCAGAAGGCAAGAAAAAAAATGGAAAATTGCTGTTTACGTAGACCTTACGCAAATGGCGAGTATGAACTTTTAAAATTAACCATTTGCATAAGGTCTCGTCAATATTAATTTTGCATATATTTAAACAAACTTAGACCCTGACATGTTAGAGAATTAGTAAAGAGTTTATATATTTTCACATATCGCATATCAATCGATCAATAGATAGCCTTGGTGTGATATTTACGTGTTGAAATATTTCAGCTTACAAAATATCCCGCGAAGCCGTTTTATTTTCATATCTGTCACCATCCTTTAAAACCTTAAAATTTATAGCATCATCATTATCTTTATCATCAGTTAGAAGTACGATAATAGAACCGTTAATATACAGATATTATGGGTTAGAGGATAATTTGGAGTGAATTCTAGGGTAGCAGTCAAATCGTGGGTGTAAGAGGTCCCCCGGAACAACTCAAGACTCAAGTCAACTTCACCTGCTCGTGGTGCTCCCTGCTCATCAATAAACGAGGCTCTGGCTCTCGCCAACTTGAATTGGAACAGTGTGATGGGAAATAGCCCAAATGACCCCATATGAATCCCTATATGCAACATTTCCTAGTATCTAATGGTACCGGAGGCCATGCTGACTGTATGTAGAGATATTTGGGGTAGGCCTATGTCCAGCAGTGGATGTCTATCGGCTGATGAGGATGATGATGAGTCAAATTGTCTAGAATGTGGTTGAGGCTTTGCTCTCGACATTATTTAAACAGGATCATGTGTAAAATAACTTGCCTAAGTATGCATAGAATCGTATGCAAAAATGTAGCGATCGACAGCGATTGTTTGCGCAATCACTTATTGCCGGTGGAGCTATTACGCACTCACCGACGTATTGGCCTTGAGCTGACCAAGGCTGATCTTCCTCCACGTTGGCTATTGTTGGGAAATACAACTTTAGCCTTAACGGCTTTATTGCTAAATCTGTTTGACTGTTATTACAAACGTTAGCGGATTTACGCTTCGCACTGTCGTGTGTAGCTCAACTGTTGTAAATGAAGCGTTATTGATTTAGAATTTAAATTAGACTTTATTATCGTGTAAACACTAGTACACTTAGGGACTGATCGCTGTAGAGATCTAAGAGGAAACATAGGTCCAGTAGTAGTCTATGATGATGAATTTTACTACTGATTGACTGACTGACTTTAATTAGTGTGGAAATTTCTAGAATATCCTAAAACTTTCCTAATATAATATTATATTATAAAACTTTAATTAGCGTTGAAATTTCTAGATTATCCTAAAATGGTCTTTTGCGATTTTTACACTATTTACTATGGTGATAATATAAAGTGCGGAAATGTTTGTGGTAGTTGTAGCAAAAAAAGTTATAGTTAGTAAATGATTTACTTCACTTAAACGAAAACTAAACCGAACTAAAAAACTTTTTTATATCTATGTTATTTATCTATATTTGATGTATATGTAATGTATAGTTATCTACATTTGATGTATATGTAAAAATATGCAAAGTGTAAGAGGTCCCGCACAAAAACTCTAAGGACCCAAACCAGGTGAGGCACATGAACGTGGTGAACCCAGCTAATTAACAAACGAGGCTCTGGCTCCCATCAACCCGCATTGAGCCAGCGTGGTGGAGAATGGTCCAAATCTCCCATATGAACCCCCACAGACAACGGCCCGAGTGCCCGGCGTTTTGCAAGAAGCCGATAGATACAAGCAGCGCGGGACCGATCGTTGTAGAGATCTTTGGGGATATATCTAGGTCTAGCAGTAGATGTTTATCGGCTGATGATGATGTAAATAAGTGTAATGTAAACATCGCTTATTGACACTCACAGTTTGCCTTTTAATATTTCTCTCAGCTCAGGGCTTGTGGCATCACGATTCGAGAAGAATTCTGGACAGGCCGCTCGCATTGTGAAGTACATATCCAACTTCCTCTTGCATTTCTCCAAAGAGAAGCTGCTGCCTCGGAGGAACGTTATCAGCGGCATATCCTCTGCAATCAAATAGTGGATATTAATAAAGATTTTTAGTATGTTACAAATTTACACCATATCTTAATATATGTATTTTTAATAAAACTTAGTAAGTAGTAAGCAAGTAAGTTCTTTAATCGTCATGATTTTAAGAACCAAAAACCTATCGGACTAACCTATAAGACAGAAATTGCCAATAACCTGTATTTAGTTCTAAAGGAAAGTAGAGTGGTTTTTGTCAAGATAGGTCTAGAATAATCTGGTTGAGAGTCTAGTGTTCAGGTGCATTACAACAGCTTACTATTTATAGACAGGATCTATTTAGGATTAAGATCCTAATTAGATCTTTCAACTAGTGAATATAGGGTAAGAAGAGTGTCATAGGTTTATTACGGTACATAATCGTTAACATTGATGAGGTTACCCCATTCATCAGGCAAGTGCGGTTGCTTCCGGAGCCATTCTTTGATAGCCGCTAAATCACGGTATCGGGTGTTGATATCCTCCTTCAGTTCTTCTCGAATCTTCTTGGAAATCTCACCCGAAGGCTGCACTAAGAGATCGGCCTTCAGCTTCATTATTCTGAAAATTTTGATAAATATATAATCGTCCTATTTAATAACTTAAGTTAAATAAAAAAGAGTTGGCTATTTTCAAGTTTTCTTATTTACATTTAACTTGATATACTAAATTTTTTTTTATTCCAACTAATGATTAATAATCATACATAGAATTTATGAGTATAGATATTAGTTTGTAAGATTTAGAAATCATGGTATTTCTAAATAATTTTTAAATTGCCATGTAGTCATTTGTGTTGGTCAGTGGTCGTCAAAGTGCTGGTCCGCGCTCCTCCAGTGGACCATATGAAAATTTACATTGTTTTAAGATTAATTAAAAGTTAATAGTTTATCTTATTGTGGTTTATTAATAAAGCTTTCGTAATTTAGTTAAAATTAATAGTTTCATTTTGTTTTACGTGTTCTTAGATCAATATTTTACTACAAATATGTTGGTTGGTGGTTCGCGGGATTTTAATTATGATTTACTGGTCCATGAGGACAGGAGTTTGGCGACCGCTGGTGTCGATTACACTATTATTTAATTTTCTCTCACTCTGCTTGTAATGTACATGGTACAAAGTGTATGATTAATCCTAAAAAGTCCAAAAATCATCCTTGGGTAACAATCTTATTTTAACGATAATGAAGAAAGAGGACTACAGCAACGCTTATATCAATCACCAAGTGCCAGTAAGCTAATATATGTACTAGTTCAATTGGTGTTAACTGTTAAAATTTCTGGAGTATACCTATATTATCGCTAAACCATAAAGCAGATTAATAATTTTTTTTATACGACGAAGCGATGTGACGAGCAAGACGTTCATCTGATGGTAAGTGATACGTCTGCTTATAACGTCGTGGCGCTGGATAGATGGAGTTGGGATGATGGAGGAGGATGATATACATTGCACCACAATGCGTCCGTCGCTTTTATGCATACGTTTTAAAGTCTCTTTACACCAGTTATTTCACTAGCTACATCCTCTTCCAAATCGGTTCATAGTAATGTTTGCACAGTGCTGTATGGCGGCAGAAATAAGCGCTGCGTTCATACCTGGTCCGTCTCCGACAATGAGGACCTACCCTCGCTGTAGTTACGTAGTATAGTATACGTTAGTAAAGTATAATGGGTCCATTATTGTAAGGGACCTTTATCTACTGGCCTCGTTATCAATGTTTCATAGTTTGTGTACTGTGTTTAAAAATGTATTAAATCATACTAGTTGTTCTCTGCCCGATTTCCTAGGTGTAAAATAAAAAAAAAACCACCTCTCACACATTTTGGGCTAAGATATTGTAAAATCCATTATAAGTTGACCTCTAAACAGCGGAAGCAAGACATCTACATTCTGAGTGTTTATGTTCAGTTTAAGATATTTTGTGATGAATTAATGAATCTCCGGATATCTCGTATATATATTGATTATTGTATATGCGTTCAAAAAAGGTAGTCATATGATATATTTTACTAGGTCATGCCCATTAAAAATAGTTAACAATTAAAGTTTTTTTTTTTTAAATTTTCTCCTAGTAAAGTATAGAATATCTATCTAGAAACTGCGATAGATATTCTCTCGTATATGCAACATATAATTTGTAATTTAAGTATACCTGAGTCATTTCCAGCGATTTGTGATAATATTCACATATAGTTATGATTGCTATCTTATGGCTTTAATGGCATATTGTCTGATGTAACTTAAAGCATTTTTTCCATGAGGTTTCCATCGTTATTATTACAGTGCATCACGTTCTTTGAGAATTCAACATATTTTTCAAGGTTACGTTAACAGGAAATATATATAAGGTCTATTTAAAAAAATCAGTCTCTTATTTGATATTTAATCTAAGGATTTCAATAAAGTTATTAATAGTAATTTTCTTAATCATTCTTATATACTTTATTAAATATAAAAACAGATTACTTTCTATATAAATTAGTTTTTTTTTTAATTCTGCTCCGTATAACTTAATAAGTATGTATTAATACTGGGTGTTAGGAGACCGCTTCCGAAAACGAAAACAGACGATAGTATTAATGACACCTTTGATGATGGGATGGAAATAAATCGATCCTGATTTAAAAAAATCATTTTTTTTATTAGCATTATTTACGCTCCATCATGTAAGTACAAATAAATGAAAAGATAGTTTCATAAAAAATACATTACTTTACTAACAAAAAAACCAGCAATGAAACACAAAATCAAAAACAACTGATGCTCGGATCAACGAACGCCCGGTCGCGGCGGGAACTTGACATGTATTTGGTTTCAATTTGAACCTTATTCCATAGAGCCGCGGAGCTTAGATCGGCGCGCCCGGGCGTTCGTTGATCCGAGCATCAGTTGTTTTTGATTTTGTGTTTCATTGCTGGTTTTTTTGTTAGTAAAGTAATGTATTTTTTATGAAACTATCTTTTCATTTATTTGTACTTACATGATGAAGCGTAAATAGTGCTAATAAAAATATGATTTTTTTCAATCAGGATCGATTATTTTAACGTCCCATCATCAAAGGTCCTATATTCTTGTTGTAGACAGGGCTGCAAGCCACAGCGGCTCTTACAGCTCATCTGACACTGGGCTCGTGGACCCGGATCCACGGCCTGAGTTTCTATAAACTAAAATGCGCTACGCGGGATGTAGCTGTCTGGCGGATGATTGTGTGTGTCTGGTTCTTGTAGTTCTTTATCTGGCGATTCTACTCGGTCGTCGAGGCCGGGCGCGGGCCCGTTCCCTGACTTCATCAAAGGTGTTATTAGTACTATCGTCTGTCTTCGTTTTCGGAAGCGGTCTAACACCCAGTATGTTACTTTACATTGCGAAAAAGATAGCTCGCTGGCCTAATGGTTAGAGCGTGCGGCTTTCAATCCGAAGGTAGCGGGTTCGAATCTCGGCATGTACCGACGACTTAATAATTAAGTTATGTACATTTGTGACCTTTAGTTACAACAGCGAGATACAAACTTTGAAGTAAAACGTCGTGAGGAAACCCGCACTGAAATCATGTTTGTGTGTGTGTGGTGCCTCCGATAAAGTGGCAACAGGCTCGCCCCCTGTTACATGGGACCTAATCTGACCACATCTGGCGAAATGTGGGTGATAATATAAAAAAAAAGATTAGATAGGATATTTTGAAATAATACTATACCATTTAAGATAATTGATGGTAAAGTAACAAAGATCATCTGAGGTCTCACATTAGCATATGGTTAATAGATTATAATTTTGTGGTTGTTAATAAAAAAACTTGTAGTTATCGTCTCATAATTACCCTGATTGATCCTACATTTACGTACGTTTAGTTTAATTACTTTAAAATACTAACGATGTATTAAGAAAGACTGTTTCTCTAAATCTAAATACATATACTAATTAAAATCTAGATCATTTGAATGTGATTCTTGTCCAACATTTCAACAAAACTGGTATGATTTTTCTTTTATGTGGCGCAATCTCCTCTGAATTTGTTAAAGTGTTTATATATAGTAAACATTCAGAAATTCATTGACTCATCAAGAGATTTACGAAACTATTAACTATTAGACGTAAACACTTAAAATTAGGTAAAGATATTACTTAGTAATTTATAGGTCAGCAAAGAATGGATTTTACATAAGGCCTTATCTAAAAGAGAGTTGCAGGGTGATAATAACGGGAAGAGGCATAGGGGTTGACATGTTGCCGGCAGTTGGAAAAATTTCTGACAAATTTCAGGTCTTAATATAGGTACTACTATATAACTTACTAACTTACTATAATTCTATATCACGGCCTGCAAAGCGTCCAGGGAACAGCTTGTAGAACATTCACTTATGATGAAATATATTTGTAACATATATGATATATATTAATCTTAATGTATATTAAATAGTTTCTAAAAGATTGCCAGTTTCGACAAATTAATTCTAGTAACTTTCATCAGTCGACTACTGAATAAAAAATTACTTAATGATCCGTAATCAAGGTCTTCAATCAACTTTCACTAATACAAAACTTGCACAAGTGAATTTATTGCACAAACGTGAGCCCGCCAAACATATTGCCTTATTTCATTTATAAATGTTTAATTTTTGATAATGATTATTAGTGCTATAAGAGACCTAAAGTGTTTCTTATAAATTATAACTTACCTGGAAGACCAATTGAGAAAGTAAGACAGGCAATCTAGGTACGGATAACCGCAGTTCTTTTTTCTACCGCCAAACAGTAGTATACAAACATTATAGAAAATTTTTTTTCAGGTAAAAATATATATAACTGGTAAAGTAAGCTAATCTAGAATACTCAAGTTCATGTTAAAACGAGGCGCATAGATTATAGAGTAGTCGCGGCTGAATGTTAATGCACCGTTTAATGTTCAACTGCAGCCGTTTACTTCCACAACGGTACTATTCAGTTATCCTAGATCCAACCGGAAATAGGCAAATAGCTAAATATACAACTAAATAATACATACAGTTTTGGTGAGTTTTTATTATCTGTGATAAATTTAGTTTTAATCGCTTTTAGTTTTTTTTTTTATTAACGTGATTATTTATGTTATTTATATTGTAAATAGTATTCATCATAATCATCATTGTCGTCAGCTGATGGACGTCCATTACTGAACATAGACCTTCCTCTCTAATAGATCTCTGCAACAGGTAGGTATTTAAAGAGCTTTGGGCCATTTCCCACCACGATGGCCCAATGCGGAGCCAGAGCTTCGTTAGCAGGCTGCACCATAAGCAGGTGAGTTGGCTTCCCGTGAAACTCCTTAGAATAATGTAAGAAGTTTAATACTATTTAAATTATTATATTATTCTTGTAATTATTTTGCTGTTTAATATATGACAGTAAAGTATTTTAAATAATGTATTATATTAATTTTTTTTGTCTATCTATATGTTTGTTTGAACTAATTCTCGAAACGATTGGTCTGATGGATAACAAGACTTATAAGGCTTAAACATTTATATTCAGAGTTCTACAACATTATGGATAAACTATCAGATACCCCATTATTTTGCAAGTGTTTGAGTTTGTGCGGTGTAGGAAAACATCGTGAGGAAACCCGCACACGTGTGTGTGGTGGTCCCAATAAAGTGGCAACAGGCTCGCCCCCTGTTACATGGGACCTAATCTGACCACATCTGGCGAAACGTTGGTGGTTTATTCACCTCTGCCTACCCCTACTGGGAAAAAGGCGTGACAATATATAAAAAAAAATTAAATAATTGAGTTTGTGTAAAACACTTAATGTTTCTATTAGAGGTAAAGTCATATTAATCAAATATAAACCTAACAGTATATCTTCCGTTGGGTTCCAACATATACGACATGAGAAATGATTTAAACAACTTTATAAAGAGAATCCTGATATGAGTAATAGATAGAAAAAACGCTTTTTCTCGTGGCTGTGGTAATACAAAGTGTGTTCTACAGCAGTCTCAAGTCCACAGCTGGACATAGCCTTTCTCAAATAATTTATTCAATGCTTAAATTGATTTAAATATAATAGAAGTGTCGATATAGAGAAAAATTTAAACACTGACCCACTGACTTATATATGTATATGTTATATATATGTTACATAATACGGAGTTGTGTACAGAAATAAAAGTTAATATATATGAAATAAAATAGTTTGACGACACACACACATAATGACAATGGGTTTTGTTTGTTTGTTAATCACTTGAAACCTAGTGAACGTATCGACGTGGAGACTGTAGCATTCGTCGCGGAATGATTTGTAGATGGTTAAAGGTTATTTATGTTTTGAACTTCATAGATCCTTCATAATTTAATATTTAATTAACTTTTATAAACATTTTCATTTCGTATTATTTATACGGTTGCTATAGTAAACGGTGTGTAGTAGAGGTTCCTGTAGAAAGTCATTTGCGGTTGCGATTTCTGTCAAGGAATATTTCATATAAATTTCAAGTCTAATTTTATAATATCAGCAAAGCGAGCGGGGAACAGCTAGTATATACGAGTATATATTATTTCTATATAATTTTAACGTTTTCTAAGCGAAAGTTGTTATGTAAGTGAATCATTAAACAAATAACATATTTCAACATTTGTATTGTACGATCAAGCTGAGTATGAAACCTATCACAATAGGTTTCATACTCAGCTTGATCGTATTGTTAATCTAAGATATATAATAATAAGTCATGTTTTTTTAATTATTTCCTATTGTAGAAATACGATGTTATAAAAAAAATTATTACTTTGTGATATTTCATTTATTAATCAAGTTTTTTTTTAAATGCAATTAAGCGACGGGACGAGTGAAACGTTCACCTAATGGTAAGTGTTGAAATTATATATACTGCATCACATTGCTCTAGTTACAACGTCATTCAAACCGGAACTCACTAATGTTAGCACACTACTGTCTGTCTGCAATAGGTGCTACGGTGGTCATACAGGTTCCTGTTTAGTCGTGGTGGTGGGGCTCAGTAGCAATGGCTTGGTCACCCACGGTGAAGCTAAGAGGAACCTACTCGGCCGGCCCAAACGGTAGGGCCGACCAGAGGTGGCCGATGTGTGCCTGTGGGCCGCAGACACAGGTTTATGCCCAGGGGCCCGCGCAGGAAGAGGAGTGTCGATATTGCGTTTCGCCGCTCTCCCTATCCTCCGCAGCCGTATAACGGTTGGTGGCGCAACCCAAAACCAAATCCGCTGTAGGAAGTCGGGAGAGTTTTCTCTCTTGGCTCCCTTGGTCTTTGGGTGACGGATTCGGTTGGATCCGTTGCTCAGGTGACTATAAGAGACAGAGAGGTGAGCGCGCCGTATGTTCCGGCGTGCCCTTTCAGAGACGGGAAGGGGATCATAAAGCGACGAGGTGGAACATTGTGGGGGTTTCAGTCGGTGCAAGTCCGACTTAACCTGTGTCTACCCCCGCGAGGGCCGGTGTGCGAAGGCATTTCCTTAATGTAAAATGTAAAAAAAGGTGATACGGTGGTAACTTCCTATTTTTTTCCCGCGATAGTACGTCACGGTATTAGGAGGGGATCCGGGATCTCCTACAGAACGCACCGGTGCCCCCTTGCACTCTGGCTAAAACATCCCACCGAAGGGCAAAGCCCTCTTTAGCACCAACGCCGTGCTACGATAAATGCAAGACCATGCATTTACCGTTCTCCGAAGTCTCGCTTATTGGGCTCTTAAGGCCTCCACCCTTAAGGCTCATGAACCCGAGGACCCTTTATAGTCGTCTTGTAAGACAGGCAGGGAATAACGTCCTATTCTTTATAGCCTGAGACTACAGAGCTGGCGGTGGTACATACCTAGACGACATCCGGTTCCAACCGAGTTCCAACAACAGTAAATTTGCATATATAAATAATGAAATATATATATATATATTAAATTGACCTAAATAAATATAAGTTTATGTATATATAATTTATATATTATATTTATTTAGATCAATGCATTCAGTAGTAGATGCATAATAGATCTCCTGAAATTATTTATATATAATCTTATCGATATATATATATATATATATATATAAATATATATAATATTTATTACTTCGTCTCTTCATTCAGGTTACAATTTGCATATTTTCAACAGTCACTAATAGGATAAATAAAACTAACTGGTAATTATTTAGTATCAAGAAACATTAATATATTATAATATTTCAAAACTATAATATGATATTCGGAAAAATCCCAAAAAACAATGTAATTCATAACTTCTTCATGTCAAAAGCAATTAAAAAAAAAACGTTTTATAGATAATGTATTATAATTCACTTGAACATCACTCGATCCTTATTATCGTCTATAGGTTATATAGGTTCTATTATAGCATTTAGTCTTTAGACTGCTCTAATAGAAAAAATACAAAATCAGATTATTGTTGTTTTCCCTTTTAGAGGCCAAGCAATAACTCTGTTGTAATATTTACATTACAACAATATCTGTTTCTATTGTCTAGAGAACTTTGATGTAATTATATGTTCTGGATTGTACTTTTTTTTTAATTAGGCAACGAAACGAGCGAGACGTGCTCTCAATTGTAAGTGATACGCCTGCCTGGGGGGTGTAAGAAATTCCACATAAGAGTTCAAGGGATTCAAGCCAACTTCACCTGCTTAGTGTGCACCCTGCTAATCAACAAACATGGCTCCGGCTTCCACCAATTCACATGGGGCCAGCGTGGTGAGAAAAGGCTCCAATCCCTCGAATACGACGACTCCTAGTACCTGGCAGTTTCGCGATCAGCACAGGATCAATCGATGTGGAGATCTTTGGGGGAGGATACCCAGCAGTGGATGTCTAGCGGCTGATGATGATGATGTCGCCTGCCTATAGTAACGTGATGCTAGTTAGAATGATACTGCACTAGTTTGGATGAAATTGTGCTCGTCGTCTATATAGATTCTCATTACCCTAATAATAACACTAACTACAGCAGCCTTCAAACATAAGAGACCTAGCACCAGTAAATTCTTTTTAATTACTGATACATAAGTGTTATATTTATCATCAATTTGAACTTCTTTATTATCACATACATAACCATGTTTTAAAAAAATAACGATGTAAAAAAGTTCTAACAGTAATAACAAGTTATTACTTTGTTTACGAAAATTTTAGTATTACTAGTTGTATTAAGTTTCTTTTTCGTACAAAATATTATCAGAAATTAAAGACTAAAATAGATCTTACCTACCTCCTTAACTGTTTTTTTTTAATGTCCGTTTGGACCAACTTATGATTTTCAGCATAAAAACCATCAAAAGTATACCACGCTGTAACATTATGGGTAATCATAAAAAAAAAACATTACATCCTTGGAAATTGTAATATGCTTTGTGATTATTTCCTCAGTATATTAGAATAACCTAAGTCTGTTATTCTTTGTAAACAAATGATTAGATCATGAGGTTCGTCATCATCAGCCGATAGACGTCCAGAGCTGGACAAAGGCCCACCAAAAGATCTCCACATCGACCGGTCCCGCAATTCTCATCAGATCGTCGGTCCTGTTTGTGGCAGGTCACCCAACTCTACGTCTGCCGGTACGTGGGCTACACTTGAGGATCTTACTGTCTCATCGACCGTCAGTCCATCGAGCAATGTGCCCTGCCCACTGCCACTTAAGTCTAGCAATCTTTTGGGCTTTGTCGGTGACCTTAAGATGGCCATAAGAGGTTGGGTAATGCTAATATGAAATCATTGTGTGTCGTGCGCACGAGTTCTCAAATATTTATAAAACACTGTTTTCAATCAAATATGAGAATTACGACGATTGGTGGTAGGTACACAAGAAATCCGTATTCAAAGTACTAATCTAAATTGTATATATTATTTTTATATAAAAGTAACCGATTAACATAAGAGGACCCTTGTAGTGTCAGGTTATTAACAATAGGACTAAGGTAAGCCCTGCCTGTCGTAGATGGCGACTAAAAGGGTCTTCCGTTTTGTGGCTTTGAAGTGCTTTTAAGGTGCCGTGCCTTTGTGACGTGATTTAGGCGCAGTGCAGGGAAGCACCGGTGCATTCTGTAAGAGATCCTAGGGCTTCCCGTAATTCACTCGCCTAAACATCCCACATAACCCTGTCTTTCCCGCGGAAGCAATCTTTTAAGATTTTCCTACTGATAACAAATAAAAAGAGTCAAAGAATCTAGTTTTATTTCAAATATATAGCATATCCAACTAAATCGAAATGTATTCATAATTATAGGAATTTACCTTATATTTCTACGGAACACTAAATCTTTGCTTTAATAATCCTATGTTATACTTAACTCTTCAGCTCTCTGCCAGTGAAAGTCACCTCAAAAACATTGACGAAAGGTTAAAGTTTCCTAATCTGAAATATTTTTTATGCTAAGTTGAAATGTATATGTTTTAATAATGTGATCTCGATATGTGTACATAACCAATGAGTTTACTTATGCCTAAGTGATCAATGATACAACAAGCTAAAGAGCTTATCGCTTGAATCAATTTCGAGATGTTTTAGTTCATAGTAATAAAATCATAATACAGAAACATGACTAGTTTTCAATAGAAAATTATATAAATTATAAGGTAATTGTATGAATATTGAGGGTAGTTTACCGAGTCGTATTATTAACGACGTTCCCTGTACATTTTTTATTATATTCTTCCATATCGTATCAAATTATACCAGATATATGTCCTCAAGTTCTGTTCAAATGTGTTCTTTTTTTTTTTTAATAACAATCTCATAGTTATATTCAAGTCTTCCGTTTCCCCACGTAAGGAGTGTTGCAATGTAAGCTTCAAGCAGGTTCTTAAGCAACCGCCAAAATGTTTCGGACAAAGAGAGAAATACAAGTCGGCCATTGAAGAATATTATATTGAATTTTATATAAAAACTTTTTGCTATTAAAAAAATAAAAAAGCGCCATCGATTTAGTGACGTTATTTTTTTTAATTTCTCGCGCGATCCGTTCCGCAATAATTTTTTGATACATATCGCCATATTGTATAAAATATTATTAAATATTAATGGTAATAAATAAATTATTTACCTTTATGTAAATCCTGAAGTCGCAGATTATATAAAAACAAATACTTTAACGTTTTGAACGCGTGCGCACTATGTGGAGAGTCCGCTGTTACTGACCTCGGCTGCCTGCTCTCTGCAAGCCGTTGAGCAATGTTGCGCTTCAGAACGAACCTGGTGCCGCGTTCACACTCGCGCCGTTTCGAATCAGCTGATTAAAAAATATAATAACTAAGAGCATAAAAAAATACTTAAGGCTAATAAAAGAAATTTAAAAAATAACAATCTCTTTATCAAAATTCTCTAATAGTTTTATTTTAATTGCTTTATTAATTAATTTTATTTTAAATGATTGTTACTGGTGTTTACTAGTAGGCCTCTGTACTATGAGAACGTCTAAGCAAGTACCGTGGTAGCACCTATTTCTGCTGACAAAAAGTAATATGCAAACACTATTGCTTTCCGGTTTGAAGGGTGTTGTAGCTAATGTAATTACTGGGTTAATGAGACCACTTCTTATGTCTCAGACGACGTGCGCAATGTGGTGCAGTATATATCATCTTAATTAGCGCCACGTTGTGTTATGCTCTTGTAACACTTACCATCAGGTGAACGCCCTTACAGTTCCTTTGCTTAACTGAATAAAAAAAAAAATTATTCTCTATTAGGTTTTATTGAGGATATTAAGGATTTTTTAACCTAGCAGGCAAAAGAAGTATGTTAAAAATTTAACATCAGTATTTACCTATCTTTTAATTTGTTTACTTATCATCGTAACGCCAGAAACCTAGACTTTTTTTTGGATTGTGTTTCGAAAGCAAATGCTTTTGTCATAATAAAAAAAAAATATTTAGTAATGAAACCTTTTTTTTTATTTCTAATATCTTTCGCTGTTTATTGTTGTTTGTTATTGCTTGTTGTAACAATTATTTCCTGTACCATAACTAGCACGAAACAGGTTATGTATGATTTAATATCAGATGATTTTATTCCTCTCATAACTTTGAGAAATAAAAAAAAACTGAAAAAAAAATAGGTTTCATTTAAACGCTGCTCAATAATTCGATGGTTCCAGTCAATAGTTAGCTTATGATCGGAACGATGAGGAAACTAATCGCTGATAATACACAAGTAATATATATTAAAATTGCTTTGTTTAATATTACGAGTCAGCAAAAATCATCATCGGCTGATAGACGTCTACTACTGGACATACCCATCGATGTGGACATCTTTGATAGGTCCTGCTCTGTCCGTATCCAGTGGCTTCCCTCCATCTACAGTCAGCAAGGCCTCTAGTACTGCCAGGCACCAGAAGTCATAGTCTGTCGGGGTTCTAATGAGGAGTTTTGGGTCATTTTCCACCATGCTGGCCCAGTGCGGGTTGGTGGGAGCCAGAGCACGAGTAGATGAGGTTAGCTTGGGTCCCGTGAGTTGTGCGGAACCCTTTACACAGTGTAAATATATTAACTGATATCATAATACTTGGTGCGAAAGCATTTTTAAAGTTTTAATCCTAGAATGGTTACATTATTTTTTTTTAAAACATAAGAAGTCTGCTATGTGTTATGTATTGGACTTGAACTCTTGGTTTTAGTATTGCGAAAAAGGAAGACTAAGACCGAATGAACTAGATCAAGACTAAATGTACAAGACTAAAGAAAACAAAAATTCCATTGAAATGATGAGTTAAAATATTTATCATAACTTGAACATAGACTGAATATGTCCAGCAGTAGACGTCTATCGGCTGATGATGATGATGATGAAGACTGAATATGCAAGACCTGTACCAACTATGTCCGAGTCTTGATCTTGTGCTTGCTTTGCTCATCACTTCCTATGTCCATCAGTGAACTGCCGCGAGCTGCTGATGATGATGCTGTGTACTAAATCGTCCGTTATTTTATCTTGATTATACCGCACTACCTTCAAATGATTTTTTCGTAGAGAAGAAAAGATTTTTTAAACAATATTCTTGCGCAAATGATTATTTCTGATGAAAGTTCAATCTCTTTTTGTCTTCAACGAAATCAAATAATGTTGCCATAGCAAGCTAAAACTGTCAAAATCAGTCGTTCATTACTGCTAGCGCTAACTTTATTACTAGTAATATTTACTGCTGGTAGCGAGACAACATCTAATGTCTGAAGACGATGAGCGCAATTTGGGGCCGTGTATAACTTCCTAACTAGTACCACGTTGTTATGGGCATATCACTTACCTGGTGAAAGTCTCGTTCCTCGTCGTTTCGTTCAAGAAAAAATAAGAATTTTCTAAATAGTAGTACGTGTCTACATGAAAAAAATTCCAAATCAATAAGCTTCTTTTTGTAGTCGGTTATATTTATATAGTGACTGTGGTCTTACTGCTGAATACCACAGATAATGTCTGATGAGAATACTTTACAGGTGGTAGGTATCTGTTACCGAAGATTTTCTATGTGAGTACCACTGCAGAAACTATTTCTGCTGTCAAATAGTAGTGTGCAAATATTACTGTATTCCTGATTAAAGGGCTCTGAAGCTAAAGTAAATCACTAGGGTAATAAAACCTAACATCTCATGTTTAAAGGGATGAGCGTAATGTGGTGGTGAGTATATCATCTTAACTAGCGCCACTTTGTTATGAGCGGGCGTATCACTTACTATCAGTTGTACGTCTTGCAAAAGAAATACAATGAAGTATTTCGTTTGTGATTTCCTAACGGTTCTAATGTGAGAAGTTAGTTAAGTTGAGACAAAGCAGCGGCTGAGGTTCCGTAGTACCTTGTAACACACGCGGATCGAATTGAGAAATCTATTTTAGCCATTAAGAAGCGCAGACCACGGCGGTGACAGAGACAATTAGCCACTTTTAGGCAAAGAATAGTAGTCTAGATTTCTTTACCTGAAAACTTCTCGAAAGATCTATGAGATAATTCTATTTTACTTAGTTTTAACTACAATGAATCAAGATCATTGTTTTATCGTCGATGATACGAGCGGGACGATCACCTGAAGTTAAGAGATATACCTGCCCATAACAACATGGCACTAGTTAGGATGTAATACACAGCACCACATTGTGCTCGTCGCCTTGAGACAAGTTGTTGAGGCTCGTTACCATAGTAATTATACTGTCTACAGCGCTTTCAAACCGTAACACAATAGTGTTGGCAAACTAAAGTTTAGCAGTAGAAGTAGGCGCTGTCTAACGATCTCAGGTAATTGAAACTTACATCTATCCAGTAACAAGTCTTATAAGATGGTGAAGCTAGTCCAGATCAACGCTGTCATGTGTATACATTTACAATATCAAGATGGTAGCTAGCCAGGCTCTATTAAATCCTACTGCCGTTGAAACTGAGTCAAATGCGGATTTGTTGTCCCACAGGTAGTTAAAAATTATCAAGTGTTTTGGTTGTCTATGAGTGAGAGTCGTCACTTACCACTACGTATATACTTTGGATGACAACTTATCTTACATACTTTCTTTCTAAAAAAACAATTTATCTGGACAGGATTTAATTCGCTCTGTGTTAAAGTTACTCTGTGCGAATTTCGCCAATATGGCAAAGATTTCGCGAATTAAGATATACTAGTAATAGTAACGTGGTATTTTGAGGCTTGGGATTCATCTCGATATTTTAATTCACAATCGGAACTTATCACCAGTAAAACACATTATTTATAGATTTTTTTTATTGTAAACGTTATGTCTAGGTTACGAACATTATGGCTTTCTCTCCCATTCAACCCATAGACGAAATAATTGAAGATAAAGTTAAGATAAAGCTGATTTAGTATAAATAAACCTATCTGTTTATTTCAAAGACAACTGTATTTTCTTCTATTTTGATATTGCGAAAGTATACGATCTTTGACTAATTATTTGAGAAAACATATGTAATGTTAACATCAAGGTTACCAGTAACATCTTTGTTACATTTAACAGATAAGTAATCACAAATTTCAATAAAACAAAGGCGATTGTTACCAGAAGAGTTTTTCGGGGAATTAACAACAAAGGCGGTCAGCAAATTGAACTTAAGTTCGTTCGCGTAAGTTAAAATAGAACTTATTAAGTATGGATAAGGTTACAAATAAGTTATCAGCGCACTTCAGAGTAGACCCTTAATATTATTGCAGTAATATAGTGTATATTAATATACTGTATACGCTTTTAAATACTATTATCATTATATGAGAGATAACTATTATCTTGGTCATTTTCACGATGGGAGTTGATGGCTGTTGAATAAGTTAATGAGATTTCGTTATACCCTTTTACCAATTAATCTTGAGCAGTACATCGTATAAGTAATGTAATAATTATAAATATTATTAATCGTTCTTATCATTGTATATAAACCAAAAAATAATTAATCAATAGCGAGTTGTCTAAAGGATCCATCAATGCCGAACAGTTCATCATAATTAGTCGGCTTTCCCGGTCTCAGGGCTTCGTTCGCTTTGATATCCTCTTGTTCTTTGAACCATCCTGTGTAATCTTCTAATTTCTTGAGCCAAGCGTCTGTAGTACAAAAAAAAAACATTATTTTATCATAGTTTTGTATATTTATTAACAGTTTTAAGTTTATATCAAAGTTATAAAGATAAACAAAGATAAGTATAATACTATTGATCATTGCTTCTTCTATGTGTATTACATATATGACTTTGAATTGCTGGAATTGTCTTCAATTTTTTTTTTAATTAATGAAGCGAAGATACGATTGGGACGTTCACCTGATGGTAAATGAAACGCCGGCCCATCACTAGAAAATGCGATAGAAAGACTGGTGGAAGCGAAGTCTATTATCCAAGGTGTAATATATTTGACCTAGGAACTGAGTCAGGGGAAGGAGTTAACTCTTGCTTCAGAGAGGAAGTTAACTACGAGTTTAGTTAGCGTTTGTGAATTTGTATGTAGTTAATTGGACAGTTTGATTCTTTGCTAATCGTAATAAATAAGGAGTTAAATAATCTTGTAAAACAATGTAAGATTTATATGTTTCTACATAGAGATATATAATAAGATCACACAAACTGTTTCACATTGGACGGTTATATTTAAAAAAACAAGTTAAAATGATTTAATTAGTAAAGCATATTATACTGATAATATGTATACACATGATAGTATGTATACACATGATAATATGGTATATGTCAAATTAAAACGAATTTTAAGCAGTATATGAGTCAAATTGTAAGACATATTAGAAGAAAAAAAGAGTATCTATATAATCACAGTGGGCCATATATATATACTAGTAGTTCCCCATCGACTTTGCAATACAAAATTATATAGAAATTTGTCTGAAATATTCCTTGAGAGCAACTGCAACCGCAAATGACTTTCTATAGCAACCGTTACTATAGCAACCGTGGTAGTAATACGAAACGAAAATGTTTATAAAAGGTAATTAGAAATTAATTGATGAAGGATCTATAATCTATAAATCAATCCGCGTCAAATGCTCATATTCCCGTGTGAATAGTTCACTTATTTTCATGTGACTCGTGAACAAACAAAATTCATGTTCATTACATATGAATAGATTTGCGCTTTATAAAAAGTGTTACAGTGATCGGATTTAGTTCAAATATGCGCCGTTTTGTTCGATAATCTGTTTCCATCTAGACGGCAACTTCATAATACCTCCCTCGTAGAAGCCCCCCTCCTTATTTGCGAAGAACTCGGACAGCCACTTTTCACAAGCCTCTTTTGAGTTCAACTTTACACCACCAAGGGCGTTCACCATGGACAGGAACAGGTGGTAATCACTTGGCGCTATGTCCGGGCTATATGGTGGATGCGATAAAACCTCCCATCCGAGCTCCCGTAGCTTCTGACGAGTCATCAACGAAGTGTGTGGTCTGGCGTTGTCCTGGTGGAACACTACACCCTTCCTGTTGGCCAATTCTGGACGCTTCTGGTCGATCGCCTGCTTCAAGCGGTCCAGTTGTTCGCAGTAGATGGTAGAATTAAGCGTCTGGCCATATGGGAGCAGCTCATAGTGGATGATTCCCTTCCAATCCCACCAAACACACAGCAAAACCTTCCTGGCCGTCAATCCCGGCTTGGCCGCTCGACCACGACCGTTTTCGCTTGATATTGTCATATATGATCCACTTTTCGTCGCCAGTCACCATCCGCTTCAAGAATGGGTCGAGTTCGTTCCGTTTCAGCAGCATATCGCAGGCGTTGATTCGGTCCAGAAGGTTTTTTTGCGTCAAATCATGCGGCACCCAAACATCAAGCTTTTTTTTGTATCCAGCCTTCTGCAGATGGTTTAAAATGGTTTGGTGACTAACTCCCATCTCCTGGGCGATGTCACGAGATGCCACATGCCGGTCTAACTCGATGTAGTCCATGATTTGATCGGTATTTGTCGTCACAGGTCTTCCGCCGGCTGGCTTATGAATGGTGTCGTTTTCACCGGCTCTGAATCGTCGAAACCATTCCTCCGCGGTTCGAAGTGATAGAGTACCATCCCCCAAAACACCATTTATCTCACGGAACGTTTCTCTAGCGGATTTGCCTTTAACGAAGGAAAACTTTAAAATAGCGCGAATTTCGGCGTTAGTGAACTCCATGTTTACACGTCTATAACTGTTGAACGCAATATCCAAACTAATTATGCATAGCGTCATTTTGTAGTTTATGTCAAGACCTTTCAAATTATGGATAGTATTGCCAGATACGAGCTCTGTAGCGCTTTGTACATAGCCGCGAAATTTAAAAGACAAAAAGGCGGAAGGGAGATATTTAACTATATAATATTAAGTCATTGGTACATGCCGAGGTTTGAACCCGCGACCTTCGGAATGAAAGCCGCACGCTCTAACCATTAGGCCAGCGAGCTACGTTTTTTTTTGTAAGTAAAGTAATGTATTTTATATGAAACTATCGTTTCATTTAGCTGTACCAACATGATGGGGAGTAAGTAATGCTAATAAAACGTTATAAAAATATAATTTTTTTGTTATCAGGATCGATTTATTTCCATTCCATCATCAAAGCCGTCGTTAGTACTGTCGTCTGTCTTCGTTTTCGGAAGCGGTCTCCTAACACCCAGTATGTATATATAATACAATCAAAGTTTTCTGTAAAGCGCCTGTACAGATTTTGATTTATTAATATGAATGCGAATAATTTTTTTTTGTTTTTAGTATTGCCAGATACGAGCTCTGTAGCGCTTTGTACATAGCCGCGAAATTCAAAAGACAAAAAGGCGGAAGGGAGATAATTGACAACCTATATATAATATAATATATATAGCCCGCTGTTTCTTGCGTCCATACTTCTCAGGTCCGAGACATTTTTTTGCGAATAGCTGGTACGGGAACCATGGGCTGGAAGCTTTTAACGTTCAACAAGTGTAAGTTTTGAATTGAAATTTTGACTTTGACTTGAGTAAATATTAATTAAATTTAACAACCTGTAACTTTAGTAAAGCGTTGAAATATAAAATTTACGGCATATTTTACTCACCATTTATTTCTTTAAGCGTTCCACAAGATCCGCCGTATTCGACTGGTAGTAATTCTTTGGGAACGTATTTATACAATGTATTAAGATCCGTGTGAGTGAATATCTGAAAAATAAAACAGTTAAATGTTTTAGTTATCCATTAATAATTAAAAAAAAATTACGTACTAATACTTTAGGTTGGCATAGTTATTTTATTCGCCAATCACGTGAAAACTAGTGAACGTATCGTTATGGGAACATAACTATTCAACGGGGAATGATTTGTGGACAGTTATAGGCTCTTTTATTGAATTTCATAGATCCTTCATGGTTTTAATTTTAATTAACCTTTAGTATTTACGCGGTTGCTATAGAATGTCACTTACGGTTGCGGTTGCTCTCAAGGAATATTTCAAATAAATTTCTAGTCTAATTTTATATTACAGCCACAAATGTCATATAGGATATAGCATTAAGTACATTAAAGAGGGATGCGTTAATTTATTTTTGTATACTATGACAAAACTAGACGAAGATGGCGAAGAATACTCGCTTAGAATACTCTGGCCTTCCTATATTAACAGCTGGGAAGTAATGTTGTTATAGCTTAGTATTTACAATATGCGGTATTAATTGGTAAGTTTTAAAATGTCTATCACCAAAGAAATTTCAGTATACGTTATTATGAAATCGAAACAGATGTTTCCTACAAAATTGTAATACAGGTGATCAGCTGTCTGTATGTGTGTGTAGTTAATATACTGTATTAAACAAACCTAACCTAACCTTAATCTATGTACGATGGATATGTCGGTTTATGAGTAAATATGTTAGTATATAGATTTACACGTATATTAATATATTTACTTTCAAACGAACATGAGAAATGTTTGTCATTTGAAACTAGATATCTCATGATAATGACTAGAAATGTGTTAAACCACTTTACACATTTATTAAATTTTTTTTTTTTACTCCTTATAAAAAAATAAAGGTGTAAGGGGTTCCGCACAACCCAGGCCAACCTCACATGCGTGGTGCAACCCTCTTTATCAACAAACTAGGTTCTGGCTCCCACCAACCCGCATTAAGCCAGCTTGCCTCGAAGGCCTCTAGCGTCCGGTGGTACTAGAAGCCATAGTGACTGTAGGTGGAAATCTTTGGGGGATGTCCATGTCCAGCAGTGGACTTCTATCGGTTGATGATTGGTGAAAAAAATAATACTAGTATTATGAAACAAATTATATACACTTACCCTGTTTTTGATTTTCTCCTTCAAGAAAGGTTTAACGATGCTGACAACTTTGTCGACAATCGGCGATGTGTTCACCACGTGCACTTCCTTCAGCTTCACGGGATACGCTTCCTGAAACGTGAATTATTGAAATAATTATGTTTTTTTTGTATGCAAAGCATAGTAAACAATCGAAGTTCTGGTACCCACCAACATGCATTGGGCCAACCTGGTGGGAAATGGCCCAAGTCCCCCTATATGAACCCCTACAAACGACGGCCTCTTATGCACGGCGATACGAGTAGCGCAGAACCGATCAATGTTGGGATCTTTGGGGGAGGTCTATGTCCGACAGTGGACGTCTATTGGCTGACGATGATGATGATGATGAAGGTGATGTATTCAAAGTAACGTTATATTCTTATTCATTTAAGCGACGAGACGAGTGGTACATTCACCTGATGGTATCATAAGTGATTCACCTGTCCATAACAATAAAGCGCCGGTAAGGATATTATATACTTTACCACATTGTGCTCCTCGCCTTCAGATATAAGATGTTGAGTCTCATTACCCCGGTAATTAAATTAGCTACAATGTCCTTTAAATCGGAACAGTGATGTTAGCACACTACTGTTTGACGGCAGATATCTACCGAGACGGTCTCCGGCAAGAGAGACCTTCGCTCAGGTCTTCAAGAGAAGAGAAAATAGGCTCTTTCTAGAAACACTAACGCCAGTAGACTATTCGATCTAGGTCTATTTCTAAACACTATAAAAAAATAATTATTTGAATTTTTTTATGTATGGTTACCTGTACACAGATTAAGAACTTCTTGATCGTTGACGGAGTTAATTTGGTGAGATGAGAGGGTGATACCACAGAGGCGTCAAGGATATAAATGTCACCACCAACACCTTCCACTTCCTCCTTCAGCCGGACGTCACCAATCATTAGTGCCGTCTTGAACACGTCGCAGAGGTGATTTGCGTCAACATTCTTATCGATTCCTGAAGAATTTAACTCATTATTATCTTAAAGGTTTTCTTAATAAATGGATTCACAGAATGGATTCACAGTTAATAAACGTCCACAGCTGGATATAGGCTTCCACCAAAGATTCCCACACGATCGAGTAGGGATTCGTATGGTGGGGATTTAAGCCATTTCCTATCACGCCGCGCCTATGCAGGATGGCAGAAGCCACAACCTCGTTTGTTGATTAACAGGATGAACTACGAACAGATGACGTTGGCTTGGATCCCATGAGTTGTTGTGCGAGGACCTTTACACCATTTAATAAATATTATTACGATAAATATGCTTAATAGTTTTCAAAGATTGGAAGCTTAGACATCTAGATATCTAGAAATAAATGGAGGAGAACTTAACAGAATTGAACAGCACATTTTAAGGAATGTTGGTTTCCACCTAATTCAAGTGATCAGTTTCTAAGTGGAAATTTCAAGGTAATAAGTTATAAATGGTGGTAGATCTCTGTTGCCAGACACTGTCTCGGTATACAACTATGCTAATGTAAGAAGAGAAATACTTAGGTATAACTTTACCGTAGCCTTGATGATAACTTTTCAGATAAGGACTAGTGAGCTTAACTCGCTGACAAGTTCAGGTATTGAGGTACACTATTTCTGCTACCAAACAGTAGTGATTAAACATTACTGTGTTCCGACATGAAGGGCGCTGAAAGTAGTGTTACTGGGGGAACCAGACTCAACACCACATTGCGCCTGTCGCCTGAGACATTATAACGTGCGACGAGCGCAATGTTGTGCAGTGTACACCTCCTTATAGTTAAGGAGGTATACATATATATACGCATAATTACATGCGTCATGTAATTATGGGCCGGCGTATCACTTACTATTAGGTCAACGCCCCGCTCATCTCGACCCTTAATTATATAAAAAAAAATATTAATTATGGATGGAAAATCGTACCTCTGACGACGGTGACCCGACGACCGTTTGGTGTTAAGCCCGGCATAGGTGGTCCTTGCCTAAAAAGTTTCGAGGTTTATTGTTTACATCGATACAATAGGAAGACGTCATTCGGACCGTAGAAACAACAGGAAGATGGCGAAGTAACATAATTACCTGGTAGATTATTGTTCAACAATATTACAACATCTATTCGATCCTGTCTTAGTCATCCTGTCTTCAGTCAAGTCGCCTAAAGGTCTAGGTTTTTTCCGTTAAAGTTTCAAAACCTGTGAACCTTTACAAACGACTGAGAGTCGGGTGAAGCCGTTGGATATGGGTTGTGAAAGATCGACCGATGTGATCTTTTAGGGAAGTCTTTGTTTAGCACTGGACGTCTATTGGCTGATGGTGATGATAGTCATAGTTATTGTCCAAGATATACAGGACAGAAATCATCATTCAGTATTTTATGACAATTCAACAGTACACATTGCTCTCTCTCGCAGGGTTTTGTTACTTAAAGTGCAATTTTTTGATTTAGAAGACTTACATCCGGGTCATGAGATCAACCAATTCCGGTCGCCTTATGTCTCTGTTGGTGAAGAACTCGGGACAAGCGGTGCGCATGGTGAAGTACATATCCAACTTCCGTTTGCACTTCTCCAATGAGAATTTGCAGCCGCGCAAAAACGTCATCATTCGGTCTTCGTCTGTAATGATGTAGATTATTAGTTTTTTTTTAAAAAATAATAAGCGAGGATAATGAATATGTAATTATAATTATTAATAATTTATTTAATTAATAATTATCTTAGATCATACCGTGTGATTGTTAAATAATATGATTAGCATGTACGTATATGTGTGTGTATCTGTACATATGGGCGTTCGTGCGTGTGTGAGTGAGAGAGCGAATGTAATATGTGTGAGAACGTTCGCATGAGCATCTGATAGTGAATAATTATTCACTATTATTTTGCAACTCCCAATTGTTTCTTCATGCAGAATTTTCCTATTACATATCTTTTAAATCATATATATGATGAGTAACACTTTTTGATTTTTTTTAATGCATCTCTTCTTTTTCCTCCTGCCCTTTTCCCAACTATGTGGAGTCGGCACAGCACGTACTTCTCTTCCATATCCCTCTATCAGCCGTCATATCTGAATTCACACTCTTCTTACACATATCATCTTTCACACAATCCATCCACACTTTCTTAGGTCTTTCTCTACCCTTATAACCATCCACTTTCATTCTCATTACTTTCTTTGTTATATGTCATTCATCCCTCCGCATAACATGACCGTACCTCGCTAACCTCTTGCTCCTCAATTTCTCTGTCACTGGAGTAACTTTCAGACTTCCTCAAATATACTCATTCTTAATTTTATCCATGCTTGTCATATTTTAATGCATAAAAGCTGTATTAAAATAATAAACATGATTGTTTACCCCATTCGTCAGGCAAATGCGGTTGCTTACGGAGCCACTCCTTGATGGCGGCGAGGTACTGATCTCGCGTGTTGACATCCTCATTCAGTTCAACCCTGATCTGTTTCCACAATTCGCCTGAAGGCTGCACTAAGGTTGCTGCTGAAGCCATCCTGTGAAGGTGACAAAAATAATTTATTACTAAAGGTGTGGAGATCCTTCGAGGAGATCTAAGTCTTATGACTAATGATTGCTGATTTTCTAAGATATTATACTTTAACGTAGGAAAAGTATGTTTATATATATATTTATATATCGATGCGTGTTTAAGGATAAATTTATAAGCATTGTTACTATTTACTTATTTAAAAACTTTTTTTGAGGCTTAAAATTGAAAAAAAAAAGTGAACTTAATGTCTATTGCCATTCTCTATCAATCAGTAGTAAGGTGTAAGTGGGAGATGCTGTAGTATGTAAGAACGAACTAAAATTTGTTAAGTCTCATTATGCCATGATTTCATTACCTACAACGCCCTTCAAACTGGAACACAGTAATATTTGCATTTTACTATATGGCGGCAAAAATAGGTATGAACACAGTAGAGGTGAATCGATTATAGAGGAATGTGTGAAGCGGTGGACGACAATAAGCTGAAATGATAATGATGATGATGATTATATTGTTATCAAATATGAGGAAATTGCTTAGAATAACTTTGAAAATGTCTATAATTGTCTACGACATAAAGATTGTCTGTGAACGAACTTCAATTGGTATACGAATGGGCACCTGACCTTGGGTCACAGCATTGTGACGCGAGATTACCATAACTACACTACACTATGAAACAATGAACGCAGACGTATGCGTTGAAAACTAAATAGATATATAATTACATATAAATATATAATTTGTTATGTTTATCTATGCTTTAATGTCTTCTATACAGAATAAGTATGATAGGATTTACACCTTTAACATTATTCCAGGAAACTTCATCATCCATTCAACCGATAGAGATCCACTGCTGGACGTAGGTCTTTTGGAATAGCCCTGTAGTCTCGTCATAGTACGAATAGCACTAAGGTAAGCCCTGTCTGTCGTTAAAGAAGACTAAAATGGTCTAGGAGTTTCGCGAGCCTTGAGGGTAGGGCTCTCATCGCTCAACAAGGGAACCAGCTTGGGACAGCGCATGGCTCAGCGATGATACCTAGGAGGGTTAGGTTCTTCTTCAGAGACTTGTTAAGATAAAGTGTAGAGGGCACCGGTGCGTTCTATAAGAGATCCCAGAGCCTCTGCGAATGCACTGGTGCAGACGACAAAAATCTCACATTACCCTGACTTCTCCCCAAAAGCAGGATATCTTTAGAAGATTTTCCTACAAAAAAGTCTCGTAATATTATATATTCCACAAACCATGGTCTTGCACCTTTGTCCACCTAGTAGGGAACTTGCTAATGCTGAGCTACTTTAAGTCTCCAACGTCCATCTGTTCTATGAGCTATACGTCCAGCTCATTGCCACTTTACTAGTGACTCTTAGGGCTATACTCCGTCA
Source organism: Troides oblongomaculatus (assembly GCA_029032895.1). Classification (NCBI taxonomy): domain Eukaryota; kingdom Metazoa; phylum Arthropoda; class Insecta; order Lepidoptera; family Papilionidae; genus Troides; species Troides oblongomaculatus. Next base: position 859,646 of record JARDWC010000439.1, on the reverse strand, counting down.
TCCTAGTTCTTTGGCGAATCTTCTCATTTTTGATTGATCACGCAGAGATACTACAAGCATCACCCTCTCCATCGCCCGCTGTGTGACTGAGTTTTCTTATGAAGCCCATAGTTAACTGCCAAGTTCGTGGCCATCATCACCTTCACCATCGTCTGCTATCAATTATGTAGTCTAACAATCTTATGATGATTAGTCTTCAATCTTGCTATCGATTAAAGTTATTGACAATCGCGAATTAATGAACACAAAAAAACAATCGTACTATGTAAGTGATAATTACATTATTGCTTACATAACTTAACATACTATGATCATACAATAGAATATAAAAACTACTTGCTATGGATCAATTATCGCTGATAATTAATAAGGATCAGATATTCACCGGCGATTTTTTTCCTGTAGTAAATCATTCGCAAGATCACACAGTAGCTGAGATGAAATAATTTTAGAAGATTATTTAAACAATGTATATAAAGATACTTTATCTTAAGTTAAGATTAAAAATAAACTGTTCCTCGATCTGTACGGTACTCGAATAATTTGATTACACGGCTTCGGCATGACTGAAGTTTGGTCTGCAATCACAATAAGACCAAAAAAAATTTTTTTTTGTGGTTTAATAACCGTGTAAACGCGAAATCGGGTTATTCGAGTACCGTGCAAATCGAGTGACAGCTGACTAATTATTTGTTAGTAAATAATATTGTTTGAATATGAAATGTATATATATCATCAGCTGATAGAAGTCCACAGCTGGACATAGGCCTTCCCCAACGGTCTCCACATCGATCGGTCATGTGCCGCCCGCATCACCGGGCACCAGGAACCGTCGTTTGTATGGTTTGATATGAAGAGAATTGGGCCACTTCCCACCACGCTGGCCCAATGCGTGTTGGTGGGAGATAGAGCCTCGTCTGTTGATTAGCAGGGTGGACAAGAGCGGGTGAGGTTTGCTTGGGTCTCGTGAGTTGTTGTGTGGGATCCTTTACACCTTCGATTATATATTATATAAAGGGTGTCTGGCGGCAGATTTATATTTTAAAAAACGAATATCTCAATAAGTTATAAACAGTGCGGGGGGAAGGTGGTGTCATTAGAATCACCGATCGTGCGGATTTCTTAGTCACGATGTCGCAGTGGTGCAGTGGTCGGGTGAGCATCGCGCGTTCGCTATTGAAGCATTTTTCAAGAGTAACGATTCTAACGTACTCGCTCGCCGACAGTTTTGTTCACATTTCAATATTCGACGGATAGGCGATGGGCCGAGTGTGAATTTAATTCGTTCGTGGGTGGAGAGGTTCCGCGCAACTGCTTCGGCTATGAACACACCACGGCCAGGACCTAGTCGATCGTCAAGGACCCCCGAAAACATTGAACTGGTTGAACGCAGTTTACGTGAAAATGCACGACTTTCGATATGGAAAAGGGCAGCTTCACTGGGACTTCCAAGAGCAATTGTGCATGAAATTTTGAAAAAAGATATTAAGTTTCATCCTTTTAAAATTCAAATAATTCAAGAGTTGAAAAAAAATGACTTTACATCACGCAAATTTTTTTGTGAAACCATGTTGGAGAGTTTTCGCACTGTGAATTCCATTTTTTAGAGCGACGAGGCTCATTTCTTTAAACGGACACGTAAATAAGCAAAATTGCCGTTACTGGGCTCTAAGAACTCGCAATCCTCGACTGAAGCACCAAAAACCATTACATTGCCCAAGGGTAATTGTTTGGTGTGCTTTATCCACGAATGGGATAATCGGACCATTTTTTTTTTAAAATGCACGGGGCCAAGCGACAAATGTCAATGGTGAGAATTATCGGCTCATGATTTCGAATTTCTTTTTGCCGAACCTGCGAGCTCATTCATCATTCTCATCACACACGTGGTTTCAACAGGATGGTGCGACCGCACACACGGTCAGAGCTTCGATGGATTTGTTGAGAGAAAATTTCCCTCAAAAACTGATTAGTCGCTTTGGGGACACCCGTGGCCACCGAGGTCACCCGACCTAACTCCAATGGATTTTTTTTTGTGGGGCTACCTCAAAGAAAGAGTTTACGCCAACAATCCGCGAACTGTTGTGGACTTAAAAGAAAATATTCGGCGAGAAATCAGCGCAATTGAACCAAGTTTATTGCAGCGTGTGACACGGAATACGAGGCTCCGTTTCGAACAGTGTGTGCACCAGGATGGAAGACATTTGGATGACATTATCTTTAAAAAATAAAATCCGCATTTATACTCTATCTTTTAGTACTTTTAGTAAAATTATAAGTCAAACATATTATTTTTTATTTAAATTTGAAAACATAAATCTGCCACCAGACATCCTGTATATACTAGCAGTTCCTGCTCGCTATGTTAGCCATAATATAGAAGTAGATTTAAAATATTCGACTTGAAATTTATCAGAAATATTCCAATACCTTGCTCCAATGCTTTCTGAGCCACTGCCTAATTATTAACACCCTCGAAATTCTTTGTGAGGATATAAAATCCGTTGTTGGCTGCCCTGTACTCAGCAAAAGGATGTTCCTAGCAAATTAAAAAAATTATCGTAATGAGTCTCTACATAGGTAATCTCATATATGTATAAAGATTTCATAAAAAAATAGATGCTAGTGCATAATATGTGTGTATGGGGTGTAAGGGTTCAAGCACAACAAGTCATAGAATCCAAACCAACCTCACCTGCTCGTGGTGCACCCTGGCTATTCAACAAACGAGGCTCTGGCTCCCACCAACCCGCATCAGACCAGCGTGTTGGGAAAGATCCCAAATCCTTCCATATGAATCCCAACCCGATCGATGTGGGAATGCTTGCAGGAGGCTGTCCAGCAGTGGACGTCTATCTACTGATGATAATGATGATGAATGCGTAATAAAAATATTGCTACTTTTATACAATGTTATGTTATCTGCGTTGCATACAATATGAACTTAGATGAAACTTTTATTGCCCACTTTAAATTATGTACTAAGTCGTAACTTGTTTTGCAAAGGACTTCCTTAGTAAAATAAAAAAAAATGAACAAAGGAAAAAATGCCCTTGAACTTCTTTTACTGAGAACAAACTGTATTTTGAGTTTGCACGTCGTTTGACAATACTAGTTTGTTGGTTAAGATAAGGTTTAGACGGTTTGCATAAAATATGAATAGGTATTTAAGTTATTTTATACCAATTTTTTTTTTAATTTAACGAAGCAATTAGACAAACGAAACGTTCACCTGATGGTGAGTGATACGCCTGTAACAACGTGGCGATAGGATGATATATGCACAGCACCGCATTGCACTCATCGCTTAGAGGCGTGATGTTAAATTACCCAAACAGTTTCACTAGTAATAACACCCTTCAAACTGGAACACAGTAATGTTTGCATACTACTATTTAACAGGAACCTATCTAGACGATCTCCAGCTATAGAGATCCACCACCAATAAGTTTTTGCTTTAAAGAACAAGAACAGGTAAAGTTGGTGTTACACCTACTGAAATTTCCATGATGTTTCCATGATCTTTATACAGCAAATCCATAAGAATTACAGAGCAAATTCGCGGTGTTACCAGAATCAGCAGCATCGTGTTAGTTTATCTTGTAGAAGGTAATTCATTCTGTTTCACGGATATTCATAAGGATATGTAAATTGCCTGGAGGATGTATCAACTCAGTATACGTCATACGAACCATAGTTATTTATTTCTGCATATACCTCAAATGGCGACGAGGATATTTGACGAAGATATTGAGTGAAACAGTGCTAATGAATTAGTGCAGTGTTAAACATAACGGACAGTACAATAAAGGAAATTGACCTTGTCTGAAGATGGTTGTAAAACACTCGGATCGCTTCAAAACGTATTTCAAAGCGATTTATATATGAATACCCATGTAACATCTCACCATCAGGCAGTAAAAGGCCACATATTAGAGCCGGCACAGAAAATCAAATAATGGGGTGTATTCACTATCAGGCTGATAATGATAATGATTCGCATACATATATATCAATACTCGTTCCCAATGTGGTAGGCAGAGACCACCTCTCTCCACTTGCTACGATCCTGGCACACCTCTCTCTATGATTGATGATTAACTATCAGTTAAATTTTACATCGGCATACCGATCAGGTTAAGTTCAAGGCGTGCAGTAACTTAGTTCCTTTTCGACGTCGAATCTATTAAAAGAGCAGGGTAAGAGCGAGCACTCGGGCACTCTCAATGAATTAATTGGTAGTCCCAATGGATACCAAACTCATAAAGGTCCTGAGTCTTCAGACATCGAACCGACAAGTGGTTGCCGGTACCTGCTGCCAGTCAGTGTTTCGGAAACCTGTTGGCAGGACCTATTACTCCGCTTGCCCGATTTTATAAACGGGCTATGGAAAGAGTTATGATCAAGTAGTTTTAGAGGATGTCTATCACTTGCTGATGGAGTCTTTAAAATATCAGAGCAAAAAGATTTTCCCTTTGATTAGGGAGGTGGTGATACGGAAACAGCATCAAGAGTTGGGCGCCTTACACATGATGTTGTGGGAATTACAGTCTGGAGCAGAACGGGATATTTTTGATATATTGTAACCACAATATTACCATCCTAAGATTTTTTTTTTGTGCCAATGAGCCTGACGTATCCCTAAGGAATAAAAGTCCCTAAGGAAAAAAATGGTTTTATGAAGTATCAAGTTGTTTATGTTGTGTATGTTAATGATTTATCGTAGGGGTATATAAAAATTACTTCAGAATATCGTAGTAGGGACGAAATCTTTAAAAAGAATCTGTCTTCTGAGGGGAAGTCACATTTATGTGGAGATTTTTACCGTGTGGTCACCTTCGGCATTCGGAGAGGTCACGGGATCTCAGATCGTAACACAATTGAAATATAGGATGTTAAATCTCATTACCACAGTAATTTCACTAATATCAACTCCCTTCAAACCGGAACACGGTAATGATTATACGTTACTAATGTATTTGTTCGCAGACAGAATATTTACATGTATGGTCTCCGGTAACAGAGACTTCCACCATTTTTTTTCCTATTTCCCTCATATTAATATTTAGGGCTGTACCTTATCCTTTCATTTATAACATTCACTACATTTTTTCTATATATTTTTTTGTATATGTCTATACTTACGCTATCTAATTATATAATATTCACAGAAATACACAGAATAATATCCATACGTATAGTGTAATATTAACGTAGCCTCATTTCTATTGTTCACAATTTTGAACCACTAGTTATTTTATATTCATATTGCTTTATATATATTAGGATATATATTAGGATATAGCTGGGGAAAAGGAGACAGAGAGAGTGAGTATACTAATAGAGTACAGCATTGTTACCAATATGGAAGGTTACGAAAGTAACGGTAATTTCGCAATAGTAAATAGTACAAAGAACACAATGAGGCCGCCATGTTGGACCTGTGAACCATTATGAGTTCTCGTAAAAACTTTTTGCTGGTCACATGTTGCAATTACTTCGTTGTACAAAACTACGCCAGTTTAATGGCATTTTTTTATATTCCTCTAAATCAAATATAATCATTTATAACAAATTTTGTTTGTATTTCGATATAAAAACATCAAAAGGCGCAAAATCTCTTTATCAAAGTAATCATCATTATTTTCAGTTGATGATACGCGTGTCCATAACAACATGGCGGTAGTTAGGGCAATAAACACAGCTCCACATTGCGCACTTCGTGTAAGACTTAAGATTAAGAAGAAAAAAAAAAAGACGTAAGATTAAGAAGAAGAAGAAGAAGAAGTCTTGTTACCTCGGTAACTAAGTGATGTTTACCTAGACGGTCTCCGGCAGCAGAGATCTTATTATAAGATGAGAAAAGAAGAAGAAAATGAGAGATCAAATTTCACCAATTAACAACAAATCTATACAGTGTATGTATTACATATTAAATATATTGTATATATACTTTCCCTATATAAACCCATATAAACAACCCCTAGAGCTCCGGCGATGTCAGCAAATCAGAACCGATAGGTGTGGGAATCTTTAGGGGGACGCCTATGTTCAGCAGTGGATCTCCATTGGATGATGATGATGAGAGATTAAAAGAACCAAAAGTACACGCAAGAGGCTTGGTTGTAACAGTTACGACTGCCCATAATAATGAGCTTCTAGTTAGTATGTCTACACAACAATCCCTTACATTTGTTGTCTTAACGCCTAAATTAAATCTCGGTAACCCAATAACTCCTTCAGCTAAAGGGCCCTTCAAATCGGAATACGGTAATGTTGGCGTTTGTATATCGTAATATGAAATTTGATTGTTTCAAATGTTGGTACTTCCATCGAAGTTATATTCTATGTAATTCAGGAATTTCCGTTCCGTTTACCGTTTCCTGTTTTTTTTTTTTTACTTGGAGTATTTTTTCGCAATCGTTGCAACTAATTTATTCCTAATGTAATCCAACGAATACGGTTTCTTCGTTTTAATATTAGGTTTACTTTTTTTTTATATAATAAAGGGATATTACGAGCGGTAAGTGATACGTGCGCTAGTTACGATCGTACATCACATTACGCACGTCACCTAATCCATAAGAAGTTAGGTCTTATTACTCTGGAAGACAGTACTGTTTGGAGGCAGAAATACATACCACCAGTAAACTTACTGTTTTTATTAACTACCTTAAAGGAGTCAAGTTAATTTAAGTTATTGTCAAAGATATATTTTCAATAAGCAACTTAATACTGCCTTATGATGGAGTCTTCTATATTTTTAATCAATGTTCTGTCAAAACTTTTCTAGCTACAACGAAGTTACCAGAAACAAACAGACAGAGAGACAATATTTTTTTTAATCCTATATTAAACACTAAATCAAATATAATGTTTATATATTTATTATTATGGTAACACCTTAATTAAAGGGTACAGAAGGCGGACTTAATGCCACAGAGGCATTTTCTGACAGTTCACCCATGGAGTGAAGTAAAGTTTGTATGTAGGTGTTAAAAATTAAAAAGATGACTAAATTATAAAACATATACATCAAAATATAAGTCACATATATACACATACAAATCTATATACATATATCACTTTTGTTAATTTGTATAGTTTAATTATTTACAAGTTTTGAAACTTCATGAGTAGAAGATAACGGGAAAGTGATTAACAGCTACACCTATAAATCCTGATTACTCAATGCGAAGCGATGGAAAGTATATCAAGTTTTATCTTAAAATGGCAGGAGTTCGTGTATCGGTGGAGAAAAACTCGTTAGGCAGGAACTAAATAACAGTGTATTGAGTAACACTTTTACTTTAAGACATAAACAAATTGTTTATTTATAGGAAAATTAGTAAAGAAGTTAATAACAACTCACCTCTGCAATTTTGTGATGGTTGAACACCGTATCGATTGTTTAAAGTTTTAATGTTAGAATTCAGAAGCAGGTACTCCGTTCGACAGTTCTGTTCTAACTGAAGCCCTCCGACTAAGTGCGGTGTCTTAAGCAATCTAAGTTGGCTACGCTTCACCTTGAATTACTTTGCGACATTGGTATCAGCGAGATGACAATACGCAACCGGGCACGCGGTCAACTTTAGCGGAGGCATTACAATTGTTTAAATCTAATAAGCTTTAAAAAAAACCATAACTATGAAACTATTAATATATTATTAAACGAATAAACAACCCTCATTATATACTTCATCCCTTTATTATTTAGTTTACCATTTCTTTTTCTTTCTTCGGAGTTTACTTCTTCTTTCCAAATCTATTGTCAAGAACTGCTGTCACAGGATTAGATGTTTTACTTATATTTTTTTTTATACAACAAAGCGACGTGACTAACACCTAATGTTAAGTGACACCCCTACCCATAAGAACTCTGTCTCACTGAGTAAACTGAGTCTCGTTACCCCAGTAATTACACTACTATTTAGCGGTAGAATAACGATGCGGTGGTACTTAGTCTTCGGCAAAAGAAACTTACCTTTAGTAGGATGTATGCTATATTAGGTGGGGAGAAGGAAAAAGTCATGGTTGAGGGTTATCAGGGAATGGACTGGATTATTAGAGGCTTGCAAATTGTTCCGCCGAACCGGAGACAGAAAGGACTGTACCACGCTGATATCCAACCTTCACTAGTTGGAGAGGCACTTTAAGAAGAAGATGCTAATATCATCATCATATGCACTGAGCGCATCCGGTGGCATCTCGCGACTTTCAACAGTTAGAATGGCCTCCGGTACGATGGATTCATATGAAGGGGTTTGGGCCATTTCCCACCACCCAGGCCGAATGCGGGTTGGTTTGATCCAGAGCCTCGTTTGTTGATGATCAGGGTGCACCATGAGCAGATAAATTAGGTAATATTAGATGCATAAATAATTTAAACTTTCCAATGTCCAAATAAAGATAGATGTCTGCTTGTAATATGAAGTAGACAAGTTCTTACTTCAGTCACATGTATAAGCGATAGTTATTTAAAAAAAAATATTTGTTTGTTACGAGTAATTTTAATTTTACTAGTACTAGGTCTCTGTTGCCGGAAACCGTCTAGGTAGGTACGTCCGCAGCGCCTGTTGTACTCTATAAACAGTAGAGTGCAAACATCACTGTGTTCCTGTTTCGAGGGCGCTGCAGCTGGTGTAATCACTGGGATAATGAGACTCGACGTCTCATATTTCAAGTGACGAGTGCAATATATATCATCCTGACTAGGGCCACGTTGTTATGGGCGGGCGTATCACTTACTATCAGGTGAACATCCCACAGAGACTTTTTGTTTTTTTTTTATATTACACCTTACATGTTACAGTATTATCAACATCAGCTGATAGATTTTGACGTAGTAAATCAATATATTGTAAAACCCATATAATAGGCTGTTTCTAAAAAACATTATTAAGTGACAGAAAAGTTATTCATTTCTTTTAATTTGAAGAAGATGAGCGAGAAGTTTACCTGATGGTAATTGATACGTCGACCCATAACAAGGGGGACTAATTCGGATGACTGCACCATATTGTGCTCATCTCCTTGAGACGTAAGATGTTAAATTGTTACCCGAGTAATTTCATTAGCTACAACGCTCTTCAATCCAGAAGTAATATTTGCAGATTACTGTTTGTTGAGAAGTAGCAGCTGCAGTGGTACCTATATAGACGGTGTCCAACAACGGAAACCTACCACCAGTTTATGCATCGATTTAAAGGAGTGGTCTGCATTTTTCCAATTAAAAAACATCAACGAGTTGTGAATCATTCGATCGATCATTTCGATCCATATCATCTTCCGTCGCTCTCATATTTTGTTGTTGTGTAACTGTAATGTTGTAATTGGCACCGCAATGGCATCCTCTTGCAGCCTGTTCCACTTCCTCGGTCTGATTGCTGCTATCTACTGGGCATTCGGTAATATTGCGTGTCGGTTTTGCTCTTTTTTTAGTTGCCTTTCACAATTGTTTAGCGAGACGACTGACTGCACTGTAATTTTCATCATTAAATTAACGTAACAATGGCGTATTGAACTTTTTCTGATTCTATCAATGATATGGAACTACTTTCCCTTAACATTGTAACTACTGTTTATAATATTAATATCATTAAACAATTTGTTAATGAACCTAGAGAGATAGCAGACAATATTGTCTCATTATAAAACATCTCAATGTTTAAATAACGTTTAAGATTTAACTTTTCCTGCAATCGGTTGCAAACTCTAAAACTTTTTATTAAAATAATTAGACGGCAATTAAGAATCTTAGTAAAACGGCAGCGGAGAATACAATGTGCTGTTAGAGTAAATATCCTAAGTCTAGATTATATGACGTAGTACATGCAAAGTTATTGTATATACTGTTTTACTTTATTTATGATATGATTTGTTTAAAATATAACTCGATCATGAAATAATCTAGGGGTGTTCAATTTGCAATACTGATATAAACTTATGTATATACTTCATTGTCTACTTGATGAAAGAGTAGTGTAATTGATTTAGGATGTATTATTAATTTATGCACTATTCTACTGACCAGACAAAGCGATGATATACGTAGATACAGCGAATTGCTCACATGAGCTGTGTGGCGTTCCTCAGGAAGAGGTCTGTGTCCATCAGTGTATTGCCGCTGGCTTAGGATAAAGATTATAGTAATATTGCTACTTTGAAAATAATCGACTATATAATACAATAAAAAGACGAAGGTAAAAAAGAAATAACTTTATTTAGAAAAAAATATTTAAACAATAACAACACTAGACACGTCTTCAATCATCAACGTAATCAACAAGCATACAGCTGTGCATTCAACTTTGGTTGACGATCAGAAGCATTTGGTATTAGCTAAAACTCGTACCAAACTTAATGGTAACTAAAAAAAAAGCGACAGAACTTAGACGCCGAAACACCAAACCACATTTCTAATGCCGTCGAAATGGAGGTACGAAGTGAGGATCAGGCGGCTTTGAAATATGATAAGGTCTTATTTTAAGCTTATCTAAAAATTAATCAATGACCAGTTGACGGAATGAGCCGTCGATGCCGAACAGTTCGTCGTAGTTGGTAGGTTTGCCTGGTCTGAGGGCCTCATTCGCTTTATAGTTCTCCTGTTCCGCGAACCAATCTTTATATTCTTCCAGTTTCTTCACCCAAGCGTCTAGAAAAAAAGGAATAATTGCGATACTAACAAATGCCCTTATTCTTAATATTGTTACTTATATTGCATAAATAGTTCTTGGATTTGCTTGTGTAGTATAAAGAGTTAGAATTTCCATTACTACTAAGTGGGAACAGCTCCCAGAAAAGGAATCTTGTTATGTGATATCCATAACTGTTTTGTGAACTTCCTTCTTGTTACTAAGTACTGTTGTTTACTTACTGTGTAACTCGTCCATGGTACCAGCATTACCTCCATACTCAGCGGGCATCATTTCTTTAGGTACATGCTTGAAGAGATCATTGGTGTCCGAATGGAGGAAGATCTATACAGAATCAGATATTTTGCTAATTTCTAACAGATTAATTTGAAGTACATTATCTTTAGCTTTCGATATCATATCATATTTAATTCAATTTAATTAAATGATTACTTTATAGTCTCAGTCTGGATAGTAATTTACTAAAATTTAAATTACATAGAGTTCTTAGTTTGATGAAGTAAAGAGATGTGATAGACGTTAACCTAATTTTAAATAATATGCCCCTCTATAGCAACTTAACGCTAGTTAGCATGACACACAATGGACCACAATAAACTTATCGCCTCGAGACTTATGATATTACCCAGTAATTTACTAGCTAAAATGCCGGAGAAACTAGAACTCAGTAATCAGTAATCTTTGCATAGTACTGTCGGCACCAATAGGAGCTGTGGTGGTACCATCTCCTTAGACGGACCTATCACTAGTAAAAGTAGATACTATTGATCCCCCGGGGGAGTCTTGGTTTTTGTCCCCCCCTCCCATTTCGAAGCGGGGGGGGGGAGTCTGGAGGGAGGAGGCCGCCGCCCAATTCCTTCACGGGAGGGCGGCGGCCGGGCGTGCGCTCCGTCTTGGGCGCGCGCGGCCGTCTGAGGGGTCGGGGGGCCCCAACGTGCCGGTCCCGCGAGGGGCTGGTACGGGACGGCAGGTGGGTGCCTTTGCTCCCCGCGGGCATCCACCAGGAGGAGGTTTATACGCGGAGGCGCCCGGAGAGTTGCTTGGCTGAAACCCGGGCGTCTCCAGTATGCGTGTGGCGGGACAAGCGGTGGTGGTTTTAGTGGGTATGGGGGTCACGCACAACATCTCAGTGGCCCCGAGCCCCACATAACCCGGCGTCCCCCCCCTTGAAAAGGACGCTGGGTATGCGGTAACAGCATTTCCACCACCGATATAAAAAAAAAAAAAAAAAAAAGATACTATTGATTGATCTTTTAAAAATTTAAACCGATACTAATGTTTTGTTTCATCTATAAGTAGTTATTTAGATATAGAAGCATCTTACCCTGTCTCTTATCTTTTCCTTTATGAAAGGCTTTACGAAATTAATGATTTTGTCCACGAGTGGTGAAACGTTTATGACGTGTATTTGCTTCAGTTTAACCGGATACGCCTCCTGTGATCAAAAATGTTAACGGTATAGAGACAGAAGACTTCTTTATGATCAACATAAGTTAACCCGTCGATATTTTTTTTATTTAGTTCAAGTATTTATATTGTAATAAGGAACTTCTTTAGTTGTTATTAGCTGTTCTGATTTCATAAGCATTATATTATGTTGATTGGTTCTAAAGGTTTTATTATACATTATCTTTTACTATTGTGTTATGTTTATTGTATGATACTTCTTTAATAAATTTTGCAATAGAACTTTTTTAGATAAAATAATATTTTAAATATACTTATAAGCACTTTTAAGCTCAATATTCTATGTAATAACATGAAGACGAACAAATGTCTAAGAGAAAATGGTAGCGTACTTGTACACAGACGAGGAATTTCTTAACAAGGGTCGGAGTGAATTTCGCGAAGTGGGTGGGTGTGGCGACAGAAGCGTCCAGGATATAAATATCACCAGCTACACCCTCTTTCTCCTCCGCCAGTCTGACGTCGCCCAACATTAAGGCGAGTTTGAACGCGTCCGCCACGTTTGGTGTCTGAATGTCCTTGTCGACTCCTGCATAGTTAAATATTATAATTAACTTAACTTTACAAATTGTGACGATCTACTTAATGTTATCAAAATTACACATTCGTATGAACGACTCTTTTCATGTTTTAACTCGCAGCAGTTAGGAGACTTTCCGGAAGAGTTTTCATTGGTATTTGGTAATTAGCTCAGTATAGGTTGTTGGATTCACTTTCCTGTAATGTAATCCATGTAATATTATATTGAGTAAAATATAGCACAATTTAGGATTAGATTATTTTAATAGGAAGTATGTCTATATTACCACTTACAGGACAAATATAGATGACATTGCATGATAATTAAATGAGTGCGTGCGTGCTCATCGATCAATAAAAAGTAAGATCAAACAGAGGTGTATTAAGAATTATAATATATAAATAAGTATTAAGAATGTTAAGATCTAGAACAAGTTAATATGTCGATAATTGATGTAGAACGTCAATGTGTTAATTAATTACTGATTTTTCTCATTTATATTACTTACAATAATATACTTCGTTGGGATTTGTTACTTGTGCTACTTGAAGAAAGTTTGTAGTGTTATTATTGTTAGGAGAGATCTGATGATGGATTTATTAATTATATTTAGGGACTTCAATTCAATGTAACGGTATAACAGGCCGAAGATGGATGGTACAATAAATTTATGGAGCCAGCTTAAATAGCATCAATAAGGTAGATAGAGTTAATGTTGAAAGTTTTTCGATAGTTCGTAGAAACCTTAGGCATCTACGATTCATAAATCGAATCATGATACTGTTATGCTAATTAAAAAATGTCGAAAAGAGACAGTTTTGAATTATTATTGAATTGCTCATTTAGCTATCTGTGAAGGTGATATTCAAAGATTCAAACGCTCGTAAAGAAGTCTCCGAAACTACTTGACATAAATGCTCAAAATTTTATAGAGATGTAGCTTGTACCATTCAGAGCTAAGAATTTTACAAATCATCTTCCTCTGAGGGAGCAGCGTGGATGTTTATAATGGCAACGGTAGAAGGACGTAGAATAAAATATTTCTATAAGATATAGAATATATATGACAAATTTCAAGTCTAGTTCTATACTACGGCCAACAAGGCGGAGAACAACTAGTCTGCAATATGTTTAAAACTAGTACTATCCTTTATCTCTCGAGCTAACTGAAATATTATTAGTTAATTTATAGATATATTCTACCTCTCATAAGGATCACTCGTCGACCATCAGGCGTGAGACCCGGCAGCGGTGGCATTTGACTGAAATCAGAAAACAGAAAATAAAGCCGTATCTAAATATATTGAAAAAAATATCTTATAGTCATTAAAAGTATAGATAATTCTATTTCTAGTTTTTACTGATATATAACGAAATCTCATAATAGCATCGTAAGTCAATGTTTTAAAATTACACTAAGTTTTATTTATAACGTATGTTAAGTAGTAAACAAAGATTACTTTGATGATTTATGTCTGTTTAAAACCTAACCTATCCCCACAATAACACGTTTTTAAACATCCACATACATTCTTTGTAATACTTAAGTAGTCTTTTCTGATCATCGTCCATAAAAAAGTTTATTTCTATTGTTAGAAGTTAACGACAGGTTTAATAGTGATAGTGGTGAATTAATCAATGAGTATACTATTGCGAAATCATCAATGATATTACCGTAATAAATAATGTGATTATTTACGGTTGGATCGTAAAACAACAATATTACATACATAAAGAAACAACAACAATGTTAATGTTCATTTTACACCGCAAGACTACTTTCTCTGTATTGGCTGTATTATTATAGATTTACATTTTAGAGGCGGAAACGAAAGGACCAATTGAGTTATATTATATAACTTTTACATTGTTATTGGATGAACATTACATACATTTGTTTAAATCGTATTTTCAAGACTTCACTGCTAGTGATACCCCAATAATTTCGTTAGCTACCAACCGAAGCAGCAGCACCTAGCTGCATGATCGTCGCCAACAGAGACCTACAAACATTTACTGCGGACAAGCTGAAGCTGAGCTGGTAAAGTTATCAATGAAACAAGATCAACATGATACTTTGTAAACATCTGAACTAGTTTACTATCGTATGAGTATTTTTATTAACTTATCACATAGGAACATCCTGATTATCTCTTTATTACTTACACCATGTTCAAGATCTCTTGGAGTTCAGGCCGTGTGACATCACGATTGTCGAAGAATTCCGGAACGGCAGCTCTCATCGTGAAGTACATGTCCAGCTTACGCTTGACCTTTTCTAACGAGAACTTGCAACCTCTCAGGAAGGTCATGATACGTTGGTCATCTGTTCGGGAAGGAAATTATCGCGTTCTAGATTTATCAAATTTTTTGTTAACGTAAGTATTATCTAACAATATGCTTAGAACCTTTGTTGATACATTCCTTAAGAATCTGTATTAAGATATTCGAAATAAAACATTAAATACTAAGCTACATAAATATTTTTTTTTTAACATTTAAGTATAGGCTAAAATTGTCAAATTTTTCAAATCCAATATTCTGATAATTAGTATTCTAAGTGTTTCTTCTATTTTCTAATCAACGATAAAAAAATCCTAGAAAAGAGCTTGTTTTATTTAAATATCAAAAATAGCGTATCTTACATTTATACAAGTATTTATTATTTCTTGTTCCACAGATATGGTCTTAACAAAACTATTACTTACCAAATTCATCAGGTAGATGAGGTTCTTTCTTGAGCCACTCCTTAATGTGTTCTAGGTCTTGATCTTTGGTGTCTGGCTTCTCATTTAGCTCCTCGCGGATCTTCTGCCACATCTCTCCTGACGGCTGTTCCAAAGTCATTTTTGGATCGTTGGGTGGCCCTGGAAATAAATTAAAACTATTATTGAGAAAGTTGCTTCTATTTCCGGTCTGCAACATATTTAAACTAAAATTAGTCCGAAAATTTATTTATATTTGCCATAAAATGACTAAACGAGTATTAAGTTCGTACGTAGAGAATTAAAAAACCTATCTGCCAGCATATATTGTTTATAATAGTGTCATTCTTATTGAAGGATAACTTAAGCCATATCTATCAGTACCTATGTACTCAGTAGTATATATAAGATAAAGGAATTCTGCTTGTTAGCCTAATTTTCATATAATTTAAGCGCCTTTAAAAACAGAATACCGTAATAACTTTTTCACTAAATTGCTCTGCAATTCAAACAGGCGCTATTGTAATTAACATGTTTCTGGAAGAGACTACCGCGATGAATAATAGATGTGATGGATTTTTTTTTTATTTATATATACAACTACATTTAATAATTACTAATATGTACATAAATAATTCTTATATACACCAGACGTTTGTTTAAATATGTGGCGCAGCGAGTTGCCACTGATTGCATTGAGGGGCAAAGTTTTCGATTCGATTTAGATGCATGATATAGTAGATACTAGATACTAGATAAGATACGAACGTAGCCAAGTTTTTACATAACCGTCAGGGTTAATAATAATAATATCATTGTCAATCTAAAGCCCTGACGGGATTATTGTATTTACCTATCAGTGGGAGCAATATCTAGCGCTACTACCTGACTATCGCTTAAAATCATTTGAAATTAAGGTTGTGTTAGCAGATTAGTTTCCTGTTTAATGTCAATTATAGTTAGCTTAATGTTGTATGATATAACAACAAAGTTTCGTAACGATCTAACTGGCACTTAGTTGTTGCGACAGGATATTTACGGTCCTTGGTTCTTCGCGCATGCGCAAAACTGTATCGCACGCACAGCTGATGCAATGTTGCATTAATTTCTGTATCATTTTCTACATGTACTGTATGACGGTACATCGAGATAGTAATAAGTTTTATAGTATTAGAATGGACAAGTCTAAACACCGATGGCCAATATTCTACAGGACATATTTTAAATTTACCCGACACTATTCCTCTATCCTTGTTTCACTATCAGACTACCAGGCTCATGCCAAGTCAAAATCGTTACATTGTTAACATCCCCTATGTTGATTCTCGTTACTCGTCCTTTAAACCGAAACATGTTAATGTTTGCACACTACTCTTTGGTGGCAGTAATTTATGGTGTCCTTGCTACTAGGTTACACGCTAGTTCGTCGCTTCGTCGAATTAAAAAACAGTTGGATATAAGCATCATTCAAGAAACTCTACAATGTTTGCTAACTTCAGAGTATGAGTTCAGCAGCAACTTCGGAGGTCGTGGCGTTCAGTACCTGTGTATATAATTCAACTAGCAACTAAACGTGAGCGTTTCGATCGTTTAGACAAATAAAAAAAAAAGTTAAATTAACTTTAAGGTATTTGTTAGTATGAACCAAAAAATACGCGAATATTACTAAAATTGGTGATAGGTCTCTGTTGACGGAGACCGTCTAGGCAGGTACTACTGCAGCGGCCAGTTCTTCAGTAAAATAGTAGTGGGTAAATATTACTGTGTTCCGGTTTGATGGGTGCTGTACCTAGTGAAACTATTGGGATAAAGATACTCGACATGTATGTCTTAAAGCGGCGAGTACAATGTGGTGCTGATTGTAACATCCTAACTAGCGTCACGTTGTTATGGGCAGGCGTATCACTGACTATCATGTGATCGTCCTGCTTGTTTCACCGTAATAAAAAAAAAAACTCGTCGAATTCGAGATTCACGTGGCGGAACGTCGGTTCGTGTGGTTGAATGTCTTATTGCGTTTTCAGCAGCGGGGCCAGCTTTCACTGTATCGCTGCAAATCGACGCCGGGAGCCGCCTTTCTAACTCGTTCACGCGAACCAGCGCCGGTTGTTAACGTAACATAACTTTTTTCACGAAAATCATCAAACTGCGTGATCAATAAAATAACAAAATATAATATATAACGAACATAGCAATAGGTTTTTTTTTTATCCAATTAAGCGACGAGACAAGCGGGACTTTCACGTTATGGGTAAGTGATACGACCGCCCATAATAACGCGGCGCTAATTAGGACGATATACTACACCGCATTACGCTCGTTGCCTTGAGACGTAACATATTGAGTCTTGTTACCCCAGTAATTATATTTGATACAGCGTCTTATATAGTTATGTTTACGTACGTGTTTAGCGGCAGAAATAGGCACTGCGGTAGTACCTACTTAAAGGGTTTCCTGATACAGAGACCTATCACAAGTAAAGTGTGTGTTTACGTCTAATAGTTTCGGAGATCTGATGAGTCAATATATATAAATTAATAATCTATATATATTTAGTATGCTTGTATATATATATCACCTATAAAACGTTTTCTTATTAACCACATTGTATTAAGTTTCAACCCTAAAACCCACAAACCGCAGCTTGTTTTACAAAGTACAACATATTTGTCGTACAAACTCATAATGGCGGCATATTTAATATTAACTATATTAAACATAGACTTAACCCAGTAAAATAAAAAAAAATGTTTAAAGTCATAGATTCATCATCATAATTATCATTTCAACCATTAAAAGTCATAGATTATTAAATACTTATTAATTAAAATGACACAAACAAATTCTCTTCTAATCTGTAATTATTATCTATGGTTTTTCTTTATAAATAAACGTATTTAAAATTTGTTAAAAAGGCGGCAAATTTAACTATTTTTATTTTAATTATTTCCATTTTTAAAGACTAAGAAAATCTAGTTATTAATCGATTTTTTAATCTGTAACGAATATTGTACTAAACACTATATTAATAAGTAAAAAGTAGTAAGATTTTATTGTTTATTTCAAACAAATCCTTGCGAAACATTTATTCAAAATAATAATAATAAAAAAAAAAAAATTGGTGATGTCTGCTGTGTCTATAGCAGCCGACAAACCTTAGTGTGCGAACTGTGATCCGTTTCGAAGGGTGTTGTAGCTAGTGAAATTACTGTAGTAATGAATCTGAACATCTATGTTGAGACATAGATGTTGAGAGCCCTGAGAGCGACGAGGGAAATACGGTGCTGTGTATAACATCCTTATTAGCGCCACATTGTTATGGGTGTATAACTTACCATCAAGTAAACGTCCCGCTTTGCGTGGTATAAAGATTATATTACCATTAGATGATAATATAAATTAAATTTCAATCACGTTCTCCATCACCTCTTTGAGTTATTGCAGGCGAGTTAACGGTAACGGTTACCGCTACGTATTGAAAACGTGATGCGATTCACGTGGACTTTATTTACAAGGAAATAGAGTCTATTTTTAAATGACACAACATAATCCGTTTTAGACTTTATACGGTGGTATGGCTTAATAACTTCGGAGCACGGAAGTCACGTTTGGTATCGCCGGTTCCTTTCTTATTTTTTTTATATCAAGACATCTTCTAACTGTAATACTGTTTAATGGTGGTAAGTCTAGACGGCGACCGTCTAGGTAGTTACTACAGCTGTTATTTCTACCGACAAATGGGTTACATTATCATGTTCCGATTTAAAGGAAATTGTAGCTAATGAAATGACTGTGGGTTTGATTAATGTTTGATGTCTCAAAGCAACTAGCACTATATATAGTGCTATAGCAATGTATATTATATTAACTGCTGCATACTGTTATGAGAGATAGTATCACTTATCATCAGGTGAACGTCATAGACGACTCATCATAATGCTAGAGGAGAATATTAATCTGTGGTATATTATCACTTGCGAAATTTATCTTTCTCACTGTTGCTATAGACTGTTTTACATATTTTCTCAAGATATATTTCAAGATTATACCTTTTTCAACACATTATATAAGCGAACTAGATAATAAAAAAAAATATTTCCTACAAAAGGACCTGCGGCTATACAATGTCATGTTCATCATTGAATTGATCTATCACATTTATCACGGACATTAAGAGAATTGTAAAATAACCAGAAGATCTAAAATAGCAGTTAAATTAAATTCATTATCAACATAACAATTTTCCGGGCTTATCTTCGCATGGGGGAATTGGATGGGGTGGCAGCATCTTGTTTGATTTATTATGGCATTAATTAAAGCGGTAACTCAATCAGATTCAAAATTCAAGACTGACATTTAAGAACTTTGTAATTTAGATGTAGCTTTATGTTTATTTACTAAAGTATATATATATTTTAGTAAATAAACATAAAGCTTATATATATATCTGTATACATATGCCCTCCATCTGCTCTTGGTGCACCCTGCTAATCAACAAACGAGGCTCTGTCTAGGTGATGTGAGAATCTTTGAAGGTGGCCTATGTCCAGCTGTGGAATGTCGGCTGACATGGCTTTGGACTGTATAAAATTCCATCAGATGGTAAGCGATCTAGTCTTTGGTAAAGCGAACTAGTCTAGAAGCGTTTACACTCTTCTACTAAGATCTCCATCACATATTTAGATGGAAAAACTGATCCTAACAAGCAGTTTCGGTTTTTTTAATTTATAGAAATATAGAGTATTTCACTTCTAACGATTATTTACCTTCAGATATGTAGACCTCTGAAGGTAAATAAGCAATGACGGTTTCTAACCATTCAATTTTTGACCACACTCTTCAAAATGTATTGGGTGAAACACTAAGACAGGGTACGCTAGGTCAGTAGCTCAATCTATCCAGGCTGGCACTTAATACGTGGTCCTGACTATCCTCATGGACCTTCACCAAGTGCAGAATCGACAGTTGGTAATTGGCAACGGCACTCTCAATACAATCGAGGATATATTTTCTATGATAATTAGTTCTCATTATATCGTATATATGCTAAAATTAAGTGTTTTAACATAATTAAGTAAATGAGATAATCAACTTGAGTCATTATATATTAAACGGTTACTGAAGAATTTTTTGTATAACTTCAGTATTAAAGAGAAAGTGCAGCATTCACTTTTATGGTTCAAGAAATTGGAGCAGCGAGCAGGAGTTATAAAGATCTTAAAGCAAAATCTTACTTTGTTTTACTTTTATTATGCTTAAAGAAAGTTAAGTTGTGGTAAAACTATATACAAACAAAACTGTGACGTCACAGTATCGTATTATATAGACAAAAAGCATTTAAATGGGATTGGGAAGAGAAGTCGATATTATACCGAACTAATGTATTCAGTGCATTTTTTTATACAATTAAGCGACGTAAGGAACAAGACGTACGATCACATCTGCCGAAATGTGGATGTTTATTCACCTCTGCCTACCCCTACTGGGAAAAAGGCATGATTATATAAAAAAAAAAGGAACGAGACGTTCACCTGATGGTAAGTGATACAACTTATAAGAACATGGCGCTAATGAATATGATCTACATTGCGCTCGTCGCCTTGAGACATAAGATTTTAAGTTTCTTTACCTCAGTAATCTCACTAGCTACAACTCCCTTTAACCCGGAACATACACACTAGTTTGGCGGTAGAAATAGGAGCTGCGGTGATACCTACCTAGACGGTCTCCGGCAACAGAGACCTTCCATCACCACCACCAGTACAACGCATTATAACTCCTTTGTTTTATGTGTGTACTGAACCCAACAAAGTAACTAAAGTACTTCCGTTCACGCACGAGAGAAGTGCGAAAGTAAAAATTCTGTGCAGGTCAGGTTTCAGTTCTCTTATCAATTCTAATCAATTTTTATATAAAATATGGCAAAACTATATTTATTTTTATTTATGTTTACATATATTAAATGTTTGTATGTAATAATGCTTTGTTAAAGAAGAATCTTGTCGGCTACATTTTTAATAGTTGCGTTTCTGGTGTGTACCACCACAGGGCCTAATTTTGCCGCCAAACAGTACTGCACAAACTTTACTTGTTCCAGTTAGAATTAAGCTGTGGGTAGTATAATTACTGGGGTTACGAGACAACATCTTTTGACTCAAGGCGACGAGCGCAAATCGGTGTTTTAAATACCATCTTAACTAGCGTGACATTGTTTTAGGCAATCGTATTTTTATATTACCAAGAGAACGTCCCGTTTGTCTCGTCTTTTCGTTGTATAAAAAAAAAACAAATCATTACAGTTATTGCACTTTTATGTCAATCGCGCATCGAAGTATTAAAACCGGTTAACTGTATGCAGTTTCTCTGCAAGTCATCGGCCTCAATGATTCATAAAGCGAAATTTTTCTCCGCGCGTTCACATCTATATAGTTTTTTTTTTAATAAAAAATCGGCACTGATCTATAAAGTATTGAAATTCTTAAACTCTAAGAGATAAAAGAATAAATATATTAATCTAAATTTTATGATATAAAATAACTATAATAAATGAAAAATAACTATTGAATATGAGGAATAACAAATATGGAAGATGTTTTTAAATTTCTTTGTATATGCATGAAGTAAAGTGTATTATTTCTTAAAAAAAACTAAGTCGTAAAAAAATATTTATACAGCGTTTTAAAAAATTAATACAGTAAAAAATGAAATAAAAAGTTATTTATTGTTAGTATTGATTGTATAGAAAAGCTTGTTTTTTTTTTTTATCGCACAATAAGCTTAATTATAACCGGAAAAGACATATATAATTTTATAACTAGAATGACGTAATTAATTATTATTGTATTTATTATAGTTCAACTGATAAAAACTTTTTACACGAAAAATAAACCTCATCGAAAATAAATTCAGCACACCACTAAACACAATTAAAAAGTAAAGTTAAAAAAAAAATAATCACCTTCGAAATTGAAAATCAAACTGCACGCCAAACTCTCAACGATGTTCACACTGCCACTTGAACGTAACGTGTTTGTGGTTTATAAAGCTTCGAAATTTGTAAAAAAGGAAGTGTAAAGTTTTTTTTTTAATGGCGCGTTCTACCGCGCGAATTCGAATGTGTTCGATGCGGAGCGCGCGTTCTTTTTATGATTTCGTCACGGAACATGAGCGCGGGTGCGAACGGGCTTGGGGGGAGATTTGGGTTAAACTATCTACTGCTCCGCTTTTCTTATTAAAATGGAATTGAATGAAAAAAAAATCAAAATGGCCGGCGTGCGTCACCGCAAATTTTTGGACGAAAATCGTAATGGCTCCAAGTTTTTTGCGATCAGCTCTCCGGCCAGACGTATCGTCGTTTCTCATATATTTTTTATTGACACCGCTGACACCGGATCGCAATTTTATATGACAAGTGATAATAAGACTGAGCTTGTTAAAGTATTTTCGTCTAGAATACTCTGATTTCAAATATGTAAGTGGTAAGTAATTCGGTGGGTTTTAAAAAAAACCTACCACGAAGGTGTTGCCGCGGAATAGAATCAGGGACTCCCATATTACAAGAACGGCTACCACTGAGACATTGAACATACCACTGGTGGTAGATCTTTGTTGCCATCGACTGCTTAAGTAGGTATCATGGCAGCGTCTATTTCTACCTCCAAACTGGAATGTGCAAACATTACCGTAATCAGGTTTGAAGGACAAATTAGTGGGGTATCGAGATTTATAGGGTATCTAATGTCTGGACGACGACCTTTATGCTGTAGTATATATCATGGTAAGTAATACAGGGTTGTTATGGAAAGGCGTATCACTTACCATCAGGTAAACGTCCAGCTCGACTCGTTCCTTAATCGAATAAAAAAAATCGATTTCTTATTCGACACATGTCAATGTCTTCATTTTGTTCAATACGATCAGGACGTTCACCTAGAGTTACGCAATAAATATGCCCACAACAATGTCTCATAAAATATCATATTGTTACCGCAGTAATTCATCTAGCTCAACTACATCATATTTACACTTACAACAATTAAAATCTACAGTTTACATCAGTTATAGTGTTCTCAAAAGTTCTAATTAGTTACCGGTAACTAGATCATGGCTCGCAATAATTTCAGTTGATATCTATAATGTTTGTGTGTATAGTTCAATGAAATCTTTGAAACGGTGTTAGTGTAACTTTACTAAGCAAAGCCGGATCGAGGTCCCTGTTGCCGGATACCGTCTAGGTAGGTACCACCGCAGCGCCTCCTGCAGCCGACTAACAGTTTGTGCAAGCATTACTGTGTTCCGATTTAAAGGGCGCTGCAGCTAGTGTAATTACTACGGTAACGAGACTCAATATCTTGTGTAAAAGTACCATTCAAGTGTACCATACATACCAAAGTGTACCATTCTAACTTTCGCCACGTTGTGTCCAGGCGTATCATTTACCATCAAGTGAACGTCCCTCTCGTCTTGTAACTTAATGAAATAAAAAAAAAAATCAATAATCATCGGATTCAAGGTTCGTGGATCCGGAAGCTATGACTAAAAAACAAGAAAACGTATACATATATAAATAATTACTGTGTAAGAAATCGACTGGTTGCGAGCAACGTGGGACCGATCGATGTGGAGATGTTTTGGGAGAGGCCTATGTCCAGCAGTGGACTGGCTATCGGCTGACGATGGAGTAAAATGAAAGGGTAAAGGTAGAAGGCGTTCTCTATTCTCTGATGATGTTGAGCACTTCGTTGTCAATTAAATCGTACAGCTTATCTGATACTGGACTCGTGCTGGATCCACGGCCTGTTATTAAAATAGTGTACTACTCGGTGTGTCTAGATTTTTTGATCTACTCGGTCATCGAAGACGAGTTCGGTTCTTTCTCCGACCACCTTTGAATGTATAGGAACCTCTCGGCGGTGAGAGCCGCCCCTGATCGCAGGCGTATCTACGTGTACGCAGTTTGTGTAGCTGTAGCGTCACATTTTAAAGCAAGGGGGGCATAATGTCGAAGTGCGGAGTGTGTTTATTGTGTCTGAAGTATGCGTGGTGACATGGGTGTGTTGATGACAGTGGGATCGTGTGTGGTGTGCTCCTGCACCTCCCCTGTGTGGCGTCCTCCCCTGGGGATGTCGTAATTTAGCGCATAGAAGGCTAATTGCTATGGTTCAAGAGATACAAGCAGTGCTGTTTATTTTCTAATATAAACATCTTAGCTAGAAACTTATCGTAGAGTCTAAGGGTGAACACCTATTTTCGGTTTAGTTTTAGGTTGTAGATCTAGCCTTTATATAAGAGGTATTAAAATCTAAAAACATGTTGTATAATTCTATATTGGGTTTATATCACAGTATTGCCATACACTCACTTCTCTCAAATTATGATTAATTATTGAGATTAGAAAAGCAATTAGGCAAAAGCAGAATTCACGCACACTGCTTTCAGGTAATTGGAAGTGTTTGATGTAACGTAATTATCACTAATTCATAATTAGCTCGGCATATTTTGAAAATTAAACTTTCTAACGGAAAAAGGAATCCAGTTGTTTTGACATTCCAACTGCAGCAAGTAAAAGAATATTTAAGAGGGAATATTTTTTATCTGTGTACAAATAATTGATTTCAGTTTTATGTGATGATGAAGGCAGATCCATCTTAACTAGTACCACGTTATTATGTGCGGCCGTACTATCAGATAAACGTCTCACTCGTCTCATAGCTTAATTGTATATATTAAATTTTTTTTATTAAGTCTTTGTACATCCTTCAATCCTTAATATAATATTGGAAGGAGCATTTGATGAAGAGTGTTGGGAGGCGTCCCACAAGGTTCGACGATCTGGTGAGAATCGCAAGAAACCGTTGAATACGAGCAACGAGGAACCGATCGATGTGGAGATTTTGGAGGAGGCCTATGTCCAGCAGTGGAAGTCTATTGACTTATGATGATGAGAGTAGCATTGTATAAATGGACAATAATTGTATTTACTATATAATATTATACTTTTAATAATTAATTACCAATATATTAAGTATATCATATTATATGTATATTTTTAGGGGAACAGCTAGTATATGTTACTAGCTCTGCCTCACGAGCTTCGCTGACTATAACATTACTGCAACAGCAATAGAATTTTGTAAAATATATTATTAGCAGACCTTTAAATGGCAGAAACAATATCTTTACCAAATTTCGAATGTTTACGTGTAATAGTTTTGGAGATCTCGTGATGAGTCAAGGAATCTCTTAATACCTTCTGTATCTGTAGTAGCTGTTTGTTGGCCGTAATATAAATTAAGACTGGAAATTTGTCTGAAACATTCTTTGAGAGCAACCGCAACCGCAAATGACTTTCTATAACTACCGTTACTATAGCAACCGTATAAATAATACGAAATGAACTACTGTAACCTATAACTATACTAATGACAAGCAATATCTTGTGATGAATTAATGAATTTCTGGATATACTTACGAGTATATCATCATTAGCCGATAGACGTCCACTGCTGGAACTTATGCTATTGTGAGAACATTTTTTATTATCTAGAGTATATTTGGTTTTTAAGCATATTTGTTTGCATTTAACAAATAATTTAGCTATTTCCGACTTTTGCCAGACAGCATTGGTAGGCCTTCCACTAAGTAGACCGACGATTTGGTGAAATCGCGGGAAGCAGCTGGTTGCAGACAGTGCAGGAACGATCGATGTGGAGACACTTGAGAGAAGCCTATGTCCAGCAGTGGACGACGGTCGGCTGATGATGATGAGCTTCGATATAATTTTTTGCTTACGAATTTTTGAACCAAAAAACTACGACCGGAAAAAACAGTCAATGGTTGTAGCCCATTATCATAACCAACAAATATTATAGCCGTCAGATTTCCACCGTTTCATCATTCTGACTAACAAAATACCTCAAAACCATTGATTTACTAAATTCATAATGGTCTTTGACTCATTCGATTCTTACACGTATATTATACGGTTTATTTTCTTAGATACTGCGGTCTTTCACTTTCAAAATTCATTCGTTCATCATTAACATTTATATTCACATTTACGATTGAACGCTTCATTGTTTTGATTATATCATCATCACCATTCAATAAAGTTCCACTGCACATAGGCATTCCCCAAAGATTCCTACATTGATCGGGTAGGAATTCATATGGAACGATTTGGACCATTTTCCACCACGCTGGCTCAATGCAGATTGGTGTGAACCAAGGCCTCATTTGTTCATTAGCAGGGTGCACCATGGGCAAGTGGGGTTGACTCGAAACCGGTGAGTTATCGTGCGGGAACCCTTACACCCTGTACTTCATTCAAAAGCCTTTATTGATTACTTTTCTTGTGCTTTCGTTTACTTTCTGCCTCCTGCCCTTTTTCCAGCTATGTGAGGTCGGCAAAATATGTACTTTTCTTCCATATTCTTCTATCAGCCGTCATATCAGAAATCACACTCTTCTTACACGGTCTTCCTATACCCCTATAACCATCCACCTTCATTCTCATTATTTTCTTTGTTATATGTCCTTCATCCTTCCGCATAACATGCCCGTACCAAGGTAACCTGTTGCTCCTCAATTACTCTGTCACTGGAGCAACTTTTATACTTGTGCTTTCGTTTACTACTTTCATCAAATACATTCTCTTGCAATCATTAGTTCACATTCGTAATTTCTTCTTCACTAGCTTTCTTCTTATCCAGTGGATTGTCAACAATAGATTTCTAGAGGTCTGCTTTATAAAATCCTGAATCGATAATCTGTATCGGTTGATAATGAACACCACGGAAATAAATCAAAATGGGATTCATTTTCTACAGTATAGGTTGATTGACAACATTTTTTGTAAATATCATCTAACAATACAGCAAGTATTAATAATTAAAACAAATTATTTATTTGGAACAGTAATTATTGTTACTGTTACTACTTTGATTACGAGTAACAAGTTCAGGATGCAACATTCAATGTTCACATCGCTAGTAACAGTACTTAGTTCCAAATCCGAATATTGGACTTAAAAGCGTTCCTTGCGGGATTCCTTCACCTATCATCACTTAGGTATCTGAATGAAGGCTGATTAATGATGATGTAAATGTCATCACTCTGTAAGTCAATACTGTCTTAAATTCATAAAACATTAAGCAGTTCTAACGGTTGGCAAGGTTTTCTCTTAAATGATAATACGTGCAGAATGCCATCAAAATTTCGCCATTAAAACCGCCAACGTTACCGTAATGCATAACGTTTGAAACACCTAATGACAGGTGAGTCACTATTTAATGCTCACTCACTGTGATGGAGCAGGTTTCCACTGTCTAACGAAATTTTTCTTTAAAGTGTCGAGCTGAGCAGGAAGTTCAGTTGATGTTAAATATTATTTACTTTTTATATTTTGCTACTTATCACCGCGCAATGTTCATTTGAAACTTTCTTCGCTTGTTTTTACTTCTAAAATTTATGTCATCACCATCATCAGCCGGTAGACGTCCACAGCTGGACATAGTCTTCCCTCCAAAGATCTGCACGTGTTTGTAGGGGTTCAAAAGGGGGATTTGGGCCATTTTTCATCACGCTGGCTCAACGCGGGTTGGTGGAAACCAGAGCCTTCTTTGTTTAGGTTGGCTTGGACCCCGTGAGTTGTGCGGGACCCCATACACCCCTAAAATTAATGTATTAAGTATTTTCTTTTCTTTTCTAATAATGTTGGCGCTATTTTACTGACAGAAGTCGATTCCTGTAATTCTTCTCTCTCTACCATATTTTCAGGTTTTACACACATCATTAATATTGTATTTAGATTTAAGCAATACTGATTTTTTATACAATTAAGCGACGATTGGGACGTTCACCTGATGGTAAGTGATACGACCGTGTATAACGTGGCGCTAGTTAGGATATTATAGTATGCACGACATTGTTCTCCAAAAATATGTTGAGTGTCGTTACTTCAGTAATTACACTAGCTACAACGCCCTTTAAATAGGAAAGCTAATAAGTAATATTTGCTCACTCCTGTTTGGCAGTAGAAATAAGAGCTGCGGTGGTACCTGCATGGACGGTCTCTGGCAACAGAGACTTGCGACCAGTAAATACACAGTCTTGTGCGGTTTGAGATCAATGGTTGCCATCTATGTTATACGTAGCATAATTTTTTTTTTAATTGTGGAAACAGTGTCAATGGTTTCTCCATGTCGAAACCTCACATTGCGTTGAAATTTGTTACGCTTATAGGAGGAACGATATAAATAAAAATTTAAAGTTTAATATATTTCACGTTGCTTATGGGGAAATATTTTATAATTTAACTGATAAAACGGCAATTACCGCATGTCTTTGAGAAAGCTGGTGGTTTACTGGTGGTAGGTCTATGTAACCGGATACCGTCTAGGCAGTTACCACCGCATCGTCTCTGTCTGCCGCCAAAGAGTAATCTGGAAACTTTACGGTGTTCCAGTTTAGAAGACGCTGTAGGCGATGAACGCAATGTGCTGCAAAATATCATTCTTACTTGCTAGTTATGAACGGGCGTATTACTTACCACCAGATGAACGTTCCCCTTGTCATCGCGTAATTAAATAAAAAAAAACCGGATGCATTGTTATTTCCTCGTTGGTATAGTACGAAAATGATTTTACAGATAAGTCTCTACACTACGTAGGTATCATTGCAGCTCATATTTCTGCCGACAAACAATAATCTGTATATATTACGTGTTGCGGTTTGAAGGACGATACAACTACAATAGTTTTAGTAAATTATTGGTGTAACGAGACTCTACATTAAGCCGACGAGCATCATTTTCAAGTGACAGACGTCCATTGCTGGACATAGGCCTCCCCCCAAAGATCTCCAGGTTGATCGAACCTGAGGTGCTTGCTTCCAGCTGCTTTTCGCCGCTTTCTCTGTGATGCTGTATATATTAACTTAATTGTTATGAACGAGTGTACTATTTACTATCGAGTTTTTCTCTTCACTTGCATGCATCATAAGTAAAGCTATAACAAGTATACTTACTAATGCTTTGATAACCATTTAAAGTATTATTTAAACACAATATCTATTTATATAATATTTAAAAATAATACAAGCTTAAAAACAGGAAGTATAACCTTTTCAACATGTGACATTAAAGTTATCTTACTTAAAAAGCGGAACATAGAAAGTGTAATTCAAGATGTAGAACACAACTCAGTTCAATAAATTTTGATCAATTTATAATAATCATCATCATCAGCCGATTAAAGTCCACTACTGAACATAGGCCTCCACAAAACATTCCCACACAATCGGGTAGGGATTCATATGAGAGGATTTGGGCCATTTCCCACCGCGCTAGCCCAATGCGGATTGGTGGGAGCCAAATTCTCGTTTGTTGATTAGCAGGGTGCACCAGGAGCAGGTGAGGTTGACTTAGACTCCGTGAGTTGTGATGTGGGAACCCATACACCCTCTCCTCTTAAATCAATTACTCCATTTAACTAATCGACAAATAAAAATGGCGATAGCGAGGTACGCTATTTTTTGACTTGTGTATATGTAATGACAAAGTTTGTTTCACTGTCTTGTACGAGATTCTTCTTCTCTAAAGGTACTAATTGCGTCTATCAAGGGTGTTTTAATGGATGAAAATATCCCAAAATATGCCCTCCATAGCAGGTGTTCATCACTCTCGAAACAAAAAAAAATTATTCGCATTCATATTAATAAATCAAAATCTGTACAGGCGCTTTACAGAAAACTTTGATTGTATTATATATACATACTGGGTGTTAGGAGACCGCTTCCGAAAACGAAGACAGACGACAGTACTAACGACGGCTTTGATGATGGAATGGAAATAAATCGATCCTGATAACAAAAAAATTATATTTTTATAACGTTTTATTAGCATTACTTACTCCCCATCATGTTGGTACAGCTATATAAAACGATAGTTTCATATAAAATACATTACTTTACTAACAAAAAAAGCCGTAGCTCGCTGGCCTAATGGTTAGAGCGTGCGGCTTTCATTCCGAAGGTCGCGGGTTCAAACCTCGGCATGTACCAATGACTTAATATTTAAGTTATGTACATTTGTGAACTTTAGTTACAACAGCGGGATACAAAAACGGTGAAGGAAAACATCGCGAGGAAACCCGCACACTGATATCATCTTTGTGTGTGTGTGTGTGGTGGTCCCAGTAAAGTGGCAACAGGCTCGCCCCCTGTTACACTGGACCTAATCTGACCACATCTGGCGAAACGTGGGTGGTTTATTCACCTCTGCCTACCCCTACTGGGAAAAAGGCGTGACAATATAAAAAAAAAAAAAACCAGCAATGAAACACAAAATCAAAAACAACTGATGCTCGGATCGACGAACGCCCGGGCGCGCCGATCTAAAAGCTTCGTGGCCCAATGAAATAAGGTTCACATTGAAACCAAATACATCACGAGTCCTCGCCGCGCCCGGGCGTTCGACGATCCGAGCATCAGTTGTTTTTGATTTTGTGTTTCATTGCTGGTTTTTTTAGTAAAGTAATGTATGTTTTATGAAACTATCGTTTCATTAGGCTGCACTTACATGATGTAGAGTAAATGCTAATAAAATGCTTTAAAAACATGATTTTATTTTAATCACTATGGATATTTCTTCCGATAATCAGTATTTATTAACTCATGACACGAAATCAATATAAACGAAACAGTATAAGGAAATGATGAGCAAAAGTTAATTATTCATATTAAAATATTATTTTTTATTTTGTTCAACGAGACAATGTAACTAGCAGAACGTTCACCTGATGTTAAGTGAACAGCCTGCCCATAACAAAGTGGCACTAGTTAGGATGATACACCCAGTATCGCGTGTTGGTCACCTCCAGATAAGATGTTGAGTCTTCTTACCCCAATAATTTCATTACTGTGGTCTACCTAGACGGTCTTCGGCAACAAAGACCTAAAGCCAGTATTCAAGAGGTTAGGTTTGAGAGAAGACAGGTTACTGCCCTTAATTAAAGTAAGTTTTTTTATGCAATTAAGCGACGAGACAAACAGGTCGTTCACCTGATAGTAAGTGATACGCCTGCCTACAGTAATCCGCCTGAGACATAAAATTTGAGTCTCGTTACCTCAGTAATTAAATTAGCTACAACGCCTTTTGTATTATATTATACTTGGCGGCAGAATCAGGAGCTGTGGTTAGTTAATTGCTGAGCCATTCGCAAGGCTTTTCAGACTGAGGTCCTGGTCTGCGACAATATAAGGGCCTCAGGGTTGTACTCCATCACCCGAGACGTTCACACAGCGAGACACGCTCACTGGTCCTTATCTGAAAAGTTACCATCAAAGCTACAGTAAAGTTATACCTAAGTATTTCTCATCCTACATTAGCATACTTGTGTACCTAGACGGTCTCCGGCAACTAAGGTCTACCACCAGTATTCAAGTGGAAAGTTTATAAAAAATTCAGCTCGGAGTTAGAGAGAAGATAGTATACTGTTGATGACGAAAATGCTTCCCCTTTTTTTTTTTTTTTGTCCACTTTATCGTTAAGAAGATGCCCATCAGTTTCACAATCGTGCGTTTACTTCACTTTAACTGGTGCATGACTTCGCGTGTCAGTTGATAGTTTTTCCAAAACAAATTTCCAACGCAGACCGTTATGACCGTTGCGTGATGGTCATGGATGCTATATTGGTGTGAATACCGAATTTTAAGTGATGACGTAACGTAGAAAATGCTGTGTTACCGCAAGTGCATAATCGGACACGCTGAAATAAATATTTGTTCTGTTTGTGTGATTATATCACACCTACCTCCAGAGACGTGAGTGGGGGTTGCAGGTAGGGTATGCAAACCACACCCTAAATGTCTGTGCTGATCTATGCCTCTTTTTTTTACTGGTGGTAGGTCTCTGTCGCTGGAGACCTACATAAACATAGTACATAGACCGGACATTTCTGTTGAGGGATGTTGTCTATGTAGGTACCACCGCAGCGCCTGTTTCTTCCGTCAAACATTACTGCGTTCCGGTTTGAAGGGTGCTGTAGCTAGTGTACTGGTGTAAAGAGACTTAAGATCTTAAGAATCATGACGACGAGCGCGATTATATGCAGTGTATACTATCCTAACTAGCGCCACCATGTTATGGACAAGCATATCACTTACCATCACTTAATTTCAAGAAAAGAAAAGAGAGAAAAGAGCATATTCTTACCTGAAGGGTATGCAACGCACTGGTATCGCTGATGACCGTGGGTGGCGGTGAATCACTTACCATCAGGTGACCCGTCTTGCTCGTTTGCCTCTAAGATGTTATAAAAAAAAAAAAAATTGTCTCGTTCGCCTTGTAGACTTAAAGTTTTTTTTTATATCATTGCGCTCCTCGCTAGAGCCATAACATGCCGAGTTGCGTTACTACAGTAATTGCACTAGGTGCAGCGCCCATCAAACCGGAACACAGTGATGTTCGCACACTGCTTATTGTGCTGCGGTGGTACCTACTTAGACGCCTTTATCAACAGTAAGCTACCTCCATATATTCATTGATACTGATTTATTAATTCTATATATCGAGATAATATTCACTTAGTGCTTTCTTTACTGTATACTATATTTAAAAAAAAAAAAATCTTATAATGCCTCTCCAAGTAGTGAAGGTTGGTGATCAGCGTTGTACAGTCCTTTTTGTCTCTGGTTCGACGGAATAATTCGTACGCTTCAGATAAGTTGGTCTATACCCTGATGTTCCCCAAGCATGACTTTTTCCTCCTCCCCACCTTTTGTTTTCCATACACTTAACCCGTTATAATTATCTGCTGAAGATCATATCTCCGATGAAGGAGTCCATGAGCGAAAAAAAAACTTAAGTATAAGTTATGTATAACACTTTCCTCCTCGCTCCTCCACCACCCATTACATCTGAACATTTGCGAGTCACCGCTGCGAATACTTTTCACGAGTGCCTGCTCGTGCTGATATTCGAAAGTGGTATGCATATAACTGCTAAGTGAAATTTATCTCTCTCCGTTTCATTTATAGCCGTTGTATGTGCTCGTGTAAAACTCTTAATCGCTTGATACGAGTTTCTGTTGTTATCTTTTCAATGCAACACGAATGCGGTCGCAAGAAACATTTCGCAAAGTTGATTGTAGATTTTGTTTATTGCAAATATCATCAATGTTTATTAGACGTAAAGAACGCTAAATAGAAAGGATGAAGCAAAGAAAATTTGCTTTATTCAAACTACCTAAGTACACATAGATAACACTTAAATATAAATAAACTATACTATATAAGAAAACATATAAAATTAGGCAGCAAATCCAGCAGCAGTCCCAACTCAGCAGTATGCTCCTACTGTAAGCAGTAGCGCTGATTTTCAGTTGGGCCCTGTGGAAGATAAATACTATATAACTTCAAACGCTCATGTACCAATGAAACCTTCATCCCCCAGCCCTTATCCCAGCTATGTGGGATCTGCACAGTATGTACTTCTCTTCCATATCGCTCTATCAACCCTCATATCTGAATTCACACTCTTCTTACACATGTCATCTTTCACTCAATCCATCCACACTTTCTTGTCTGCCTCTACCTTTATAACCATCCACGTTAATTCTTATTAGTTTCTTTTTTTTATGTCCTTCATCCCTCCACATAACATGCCCGTAGCACGCTAACTTCTTGCTCTTCAATTTCTCTGCCTCTGGAACAATT
Source organism: Troides oblongomaculatus (assembly GCA_029032895.1). Classification (NCBI taxonomy): domain Eukaryota; kingdom Metazoa; phylum Arthropoda; class Insecta; order Lepidoptera; family Papilionidae; genus Troides; species Troides oblongomaculatus. The sequence continues at coordinate 825,585 of JARDWC010000439.1, read as the reverse complement.
TTCACACTTCCTCTAATATACTCATTCCTAATTTTATCCATCCTCGTCACGCCGCACATCCATTTTAACATTCTCATCTCGGCTACTTCTAATCTCCTTTCATCCGAATATTTGGTGGCCCAACACTCAGCTCCATACAATACGACAGGTCTTACAACCGACATGTAGATCTGTCCCTTAAGCTTAAGGGGCATTTGTAGATCACAATTCGGTAGACCTGTCGCCATTTCATCCAACCAGCAGGAGCCATTTATTCGGCTCTTCACATCTCGATCAATCGAATTAAATATACCGATGAAACCATATATATGTATAGCTATGAACAAATAACATCATTCCGAGAGTACTATGTAGTACATAGGTCTAGAATAGGACGCCTACGTAGTTATCACAAACGAAAATTATTTATTTTGAGCTCCTGAAAACAAAATTTTTGTGAATTAATTAAATGATTCTCATAATGATTTTTTTAATAATTTTAGTGATTTACTGATTCCCAGAAGGGGGAGGCAAATTATTCCAGCTCTTATGGGTTTGGTACGGTAACTAATATAATCATAAATGATACAAGATGTAATAATTATCGTTAAGTATATTTTTGTATTGGGTGTAGTTGGGGTGTAAGGGTCCCGCATAACAATTCACGGAACCCAAGTCAATTTCAGCTGCTGCTGCATTATGTTAATCAACAAACGAGGCTCTGGCTCCCATCAACCCGCAATGAGCCGACATGGTGGGAAATGGCCTAAATCCCTACAAACCATGACTCCAGGTGCCCAACTATGGCAAGGCTCCAGTACCAGGGTAATGTGGGACCGATCGATGTGGGGATCTTTGGGGGAGGCCCATGTCCAGCTGTGGACGTGAATCAGCTGATGGCTTCATCATCATAATTTCTGTGAAATTTTAAATGGTTTTTTTTAGTTTTATTCCTCTTGCATTCTTTTCTTTTTTACTTTGTCTCTTTTACCTTTTCGCTAGTTTATTGCATCTTTCATACATTATAATATTACTTTTCCCTCTTTTAAGAAAAAGAAAACCTTATAAGTAGAATATATATATAATGAAAATCGGTTTCTTTTGTTCTCCAATCACGTGAAAATCGGTGAACGTATCAACATGGGAACATGAGCATTCGACGCGGAATGACTTGTAGATGATTACATTTTGAATTTCATATATCCTGCATTATTTCTAATTCACCTTTGTAAACATTTTCATTTCGTATTCTTATACAGTTGCTATGGTAACGGTTGGTATAGGAAGCCATTTGCGGTCTAAATCTATATATATTATAATACGGCCAACAAAGCGGGCGGGAAAAGCTAGTATAAAATGTGTCGTATCTTGTATGAGATGAGATTCATGAAGGAAGAGATGAAATGTAAAAGATGTATGTTAGAGAAATTCAATAAAATAATTGTCTAGAGGAAATATAATATATTATATCTAAGATAATGAGAGCTATGCGGTGAAGTGTTCATTCTAACTAGCGCTGTTTGTAGTAGGTTCTTACCGTCAACTAAACTTTCTTCTCATCTTATCGTTTCACGAATAATGATATATTCCTTAGATTGGCGCTGTAGTACAGTTATTTTTCTTGCTTCTGATAGATTTCTTTTTAATCAAGAAGGAGACTAGCATGACATTCACCTGATGGTAAACTATACTCGTAATAAAGATGATGTACACACCACCACATTCTGCTCGTCGCCTTGAGGCATGACGTTAGGTTTACTTCAGTAGTTTCACTAGGTACAGTATCCTTTTAAAAAGTAACACAGTAACTAGGTTAATAGATATAGGAGCTGCTGTGTAACTACTGTAGTACTGTAGTAATGATTTAAATGTTCTAATACCAAAGCTTTTAATCAATATTAATTATACTCCATCCATTATTCAACACGTAATATATATATATATATATATATATATATATATATATATATTGTTTAATAGTAAACTATGTATTATATTAAAACAACAGGCAGCAAAAGTACAAGACTGAGTATTATCCTTTTTTGAGATAAATTTTAAAAGCCTTTTTTAACAGTCAATTTACTTCCTCACTGTTGGGGCACAGGCCTACACTGAATATGAGGGCGATGGGCCATAGTCACCACGCGGGCCCAATGCGCATTGGTGACTTCACACATACCCTAAAATAAATTCTAATTCAACTGCAGGTTTCCTCGCGATGTTTTCCTTCACCGCTTGTATTTCGCTATTGTGACAAGTTCACAAATGTACACAAATATTAAAGACATCGGTACATGTCGAGATTCGAAACTGCAACCTTCGGAATGAAGGCCGCACGCTCTAACCATTAGACCAGCGAGCAATTCAAGTCTTCTAAAGGACTGGTGTTAGGTCTCTGTCGCCGAAGACTGTTTATATAAGTACAACCGTAGCACCTATCTCTGCCGTCAAACATTACTGTATTTCAAATAGAATTGCGCTGTAGCTAGTGTTTTTACTGGGGTAACGAGAAGGCAACGAGCGCAATGCGGTGTAGTATATATCATCCTAACCATCGTCTCGTTATGCACAGGTGTATCAGTTGCCTGATCTGAACGTTCCACTCAGCTCGTCGTTTCCTTGAACAAAAAATAAATATCTCTTGTTGTTAAAAAAAAGCTTTATTACAATAATACTTTATTTACAAATATCTTAAAGTTAAATATCATCATTATAAAATATCGTAACATTTTATATGTATGTAGATGAACACATTTTTCCATATAATTTACTATGTAACTAAGAGCATACAGTTCTTATAATCCCAATATATACTTTAAGGAAAAGGAAAGTAACTTTATGTACATACAGAAAAAACTTAATAATAGTTATAGTAAAACAATTGTCTGATACAGCTTATTAAGACATAAAAGATCTTAACGTCCTTTTAAGTATTTCCAAGTTAGCAGAGAATGGAAGAGGTGACTCGATCAGGAAAGTTTAAAGTGTTATATATATACTTGGCTAAGAAACTGCAGGTACTGTTCAAATTAATTGATTCCTTCAAAAATTTCAATTTGTGTATAGAAGGCATGTAGCATGTGATCAAGGTTGGTGATACTTGAACAATCAACAATAGTTACTTCCGGTGTACATTTTGATTAATCTGGTACACTACGCTGTACATTACTTAAGTACTAACTCATGTGAGAAAGAAGTACAGACTAAAATCAAATCAACTGAACAACTAGATGAGAAATAAAGACATTTGAGTATTGAATGATCAGATTTTTTATAAACATATAATGAATCAAAAGAAGAAGACGACATTAGATTCTTCTGGACTAAATACGATTGGAGGCGTAGACTTTTACCACAGAACTTTAGAAGTTTACCACTGGTTTAAAATCACGCGTTGAAACTTTTGTCGGACATCACTTTCAAAGTTCTGTAAGCGCCTTGGGCACCCTTGTCGAGGTCGTCGTGCCGGTGTAAGGATTTGCAGGAATGGGCCCTGGTGAGCATGTCGTAGGACCCGATGGCTCCGCGGAGTGTCCGCACCGTACTACGATGCCTCGACCGTGACCTGGCCTCCGGCGCCAGCTCCGTCTCATAAAACTTGCGTTCCTCCAGCTGCAGCCAGTTCGAGTTTGATAATAGTTTCTTAGTCCACTCATCTGTGAATGGGTTAAGAGATAAATCATAACCATGGTCGTCCATCTGGTCAAATCTCGCCGAGACACTGTTGGAATGTTAGTAATGATAGTCTTGGAACGGTTCCTAAATATGCTTTTCGTCACCTTCACCAGAATGGTCGGATAAGTAAAAATATACAGGTTTCTCAATGATAAGCAACAGCTGGCTGAGCTAGTTTCTGGCAGACATCATGTAAGTACTCATACACATATAATATCTATAAGTAGTCTATCATCATCATCATTATCAGCCTAAAAACGTCCACTACTGGACATAGACCTCCCCCACAGATTTCCACATCGATCGATCCTGCGCTGCTAGCATCCCGTTCCTTACCCCAGTAATTACACTAGCTACAGCACTCTTTAAACCGGAACACAGTAATGTCTGCACACTACAATTTTACGGCAGTAATAGGGACTGTGGTGGTACCAACCTAGGCGGTCTCCGTCATCGTAGACCTACCACCAGTAGTATTATACCACCACCGCCTGTATAACCATATATCTTCTGTACATTAATAGATCTTACAGGTTGTGTATAAACAATCACTTTATTCATCAATTCATCATCATCATTATCAGCTGACAAACGTCCACTGCTGGACATAGGCTTCTCCCAAAGATTCCCGCCTTATCAATGGTTTAATTTTAATGTCAATACTGTTTAAAATCCAATACTGAATATTAGTAAAAAAGTAGACTTTACCATATTGACTAAGACCGTCGCTTCTCTCTGATGAAATGAATCTTTGATCAAACAGTTCTCTTACCGTTCAAGTCCTTCATCGCGCCAGCTTTCCCGCCGTATTCGTGTGGTAGACCTTCAGGTGGGAAATAGTCCACGCCCATTATATGATTGATTTGTTCAGCGTTGGAATGCAATTGGACTACCTTACGCCGCCAGGGGTAAAGGCCAATGTGCAGAAGTAGAAGCGACATCGTCTTCAAACGCTGCGTGTTAATGATGTGGACTTCTGAGAACCGAAGTGGATAGGCTGTCTGAAAATTAAAAAAAAAATCGTCAAAAATAGTGATCGTAATTAAAACAGAAGGATATTGTCTCTAAGGACAGAAAAAAACTATTTAGACTAATTAGGTTACATTAGCTAAAATAGATTGACTAGCAAGTGGTGTAAGTGTTCTCGCACAATTCACGAGACCCAAGCTGAACTCACCTGCATGATGCACCCTGCTAATGAACAAACGAGACCCTGGCTTCCACCAACCCGTACTCCAAAATCTCCCCAAATACCCCCATATGAACCCCTACAAAGAAGAAGGTCCCTGATTTCCAGGGATGAAAGCAGCGCAAGACCGATCGATATAAAGATCTTTCGCGGAGGCCTATGTCGAACAGTGGATACCTATCGACTGATGATGATGATGATGATGATGACCAACTGGTTCATAAGATCTTAAGATTGCAGGAAATCGTTGGATGAATAGCATAGGACCAGTCGCACTGATAATCGATTGGGAAGGTTGGAAAAATGATGATGAACCTAACGAGTTTAACTCTATATCTTGGATTTATATCGCAAAATATTTACCAGAGTAATTGTGACGTAATAAGGGAAACAATATAAAATGTCATACCCTCATGCACCAGACAAAATCTTTCCAATAATTGCCTCTAAAATGGTTCTTCAGATGCGAGGGTTGTAAATCGCTGACGTCGATGAAAACTACTTCCTCGCCCGGGGTTGGGTCCTCGCGTAATCTGGTAATAATATGATATGAACATATAAATAACACTTCCTCTGTTGATGTATGTTGCAATTAGTCTATATATATATATAATAAACATGGTTTTTGTTTGTTCGCCAATCACGTGAAAACTAGTGAACGTATCGACATGAGGACATGACCATTTGACGCAGAATGATCTGTAGATGGTTATGGGTTATATCCTTTATCAGTTTATTTCGGATCAATCAATATAAACATTTTCATTGCATATTAAAAAAAATTGCTTTTGCCTGAAGATATTATGAAATATATATTTATTATATTATAATTCTTTGATGTTAGAAAGTACCAAATTAAAATAAAAAGTAATCTCTGATTTTTTTTATTACCACCCCTAAACCAAAATTAGGAGAGTTGATAGTAAGAATTAATATAGAAGCTTAATCTAGGATCTGCATTAAAGCCTCGCTGATCGTGTTTCTTCTAGAGGTATCAAATTTTACTATAAATTCAATACTAAAATTGTTTATTATAGAATTAACTAATTGGCGTTGGTAATGAGTCTTAGGAGAAGCCTAAACCTAACTAATTGTATCGTAGTTCAGATTCTAATATTCTTATTAACAAAAGCTTATACTTCAGTCTAGTGAACTGTACAAAGAGTTACTTAGAAAATTTTAACCCAGTTCGTGTTTAAAACATATCAGCAACGATTCAAATGATGTTATTATTACATTTTGTTATATCTATAGAAAATTATCATGATATTATATCAACAAGTAAGAAAAACAATGAGAAAGAAACTTAGCGTAACAAAAGGTTCGTTCTTCCAAAAATCAAAGCGTAAATCTTAAGCAAACATCCGTACAAAGAAAACAACGGTTTTATAGTCATTGTTAGCTTAGTATCGATATTGGAAAAGGAATTTGCGATGTGAAATCGATTATCAAGTAGTATATATTCTAATCAAAACATTTTTTTTAATTTATAAACATAATAATAATCATCTAGGTAGCAAGTACAAGGTGATTAAAAGGATCCTCGAGTTCGTGAGCCTTGCAGTCCTCAGAGCTCGGTAAGCGAGCCTTAAAAGAACGGCTTATATTCCACTGACGGAGACCACCGAAGGAGTTTTGGTGGGTAGAAGCTTCATATAACCTTGCCCCCAGAAGTAGAGAATCTTTTAAGATTTCCCTGCGATAATAATACAAAAGATAGACTCTACATTGTATACTTTACTAGCGATAGATCCTTGTTGGTAACAGACTGTGTAGGTATAACCGTACCGAGGGGTGTAAGGAGTCCCACACAACTCACGGGACCCAAACCTGTCTGTTACCTGTCTCTGGTGCAACCTGCTAATCAACAAAGGAGGCTCTGGCTCCCACAAACTCGCATTGGGCCAGCGTGGTTGGAAATGACCCCCATATGAACTACAAATGGCGGCCCATGGCGCCTGGAGGTACCGGAGGCCATGCCGACTGTATGTAGAGATCTTTGGGGGAGGCCTATGTACCGCAGTGGACTTCCAAAGCTGATGATGATGATGACGATAGTATCACCTTAGTAACAACATTAGCTACAATAATCCATTACTGTCAATGCATTATTATGAGTAGATATATCCCATATCATTATTTAAAAGATTTAGTCGTGTGTTCGCATCGTCAGTTATGAAAAAAAACCTATTGGCTAGGTAGGCAAAGAAGATGAAACTATTTCATAGACAATAGCTACAAAAATAATTAACATTAAAATTCTTAAATAAATATCTAAAAAAAAAAATTACTATCAACACATAAGTACACTAGTAAAAGCCTATGGAAACTAGTTGTTGTGGAAATTGAATTAAATCAATGAATATTTTGTTTATAAACAATCTTATAATTATTTCTAATTGTTGTCGAAATCAGTGAAAGTGTATGTGTATATATGAACAGCTTTAGTTGTTGTGGAAATTGAATTAAATCAATGAATATTTTGTTTATAAACAATCTTATAATTATTTCTAATTGTTGTCGAAATCAGTGAAAATGTATGTGTATATATGAACAGCTTTAATTGTTGTGGAAATTGAATTAAATCAATGAATATTTTGTTTATAAACAATCTTATAATTATTTCTAATTGTTGTCGAAATCAGTGAAAATGTATGTGTATATATGAACAGCTTTAATTGTCGTGGAAATTGAATTAAATCAATGAATATTTTGTTTATAAACAATCTTATAATTATTTCTAATTGTTGTCGAAATCAGTGAAAGTGTATGTGTATATATGAACAGCTTTAGTTGTTGTGGAAATTGAATTAAATCAATGAATATTTTGTTTATAAACAATCTTATAATTATTTATAATTGTTGTCGAAATCAGTGAAAGTGTATGTGTATATATGAACAGCTTTAGTTGTTGTGGAAATTGAATTAAATCAATGAATATTTTGTTTATAAACAATCTTATAATTATTTCTAATTGTTGTCGATATCAGTGAAAATGTATGTGTATATATGAACAGCTTTAGTTGTTGTGGAAATTGAATTAAATCAATGAATATTTTGTTTATAAACAATCTTATAATTATTTCTAATTGTTGTCGAAATCAGTGAAAGTGTATGTGTATATATGAACAGCTTTAGTTGTTGTGGAAATTGAATTAAATCAATGAATATTTTGTTTATAAACAATCTTATAATTATTTCTAATTGTTGTCGATATCAGTGAAAATGTATGTGTATATATGAACAGCTTTAGTTGTTGTGGAAATTGAATTAAATCAATGAATATTTTGTTTATAAACAATCTTATAATTATTTCTAATTGTTGTCGATATCAGTGAAAATGTATGTGTATATATGAACAGCTTTAGTTGTTGTGGAAATTGAATTAAATCAATGAATATTTTGTTTATAAACAATCTTATAATTATTTCTAATTGTTGTCGAAATCAGTGAAAGTGTATGTGTATATATGAACAGCTTTAGTTGTTGTGGAAATTGAATTAAATCAATGAATATTTTGTTTATAAACAATCTTATAATTATTTCTAATTGTTGTCGAAATCAGTGAAAATGTATGTGTATATATGAACAGCTTTAATTGTTGTGGAAATTGAATTAAATCAATGAATATTTTGTTTATAAACAATCTTATAATTATTTCTAATTGTTGTCGATATCAGTGAAAATGTATGTGTATATATGAACAGCTTTAGTTGTTGTGGAAATTGAATTAAATCAATGAATATTTTGTTTATAAACAATCTTATAATTATTTCTAATTGTTGTCGAAATCAGTGAAAGTGTATGTGTATATATGAACAGCTTTAGTTGTTGTGGAAATTGAATTAAATCAATGAATATTTTGTTTATAAACAATCTTATAATTATTTCTAATTGTTGTCGAAATCAGTGAAAGTGTATGTGTATATATGAACAGCTTTAGTTGTTGTGGAAATTGAATTAAATCAATGAATATTTTGTTTATAAACAATCTTATAATTATTTCTAATTGTTGTCGAAATCAGTGAAAATGTATGTGTATATATGAACAGCTTTAGTTGTTGTGGAAATTGAATTAAATCAATGAATATTTTGTTTATAAACAATCTTATAATTATTTCTAATTGTTGTCGAAATCAGTGAAAATGTATGTGTATATATGAACAGCTTTAGTTGTTGTGGAAATTGAATTAAATCAATGAATATTTTGTTTATAAACAATCTTATAATTATTTCTAATTGTTGTCGAAATCAGTGAAAATGTATGTGTATATATGAACAGCTTTAATTGTTGTGGAAATTGAATTAAATCAATGAATATTTTGTTTATAAACAATCTTATAATTATTTCTAATTGTTGTCGAAATCAGTGAAAATGTATGTGTATATATGAACAGCTTTAATTGTCGTGGAAATTGAATTAAATCAATGAATATTTTGTTTATAAACAATCTTATAATTATTTCTAATTGTTGTCGAAATCAGTGAAAGTGTATGTGTATATATGAACAGCTTTAGTTGTTGTGGAAATTGAATTAAATCAATGAATATTTTGTTTATAAACAATCTTATAATTATTTCTAATTGTTGTCGAAATCAGTGAAAGTGTATGTGTATATATGAACAGCTTTAGTTGTTGTGGAAATTGAATTAAATCAATGAATATTTTGTTTATAAACAATCTTATAATTATTTCTAATTGTTGTCGAAATCAGTGAAAATGTATGTGTATATATGAACAGCTTTAATTGTTGTGGAAATTGAATTAAATCAATGAATATTTTGTTTATAAACAATCTTATAATTATTTCTAATTGTTGTCGAAATCAGTGAAAGTGTATGTGTATATATGAACAGCTTTAGTTGTTGTGGAAATTGAATTAAATCAATGAATATTTTGTTTATAAACAATCTTATAATTATTTCTAATTGTTGTCGAAATCAGTGAAAGTGTATGTGTATATATGAACAGCTTTAGTTGTTGTGGAAATTGAATTAAATCAATGAATATTTTGTTTATAAACAATCTTATAATTATTTCTAATTGTTGTCGAAATCAGTGAAAATGTATGTGTATATATGAACAGCTTTAATTGTCGTGGAAATTGAATTAAATCAATGAATATTTTGTTTATAAACAATCTTATAATTATTTCTAATTGTTGTCGAAATCAGTGAAAGTGTATGTGTATATATGAACAGCTTTAGTTGTTGTGGAAATTGAATTAAATCAATGAATATTTTGTTTATAAACAATCTTATAATTATTTCTAATTGTTGTCGAAATCAGTGAAAGTGTATGTGTATATATGAACAGCTTTAATTGTGTTGGAAATTGAAATTAATCAATGAATATTTTGTTTATAAACAATCTTATAATTATTTCTAATTGTTGTCGAAATCAGTGAAAGTGTATGTGTATATATGAACAGCTTTAGTTGTTGTGGAAATTGAATTAAATCAATGAATATTTTGTTTATAAACAATCTTATAATTATTTCTAATTGTTGTCGAAATCAGTGAAAGTGTATGTGTATATATGAACAGCTTTAATTGTTGTGGAAATTGAATTAAATCAATGAATATTTTGTTTATAAACAATCTTATAATTATTTCTAATTGTTGTCGAAATCAGTGAAAATGTATGTGTATATATGAACAGCTTTAATTGTCGTGGAAATTGAATTAAATCAATGAATATTTTGTTTATAAACAATCTTATAATTATTTCTAATTGTTGTCGAAATCAGTGAAAGTGTATGTGTATATATGAACAGCTTTAGTTGTTGTGGAAATTGAATTAAATCAATGAATATTTTGTTTATAAACAATCTTATAATTATTTCTAATTGTTGTCGAAATCAGTGAAAGTGTATGTGTATATATGAACAGCTTTAATTGTGTTGGAAATTGAAATTAATCAATGAATATTTTGTTTATAAACAATCTTATAATTATTTCTAATTGTTGTCGAAATCAGTGAAAATGTATGTGTATATATGAACAGCTTTAGTTGTTGTGGAAATTGAATTAAATCAATGAATATTTTGTTTATAAACAATCTTATAATTATTTCTAATTGTTGTCGAAATCAGTGAAAGTGTATGTGTATATATGAACAGCTTTAGTTGTTGTGGAAATTGAATTAAATCAATGAATATTTTGTTTATAAACAATCTTATAATTATTTCTAATTGTTGTCGATATCAGTGAAAATGTATGTGTATATATGAACAGCTTTAGTTGTTGTGGAAATTGAATTAAATCAATGAATATTTTGTTTATAAACAATCTTATAATTATTTCTAATTGTTGTCGAAATCAGTGAAAGTGTATGTGTATATATGAACAGCTTTAGTTGTTGTGGAAATTGAATTAAATCAATGAATATTTTGTTTATAAACAATCTTATAATTATTTCTAATTGTTGTCGAAATCAGTGAAAGTGTATGTGTATATATGAACAGCTTTAGTTGTTGTGGAAATTGAATTAAATCAATGAATATTTTGTTTATAAACAATCTTATAATTATTTCTAATTGTTGTCGAAATCAGTGAAAGTGTATGTGTATATATGAACAGCTTTAATTGTTGTGGAAATTGAATTAAATCAATGAATATTTTGTTTATAAACAATCTTATAATTATTTCTAATTGTTGTCGAAATCAGTGAAAGTGTATGTGTATATATGAACAGCTTTAGTTGTTGTGGAAATTGAATTAAATCAATGAATATTTTGTTTATAAACAATCTTATAATTATTTCTAATTGTTGTCGAAATCAGTGAAAATGTATGTGTATATATGAACAGCTTTAATTGTTGTGGAAATTGAATTAAATCAATGAATATTTTGTTTATAAACAATCTTATAATTATTTCTAATTGTTGTCGATATCAGTGAAAATGTATGTGTATATATGAACAGCTTTAATTGTCGTGGAAATTGAATTAAATCAATGAATATTTTGTTTATAAACAATCTTATAATTATTTCTAATTGTTGTCGAAATCAGTGAAAATGTATGTGTATATATGAACAGCTTTAATTGTCGTGGAAATTGAATTAAATCAATGAATATTTTGTTTATAAACAATCTTATAATTATTTCTAATTGTTGTCGAAATCAGTGAAAGTGTATGTGTATATATGAACAGCTTTAGTTGTTGTGCAAATTGAATTAAATCAATGAATATTTTGTTTATAAACAATCTTATAATTATTTCTAATTGTTGTCGAAATCAGTGAAAGTGTATGTGTATATATGAACAGCTTTAGTTGTTGTGGAAATTGAATTAAATCAATGAATATTTTGTTTATAAACAATCTTATAATTATTTCTAATTGTTGTCGAAATCAGTGAAAGTGTATGTGTATATATGAACAGCTTTAGTTGTTGTGGAAATTGAATTAAATCAATGAATATTTTGTTTATAAACAATCTTATAATTATTTCTAATTGTTGTCGAAATCAGTGAAAATGTATGTGTATATATGAACAGCTTTAATTGTTGTGGAAATTGAATTAAATCAATGAATATTTTGTTTATAAACAATCTTATAATTATTTCTAATTGTTGTCGAAATCAGTGAAAATGTATGTGTATATATGAACAGCTTTAATTGTCGTGGAAATTGAATTAAATCAATGAATATTTTGTTTATAAACAATCTTATAATTATTTCTAATTGTTGTCGAAATCAGTGAAAGTGTATCGTGTATATATGAACAGCTTTAGTTGTTGTGGAAATTGAATTAAATCTATGAATATTTTGTTTATAAACAATCTTATAATTATTTCTAATTGTTGTCGAAATCAGTGAAAGTGTATGTGTATATATGATCATTTAACTGGTGGAAATTGAAATTAATCAATGATATTTGTTTATAACAATCTTATATTATTTCTAATTGTTGTCGAAATCAGTGATGTATGTGCATATATGAACAGCTTATTGTTGTGCAAATTGAATTAATCAATGAATATTTTGTTTATAAACAATCTTATAATTATTTCTAATTGTTGTCGAAATCAGTGAAAGTGTATGTGTATATATGAACAGCTTTAGTTGTCGTGGAAATTGAATTAAATCAATGAATATTTTGTTTATAAACAATCTTATAATTATTTCTAATTGTTGTCGAAATCAGTGAAAATGTATGTGTATATATGAACAGCTTTAGTTGTTGTGGAAATTGAATTAAATCAATGAATATTTTGTTTATAAACAATCTTATAATTATTTCTAATTGTTGTCGAAATCAGTGAAAGTGTATGTGTATATATGAACAGCTTTAGTTGTTGTGGAAATTGAATTAAATCAATGAATATTTTGTTTATAAACAATCTTATAATTATTTCTAATTGTTGTCGAAATCAGTGAAAGTGTATGTGTATATATGAACAGCTTTAATTGTTGTGGAAATTGAATTAAATCAATGAATATTTTGTTTATAAACAATCTTATAATTATTTCTAATTGTTGTCGAAATCAGTGAAAGTGTATGTGTATATATGAACAGCTTTAGTTGTTGTGGAAATTGAATTAAATCAATGAATATTTTGTTTATAAACAATCTTATAATTATTTCTAATTGTTGTCGAAATCAGTGAAAGTGTATGTGTATATATGAACAGCTTTAGTTGTTGTGGAAATTGAATTAAATCAATGAATATTTTGTTTATAAACAATCTTATAATTATTTCTAATTGTTGTCGAAATCAGTGAAAGTGTATGTGTATATATGAACAGCTTTAGTTGTTGTGGAAATTGAATTAAATCAATGAATATTTTGTTTATAAACAATCTTATAATTATTTCTAATTGTTGTCGAAATCAGTGAAAGTGTATGTGTATATATGAACAGCTTTAGTTGTTGTGGAAATTGAATTAAATCAATAAATATTTTGTTTATAAACAATCTTATAATTATTTCTAATTGTTGTCGAAATCAGTGAAAGTGTATGTGTATATATGAACAGCTTTAGTTGTTGTGGAAATTGAATTAAATCAATGAATATTTTGTTTATAAACAATCTTATAATTATTTCTAATTGTTTCGAAATCTGTCGAAATCAGTGAAAATGTATGTGTATATATGAACAGCTTTAATTGTTGTGGAAATTGAATTAAATCAATGAATATTTTGTTTATAAACAATCTTATAATTATTTCTAATTGTTGTCGAAATCAGTGAAAATGTATGTGTATATATGAACAGCTTTAATTGTCGTGGAAATTGAATTAAATCAATGAATATTTTGTTTATAAACAATCTTATAATTATTTCTAATTGTTGTCGAAATCAGTGAAAGTGTATGTGTATATATGAACAGCTTTAGTTGTTGTAGGAATGTATGTGTATATATGAACAGCTTTAGATTGTTGTGGAAATTGAATTAAATCAATGAAAATTTTGTTTATAAATCAAATCTTATAATTATTTCTAATTGTTGTCGAAATCAAAGTGAAATGTGTATGTGTATAAGTATGAACAGCTTTAATTGTCGTGGAAATTGAAATGAATCAATGAGTATCTTGTTTATAAACAATCTTGCAATTATTTCTCAATTGTTGTCGAAATCAGGAAAGTGTATGTAGTATATATGAACAGCTTTAGTTGTTGTGGAAATTGAATTAAATCAATGAATATTTTGTTTATAAACAATCTTATAATTATTTCTAATTGTTGTCGATATCAGTGAAAAATGTATGTGTATATATGAACAGCTTTAGTTGTTGTGGAAATTGAATTAAATCAATGAATATTTTATTTATAAACAATCTTATAATTATTTCTAATTGTTGTCGAAATCAGTGAAAGTGTATGTGTATATATGAACAGCTTTAGTTGTTGTGGAAATTGAATTAAATCAATGAATATTTTGTTTATAAACAATCTTATAATTATTTCTAATTGTTGTCGAAATCAGTGAAAATGTATGTGTATATATGAACAGCTTTAATTGTTGTGGAAATTGAATTAAATCAATGAATATTTTGTTTATAAACAATCTTATAATTATTTCTAATTGTTGTCGAAATCAGTGAAAAGTGTATGTGTATATATGAACAGCTTTAGTTGTTGTGGAAATTGAATTAAATCAATGAATATTTTGTTTATAAACAATCTTATAATTATTTCTAATTGTTGTCAGAAATCAGTGAAAGTGTATGTGTATATATGAACAGCTTTTTAGTTGTTGTGGAAATTGAATTAAATCAATGAATATTTTGTTTATAAACAATCTTATAATTATTTCTAATTGTTGTCGATATCAGTGAAAATGTATGTGTATATATGAACAGCTTTAGTTGTTGTGGAAATTAGAATTAAATCAATGAATATTTTGTTTATAAACAATCTTATAATTATTTCTAATTGTTGTCGAAATCAGTGAAAGTGTATGTGTATATATGAACAGCTTTAGTTGTTGTGGAAATTGAATTAAATCAATGAATATTTTGTTTATAAACAATCTTATAATTATTTCTAATTGTTGTCGAAATCAGTGAAAGTGTATGTGTATATATGAACAGCTTTAATTGTTGTGGAAATTGAATTAAATCAATGAATATTTTGTTTATAAACAATCTTATAATTATTTCTAACTGTTGTCGAAATCAGTGAAAGTGTATGTGTATATATGAACAGCTTTAGTTGTTGTGGAAATTGAATTAAATCAATGAATATTTTGTTTATAAACAATCTTATAATTATTTCTAATTGTTGTCGAAATCAGTGAAAGTGTATGTGTATATATGAAACAGCTTTAATTGTTGTGGAAATTGAATTAAATCAATGAATATTTTGTTTATAAACAATCTTATAATTATTTCTAATTGTTGTCGAAATCAGTGAAAGTGTATGTGTATATATGAACAGCTTTAGTTGTTGTGGAAATTGAATTAAATCAATGAATATTTTGTTTATAAACAATCTTATAATTATTTCTAATTGTTGTCGAAATCAGTGAAAGTGTATGTGTATATATGAACAGCTTTAGTTGTTGTGGAAATTGAATTAAATCAATGAATATTTTGTTTATAAACAATCTTATAATTATTTCTAATTGTTGTCGATATCAGTGAAAATGTATGTGTATATATGAACAGCTTTAGTTGTTGTGGAAATTGAATTAAATCAATGAATATTTTGTTTATAAACAATCTTATAATTATTTCTAATTGTTGTCGAAATCAGTGAAAGTGTATGTGTATATATGAACAGCTTTAGTTGTTGTGGAAATTGAATTAAATCAATGAATATTTTGTTTATAAACAATCTTATAATTATTTCTAATTGTTGTCGAAATCAGTGAAAATGTATGTGTATATATGAACAGCTTTAGTTGTTGTGGAAATTGAATTAAATCAATGAATATTTTGTTTATAAACAATCTTATAATTATTTCTAATTGTTGTCGAAATCAGTGAAAATGTATGTGTATATATGAACAGCTTTAATTGTCGTGGAAATTGAATTAAATCAATGAATATTTTGTTTATAAACAATCTTATAATTATTTCTAATTGTTGTCGAAATCAGTGAAAGTGTATGTGTATATATGAACAGCTTTAGTTGTTGTGGAAATTGAATTAAATCAATGAATATTTTGTTTATAAACAATCTTATAATTATTTCTAATTGTTGTCGAAATCAGTGAAAGTGTATGTGTATATATGAACAGCTTTAATTGTGTTGGAAATTGAAATTAATCAATGAATATTTTGTTTATAAACAATCTTATAATTATTTCTAATTGTTGTCGAAATCAGTGAAAGTGTATGTGTATATATGAACAGCTTTAGTTGTTGTGGAAATTGAATTAAATCAATGAATATTTTGTTTATAAACAATCTTATAATTATTTCTAATTGTTGTCGAAATCAGTGAAAATGTATGTGTATATATGAACAGCTTTAATTGTTGTGGAAATTGAATTAAATCAATGAATATTTTGTTTATAAACAATCTTATAATTATTTCTAATTGTTGTCGAAATCAGTGAAAATGTATGTGTATATATGAACAGCTTTAATTGTCGTGGAAATTGAATTAAATCAATGAATATTTTGTTTATAAACAATCTTATAATTATTTCTAATTGTTGTCGAAATCAGTGAAAGTGTATGTGTATATATGAACAGCTTTAGTTGTTGTGGAAATTGAATTAAATCAATGAATATTTTGTTTATAAACAATCTTATAATTATTTCTAATTGTTGTCGAAATCAGTGAAAGTGTATGTGTATATATGAACAGCTTTAATTGTGTTGGAAATTGAAATTAATCAATGAATATTTTGTTTATAAACAATCTTATAATTATTTCTAATTGTTGTCGAAATCAGTGAAAATGTATGTGTATATATGAACAGCTTTAGTTGTTGTGGAAATTGAATTAAATCAATGAATATTTTGTTTATAAACAATCTTATAATTATTTCTAATTGTTGTCGAAATCAGTGAAAGTGTATGTGTATATATGAACAGCTTTAGTTGTTGTGGAAATTGAATTAAATCAATGAATATTTTGTTTATAAACAATCTTATAATTATTTCTAATTGTTGTCGATATCAGTGAAAATGTATGTGTATATATGAACAGCTTTAGTTGTTGTGGAAATTGAATTAAATCAATGAATATTTTGTTTATAAACAATCTTATAATTATTTCTAATTGTTGTCGAAATCAGTGAAAGTGTATGTGTATATATGAACAGCTTTAGTTGTTGTGGAAATTGAATTAAATCAATGAATATTTTGTTTATAAACAATCTTATAATTATTTCTAATTGTTGTCGAAATCAGTGAAAGTGTATGTGTATATATGAACAGCTTTAGTTGTTGTGGAAATTGAATTAAATCAATGAATATTTTGTTTATAAACAATCTTATAATTATTTCTAATTGTTGTCGAAATCAGTGAAAGTGTATGTGTATATATGAACAGCTTTAGTTGTTGTGGAAATTGAATTAAATCAATGAATATTTTGTTTATAAACAATCTTATAATTATTTCTAATTGTTGTCGAAATCAGTGAAAGTGTATGTGTATATATGAACAGCTTTAGTTGTTGTGGAAATTGAATTAAATCAATGAATATTTTGTTTATAAACAATCTTATAATTATTTCTAATTGTTGTCGAAATCAGTGAAAATGTATGTGTATATATGAACAGCTTTAATTGTTGTGGAAATCGAATTAAATCAATGAATATTTTGTTTATAAACAATCTTATAATTATTTCTAATTGTTGTCGAAATCAGTGAAAATGTATGTGTATATATGAACAGCTTTAATTGTCGTGGAAATTGAATTAAATCAATGAATATTTTGTTTATAAACAATCTTATAATTATTTCTAATTGTTGTCGAAATCAGTGAAAGTGTATGTGTATATATGAACAGCTTTAGTTGTTGTGGAAATTGAATTAAATCAATGAATATTTTGTTTATAAACAATCTTATAATTATTTCTAATTGTTGTCGAAATCAGTGAAAGTGTATGTGTATATATGAACAGCTTTAATTGTGTTGGAAATTGAAATTAATCAATGAATATTTTGTTTATAAACAATCTTATAATTATTTCTAATTGTTGTCGAAATCAGTGAAAGTGTATGTGTATATATGAACAGCTTTAGTTGTTGTGGAAATTGAATTAAATCAATGAATATTTTGTTTATAAACAATCTTATAATTATTTCTAATTGTTGTCGAAATCAGTGAAAATGTATGTGTATATATGAACAGCTTTAATTGTCGTGGAAATTGAATTAAATCAATGAATATTTTGTTTATAAACAATCTTATAATTATTTCTAATTGTTGTCGAAATCAGTGAAAGTGTATGTGTATATATGAACAGCTTTAGTTGTTGTGGAAATTGAATTAAATCAATGAATATTTTGTTTATAAACAATCTTATAATTATTTCTAATTGTTGTCGAAATCAGTGAAAGTGTATGTGTATATATGAACAGCTTTAGTTGTTGTGGAAATTGAATTAAATCAATGAATATTTTGTTTATAAACAATCTTATAATTATTTCTAATTGTTGTCGAAATCAGTGAAAGTGTATGTGTATATATGAACAGCTTTAATTGTTGTGGAAATTGAATTAAATCAATGAATATTTTGTTTATAAACAATCTTATAATTATTTCTAATTGTTGTCGAAATCAGTGAAAATGTATGTGTATATATGAACAGCTTTAGTTGTTGTGGAAATTGAATTAAATCAATGAATATTTTGTTTATAAACAATCTTATAATTATTTCTAATTGTTGTCGAAATCAGTGAAAGTGTATGTGTATATATGAACAGCTTTAGTTGTTGTGGAAATTGAATTAAATCAATGAATATTTTGTTTATAAACAATCTTATAATTATTTCTAATTGTTGTCGAAATCAGTGAAAGTGTATGTGTATATATGAACAGCTTTAGTTGTTGTGGAAATTGAATTAAATCAATGAATATTTTGTTTATAAACAATCTTATAATTATTTCTAATTGTTGTCGAAATCAGTGAAAGTGTATGTGTATATATGAACAGCTTTAGTTGTTGTGGAAATTGAATTAAATCAATGAATATTTTGTTTATAAACAATCTTATAATTATTTCTAATTGTTGTCGAAATCAGTGAAAGTGTATGTGTATATATGAACAGCTTTAGTTGTTGTGGAAATTGAATTAAATCAATGAATATTTTGTTTATAAACAATCTTATAATTATTTCTAATTGTTGTCGAAATCAGTGAAAATGTATGTGTATATATGAACAGCTTTAATTGTTGTGGAAATTGAATTAAATCAATGAATATTTTGTTTATAAACAATCTTATAATTATTTCTAATTGTTGTCGAAATCAGTGAAAATGTATGTGTATATATGAACAGCTTTAATTGTCGTGGAAATTGAATTAAATCAATGAATATTTTGTTTATAAACAATCTTATAATTATTTCTAATTGTTGTCGAAATCAGTGAAAGTGTATGTGTATATATGAACAGCTTTAGTTGTTGTGGAAATTGAATTAAATCAATGAATATTTTGTTTATAAACAATCTTATAATTATTTCTAATTGTTGTCGAAATCAGTGAAAGTGTATGTGTATATATGAACAGCTTTAATTGTGTTGGAAATTGAAATTAATCAATGAATATTTTGTTTATAAACAATCTTATAATTATTTCTAATTGTTGTCGAAATCAGTGAAAGTGTATGTGTATATATGAACAGCTTTAGTTGTTGTGCAAATTGAATTAAATCAATGAATATTTTGTTTATAAACAATCTTATAATTATTTCTAATTGTTGTCGAAATCAGTGAAAATGTATGTGTATATATGAACAGCTTTAATTGTCGTGGAAATTGAATTAAATCAATGAATATTTTGTTTATAAACAATCTTATAATTATTTCTAATTGTTGTCGAAATCAGTGAAAGTGTATGTGTATATATGAACAGCTTTAGTTGTTGTGGAAATTGAATTAAATCAATGAATATTTTGTTTATAAACAATCTTATAATTATTTCTAATTGTTGTCGAAATCAGTGAAAGTGTATGTGTATATATGAACAGCTTTAGTTGTTGTGGAAATTGAATTAAATCAATGAATATTTTGTTTATAAACAATCTTATAATTATTTCTAATTGTTGTCGAAATCAGTGAAAGTGTATGTGTATATATGAACAGCTTTAGTTGTTGTGGAAATTGAATTAAATCAATGAATATTTTGTTTATAAACAATCTTATAATTATTTCTAATTGTTGTCGAAATCAGTGAAAGTGTATGTGTATATATGAACAGCTTTAATTGTTGTGGAAATTGAATTAAATCAATGAATATTTTGTTTATAAACAATCTTATAATTATTTCTAATTGTTGTCGAAATCAGTGAAAATGTATGTGTATATATGAACAGCTTTAATTGTTGTGGAAATTGAATTAAATCAATGAATATTTTGTTTATAAACAATCTTATAATTATTTCTAATTGTTGTCGAAATCAGTGAAAGTGTATGTGTATATATGAACAGCTTTAGTTGTTGTGGAAATTGAATTAAATCAATGAATATTTTGTTTATAAACAATCTTATAATTATTTCTAATTGTTGTCGAAATCAGTGAAAGTGTATGTGTATATATGAACAGCTTTAGTTGTTGTGGAAATTGAATTAAATCAATGAATATTTTGTTTATAAACAATCTTATAATTATTTCTAATTGTTGTCGAAATCAGTGAAAGTGTATGTGTATATATGAACAGCTTTAATTGTTGTGGAAATTGAATTAAATCAATGAATATTTTGTTTATAAACAATCTTATAATTATTTCTAATTGTTGTCGAAATCAGTGAAAGTGTATGTGTATATATGAACAGCTTTAGTTGTTGTGGAAATTGAATTAAATCAATGAATATTTTGTTTATAAACAATCTTATAATTATTTCTAATTGTTGTCGAAATCAGTGAAAGTGTATGTGTATATATGAACAGCTTTAGTTGTTGTGGAAATTGAATTAAATCAATGAATATTTTGTTTATAAACAATCTTATAATTATTTCTAATTGTTGTCGAAATCAGTGAAAATGTATGTGTATATATGAACAGCTTTAATTGTCGTGGAAATTGAATTAAATCAATGAATATTTTGTTTATAAACAATCTTATAATTATTTCTAATTGTTGTCGAAATCAGTGAAAGTGTATGTGTATATATGAACAGCTTTAGTTGTTGTGGAAATTGAATTAAATCAATGAATATTTTGTTTATAAACAATCTTATAATTATTTCTAATTGTTGTCGAAATCAGTGAAAGTGTATGTGTATATATGAACAGCTTTAGTTGTTGTGGAAATTGAATTAAATCAATGAATATTTTGTTTATAAACAATCTTATAATTATTTCTAATTGTTGTCGAAATCAGTGAAAGTGTATGTGTATATATGAACAGCTTTAATTGTTGTGGAAATTGAATTAAATCAATGAATATTTTGTTTATAAACAATCTTATAATTATTTCTAATTGTTGTCGAAATCAGTGAAAGTGTATGTGTATATATGAACAGCTTTAGTTGTTGTGGAAATTGAATTAAATCAATGAATATTTTGTTTATAAACAATCTTATAATTATTTCTAATTGTTGTCGAAATCAGTGAAAATGTATGTGTATATATGAACAGCTTTAATTGTCGTGGAAATTGAATTAAATCAATGAATATTTTGTTTATAAACAATCTTATAATTATTTCTAATTGTTGTCGAAATCAGTGAAAGTGTATGTGTATATATGAACAGCTTTAGTTGTTGTGGAAATTGAATTAAATCAATGAATATTTTGTTTATAAACAATCTTATAATTATTTCTAATTGTTGTCGAAATCAGTGAAAGTGTATGTGTATATATGAACAGCTTTAGTTGTTGTGGAAATTGAATTAAATCAATGAATATTTTGTTTATAAACAATCTTATAATTATTTCTAATTGTTGTCGAAATCAGTGAAAATGTATGTGTATATATGAACAGCTTTAATTGTCGTGGAAATTGAATTAAATCAATGAATATTTTGTTTATAAACAATCTTATAATTATTTCTAATTGTTGTCGAAATCAGTGAAAGTGTATGTGTATATATGAACAGCTTTAGTTGTTGTGGAAATTGAATTAAATCAATGAATATTTTGTTTATAAACAATCTTATAATTATTTCTAATTGTTGTCGAAATCAGTGAAAGTGTATGTGTATATATGAACAGCTTTAATTGTGTTGGAAATTGAAATTAATCAATGAATATTTTGTTTATAAACAATCTTATAATTATTTCTAATTGTTGTCGAAATCAGTGAAAGTGTATGTGTATATATGAACAGCTTTAATTGTTGTGGAAATTGAATTAAATCAATGAATATTTTGTTTATAAACAATCTTATAATTATTTCTAATTGTTGTCGAAATCAGTGAAAGTGTATGTGTATATATGAACAGCTTTAGTTGTTGTGGAAATTGAATTAAATCAATGAATATTTTGTTTATAAACAATCTTATAATTATTTCTAATTGTTGTCGAAATCAGTGAAAATGTATGTGTATATATGAACAGCTTTAATTGTTGTGGAAATTGAATTAAATCAATGAATATTTTGTTTATAAACAATCTTATAATTATTTCTAATTGTTGTCGAAATCAGTGAAAGTGTATGTGTATATATGAACAGCTTTAGTTGTTGTGGAAATTGAATTAAATCAATGAATATTTTGTTTATAAACAATCTTATAATTATTTCTAATTGTTGTCGAAATCAGTGAAAATGTATGTGTATATATGAACAGCTTTAGTTGTTGTGGAAATTGAATTAAATCAATGAATATTTTGTTTATAAACAATCTTATAATTATTTCTAATTGTTGTCGAAATCAGTGAAAATGTATGTGTATATATGAACAGCTTTAATTGTTGTGGAAATTGAATTAAATCAATGAATATTTTGTTTATAAACAATCTTATAATTATTTCTAATTGTTGTCGAAATCAGTGAAAATGTATGTGTATATATGAACAGCTTTAATTGTTGTGGAAATTGAATTAAATCAATGAATATTTTGTTTATAAACAATCTTATAATTATTTCTAATTGTTGTCGAAATCAGTGAAAGTGTATGTGTATATATGAACAGCTTTAGTTGTTGTGGAAATTGAATTAAATCAATGAATATTTTGTTTATAAACAATCTTATAATTATTTCTAATTGTTGTCGAAATCAGTGAAAGTGTATGTGTATATAT